>OY482671.1:156981535-158353035 GCA_960531455.1 Urophora cardui
ACACGTGTGCTTTCGTCTGTATGTAAATATATATCAAAAATGTGTGATTTAGCTTTGCGTGAGCGTTGAAATATGAAACTTGTTTGTAAAAGTTGAAAAAGTTTACAATTAATTTAATACGCGATACGCTTTCAGATCAGAGCAATTAAACTAATGGAAGATAAATCTCTTCTTGATTTTTCTTTTGTGCGCTGAATATTAAAACCATATTTACTAATTATCACAACAAAAGTGGTTTTCCTTTTAAAATCGACGCAGTACTCATTTAAAATTTAATAACTTATTTACTTATTAAAAAAACAAAAGCCTTTTTCGGCAATGCTTGTTTGATTTTTGATAGAAAGCGGAACTGCGTATGTATTCCATATTTAAGCTGTTTTAGTGAGGAAGTATGAAGGAAAGGACCGGGAAAGGTCAAAATAAATCTGCTTAACCGATAGGGTTGTTTCAAATGCGAGTCAAAGGATGGCATAGCAGAAGTTTTTATGTGGAATTCTGATATTTATTTCAAATTAGATTTCGACTTAGATGCGTACAAAGCCAAGTGCCTACCCAGTTTGATTAGATGCTCATGAATAAAGGGAGTGATCTCAGAAGTATTTTTTTTTTTGAACGCATTGCGTTCCATAGTTAGAACAAATCTTATGTACATATTTTGATCTGATTTAATGTTACGCTTAAAAACTCATATTAAACATTTAAGTGCACAATATTTAAACAAGAATTTGAAGAATTTTCCTTACTTTTCTAAAAATGCATACAAAAATTTTGGCTGCACAGCACGCACTCGCGTTTTTGAATGCTTATTTAACTACGTACATATTTACAATATATATTAGGGTGGTTCTTAAAACCAAATGAATTTTTTTTTCATTCCAAACCCCTAAATCGGTTTAAGTATGGTCAAAGATACCACATATAAATTTTTGTTCCGATCGCAAACGGTTAAGTGGTGTCGCTGAGTTGTCAAAGTTCAGATAGCCATGTGCAACATCCCTTAACCGTCTGCAATCGGCAACAGAATTTATATTTGTTATGATTGAGTATTGTACTATTGCTTTTGGCCATTAGATATAAATAATCTTAATAAAATTTATTGATCTTTATATGGTAATCCGAACTTTGACCACTCTGCAACACCCCTTAGCAGTCAGCGATCGGGAAAAAAATTGCAATTGGTATTTTTGCGTACAGCACTATCGATTTTGCGCATTAGATATAAAAGAAATTAAACTTATTTTTTTGAGTCTACATAGATTTTTCTGAATTTTCTGTGCGGCACCCCTTAATCGTTTCTGACCGCAACGGGGTGAAGTTGAGGACATACATATGCTATACGATTTGTTTCCATGCATTAGGCGCCACCCTAATGTGAATATACATACATATATGCAGTTAGCGAAATGGTGAATCAGTGTGCCTACGGTGGTTAGTTTTATTTGGCATTCCGACACGTACAACAGATTTGTTATAATTTTCATTTTTAGGCGGCGAATACAGAAAACACCTGCAGCAGCCCATCAAAATTGAAAATGCATGTGAATCATGCAACCAAGCGTACATACATATATACATACATACATAAGTATGTATGAATATTAATATGTGCATATGTACATAGACATTCATTCACTTTGATATCATTTTTTGTTTGATTTTGCTCGTTCTCATTCTAAAACACATGCATATTTAGCCCATTAGTGGTTGCCGTGCCAATTTGGGAACACCCAATTATTGAGTGCCAGAATAGAAAGGGGTGGCACCAGTGAAATTATAATTTAAGTTTTTCGTAGTCAGAAGTGCAGCAATTAAATACAAAATAGAAAAATTTATTAAATTATTGTGATCTTCGTAAAATTATTTGCTTATCAACACATCTGTGAGGGTATGTACTATTTTTGAGTTATATGTAAGTACCTACTTTTTTTTGCATTGGCTATTCCAGTACGGGTACAGTGGCCACATGTGTACTAAATTTAAATTTCGAAAGTAACCGAGATACGAGTATTTATCACCGATTATTGTTAACTTTTTAGGCAGTATTTTTAGTATTTCCCATTTTATAAAGTTAAGGAAATACTTATCATAAAAAGAGGCTAAGAATTCTAAAGCTAAATTTTTCTAGAAGATTTTTGAGTATGCAGTTTTGCAGCTCATTCAATTTTAATATAATAATATGCAACATTCAACTTTTTGAAAATTTTCATTGGCTTTTCGGAAATTTTAATTGGAGCGGTCTCACGTACATATTAGGCAAACACCCTACAGAAAAAAACTTCTAAAATCGACGGAATTTTCCACAGCATTGAGAATTTCACTTTTTACACTAAAATTGGTTGGCTACATAACAGTATACTAAGAAATCTCCTCAAAATCTTCTATAAATTCTGGAATCAATTTGAAATTTTTAATCGACTTTTAGAAATTTCTACGATTTATCGGATTTTTTCCATAAGCTTAGAAATCCTGCTTAAAACGATTTTTATTGAAAAATTTTCTATATTTTTAAACGAAAATAAGAAAGTAAAATTTTCTACAGAACTCTTTGAAATAAATTTAAAAACTCTGGCGTATGATTTTTATTTTGTATATTTTTACATAAAATCGACTTTTAACACAAATTAAAATTTCGCATTAAACAAGCAATTTGGAATAGATGTAAACAATAAAATATTTTTGGCCGCATAAAACTTGAAAATCTACCTATGTGAGTCGTGATGTTTTGGAGTATGACTTGTCTATAATTCCCCCGAAACCCGATGTCATTACCGATAAAGAAGACGATTTTGAAGACGATATTGCTCCAACTAACATGCCAGGAAATTTTGAGATATTTGCAGACACAAGGGACCAACTAATTTTTCGTCGCAACATAGCCATATTTTATCTGAAGCAGCATCGGAAGAGATAATCTGCTCGGCCTTCTGCTTTGAATATAGAGGGCTTGAAACCCGATGGCACCAGTCACTTGCCTAAAAAAGCTACCAAAGAGAGTTCATTGTGTCATTTGTCATTATATAAGCCGCTGGGGCTGTAAAAAATCAGCAAAAACATTGTGCATTGAAAAACCGTGCTTTAAAAAATATCACACCTAAGTGGCCACTGTACAAATTTTGGAACAACGCTTTAAAATGCTGGAAAATAACTTTTTTCAAAAATTTTTATACCTTCAATTCATCACTATCAATTAATAAATAACATGCAAATTCAAATAACTATTGTAATTTTGCTTTGACCACTAATGGGTTAAGCATGTTTGTTTGTTTTTTTGTATGCAAAAGAGTCTGTGTTTGTGCTGTTAAATCGGAATGACAGATGTGTCAATGTCGTTGAACTCTTGAACTCTATGAACGGGATGCAATATTTTCGAATGGATTGGTTTTTGCCAAATATGCCAATTACTTGTGCCATGTACATATGTATGTACATATGTATGTATGTTTTTGTACATAATGTTGAAATATCCCTGCAGTAAAAATCCGCAATGAATCCTTAATGAATCACCGATGCAATTCTCCTATGATGAGGAGGCATCAGTGAATACTTTCATATAAAGACTGCTGAATTCTTCATATAAATGGTTTGCTTTCCTCATAAAAAAAAAACAAATAAAAATATACTGAGTTATGACGACAGTGATGAATATTCAACAAAGAATCATCAGTGATCCTTCATCAGTGAAACAAATTTACTGCAGGGATGTATGTAGGTACATCTACATAAATATATGTACATTGTAGCTGCATATTGTGCCAATTGTAAATGTAGAAAGCTAATATGTACTTATTCAGGCAAATCAACTGCAATGCTTGTGGGTCAAACACTCTTACATATAAATGTAATGCTAAGATGACACAGGAATAATGGAAGCATGTGCAGATCGAATGCTAAAATTTAGCAATTTGTCAAGCTTATATAACTAAGAATTTTATATATGTACATGGCTACACTGGTTTTTTTTTTTTGTAATTTAGTCATAGACTGCAAACAACTAAGTACGTTGAGTTGGCATCCCTTAAGTAGAAAAGTATTTAAAAATCAGCAATAAAAATTCGTATTATAAATATTAAAGAGCTTAAGGAAAAAAATTTATTTTCAGCACTAACACGGCGCTAAGATTTTTGGCTTTGTTTGTTGTATATATTTAAAAACAAATGAATGAGATATAAAAAACAATAAAAAATGTTCTGAATATGAGCACTTTGATAAAAGTAAATTTTTATTTTCTTTGCTACTTTTTCTATATTTATGTATATATATATTTTTTTTTTATATACATACATACTTATTTGTGCATTGGTGCAAATTTTCAACTGTGAACAAATCAAAAAAAATTGTGCGAAACACTTTAAAAAATATTTGTGCGCTGCTACAATGATAGAGTGCATTTGGTGCGATATTTTATTTTATTTTTTATATGTAATACAAATTTCTTTATTTTCTTTTTTGCATATTTTTTTATTAATATTTTTTATTAATATTTTTTATATATCACTTATTGTTTCTACTTTTAATAATTGTGTTTCATTTTTTTAAAGATGTACATTGTTTTGCAGTAAAAAAAAACTATCTAGTAGACGGTGCGCTGGTGCAGAGTGCACAATTTTTAATAAATTTTACTTTAGTGCAGTTTTAATTAAATCATAAATGCTACACAAAAATTAATAAACGAAAAAACAAAAGTTGCATTGCAAAATTTTAATTGCAGAGTAAACGAAAAAAGACAAGAGAATTGAGAAATGAGGATTGAAAATTGCAAAAAAAAAAATTCAAATTAAGAGAAAAAGTAAAAGTAAAAAAAAATTAATTTATACGCCGCTTCAAAACCGATACATACCCTGGCCGTGGAGGAGTCGCCACTCACCCTGTGACCGCCGAGATTATTGACGACGCACGTAAAAGTCGCATCACGACCCTGCGCCACGGTGACATTCTCCAGCGGAAACACAAAGTCCGGCTCGAAGGCGCCAACTGTTGAAATTTGATTGGAAATGGAAATATCTATTTTACAATTTTTGTGTTTTTTTTGCAATTAATAACGATTTTTTTTTATTTGTAAAACATAAATTTTGTATTTTTTATTTGTAAAACATAAATTTTGAATTTTTATGATTAATTTTTTTTGTTTTTTTTTTTTATTTTTCAATGATTTTTAGTGTGTTTAATGTGTTCATAAGTAAGTGAGTAAGAGAGAGATGATGTTGGTTGGTGCAAGTGCAAGTTTTATGTTATTTTTTTGTAGTTTTTCGAATTGGTGTTTTACATTGTTATATTTGAATAATAAAACAAGTACACATACAAACACGCATTTGATTTTTTTTTTTTTTTTTTTAAATGATGAGGCAACTCAATTAAGCAGCAGTGAAAAAAGTCGTGGAAAGAAAGAAAAAAAAAAGAAGTAAAAGGAAAATTAACATAGTTATGAAAATTTTATGTATTAAAAATATTTTTTATTATTTACACATACATATATGTATATATATATATACGCACATAAATGAGAATATATGTATAAAACGGTTAGACATAAGTGAAGTGAAATTGTTGTTGCAAATCAAATGTAGAGCAACATAAGAAAGGCGCAAATGTTGCCAATCAGCGCTGTTGCACAACAGAAAAAAATGCAATAACACAATTAATATACATACATACATACAAACATACATATATAAATATATTGAACACATTCACGTAAACATACACACATCTCTGCATTCTATTCCGTAGCAATCGGATGACAATTACAAATAGCTACCATACAACCCAAGTTATGCACATATTTCTCCATACGAATTGATCTCCAAAATAGCTATCATTTACCCCACTGTGTGACGCCTATCGAACAAGTTGTTACGTATACGCAATGGTGGGCATTTAGGCATAGTACAACGTAGTGCTGAAAGCGATATCGATATAATATCGATTCATCGATGTTTTTGAACTTTTTCGATATATCGATATTTTTTTCCGATATTCGATATTTTAATCCATGACCATAACTGATAAACGCGGAAAGAAGCTGGGAAAAGGCAGCATTGCCGTTTTGTGGGTAATTCCCCAAATTTGGAGATTTTTTTTAAATTGGGATAATTTTTGGAGAGCGATATGATTTGGGTAAATTTAGCCAAACATGTTTGTCGAAAGTACCAGAAGGACAAAAATTAGCCCCCCAAAATATATACCGATATTATCAGAATCATGAGCTAGTTCCTCAGTTGTTAAGATAAGCTGATGAGCAGATCATTTGTCGGAATCGGCCAAATTAGACCATTATAAGATATAGCTCCCATACAACCAACCATATATTTTGGGGTAAAACTTCTCGACTTAAATACATAGCTAAGGTCATTACAATATTTTTTCTAATAAATATTTGCATAAACAACCCACAGAATTGGACGTACAAATTAAAGAAAATCCGACTATTTAATGTTTCAGTTCGCCTTCCCTTTTTTAACCACGCATATACATATGTACATATATGCACATGAATTTAAAGTAATACAAACTGTTATGAAGTAAAATAAATTTGAAAATACTTTTTTATTGGGATCCTCTTGATAACACTACCCGATAAAAAATATCCTCGACATTTGATTCCTATGTAGAAATTCTTGTGTTTAAAAGTAATGTAAATACGAACATTTTTATTTTAGAAATGTTCATTGTAGAATTTCAGAATCAAGAAAAAACATTTTAAATTTAAAAATTTTTATTTCTATTTTAAGCACTATGAGATTTTGAACCAAAACTTACGTTTTTATTCCATTCATTCTCATTCTTAATTTAAACATTTTCTTTTTAAATCCCAAATACATTTTAGTTTCAGAAATTTCTTTTTTTATTTAAAAATTTTCATTTTAAAATAAAAATGACTAGGTTGAAAACGTGCATTATAAAAATAAAAATTTTATTTTTGATTTATTTTCTATGAGTGTAAAAGGGATTTAGAATGCGTTATTAATTTGTCTATTTCAAACCTTTTAGTCTTTAACATGGCTATTTAAATAACTTAAATGCGAAATATTTCAGTGAACCACTGTAATTGATACCTACTCTTTCTGGATGGAACAGAATTTACTTTTTTTTTTTTTGATTATTGAATTCCCTTTTCAAATAAGATTTCTGTTGATAATAAATTGAAATATTTAGTTTAAATATTTATTTAGTTAATTTTTAGAGTAATATAAATGACTGTTGGTGGCCGCTGTGGTGCAGTGGGTAGAGTGCTCGCCTGCTATGCCAGAGGTCTCGGGTTCAAACCACGGTCCGAGCCAAACAAATTTTTCTAATTAGTAAAAATCCAATTATTGGGTTTTTTAAGAGCAGCGGTCACCTCTCGGCAGTGGGCGGCATACCCTCCGAGAGTATTTCTGCCATGAAAAAGCTTCTCACAAAAAATGCATTCGCCGTTCGGAGCCGGCATAAAACTGTAGGTCCACCCAATTAGTAGGAAAAACAAAAAGGAGCACACCTCGAATTGGGAGAGAAGCTCGGCCATAAAACTCGTCAGAGTTATAATAGCGCCATTGTATTATTATTATATAAATGACTGTCACTCTCGTTCAATTCATGTCACAATAATGAATGCAGATATTTCGAAAAATAAAGCTGTTATATATAGATATGTTAAATTAAGCTTTATATAAAGTAGAGCTCTCGATTTTTTTTGAACATTTTCGAGTAGCCAGAACAAATGCTGTTCAAATGCTCGAGCACTTGTTTGTTTGTTTATTATCCGCATGTTTGCACGGGCATTTGAACAATTCGGGCATTTGAAGGAAGTTTGTATTTTTCGTTTGTTTATTTTTTTTTGTTGTCTTCATATATATTTTTTTTATTTTTGTTTTCCTGATACAAATTTTTGTGTTTAAGCTCGAATGTTTGTACGGGCATTTGAACAACAAACGAGCCTCAGACAAATTTGATCTTTTCGAATTGTTCGATACCCGGGTATCTAGAGCTCTAATATAAAGGTCGATATATCGATGTTTTTTCTCAAAAATATCGAAAATATCGATACTCGTAAACATCGATGTTTTCCAGCACTAGTACAACGTAAAAGCCCGTCTCCACATAACTTGATTCACCAACTAAATATTTAGGGAAACATCTCGCTAAATAACCCATCTCCACATGGCTGATCGTAATTGAGTTTAACATTTCTCTTTCTTGTTCTTCTTAAATGTTTGTATGTTTCCTTATTTTTGCGTTTATGTTTTGGGATGTGTGAGATTTCGATAGATTTTCGATACAAAATTAGAGAAGGCATCGATATCATGGCGTTTGGCAAGAGGATTGAGAACGAAACAAGTGCTTCTTTCTTCACTCGCTCTCAGAAATTTGTATGGAAATTCGCGAGTTTCGGCACTCGTTTCGAGGTCGAAACAAGATTGAGAGAGCGAGTGCAGAAAAAAAGAGCGAATCACGTTATGTGGAGACATGGTATAAGAATGAGAAGCTTAGCTTACGCAGCTTAAAACTGTGAAGCAATAGTCTATTAATGTAATCTAAGTAAAGGGATAATTGTTAGAGAGTTGTTAGTTAATATGCCATCCCTCTCGCTATCTAATCTAAGGCTTTGAAGGTTAGTGGAAGAAACCAAATCATTGCAAATTGGTGTGAATTCTAACTAAACCTCCTTGCATGGTTGATGAGAAAACTTGTCCAATTCGTTAGCTGTAATTCGACTAACTATTAGTTTTAAATATTTAATTGCCAGATAGCTGAATATGCATCACACATGTGAATGTAGAAATAAAATAAATAACAGAGAAATCTGTGCAATCATTATCTTCCAACTACGATTGTACGCACACGCATCCGCATCCGCATTTGCACACATGTCTTCATATAAATATAATCATGATATAAATAGCTGTGTACGTTTGTATACACAAGAAGAAGAATTAGGTAGAATAAGCGCAATAAGCAATCTATTAATAAACTACTCACCAATGCAGTTGCATATAAGAAATACCACCAACAATTGCCATCGCACAGCGGCGCATTGTTGCAGTGTTGCCGCTGTAATTACCAAATGTGTCTTGAATAGTTGCCGCATGTGATGGCCGTGGTTTGTCTTTGACTTTGCCAATAGAGTCGAGCTGGTGGGTGCTGCTGTCTGATGGCTGATGTTTACACCTGCTTTTGTTGTTTTTGTTAGTTTGGCTATTGCTGTTGTTAATGTTGCTGTACTCGCTGTGCTTGAGCATAAGCTTTGTGGCTGTTCTGGTGCCACGATTAATGTTGATGTTGCTATTTTTGTTGCTCTTGCTGTTGCTCTTTCTCTTGCTGTTGTCGCTGTTGTTTCTGTATTTCTTATTGTTGTTTTTGCGCTTGATGATGTTGGCGGTGGTGGTGAGTAAACTGGGTTTGCTTTTGAGTTGGACAAAGGTGTCTTTATTGTTCTAAATGCGCTTGATTCGGACGCAGCTGCCACCACCAACTGGCGAGTGACAAATGTGGTTTCGATTGCGGTTGCCATCATGTTGTGTCGCCTACAACTCATTACATTGTTTGGTCGTTCCGTTTTGATTGTCTGTCACACAAAATTATATGTGAAATCGCTTTGTGTTGCTGCTGGTAGCTTTTGTTGAATTGAATTATAATTTGCTGAGAAAGTAGCAAAAAAAAAATTAAACAATTGAGTATAAACGAATCGATATACATTCAGTCTTAAGTTACTATTTACTCAGATGAAACTAAAGACGGATTCATCGTTCGAGTTCTGAACTAAAGTTGAATTTGAGTTAACTAATGAAAATAGTTCAGAACTTTTCGGAATTCCTCTCACACTCCGAAAACACAACAACAACCACATGGGAAAAAAGTTCTGAACTCGAACGATGAATCCGCCTTTAAAATACACAGTTCAGAATTATTTAAAAAAATATCTTCTATGGCTGAAACATTTGCCTCAGGTAGAACACCTCAAGATTTATTTAGTCCTCACATTATCACAGCATATCATGCAGATCACGCGCACGCTTAGAGAGTTAATGCAGTACTCCTGCGTCGGCTTGTGAACCCAAAATTCTTAGATCCTTCCTAGAAATGACGTCAGAGTTATTTGCTGTGGTTTTTCTTTGGACCATCAGAAAACTGCAATAGGAGAACTAAGTTCCTACGTGTGTGTGTTTTTTTCTTTCACCTTCATTGAGCTATTGAATAGAAATGGAGTACTATCTCCAATTACTCGCTCGGAGCTTATATTCTAAGTATTAAGGTAAATGAGAAAAGACTTCAAAGTTTTCTTCATGCATTATTTTTTATGAAGGAAGACCTTTAGCATTAACACCATAGCTGAAAAGTTTTCGCAACTTCTCCTCAGGCTAAGTAATATGAAAGGGCCGTAATAGGAAAGCGCTGATAAATTGAAGCAGAAATGTAGCAAGCAGCCGCCTTAAGTTGTTTACATACAGGAAAACGATTAAACAGTAAATTGAAATGCAAGTGAAGCATTCGTAGTTTTCATCACTTTACGACAGACTTTAAATATTTCGCCTTTTATATGGAGCAGTTAACCCTCTTGTGTTAGGGGAGTTTATTTCGCAGTTACGATGTTTAAATCGAAGTATTTAATGCCAAGATAAATGCCACTAAAGCAACTGTACATATATATGTTTATACATATGTATATTAGGGTGGTCCTTAAAAAAATTAAATTAGCGATTTGCTTCGACCTCATCCCCTACATCGACAACAGCACGGTCATAGATATCACATCAACATTTTTGTCCCGATCGGAGATGATTAAACGGTGTCGCACAGGGGTCAAAGTACAGAAAACTCTACGGAGATTCAAAATGTTAAATGTAATAAATTTTTTTTATAATATAACTATATATCGCACGTTTAATGCAATAGGGATTTAACTCGAAATTTTCGATTTCTGGGATTTTTCCATATATGTATTTCTATAACTGGGTCATGCCTTGGAGTCTAGTCTTATAAAATACTCAAAAAGATAAAATTAGCTTAAATAAAAGTGATTTTGTAGTTAGCCGTAGAAGGAAACTATTTGAAATTATAAAAGTTTGTTTGCGTTTTCCCAAAAAAAAATTTTTTTTGTTAAATCCCTATTGAATAAAACGTGCGATATATTATCTAATGGCCGAAATTGATAGTCCCGAATTCAGGTATATTTGGTATCGTTTAGTGCAGGGCTGTCGATTTTCGGCATGAGATATGTATAAAAAAATTTAATTTAATTTTTTCAGTCTCCATAGAGTTTTCTGAATTTTGAACCCTGTGCGACACCACTTAGCTGTCTCCGATCGGTACAAAAATCTATATGTGTTACCTTCGACTATATTAGCATCGATCTAGGGGCGAGGTTCGCGAAATATCATATGCAAATTGTCTCCATACATTTGGGGACCACCCTAATGTATATATATATATTTCTGTATCATGCATGTTTGTTGCTGTTGAAGTCACACTGCGCGAATTTGATTAAAGTCAAGTAAAAACTTCTTATCTTAGCAACGGTTTATTATGAAGTCTTTTAACTGTTGCTGCAACCATTTTGTGTGAGTAGGTATGTACTTAGGTAACTTTACTTTGGTATAAGAAACAGTTATACTCATCACGAGGTGGGGCTTTGCAAAACCAGGATTCGGTTATGAACATTGCGAAATGGTATTAAAAAAAAAAAAAGCTTAAGCTACATTTGGAGTGTAATATAGAGATTACGGCTGGTAAGAATAGTATTAAACTAGATTTCTTAGTCCATCATATGTTTCACATGCAGATAGAAACAGTAATTTATGTGGTGAAATGTTGAGAAAATATTGTCTAGTCCAACGCATCCATACGACAACAAAGAAATAAACTTGACAAAAAAAAAGTACCCCAACGGTTTAGGGGCTTAGAATATACCCGTGGTAAAGAATCCCTATCGTAAAAGGCGACTAAAATCCCTCGGCCTAGTAAGTTGATAATGGCCAAAAAATCATTCGCACGTCAAAACCATCGTAGAGTGTCTTGGTGGCTACTACAAAAACAACAACAACAACAAAATAATTTGAAGAAAATATTGTGTTGTCGATTGATTGCACCGTTTGTTTTGAGTGTGTCGTATAGCGGCGCCAGCGTTCGATTTGTGTGTAGTTGGATGTCGAACGGAGCTGAAGTGAGTTTATTGGAAATCCGAATCGCAAGAGCCATTTTCTGGCCATCCTTGAGCTAGGCAGCATTTCAAATCCATTTCAGTAGTAGTATGAATATCATGCTGACTCCCATATCATAAAACTTATTTTGTTAAGTGAACTCAATAGTACCGAAAGCTTATCGCCTCAAAATGTATGTTTGTAGCCGAACTCACCGAATCTTAATGTCACCACCTCGTAAGAAGCGATACTCTTGTGATATGCAAGAATATGCATTTTTATATGTGCAAGAACCACCCTGCAAAAAGTGGGACCACGTAATATGCTAGTACAGGACCAGGTTACGTTGTGACAGTTCCTAGTTACAGAGGTGGTCCAAATATATGAAAAAAATATGGTTACATTAACATTGCGATGTCATTGGAGATGACCACCGTTGCTTCACCGCTGCATAACAAAGGACTATATAAAAAACCACCCCATTTGGGCCATAGACTAGTATGCTTACAGTGGACCACGTTTTAAACTACATCCCAATACTTTTTGGTTGCTTGTTTTTCCGACAGGGTAGGAATATGATGTATTGTGGAACGATTTTCCGTCATCCCTTGTCAAGTTGACACATCCCAATACCCTAGACCGAGCCAAATTGCCGACCAACCACGAATTAGTTTGCGGCGAACGACAATTTAAATTCGATGTGGTCCGATGCAGCATAACATGTAACCAAGTCCGTAACCACGTCCCTTCAGACCTACTTTATAGCCCCGTCCCATTGGACTACCTGGTCCTCAAATTTTTGAAGGGCACTCTACGAACACTCATACATACATGCATGCATACATACATACATTCATGCACACACACATACATAATTACATATTTCTTGCCGTGTAATCCCATGGGATTCATACAACATTTGTACTTGAAAATTTTCTCTTTTGTGCATTGAATGTTTAGTTCATTTGGTTGGCTATAGGAATTCATTTATGTTGTAGGTGAGCAAAGTCTTTGCTGCATACACATTGCACCCCCCGCATGTAATTACTTCTTCTTGCTTATGGCACTATGTGCAATTCGCACGTGCCTTGTCACAATTTATCAGACCACTGCTCCGTTGCATGTGCTGGCCTGCCCAGGTGGTTTTCGCTTGCTGGCAAGTTGCCTTTTGTGGTTTGCATTTAGTTGAGTTTGGTTTGGTGTACAGCTGTCGCATGCAGAGAACAGCTCAGCACAGCCAGCACTGCACTTCATTTGCCGCCAACAATTCAGGTTTTGTTTTTGCGTTTGTGAGAATGTGTACTTATGTACGAATGTGTGTGACATGTATTTTTGTGCTGCTGTCGCTTTGCGCCTTTTTTGCTCACCTTTTTATTACTTTCCTTTGCATCTGGCAACGCGGTTTTGCTGCTAATAACGTTGCTTGCATCTCAGCAAAATGCCGTCCACCACACATACATATGTATATACATACATACTCAGCAGCTGCTCAATGCATTACCGCATCGCGCCATGGAGTTGGAGAATTTAATTATTAAATTGCAAAATATGCCTTTCGTGTTTTATGCGCACCGGGGCATGTCAGTGTTTAATAACGCGAAAACTTAGTATCTCTGCTAGTTTTGGGAATGTTGTTGTTATTTTGTTGCGGTTGAAAACAAGATTGGGTTGCTTTTTATGAACACAGCGGATTTGCTAAAAATAATTTAATAAAAGGATGCATTGTGAATTTTGCTGCAGAAATTTAATTAGAAGGTTTATAAGGCATACAAAAACTTTCTGAGAATTGCAGAAAATATGCAAAGTAGAATGAAATCAGCTAACGAAAGAATTCGAAATGTTTCTTTATACACAACATCTGCCTCCATAGGGTTTCTAAGCGCATTTAAGAAGTTACATAAATTGTGGTGTTCTAAGTTCTGGTGGCTTCTGTTTCAGGCAGGTGTATGTAAATCTTTATCGCATAATAATCCCTTTTCAGAGTTGGCAGAATTTTATGCTCTTGCAATAACAGGAGTTTTACAAACTGTTGCGTTACAAATTAAACGTTTTCTCATGCGTGGCTTTATTTGAGATTTGTACTGCGACCATTACTTCGAGTTTACCCACTCCTCGATCACATTATCTCATCTAATCCGAGCTCCAACAGAAATCAAAGGCTAGCGCTCGGCTTTAGATATTGAATATGGCCCTGACCTGGCCAAGGCGTGAACCTTTTACGTTTCCTTGCAATAGCATCGCATTCGACCCGTACGTGCTCTGCAGACTTATCTTCCCTATTAAAGAAGCGTCGTAGACTACCTTACAGGATACCTGGTCTATGTAAATGTTTGCTAAGCCAGCAATGTCCTGTGAGAATTGCTGTCAGCATTCTTAGTTCATGCTTAGAGATGTTCCGAAGCCCCTTGGATCGACTTATGTTATACCCCCCCCCCCCTGTCCCCTGTACCTTTGACTGTCGCATTCCATCGGCATGGCACCAGTTAAGTTCCCTTAACTTCTTTTCCTCGTTCCTGAGATTATTTCAAATGGTATATTCATATTGCTATTAATGGATCAGATCCTATTAGTTTGGAAGCCACCACTTACTTATGACACACACTTCCGTCTCAAAAATGCTCGGATAAACACACATAGGAAACGAGACCTTTGACCTATGGCCAAATAAGCCATACCCAATACCCTAACGAATTTTCGAGCCGTCTGTGTACCATATTAAATGATGGGATTGCAGGTATGTAGCTCTCGATATTCGAGACATTCCATAATTTTTTTTTCTCCAAGCTCTATCTTAAACTTTTTTCGAAATTTGTAACACTGTTTTGCTCTTGAGGGCCAGGCTACTGCGCTATAGGTGATGATCGGTTTGATTATCATCTTGGGAGTTGGTCAAATAGCTCAGAGATTCGATATTTTACTTCTCACGAATGGGTCAAAGGTGGCATGCGGAGTGGGATGGGTTATCTTCGCAACTCAACCTATAAACTTCCATATCAATCAGACTACCGGACACGGAGAGCATTTTTCAATCAGAAGCTTTCGCCATACAGGAGTCCTGCCAGTAGTCCAGAGTACTTGCAACGGAAAGTGCTGGTGTCGGAAACAGGATGGGAACTTTCTCGCATAGTTAGGCGGCTCTGAAGGCTCTGGCATCTACAAGGGTTTCATTAAGCCTACACGGTACAGTGTAGGGAGTGGATCATGGGCTTAGCAAATCGCAATATCATCTCTCTGATCTCGGTGCGTGCCGAGGCACGGCAACATCAAGAGAAACGAAATGGCTGTTGAGCTAACCAGGCAAGGCTCGGCTACTGATATCGCAGAGGCGCGGGAGATACTTGCGTCCCTGGTCTTCATCAAGAATCAAATTTCTCGGCACTTGTTCGAGGAGGCTAAAACCAGAAGGAAACGGCTGCGGTCCCGCGGGGTCTGCAGAAGTCTGTAGCCTTCATACGAGATGCGTTCCTCAGGCATGCTAAAGATGGACAGGAAGGACATTTCCCGCTTAACTGTGGTATTCGCGGGGCTTTGGGATATTGGTAGCCACGCGGCTCGATTGAGATTGGAACATAACACTCTGTGTCGCAGCTGTAATCTTCAAGGAGCGAAGGAGACGGTGGGGCTCCATCTGTCCTTCGCACCACCTAGGCAGAATGAAATTCCTTGGCAAGCCTTTGAAAAGAAATAACAAGAAAAAGGGCGCTTTGCAATCATTTCTCTGGAGACCGCAACTGAAAAAACGCTTTCACTGACTGGGTACCTTTTATTTGCGTTGCAGCAGCTTTAAAGCCATCGCAGGTGCCAAAATGTACCACGGCAGCAATGTCTGTGTGTGCGTTTGTAAATTATATTTTACTTGTTTGTACTTATTCTGTTGTTCTGTTATTATATATATGATGTATATATGCTACCCTATTGTTTTCACTATTACTATGCATGTATGTAGCTAACCTTACATCGTTATGTCGGCATTATTGTCCGCTTGACAGCGAAACATTTGTCTTGGCAGCAGAACGTGCTGCTATTTACATTTACACGTAATAAATTCCAGACGAACTCTGCGCCTCGGGTCAGCTCGCTGGGCTGCGAGCCAAAGTCAGCAGAGGAGTCGAGTCAACAAAGCCAACAAAGTCAACAACGACCAACCGACCAAACTGTGCTGCTTACGTTGCTAGCATATTGTGCTGCTGCACACTTTTTTCTTTCCATAGTTTGTTTGCTGGCTTCTGTTTCGGTTTTGTTGTCTATGTCGCGCGCGCTGGCTTTTTGTCATTGCATTGCTATAAGAAAACAAAACTAAACAAACTGCCAGACCGACAATACACTGGCAACATTGCTCCGCAGGGTCCGTTTGTGGCCGTCAAATAAAATTGCCGCAAGACTTCTATTTTTTTTTTTTTTTATGATTATGGCAGGGTTACTGGTAGAGTACGCCAGCCAATCTCACCCCGCCTCCCCTTTCGTTCCTTACTTTTTCTTCGCCGCCTTAACTTTAACTCTTCGCCTTTACTTGAATGGAAAGCGACTTCACTGTCTCGCCGCCCCCAAATACATAACTAAGCGTTTGTTGTCTATCAACAGAATTTTGTTGTTGCCCTCTGTTCTGGGTCCTTGTTGCCGCGCTCTTATCTGATTCGCACAACGTGTTGCATTTTATTTATTTTATTGCTGCGAATTTGCTCGTGTTTACATTGCTTCGTGCCCATTTGCCATTTGCCATTTTCTTTATGTTTGTTTTGTTATCTAGTCTTGGAAGATAGAAAATGCCAGCACAGAGATAGATATAACGGTTTCTATTTGTTATTAATACCCAGCTTGGGATATGCGTAGGTCATTTTGTTTCAACTATTTATACATAAATAAAATCCGTAGGAACCTCAGGAAAATTATAAAGAATTCAAACTTCCATTTTCAAGGTAAGTAATAATGCAGCATGAAGACATCGCAGACATCGGTATAAATCGACCAGCAAATAAAAATCCAGCGGCTGCATTTGGCAGGCCATGTCGTAGGAATGAATGAAGTGGCTGCGTTCCAGAAAGTATTTCTTACGAAACTCGCTACAGGCAGAAGAAAATGGAGACCTGAACTGCTTTGGCAAGATTACGTGAAGAGTGACTCGTCCTCCCTTGGTATTGCCAATTGACGCCAGGTAACGCGAACAGAAACATGCATGCCTTGTTGCACTCGGCTAAAATCATCTAGATGGTTACGTGCTAATTAAGAAGAAGAATGTGGAATGAAAGGGTACTCCGAACGCAATATATATTAAACTATTTCTTTTATTCATTTGTATTTAAGTATGTATATTCTTCTGTCCTTTTATGCTTTTTCCGCTCTGTTGTTCTTCTGTGGACCGGCCATCAAAAGAACTTTTCTCAATTTGCTATCGCTCGTCGGACGGTCAAACTGAATAAAAATCGGCAAATGCCTTTCTCACATTCATTCATAGTTTAGCCTAGTTTTCCCAGAAATTTCCATCTTTCTCGTCTATCCAAAATAAGTAACGTCTAAGGCACTTCTAAGCGTTAGCATTTTCTTCCAAACAACACTTGGAAGATGCTTCTTGAAGTGTCGTTTATCAATCATAATGAACGTAACGTTAACGGGGAACATGTCCTCTGTCTCCCGTCACTTGTCTATTCTGTGGCTTATCCATCCATATAGATAACCATTAACCCACCATTCATTTCATCCATCTCTTCTAGATCAGTCTTTTGATGCTCTGGTCTACGATTCGTTGTCTTGCCTTTTTCACGTGTCGCTTGAGCCATCTCCATATTTCATTATTCTAGGGCCCAGAGTCGAGAACATACCCCGGCATTTTGACTCATGTGAGTAAATGAGAAACACTACAAGTATATAGATTTTAAGCAATGTAGTCTCTCTCATAATTTTGACGTCGTCTAGATTCTAGAACATCTTCTTTAATGATTTTAGAATTTACGGTCTGTTCGCTTACTGTTTTAGAAATCAATTTTTTTTTTTCTAAAGTGTCTACAACAGGGTAGTGTTTTATTCACTCTCAAGGCAGCATGGACCTTTGACATGATTTTTTTCTTCCATATTTTTACGTGTTTGTCTTTCCTGATGGCTTTTAAGATTTCCCCTCATCCCGCATACATTTCCTTTTACTTGCTTATTTGTTGTTCTTCTTCTTATTTGCGTTTTTAGATTTGCTTGTTGTTGTTATTTTCTTTTCGTTTATGCACTGAAATTGATTCTGCAGCACGTAACGTCGTTAGATATCAGCGAAGCGATAACTTCGCAGAATAATGAAATTGAGGTATTTATTTGCTCGCTTATTGGTTGCACACGCACGCTACTTGAACGCCAAGATCTGTGACTTGCTTGCACGCGAACGTCCTTGGCTTCTGCTGAAGCTGTGCAATTTCTTTCCATACACACGTACCAACTCTCGTACCTTCGTTGCTGCTCTGCATGGAAATCACCACCAAAGTTCATCTTGAAGTATCCACCTCGGTCAGCGGATTTACGTGTACAATGGAAAACGGAAAACTAATTTGGGAAAACCATTTGGGAATACATAAACACAACAGCACATTGGCATTGGAAGCCTTGTGAACGTGCATTTTACTAAAGCACAAGCTTCCGAGTTCATTTGTCAACTCTTTAAGTGTGGTTTATTAACAGATCAATGGATGAAAGAGCATTTGAATGTTAAATGAAAAAGGAAGTGAGTATTATAGCAGAAATTTAATAGCGGAAGTTGCTGAAAATGAGGCAGATAAAGTACTAGGAAAGCGTTTCCGAAAAGAGTGAAAGTATGTTTCAATTTATTTAGTTTTTATTCAAGTAGAAAAAGTGCTCTCATCGACAAAATTCACTTATCATAGAAAAGAAAGGAAAGTTGACATATTTGTATTTAATTGGTAACACCTTGAATTAAGAGGAAAAGCACAACAATCAAGAAAACAAAATGAATTAAATTTGGTTTTGAATCACAGAATAATTGAGTTTGCAAATTGGTATTGTGTATTCACATTTGAACATTCTTCAAATGCCTCAACGTCTGTGGTGCTAATAAATAAAATAAGACCTACAAATTTACACACGAACAAATCTGTTTTTCAGTTTATCACTTTATAAAATTATGTTGCACTTTCTCTTGATATTTGCACACAGGCATTCGTATGTATATGTATGTGTAATTGAAAGAACAAGAACAATAAATTATAGCAATTTTTGCTTTCTGTAAATCTTTAGTTGTCAGCAAACAAGAAGAATTGTGTACGACCGAGCCAAACAGCCCAACAAGCCAACCCTTTTCTTGCACAACTCAAAAAGAGAAAAATTTTGTTTTATTTTTGTAAGTAAGTATTTACATACTCGTATATACATACATACATATGTACTTATGTATGTATGTTCATTGGTAGGTACATGCACATATGCAAGTTTTAAACTCCAGAGAATGGTTTCAATTTCGGAGTGTTGCTTTTGCAATGTAAACTTTCAATTTGACTTTTGATCTTTTATACGCCCTGACTTTCTCAACACACAGAACATAAAAGCACAAAATGTAAGAACTTGTATTAAATCGAGAGCGATGAAAGGAAGTGCAATCGGAGAAGCAACGTACATGGATTGGCTTTGCATGAACATACCCTGCAAAAAATTGTGCGATGAGTCTCGAAAGAGATTTGTCCCGGACAACTCTTTTTCGGGTACACTTGGCTACAATTACTCCCAATTGTACCCGGAACGGTAAAAATGTAGAGTAATTGTTGACAATTTTACTCAAAAGGTTATAAATCTACATTCGTACACGTTCAGGTATAAAAGGGTACAACTTCCATTTGGTATCCCATTGGCATCAAAGTGGAGTTCTCAACTTTCATACTCGTTCAGGTACAAAAGGCTACAATTAGTCTCTCCATTGGACATGCTCAAACAAAAAGGAACACTTCATTCCATATATAGGGATACAAAGAGGTTGTAGTCGCATGCTCCTTTGCGAGTGATCCCGGATGTATCCCGGATTAGTCGCATTTTTTGCAGGGCATCTACTTGTACATATAAAGGTACATACATACATACAAAAGTACATACATATGTATGTGCGTAAATGAATACAGCGAGTAAATATATAAAGCCGGATTTTTGCTTATTTTCATATGTAAACACTGATTAAAAATGGTTTAACATGAAAGTGGCATAATCCAAAAGGCAATGCGAGTAAAATGCTCTTTACAATAAGGATATTTTTAAATCACAAATGGAATGTGAAAAACATACATATAGGTATGCGTAAAATAGTAAAAATTTATAAAAATATGTTTATAATACTAACAGAGTTTGGGTCGGGCCTAACCCCAAATTCGTTGCATTATTTAAGAAGCGGTTGAAAGTCATATGTTGTTACGTATTGTGAAACGATTTTCCGTCATCCCTTGTAAAGTTTGGTTTGGAGACAAACCGGTTTCAGCTAATATGCGCCACCTTCAGTGTCTCTTTTCGCTCTCTCTCTCTCTCGAATGAAAAAGACACTGATGCTGGCGTATATTAGCCTAAACCGGTTTGTCACCAAACCAAACTTGACAAGGGATGACGGAAAATCGTTCCACAATAGGTCATATTCCTTCCCTGTTGGAAAATCAAGCAACCAAGTAGTAATAAGTCACATGTTATCTTACTATTCATATTCATATTCATATTCATATTCATATTCATATTCATATTCATATTCATATTCATATTCATATTCATATTCATATTCATATTCATATTCATATTCATATTCATATTCATATTCATATTCATATTCATATTCATATTCATATTCATATTCATATTCATATTCATATTCATATTCATATTCATATTCATATTCATATTCATATTCATATTCATATTCATATTCATATTCATATTCATATTCATATTCATATTCATATTCATATTCATATTCATATTCATATTCATATTCATATTCATATTCATATTCATATTCATATTCATATTCATATTCATATTCATATTCATATTCATATTCATATTCATATTCATATTCATATTCATATTCATATTCATATTCATATTCATATTCATATTCATATTCATATTCATATTCATATTCATATTCATATTCATATTCATATTCATATTCATATTCATATTCATATTCATATTCATATTCATATTCATATTCATATTCATATTCATATTCATATTCATATTCATATTCATATTCATATTCATATTCATATTCATATTCATATTCATATTCATATTCATATTCATATTCATATTCATATTCATATTCATATTCATATTCATATTCATATTCATATTCATATTCATATTCATATTCATATGCATATTCATATTCATATTCATATTCATATTCATATTCATATTCATATTCATATTCATATTCATATTCATATTCATATTCATATTCATATTCATATTCATATTCATATTCATATTCATATTCATATTCATATTCATATTCATATTCATATTCATATTCATATTCATATTCATATTCATATTCATATTCATATTCATATTCATATTCATATTCATATTCATATTCATATTCATATTCATATTCATATTCATATTCATATTCATATTCATATTCATATTCATATTCATATTCATATTCATATTCATATTCATATTCATATTCATATTCATATTCATATTCATATTCATATTCATATTCATATTCATATTCATATTCATATTCATATTCATATTCATATTCATATTCATATTCATATTCATATTCATATTCATATTCATATTCATATTCATATTTCCATTTACTACGTAACTACGGCGTATTCATGCAGGTCTGATTAAACCAATGTAATATTGAGGCTTCTGTATTAATTTAATTTTCACTTCATAATTGGTCAAAGATAAACTTGTGGCATATTCTCATACATATACTTTGCACTCGGTAAATAAACGTATATCTATTTGGTGCTATCACTGCATTGTCGCCCATTATCAACTCTTAATTGAAATGATATTCAATTAAAGATTTGCTTTGACCACTAATGGGTTAAGAATATCACACAACATATCAAATGTATAAATTGACTTTAATTACAACTCAGCATTTGATATTTTTGAAGGTTTGTTTTCAATTCCAACTTGAATACAACTTCTTTTTGACTGACAATTGATGTAAAGCTCACTGCTATGCGAATACACAAATTGACTTAAATGTGAAAGTCATAAAAAATTTGATGGATTCCAAAGCGTATTAGTGTTACTTAAAGTCATAAAATGTAATTGATTGTCTGACAAAAAAAAAAAAAAGAATAAAAAAACGCTGTATTAATAGTGTTGGTGGGAGGTGTAAAAAAGTAAGTGCTTTTCCACTTAATAAATATAAAAATTCTACTGGGGTTTGCTTCCAGCTCTGCAGGCACATGCAGGCTTCTGCTTTGACGATGTTATTTTTTTATCACCAGCTTAACAGGTAGGCAAACACTTATGTATGTATGTTGTATGTATGTATAGAGATAAAATAAAAACTAATTCGCTGCTATGTTAATATGTCGAACTTTGTGTTGTGCTTACATTAACTATGTATGCACATTTGTGAGCATTTAAGGATTACTCTTAACATTGTAGTTTAGAAAATTTCCATACCACTATGCTATTCATTATGAATAAGCTAGTTTTAAGAACGTATAATAAAGTAAATCTTTAGGTGTTATAAGCTCTAAAAAGCATTTTATATTAATAAAAAAATTATCATATGAACGCATATACATACATATAATGAAAATAATGTAAGTACATATTGACTTAACATAGCATACTCTTGCTGGAGCAGGGATTATCACACTAACACTTTCAAATATTGTACATATGTTAAAAACACAAAAAGCTCTTGTCTACATCGAAAAGAAACTCAGTTATGGTCGAAAGCTAAAATTTTTAAATTGATATTATTAACTTCACAAAAAACTACAAACCAAAAATATTAAAATAGAACAAAAATTACGTAAAAAAATTTAAATAAAAAAAAACCACCCATAACACACAATAATTTACAAGCATTCAGAGAATGCTCGAGTAGCACACCCTGCTAGCTCCCTGCAGTAAAAATCCGCAATGAATCCTTAATGAATCACTGATGCAATTCACCTATGATGAGGAGGCATCAGTGAATACTTTCATATAAAGACTGCTGAATTTTTCATATAAATGGTTTGCTTTCCTCAGAAAAAAAAAAAAAAACAAAAACAAATAAAACAAGTAAGGAAGCCTAAGTTCGAGTGGAATCGAACATTAGATACTCAGCTGTATGCTTTCATTGTTGTTTACGTTTGATGGAAACACGGTGTATTTTATATAAGCGAGTGCTGCATAAAGTCATCCAACTAAGCATATGAATATTCTTTGTGCAAAATTTAATTCCTTTATGACTTCTAGTTACAAAGATGTCACGTTACAAATTTCCAAAGGGTGTTCCAGAAATATCTTTGTTAAAAAGTAGGCGTGGTCATAAACCGATTTCAATAAATTTTTGCGTGTCTATTAACACAAGTTATAAAAGTGTATAAACCAAGTTTCGTCATAATATCTCAATTAGTTGTCGAGGTATGGGCTCCGAAATCTCGTAGATTCCGTTGTCTAAAAAGAGGCGGTGCCATGCCCATTTTCCAAAATTTTTATACTTTTTGTTTCCGGTCTACTGTAGAACTCATGCCACACAATTTCAATGAATTATCTTTATATTTGACAAAAATATCGCTTAAAATGTTTTCATTAGGCCCCTTTATAGTTCCCATATATAAAAGTGGGCGTGGTCGTCAACCGATTTCGCTAAAATTTTGAACATGTATTACTACAAGTAATAAAAGTGTACACACCAAGTTTCGTCATTATATATAAATTATTTGTCGAGTTATGGGCTAAGAAATCTCGTATATTCCTGTTTCTAAAAAGAGGCGGTGCCACGCCCATTTTCCAAAATTTTTGTGTTTTTCGTTTTATGTCCGCAGTTGGACTCCTGCTATAAAATTTCAATGATATATCTTTATATTTAACAGAGATATCGCTTAAAATGTTTTTATTAGGTCACTTTATAATACCCATATATAAAAGTGGGCGTGGTCGTCAACCGATTTTGGCAATTTTTCGTCCAAACATTTGTCTAAGTAAGTATATTACGCCTACCAAATTTCATCGATATACCTTCAACGGTTTCTGAGTTATGACTCATAAAACTTTCAATGTTTGCCCCTTAATAAGTGGGCGTGGCACCGCCCATTTTCCAAAATTTCACCACATTTCTTCATAAGGGCCTGAGGTCAATACGTGGGTGAAATTTTATCACTCCAGCTCTATTAGTTACTGAGATACAAAATTTCCGATTTTTACTATATAGGGGAGGTGGGCGTGGTCATGGTCCGATTTCGCCCATTTTCAATACCGTCCGTTCCTGTCTTGATACCAACTTGCATTCCAAATTTCATCAAAATATCTCAATTTTTGCGCGAGTTATCGTGCGTACAGACGGACAGACGGACAGACGGACGGACGGACAGACGGACGGACGGACGGACATGGCTCAATCGATTTCTCTTTTCACCCTGATCATTTTGATATATATAAGTCTATATCTATCTCGATTATTTCATTCTGTTACAATCCACCGTTAGGAAATCAAAACTATAATACTCTGTGTACTAGTACAGCTGAGTATAAATATACTGAGTTATGACGACAGTGATGAATATTCAACAAAGAATCATAACTGATCCTTCAGCAGTGAAACAAATTTACTGCAGGGCTAATCAGCTCAATGCTGACTGAAGCCGTTGAACAAAAAAACCCGCGTGTAGCATAGTACACGTGATAGAAGTTAACTTCTTACATCTTGTTCAATATTTCAAATAATTGTGTTTTCAATTTATATTGGCTCGAATGCAACAAGTAACAAGTTTCATATACATATCATATGAGAAGCTAATTTGAAAATACATCCCTGAAAAACTGCGATTAATCCGGGACGTGTCCGGGATCAATCGGAAGGGAGAATGCGACTAATACAATTTTACATCCCTTTATATGGAGCGAATTGATCGCATTGTTTCGAGCATGTCCTATGAAGAGACTAATTGTTCAACTTGTATACAAAAACGGGTACAAATGTAGATTAATCGCTTTCATCCAAAGTTGTAAGCCAAGGCTATTTTTTATGAAAATGTCTAAAAATTATAAATTGTTATATATATTAGAAGAGTTTATTTGATTAGATTTCATCTTGTAGTGAAATCTTTTAAAAAAATTAAGTATTTTCTCCAAATATTTATTGTTTTGAGAATGCATTATGCGAGTGTAAAAGATATGTATGTGAGGAATTTTTCAAAGTTGCTAGCCAAGGCTATTTTTTATAACAATCTTTAAAAATTATAAACGTTCATGCCTATGTAAATAAAGATTATACAATAAGTTTTACTTTTGTAAAAGGATCTATTCAATAAATTAAAATTTTTTAAATAGTCAATTTTCAGTGTATAATCGTAATTGATTTTTCAATTGATATTTTTGGTAAAATTTTGTCAAAATTATTATTCATCATTGTTATTAAAAGAAAGCACGTTCAGTTAGTTTTACCTATTGATTTTTCAATACATACCTACATTGAATATTTTTGTAAAATTTCTACATATAATCAATCTAGATTTATACCCGTTCGGGAACAATCGAGGACTAATTGTGGACCGATTGTTCCGAAAGAAATCAATCCGGGACAAATCTATGTATATCGGGATTAATCGCACATTTTTTTGCAGGGATATTACAATGAAAACTATCGCATGTACATACATGTGGTTGTGTGTTTTTGTTTGCACAAATTGTATTTATAGAAAAGGCAATGCTTGTTCTTGTTATTAGATTTTGTTTATCGGCAGGCTCATCCGATTGGTTTTTATATTGGTTGTTTGGTCGTTTTTATTTTAATAATTAACTAGTTTGTAATCCCCGATATTCGGGTGGCACTTTTATTTAATAAAAAATTATAAAGAAAATTATTTAATAGAAAAACAAGGAACAAAAAAATTGGCTCGACCTGGACTTGAACCACCTTCACTTAAATTGGAAGCCAGGCATCTTACAGCTGAGCTACTGCGCTAGTTACGCGAGTTGTGTCAAACGGTGTACTTTAATTTCTGCTTGTGTTATTAACATTCTCACCACGCTTATTTCACCACAGCGCTGTTGTGTACTTACACGTATATGTACATACGTGAGTGAGTTGTAATTGTTAGTTCAGTTTAAGTGCAGCATTTGACATATCCAACGCAGGTGGTGTGATGGCGCAGCGGTAGAGTGTCAGGTCTGGAAGCGAGGGGTTGTAGGTTCTCGAACCACGCGATATCGAGGTTAATTTTTTTAAAAATTAAAAATCAGCTAAAATGACTGCTATTTCCGGGGCCAACTTCCGTTGCATCAAATTTCAAATTTCACTCTCCATAAAAACTCTGTATCGCCGCCTAAGAAGTTAACTTCAAATTTGCACACACAAAATTTCTTCGTGCGAGCCAAGAGCTTTGTAGTCTCGATGCAATGCTGTCGGTATGAAAGCTATAAAAATCTTATGCGCGCGTGCATAAGCTGTGGTAATCACTGTGCTGGCGTTATTTATGAAAACACTGTGCTGGGTCTTTGTTTAGGAGCGGAAAGTATTCCAATCGGAATAAAATAGTTAGGTATACCCGAATGGTGAAATATACAAGAGTTTTTTTTCTTTTTCTCGGGTCAAAGTGGCGTAAAAGCATTAAATGCCATCAATAATTCAGTGCCATACCAGACTCACGTCTAAACCATAAGTCCAAAAGAATAAATGAATTAGCTCCAGCCCAGACAGTTCTTCCATCGGCACTGCGTTATTAAAATCAAACGGATATGTAATCAGTTAGTCTCTCTTAGTGTTTCTAATTGCCACCAGTTATCGCGAAGCAGAAAGCACTGACGAGCATTATTGGACTCGCCCTTGCTAATTGGTTTTCATATTCCCAGAAAGAAGTCTTCTCCATGCGATTCCACGTGCATTTTAACATAATAATTTATGTACAGCTTTTACACTGCACACTGGTCAGCCCCCATACACAAAAGTCAAAAACGTTGGTGCTTGAAAAAGAAACTTCTGTCATGCATTTGCGTGGGAAATATATTGAATTTTATGGAAAACCTCCTTCTATACGCAATAGCCACCATTAAATATTACTTTGGCTCATTTAAAGTCAACACATTTGAAAAAACTTTTTTCTGGAAAAAGTTTGTATAAATAGGTGTATTATTTTTTTGCGATATTTCAAGTTTGATTGCTAAAAAAATGCGGATAACTATGGAAGCGCAAGAAAAACGTATGTTTCATGATTTAGCGAAAGAAAACAGTGAAAACAATTTATTTTTAGCAAAATACAAGATGAAGAAATCTTGGCATTTCTATGAGCGTAATTTTCAAGCATTAGCATTTTCATTTAAACTTCTAACAATTAAGGACCACTCCGGACCAGGTCTTATAAGCAGATTTGAGTTCTTTCAAGTCTTCTCTTAAGAAGCCTGTTTATATATTTTTCCCTTTTTTTCCTTTTTCTTAAAATATCATATTAAATGTAACTAGTCTATACAAAATATTGTTGCCCTTCTACGATTTTTGTACATATTTACATCGACAGTTTTCGATAAAACTTTATTTTCGATAAAATCTGAGTAATTGAGTTTTGTCCCACTCTCCATACAATTTTTTTTTTTGATCCCGCGAAATATCGCGGAATAATTTTTTTTTTATTGTAACTTTGTTATTTGACATCGGATTTTTAAAAGCGAAATGTCATTAGTTTAGTCTTTGGAAGCTCTATATTTTCTTCTAATGTCCTTTTGACCTATGAAGTCGTTTTCACATAGTTAAGTCACCTAACCAAGTTTTTCGTCCAAAATATCCTTTTTGTTTCACAAGAAAAAAATCACCAAAAATAAAATATTTATCGGATCTCTCTGATATTACGCTTAAACTCTTTGCAATTAAACGGGAAAATTTTTAAAGTAATAAAACTTTCCTGATTTTTACAACTTTTTATAAAAATTTAATTTGAAAATCAAAATTTTTTCAAAAATCGCAAAAAATCCACAAAATTTTGACTTTCACCAGCTTTATTAGAACACTACAAGTTGTATGTCGTTTGAAGCGTATTTTAATTGCCTATCGAACGAGATACTGCTTGCGTTTATCGCAATTGTAACTCCAGAGAAAATAATTTTTGAATTATGTGATAACAAAAAAAGACAAAATTACCATTATCTCAAAAACCTAGCTATTCAAAAAAAAAAAAAAAAAAAATAGTTCCAAGCTCAGCAGGTCAATTCTTCTCCTCCCCCATTCCTGGTTTTCTTGTTTTTTTTTTTGGCTGTAAACTAGCGTTAGTGGTGGGCGTGGATTACAAGATATATGCTTTTAATTTTTCTGAAAGATGAGTGGTATAGTGGTACACCAATGTGCCAAATTTGGTTCCGGTAGGTACATCCGGTGCAGTGAAATAACACCCGTGGAATTAACGCCCGCGGGCGTTATAATAAAAAATCGCGCGATTTTTAATTCCAATTTTTCGTTTTTTTTTTCTAAATATGGGGTATTATTATTGGAAAAAGCGCCGCAGGCGAAAAATTGGAATAAAAAATCGCGCTACTTTTAATTCCAATTTTTCGTTTTTTTTTTAAATATGGTGTATTAGTATTGGAAAAAGCGCCACAGGCGAATCAAATGAGTAATCCCGAAAATAAGACATGTGACACAGAAGACATTGATGTATCCGAAATGGATTGTTCTGACTATGAAGAAACGGTGGACAATTTTTGCGAGAGTCAAAGCATGTTGTTGTGTGTTATTTGTTTTACCAAGCCACGCGATGTTCTCTTAAGCCCATGCAATCACTTTAAATTGTGGGCGAATTGCTTTGGAGGGCACAATAAGGTTGCAATCGTAAATGGCAATAGAAATATTTTGTGCCCGGTTTGTCGTCAAATTGTTGAAAACTCTATATGAGTATTTGTTTAGATTGTGGTCTGAAAGTGCCAATATGTATGTAATGAAGTTTTGTTTATTTTGATTGCGTATTTAGAGACCTTGAAAATTGTTACTAATAAATGATTATAGAAATTTACTGAAGCTTTGTTTATTTTGATTGAGTATTTGAATATTTAGAAGGGGATTTAAAAAAATTGAAAGAATCGAAAAATTGGAATTAAAAATCGCGCGATTTTTAATTCAAATTTTTCGCCTGCGGCGCTTTTTCCAATAATACACCATATTTAAAAAAAAAGAAAAATTGGAATTAAAAATCGCGCGATTTTTTATTCCAATTTTTCGCCTGCGCCGCTTTTTTCCCCTAATACACCATATTTAACAAAAGCCCGTCTGCGGGCTTAATAGCCCTTCCGAAAGGGAAATAAAGCCCGTGGATCAAATGAAGTAACGCCCGCGGGAATTATTTCTTTTTCAAGAAAGGAAAAACGCCCGCGGGTGTTACCGGTCCATCCGTTTCCAAGAAATTGAGTTTTGTCCCACTCTCCATACAAATGGGACCAGTGTGCACTGTTAATAAGAATTATACATGACTAGCTGACCCGGCAAACTTCGTTCTGCCAAAAATAGATTTTTTTTATTAATTTCATTTCAAAAATTGTTATTACACCGGTATTGTTTTTAATAGAAAATTAACGATTTTTCACTATGATGTATTGTGGAACGATTTTCCGTCATCCCTTGTCACAAAGGACGTTCCACAATACATCATATTCCTACCCTGTCGGAAAAACAAGCAACCAAAAAGTTATTGATTTTTCACTACTTCATTGTGTATACAACTTCCAAAATATATAATTTTAGTATTCAGTTTAAGGATGCACGATACAGAACATTTTTAGTTTTCTGTTCCGGATATTTATTTTCACTGAGTATTGGCTATTTTCACTAAGTAAGTAAGAGGATTGATATAGTATACCTCCATAATGGTTTTTAGGCCCCTCCTCCAACCCTTTTAGATATATTCAGCCTCAAAAGTTTAGTACGTATGGGAGGTGCAATGCCCCATTTTTCGATAAATCTTTTTTTTTTGGGTGAACATGGTATTGATATCGTATATCTGCATAGTGATTTCTATGTACATGCCATGAACGCATTTAAGGATATTTAGCCTTAAAAATTAAGAACGCATGGGAGGTGCCACGCCCCCTTTTCCCAAAATTACTGTTTTTTTCAGAAGCACGCTATTGATATCGTTAATCTCCTGATCAATTTTTAGGTCCCAACCTTAAACGCTTTTATAGATATTCAGCTTGAAAAATTAAGTTTGTATGGGAGGTGCCACGCCCCCTTTTCCGATAACCTACACTTTTATGCGCAAAAACTGTTTTTATATCATATGGCTCTGTACCAATTTCCAGGCCCTGACTTAAATCCTTTTAAAGATATTCAGCTTAAAAAATTAAGTGTTGTTGGGAAATGCCACGCCCCCTTTTCGTATAACTCCTATTATTTTGCGTTAATATGGAATTGTTCTCGTTTATCTCCACACCAATTTCCAAGCCCCTAGCGTAAACAATTTTAGAGATATTCAGCATGAAAAATTAAGTTCGTATGGGAGGTGCCACGCCCCTTTTTCCGATAACCCCCACTTTTATGCGTGGGAATGGTTTTGATATCATTTACCTCTATACCAATTTTCAGCTCCCTACCTTGAACTGTTTTAGAGATAATCAGCTTTAAAAATTAAGGTTGTATGGGAGCTGCCACGCCCCCTTTTCTGATAACCCCCACTTTTCTGAGTGAGAAGGGTTTTGATATCACCTACCTATACACCAATTTTCAGCTCCCTACCTTAAACTGTTTTAGAGATAATCAGCTTTAAAAATTAAGGTTGTATGGGAGCTGCCACGCCCCCTTTTCTGATAACCCCCACTTTTCTGAGTGAGAAGGCTTTTGATATCACCTACCTCTACACCAATTTTCAGCTCCCTACCTTAAACTGTTTTAGAGATAATCAGCTTTAAATATTAAGTTTGTATGGGAGGTGCCACGCCCCCTTTTCTGATAACCCCCACTTTTCTGAGTGAGAAGGGGTTTGATATCACCTACCTCTACACCAATTTTCAGCTCCCTACCTTAAACTGTTTTAGAGATAATCAGCTTTAAAAATTAAGGTTGTATGGGAGCTGCCACGCCCCCTTTTCTGATAACCCCCACTTTTCTGAGTGAGAAGGGTTTTGATATCACCTACCTCTACACCAATTTTTAGCTCCCTACCTTAAACTGTTTTAGAGATAATCAGCTTTAAAAATTAAGGTTGTATGGGAGCTGCCACGCCCCCTTTTCTGATAACCCCCACTTTTCTGAGTGAGAAGGGTTTTGATATCACCTACCTCTACACCAATTTTCAGCTCCCTACCTTGAACTGTTTTAGAGATAATCAGCTTTAAAAATTAAGGTTGTATGGGAGGTGCCACGCCCCCCTAACATTTTTTAATTTTTTCTTCGACTAAACCTTCGCGGGGTAACAACAAACAAACCCCCCTAAGGAAGTATTTGATTTGGTTCAGCCGTTTTCAAGTTTTAGCGTTACAATTAAATACCAAATCATTTATATATATATAGACTAACAACAAATATTTACTTACATAATTCAATACAACTATACTAACATAATGCAACTCTCTTCAAGGAATAAATAATCCCATTTCTTTCCATTTTCCACCCACGTCAATCGGGTTTAAATATGCTCTATTGCGGCATCGCTTCTTAACTCCCGTCGGCAGTCAAAAGTCAGTTCATTTTCAAGTATTTTCGCCACATTTAGCCTCAAGTGCGCTTCACTTTTAGTGCCGGGCAAAATGCTGACGAAGTGCAAATCCAACATAACCAAGGTGATGATGATGCTCGGCAGTGAATTTACAACGAAATTGCAGCACTTAATTCGCATAAAACAAGTATGTAGGTACGTAAATGAAAGAATGCCTAGTCGCAGTGCGAATTCGCTGTTGTTGTTGTTGTGAACAATGCACCTCAGCAGGAATAAGAAGTCAACAAAACAGACACAGAATGAGAAAGAGAAAATCGTTGAAGTTAGTGGGTGGATATAAAAGAAGTTAAGCTGTGATAACAGCAGTGGATTTGTTTTGTTTTGATGCTTTCAAAGGAATTGAAAAGGCCACTTAATTTGCATTTGCATTTGCATTTGCATTATGGGTTGGCATTTTAGAGCCGAAATTTGCCTTGAGCATCCATTGTTCGTACTTCGCTTAAACTGTGTGTGCGGTTAATAAAAACTGTTTGCCTTGAAGCTTGATTTTAATATCAAATTATGTTTTTTTTTATGTTATTGTCCACTGGATCGAGTTTCTGGCATTAAAAAGGATTTTATTAATTATATTTAGATTAAACACTTTGTTGTGGCTTCACACCTTGATAATAATCTCAATAACTGGTGTTAAATAACTGGACGTTTCCCTGCAAGTTTATACCGCGACAATAGTGCCATCTAGCGGTATTAATTATTTTTCTCCGCTAGCGAACAACTTTAATATAACCAACAGCAAAATCGTCCGTGGAGCACCTTCTCTCCACCTATAAATGAACGAATTAACTTATTCACTGCTTCCGCCAGGCTTCCAAATCGCATCAAAACAATCGATTTTGTATCAAAATGGGAGGGTAGTGCGCACTATAGGAAATGAAAAATGCTAATGAATAAAAATCAAAGGCCAATATGCCACACCTCAATTTACTGTTAATTTAGCAGATTTGATCTCGCGCACTTCCTTTATTTTGCTATGACAAAAATGGTGAATGAGATGAAAAGGCATCTCGCTGATGTGTTTTTAATTGTGTTTATTGTTCAATTTAACTCAATGCACACTGCTACTCCTCTATTAACCATAGAGTGCGGCTTTTGGCCTAATGGTGCAATGACACTACAAATGTATGGCCTGCAAAAGTTGATCCACAATTTTTTTTTTCTTTGTGTTCTAATACTCGCAAAGCTTTCAGCCCCCGCACCGCCATTTCCGCACCCACACATTAACTAATGACAAATTCTGCGAAATTGTTTTGCCACTCTTCCCGTTTTATTGTAGTTTTTGCTTTGACTACATGCACAGGCGTGTGGTTTTTTTTTTTTTGGCGTTTGTGTGCGCGCTCGAGGCATTTCAGTGCAGCTTCTGTTTTTGTTCTAATTGCAACAAAAGAACAAACAAAAAACATCAGTAAACTATTTTTCAACTCATTTATCTCTCATGTTAATGATTGTGTCGCACATATTGTTGGAGTTAAACGATGCGTGAAGTTCGTTGCATTAGCTTTTCGCAAAAAAAGCAAAGCACTTGTGTGTTTGTGCCCGAGTTGATTAGTTTCCCTGTAGGAAATTTAATTAATTTTAAATCACTTTATAAACTACTTTATTTTCAATAACAACTAATTGAAAATGTGACTTTTTCCTTTGCAATGAACTGACTTTTTTAACACGGCGATGTCATAGCAAGCAGTCAATTGCCCTATCCTGCATTTGTTTTCAACTACTTTACTAGTAGTTTAAAATAAATAACTTTATCTTGAGTTTCTTTTCAACTACTTTACTTGTAGTTTAATATAAGTAACTTAATCCTGCATTTGATGTCGAAATTCAAGAAATGGTAAAAATGCGAAACAAATTTTCCTCAAATTTCGCAAATTGTTCCCAAGTTGATAAACAATATTTGAGAAACAATTGAATTTATGTTAATTTTCAAATGATAAATATGAAACAATATTTTCTCCGTTTGAGAATTTCGTTTTCAGTGTTTAATGGGAAGTGAAGCTGAAAACGGTAACCAAAAAAAGGAAAAAACAATCTTGGCATACTTAGATCTGAAAACATGTGTTTACATATAAATATGTACATATACAAGAAACTGTCCCGCGCTGCATTTGTTTAAAGCTACTTTAAAATTAGTTGAATATAAATCACTTTTTAATATATTTATTTTTGCAACTAACTTTTTTTTTCCGTGAGGGTTTATAGCAATAGCATCGATGCGTGTATGTACATATATATGTATATACGTACTCAGCGAAAATCTACGCCTTAGTTAAGCATTATTCCAGAAATTTAAAGGCATACGAAATAAGACCTGTATGGGCAAATGCTAAAAATAAGCCTAGTTTTCCTTTGTTGATGTCACCAGGCCTCTCTCACTGAGAGGAAAACTTATTCCAAAGGCCTATTCGCCATGGAAATAAGGCTTAGTTATATACCGATAACACTACGCGACAAAAAAAATATCCTCGACATTTGATACATGATTCCTATGTAGAATTTTCTGCTGATTCCAAATATGTAATCAGATGGTTCAAAAATAGAACAGTTTTCGAGATATTTTGAAATTTCAGTTTTTGAGATAAGAAAAAAAAAGTAGGATTACTAACACAGTGCTACAAAAAAAAAAAAGTAAATACACTCATGAAGCGACCTAGCTGAGATTGTTTATCTAGTCAAGTGTAACACGAAACGGTATTTGAAAAATCCGCTGTACCCTCAAATTTTTTTTTATTGCTAAAAAACCGTTATTCCATGCTTGTCGGCACATAAAAATTCCTAGAGGGGCTATTTTTTAACCGATTTCAATTTTTCCAACGGTTTCGGAAAGTTAAATAATGGTATTCTTAATATATAAACAGCAGTTTGTTAGTTTACAAGGTATAAGAAGAAATTTTTGCACTTAAATCTGAAATTTTCGTAAAATTTTTTTGTTTTTTCGAGTTTGACGTCATTTTTTTTGGTACAATTCGAAAAATATGCTTTAATTACAACAAATATTATTGTTCTAATATTAATTCTTAGTAAAACTAGACCTTATTTTTTGAAAAATTTAAAAAATTGTCGAAGTTACCACGCTTTTTCGAAAACAAGAATTTCAACGTTTTTACCACCCACTGCATAGCTTAGCATATAAGATGAATTTCATATCAAAGGCTGAAAAAAAACGAACATTTTGAACCCGACCCCTCAGAATTTGATGACATTTTGCATAGAGGTACATCTTACCTACCCAAACACAACCTCATGGCAAGGTATCGAAATATTCGAAAATATTCGAAAAATGACGATAATAGGTACTTTTAAAGTGTGATTACTAGGGAATGGCTTTACCGATTTCAAAAATTTTCATACCGTTAGAAAGGTATTAAAATCGTCTTTTGAAAACATACACTGTAAAAATTCTATATTACACTGAAAAAAAATTTTCATATTTTTTATTTAATAAGTAACTTTTACTTATGTATAAATGGAAAATCATAGTTTTCATAGTTTTTCTGTTCATAAATTTTCATATTAATAATAACACAATTTCGCTATTATAACTCTGACGGGTTTTATGGCCGAGAAATACTCTCGGAGGGTATGCCGCCCACTGCCGAGAGGTGACCGCTGCTCTTAAAAAAACCAATAATTGGATTTTTACTAATAAGGAAATTTAAATTTTTTTTTTGTGTTTGCTCGGACTGGGGTTTGAACCTGAGGCATCTGGCATAGCAGGCGAGCACTCTACCCACTGCACCACAGCGGCCACTAAAATAAATTTTCATTATAAATAGAAAATTTGGAAAATAAAGATTATTATTATTTTATTTTCAGTGTACTAAAACAAAAAAAAAAATTTACAGTGTATTTTTTTGAAAGCTAATTTCAATACCTTTCTAGTGGTATGAAGATCTTTGAAATCGGTAAAGCCATTCCCTAGTAATCACACTTTAAAAGTACCTATTATCGTCATTTTTAGAATATTTTCGAATATTTCGATACCTTGCCACGCCCACAATTTTTCGAAAATGCAATTTGTAAAAATGAGGTTGTGTTTGGGTAGGTAAGATGTACCTCTATGCAAAATTTCATCAAATTCTGAGGGGTCGGGTTCCAAATGTTCGTTTTTTTTTCAGCCTTTGATATGAAATTAATCTTATATGCTATGCTATGCAGTGGGTGGTAAAAACGTTGAAATTCTTGTTTTCGAAAAAGCGTTGTAACTTCGACAATTTTTTAAATTTTTCAAAAAATAAGGTCTAGTTTTACTAAGAATTAATAGTAGAACAATAATATTTGTTGTAATTAAAGCATGTTTTTCGAATTGTACCAAAAAAAATGACGTCAAACTCGAAAAAACGAAAAAATTTTACGAAAATTTCAGATTTAAGTGCAAAAATTTCTTCTTATACCTTATAAACTAACAAACTGCTGTTTATATATTAAGAATACCATTATTTAACTTTCCGAAACCGTTCGAAAAATTGAAATCGGTTAAAAAATAGCCCCTCTAGGAATTTTTATGTGCCGACAAGCATGGAATAACGGTTTTTTAGCAATAAAAAAAATTTGAGGGTACAGTGGATTTTTCAAATACCGTTTCGTGTTACACTTGACTAGATAAACAATCTTAGCTAGGTCGCTTCATGAGTGTATTTTCACTGTAGCACTGTGTAATTAGTCAATATCTCCGCCATTACCGTCTCGATTTTTACGTTATTTAATTTTGTTTTGGGAGGATGAAACACCCTTTTCAACAAAGCCAAAATAATAAAAATCCACGTTAAAGCGATCAAAAGATTTTTTTTATGAAAATTTTCAGTTTTGTTTTCGATATTTATATACTTTTTTGTAATTTAAAAAAAAAAAATATTAATTATCCTCCTGGTTTCACATTTTGAGTCAATGGCCTATTTCTGTAGTGAACATTTTGGCACTTTCCGGATTATAATCTGTGGAAAAATGGAAAAGTTATAAGAGATTAAGTGAAGAAACTTATATTTATATTTTCATTGAACTTCCAAATCTGGCAAATGTAAACCACTATAACGATAACACTAGTTTACAGCAAAAAATACCAAGAAATCGCGGTATAAGGGAAAATTGGCATGGGCCCCCTGAGCTCAAAACTATTTATTTTTATTTTTTGCACGGTTAGGTTTTTAGATAATGGTAATTTTGCGTTTTTTGGTTATCACTTCATTCAAAAATACCTTTCACTAAAGTTACATGTGCGATAATAGCTAGCAGTACCTCGTTCAAAAGGTAATTAAAATGCGCTTTTAACGACCGTCAATTTAACGTGGATTTTAATTATTTTTTTTTAAATAACGTAAAAATCGAGACGGTAATGGCGGAGATATTGACTAATTAGTAATCCTACTTTTTTTTTCTTATCTCAAAAACTGAAATTTCAAAATATCTCGAAAACTGTTCTACTTTTGAACCATCTGATTACATATTTGGAATCAGCAGAAAATTCTACATAGGAATCATGTATCAAATGTCGAGGATATGAAAATTTTTGAAATTTTGTCGGGTAGTGTAATTAGGCCTAATGTAGTGTATATATACTTTATAATAAGCCTTATTCACCATGAAAATAATGCGTAGCTAATTCCAGGCCTTCTGCGGCACTTAAATGCCTTATATAAGGAATACTAAAAAGGTGTTTTTTATATGGCTGCATAATTCACATTTTTTTGCGAAATTTATTTATAATATTTTATTTTATTTAATTTTGAATCTTAAACGGTCGGTATTTTTTCAAGTTTCGCCTATTTTATGCAGCAATTTCAATGGGGTCATATTGACCCCAAAAGACAGCGAACGTAAGTTTAAGCATAGGACAGTCAAACGGTTAATAATAAAAAATATATTCTGCTAGGATTAAAACTTTATTTTTCATAAATTTATATATGAACATATACATACATATATCGTCGTACCATACGAAAACTAGCACATTTAAAATTTTCGGCGAAAGCTGGAAATTAAAAAATTCTCTACGAAAAGTAGCACATTTGACTTTTGGCTGACAAAAACTAGAACCCTTAATTGCATGTCAGTTGAAAATAAACTGAAGCGACAATCTTTCATTCGACTATAGGCAACTTTTACGCTCCCCACATGTTGTACTCTCTTTGCCCATGTTTGCTTATAAAGCTCAATTCTCTCTCTCTCTCTATTTGGGATATGAGCGCATAATAGGGATTTATGTAAGTATTAAAACGTTTGGAGCAGAAGGAATGAGTGCATCAGCAAGCAGCGCTGCCAGCGAATTACTGTTTTATAGCTTAAGCTTCAGCTATAAGCCCAACCTTTTTGCTGGGTACTTATGCATGTTTGAATGTGTACGCGCATTGTTTATAACTTTAGTTTGTTGTCGAGTCACTATTTAATGAGCAGGCTAGATAAATTATGATGTTTAACAGCAAAAAAGGTGGAAATATTTAGCTTGCAACAAGCTGTTTTATGTTGCGAACTGGTATTATTTTTTTTGTTTGTTTTAGAAAATAACTAAAATGCAATTTGATGAGAATGTGTGTTATACATATACGAGTATGTAGTGGTTTTAGAGAAATTTTTAAATGAGTACGGTGAAATTATAAAAAATGTGTTCTGCCTAAATTTAGTTAATCCTCACCTAATATCTACGAACCAACATGAATATAAGTACTAGGGGCGAGTCAACTGATACTGCTCTTCATAACATTCTATTACACATCGAAAGGGCTCTACACTACAGGAAGTTCGCGATAAGCGTGATATTTCGGGTACCTTTAACAACGTCTCTACTGAGGCGCTGCAGGGGGGACTCGAATCGCTCCTTTTGTGTTGTCGGGCGGTGATGAGTGAGTGGGATATTTCAACGTTGTCAAGGAGGGCACATAGGGGCATCCCGAAAGGGGAGAGTACTCTCACATCTGTTGTGGAATTTAGTGGTCAACAAATTACTCTTACAAATGAATGGGGACGGAGCTAAGGCTATATAGATGATCTGGTTATCACTATATTTAGTAAAGGTCTAAATACAATTAAGAAATACTCGAAGAAACGTCCAAAAACGTACACAAGTGGGCCAGAAGATTAAGGCTGGAGATAAATCCAAACAAACAGACCTCATGCTTTTCACGAAAAAATACCAGGTACTGCAGTGGATTCCTCCCACACTGGGAAACCACACGCGAACCATGAAACAACGAAACCATTCATTGTGGGAGTCATATTGGACAGCATGCTGACGTGGAAGCTTAACGTGGAGGAAAGAGCCAAGAAAGCCTGCAATGCGCTGTATGCCTGCATAATGAATATTTGGGGCCAATCAACTCAACTAACACACCGGCTCTTCACGTATGATGTGCGCTGAATAATGCACTACGAAATTCTTGTCTGGTGGACGTTACTTGATAAAAAATACTCATGCAAAAAAAGATAGAAGGTGTATAGGGACTTTCTAGTCTATGTACAACAAGAACGCTATGCACAACCCCTCGGAAGCGTTTAATAAGATACTCAACCTGTACTCCGCGGAACTTGTGACGTAGCTGAAAAGATGACGCTAATGCTAAGCATAAGAGGAAAATTTAGACAACGGTTATTTAGACAAAGCAACATACGGGGCTAAACGACAGCTGAGAATACGTTACTCCCCAAACCGACCTCAACAGGGGACCACGGTTAATAATAAACCAGAACAGATACAAGAAATTACAATGAACCAATCGCCATAATATAATACAATGGCGCTATTATAACTTTAAAGAGTTTTATGGCCGAGCTTCTCTCCCAATTCGAGCTGTGCTCCTTTTTTTGTTTTTCCTACTAATTGGGTGGACATACAGTTTTATGCCGGCTCCGAACGGCGAATGCATTATTTGTGAGAAGCTTTTTCATGGCATAAATACACTCGGAGGGTATGCCGCCCACTGCTGAGAGGTGAGCGCTGCTCTTAAATAATCCCATAATTGGATTTTTTACTAATTAGAAAAATTTGTTTGGTGTTGTTTTTGGTTGCTCGGACTGGGGTTTGAACCCGAGACCTCCGGCATAGCAGGCGAGCACTCTACCCACTGCACCACAGCGGGCTGAAGCAATCGCCATATGTTCGACTTATTTACAGATGGAGTAGATATGGACTTAAGGGCGCAATATGCCGTGGTTTTTCGGAACTTAGAATACAACAATCCTTTATACGGCCGCACTACTGCCGTATCTTACAGGCCAAGGTTTACGCTGCCTCAAAGGTGGCGGAACTTGCAGCTGAACTAACATGCTCAAACCCTCTCAAAGCGACCACGGCTGCGACGAACATCTCGTGAATCAGTAGAGGGCTAAGTTACCTGAACTCTGTGCGAATATACGCGTTACTATCTACTGGGTACCCAGAGACTAGGAGATCAGGGGAAATTAGAGGGCGGACGTGTTATCCAAAGCCGCGGAATTATCAACGCAAGTGAATGTGGAAAACATTTTTCTCTCCCTAAATTACCATAAAGCTCAAATAGATCAGCCACTGATACGCAAAGGTGATTCCCCCTGTCACCCTGTAAGATCGCCAAAATCATGCTCCGACTATTCAATGCAAAACATATATGAATGTATTTTGCTGCTGTAAAAATGATATTCGTTAAAAAAATTATAAAAAAAAAAACTTTTTCAAATTAAAAATACAGTTTCGCTTCTACATACATACGTATTTAACCGTTATGTATTCATATACATATACATTTACGTTCTACTCACCACAGCTTTAGCGAAAGCGTGCCTATTCTCCTCAGCCAAATTTTAGTGCCAGTCGAAGCCTGCAGTGATGAATTGACAATTCATCAAGTAATGCGTCTTTCACATCACACCACATTCAAAAATTGTCTTTACATTATATTATGACCTTTTTTCAAAGTATCTTTCCAATAGAAAACTGTTTTTGTGACAGAACAAACTGCAAACAAAAAAAAATTCATTATAGCAGCGCGTCATTACCGAAGCCGTAGGGTTTTTGCATGTAAATTCTTTTGTCGCATTTTTGTCTCGTTGCCGTTGCTGCGCCGCACCGCACCGCACCGACCGACCGATCGACCGACAAAACTGCGCACACAAAGACAAAGATTGGTATTTTGTAATGCGGTTTCACCGACAACGACAAACGAACTTTTACGGCACAGAATGGCTTATTGCATAATTAAATAGCTTCCGGTGTGCGGCGACGACGCACAATGGGTGATTGCGGCCAAAAATAAATTCAAAATTAAAGTATGAGTAAAACCATTTTTTTAAACAGAGATCGACAGATACATCAAATTGTAATAAAAAAGCTTATATAAAAATTTTTGAGTATCTTTTCGTTTAGCCGTACAGGGTGCCCAAAGTTGAGCAAAAAATAGGTCCTTTTATTTCTCAATGAACACACCTCATACAAAACGCTCTTTCTCATTTAACTGTTAACCTACATACACGAATGATACATCGTTACATAGACAATGATTTTCTCTTTCAGAAAAAATAACGTAGTTGTAAATAGCGCTCACTGTTGAATTTATATGAATTTTCAAATATTCACAAAAAATGTCGATGATAAAAAAATTTTCCTCGACTTTGAATAAAAAAATAAAAAAAACAAAAAATATTACCTCCTCAATTTTTTTTTATGCTTTGAAATAATATATTCTTAATCAAACTGCATTTTCACTTTAAAAATCCACTTGCTCCATTTGCTTTTATAATTTTTTTCCCATCTGCCTAAAACTGTGTTTTTGTAAATGCATTAATTATGTTACTTTTGACATTATGAAAAACGTGTATATTTAGGCGACTAATCGAATATTTCTCTATCGTCTTTCAGCAAATGGTCCATACTTTAAAATTATGAGGTAATTTTTTTTATCAGCGTTAATTGTTATCTTTGGCAGCTTTTTTATTTTAGAATATAAAAAAAAAAATTGTTAAAATTGTAAAATTTTAAAATGAAATTAAAAAAAAAACAAAAAATATTACCTCCTCAATTTTTTAATATTTGATGCTCCTGAATGTCTTTTAAAAACTGGCGAAAAAATTGTAAAAATTCGTTTGCTCCATTTTGTTTTATGAACATTTTTATGGAAGGTGTTTTTTGAGTTTTGGTACATTTTTCCCATACAAAATGCCCAGAAGTATGCTTCAAAAAGTTTAAATTTTTTTGTATGGGGAATATTTGTCAAAATGGTGAAACTTAAATATCGATATTTCCAATTCTAATTAAGATATTCGAAGAAACTAAACGCTGTTTTCAAGGGTAATGATTGTGCTTTCAACTGGTTAAATCGAACTTGAGTGGAAAGTAATTATATAAAAGATATTAAGCAGGGAATAGAGCCAAAAAACGTGTTTTTTTCCTATTTGGGCATGAATATCTCAGAAACTAGAAACAATTTGGAAAATCTGACTCCAGACTCAGGTTTATCACACTGAAATCCTTTAGAAAAGTGTAATTTCATTTCCGGTATAAAATTTTTTTGAAATGCGATTTTTTTTGTATGAAAGTTTTATGATAAATGCTTATAACATACTTAAAAGTGCATATATTTTTAATTTAAAAACGGTGAAGTGCTTTACCCTTTTTCCAAAATGATTACCGCATTTGATTTATATTTCAAAAATGTATACACTAATCAAAATGGAGCATTTTAGCTATAATAGTTAGGAAAATGCTGAAATTTCAAAAATACCGTTATATGGGAGGTGGGCGTATTTGTGGGTGAATTTTGTTCAAATTTTCACAGTTTACTAACTTCAACCAAAAAAGCTTAAGTTCCGAGTTTCAAGATTCTAGCTTAATTATTACTATTTTTGGCCGCGTTTGTATGGAGGTGCCCCCACTGTGCGACGGCGACGATGATTCTCTGGTGAGACAACAATTATGCCACACAAACCACAAAGAATGCTTGAAGAAGTTAGAGGACTTCGTGTATGAATGTGAAATAAGAAAAGATAAAAAGGATGTGCAAGTACATACATAAGTGAATGGGGCAATGCACACATACGTACGAAATGGTGGAATAAGAGAGGAGAATACAGCAACAATTTTGCATAAATTGCAACACTAATAAATCACTTTCACGTCGGATGGCATTGAATTAAGTGAAAAAGTCGGTATGGAGGAATGAAAAGAGACCAAAATCTTTATGGCATACAAATGAAAAATTAAGGAAGTATGAGTTCGTACATATGTGATAATGATGGAAATATTTTCATATACTCCTATGTGAGTTTCACTAACGAGAGTTAGTATTTTATGTCGCGAAAATCCTCTGCACTCTATATGAACATAATAAAATACATACATAATACCCTCCATTCTCGTAAATGTCGGTTATAAAAAAAACTCTGTTGTCGATACGTAAAAATTAAATAATTTTTGTGTGAGCCGCGAAAGCCGTGTATTTTTGTTTTTTTTTTTTTTTTGCTTTGCATACTTTTAATAAATGCTTTTTACAAAGTATAATATGATAAATTTTTAATATGACAACTGCAGATTTTTGTATATGCAAGGAAATACTTAAAGCTCATGTATGTACATAAATATGCATTTATACAATTTATTATAGAGTGGAAAGCGGGAGTGCAATATTTTAGCGCAAAATATGCTTTTTTTTCGTTAAATAACAAATGAACAAACTAACAAAATATGTTTGTATGTATGTAGGTACATATATATAAAAATAATAAAAACATAACACGTACGGAAAAAGTGTTAAAATTAAACGGCAATTGTGAAAGAAAATCTGCACGAACTGACAACAACAGGAAAACAAGGAAACAGTGAAAGAGAAATGGCAGCACGCATAACTTTATTTATGAATATATGTATGTATGTATGTACCCTGCAGGGAACTCAATAACTAGTGAGCAAAATGTCTAGTTCCGAACTAGCGAAAAGGTGTCAAAAAGAAACTAGATCAATTTTAGTTAGACCCTCACCAGTTCAGAAGGAGTGAATAGAGGTACCATTATAAGACACACTTTGATTTGTATGCAATTTCGAAGTGACAAAAATTCTATGGAAATTTTTCGTTCGTTCAATTGCCGTAGGCTTTGTATATTTCTGCAATTCTCAGATGTTTAGTGAAACATTTTATATAAAGAGGTTTCTATTTGCATCTTGTATGAAATGAAATGTTCCCCCAATTATGCTTTTTCGATCCCTCAGGCTTATTTTTAATTTTTTTTTATTTTATTACTTTTTAAATATTATTGTAAATTTTTAATAAATAAATAAAAAAATATTAGTTTAAAAAAAAATTAAAAAAAAAAAATTATCATCCAACTTAACACCGACAGGAATCGAACCCGCGCCCCTCAGATTGAAAGGCACATGCGTTAGCCAGTCGGCCATCGCGCTACTTGCACGAAGTGTGTCAAATGCTGCACTTAAGCGACAGATGAAAAGCTGTAGAATTTGTAGGTACTTGTAGCTAGTTCAGAACTATCGAAAATGTGCCAATAAACGAACTAGTGCAAACTGTAGAATTTAGTACTAGTTCGGAACTATCGAAAATGTAGTGCAGAGGGTGACAATTGACACCGCCTAGGACATCGCCGTGTTAAATTCGCCAGTTGATAACATGCAAAAGAGATTTAGCTCGCACTAGTAGTGTCGAAAAGTGCAGAAGCGACCTAGTTCGGAACTAGAGATTTTCCCTACAGGGTATAAAAGTGGCTATGAATGTGTTAGTATGCATAATGTGGATGTGTAGGTGAAGAGATAGAAGATATGAACTCAAAGAAGAAAATATGGATGCGCTTTTATGAAGCAACGGTGAATAAACAGCGTGGCACAAGGTGCTCATGTTTTTGTTAGACTTAGAGCGTTAGTTTTAGGATGAAGTTCGCTTGTAATTCTCATAATCTAAGCTTTGCGAAAAATTAGGATCCTAAATTTGCATATTTATCTCTGCATAATGCATTTCATTATATAAATTGCATATTTTCATAAAAATTTCATTTTTGCATATAGATTGCATATTTTCATAAAAAAATTTTATTTGCATATCATATAATTGCATACTTCGATATAAATCGCATATTTGCATATAAATTGCATATTTTCATATAAATCGCATATTTGCATGAACATTACATATTTGCATATAAATTGCATATTTTCATGTAAATTGCATATTTGCATATAAATTACATATTTTGTTATAAATTGCATATTTGCTTATAGATTGCATATTTTCATATAAATTGCATATTTGCATGAAAATTGCATATTTACATATAAATTGCATATTTGCATATAAATTGCATATTTGCATATAAATTGCATATATGCATAGAGATTGCATATTTTCATATAAATTGCATATTTGCATGAAAATTGCATATTTGCATATAAATTGCATATTTCGATATAAATTGCATATTTTCATATAAATCGCATGTTTTCATAAAAATTGCATATTTGCATATAAGTTGCATATTTCTATATAAATTGCATATTTTCATAAAAACGAAAAAAGACACTGAAGATGGCGCATACTAGCCGAAACCGGTTTGTCTCCAAACCAAACATTAAAAGGGATGACGGAAAATCGTTCCACAATACATCGTAAATTGCATACTTGCATATAATTTGCAAATTTGCATATAAATTGCATTTTTCGATATAAATTGCATATTTTCACGCTACGCCAAGACCAAATAGGCTGGCAAATAGTTTTGGCCAAAATTGATGCCATGAATCTCAGAAAAAGCAAATTAACAACCCAGCCTATAAGATAAATAAAAACATACCCAAAACACCTTGTACTTATTTATTTGTGTATTTATGTATGTATGTATGTATTTAAGAATAAAATTAGCTTTTAAATTCACAGTCTGGCAGTTTGAGTCTGTGCTAAGCAAGCAGAATGCAAGCCAAGCAAGCAAAAAATTAGCTCAACGCCGTAAGTCTACTAAAACCACAAAACAACGCACTAAGTATGTTCGTAGACTGCAAGTCATGAATGTAAAATGTGCTTATGTGCACGTGCCGGTAAGTAGTTTACGCGAAAATAGACACATGTGCAGACATGTATCTACATGCTTAAATGCACGAAAATAAACTGGCTAAATACGTATATATATGTGTGTGTGCATACGTGGGTGCTTTGCTGCGCTTTTTATAGTACTTCTCGCATTTTGTTTTTGTTGTTGTCATATAATAATGATGCACACATGCCTGTATGTGTTTACATGCATTTAGTAAAATATGTGCATGCCTGCACATATATGTTCATTAATGTTTATTGCAGCTTTTGCATTGTTGCTGTTTATATTTGCTGCTACACTAGATGTTGTTGTTGCTGTTGCTTGCGATAGCACCTCGAGCGGAAATTGCGTTAAAATGCACTACTTTTTTTTATTACCTACTCTAACTAAATTTCGCAGCAACGCAAAGTGCTTGCAAGGTAATGCAAAAAGCTTTTTACAAGAATGAGCGTATGTCGGTTATTGCCTGTCGCTAGTGAATTATTAGTGTGCGTCGTCCTCTTAATTCACACGCTTGCTCAGCCAAGCGACAATCAAACAATCGCATTTGCATCAACGACAATTCAATTTGTTTGGGTTTATTTTAGTTGTTTGTTTTTCTTTTTTGCTCGCATTGAAATGTTGCATTAGCATAAATTCTTGCATGCTTTAATTAATAATTAATGACACAATATGTATGTGTGTTGTGAATTTTCGATTGTTAAGTATTATTTAACATGACGCTTTATTTCAAATTAGTTGCTCATACGCACTGTCGTACAATGATTTACTTGAAAGTATATACGCAAGTAGTATATATACATATGTATGTGCTTAATAGCTTTATGTAGTTAAGCCTGCTACTCGATATGCATATTAATTTAATTTAATATATAAATGTTTTTTGCTACATTTCGTATGTATTTATATGTATGTGCATTTTACATGCTGGTTTTTAATCTCAGCTTTTTTGCATGTAATTATATTCTTATTGAGAATTAATTACTTTTTTGCATAGCACTATTTACTGCATTTTATAAATAAAAGTGAGCTTAACTTTTATGCAATTGCACTGGTTATTAAATTTGTGTTTTTTTTTTTTCTTTTTTTATTTTCTACCAAATTTTTTTTCTCTATAATTTGCCTTATTAAATTTTATTACACACTACTCTCCCGTTTTTTCACTGCACTTTTCCTGCTGACTTTAATTAAAATAATTCTTTGTATATATTTTTTAATTTTAATTATCAATTTTTATTATATCGTTAACGCGCTCCAACACAAAACACAATGCCGTTAGGTTAAATGGTTGCACGAAGACTAAATTGTATCGTCTACTAAGTTGTGCTCAGTAGTGTTTGGGGCAGCCCGTTTAGGACAAGCAACAGCTGCTGCCATCCACTTCGTCGTCTGTTGTTCTGGTCTAAAAACGAAGTTTATATTTTACCTCGGCTTCTCGCTTTATTTTCCCGTTTGTTCGTTCGTTCTTAGTGTCACAGTTTCAGTTGATTACAGCGAATGTTAATGTATACAGATTGCTGTTCAGATTAGCAGTTTGCTGTTAACTGATGACTGTTGCGTTAATCAATGTTGCTAGCAACATGTTGTGAAGCATTTGTTATGCTTATATGCATATAAGTATGTGGGAATCGTGTTAATATAATGTTGCTAGTAAGTAATGTAATGCATAAATAAAAAGTCAGAGTATTAAAAATTTAAAAATCCACAAAATTAGATAGTATTTACATATACATATATATATTTGGAAAATAAAAAAAATGATATCGCGAAAACTAATTTTATCTGACTTGCCGCGAACCCGAGGCGAGCCCGAGGAAAATAAAATAAATGATATCGCGAAAACTAATTTTATCTGACTTGCCGCGAACTCGAGGCGAGCCCGAGGAAAATAAAAAAAATGATATCGCGAAAACTGATTTTATCGGACTTGCCGCGAACTCGAGGCCAGCCCGAGGAAAATAAAATAAATGATATCGCGAAAACTAATTTTATCTGACTTGCCGCGAACTCGAGGCGAGCCCGAGGAAAATAAAAAAAATGATATCGCGAAAACTAATTTTATCTGACTTGCCGCGAACTCGAGGCGAGCCCGAGGAAAATAAAAAAAATGATATCGCGAAAACTAATTTTATCGGACTTGCCGCGAACTCGAGGCGAGTCCGAGAAATTACATTCGCGAAAATCTGCTATCGCGAACTCGCCTCGAATTCGCCGCGATATCATCCTCGCGGTTGTGTTTATTGGGTAGTTTTAAAAAATGTGTATATACTTAACAGCACAATTTCCTAGCAGTACTGTTAGGAAGATGTTTATATAGGCTTAATATGATCATTAGATTTGAATTATTATAAAATAAATTCTATCAGAAAACCAAAAATAAAATTTATTTAAGAAATTAAATGCTTTAATGCATATACAGGCAATAAAATTGCAAAGCTGATTACTACACTTAAATGGCTCCATAAAATCTAAATTTTACACCCTCAAATTTCGACAAAAGTTTAAAAAAGGAAGCAACAAATTGACGGGAGAACTGCGCACAGACTTTTCAATATAAGCTGCAATTTTCAGTGTTATGTTATTCCGTCTCGAAACACGCACTTTACAATGGAAAGAAGAAAGTCGTTATGAGCGCATTGATAATTTTAACAACCTTTTTCATGATCACGGCAACTTACGCACTTAATATTATGCATAATATTTATCTAAAAGTATATTTTCAAAATTTTGCTAATAAATTTTCATAAACTAGCAAATCAGCAGAAAACTTACTCGATAAACGAAGACAACTAATTGGAATATCAAAGGGCACACAGTTTAGTAAAATCCGCACATTGAAAGCAAAATATTATAAAATGGGTAATTTTGGGTGGCAAATAGATAATGATAGTGTTTACAAGCCTACATAGATGCGTAACGTACATATATACTACATACATAGTATGTACATGCAAGTAGTTGTGGAAAAGTGTGAAAGCTATCAGAAATTAATGACTCAACATAAAAGCGACAACAAAACAAACAACAAAACAAAAGCAAAAGGCAGCAACACGATAAAGCGACCAAATTATTTAACTACATATACACATACACATATACACACATATATCTGTACATACATACATAAATATATTTATAGATAGTACTACATAGTACAAGTAAAGCGAGTATCCAACATTTATTGACTTCCTGCCTCTGAACAATTGGCTGAAAAGTCATTAATGTGCGTGTGCCTTTTTTGGCCTTTCAAAACATCTACTCTACGCATTCGGCTGCTTAATCGAATTTTATTATTTCTCAGTGGCAAATTTTGTCAATTCATTTAACGAACACACAAACCCCAAAGTCGTATAATCACTTTTAAAGTGGAAGACAATTTACATGGAACATGGAGAGGCTGCTGAAGTTTGCAATCAATGGGACGTGTGACCGAACATTTTTAGGAAACGACAGCACAATAACATAAAATGATACAAGTTAACTGACAAACTACAGGGTGCACTGAACTGAGAAGACCAAGAATTTGTAAAAAATTTGTAAAATTTTCAAATATCCAACTTAGTGCTGTTGTTGTTGTTAAACGCGTTAATGAATATATTTTCATATCTAACGACAAGCTGAATTATAATAGATGAATAACTTAAAAAACTTTTTCCAAAAGAGCGGAACTTCTGCAAATACACAGAGGATTTTTCATTCATGTTGGCCACCAAATTCTATACACTGAGAGAAAAGAATATATGGAGGGGTCAAAGAAATTGCTTTCCTTTATTGAACACTATTTTATTTGTTTTGAAAATAAGGAAAAATTACTTAAGCGCCATTCCATTCCCAACTTGGCCTTGTTTTGAAGACTTGATTTCTTTAATTTTGGTATTCCCATACAAATCACCAACCAGCAACGAATTTGTTTGAATGTGTTTGTATTTTTTTTCCGAGAAAATTTACTCAAAACAAAGAAAAATTTGTATTAGGGCGCGTGCTCAAAATAAGGAATAATATATCTTTGATCCAGAACAGTTTTTTTTTTTGGGTGTAGTTGACTTTGAGTTTTAGCTTGAACTTTTCTATTTTTTGTGCAATTTCTATTTCTTCAGTTCACTTGGTAGTATTTTCTGTAGAGCCTTGTACAAATCTTTAACTGTAGCTACAGTGTAATTTAGAATATTTGCGTGTGTCAAAAGATATCTGCGCCTTATTTACATATGACAACATATATGGATGTAGGTTTGTATGCTTGTAGGGATATCAACTCTAAATGAGTTAAACCCTTTCTACGCTCGCACACCTTGAAGTTGATTATTTTAAGAAATTGCTTTTAGCAGCAAAAATTGTCACGAAGATCTGCGTGCTATTACACGCATACATACATATCTACTTATCTAACATCTTCTTGTCGAACCATTCTACATATTATGTATATTAAGCTGTCTCGCTTTATAGGGACCAAAAAAAGTCCACATCCTCCCCCCCACATGATGCCTGTTTCGAAAATCTTTCCGGAAAAATATCTTATTTTTTTGTATAACGCCCAGACACACTTTTTTCATATCTTCGGTATTTATGGTCCGATCTCTAAGTTTAATACACCAATGTCTTTAGAGGTTTACACTATATATTCTTGTTATTTATATATGCGTCATTGGGGTCATTACCACCCAGTATAGAGTTTATACCAACCTAACGTACCTTTTTTATGCCTGCATATTAAACGTAGTCAAAAATTATTAATCCCTTGCAAAAGAGATATTTCGATAGGTTCATTAGAACCCGAAATAAAACACATTCAACATTCCAAGGAATATATTTTTTTTTGCTTCCTCTGGTCTTTTAGGTTCATTTTACAAAGATTTTTTCAGAGGAGACCCCTACTGAAATTTTATGGCGAATAATTCTCTAGAACAATTTAACCCTCTATCGACCTTAAAAATATTATTTTTCCTGTACACATAAAGAATATAACCCTTTATTGGCGGTGATATTTTTTTGCGATACGGTCTAATGTACATGTGTTAGTATTCAAGTATGGCAATACAACCGATGAAGCTTCAACGTTGGTTGGATTGTGGTTTCAGCGTTTGGCAATAAACACCTCAAAATTTGTTGTTGTCATTTCATTAAGTGTTGTTTGCTAAATCAGCATAAGTGACACTGAGTCCTAGTTATGGGAAGGGAAGGGAAGGGATATATGTTTGCTGATTTGAGTGTGCATATTTATTGAATTTGTGTGCTCCATTTTATCTAGCCTTCAAATGAGTGGTATTTTTTTCCATTACTTAGATTGAATGTGGTTTGAGGGCTAATGTGATGAAAATCACTAAGATCTAAATATGGGATTCGCTAGGAAGGGTTGAACCTCAATTACATTTCAGCGTGTGGCTGTGTAAGAAAGTTAAAGTTAAAAAGCTTAAATTAATATCTTTTTCTTTTTTTATTTAGGAACCAAATCAAGCAACGAACTCAGGCAAAGAATAAGCCTTATTTATTAAATCTTGCCCAGAACTTGCACATGAAAACTCAAGAACTTATACAAAAATTATAGAACAAGGCAAATTCATTCATATGGTAATGGTAAGTGAACAGCTGACTTCTTCTTCTTCTTCTCGTTTTTAACTCGCCGGGTACAGAAGAATGTCATACAAAGAAATATTTGACTTTGAGTTTGACATTCTGATGGACAAAAACTTAAAGCGAATCGAGGCGAATATTGCCGAATTCGCCCTGCCATTACCATATAATGAATTTGCGTTGCTATAGAAGTACACAACAGCAAAAAACCTTTGAAATAGTACAAAAGAATTTAATGTGTCATTAGAAATATGTATTAAAATTTAGAATACAGAAACAGACGACAATGCAATGACAGGTCATATGTATATAGCATTCACTTATTTTACCACATGATGGTCTATGAAACGGAGAAATTAAGAAAAGGAAGCTGGCATATGAGTAATGATGAGGATTGAGGAAAACAGAACTGCAACAAAAAAGAAAAAAACGGGAAGCAATTATGCAACAAATGTGAAGTCAACTGCTACAACAATAAGCGGCAGATTAAAAAAGAAACATTAGAGAGAAAAAAAACCATAAAAACATAGCAAAACAAAAAAAAGGAAAAAACAAAATTGCAGCGAGCAAAGAAGACAACAACAACAGTTTGCGTGGAACAATGGTTAAAAACAAGGCCTTGGAATAGAAGAGAATGATGGTTGGAAGAAACCACAAAGAAAAAATAAAAAAAATTAAATAAAAACAAAATAAAGATAAACGGAGACAAGAATAAAATGAGGGAGAAAAAGCATTGGCGATGACATAGGCTCAAGCGGTGTTGGATTATATGAGTCAAGTCAAAAGGATTTTGGTTTTATTTCAAACCTAAAAAAAAGCTGCAACAAAAACGCGGTAAAAAATTAAAAAAAAAACACAAAAAAAGGAAAAACAGAAAACATGTGCAAAAAAGAAAATGACCCAAAGACCACTGCGGGATTGTGGCAAAATGCTTGGATAACCCAGCAACCATAAAATGCTGTAAATGCAACACGCATGGCAAGCCAAAAACTGAGATAATAAGAATAAAAAACAAAAAAAAAAAAACAAAAAACATAAAACATAAAACAAAAAAAACAAGAACAACAAACAAACAAAAAAATGAAGCCAACAAAAAAAAGCATAATAATAAAATAATAAAAATACAGCAGTAATGGAATCACTGTAACAATAGCATAAGCAATATCAGCCAGCGGCGTGGAGCGAGATCAGCAAGAACAACAAAACAAAAGCGCCAACTGCGGCAAACCAAAATGAAAAGCTGCAAATGAGATAAAACAAAGTAAAAAAAATTTTTTAAAAAAGCTTTTATTTAATATTAATATAACAATTTACTAAAAAGGAAGAAAATAATTTTTTTATATTTTTGAACAAGATTTATATTAGTCCTTAGTTCATTTGGATCTTAATTTCAATCTAAACATACATTTAACGTATTTCTTCAAAGCATTTCTGTATATGTATCAACATAAATAAAAGCGCGGGTGCTCTTTACGTAATGCATATCTTACGTAATTGGAATTTAAAGTTTTTATCGCTTCCTTCCATTTCACCAATACGGTTTTATAACATGAATATGTAATGAGTACCCGCGCTTTTATTTATGTTGATACATATACAGAAATGCTTTGAAGAAATACGTTAAATGTATGTTTAGATTGAAATTAAGATCCAAATGAACTAAGGACTAATATAAATCTTGTTCAAAAATATAAAAAAATTATTTTCTTCCTTTTTAGTAAATTGTTATATTAATATTAAATAAAAGCTTTTTTAAAAAATTTTTTTTACTTTGTTTTATTTTTGCCTTTTTAGTTTTACAATGCATATTACATCTAATATCTGGTTTTACTATACTCTTTTGTGAATAGATTACTTCGTAATACGTGTTCAAAATAGGAACAAATCTGGTTCATAAATACTAATTTTCTAAATATCTTGACACTAGCGCCACCTAGCGGCGATTTATTTCCACGGATATATTTACTTTCTCATAGGCAATATATATACCGAATATGAACAAATTCGGTCGGTAAATACGAATTTTACAAATATCTTGACACCAGCGCCACCTAGCGGCGATTTTTTTCCACGGATGTATTTACTTTCTCATAGGCAATATATATACCGAATATGAACAAATTCGGTCGGTAAATACGAAATTTGGAAATATCTTGACACCAGCGCCACCTAGCGGCGATTTTTTTCCACGGATCTATTTACTTTCTCATAGGCAATATATATACCGAATATGAACAAATTCGGTCGGTAAATACGAATTTTACAAATATCTCGACACCAGCGCCATCTATCGGATTTTTTTTTATTTCACATTGCATTGTCTTCGGGTCCTGAACTATGTTCCAAATTTCAAGTACCTAGCTCAACTAGAAGTATCTTAAATGTTCGTTGCAAAATTCCACGACATACATACAAAAAGTGAAGTTAAATAAAAGCTTGTAAAAAAGAAAACAAGCAAATATGTATGTATGCTTGTACATACATAAATAAAAAAAAATTAAAAACAAGCAAAAAAAAATCTTAACAGAAGAATTTTCATAAAACTCTCTCCACTGCAAAGGAAGCGCCGCAAACGATGAGTCAAGGCGACGTGCGACATACAGAGTGTTATGGATAAACATACATACATACATACATAAACACTGGATGTAGTAGCAACACTAACAACAACAACAACAACCACAGCAACAACAACAACAATTTACTCAACATGAAATTAGCGATGCGTTTCATATTATTTGCGGGTTGTGCATATGTTTGAGGTTTCCGCTTATCTTACAAGCATTGCACTGGAATGTCTCTATACACATATGTACAAACATAGATGCTGGGCATAGGTACATGAATATATAATATAATAATATAATACAATGGCGCTATTATAACTCTGACGAGTTTTATGGCCGAGCTTCTCTCCCAATTCGAGGTGTACTCCTTTTTGTTTTTCCTACTAATTGGGTGGACCTACAGTTTTATGCCGGCTCCGAACGGCGAATGCATTTTTTGTGAGAAGCTTTTTCATGGCAGAAATACTCTCGGAGGGTATGCCGCCCACTGCCGAAAGGTGACCGCTGCTCTTAAAAAACCCAATAATTGGATTTTTACTAATTAGAAAAATTTGTTTGGCTCGGACCGTGGTTTGAATCCGAGACCTCTGGCATAGCAGGCGAGCACTCTACCCACTGCACCACAGCGACCACATGAATATATAGTTGGATACTATCTGCATACTCGTAGTGCGGCACTTACTCATAAGTGTTGTTGTGTTATGCATATGCGTTGTTTTTTCGCTTCTTAACTTGCCGTAACTGTATTTTTTTTTTTTTTTTTTCATATCATTGCATCTCCAACTGTTCCTCTTCTAATCCAAGTAGACCCAACCCCTGCTAGAAAGGATTGGATTTGATTCTGCTATCTCTAGGTTGCTGTGGTTTCGTTTCTTCTTTATATTTTTGCATTTATACCAAATAGCAGTAAGATGTTTCAAGAACTTACTTATTGATACAAAGTTTTATATTTGCGGGCCTTAGAGTGGCAATAGAGTCATTGATTAGGCACACTTACTCTAATGTATGCCTCAAATAAAGTAAAGAAAAAAAACAGTAGATTATGATTGCCTAGAAGATTTATAATTTCGTTAACTCTACAATAGCTAAACTGCTCAGTGTGTGGCTTCCGCTAATCGCTATATATGTACATATGTCGTTATATAGGACCTCCTGCTGTGGGGTATATAATATTCCATATCAAAAACCCTCATATCTACTGCTTTAAAGCCCGTCTCCACATAACTTGATTTACCAGAGAAACATGTAACAAAACATCTCGCTCAATAACCCGTCTCCTCGTGGCTAATCGTGATTCAGTTTGACATTTCTCTTTCTCGTTCATCTTAAATGTTTGTATGTTTGCTTATTTTTGCGTCTTTGTTTTGGTCTGTGTGAGATTTCGATAGATTTTCGATACAAAATTAGACAAGACATCGATATCATCGAGGTTGGCAAGATGATTCAGAATGAAACAGTGTTTCAATCTTTACTCGCTCTCAGAAATTTGTATGGAAATTGGCGAGTTTCGGCACTGGTTTCCGTGTCGAAGCAAGATTGAGAGAGAAAATGCAGAAAAAAAGAGCGAAACACGTTATGTGGAGACATGGTATTAGCGTAGTAAGCATAGTACCTGCTACTGCAAATCCATCCAACACACATTTTTGAACCCTTTTTTCTACCCCATTTTTCTTCGTTTCCTCTTTTGATCTCTGCTACCCATTCGTTTATATTTATTTATTTTTTTTTTCTTATTTTTTGCCCTCTTTCCATATACAAGTATATACATTTATATGTACCCTGCAAAAAATGCGTTTAATCCGGGACGTGTCCGGGATCAATCGCGAGGGAGCTTGCGAATAAGGCAATTTTTTATCCTTTATATGGAGTGAATTGATTGCATTTGTTCGAGCATGTCCTATGAAGAGACTAATTGTTCAATTTGTACGACTGAACAGGTAAAAATCTATATATTAATAGGCTAACATTTTTCCCATACAAACAATTGCCAGGCTGTTTAGCACATTTAACATATCATATCCACATAAAATTGATATGGATGTGTTCGTATGAGTGAGGAGCAGTGCATACGCATATAATTTTTTCTATAAATTATTTAATTTGCTTATAATTAATAAATAAAATTTTTAGTTAAGATAAATAGATATCGTAAACGTGTTTACAAATATCGTAAACACAGTTGAAGAGTCGCTTTAATTTAAAAGCGCTCACCACCGGGCCTACCTTCCTAGATCTGCCTTGATTTTGACCATGATTTCGCGTCAGACCGTGATCAAAAGGGCAAATCAGTGTTGCGGTACAACTGGAATTTGGAAAGTGTTGCTTATCTCCGCGAAAAGGAATAATTTTTGTACCAATACAAAGTTGAAAAAATAAATTGCATGGTCGAATTTCGTGCACCGGCGATACTAGTTTAGATTAATCGCTTTCATCCCGAACGGGTACAAATGTAGATAAATCGCTTTCATTCAAAGTTGTAAGCTAAGGCTATTTTTATATGAAAATCTCTAAAAATTATAAATTATTATACGTGTATACATATATCAAAAGAAAGTTTATTCGATTAGTTTTCTTTTTGTAGTGAAATCTTTTAAAAAAATTAAGTATTTTCTCCAATTATATTAAATTTTGAGTAAGCATTATACGAGCGCAAAAGACATGTGAGGAATTTTTCAAAGCTGTAAGCCAAGTCTATTTTTTATAACAATATTTAAAAATTATAAATGCTTATGCCTATTTAAATAAAGATTATACGTAAATCCTTACTTTTCTAAAAACGTCTCTTCAATAAATTCAAAAATCAAATTTTTTAAATAAATGGTCTGTTTTGAGTGTGCATAATGCAAGCGTAATTGATTTCAGGAGGGACATTTTTGATAACATTTTGTTAAAATTATTAATCATCATTGCTATTAAAAGAAAGGGTTTGCAATTAGTTTTAGCTATTGTTATACAATTTTTTAAATACACCAAATATTTTTGTAAAATTTCTTCATTAAATGAATCTAGATTTGTACGCGTTCTGGAACAATTGGTCTACAATTAGTCTATATTTATCCCCATACGGCATACCCACCCATCGGGTACTAATTGTGGACCGATTGTTCCTCAAAGAGATCAATCCGGGACAAATCTCTATTGGTATTAATCGCACGTTTTTTTGCAGGGTACCCAGCAGTATTTGAGGTAAGGAGGTGCATATTCAGTAGAATATTCATTATGAAAAATACCCGAAACTAAGTTCAAAATTCATTGCTGAAAAAATAACTGAACACGCAGTGAAGACATCAGGTGTACTGAAATACATGCTATGGAAGTTCTCCCTGCGTATTCAGGCCTTTTTTCCTACATAAACTCTCCCTTCTCGTTCGGCAGTTTTTAGGTAGTTGATTTTCGACGCCACCTTTATATAAAAACGAAAGGGAAATTTCAGATTTTAGAACTACATCTCTACTGAATATTCAGTAGGAAATATGTGCTGTTTTCCAGCTGATAAATACTGCTGGGTATGTACATACATACATATGTATTCTAAAGCTTACAATTTGGGTGGTTGGCTGGCTGTGTTTGTGTTTCTGAATTTTGTTTGTTTGCTTGTGAAGATTTGATTGCGTTCTACAATTTTTGCCTTGCGATGTTCGGAATGTTGATACTTAAATTGCATTCCGTAAATGCAAAAACAAAAAAAAAAAGAAAATGCAAATGCTGATGTTTGTAGATATAGATGCATATATGTATGTATGTACATATGTATGTTTATGTATGTATGTTTATATACGTATGTATGTACATAGTAAGCATTTTAAGTAATAACATCAGCATATGAATCTGGAAGCGCTTTTAATTTTTCTAAGTTCACTTCTTTTATTCAAAGTTTAGACTTGTTTAACTTTTTTTCTACAAAAGCAATTTACTACAATTAGTTGAGTATAGTTTAAGCAAAGGTTAAGTAAAGATTTAAAAACTTTATTAACAAAAACAAAATTGCGGTAAGCCAACGCAGATTTATGTAAAGTTGCTTTTATAAACGCTTAAATGTGTACAGCTATATGCTTATAGCGTTTTCTTTTCTACACAAAAATGTCGCACTCATGTAGTGCCTTCAAAAAGTTGTGTTCTTTTGTTAAATGAGTGCAATCATCGCAGTCCACATCGCTATCTTTTCTCAAAGGGCAATCCTAAAAAAATTCGAAAGGGCAAGATTTCTTGCCCTCTGTGCTATCGACGGGGCATACAATGACCCTGCCAAACAGCTGATCAATAACAATAACGAATAAAAAGTATACCTTTTATGTCTCTTTCTAGCACACATAATATGTATTATATAGATTGCGTCATACCAGAAAAGCTAAAGTATACACAATTGTGACATTTAGAGTGTATTCTATTGTACATACATATGTGAAGGGCTGCACTGAATACGAAGAGGACGGCAATTCGACAGGGTGTAGTGCAAATCTGAGCTATTATTGCGCTTCGCCATGACAACCCTTTTGTGTAGAAAAGAAAACGCTATTAGTTAATACGAGCTTTCATTTGTGGTTTTCGATTCGCCATCACACAAGCGAGGTCGGATCGAACAAAAATGTTTGAACCCATAATGAGTAGTAGCCAGACTCGCTAACTGGTCGATAAAAATTTCCCTCTGCTCGCTAGCATTCACATATAAATTTGACAGAAGGAAATTTATAGCCAGCAGAGAAATCGTGAATCGAAAGCGGCTATTATGAACGAAATAAACTGAAAAAGAATTTATAAAAGTAGAAATTATTTATTTTTTGCTGTTTGTTTTCCCTATAAGTAGGAAATCTTCTCTGAGAAAGAAAAAAAAGATGCTGAAGATGGCACATCGCCGAAGCCGGTTTATAAACAAATAAAACTTGGCAAGGGATGACGGAAATTCGTTCCACAATTCATCATAATTATAAATTACTTAATTTCCTATTACGAGTAAATTACGAGTAAGTTTCCAACTGTCAGTGCTGTAGTCTCTGTAGATCGCATTGAAGGCAATGCAGCCGAAATGAAATTCACCACATTCTTGCCTCTCCTAATTGACGAATTCCCATATATGTAGATGTAATAAAAGAAACAGCTTACACGTACTAACATACACTTAAACTTACATACTTATACATTTCCCTAACGATTCTTGAAAATTGTTAAACTGTCATCTGTGATTTATGTTTCATCAGCACATCATTTTCGCTTGACACACACAATTCTCTGGCCACACAATTACAATGCAACTGTCATTCTTCTGTCATTTGCCGTTTGCTTGCATTTCGAATTGTGCATTATGCTTGTATTGTAGTTGCTGTTGTTGTTATTCTGCTATTAATGTGCATCAAGCAAAAGCGAGTGAAGTTCTTGCCTCGATTGTTGGCCGCTCTAAGACACCAAGAACCGATAAAACCACCAATGAAACATATTTTATGCTGAAACAATAACAAAAAAAAGCGACAGCAACAATAAAATTAAATGCAAGCAATAACTGTTTAGCATCGGCTAAAGAAAAATGGTTTGCTTTCTAATAAAATTGAATATTCATACATTCATTCATTCCCTTGAGGTGATTGGTACTGTGATTATGATTGTCAATGTGATTGCGATTGTGCAAAGTGAAAGAAGGAAAAAAAATGTAAAATATGAGTGAATGAAGGAGTGAATTGAAAATGGGGGCAAAGTAAGGAGAGAGGAAATTATTATTATTTTTTTCTTTAGTAGGCTAGATTTTTAGAAAACAAGTAGACTTAGCCAGCAAGTTGATGGAAAACAAAAGTAACAATAACAACAAAAAATAACACTAATGTAAGCATACGAGTATACCCAGTCGGATTATTTAGCTAGTGCTTAGATTAAGCGTCATTTATGCATGTAAAAGGGTTAGATTAGGTTAGGTTAAGTTAGGTTAGGTTAGGTTGAGGTAGCTGCCCCAGCAATTCATGAAAGCGGCGGCACACTTAGGCCGAACTGCCCGTTGTGATACCACACGAAAGCCCCAGCTTGCTGATCCCTTTTAAAAAACTTTCCGCAAGATAGACTTGATATTAGATGGCCGCGATGCTAAACCAGCGCGTTTGTTTAATGATGCGCAAAAAATTCAGTATCTTTACGTTTTCCAACTCCGCCAGACACTCGAAAAAGTGTCTATGGAAGAAGCGATAACTGGCTAGCGCCAGTGCAGCACAGTGCCATAGATAGTGCTCAACACTTTCTATTTCTGGAGTGGAGTCTCTGCAGCTGCGGAAAAATCGTTTTTGTATAGGCCCACCCAAAAATTTGTACCAACTAAAATAAAGTAAAATGTTGGGGAAAATAAGCCAACATTTCGCAGACCTTAAATATTATCGCAAACCTTGTCCTTAAAACTCTATTTATATATATTTTCCATCCATCATCAACAAAAGAGATATGTTGCCTACAATAAACTGTATACTCTAGGTATACATAGTAAGGCATTATGACGCTACGCTAAAAAGTACTTTATTAATTTCTTGCCAACATGCTACACACAAACAAACACAAGTCCAAACATCCATCTAAACAACAAAATAAATTTAAAAAAAATATGACAAAGTAAATGTATGTCATCGTTGCAACAAGAAATATGTATCTATCTAGTGTTGCTCTGTTTTCAGATCCTCTATGCATATTTAGAGCATGTTGATTGTGCTATCTCACAATTATGGTGGCCTACTTTCAGGCGCCCACCATCAATCTGCGCTGCAACACAAGCGGTTATCTAGTAGAGATTAAATTTATGTAGATACTATGTAGTTTGTAACATTATTTCTTTGACTTGATTGAGAATTTTTCTTTTAATTAAATGCAAGGTTTTGCGATAGTTTTTTTAAGCAAGGCAGAGTTTTGATATTAAAAATTAATATATAATCAATTTTTTTTTTAATTAAACCCAGAGCATTTCTTAACTTACGGAGTCAATTTCGATTACGAATTTGAGAATATTGAAAATTTGCTTTCTGTGAGAGGCACGAGAGCTTAAATAACCGCATTTGGCAATAGCAAAAAGTTTAATTTTTGTTTGGGGAATCCCTTTCCTTTCCTTAATTTGCACGTAACCGTCTAGACGATTTTGGCCGAGTCCAACATAGCGCGCCAGCTATTTCTGTTTCGTGCAGCGTGGCGCCATTTGGGAATACTTAGGGAGCCAGCATCACTGTCTACCTGATCTTCCCAACGCAATGGAGATCTCCCCTTTCTTCTGCGCTCAGCGGGTTTCAGCAGAGATACTTTGTTGGCCGGAGCACCTTCTTCCATTCTCAAGACATGACCTGCCTAGCGGATCCGCTGGATCTTTATTCGCTGAACAATGTCGATGTATGTTTAAAGCTCGTACAGCTCATTGTTAAATCTCCGTCGATACTCGACCTCGCCAACGCGCAAAAGGTCCATAAATCCTCCAAAGAACTTTCCTCCCGAATACTCCAAGCACCATCTCATCTGCTTTTGATATAGTCCATGCTTCTGCGCCATACATGAGGACTGGAACGATGAGTGTCCTGTAGAGTATGATTTTAGTTCGTCGAGAGACAACTTTACTTTTCAATTGCCTACTTAGTCCAAAGTAACATTAATTGGCAAGCGTGATTCTTCGTTTGATCTCCGTGCTGACATCATTCTTGGTGTTAATGCTGGTTACCAAATAGACGAAATCCTTAACAGTTTCGAATTTGTAGCTATCAACATTGACGTGGCTGCCAAGGCGTGCTGTTTCTTTGTGTGTTGACAGGAGGTACTTCGTCTTGTACTCGTTGGCCGCCAAACCCATTTTCTTAGCCTCTTTATCCAGCTTGCAGAAGGTAGAACATACGGCCTTTTTCTTAGTGGATTTTAAATATACTATTACTATCTTCTACTTCTATCTATCTTAAAGCAACTTTCTTATGCAATAGAGGGACTATTAATAGCGTAAAAAACTTTATTTTCTTGCATTATTAGTTGCAGTTATTATAAGTTTATTAAAACATGTGTATGTATCAGTGGCGGATTAACAATCTGGTGGGCCCTGGGGCGAAATTTTTTGGGGGGCCCTTTTCCATATAAATATTTTGCGATTAGAATACAGTTTGATCGTTATAAATTTAAATTGCGGTTCATGTAACATAATTGATCATTGGACGTTGTTTTTCTCTGTGCATTAAACGCACTACTCCATAATATTGATGTCATTTTATATTGACATTTTTTGGTTATTGTTATAGTCAGTGTTTAAAAAATTGCAATAACTTTCATTTCGATGCTTACAAACAATACTGTACTAAGTCGACTTAGTACATTTTCCCGTTTTTGGCGTTTACAAGTATTACGTGTTTTAATTTAGATGCTATCTAATTTTGGTATCAATCGGACAATCCAATCAAAAGTTATGAGCAAAAGTGTACATATAATACAACTCGAGATTTTTACAGAATAAAAGCTTTGAGAGCTTGCCATGAAAAACCACGCAGCAAATTTTTATTTTTTCTTACGGTTTTATATGAAGCGTACCCTAGCTTTGATATTGTCGAGTTTTACAAGTGAAAATATACTTAGCATATAACTGAAGTTTCATATCTGAGTTTAAACTTTGAGAGCTTCTCCTGCAAAACACAGTTTTCAGACTTAGTACGGTTTTGTTTGGAAGCGTCGATTTCATTTGCTATCACTTAAACTTACTGCTCTGAACAACAAAGCAGTCGTAGTGTTTGTAGTGCCTTTTAAAAATTTTGATTTTGACTTGATTTTGATTTCGTCAGCGCAACAAGTCAAAGTAAGTAAGTAAGGTTTGCTTTTGCACGTTGTATTCAGAAGCAGTCGTGAAATATGAAAATCAAACTTCAGCACACGCAATTACTCATTTTAAAAAGCGACGATAAGTAAAATCAAAAATAATCAAAATTTTCACGACTTTTGCTACTTCGACTCAAGTTTTTTAAACACTGGTTATAGTCATTTCGTAAACATGGATAAGTCTAGAAAATATAAGAGTGGAGCTGAAAAGCGCAAATAAAAAAAAAAATAAAGACGAACGCGATAGGCAACTGCTTTCTAAAATACCGAAATTAACAAGCCACTTCGCTAATGCGACGACAACTGTAAACGAAGCAAATTGTGACAATCCTGAGTTTTGTGAATCTACTTCTGATACTTTTTCAATTCCATCAACGTGAAAGGAGGTTAATTTCCAACATGTTGACAGCACGATCGAAGGTGTGCAAAATCCAGACGATGTCGAAAGTTCGGTGAATGTATCAAAAATTGATGAAAGTTCCACCAATGTGTTTTCAAATGACCCAGGTTTGTGGCCTATTCAATTCAATCAATCAATCGTTCAAACTTATTGGATTAAGAAGGGTATGCTATCGTTGGTATTTCAATATAAGAGTAAAAAATTAACACAGAATACTCTTATTTAGGTCCCTCGTCGTGTCGCAATATTGATTTGATCGCAAAGAAATCTGGACAAAGAAACTTTTCTGAATATCATTTGCATCGGGTTTTACCAAATGGAACACAGACCGAACGTGATTGGCATTTAGACATTTTATAACGCATTTATTTATGCATGTTTGTCACTAATGTTACAGATGAAAGATCATTTTCAAAATTGAAATTGATAAAAAATTGTTTGCGTAACACTATGGGAGATGATCGTTTGAACAGTCTATCAGTTCTTTCCATTGAAAATAACTTGTTGGATGAATTAAACTTTGATGAAATTATTGATAAGTTCGTAACACTCAAGTGCAGAAAAGTTGTGGTTTAATTTTGTTGGGCAAATATGTAAATAAAAATCTATCATATTTACATATGAATATTTTTTTTCATGGGCCCCCTTGAGTCCGGGGCCCTGGGGCAATGGTCCCAAAATTTGTTCGATAATCCGCCACTGGTATGTATTTTACCTTTGAGCTTAAACATAGCAGAGTTGGCTGATTTGAAGCACTTTCTCCTTACATATTTACATACTAGTGGCGTGCTCTTCATACAAGCCGAAAAGCCTGGCTTGCCTTAATAATAAAATCTGATTGTTTTACGCTTGAAATGTGTTGACTATTTAAGTCTTCATTCTGTTTTAGCTGAAATCATTCATGATAACAACTGCTATAGTGATATCGTTAGACCGCCAAAAAGATGTGAATGTATATCGTCGTACCATACGAAAACTATGTAGTACACGATTTTTTGTAGCTGACGAAAAATAACAAGTTCGACTTTTCACTGACGAAAGGTAATATGTTCGACTTTTGATGAAAACTATCACTTTCGTTTAAACAACAACTATTTTAATGTAAAAACAGTATATAATTACTGTTAATCTTCGTCGGCCAAAAGTCAAATGTGCTACTTTTCGCACACAATTTTTTTATTGCTAGTTTTCGTCAGAAATTTTAAATGTGATAGTTTCCGTACGGTACGACGATATGTACTTTTTTTGTGCAGCCAATAACGGCGAAGAAAACAAAGAATCAGATAGTCTATTAGCAGAACCTGGGTTAGTGAGCATTGAGCATGTTTTAATACAGTACCACACATGGGCTTTTATGCGGCTTTCAAAAGAGAATACATAGCTTGTTTACCCACTTTCACTAAGGAGTCAATTGCATATTTGCAGAGTTAAGTTGAAAAAGGTGGCCAATCGTTTTTTTATTTTTAACGTCAATTTATATGAGAATGTGAAGCCGGTTTTGACATTCGTGATTTGATATTCAACAGCGGTGTTCACAGTCTGATATTTGATATTTACGTTTACATATACATACTTACATATCGCACCCTAAACCATAAAGTGTCAAAACTCAGAATTCAAAAATTTTCAGGAGAACCAAAAAACTTCTTTTCTTTACCAGCAATGATATGGCAAAAGGCCACGTATAATGGCCATTTTCCAGTCAAAAGAGACACCGATTGAAAAGTGTTTTTTTTTTTTGGCAATCGCTAGAGATATGTTCTGTGTACCGGTTTATGATGGAAAGTCGATTTCAAAAAATTTTCAGTTATGTCACTTTATGATTTAGGGTGCGATATGTACCAGTGGCGGATCCACGGGGGGGGGTTGGTTTGGGGGTTCAAACCCGCCCCCCTTGTGGTTTAATGCCTATATAGATTCTGCGCCCAAAATTCCCAAACTGATCAAGGAAAACTCTATCATTCCAAAGGCAATGTTTGGATGGGTTTAGCTGTCCAAAGGAAAAACTGGATATTTATTTTCATTTATTTTCAGATTATATTTATATGCACATATATATATATATATATATGTGAAAAGACAATTGCGCACTTGTCGTCCATCGAAAAAAATGCGAGCATAAGCAGGGTATCCACATCACAAGAAATGCTAAAACTCCATATAAAAAAACGCTTAACCCTAATCACCGAATTTTGAAAAGTTACGTAAAACCGAAAGTGAGACTCTGAGGCTCACCTATGGGGAAATTTTGAAACACATTATTTTGGTATTTGTTTTTTACTTTTATTTATGCAGTAATGAATGCAGAAGCATTTTTATACATTCTTATAACGGTTTATGACAATTTTTTTAGTATATAAAGATAAAAGAGTAATTTCATAAAATAGGACATATTAATGAACTGCAATTTTCACACATTTTTGCAGTTGTTGAATGTTCATAACAAATGGTTTTATTACATCTGTTGTAAATTTGTTTTTGTGCACACAATGAGAAAAACTACGAATCAAATGAATATGAATAATTTTTTCATATGATCGCCCCTAATATATATTTTCCGCAACCAAATTCCAAATTTTTAAAACGCGACGTTCGTGGTGGAAATACTTACGCATAAAAGCAGCTCATCGTTCGTTTCTCTATCTGAACGCATTTTTTCCGTAATTTAGAATCTCAGTAAACAGAAAATTATAAGATTTTAATGCTTTTGAAATTGCTGGCTTTACCGTTTTCCATAATTTTATGACATCATATGATCTAAAGATCTATGGTGAAATACGACGAACTCACCAAAATCCGGGGGAAGTGTGGTGAGTTCACAATGTAAAAACCTCACTGGATAAACCTTGTAAACAACGGATTCAAAATTTAGTTGAATTCTAGAAATGTAAGCTTATTACTATAAAGATACTTAAGGTGAGTCTTTGAGGCTCACTTTCGGTTTTTCGTAACAATTTTATACGATTGCAAAAAAATTGGTTAAAATAAATAAATAGCCCAAAGATCGAAATTATTTTATAATTTATGAACACAAATAAAGGAATACCCAAAATATCAGGCAAAAAGCTTTTTTGGTTTAGGAATAATCCGCTTTTAAACTTTAAAGTGAGACTGAGAGGCTCACTTTAGAGGATTAGGGTTAAAAAATGGTCAAGAAATTTTCTTGTGTCAAATTTTCTTTAGGCAGTATCCACTTCACAAGAAAATCTATTACAATTTTTGACGAAAAATGAGGTTGGCAACGCTGGTTTTGCCAAGAAATATATACGATTGTATATATTTCTTGAAGAAAAAATCAAACGTCAAAATTACTTAAGAAATAAATGCCAATTTTTTCTTGAGCAATTTCTTATGATGTGGATACCCAGCTATAGTAGGTAGTTGAAAGAAATACAATTAAAGTACAGCGTTTGACATGCACAATGTAAATGGGTCGTTGGCGTAGCTGTAGCGCCTTTGATTCGCATTTTGTCGATCGCGGTTCGAATCCTGCCTGTGGCTTGTATTTTTTTTGTTTTTTTTTTATTTATTTAAAAATTAAAAAAATATTTAAAAATGAATAAAAAATATATATTTTATTCATGTATACTGGGCACACCACATCCAAAATATGTACCTACATGCGAAAAAAGTTCATGTAGGTACCTTTGGACGCACGTGCATAAAACCAAATTTGTCATATGCTATTCGCAAATTGCCAAATCGCAAATTTATTTTCTTTTCTTTCTTATCCCTATTTTTATTAAATTAACCTTTTAAAAATTTGAGTATATAAAAACAAGAACAAGAAAAATTCTATTAAAAATATAAATATAACCAAAAAGTACTACATACATATATTCTTATTTATTTTGGCTTTAAATGCAAGGGTAAGTGAAATTGGTGATCAATTTGCCACCAATACCATACGATACTCATTCGCACCTACCAATGCAAAAATATACATACATACGTTATACATGTTATTTAGAACTTCAATTGAAATCTCCTGCAGTTTATGTGATGACATACATATTGTTAATTTGGAGGGTTTTGAGTTTGGTGTTTTTAAGGTGCGGGAAATGGCGCAAGTAGTATATAGAATAATAATAGTAGGTGGTATTAGTCCATATTTCCACCAGCGTCTGCCCTTAAAAAACATCTTCCAAAAAAAAAAAATTGTCAAAATATCAGACTGCAACACGTTCATTTTGATATTTGGCGACTATTGATTTTGAGCAATATGAAATTAGCACGACATAAAAATCAGGCAAGTTCGTCATTCTAAAAAGCGACGAACATCAAAATCAAATAAAACCAAAATCGACTTCAGTTTTTCAAATACTGCTTAAAAGTTAAGCTAAAGCACACGGTTTTTAGATATTTTCATATAGAGCTATGATACATACAAATCCACTTGCAAATACAATGGCTAATGGCTATGCCTCATACATATGTAGGCTTGCCGGTTTATGTTAGCCGGTTTATGTAAGCGCCGCCACTGGTACATAGTACATATACACACATATATACATCTTGATTTATATACTCGTCTATGCATATTTAAATGTGTCACTCCGTCGCCTATTAGCGGTTTCCGCTTTCATAACTTCACATAATTGCCCCTCGCATTGTCTGGCTCATTATCGCACGTCAACGCACGCCATCTCACTTCATACATACCTACGCACTCCTATCAAAATATATATGTAACAAGTAAGGAAGCCTAAGTTCGAGTGGAATCGAACATTAGATACTCAGCTGTATGTTTTCATAGTTTGTTTGCGTTTGATGGAAACACGGTGTACTTTATATAAAGCGAGTGCTGCATAAAGTTGGCGTAGCCACGCCCATTTTCAACATTTTTATCAGTCATCCAACTAAGCATATGAATATTATTCTTTGTGCAAAATTTCATTCCTTTTTGACTTCTAGTTATAAAGATGTCACGTTACAAATTCCCAAAGAGTGTTCCAGAAATATCTTTGTTAAAAAGTCGGCGTGGTCATAAACCGATTTCAATAAATTTTTGCGTGGCTATTAACACATGTTATTAAAATGTATAAACCAAGTTTCGTCATAATATCTCAATTATTTGTCGAGTTATAGGCTAAGAAATCACGTATATCCCTTTGTGTAAAAAGAGGCGGTGCCACGCCCATTTTCCAAAATTTTTCTATTTGTTGTTTCTGGTCTATTGTAGAAATCAAACCACAAAATTTCAATGAATTATCTTTACATTTGGCAAAGATATCGCTTAAAATGTTTTTATTAGGTCACTTTATAATACCCATATATAAAAGTGGGCGTGGTCGTCAACCGATTTCGCTAAAATTTTCAACATGTATTACCACAAGTAATAAAAGTGTACACACCAAGTTTACTCATTATATATAAATTATTTGTCGAGTTATGGGCTCAGAAATCTCGTATATTCCTGTTTATAAAAAGAGGCGGTGCCACGCCCATTTGCCAAAATTTTTGTGTTTTTCGTTTTATGTCCGCAGTTGGACTCCTGCTATAAAATTTCAATGATATATCTTTATATTTGACAGAGATATCGCTTAAAATGTTTTTATTAGGTCACTTTATAAGAGCCATATATAAAAGTGGGCGTGGCCCTCAACCGATTTCGGAAATTTTTCGTCCAAATATTTGACTAAGTAAGTATATCACGCGTACCAAATTTCATCGATATATCTTCAACGGTTTCTGAGTTATGACATATAAAACTTGCAAGGTTTGACCCTTAATAAGTGGGCGTGGCACCGCCCATTTTCCAAAATGTCATCAAATTTCTTCCTAGGGGCCTGAGCTCAACACGTGGATAAAATTTCATCGCTCCAGCTGTATTAGTGACTGAGATACCAAATTTCCGATTTTTTCTATATAGGAAAAGTGGGCGTGGTCATGGTCCGATTTCGCCCATTTTCAATACCAACCGTCCCAGTCTCGATACCAACCTGCATTTCAAATTTCATCAAAATATCTCAATTTTTGCGCGAGTTAGAGTGTTTACAGACGGACGGACAGACGGACGGACGGACAGACGGACGGACGGACGGACGGACGGACGGACATGGCTCAATCGATTTCTCTTTTCACCCTGATCATTTTGATATATATAAGTCTATATCTATCTCGATTATTTCACTCTGTTACAATCCACCGTTATGTGATTAAAACTATAATACTCTGTGTACTAGTACAGCTGAGTATAAAAACATCCATCCATACAGCCATTCGTTCATTCATCTATTCCTCCATCTATTTTACATATTTTACAATGCAAACTGATGCTCTTCTTCTTTGCTAAAAGCAGACAAAGTTGTTATTGCATTATGACAAATTTGCTTAAATTTTCATTATACTTGTAGTGTGCTAACAAACTCATGACATTGCACACGCACATAGTACATACACAGCTACACATAAAAAAATAGAAATATCTATGTATATATGTAGATATTTGTGACAATATGGCGTAATTTGAATATGATGTTTGCAAAATATTTAAAATGCAACGCTGCCTTAATGTTGACAGCATGAAGTGCAAAAATTCTATATGAAGCAGTTGTTGTTGTGGCTTTTGCTTTTATTTATGTATATATTTTTATTATTTTTGTTACTGCAGTTGTTGTTGATCTTTCTTAAATTTATTTATTGTTGTTTTTGTTCTTGCTGTCAGTGTTGTTGCTGTTGTTGAGTTGGTAGTTGTTGGCTTTCGTTCTTCTTACAAGGCTTCACTTAATTAACTGGGATGAACTCCAAATGCATTATGAGCACAGAAACACACAAAAAAGCAAAACAACAAAACAGCAAAACAAAAAAAAAAGTTTCTCGCAATAAGGAAACAAAATTAAACAAATAAAAAAGAAAAATATGTACATAGATAAAGTAAAAAAATAAAAATAAAAGTATATAAAATAAAAGATGGAAAAGGTTTTTTTGTGAAAATAAGCATGAGGAGAAAGTTAGGTTTGGGTTGTTTTTGTTGTGCTTATGTGTTTGTATACACACACAACTGCAGGAAAATGCATATGCAAAAGAGCATTGCGTCGTCCAACACATTTTTGGAGCGTAAGTATAAACATGAAAATGAAGCCCTTTTAGTTACATATCATAATAATTTTTGTTAATCCTCCATCCCGCGCCACATAAAATATCTCGAAGATTTTAGACTATGTATATAATTATGTGATTCTCTGCTTTTGAGAGCATTCTTTCAGAACTATGTGCACTATTGCTTTTCAGCCTCTTTCATAATATTTATGGACGGCTTCTGTATTGTAGTAAGAACAAGTATGTGGACTCTTTTCTATGGATGCAAGAAATGTGGGTTTTGTAGCACGGTGTCATGTAAAAAGTAATATTTTTCATAAAAGCTGCAACCGTATTAACATAAATATATAAGTATGTATGTACATATATGTAGTTACATAAATATAACTGCATGCGGGTAGTTATTATACATACATTATACTGTCAAACACTTAAAACAGGCATGAACAGATTGAATTGTCGACTTTGTTAAAAAGTTTGTTGTTTAAGTTGTGCAAAATATCATCATATATATTATTTCTAATTGGTGTTTTATAAATATCCCTTTTTCTGCTCACATAATTCACCAAAATTAATAAGTAAGGCATCGTTTTAAAGGTATTTATTAGCTATGCATGCGAAACGGTGTTTTATTGGGGTTGGTACTTTCTTTAAATAGTATTTTGCAAACGTAAAATGTTTAAATCAGGGTTTGAAATTGCTTAGCTACTTTTGCTGCATTTGCTTTTGCTTTGCTTTTGCTAACGAAAAGTAAATTAGCAAACTCGGCCAGCCAAGTATTCAGCTGAGCCGAGTTTGCTTGTATAGTTAAGCAAAGCAACGCGATTTGGGGGATTTCATTTTACTTCCAGCAATTAGTTGTGTCTTTGCATTTTTTCTGCTTTTGCTTATTTTGCTGAAACGATTTGTTTACGCATATTTCGATTTTTTATAAATATTTACTTATGTGTATGTATGTATATACACATAATATGTATGTATGTCCATTTGTAAACATCTTTTCATGTTGAATTTTGCTTAAAAACTAGTTTCAGCAAAATAAGCAACTGTAAGCAAAAATTTACTACTCAACTAATTGCTGGAAGTAAAAGCAACCCTCTCAAATTGAGTTGCTTGGCTTAACTATACAAGCAAACACGACTCAGCTGAAAACTGAAGCGAATGATTCGTGTTTTCGTTTTTGGCTCGGCTGAATTCAGCAATAAGCAAAAAACATCGGCTATTGCTGTTTTGCAGCAAGCAAATTCAAACCCTGGTTTAAATTTAAACTAAAAGATTTGCGCCTAAAACTATGCTTTCAAAATTATTTTATTCTATCAATTCAAATCTCAAATGCAGATGTCGCTCCATTTTAACAGTCGTGTATATTTTAAAACACTTTTATAAGCTTCAGCTGTATGTTTGTATGTAAACATTATATTATTTTAGGCGAACACGTGTGTGTTCGTGTGTGTGCCTATGCTAAATGGGGGCTTTTCAGTATAAGATATATAGGATATAAAATATATGTATGTATATGTATGTATACTTTTGATCACATAACGGTTGTACGTAAGACCATAAAATAATTGAGATAGATATGGACTTACATATATATATATCAAAACGATCAGGATGAAAAAAATGATTGAACCATGTCCGTCCGGCCGTACACACTCTAACTTGCGCAAAAATAGAAATATTTAAATGAAATTGGGTACACAGATTCTAATGGGAACAGAGAAAGTTGGGGTTGAAAATAAGGCATATGGATGTATTTCGAAAAACACGTAAAACATGATAATTCAGTCATTAATAAAGCCCGAGTGATGAAATGACGTTATGCCGTTATGAGGAAATATGCTGAAATTTTGAAAAATGGGCCAAGAGGGGCAAATTTTCAAAGATTTATAAGTAAAAACTCAGGAACTGTAGCAGATGAATCAATTAAGCTTGGACCACTGATTTGCTTGCTAAGGCAAACGTGTGGAAAAAAATTACCCAAATCGGCAGGTTGTCAAACAGATAAGTAATTCATTGAAAGTTCCATAAGTTCCACTGTAGACATAAAACCAAATAAATATAATTTTTTTTTAAAATGAGCGTGACAGCACAAATTATATCGACTGGCGCCATGTATGTTTTATTATTTTTTGCGCAAGATGCGCGCGGGTCCAGCTAGTTTATTAAAATATTACAAACCAAATACATACATATGTATGTATGTATGTATATATGCGTGTAAATTATGTAAATATGTACAAAGTTTAAAACAAAAAAAATGTGCTTTTAATCAAAATATGACAATTCAAAAGTGAAACTTTTTTGCGAGACAAAATGTCATAACAAAACCATATTTTGCAACGGAATGCAAATACACACACATACACACAATAAATATTTATTCTCTAATCTTTTGATTGCATTTGAAAGAGTATTGCATAGCAATTTTTTTTTTTAAATTTTAAATGTTTTCTATAGACGAAGTTAAGTGTAGGTATCATGTAACATCTGACCTCGCGATGGTCAATTTTGACCCATTGAAAGTATAGAGTGAATAGCTCCTAAATTAGATAGGGGTAAACAAATTCTTAGTATTTGCTAAAGGGACTGGGTTGTTCTTCAGTCTGAGTGCAGACTTTTTAATGTAGAGGTGTTCATGTTCAAGAACTTTTCTGGTAACAATATGAACTCTTTTAGGTTATGTGAGGTCATTGATAGCCATAGTTTAACCTCATCTAACCTAACCAAATAATATTATTTTTTTTACGCCAGGTAAAGGAAGTATTGACTACGCCAAAACGTTTAAATGCCTCTAAGGGAAACTTTAAACTTGCCTGTGCATTTGAGTAAAATGGATTTTTAATTGCGCTTAGGCCACAACAACAAAACGGCTGTCAGTGAAGAACCGTTTCAATCTATATACTTAACAAAAAATAAATTTCAAATTGAAACAAAGGGTTTAGAAAAAGGTCGTTAGCCCATGGTAGAATTTCTATAAACATAAAAATCTTAGAAATGCTTAGATGGGATTAGAAATGTCCGTTGCTGGCAGATTATAAATGGTGGTTTCATATCCAACAGGAATGCTATTATATTATGTACAATGTTTCAAGACATACACCCAGCAAAAAATCGACGCTTTATTTAAGTATTATTCCAGAATATTGAAAGGCTTTAGAAATAAGTCATGAAAATTCTAGGCTAAGTAAAGTTGGAGCTGCAAATGTTGAAAATAAGGCTGATTTTACTGTGTTAATGTCATCAGGCTGTAAGGGTTACTGTCTCTCTCTCTCTCTCTCTCTCTCTCTGAGAGGAGACCTTATTTCTAAGATTTATCCGTGATGGGAAATAAGGCTTACTTATATCCAGATAATCGTTCCTTCTCCGGTACTTAAATGCCTTATATAGGGAATAATAGAAACGCGTTGCGTCTATTTAGTAATAAAAAATATATTCTGCTAGAATTGCAACGTTATTATTCAAACATTTATATATGTACATGAACATAGATGTATATATCGTAATGAGATCAGCGTGCGCACTTAATCAAACAATTGATTGCATTTTCGTAGAAAACAAACTGAAGCGAGAATCTTTCCTTCGACAATACGCAAATTTTAAGCTCGCCACACATTGTGCTCTCTTTGCCCATGTTCCCAGTTGGAAAAGGGAATGTATGGTCATCTATAAATGGATATAAAGGCCATAGGATCTATACATTCCAGAATGCATGATTTTTTTCATTGTGATGTCCTAGGAAAGTCATGCATCCACTTTTCTCTGCCAATGTAAGGCAAAAAGGAATGTTTGGATGAGAGTCGCTCTTGCCGTGATCTCAATGTCGGTTTATTTTCTCACTTAAAAATAAAAAGTACTTTTTTTGCATTTTTCTCTTCATTCTCCCTACATCCGATTTCCAACAAGAAATATGGATGTAACTTCACTCCAGCTTGTTCTTCTCTGCTTCTCTCATTGTCGCACCATCTTCCCCTTAACTGCTTCACCCAACGCCTTCATATAGTGGGACATTCAACATTATATTGATCTTTAGTGCCGCTTTTATACGTCCGTTTGTTCGAACTAGACTCTGTGAATTGTTGTCGTCATTGTAAAAAAAGCAAAACTAGAGAAAACCTGATTCTCCTAATTGTTTTTTTTTTTTTTTTGCTAGATTCAATGTTATAGCTGAAAGCCGATAACTGACCTCTTCCCTTATCTTGGGTTGCTTTCTAGAGTGTATCCGATTTCCTATAAGTTGGCAGCCACACAATATAGAGCTTAGATCAAATCACAGTTTTTTTTTTGGAATGCATAATATAATGCAAAGTTTTCATTTATCTTCTCATGCGTCCGCAAGTTTCCAACTGGGTTTGTTCACAAAACTCAATTTTCTCCCTCTATGAGTGCATAACAGCAAGCAGCGCTGCCAGCGTAATCCTGTTCTATAGCATACCCTTTTTGCTGGCCACAAATATGTACATAGAAGTATTCACATTCGAAGGTTTATACGCTTATAATTTTGTTTTTTGTTTAGTTCAGCAGACGACAGCTGACAGCACCCAAATGCCTTTTTCGTCTACTTTCATGGCCCAAACGTCGCGATGTTTATGCGGCGTATTTAACATGTGCATATACATACATATTTATTTATGAGAGTATGTTTGTTTTTTATGTGCATATGTATTTATATATCTAGTACAGTGTTTTTATTGTGTGAGCATATAAAATTTATTAGTGTGCTGGCATTTTAATTTCACTACCAAATGAAATGCTCGTATATTTAATTTTATGTACAAACCAGCGACCGATTTTAATCATTATTTTCATTTCTTCGGATGAAAAAATCATTATGAAAACTTCTTTAACAATAAAATGCAAGTATGCCGACACAATGAGTTTAGCACATTCTATCCAAATATGACCTCATCTTTATTCTGAAGATTTTTATTTTTTAAATTTTTAAATAACCATTATTTACGATTTTTATTTTTTCGGTCAAAAATAATTTTTATTATTGGATTTAAAATTTTCCGATGAAACTTGATCGATATTTTATGATTTTTATTTTTTCGATCAAAAATAATTGTTATAATTGGATTTAAATTTTTCCGATCAACCTTAATCAATATTTTTTTTATTTTTTTTCCGACCATAATAAATTTTTTCAAACGTTAGTGAATCCTATATTTGATGGCCTGAAGTTGACGATTGCCAACATCCCAGCAAAAAACTCGATGACCGTGGAATGAAGACGGTAATCCAGAAAAACCCTAGCAATAGCTTCCACATTCGTTGACAGAATGCCTGACATTAGCATGGGCTTGTCATTGGAGGGAAGGACTTGCCCACTGCATTACCGCCGAACGAATAAATCACGCAATACCGCAAGGATTCTAGCGAATCAAATAAAGAATACCTTACAGGGAAGCAGAGAAAGAAGGCGAAAAATGTAAGGTATGATGGAAATTTCCACTGAAAATAACGGTATTTATTCCAGTTCATTTTTCGCGCTCTATTCTACTTTGCATTACGTGGAATGGGTAATGAAAGCTCATTCCACTCTGCATTACCGGCAATGCGTGAAAGAAGTGATGAACTCGTCAGATGTTCCATGGCAAGGCCTTCTGTCATGCCTGACAGGTATTAGCGATGACGAGATTTTTGCTGGGAAGTTTGGAATACACATACGAACACACCTTTGTCTCCAAACCAAACTTGAGAAGGGATGACGGAAGATCGTTCCACAATACATCATATTCCCACCCTGTCGGAAAAACAAGCAACCAAAAAATATTTAAATAAATATTTATTAAAGTTGATCGGAAAAATTGAAATCAATAATAAAAATTATTTTTGATCGAAAAAATAAAGATCATAAAATATCGATCAATTTTCATCGGAAAAATTTAAATCCAAAAATAAAAATTATTTTTGATCGAAAAAATAAAAATCAAATTATAACGATTAAAAATGATTTTTTTTTAAAATGATAATCGTTGCGGTCCCTGGTACAAACTCATACAAGTCGCACCATGCTTGACTAAATATATATGTATGTATTTTACGCTGAAATTAATATACTTAATCCATGTTGCGTATACGCTCTGTATACCAAATATTTTAAAGCTTAATTTAAGTCTTACGCGGTTGTTGTATTAATGCATGGTTTAGCGCGTCTTAAAATTTAATTTAACGCTTTTTTATCGGTTTTATTTAAGATCCTACTATAGGTTTTTTCCCATTCGCTAATTATTGGATGTTGATGTTCCACATAAAATGAATAACACGTATTCATATGTATGCCCAAAATTGTTATCTACATCCCCGGGGAACTACAAAAAGTGATGCATTTGAAACTACCATACTAAAACAACATAAGATAAAATAAAGAGCATAACATTTTATTTAAACACCAACAATTTTCCATTTCCACCAGAAATCTGTTTAATAGCTCTAATAGTTTTCTAGCACATTATTTCAATGTACATAATTCACAACATCATACACACACATACACACACATACACACGCATACACTTCGTGAAACCGCTGAAACTCGCATTCATACTGCCCTGCAAAAATTCTGAGTACTCCATTCGCTCATCAATCGAGTGCTCGCTATGGAACAACCGAGTGCTCCATAACCGGCCACATTTCATTCAAAAAAAATTAAGTATTTTCTCCAAATATTTTAAGTTTTGAGTATGTACATATTATACGAGTGCAAAAGACATGTGAAGCGTTTTCCAAAGTTGTAATGAATCTACATTTTTAGCCATTCGGAATGAGAGCGTTTAATCTACATTTATTCGTACCATACGAAAACTAACATCATATTTTTTGTGGCTGACGAAAAGTAACAAGTTCGACTTTTGGCTGATGAAAACTATCAATTTCGTTTAAACAACAACAATTTTAATGTAAAAACAGTGTATAATTACTGATACTTTTCGTCAGCCAAAAGTCGAACTTGTTACTTTTCGTACAGAATTTTTTTATTGATAGCTTTCGCCAGAAATTTTAAATATGCTAGTTTTCGTATGGTACGACGATTTATGCCCGTACGTGAACAACCGAGAACTAATTATGGACCGCTTTTTCCTGAAGAATGCCATTCCGGAACAAATCTCTCTCGGGATTAATCGCACATTTTTTTGGCAGGGAAGTTTGCGCGTATTATCGCACTATATTTATCCATATGCGTAATTAAGTTTTGCCAAACTCATTGAAAAGTTGCGCTTCATTTCGCTAAAATTCTCTTGGTAAGCCACAATGCTATTGTTTAGCCCAAAAAGCACTCACGCTGGATTATACGCACATACATATGTACATACATATGTACGCACATCAATGCTTTTTATGCATATATGTATGTATTTTTGTGTTGAATTGTGCGTGTGTAATCGCGCGCAATTGAATAGCACACATGGGACCGTTTTCAACGAGATTCGTATGGGTTTGTGTTTGTCCTCTAAGCGCTATCATTCTTTAGCACTTTATAATTACATATGTAAGTATGTGTGTATATTTACACGTATACACAACTACACTCAGAAAAAAAATCATCAACACGATTCATGTAAAATTAACACGATCGATCTTTACACATAAAACAGCAACAATTTTTTCAAATTACACGATGTGTGAAACATGATTTTGGCTTTGTAACTGTCATCTGAAAAGTTGGTAAATTCAACCAAATTTTATTGTTGATACAACATGAAGAAATTTAAAATATACAAGATGGTTCAAATATAAAATTTTATTCCTAAATGTCATTTGGAATTTGGTTTATTTAACATGATGATAGTGTCAATATAAACAAAAAAAAAAAAAATGTTAGAAAAATGACGTCCCAATTTTAGTGTTAATACAACATGAAAACAAATGTTAAAACAACAACAACCACAATTAACAATAAAAGTTGGTTGATATAACACGAAACAATGTTCAAACATAAACGTCATTTGGAATTTTGGTTTATTCAACACGATGATAGTGTCAATATAATCTAAAAAAGTGTTAAAAAGAACGTCAAAACTATTTTTAAACATACAAAGTTTTTTCAACGTTTGAAGTTCTGCTGTTCGTGCAAAACACAAACTAATATTATTTTTTTTTTAACAAAAAGAAAGTTTTGTGCCGTGGCAATGATGGGAGTTTAGCATTTATATTTCCATTTATAATTTTAGTTCGCAGGTAAGTTAAAAGTGGATTGAATTTTTGTTTCTAAAAGTTTTTAATGTTCAATATTTTCTTTTTCCTCTTCATAGTTTGCAATTTTTACCACGAAGAGATGTTTAGCGAATGGAGTCTTTCACGCAGCATGCGGTGCATATACCGTTGCATTAGCGGCCAAACATTACTCGGTGCCAGTGATAGTAAGTACTATCGCCCATGTATAAACTATTCGTATGAGAAGGACGTTTTCAATTTGGTCGGTTGTGCGGGTGATGTACTCGAATATGATTTATTGATCTGATGATTATATATTTTATGTTTTATATGCCTTTTTATTTAAAAAAAAAAATAAATTGTAAAATCAACAAGACTTTCTAGTTAATTTAACAATAAATTTAAGGTAAAATCAAAAAGATGTTATTGTTAATTCAACAGGACCATTTCGTGTTAATTTAACCAGCTTAAATTGTAACATTAACTAGTTAAAATTGTAAAATCAACAGGAAGACTCAATACTTTTTAGTGTTAATTCTATAGTTGTCATCCTGTTAAACTAACACTTGACAGTAGTATTAAATTTACACGATTACATGATGGCATACATTAAGTATCGTGTTGAATAAATTAACCACAAAATTTGTTGATTTTTGGTTGATTTTACACTATTTTTTTTCTGGGTGTACATACATTTGCTTATTTGAACACATTTAACAATAGTTTCGATTACAATGGTCGACTCATTTATTTAGCGCGTTGGCGCGTCAACTAAACAATAACCAAAAAAATATACAAATATGGGTACCCTGCAGGCAAAACAACTAGTTGCATACTACAATTCTACCAGTTTGAAAATATCGGCATATAGTTGCCGCTGTGGTGCAGTGGGTAGAGTGCTCGCCTGCTATGCCAGGGGTCTCGGGTTCAAATCACGGTCCGAGCCAAACACCAAAACAATTTTTCTAATTAGTAAAAATCCAATTATTGGGTTTTCTAAGAGCAGCGGTCACCTCTCAGCAGTGGGCGGCATACCCTCCGAGTGTATTTCTGCCATGAAAAGCTTCTCACAAAAAATGTTTTCGCCGTTCGGAGTCGGCATAAAACTGTAGGTCCACCCAATTAGTAGGAAAAACAAAAAGGAGCACACCTCGAATTGGGAGAGAAGCTCGGCCATAAAACTCGTTAGAGTTATAATAGCGCCATTGTATTATTATTAGTTGCCCAACTATCCATTTTACTTGAAAGCAACTGGTAGTTTTAACATGGCGATGGCCTACGAGATGGCAATTGTCTTCCCTTGCATAATCTTCATACTAGACAAATACCAGTGAAGGGTATACTAGAAGAATACCAGTCAGAATAATACTAGAAAAATGCCAGTTCATCTAGGTGAAAAAATAGCATTTTAGTTCATTTAATAAAGCTTACTTTAATTAGCTCAGTACTTTCTAAAGTTACATTTAGTACATATTATATACAGTACACGCAAAGATGTATAGTAAATTTGAATAATGGCTTCGTGTTACTGCGGCAGTTGGCTGATAGAATCTCCGATTTGGATGAAACCAAATCAATCAACTAAACTCTCTTAAACTCTTCTTGCCACCTGCTGCAAACATATATGAATGTATTTAATTGTTCTTGTGTACCCTTGCACAAAAATAAATGAAAAGTCTTAAAAATATTTATTTTGTGAGAAATGGTTGTTTCTTTTTGGCAAATTGGTAATAACTATCCTGACCCTTTTGTTAAATAATAGCGTAAATTTACTTCAAAATCACCAATAAAGCTTAGTTTGTGATAGAATTGCACAAACTGCTATATTCAGTTAATAAATAAATTGGTATATTACTAGTAGAATACCAACTAGTATGATTTTGTCTTTTTAAAAGCGGTTGATCAACTAGTAGATAGCTAACTAGTATAATTTTGTCCGTTTCATACCAGTTGATCAACTAGTAGAAAACCAACTAGTGGAATTTTTTCCTTTACATACCAGTTTATCAACTAGTTTATTTTCATACTAGTTTAATTTTGCCTGCAGGGCAGGTATGTACATACATATGCATTATTACTATCACTGTTACAGTTTTGTGTTTTGTTTCACACATTTTTTGAATATTTGTTTTTTTTTATTTTATTTTATTTTATGATAGTGGAAAGTGCGTTTTTGTACAATCTATAGCGTTGCGGTTTTATAGTTTTATTAAAAGCTCTCTATATCAGATACATTTGTGTGTGTACATACATATACATCAGATATCAGCATGCGATACATTTTTTGTGATTTAGAGTATACTCATAAAAAATGCGGTGGGAGTATGACCGCAACCGCAAAATATGCGATCATAATAAACACCGTACCGCATTTTCTTGATCAATTCCGGTATGCGGTAGTATGGATATCACAACACCGCAAACACCGCATATAGTAAACACCGTATACCGCAAACACCGCATATCGCAAACACCGCATATCGCAAATACCGCATACCGCAAACACCGCATTTCCCAAATAGAGATATTTATAATGTTGCCAGTGCAATTTTTTGTTTGTAATTTTTACCGTCTTATGGATTTCTGATGAAAAATACTACTGATTACAATTTGATTTTAACAAAAGAATATCTATACAGGGAAACTCTCAGGATTGGTTTTTCTTTATTTTTTCATTGAAAGGGCCACTTAAAATTTAGAGTTTGTTTACATCCAAAATAATTTGACTAATGGATTTCAAGATAAAAATATTTCCTATTTACATGAAATAGTTTTTTCCTAAAATCCTTGAATCACATTTACGGCTTCTTAGTAACACACATACATAAGTTTTGTTTCCACATTTTTGTTTATCTGTAACATAATTCTTTATTTTCCAACGAGGCATTCATTCAATTTTCACAATCGACAAAATTGGCTACGATACATTGATTGAAACCGAAGTTTTTGTCATTTGACACATGTCATTTTACACATGTTTATTTTTATACATTTTATTATGCGCCCGTCGGAATGAATACTTTTCCGTCAATCTAGCAATTCGTTTAACTTAGAAACATAGTTGAATTAGATGTCTTTTTTACGGCAAAGCCTAAGTACTGAATGTGTCGATCGTCATGTAAATACATTTAATTCAACTATGTTGTCTATTAAACGGGTTGCTAGTTTGACGGAAAAGTATTCATTCTGATGGCTCTATTAGTCGTATTGGATTTCAAAAATGAATTTTTGATTAATTCATTATTGAAAAATATTTTATTATTCAAAAAACTGCCACAAAAAACAAAGCACAGAAAAATAAAAAAAATACTTGAGAATAAATTTGCTGTATATCTTATAATCAGTAACACATATCTATGTATTTATGTACCAATGAATTTTCAATTGCCTATACCTTTGCAGGGTGTGAAAAATTTCCGGCAACACTGAATAGTATAAAAATAAACAAATGCGGTGTTTGCGGTGATTGCGGTGTTTGCGGTATACGGTGTTTGCGTTATGCGGTGTTTGCGGTATGCGGTGTAAACAACACTAAATACGGCAATATCATTTAGGTTTTCAATCAATGCGGTGGCGGTGAATTTTTTTTCTGGGTACTTATTTTTTGAGTGGCTTAAAAAATAAGTATTTTTGCGGTGCTTTAGAAAATGCGGTGCACCGCTGCGGATCTCTTATACACATAATATGTAATATGTAAAAAATGCATTCGCCGTTCGGAGCCGGCATAAAACTGTAGGTCCACCCAATTAGTTGGAAAAACAAAAAGGAGCACACCTCGAATTGGGAGAGAAGCTCGGCCATAAAACTCGTCAGAGTTATAATAGCGCCATTGTATTATTATATTATGTATGTATGTAAAGTATATTTTCGGCGCATTGGTATGCCTATAAAATTTTACAAGCGATTTTATTTGAAAATTAAATGAAAATTCTTATCACGGCGCATATTTCCATGCAATTTATGTCAACGCTGTTCGCACAAAGATAAATAATTCACACATTTTTCGCAGATGCAAAGTTTCATGTAATCTCTGTGTGTATTTGGTAAGTATGTTTATTGGTTAAAATTATTGGTTAAGTAATAAGCTGCAATTATTTTTAACAATTGATAATTCTTGTTTTGCATTAAAGCCTCGCCTATGTAACATGTTACTCATACGACATGTAGACCAGCAAAGCAGTTTTGCTGCAGTTAGGTGCAATTTGTCTAAGAACAAATGTATCCCCTCATAAGTTATTTACAAAAATGGTAGACCAGATGAAAGAGCAAAAAGAGGAGCGCATAAAAATCATAGGTTGCCTATTTAAATGTGGGGGCAAACTGTAGGGTTGCCAGCTTGATGTTTAAATAAAGGAAAAATGGGTTAAAATACATAATGTATTGAAAATTGTTGTTAGGAAATTTACGAACTTTAGTTTCATAAAATGCTTTAGCCCGCTAACACCTCCACCAAGCGGTTGTTTTTACCGCTTTTAAGAAGTACAACAAAAATAGTATTTTGAAGGTGGATAGAAGGTTAAAATGTTCTAGAAAATTATTCGCCATAAAATTTCAATAGAGCACTCCTCAGACAAAATCTTTGTACAAAGAAGCGCATTTCCGAAAATTAAATTTTTGTTTGCATACAATCTATCAGTTAGCACTGGACATTGATAAACAATAGCTGAGGGGATATATTTTTTCTGCCGTATATTGAACCATATGATTGAAGCGGGCTTTTCCTATGCAAACAAAAAAATGTAAACCTCTCAGGGTCATGCCTTTTAGTACTTGAGTCTCACTGGGGTCTCTTTCTATCAATTCCCAAATCCCTTAAAGGGTTGCCCAACAAAGAGTAGTTGCAACGCTTTCAAAACGCTCTTCATAGATTTTCATATCTACTCACGCACAAAAATCCGTTGACAAAATGAAAACCAGCTCTAAAAAAAATGTTGTAATTCTTATAGTGCAAATAACACAAAATGACATGAATACTTTCAGCATATTTCAGCTAAAAGCTTCACAAGAAATAAATATTGGATAGCAAAACGATGGCGAAAACAGAAAGGGGGTAGAAAATTGCAAAACAACAAGCAATCCAAAACGAAAAACGCAGCAATTGCACAAAAAACCAAAAATGTTTATTAAAATATCAAAAAAAAACAAAAAAGCAAAAACAAAACAAAAAAAAAAGACAAACACAAAGGCAAAACCAAAAAACAAAAAACAATAAAAAAGCCAAAAAAAACAATAGCTGCAACGTGTTGCAATGTATCAAATGCTTGGTAAATTTTTATACAACGCGGCTGAATGCCATGACCGAAATTTCAAAAATTTCTTATATCACCCAGCTAAAATAAACGCGCTTCCTATTCAAAAAGGAAATTTGCGCTAAAATAAAAAAAAACCAAAAATCCATGAATTAGACGAATTCACACACCACAAATACTAACACACTCAAACATACACACACACACACACATGCATTCATACATGCAAAACAAAATGCCTGCGGAGAGTAAATTAAAAGGCATCATCAATCGTGGAAAACGCTCTCTGGACGCGGTCGCTTGATGCACGTCACTCACCATTCACCATTCACCACACATCGCCGCACATTACAATGTTTCTCCTCGGTCGGTCGGTCAACGCACAAAATTTACTGGCGCTCGCATTGCAAAACTTATTTTGCCGTGAAATTGAAAAATTCCATTGTTTAAAATTAGAAAATTTTTTTTCTTGCTTTATTTAGTTGCAATTTAAAAGAATGAAAAAACGTATGAAAAATCTTGCGCTTTGCATATTAGTCAAGTACATACTTATATGTATGTATGTATGCATGTAAGACTTTTAAAGAATTCTTCTACTCATGTCAAATACTTCTTTTTCGTTTTTGACAAGAAATGCGTGCATAATTTTTTTTTTTGCTTTTTTTTTGCAAAAGACGCAGCGCAATATATTGATCATTTATTAACTTATTTTCGAGCTTAGGAAATGCTTATGTAATCCGTACTTTGTATACAGAATGAGTGTTAAGGGAAAGATATATCACATAAGAATTAAAAGAGGGAGGATAGTTGAAGAAATCTTTGTACCGAAAGCAAAGAAGGAACTATTGTGATCATTACCGGCCACAAAGGGTGTCTCGATTCTTCATATTTTGAGGCCAGCAAACATTCGGAGTCATAAAAGAGCCAGAAAGGAATCCAATTCACACTGATTATGAGCTCATTTTGAATCCGAAATGTATGTACATATTTCACAGGGTACCGGACCATAGCGGAGCAAAAGAGTGAAGAGCTAAACAGCTAAGGCTTTTCCCGGAGTGGAGCTGTAGCTGAAATCAAATGCAGGAGCGGAGCTGGAGCTGGAGTAAAAAATCGCATACCTCAAGCATACCCTTCTGTTTTCACCATTAAAAATTATTATATCTGATTTAAGACAGTCTTGTCGATTCTGCAAAAAAAAATAGGAGCGGAGCAAACGAACAAGATCCTTTGCTACGGAGCCCTGGTATTTCTGTTCTTAAGGTGGTCGCCCGATATGATTCTAATTTCGTACATCATATGAGCCTCAATAAGTGCCATAAAAGACTCGCATTGTACTCATATTTTTCTTTTATTTCTGCTCATATATGTATGACTATTATTAGATTCCAAAAATGCTCTTATCCGACGCTTATCGTAGTCATATATGTGACTCTTTTTTGCTTCTTTTACCAAAAAATATTTTTTTTTGCATTTTCCGTCCTCTGACACACGACTCTTCATTCTCTCGCCACTCGGTTTCGAAGTTCAAATATGTAGTTTCACCCCGGCTTCTACTCCTCTTCTCTTAAGCTTTCAACGTTATTCGCCTTCACTGCTTGCTTTATAGTTTTGTCTATTTCGCATTCTCATCCAGATTCGAAGCTGACATCAATGAGAAATTCAATCCTATGCCATCATAAAGTGAGACATTAAACATTTTTTGATCTTTTGTAATGCTTTTATACTTACCTCTTTTCGAAAAAGCGTCCATGAATTGAAAAACTCTAAATTTAAAAAAAAAATTGCTTTGCTCATAATTTTCATCATTTAGGAGCCATATATGACTCATATATGATGATATTCCTTAAGCGCTTATTTCACACATATTTCGGACTCATATCGCGTTCCAATAAAAAACAGTCCCAAGAAGTTATGTGGTGTACAGTTGGTGTAGCAGCCATTGACTTGTTATAAATCCGAGTCATTCTGGTACTGAGACTCAATTGCAGTGGGAGCGTATTTTGAGCACTCATACGCCGCGGTGCACCGTATGTTTAACAGTGTACTCACGCACACACACATTGCCTAACAAATTATCATGCACATTTATATATGTACACAAGTGTGTATATGTATGTACATTCATACATACATTCACACTTTTGTTGTTCATTCCCTGCTTAAACTTTGGACCTTAACAGCACCAGCAGCGCCACCATCAGCCTGTCGAGATCTCACGCCCCAGCGCTTTAACATAAACGCCAACAACTGACACAATTCAAGCCAAATTGCTGCTGCTGCTCTCCCATTGAAACCATTTGTCAGGCGATATGCACATTAGAAATGTTGACGCTTCCACACGCCAGTTTGTGAGAATTAGCGGGAGATGGAAAAGAAGCGTAGACACTTTTGCTTTGTGCCTTAATATACAATAAATGAGTGTCTCTTGTCGCTTTGTATTATTAGCTTTTGTGTAAATTATTATTCAAACGTTGCATTTGCACAAAAGGTGACAAAATGTCTGCTGGTTAATAATGATTAACATGAGATGCATGAGAGTACTGGTACATACACATATGTATGTATGTAAGAGCGCTCGTGTGTGTGTGTCTGGGAAAAAGTCATGGTCCTCATTATGAACGGTAAGCGGCATGGAAGTTTAACACCGCTCAAGCTGTCAAGTGGTAAATTTTTTTATTCGTTGTAAATTAGTTTTATGTTCATTATAATTTTACATGAATATATGCATGTTTTATCTGCAGGAGACTTTAGCTTATAAAAACAGGGAATTACTCTTTACCTTTCTTTTTAATACGCTCTTACTCTAGCTTGGCTTATTTATTAACATGTTAACCAACTAAAAAGTTAAATTTTTAAATGCTATAAAGTGCACAACTGCCTACAAATTTGACATATTAAAGCCAAAATTAATCCTAAATAAATTTCTTTTATCCTTCACGGTTGTACTTTTATTAACTGCAACAACAACAACCACATGCTCTACCAAGAAATATTTCGTAAACTCCGCAAAACAAAATACTGATAATCTTAGAACAAAATTTAATTATAAACTAAATCACGACGAGCAAACCAATAAATAAACAAAAGCAGAAACAAAACCAAAACCAGCAAAAAATGGATTAAAAACCAATTGCTTTCGAGGGCACTTAAAATGCTTACGAAAATTAGAAAAACAAAATCTTTGTGTGGATAAAAACAGACGAGCAAGTTTCGAGGCAAAATACACAAGAAAAAAAATCTCATCCAAAATATATCGAAAGCCAAAACAAAAAAATAATACAAAAAAAAAATTTTTTATAACCGTAAAAAGAGCGAAACTTCGAAAAGCCACATTAGTTCAAGCGAAGCCGAAGAAGCAGCGCATTTTGTGGCGGGCGGCGGCGTGGCGAGGCATGAAAGTGGCAACAAAAAGAGTTGAAAAAGTAGCTGAATGAACGATGAGTTGGAGAAGAAATAGAAGAATAAGAAAAACAGGGGAGGGGGGGTGGGTTGAAGAAGAAGAAGACCAAGCAAAAAGCGACCACAAGTCAGCAGAAGACAAGACAAAGTTTCCGAAGAAAACCAATAAAAGCGCATAAAACAAAGCAAAGGGCTGCCAACGAAAGGGTGAAGGAGGTGGGCGGAGGTTAGGTGGGCGTGTGTAAAAAGTATAAAATTTTTATTGATTTCTTAGGCGTTCAATATAAACACACTAACATGCGCATACAAACAAACACATACACACACACAAGCAAGTAAATTTTCATTTAATATCATGCACAAGAACACAAGAACCCTGCATGTACGTACAACAACAAAAGTTAATGACTTGAGGTTGGCAACATGTGCACTGCGCTTTAGGTACGGTTTTTTTTTGATTTTATTTTGTTTTTTTTTTTTTTTTATTTTGGTTTTTGTTAACGGATATCGCGCAGAATTTATTGTAAAACTTTATTTTTCAAAAAGGCGCTTAGTCACTTTTGGCATTGGCGTTGTAGAACAACAATAATTGTTTGCGTCAAAGTTCTTAAGTGAAAATTAATTAAATAACACAAAAAAATTGTATTTATTTTAAGGATTAATTGCCGTAGCGCGGATTAATTAAATAGAAAAAAAAAACAAACAAAAAAAATGTGAGAATTCAAGTATTATGAGCGTAGTGTTGTTTTTTGTAAGCGGTTCCTTTTTTATTTCCCAGATTTATATGAAAATAATGGTTAGATTAAGTATTAACTAGTAAACCCGGCCACGCGATGCTGTGGCTTTCAATTACACTGTGCGACAATTTGAGGGTGGAAGACCACTTATTGCCACATTTGAAAATTTTTTGACATACCTTCATAGCTACTGGTTATTTTTATTTTCTGTGGACCTAGATTTTTTATACAAAGATTTTGACCAAGGAGCCCCATAGTGAAGTTTTGTGCCGAATATTTTTCTAGACTATGGTAACCTTAAAGCGATCTCCAAAAGGCCAGCCATTTGGCGCGCTCCTCCTTTTCTTTCTATTTCTCTTTCTCTTTCCCTTTCCCCTTTATTTGCGCTTTATTTTCCCTTTATCCATTTTATTTTTCATATTTCCTCTTTCGCTTCCTGTCCTTCGATATATCCGTCCCTTTCATTTTCCTCTTCCCTTTCCTTTTATTACCCATCTTCAGTGCTAGGCCTTGCATGACACTTCAAATTTAAAAATGAGATAAACTGTAGCGTAAAAATGGATTATTGAACGGTGGCACCCTTTTTGTAAAAATTTTAATAAATTACTCATTTCCATGCCAAGTCCTTTCATATGACACCTCAAATTTAAAAATCAAACAAACTATAGCGTAAAACTGAATTTTTGAACAGGTGGCAACCCTTTTTGTAAAATTTTTATTAAATTACCCTTTCATATGGTACCAAAAATTTTAAAATCAAACAAACTATACGGGAAAATGAAATTTTGGAACAGCTGGCAACCCTTTTCAAAAAAATTAAACCTTCCTGCACATCTACAGGTCAAAACAGGTATTATTTCGTAGAAGGGCGGGGTTAAGTGCTTGCGTCTTCACACAACAGACGGGACGATACTAATGCCTACATTCCTCTCTGAACATCTCAGTTGAGCTATGATTGACGCATATGCATACGCTTCCTGCCTTCCATATTAAAGATCATTTACACTGAAGTGTAGTGAAGTCAAATTTTTCAACGAAACTGCATTTCCCGAGGCTCTCACAGTCTCGAAACGAGCGCAACTAAACAGTACATGCTAACACATTGGACAAAAGGGACTATCATCACGTTTGAATCTAAATAACTAGGCCCTAAAACAACCATGACTGTTTAGGAACAAAGTCAGTTGGAAATTGTGTAACCCATGCTCTATATCTGCCCAACTGACAATATTCGTAGGCAGCTTATAAGTCCAACGGTCCACATAGGTAGATTTTCAAGTTTTATGCGGCAAAAAATATTTTATTGTTTACATCTATTCCAAATTGCTTGTATAATGCAAAATTTTAATAATTTGTGTTAAAATTCGATTTTATTGAAAAATATATACAGTGACTCAAAATAAAGTCATACGCCAGAGTTTTTAATTTATTTCAAAGAGTTCTGCCGAAAATTGTACTTTCTTATTTTCGTTTAAAAATATAGACAATAAAATCAATAAAAATCGTTTTAAGCAGGATTTCTAAGCTTAAAAATCCGAAAAATCGTAGAAATTTCTAAAAGTGTATTAAAAATTTCAAATTAAGGCGAGAATTTATAGAAGATTTTGAGGAGATTTCTAAGTATACCGTTATGTAGCCAACCAACTTTAGTGTAAAAAGTGCAATTTTCATTCTTCTTCTCTTCTTGATTGGCGCTTAACCGTCTAGACGATTCTGGCCGAGTCCAACAGAGCGCGCCAATTGCTTCTGTTTCGTGCAGCATGGCGCCACTTGGGAACACCTAGGGAGGCAGCATCGCTGTCCACCTGATTTTCCCAACGCAGTGGAGGTCTCCCTTTTCTTTTGCGTTCAGCGGGTTTCGATAGAAATGCTTTCTTGGCCGGAGCGCCTTCGTCCATTCTCACGACATGACCTGCCCAACGCAGCCGCTGGATCTTTATTCGCTGAACAATGTCGATGTCTGTGTAAAGCTCGTACAGCTCATCGTTAAATCTCCGTCGATACTCGCCCCCGCCAACGCGCAAAGGTCCATAAATCTTACGACGAACTTTTCTCTCGAATACTCCAAGTGCCATCTCATCTGATTTTGAAATTGTCCATGCTTCTGCGCCGTACATGAGGACTGGAACGATGAGCGTCCTGTAGAGTGTGATTTTTGTTTGTGGAGAGAGGACTTTACTTTTCAGTTGCCTACTTAGTCCGAAGTAGCATTTATTGGCAAGCGTGATTCTTCGTTGGATCTCCGTGCTGACATCATTCTTGGTGTTAATGCTGGTTCCCAGATAGACGAAGTCCTTAACAGTTTCGAATTTGTAGCTATCAACATTGACGTGGCTGCCAAGGCGTGCTGTTTCTTTGTGTGATGACAGGAGGTACTTCGTCTTGTCCTCGTTGACCGCCAAACCCATTTTCTTAGCCTCTTTATCCAGCTTGGAGAAGGCAGAACATACGGCGCGCGTGTTAGTGCCAATGATGTCGATGTCATCGGCGTACGCCAGCAGTTGCACACTCTTGTGATATAAGATGCTTCCTGTATGGTTAAGTTCTGCAGCTCGTATTATCTTTTCCAGCATCAAATTGAAGAAGTCGCACGAAAGAGAGTCACCTTGTCTGAAACCTCGTTTGGTCTCGAACGGCTCGGAGAGGTCCTTCCCAATTCTGACGGAGCTGGTGGTGTTAGTCAATGTCATTTGGCATAGCCGTATAAGTTTAGCAGGGAAACCAAATTCAGACATTGCGGCATACAGGCAATTCCTATTCGTGCTATCAAAAGCGGCTTTAAAATCGACAAAGAGATGGTGTGTGTCGGATCCTTTTTCATGGGTTTTTTCCAGTATTTGTCGTATTGTGAAGATCTGGTCGATGGTAGATTCACCAGGTCTGAAGCCACACTGATAAGGTCCAATCAGATTGTTGACGATAGGCTTCAGTCTTTCGCACAATACACTTGCTAAGACCTTATATGCGATATTCAGGAGGCTTAATAATAATAATAATAATATAATACAATGGCGCTATTATAACTCTGACGAGTTTTATGGCCGAGCTTCTCTCCCAATTCGAGGTGTGCTCCTTTTTGTTTTTCCTACTAATTGGGTGGACCTACAGTTTTATGCCGGCTCCGAACGGCGAATGCATTTTTTGTGAGAAGCTTTTTCATGGCAGAAATACTCTCGGAGGGTATGCCGCCCACTGCCGAGAGGTGACCGCTGATCTTAAAAAACCCAATAATTGGATTTTTACTAATTGAAAAATTGTTTTGGTGTTTGGCTCGGACCGTGGTTTGAACCCGAAACCTCTGACACAGCAGGCGAGCACTCTACCCACTGCACCACAGCGGCCCTAAGTAGGAGGCTTATCCCTCGATAATTGGCGCGTACTGTGGAGTCTCCTTTTTTGTGGATTGGGCAGAGCACACTTAAGTTCCAATCGTCGGGCATGCGCTCGTCCGACCATATTCTGCATAGGAGTTGATGCATGCTCCTTATCAACTCTTCGCCACCATGTTTGAATAGCTCGGCTGGCAAGCCGTCAGCGCCCGGGGCCTTGTTATTCTTAAGCCTAGATACTGCTATTCGCACTTCGTCATGATCAGGTGGTGGAACATGCCTACCATCATCTGCTATTGGGGATTCGGGTCGTACATCTTCTCTTTCCGCACTTTCACTGTTGCCATTATCTAGCAAGGAGGAGAAGTGATCCCTCCACAACTTAAGTATGCTCTGGACATCAGTTACCAGATCACCGTTATCATTCCGGCAGGAATTTGCCCCGGTCTTGAAACCTTCAGTCATCCGCCTGATTTTTTGATAGAATTTTCGAGCATCGTTCCTACCCGCCAGCATCTCAAGCTCTTCACACTCGCGCCTTTCAGCCTCCCTTTTCTTCTTTCGAAAAAGGCGCCTCTCTTCCTTCTTCGCCGTTCGATAGCGCTCACATACGCTTCGCGTTGCGCCCGCACACAATGTAGCCCTGTAGGCGGCGTACTTTCTTTCCGAGGCATCGCGACATTCCTTGTCGTACCAGGTGTTTTTTGTGGGCTCGCTTGTATCCTATAGATTCCTCAGCGGCGATACGAAGTGAACGAGCGATGTGTTCCCATTCCTCAGATACATCGTTTGGTGAAGGGTTGCTCTCAGAGAGCAGGAATGAGAGCCGAGTGGTGTATTCATTGGCTGTCTGCGTCATGTGCAGCCTTTCGACTTCAAACTTTCCTTGCTGTCCTGTTGGCACATTCTTTGCTGCACAGAGGCGGGTGCGTACCTTGGCTGCTACAAGATAGTGGTCGGAGTCGACATTGGGACCACGGATTGTGCGCACATCTAGGATGGTGGAGCTGTGTCTGCCGTCGATCATGACGTGATCAATTTGATTTCGCGTTTTTCGATCAGGAGACAGCCATGTGGCTTGGTGTATTTTTTTGTGCTGGAATCTGGTACTGCTAATGACCATGTTTCGTGACCCGGCGAAGTCGATCAGCCTCGTCCCATTGGGACTGGTTACGTCGTGGAGACTGAATTTTCCGACTGTGCTGCGAAAGATACCTTCCTTACCCACCCTGGCATTAAAATCGCCAAGCACAATCTTAATGTCGTGACGGGGGCAGCGGTCGTAGGCATGCTCTAACTGCTCATAGAAAGTGTCTTTGATCGCATCGTCCTTCTCTTACGTCGGGGCGTGGGCGCAGATGAGAGATATGTTGAAAAATCTCGCTTTGATGCGGATGGTGGCTAGACGCTCGTTCACTGGCGTGAACGACAGTACTCGGCGGCTGAGTCTCTTTCCCACCACAAAACCAACACCAAATATACGCTCCTCTGCATGGCCACTGTAATATATATCGCAAGGCCCACATTTCTTCTTGCCTTGCCCCTTCCACCGCATCTCTTGTATGGCGGTGATGTCAGCTTTCACTCTTTCGAGGACATCAACCAGCTGGGCAGAGGCACCTTCCCAATTAAGGGTCCGGACGTTCCAGGTGCTTACCCTCAAATCATAGTCCTTTAAACGTTTGCCGCGGTTGTCATCAGAAAGGGGTGGTATCATCCGAGGCTTTGTTGTTGTTTTCATTGGATAGGATTTTTACGTGGTGGGTCCCAAGCCCGACGCACAACCCGCCCTGCGGGAGTTGTATATTGTTACACGTTTATATAGCGAGCCGCTTGCTCCAAGACAGACGCCCGCTCGCAGCCGCACCTTCTGGTGAACAGACGCTGCAGTTATTCCCCTCAACAAGCCCTTAAACCGAATATGTCGGAGTGGCCTTGTCGAGTTGTCGCCTTCTCACTTTAGTTCACCACCAAACGGGTGTTCGGTGGCTATCCAGAGGACACTGCGCGGAAGTCGTGAGCTGCTTGCTCCGCATGCAAAAGAATCGCTCTGGCCACCCCCAGGTGGATGGCAGTCAGAAGCTTTCCCCACTTACGTGGACTTTTACACACGAAGCCATCCTCCTTTTTTTCATTGCTGTGAAAAATTCCGTCGATTTTAGAAATTTTTTTCTGTAGGGTGTTTGCTTTATATGTACGTGAGACCGTTCCAATTAAAATTTTCGAAGAGCCAGTGAAAATTTTCAAAAAGTTGAATGTTGCATATTATTATATTAGAACTGAATGAGCTGCAAAATGGCATACTCAAAAATCTTCTAAAAAAAATGTAGCTTTAGAATTCTTAGCCCTTTTTTATGATAAGTATTTCCTTGACTTTGAAAAATTGGAAATACTAAAAATACTTAAATGAAGTGCTTTAAATAATAAATATTCACGTTAAAACTAGCACTTAAAAATATGTAAAAAAAAAAAACTAAAAACGGTGCGTAACGTATTTACCACCCTAAGTGCGGCGTGGCAATGAACAAACTGCAGCTACTTTGCGTACGCCTAACATATTAGGGCGTTTACCCGGATTCGCGCGGCATATGACATCGCCGAATTTGTTGATATCGCTATCAGATGTCACCGAGTCGAGCCACACATCACCCTCCTTGAGAGAACGCCGCTTGTTTTCAATTTTTTCCCGCCGTGTGGTTAATGTTTACTTTAAAGCCCAGTTTAGACCCAATTATCACTCTCGGGTATTTCAGTGAGGATTTCAAATTAATTGCACACACCTACACCAACCGTGATGCATATGATCTCATGTACTTTCCTAGTGCTTACTAGTACTTCCTCGGTTTTTTATTTATTCTGCCAGTTGCAGATCCATAAACAGAAACCGATTTCGTACGCGTATTATTGCTTCGTTGTAGTTGCACTGGAGATCTTCTAGTTGCTTAGCCACGCCTATTATAATTAGGTCACCTGCATATCCAGCGAGCTCAATACCTACTTGCTGTTCCAACTTTAGGACGCCATTTAACATTATGTTACACAGTAGTGGTCCCGGCAGAAAGGCTATCTAACATTTTAAGAACAGTGTTTTTGGAATATTATCGTGGCTGCCTTATATTTCGTATGAAATAATGCTTGCAAAAGATGCTATAAAAATATCAATGTATATACATTAGGGTGGTACTTAAATCCAAATTAGCGATTTTCTGTGGTCTCACCCCCTACTTCGTTAACAGCACAGTTGAAGATATCGCATATAAATTTTGGTACCGATCAGAGGTGGTTAAAGGGTGTTGCAGAGGGTTCAAGATTTAGAAAACTCTATGGAGGTCCACATAATTAAATTCTTTTTTTTTTTTGATATCTAATGCCCGAAATCGATAGTGCTGCACTCAAGGTTACCAAATATAAATTTTGGTCCCGATAGGAGGGTTTTGCACAGGAATCACATACGATAATATGAACTTTGACCCCTCTGCGACAGCCCTTAACCGTCTCCGATCGGGACCAAAATTTATATGCGGTATCTTCGACTATGTTGGCATTTATCGAGGGGGTGAGGTTGATGAAATCTATATATATAAAAATGATTTGGTATTTAATTGTAACGCTAAAACTTGAAAACGGCTGAACCAAATCAAATACTTCCTTAGGGGGGTTTGTTTGTTGTTACCCCACGAAGGTTTAGTCGAAGAAAAAATTAAAAAATATTAGGGGGGCGTGGCACCTCCCATACAACCTTAATTTTTAAAGCTGATTATCTCTAAAACAGTTTAAGGTAGGCAGCTGAAAATTGGTATAGAGGTAGGTGATATCAAAACCCTTCTCACTCAGAAAAGTGGGGGTTATCAGAAAAGGGGGCGTGGCACCTCCCATACAACCTTAATTTTTAAAGCTGATTATCTCTAAAACAGTTTAAGGTAGGGAGCTAAAAATTGGTATAGGGGTAGGTGATATCAAAACCCTTCTCACTCAGAAAAGTGGGGGTTGTCAGAAAAGGGGGCGTGGCACTTCCCATACAACCTTAATTTTTAAAGCTGATTATCTCTAAAACAGTTTAAGGTAGGCAGCTGAAAATTGGTATAGAGGTAGGTGATATCAAAACCCTTCTCACTCAGAAAAGTGGGGGTTATCAGAAAAGGGGGCGTGGCACCTCCCATACAACCTTAATTTTTAAAGCTGATTATCTCTAAAACAGTTTAAGGTAGGGAGCTAAAAATTGGTATAGGGGTAGGTGATATCAAAACCCTTCTCACTCAGAAAAGTGGGGGTTGTCAGAAAAGGGGGCGTGGCACTTCCCATACAACCTTAATTTTTAAAGCTGATTATCTCTAAAACAGTTCAAGGTAGGGAGCTGAAAATTGGTATAGAGGTAGGTGATATCAAACCCCTTCTCACTCAGAAAAGTGGGGGTTATCAGAAAAGGGGGCGTGGCACCTCCCATACAACCTTAATTTTTAAAGCTAATTATCTCTAAAACAGTTCAAGGTAGGGAACTGAAAATTGGTATAGAGGTAGGTGATATCAAACCCCTTCTCACTCAGAAAAGTGGGGGTTATCAGAAAAGGGGGCGTGGCACCTCCCATACAACCTTAATTTTTAAAGCTAATTATCTCTAAAACAGTTCAAGGTAGGGAACTGAAAATTGGTATAGAGGTAGGTGATATCAAAACCCTTCTCACTCAGAAAAGTGGGGGTTGTCAGAAAAGGGGGCGTGGCACTTCCCATACAACCTTAATTTTTAAAGCTGATTATCTCTAAAACAGTTCAAGGTAGGGAACTGAAAATTGGTATAGAGGTAGGTGATATCAAAACCCTTCTCACTCAGAAAAGTGGGGGTTGTCAGAAAAGGGGGCGTGGCACTTCCCATACAACCTTAATTTTTAAAGCTGATTATCTCTAAAACAGTTCAAGGTAGGGAGCTGAAAATTGGTATAGAGGTAGGTGATATCAAACCCCTTCTCACTCAGAAAATTAGGGGTTTTCGGAAAAGGGGGCGTAGCACCTCCCATGCATTCTTAATTTTTAAGGCTAAATATCCTTAAAAGCGTTCATGGCATGTACATAGAAATCACTATGCAGATATACGATATCAATACCATGTTCACCCAAAAAAAAAAGATTTATCGAAAAATGGGGCATTGTACCTCCCATACGTACTAAACTTTTGAGGCTGAATATATCTAAAAGGGTTGGAGGAGGGGCCTGAAAACCATTATGGAGGTATACTATATCAATTCTCTTACTTACTTAGTGAAAATGGCCAATACTCAGTGAAAATAAATATCCGGAACAGAAAACTAAAAATGTTGTGTATCGTGCAGCCTTAAACTGAATACTAAAATTATATATTTTTGAAGTTTTATACACAATGAAGTAATGAAAAATCGTTAATTTTCTATTAAAAATAATACCGGGGTAATAACAATTTTTGAAATGAAATTAATAAAAAATCTATTTTGGGCAGAACGAAGTTTGCCGGGTCAGCTAGTATGATATAAAATTTGTCTTCATATACATATTTAGCGACCACCCTAATGATAATATACATATGTATATTATTATCTACTGGCCAATAGCCCTACGCAAATTTGCCTCCATCTTCATATTCATATATACATACATATGTATGCATTTGTGTATGTATGTATATGCAACTATTTTATTATTATTACTCCATGAATAATTTGATAAAACGTTGCCAATATTTAAAAGCTTTTATACTGTTGAGTGCTTTTTGCAAATTATATTTATTTAAAACGCCATCATATGGCCAAAAACAAAAAAAAAAAAAAAAATAGAGGCAGAAGGCAGAGTACACCAGCTAAAACTGACTACAATTAAGCAACAAAGGTGCACACATAAATATACATACATAAATACACAGTAATCTATTTGTGGCTGTTGTTGTTGTGGTTAAAGTGAATCAAGCAATTAATGGTAACCTTTTTGAGTAATGGAAGTGCAAATATGAAAAAGCAGTAGTACTCCTCTCTCCTGCGCCAAGCAGCCAACCAACCGACAAGCTGCATTCGCGCAACATCCAGCATTCCACATTTAGCTTCAGCGCAACGCCAAAATGCTACGTAAGTAGTCCGGCTGAGCGTCGCTGTGCGCGCCTACCACAGCCAAAAACCGCACTGTCAATTTTTGGCATTTATGTACGTTTTTATTAAATTTTTTGTTGCAGCATTTTATCAGCAGCTATGACGTATATACATATGTACATGCATACGTGTGAATGGTGGTATGTGCTAGCCTGTGCGACATAAAGGCTCACTCATGAGCGTAATTGTTTATGACCACATCATAATCAATTCAATTAATAAAATAATTTGTGAAACGTATATTCACATGCACATACAAAGATTCGATAGAAGCAGCAAAGACAGCAAGCAAAGTGATTGGGCGCAGCTCTACAGCTTTGCTGAAAGTTTTCGCTAAAAAATTTATATTTTCTTTTTTTTTTGTTTAAGCCACTTAAAATCAAAGACACAGTGCGCTTAATTGAAAGGTGTACTCTTTGTTGAAGATATTGCCACGTAATTGCAAAGGCAAATTAATTTTTGTAGAGAAAGAAGGCAAAGCTACTTTTGGCATGCACAATTCGTTTAAGCACTTTTTTTTAATAGCAAATGAAAAATGGAGCCGTATATTAAGGAAACAAGCGCTTAGCAAAGCATCTTCTGTGCAACTGTCGACACGCACAAAACCATGCCATTACTTAGTTGTGCCAATGAGATTGAGTGAATGTTGTCTTTGTAATTTTTACCCGCTGGCGGCACAAACTTATTACTTACGAACACACAGCACCGCACAGCATTTACTTAAGTATCTAAGTAGCAAAAAGCAAATGGCAATAATAATTTTCAACAATAATAATTTCAGTAGCAGCAAATATTTCGTGTTAGCCATTGACATTTATGTAGTAGTATGTAAGCATCTCACTGCAGGAAAATCAATAACTAGCGAGCAAAATTTCTAGTTCGGAACTAGCGAAGAGGTGTCAAAAAGGAACTAGCGCAATTGTAATTAGACGCCCACCAGTTCAGAAAGAGTGAATTGAGTGAGCATTATAAGACACACTTTGATTTGTATGCAACAAAAATTCTAAGAAAATGTTTCGTTCGTTCAATTGGCGTCGACTTTGTATATATCTGCTGCAATTCTCAGACGGTTAGTGAAGCATTTGCTATAAAGAATAATCTATTCGCATATTCACTTGTATGAAATGAAATGTTGCCCTTTGCTTGAACAAGTCCTAGGAAAATACCAGTTTTGCAATCACGAGGAATATTTTTCTTATTTGTTTGTCGTCCGAGTCCAAGTCATACGCGTTAGGGTACAATAGACCTAGCGGTGGCAGTACAATCCTCAACGAAATCTATCTAGCCACTGTGCATGAAGCGTATCAAAGGCTGCACTTAAGTGGTAGATATAAAACTGTCGAATATGTAGGAACTTGCATCTAGTTCAGAACTATCAAAATTATGCCAATAAACGAACTAGTGCAAACTTTAAAATTTAGTACTACACCATTTCCAGATGGCTTTTAGAAAGCGTTAACTGGATTTTAGAAAAGACAATTGGATTTTAGAAAGAGTAAATTGGATTTTAGAAATGTCAATTGTATTTTAGGAAGGGGAAATTGGATTTTAGAAATGTCAGTTGGATTTTAGAAAGCGTTAAAAGGATTTTAGAAAACGTAAATTGGATTTTCGAAAGCGTGAATTGGATTTCAGAATGTGCGTGTGAAATAAATTTTACACAGAATTTTTCGAATAGAAATTCTTTATTGCGTATGAAAGTATAATGTACATATACGTAATTATATAAATTTTCGAAAATCCAATTTACAGTTTCTAAAGTCCAATTTCCCTTTTCTAAAATCCAACTAACATTTCTAAAATCCAATTTCCCCTTTCACAAATACAATTGACATTTCTAAAATCCAATTTCCTCTTTCTAAAATCCAATTTCACCTTTCAAAAATCCAGTTGACGCTTTCTAAAATCCATCTGAAAAAAAAACGTTGTAAATATAAAGACTTTCGCTGTTAAATCAACTACTTTCCGCAGTTGAAATATACCCAACAACGCTCCGTTGTTGTTTCAAAGGTGCGAGCGTTGTTGATCTAAGTTAACCACGGAAACTGTTGTATCAAATACTTTTACCTTTAAATTAACAGCGGAGACTATTGGAAAAAATTTTCACCTAAAAATAAATTTTTGTTTGCATTTTACTCTTCATCTTCTCTCCACTCGGGTCCCAACTGCATATATGTATGTAGCCTCCGCTTGTTCTCCTCTTCTTCTCTCCTTCTTAGCATTCAACATTATATCGAGTTTAAAACATCCTTTTATACTTCCCCTTTTCGCTGAAAAAGCATCTATGAATTATATGAATCATTGTAAAAGCAAAATTAAAAAAAAAAAAACAAGTAAGAGCGCGGCTGTCTTCGGCCGTACCGAAGACTTCATACCTTTCATGAGTGGGGAAATTAAAAGCTACCTATGTATGTTGTACATAGCCTGATTTAGTATAATTTATAATTTCAATTTTGTAGGTTATTTATGGAACGATTTATTAGAAAAAATGGTGTCTGGGCTATTTAAATGGAGGAGTTATACGACAAAATGTGTATATCTGAACAATCGGTTGCATGGGAGCTATATGTTATAGTGGTCTGATCTTGACAATTTTCGGTAACCTTCTTTGGGTCAATATGGGTACAAATACCCCAAAGTTTCGTGCCCTTAACTGTAAAAAGGGAGAAGTTATACCCCAAAATGTGTATATCTGAACAATCGGTTGTATGGCAGCTATATGTTATAGTAGTCCGATCTTGACAATTTACGGTAAACTCGTTTAGGCCAAGATGTGTACAAATACTTCAAAATTTCATGTCCTTAGCTGTTTAAATGGGGAAGTTATACACCAAAATGTGTATATCTGAACAATCGGTTGTATGGCAGCTATATGTTATAGTGGTCCTATCTTGATAATTTTCGGTAATCTTCTTTGGGTCAATATGGGTACAAATACCCCAAAGTTTCGTGTCCTTAGCTGTAAAAAGGGAGAAGTTATACCCCAAAATGTGTATATCTGAACAATCGGTTGTATGGGAGCTATATGTTGTAGTAGTCCGATCTTGACAATTTACGGTAAACTTGTTTAGGCCAAGATGTGTACAAATACTTCAAAATTTCATGTCCTTACCTGTTTAAATGGGGAAGTTATACACCAAAATGTGTATATCTGAACAATCGGTTGTATGGGAGCTATATGCTATAGTGGTCCGATTCGGCCAATTCCGACAAATGATCGATTGAGCACCAAAAGTCACCCGTGTTCCAAATTTCAATCAAATATCTCAAAAACTGAGGGACTAGTTTGCGTTCACACAAACGGACGGACGGACGGACGGACAGACGGACATGGCTTAAACGACTCAGCTCATGATTCTGATTATATCGGTATATATATTGATGGGTCTGTCACGCCTCCTTCTAGTGCTTTCAAGATTTTATTTTCGGCACAAAGTTATACTACCATTTCATTCTCATGAAAGGTATAAAAAGTGTTCTCATTAGTTTTGTTAACAACGGATCAAATATTTTTTTAATTGTTGGGGTAAGTGGAAAAAAATTCAACAACTATTTACAGCGAAGGTTGAGTGTATAGCTATTTCACGAAAAACCATTTTCGATCATCAGCACTCTTTTCGGAAGTGGATGCACCGGGGATTGAACCCGAGTCCATTCCAACTTCAGCCGCAATGACCCAACGGATAAACACACTCGGCCATTGAGACTCTGTGCAAGCTGTTGGATTTTCCCCACTTTTGCCTTTTTCATTTTCAACATTAACGTTAGTGTGTATATGCTTTTGCATATATTCTCCACAAACGTGCTGAATTTTTGTTGTAGGCAGTTCGCAATGAACATTGTTGTTGGTATTTATTTTATGTATATACCAAACAACGTTAACAATTTTACTTGAAAGAGTTTTTAGTGCTTAGCACGAAATTTTTTTTTTTTTATTTTTAATTCAATTTTTTTAATTGTTGGGGTAAGTGGAAAAAAATTCAACAACTATTTACAGCGAAGGTTGAGTGTATAGCTATTTCACGAAAAACCATTTTCGATCATCAGCACTCTTTTCGGAAGTGGATGCACCGGGGATTGAACCCGAGTCCATTCCAACTTCAGCCGCAATGACCCAACGGATAAACACACTCGGCCATTGAGACTCTGTGCAAGCTGTTGGATTTTCCCCACTTTTGCCTTTTTCATTTTCAACATTAACGTTAGTGTGTATATGCTTTTGCATATATTCTCCACAAACGTGCTGAATTTTTGTTGTAGGCAGTTCGCAATGAACATTGTTGTTGGTATTTATTTTATGTATATACCAAACAACGTTAACAATTTTACTTGAAAGAGTTTTTAGTGCTTAGCACGAAATTTTTTTTTTTTTATTTTTAATTCAATTTTTTTAATTGTTGGGGTAAGTGGAAAAAAATTCAACAACTATTTACAGCGAAGGTTGAGTGTATAGCTATTTCACGAAAAACCATTTTCGATCATCAGCACTCTTTTCGGAAGTGGATGCACCGGGGATTGAACCCGAGTCCATTCCAACTTCAGCCGCAATGACCCAACGGATAAACACACTCGGCCATTGAGACTCTGTGCAAGCTGTTGGATTTTCCCCACTTTTGCCTTTTTCATTTTCAACATTAACGTTAGTGTGTATATGCTTTTGCATATATTCTCCACAAACGTGCTGAATTTTTGTTGTAGGCAGTTCGCAATGAACATTGTTGTTGGTATTTATTTTATGTATATACCAAACAACGTTAACAATTTTACTTGAAAGAGTTTTTAGTGCTTAGCACGAAATTTTTTTTTTATTTTTAATTCAATTTTTTTAATTGTTGGGGTAAGTGGAAAAAAATTCAACAACTATTTACAGCGAAGGTTGAGTGTATAGCTATTTCACGAAAAACCATTTTCGATCATCAGCACTCTTTTCGGAAGTGGATGCACCGGGGATTGAACCCGAGTCCATTCCAACTTCAGCCGCAATGACCCAACGGATAAACACACTCGGCCATTGAGACTCTGTGCAAGCTGTTGGATTTTCCCCACTTTTGCCTTTTTCATTTTCAACATTAACGTTAGTGTGTATATGCTTTTGCATATATTCTCCACAAACGTGCTGAATTTTTGTTGTAGGCAGTTCGCAATGAACATTGTTGTTGGTATTTATTTTATGTATATACCAAACAACGTTAACAATTTTACTTGAAAGAGTTTTTAGTGCTTAGCACGAAATTTTTTTTTATTTTTAATTCAATTTTTTTAATTGTTGGGGTAAGTGGAAAAAAATTCAACAACTATTTACAGCGAAGGTTGAGTGTATAGCTATTTCACGAAAAACCATTTTCGATCATCAGCACTCTTTTCGGAAGTGGATGCACCGGGGATTGAACCCGAGTCCATTCCAACTTCAGCCGCAATGACCCAACGGATAAACACACTCGGCCATTGAGACTCTGTGCAAGCTGTTGGATTTTCCCCACTTTTGCCTTTTTCATTTTCAACATTAACGTTAGTGTGTATATGCTTTTGCATATATTCTCCACAAACGTGCTGAATTTTTGTTGTAGGCAGTTCGCAATGAACATTGTTGTTGGTATTTATTTTATGTATATACCAAACAACGTTAACAATTTTACTTGAAAGAGTTTTTAGTGCTTAGCACGAAATTTTTTTTTATTTTTAATTCAATTTTTTTAATTGTTGGGGTAAGTGGAAAAAAATTCAACAACTATTTACAGCGAAGGTTGAGTGTATAGCTATTTCACGAAAAACCATTTTCGATCATCAGCACTCTTTTCGGAAGTGGATGCACCGGGGATTGAACCCGAGTCCATTCCAACTTCAGCCGCAATGACCCAACGGATAAACACACTCGGCCATTGAGACTCTGTGCAAGCTGTTGGATTTTCCCCACTTTTGCCTTTTTCATTTTCAACATTAACGTTAGTGTGTATATGCTTTTGCATATATTCTCCACAAACGTGCTGAATTTTTGTTGTAGGCAGTTCGCAATGAATTTTTTTCCACTTACCCCAACAATTAAAAAAATTGAATTAAAAATAAAAAAAAAAAAAAATAAAAAAAAAAATTTCGTGCTAAGCACTAAAAACTCTTTCAAGTAAAATTGTTAACGTTGTTTGGTATATACATAAAATAAATACCAACAACAATGTTCATTGCGAACTGCCTACAACAAAAATTCAGCACGTTTGTGGAGAATATATGCAAAAGCATATACACACTAACGTTAATGTTGAAAATGAAAAAGGCAAAAGTGGGGAAAATCCAACAGCTTGCACAGAGTCTCAATGGCCGAGTGTGTTTATCCGTTGGGTCATTGCGGCTGAAGTTGGAATGGACTCGGGTTCAATCCCCGGTGCATCCACTTCCGAAAAGAGTGCTGATGATCGAAAATGGTTTTTCGTGAAATAGCTATACACTCAACCTTCGCTGTAAATAGTTGTTGAATTTTTTTCCACTTACCCCAACAATTAAAAAAATTGAATTAAAAATAAAAAAAAAAAATTTCGTGCTAAGCACTAAAAACTCTTTCAAGTAAAATTGTTAACGTTGTTTGGTATATACATAAAATAAATACCAACAACAATGTTCATTGCGAACTGCCTACAACAAAAATTCAGCACGTTTGTGGAGAATATATGCAAAAGCATATACACACTAACGTTAATGTTGAAAATGAAAAAGGCAAAAGTGGGGAAAATCCAACAGCTTGCACAGAGTCTCAATGGCCGAGTGTGTTTATCCGTTGGGTCATTGCGGCTGAAGTTGGAATGGACTCGGGTTCAATCCCCGGTGCATCCACTTCCGAAAAGAGTGCTGATGATCGAAAATGGTTTTTCGTGAAATAGCTATACACTCAACCTTCGCTGTAAATAGTTGTTGAATTTTTTTCCACTTACCCCAACAATTAAAAAAATTGAATTAAAAATAAAAAAAAAAAAAATTTCGTGCTAAGCACTAAAAACTCTTTCAAACGGATCAAATACTTTTTCCTTTAAATCAACAACGGGGACTTTTGGAGAAAATTTTCTGCTAAAAGTAAACTTTTGTTTGGATTTTTCTCTTCATCTTCTCTCCATCGTTATTGTTTTTGTTGGTTTTCTGACAAAAAAAATTTTAAAAGCAAGCAAGTTTTTGAAACAACAGCGCCCGTTTTTGAATCAATTGTTGGATCAAAAACTTTGCTGTAAAAACAAATACTCTTGCTGTTGAATAAAAGACGGAGATTCAACAGCCGAAAGCTTTTGATTTAACTACGGGTATTTTTGTCAGAGTTCGGAACTAACGAAAACTTAGTGCAGAGGATGACAATGGACACCGCCTAGCACATCGGCGTGTTAAATTCGCTAGTTGATAACATGCAAAAGAGATTTAGCTCGCACTCGTAGTGGCGAAAAATGCACTAGAAGCGACCTAGTTCGGAACTAGATATTTTTCCTACAGGCTGTTCATACTAATTTTTTACAGATCGATTTTGCTATCCCTTTTTGCCTTGCATTACTCTTGTGCCGCTGTGGTGCAGTGGGTAGAGTGCTCGCCTGCTATGCCAGAGGTCTCGGGTTCAAACCACGGTCCGAGCCAAACAAATTTTTCTAATTAGTAAAAATCCAATTATTGGGTTTTTTAAGAGCAGCGGTCACCTCTCGGCAGTGGGCGGCATACCCTCCGAGAGTATTTCTGCCATGAAAAAGCTTCTCACAAAAAATGCATTCGCCGTTCGGAGCCGGCATAAAACTGTAGGTCCACCCAATTAGTAGGAAAAAACAAAAAGGAGCACACCTCGAATTGGGAGAGAAGCTCGGCCATAAAACTCGTCAGAGTTATAATAGCGCCATTGTATTATATTATTATTATTATTACTCTTGTGCCACGCATGTGCTACCCTCCGGTTCATGGCGTGCGGTTCGTGCTTACTGACATTTATTACTTCAGGCCCTACTTGACACTTCGACGAATATTAATCATTGCATTTTAGTTCAACTCGCTATCGCTATCGGCAAATGTCAAATAACAAACAGCGCATGGAAGATAAACACATTTATTTATGTTTTGTGCGTGATGAGCAGAAGTGCAGAAGTGCGGAAGCGCAGAGGTGTAGGGATGATTTCACGCACATTTTCCGTGCTGCGGCAAGTTAATTTAATTTTTTGGTTAAATTTAATTTAAAAATCATTTTCACCAAGAATTTTAATGTCTATGTAGTTTTTAAGTTGATGTGTGTACAGAAAACCGCTGTGGTGTAGTGGGTGGAGTGATGGCTTGGCATAGCAGAGGTCTCGAGTTCTAAGCCCAGTCCGGACAAACACAAAAAAAAATCTTTCTAGTTAACTAGTTTTCTAATTTTTTAGAAAGAGCGGTCACCCCTCGGCAGTGGGCGGTATACCCTCCGAGTATATTTCTGCCATTAAAAAGCTTCTCACAAAAATGCATTCGCCTTTCGGAGCCGGCATGAAACTGTAGGTCCACCCAGTTAGTAGGAAAACAAAAATTTAGTAGCACGCCTCCGATTGGGAGAGTAACTCGGCCTTAAAAGAGAGTTAGAGTTATATCCGCGCCCAGTGTTTTCTATAGAGAACTATCTAAATTACCCATGTGTCTCTATCGGCGAAGAAATCGCTTCAAATTCATCGTCTTATAAGCTCAGCTTAAATTTTTAATGCAAAATGTTCTTTACAGAATATCTGTTTTTTTTTTAAGATACATACATACCTTATATATAGTCTAAATGAAAAGGCCTCTTTGATTTGGTATAAAAAAATATACATATAAATATATATATGCACTATGTATATATATCTGCATACGTGCATATCGCACCCTAAATCATAAAGTGACACAACTCAAAACTTTTCGAAATCGGTTTTAGTTCATAAACCGGTACACAGAATATATCTCTAACTAGTACCGGAAAAATCTTAACCATCCGTGTCTCTTTTGACTGAGGCCGTTTGCCATATTATTGCTTGCAAAGAAAAAAAGTTCTTTTGCTCTCCTCACAATTTTTGCATTTTGAGTTGTTTCACTTTATAATCTAGTGTGCGATATGCTCACATGTGCATAGACAAAGAAAACAAGTAAAAGCGCGGCTGTCTTCGGCCGTACCGAAGGCTTCATACCTTTCATGAGTGGGGAAATGAAAAGTTACCTATGTATGTACATAGCCGGATTAAGTTTAATTTATAATTTTAATTCTGTGGGTTATTTATGGAAAGATTTATTAGAAACAATGGTGTCTTGGCTATTTAAATGGAGGAGTTATACACCAAAATGTCCAAATCTGAACAATCGGTTGTAGGGGAGCTATAGGTTATAGTGGTCCGATCTTGACAATTTTCGGTAACCCTGTTTGGGCCCATATGGGTACAAATACTTAAAAATTTCACGCCGTTAGCTGTTAAAATGGAGGAGTTATACACCAAAATGTGTATATCGGAACAATCGGTTGTAGAGGAGCTATAGGTTATAGTGGTCCGATCTTGACAATTTTCGGTAACCCTGTTTGGACCAAAATGGGCACGTCTACTTCAAAGTTTCATGTCTTTAGCTGTTTAAATGGGGAAGTTATGCACAAATTACATCCAAAAATTTCATGTATATCTGAATAATCGGTTGTTTTCTATATGTTATAGTGGTCCGATTCGGCCGGTTCCGACAAATGATCAGCTGCATATAACAACATACCTGTATTCCGAATTTCATTCAGATATCTCAAAAACTGAGGGACTAGTTTGCGTTCACACAGACGGACTGACGGACAGACGGACAGACGGACAAACGGACATGGCTTAATCGACTCAGCTCGTGATTCTGACCATATCGGTATATATTATGGTGGGTCCCCCACGCTTCCTTCTGGTACTTTCGACAAAAAATTTTTTGGCACTAAGTTATAATACCATTTCATTCTCATGAAAGGTATAAAAACAACAACTGATAGGGTGAATCAACATCATCATCAGCATAAGCAATGAAATAACTTTTTCGATTACGACATCGTAAAAGTTTTTGGTCAATGACGCCTACTATAATCAGGAAGAAACACAAAGAAGAAGATTATCCAAACTCATACATCTATAGACATGTACACATCGCGACCAAAATGAATAAAGTGACACAACTCAAAATAAAAGAATTTTCAGGAGACCAAAAAAACTGTTTTCTTAGCAAGCAATGATATGGTAAAAGGCCTCGTGTAATGGCTTTTTTCCAGTCAAAAGAGACACCGATTGAAACGTGTTCTGTGTACCGGTTTATGATAAAAAAACGATTTCAACAAATTTCGAGTTGTGTCACTTTATGCTTAGGGTACAATATGTACACTTTCAACTGTTTCAGCAAACACATTTTTACTTCGAAGGGATTGGTTTTTTTTGCATCCTGATGCCAAAGTCAATATAATTTAGTAACAAAATAAAACGTTGCTTCTTACGAAAACTTAAGGCGACAAAGTAAAAAAAGAAAAGCTAAACTTTCATGAATATGTACATAGGTAGGTACTTATGCATACGTATGAATGATGCCAATGAGTGTTGCGTATACGCAATGGGTAACCCAAGAGAATGCTATTAACACTTCTTATCACATAACGTCTACAATGGTATTGAGCATTATATGTATGTAGCTATGTATGTATGTCTTTTGCTGTTCATTGGATTAAGTAAATATACATGCACACATACATATGTACATACATACATACATACATACATATGTACATACATACATACATACATACATACATACATACATACATATGTATGTATGTACATATAATCCAGATGGAAGTGCGTGTAACCATCAGCGACCAACTCTGACGACCACAAAATACACACTTTGTCTTTCGTCAGCGTTGAGCCGCCTTTTTGCGGTTTTGCTTTAATTTCACATGTGCGCATACATACACATACATACAAAATTTATTGTACACTTGTGGCACAAGCTACAGGCGACAGGCGGCAGGCCATGCGTCGCAAAGTAAAAATTGATGGCATTCGAAAATGGCAAAAATGTTTTCAGGTTGTGACCTATAAATGGCATACGCATTCTATGTAAATACATACATACATATATATGTATATGCAAATACAGATGTGTACATACATAGGCCTCTATAAATCGTATGCTTTCGGGGTGCAATTCGTTTTGGCTACGAAATTATTTTAAACGATTTTGATGAAATTCTTTTGGTATGCACTTTTGATTAGAAAGCTGACAATTTTTTTCCTTCGCACTGGCACACATTATACCAAAATAGCCTATCTAAAGATTGTATAAAAAATATTAAAATGACATTAAATTTATTTAATAGTTAAATTTAATAGCACCTTCTCAATATTGCCCAATAAACATTTTATTTAGAAATTGATTTGAGGTCAAGTGGATATCCAATTCATTTTCCAATTTCCAATGATTATTTTCCATTGTACTTCCATTGCAGAACCAACCAATTCTCAAGGAAAACGGCACATTTTTGTATATATAAATAATCTTTGTTATAAGCTTGAGAAACCTTTTGATATCAATTTGAACTCAAACATCAAACCCCACCTAGATTAAAATGAAAAAAAAAAATTACTTATCAATAGCGCAATGCAAAAAGTGTGCTGACCAACATTGCCATCCACATTAAAGCTTTATAAAATTATTAAGAGCGTTATCGTTTTAATTAATACCTCAAATTGTCCTCCAATGGCACTCTATCTGAAAACCGACTTTGGATTTTCAATCGATATATAAGTTGGATAACCATTTGAAAATCACAAAAATTATCCAAGATTGGAAAAAAGTTTGACTCGTGCATATTGAGTTTTGATGTTTCCTTTTTTATACTCAGTTGTACTAGTACACAGAGTATTATAGTTTTTATCACATAACGGTGGATTGTAACAGAATGAAATAATCGAGATAGATATAACTTATATATATCAAAATGATCAGGGTGAAAAGAGAAATCGATTGAGCCATGTCCGTCCGTCCGTTTGTAAACACTCTAACTCGCGCAAAAATTGAGATATTTTGATGAAATTTGGAACGCAAGTTGGTATCGAGACTGGGACGGTTGGTATTGAAAATGGGCGAAATCGGACCATGACCACGTCCACTTTTCCTATATAGAAAAAATCGGAAATTTTGTATCTCAGCCACTAATATAGCACATGTTGAGCTCAGGCCCCTAGGAAGAAATTTGATGAAATTTTGGAAAACGGGCGGTGCCACGCCCACTTATTAAGGGTCAAACATTGAAAGTTTTATGAGTCATAACTCAGAAACCGTTGAAGATATATTGATGAAATTTGGTACGCGTGATTTACTTACTAAGGCAAACGTTTGGACGGAAAATAGTTAAAATCGGTTGACGGCCTCGCCCACTTTTATATATGGGTATTATAAAGTGACCTAATAAAAACATTTTAAGCGATATATTTGACAAATATAAAGAGAATTCATTGAAATTTTATGGCATGAGTTCTACAATAGACCGGAAACAAAAAATAGAAAAATTTTGGAAAATGGGCGTGGCACAGCCTCCTTTTAGACAAAGGAATCCACGAGATTTCGGAGCCCATAACTCGACAAATTATTGAGATATTATGATGAAACTTGGTTTATATACTTTTATAACTTGTATTAATAGACACGCAAAAATTTATTGAAATCGGTTTATGACCACGCCTACTTTTTAACAAAGATATTTCTGGAACACGCTTTGGAAATTTGTAACGTGACATCTTCGTAACTGGAAGTCATAAAGGATAATATTCATATGCTTAGTTGGATGACTGATAAAAATTTTGAAAATGGGCGTGGCTACGCCCACTTAATGCAGCACTCGCTTTATATAAAACCCTTCAAACGCAAACAAACAATGAAATCATACAGCTGAGTATCTAATGTTCGATTCCACTCGAACTTAGGCTTCCTTACTTGTTTTATTTTTTTATTGTTGAACATATTTAGTAGTAATGGAAAATAAGCAAAAAGAATTTATATAAAATTTTTCAAATTCATATATGTATATGTATGTATATAGTATAATAGGAAAACATATAAACAATACAAATTTAAATCTTTCTAAAATACCTACTATGTATTAGACATATACGCCGACAGTGATTCCGGCGGCGGCGGCGCTATTCCAAAAACATTTCGGCGGCGGCGGCATATTTACATATGTACATATTTATATATATATAAGACACTTTAAAATAAATATATGAATATGTATACAGTGTTGGAAAAAATAATAGGGACAAAATTTTGCAATTCCCCATTTATTTCATTTTAAGACCAAATAATAATTACCATATATTGATGCTTACACGGAGAGGACATGCTTCAATGACTCTGGGGTGGTTTTTGTATAATAATTTAATTTTTATGAATAAAAATAATGAAATGTATAATTTAAGTTGGAAAAAATAATAGGGACAAACTTTAAATTCGATTTTTTTTTTTCAAATAATCTACAATATTACTGCTGCAGCTAGATTTAACTAATGTTTAGTTGAAGCTCCTTTATTTTTTATAACTTCCTTACTTCTTCGTGGCATAGGGTTGACCAAATCAGCGCAATTTGCAACTGGTATTAAGTACAAGCTTCTTTAATTTTTTTCCATAACTCTTGCTTATTTTTCCATTTTTGATCCCCCATCGTCTTTTTTAATATTCCCTATAGGGCTGAGGTTCGACAACTGTGAGGGCTACTCAAAAACAGCAACTTTCTTATGTTCAAAGTATGAGTTTTCGATTCTGGAGGCATGTTTGGGATCATTTTCGGCATCTAATGATATCAAGGAGGGTTGAAATGGTGCAGTTTTGAGTAGAACAATTAGCAACAGACCTCGAGAAGTAGGACTAAATGGAAGAGATCCCAGAAAAGTTCCGTATCTGAGAAAAAATTATGTAAGCCAACGAACTGAAATTTTCCAGTAGCTTAAATTCTTTAAGACTGAGGCTAGTAAAGTAGGGAACAGCCAAAGTTTTTGTTAATAACCTTTAATCGGCAAAAAATAAAACATTTCCGCATTCAGCTTCGTGTTCCTGAGGTCAAAACACGTCGATTGGTTCCTTTTTTTTTTTAATTTTGAAGAACTTTAGCAGTTAGCAAAACTAGGAAAATATGTACACATCTCGCTCCATACGGGTATGGCGCGCCAGCGCACGCCGCCGCGCCGATACGCCGATTTCACGGATTATGGCGGCGGCGGCCGATTATGAAGATAATCGGCGCGGCGGCGGCGGCGTCAATCGGCGGCGTATATGTCTACTATGTATACATACATATGTGTTTAATTGTAAGAATGCATGCCAACATCCGTCCCTTACAAATTGTCTTATACAAATATTCTTAAGAAGTAGATAGATAGGGCAAAAACTCATCAAGTTAACCCTTTGAGTCAACGGTATTAGACACAGTCTCAAGGTCCCACAACACGTGGCCTAATTTGCAGAAACAAGATTACACTACAAACGCGGTGAGTCATTCTACAACAATAAGTTTTTATTACATGCTTTATTTCGTTTTTGAATTTGCTAGTGTACAGCAGGAAGTTCCTAGGAGATATGTTTATGTATATACACTCATTTATACATCCCAACTAGTTCATAGTGTTAAATAAAAGCAAATGAATTTGATTTTAAAGAAAGAAAATGCACAATTGTAAGGTTTCCTTGGCAACACAGAACTTGCATTTTTCTCATTTGTATTTGCTTCACCCTTTGTTGCTTTTACACATTTTCATTGTCTTGTTTATTTCTATTTCCTGTTACACACCTTGGCTTGCAAAATTCATTGTGGTAAACTAATTGCAATTCTGTGCATGCTGCCAAATTCAACTACATATTTACTTTTCTGGCCTTGTATTCTTGTTGCAAATATTTGTATACCCTTTATGAACACGTAATGCTTACTTTTACTTTGCTAGTTATAAAAGTTTGAGCTAGCGACTAATTAAAAAATAAGTAATAACCTATTCATCGAGTAATACATCAACCGAGCTCTTTTAGGCAACTACCAACTTGTCTAATGCCACGGCGTCAGCTTCTTCAAACAATATTTAATTGCTTGAAATTTCAGGAATATTTTCTGATATGTTTATAACAATTGTCGTTTTCGATTCGCCATCACACAAGCGAGGTCGGATCGAACAAAAATGTTTGAACCCATAATGAGTAGTAGCCATACTCGCTAACTGGTCGATAAAAATTTCCCTCTGCTCGCTATCATTCACATATAAATTTGACAGAAGGAAATTTATAGCCAGCAGAGAAATTGTGAATCGAAAGCGGCTAATATATGTATAGCGTTTTAAAATCATATGTAGGGCGTTCCAAAACATGAACGCACTTTTCTAGTTAATTTTTGAAGCGCTGCAACTAGAGCTGGCAAATATTTGCATACCTGTGCCTTTGCCACAGTTCCTTAAAAGTCACGGGTCACTGCGGTGACTGATTTCATAAAATTATCGCGGATCGATGGATTACCTTTTCGCAATAAACCACACAAACAAACGAGATAAATACAATTTGTTCGATTCGAACTTTTACCTATTCAAACTAACGAACTTAATACAACTTGTCCGATACGAACGAGCTTCACACAAGCGTACATGCTTATGGCAGATTCATAGCGACAAAAGCACTCACAGTCACTGGAACGCAAAATATATCAGATGGGAAGTTACTGTTCGATCGAACCGTTCCTTTCAAATGACAACATCACTGTTCCATCGAAACGTTGCTTTTTAAGAAAATGACACCTATAAAAGCACAGCGACAAAATCACTAGCCATGGGTAATGGCGCAATTTTTTTGGCGCTGATACAATAACTCCAGCGCCACTCGTGGCGCCAACTCACGGTACTGGCGCAATAACACCTTTAGCGCAATTGTCATGGAATAATCGATAAATAACATTTTTTCGCTTGTTACTGTTCACCATCCCCGTTTTATTTCTTTTGGCGCAATTCTGCTTACATATACGAGGGCACAATTAATTAAAATTTTCATAATCGTTTGGAAACATATTCCGTATATTTGTGAAATTAGAGTCACATAGATCACTATCAAGCATACATAATTGTGACGGTGTCATACGTATACATACACTATGGTGCTGTTATTGGCGTTGTGGTTGCGCCATTTTACACTAGCGCTATATTGGTGCTGGTGTTAGCGCACGAAATTGAGTCGGTTTTATATTACAAAATTGAGTTGGCGCAATATTGAGTTGGCGCTATAATGAGTTGGCGCATTTCCAAAATCGGAGTTAGCGCAATAACGCCAGGGTTGGTGTTAGCGCAATTGCGCCGCGCAGCGCAGTGTTACCCATGCCTAAAAATCACTGCTCATGTCACTGTAACGTAGAAAGTAACAGCGACAAAAGGGTATTTTGTATATTTTTTTATATAAAAAGAAAAAAATTGTCAAAAATGAATAGAATTTTTTACAGACATAAGAGTTTGATTTCGTTGGGCTATAATTACAAAACTGAATACTCTAAAATTCTGAAAACATTAAAATTTCAGTTTTCAAAACAGTATATTTTTTTTCAGTTTTCTAAATAAAGTTTCAAATTGATTACAACTGATTTTGTTAAAGATTTCCAAACGCATTTTTAGAGAACTAAGTAAAATGCAGTTATTTCCCATTAGATATCAGTTTTAGTTTTGTTTTCTTGGGAATAACTTTTATTTACGCCTAAAAAATATGTAGAAAAATTTTGCAGTAAAAACTGGACTTGAAATTTACAATCCGATTAAAAACATTTTTTTACTTTTATTAAAAAATTAATAAAAGTCCCGGGTCCTGCAGGAACGCTAAATGTCGCTGTCACTGAAAAAAGTCACGGTGACTGATAAGTCACACTCACAAATAATTCCGTTCCTCAAAAATCACAGGATCTGCCAACTCTAGTTGCAACTTGCAACTAGTATAACACATAGTTCCATAAAAAACCTAAAGAAACATTAAATTCTATGCATGAGGCATTTGAAGTCTGCAACGCAGTCGAAAATATTTGCATATGTTTCCCTTACTTGTTATTGCTCTTATTTTACTTTTTGTGTAGTCTCTGCTTTATCAAAAAAATTTGAAAACTTAAAATATTTTCTAGTTTAGAATTTTCATCAAATTGCATGTGCTGTGCTGTGTGTTCTCACTTCTAGTATTTCTTTCTATTTCTATCTCTCTCGTTCCATATCCCAGCGGCGAAAATATTGTTTACAGAATCGATTAAGTCATTCATACATGTAAGGCTGTAATGCATATACAGATCTGTTATACATTTCCATATACATGGCCGCAAAAATTGAGTGAACGCCTACACGTTACATACAAAGTAATCAGGGTAGTGAAGTGTTCATCCAATGAGCATATTACTAACTAGCATACATTGTAAGCTACAGGTAGGCAGTTCGAATCCTAATTCGCCAACGTTGTAAGGTAGATGTAGGCGGACAGGGTAAGTTGTTGGTAGGCACATCGAATCTACTTTCGCTTACCTTGTAAGGTGAACGTAGGCGGACTGAATACAATTCCGCTTATATTGTAAGCTGTAGGTAGGCAGATCGAATCTACCCTCGCTTACCTTGTAAGGTGGATGTAGGCGGACTGAATACAATTCCGCTTACATTGTAAGTTGTAGGTAGGCACCTAGAATCTACCTTAGCTTATCTTGTAAGGTGAATGTAGGCGGATTGTACACAATTCCGTTTACATTGTAAGCTGTAAGTAGACATTTCGAATTAAAAAACCACCACTACCCCCACTAACCATACATATGTATGTACATAACTTTCAGATAATACAGCAAAGAAATATACACAAAGGGCGAATGACTGCTTCACACATAGGCTTGCCCAGCCAATTTACGCTGGGACTGCTACTGGTATGTATTTAAGAAAACGTGCATAATTAGCGAAACTGAGGAAAAAACCACATAAAACACCGAAATCCGCCAATAATCCAATATACATATCTACATAAGGAGAACGTCCATGCAGAAGTGGTGCATTTTTTAGCACTCAGATCTGTTTTATACAATTTTATTCTATCAGCGCTTGATTCAGAAACGAGTTTGTAACAAAAAAAATCTTCAATGTGATTGTTATTTTGTTTCTATTTAATTTCCGAATTTATTATACATATGTACATAGCAACACAACAAGAATGAAATTTGAAGAAAAACAGAAAAATGAACAAAATTCATTTTTGTGAACAGAACTTACTTTTTCATACACATTGTATGTTAGTTGTCATTGTTCATAAAGTGTAGTATACATCACTGGGGATAAGTATTGTAGTAGGCAATGTTCGCCGCTGGGTATTTGCATCTCATTCTATTCTTGCCTCCCACTCTTTATTTACTTTCCCCACTTTTGTCTTGGCGCGCCTTGAGCTTACCTTGAGCTTACCTTGAGTCAAGCAATTAATTAATACACAAGCAAGTAGCAAGACAATAAAATTTCTTAGTTAGAAGTTAAACACATAGTTAAACATTTATTGTTGTTTTTGTTATTATACACATTGTGTTTTCGTTTGTTTATTGAAGAGTTTGTGGTATTTCGTTTCGATTGTTGAATTACGTCAATAAATTGTCATTTGACTAATTTTGAATTGCTATTGCGCGAATTGCGTCAATATGACAACGGAGGTGTTTAAGTAAAATATTTACCCACAAAAACGCATGAAACGTGTGTATGTTTAAGTAGTACTTAACTCAATTATTGTTTTATTGTTTGCATACTTTTTTAAGAAAAGCTCATACACATCTCAACGAACAGCGAGATTGTAGTACTGGAAGCTATTTCTTGAGTGAAAATGTATGCAAAGCGCTAAACAGCTGAACAGCTGTCAAATCTTAGACATAATCTCTGTAATCAAAGATCCTACAAAAATTATAAGTGGCACATGTCTATCTAATAATAAAGCTCATAAAAGCTGTCTCATGGTTAACTTTTCTGCCACCGTAACAGAAATTATTTTACAAAAATATTTTCTACTCTATTCGCTTACATTACGTACTATAACCTACATATATGAGAAATTAGTCATTTTGCTCGTCTTTTGCCGCCCGCCATACTCTTCTCGTTATACATATGTACATTTTTTTCTAAACTCAATGACCAAAATCTATGTATCTGAAGAAAGAAAAGAGTTTTTTAAGCACATCAAATCAGTGAGAGTTGAAAAGAAAAAGAATGAAGAAAGAAGAGGAAGTAGAAGAACCAAAACGACATAACTGCAAAAGCGCATTGCATCGCACACGAACAACAGCACACTTTCAACACGACAGCGGGTAGCAATCGCTCCCCCAACAGTCAAAGAGCACTGGGAATTGACTTTAGCCGGTTTAGAAATGTCACGAGTCATGACATGGCAAGTACGTACCGAAATCTACATACATATGCATATATCGTCGTACCATACGAAAACTAACATCAGATTTTTTGTGGCTGACGAAAAGTAAAAAGTTCAAGTTTTGGCCGACGAAAAGTAATAAAATCGAGTTTTGGCTGACGAAAAGTAATAAAATCCACTTTAGGCTGACGAAAACTATCAATTTCGTTTAAACAACAACAATTTTAATATAAAAACAGTATATAATTACTGATACTTTTCGTCAGCCAAAACTCGATTTTATTACTTTTCGTCAGCCAAAACTCGATTTTATTACTTTTCGTCGGCCAAAAGTCAAATGTTCTACTTCTCGTACAGAATTTTTTTATTGATAGCTTTCGCCAGAAATTTTAAATATGTTAGTTTTCGTATGGTACGACGATATGTACATACACACAGATCTATATGACGTGTCAACTTTGTTAGGAATAAAAAAATTTATTGTGTAAGCATTTCACCGCACACTGGTCTCATTTGTATGGAGAGTGGGACAAAACTCAATTTCTTGGAAACAGATGGACCTACCGAAACCAAATTTGGCACATTGGTGTCCCACTATACGACTCATCTTTCAGGAAAATCAAAAGCATATATGTTGTAATCCACGCCCATCACTAACGCTAGTTTACAGCCAAAAAAAAACAAGAAAACCAGGAATGGGGGAGGATAGGAATTGCCCTGCTGAGCTTTGAACTATTTTTATACTCAGCTGTACTAGTACACAGAGTATTATAATTTTGATTTCATAACGGTGGATTGTAACATAATGAAATAATCGAGATAGATATGGACTTATATATATCAAAATGATCAGGGTGAAAAGAGAAATCGATTGAGCCATGTCCGTCCGTCCGTCCGTCCGTCCGTCCGTACGCAGGATAACTCGCGTAAAAATTGAGATATTTTGATGAAATTTGAAATGCAAGTTGGTATCGAGACTGGGACGGTTGGTATTGAAAATGGGCGAAATCGGACCATGACCACGCCCACTTTTCCTATATAGAAAAAATCGGAAATCTGGTATCTCAGCCACTAATATAGCTAGAGTGATAAAATTTTACCCACGTATTGAGCTCAGGCCCTTATGAAGAAATTTGATGAAGTTTTGGAAAATGGGCGGTGCCACGCCCACTTATTAAGGCTCAAACATTGAAAGTTTTATATGTCATAACTCAGAAACCGTTGAAGATATATCGATGAAATTTGGTATGCGTAATTTGCTTACTTAGGCAAATGTTTTGGCGAAAAATTATCAAAATCGGTTGACGGCCACGCCCACATTTATATATGGGAACTATAAAGGGGCCTAATAAAAACATTTTAAGCGATATCTCTGTCAAATATAAAGATCTATCACTAAAATTTTGTAGCAGGAGTCCAACTGTGGACATAAAACAAAAAGTACAAAAATTTTGGAAAATGGGCGGTGGCACGCCCACTTATTAAGGGGCAAATATTGAAAGTTTTATAAGCCATAACTCAGAAACCGTTAAAGATATGTTGATGAAATTTGGTACTCGTGATATATTTACTTAGCCAAATGTGTGGACGAAAAATCACCAAAATCGGTTGACGACCACGCCCACTTTTATATATGGGTATTATAAAGTGACCTAATAAAATCATTTTTAGCGATATCTCAGTGAAATATAAAGATAATTCATTGAAATTTTGTGACATGGGTTCTACAATAGACCGGAAACAAAAAATAAAAAAGTTTATAAAATGGGCGTGGCACCGCCTCTTTTTATACAAAGAAATCTACGAGCCTATTACTCGACAAATAACTGAGATATTATGACGAAACTTAGTTTATACACTTTTATAACATGTGTTAATAGCCACACAAAAATTTATTGAAATCGGTTTATGACCACGCCTACTTTTTAAGAAAGATATTTCTGGAACACTCTTTGGGAATTTGTAACTTGACATCTTTATAATTAGAAGTCATAAAGGAATGAAATTTTGCACAGTTGGGTGACTGCTTAGTTGGATGACTGATAAAAATTTAGAAAATGGGCGTGGCTACGCCCACTTTATGCAGCACTCGCTTTATATTAAGTGCACCGTGTTTCCATAAAACGCAAACAAACAATGACAGCATACAGCTGAGTATATAATGTTCGATTCCACTCGAACTTAGGCTTCCTTACTTGTTTTTTTTAATTTTTTGTATAGCTAGGTTTTTGAGATAACGGTAATTTTGTGTTTTTTTTCTTATCACTTCATTCAAAAATTATTTTCTCTGTAGTTACAAATGCGATAAACTCAAGCAGTATCTCGTTCGAAGGGCAATTAAAATACGCTTCAAAATCAAAATTTTGTGGATTTTTTGCGATTTTTGAAAAAAATTTGATTTCAAATTAAGTTTTTATAAAAAGTTGTAAAAATCAGGAAAGTTTTATTACTTTAAAAATTTGCCCGTTTAATTGCAAAGAGTTTAAGCGTAATATCAGAGAGATCCGATAAATATTTTATTTTTGGCGATTTTTTTCTTGTGAAACAAAAAGGAATCTTGGACGAAAAACTTGGTTAGGTGACTTAACTATGTATGTGAAAACGACTTCGTAGGTCAAAAGGATATTAGAAGAAAATATAGAGCTTCGAAAGACTAAACTAATGACATTTCGATTTTAAAAATCCGATGTCAAATAACAAAGTTACAATAAAAAAAAATTATTCCGCGATATTTCGCGGGATCAAAAAAAAAAAATTGTATGGAGAGTGGGACAAAACTCAATTACTCAGATTTTATCGAAAATAAAGTTTTATCGAAAACAGTAGATGTCAATATGTACAAAATCGTAAAAGGGCAACAATTTTTTTTGAATAGACTAGTTACATTTAATATTATATTTTAAGAAAAAGGGAAAAATGTATAAACAGGCTTCTTAAGAGAAGACTTGAAAGAACTCAAATCTGCTTATAAGACCTGGTCCGGAGTGGTCCTTAATTGTTAAAAGTTTAAATGAAAATGCTATTGCTTGAAAATTACGCTCATAGGAAAGCCAAGATTTCTTCATCTTGTATTTTGCTAAAAATAAATTGTTTTCACTTTTTTCTTTCGCTAAATCATGAAACATACGTTTTTCTTGCGTTTCCATAGTTATCCGCATTCTTTTTAGCACTCAAACTTGAAATATCTCAAAAATCATAATACACTTATTTACACAAACTTTTTCCAGAAAAAATTTTTTTCAAATGTGTTGACTTTAAATGAGCCAAAGTAACATTTAATGGTGGCTATTGCGTATTGAAGGAGGTTTTCCATAAAATTCAATAAATTTCCCACGGAAACGCATGACAGAAGTTTCTTTTCCAAGCACCAACGTTTTTGACTTTTGTGTATGGGGGCTGACCAGTGTGCACCGCAACAGCGGGAGTTTGCTTATGAACATTTTATTTGTGTGGTTGTGTGTGTGTGTGTGTGTTCTCGATGGCTTCCCTGCAAAAGATGTTGGACTACTTGGTACATTTTTGCCACATTCAACTAGCTCCGAACTTGCCACATGCAGCCAATAATTGGGCCAGTTCCTATATATGTATGTATGTAGATTCGTGTTTGAAGATCGGTTTTAACGATCGTAACCACTGCACGATGTTTATTAACAGTTGTGCCAAGAAGCATTAATCTAAATATTAAAAAAAAAAAAAATTGGTCTTGAGAGCTCAAGAATGAAGTAGTTATGAAAATAAAAACGACCAAAAAAAACTAAAAGTAAAATTTAATCGGATGAGCCAGCCGATAAACAAATTTTTCAAATATAACTTGCATTTTGCATTTTAACTCAATCTTATAGGTTTTTTTTTAAGACATTGCGTTTTCATTGCGCTTAAAGCAAATCATGAAGAATCTAGTTCATATATTCAAAGTTACAAATATCTCCGTCGGTAGAGCATTTAAATAGTTCCAAGCATATAAATATCTTTATAAGTACATACATACATACATATCGACTCGTCAGCTAGTTTTCTCATAATTATGAACTTCTATCCAGCCACTCAGTTAATTTTCCTAAAAGCTTTTACCGTCATATTTATCGCTTCACTGCATGACCAAACAAAATTGCAAAAATTGAGATAGCGAAAGGAAAATAAGTTAGAAAATAGCGGAATATGAAAAATAGCATCCAGAACCGATGTCTGTTCTAAAGCTGTGTAAACCTTGAAAAAACTTTTGAGAGAGTAGGGAATGCATGTGAGTTTAATTGTCTCTTGAATTTAGAGCATAACATTTCATTAATATGAGCCAGTTATATGAAGTTTAAAATGCATACATAGCTAGCTAAAACCCGTGGGTGACCGCCTGTAAGCGTTGTTCGGAAATCTACAGAGATACAAGCCATTATAAAAACTTAAACATATCATCCGAAAATCCGAAATAGACTCGAACATTAAGAAAAGAAAGTATCTGCTACACTTGCCGAATCGAAGTATGCCAATGAGCATATCTTCGCGGTTACCTTCTAATGAATTCTTCGAAAACCAATTTCGACATTTTTGTCAAACTAAAAAAAAAATCAGACTTCACCAAATATAGTTTTTCATTTTATCCCTCATATGAAGTATATATGTAAGTGTATGTATAAAATTTTACAATTGCATCGCTTTATACTCTTAAAATATTACAAATATCATTTAGATGAATTGAATGAATTGAATGAACACCTTTCACTTGTTAAATATTTATAGTCGCTCTTGCTCTTGTATGTACTTTTATAAAATAACAAACATAAATACACAAGTGAATTTCCACTTATCTCAACATCACTCACATTTATCTTATTTCTGTGTAAACAGAAGGCAAACACATAAGCGAACACAAGATTGTATATGTACGCATTATGTATATACAAGTCATATGAGTTTGTGTTGAAATAGTGAAGAAAGACGCAAACCACAAGGTAAGTGATACAAAACATTTATAAGTTCGTAGAAGTGAATGCACCCAGTATGCTCGAGTATAACTTTTTCCAAGCTCTGAGCATTGCCAGTTGGTTTCAAATTAAATAATATTGCAGGTACTATCTAAATATATATATTTTTGGTATGGAAATTCAAGTGAGAGTTCATATTTACATGTAAGGTTTTGTCACATTGCCAAAAAAGATTATCCGCATATAAAAATGTGCCACTTTGCTTGAGAAAATTTTGGTCTCCGAATAGGAAATGAAATATTAAACGAAACTAAACATTGGAAATTGGAAAGCGAGTTATCTGTACCTCCATTTTATTTCAGAACAATTTTAAACATGAATGAGTAGCTCACTTTCAAACCAGGCTATGTGAATTTTTCACATTAAACCACAAATTAGAAAAAACCACAACGGCATTAAGGTCTATTTTATTTGAATATTTCTTGTAGTTAATTACCTGAAAGCGTAGCCAATGAGAAATTTAACGATATAAAAAAATTAAACGGCAATATGACAGATTTTTGCAGATTCAATGCTAAATATGTATTTCACATAGCTAGTCTTGAGACAGTACCTTTTAGTTTTGAAATTGAAATGCATAATAATTACACCAATATGTGCCTAGGCGTATGAGCAACCTTCTTAAATTAGAGCCTTTTGAAAATGTATTCGTATTTAATGCTATTTGTTCAGAATACGAAAGGAATTTGCAATAAATTATTACTGGACATTAAACACCTTTAAGTACTGGAATACAATTCATAAAAAACTCAAAATCGAAAAAATTTCACATAGCCCTGTTTTAAAGTGTACATACTACTGAAATCGCACTTTAAATCATGAAGTGACACAACTCAACATTTTTTTAAATCAAGTTTTTGTCATAAACTGGTACACAGAACATAACTCTAGCTATTGCCAAAAAAAAACTTTTCAATAAATGTCTCTTTTGACCGAAAAATAACCATTATACGTGGTCTTTTGCCATGCGATTGCTTGTAAAGAAAAAAAGTTTTTTGGCTCTCCTGAAAATTTTTGAACTTTGAGTTGTGTCATTTTATGATTTAATGTGCAAAATGTTTACTGGGTAGCATTTTCAAGTATGAATACATACATTTTACACCTCCTGCTATAATGTTCTTACTGTAAAGATGTATACATACATACGAAACTTAACTGACTTACGATTACCTCTGCCGTGTGCCATTTCAGCTTGTCGTCACTGTTGCACATCGCAAAAATTAATGTTCAATATGTGTACATACAAATGTGTGTAGTATGTACATACATATATATCCAAGTGGGAATGCACGGCTTTATACGATTGCGTATGTACATATATGTATATCTCTGTTTGTATACAGAGTACATCCTTCTCACATACGCCATTTTACTTAAATGACACGCTGGTCTCTTAAATCGTAGATATGTATGTTTGCATGTTACAGAATACGTATCACATGTGTCAAAAGCGATTTTTCGCTGTATCTTCTCGAATAAAACACATGTCCGTGCATTTATATTCACGATTTACACCTACGCAAATGCTCCAAACTGCATACAAACAACTGCACATATCTATACGTTTGTATATATATATACTTTTAAGTGGCAGGTTTAGCAAAGTGTAGCTTTCATCGCGTCTTTTTGACTTGTTGAATTTTGCGCTGATTGATTTCAATCAGAAAATGAACTTGCAACGTGAAAGCGAATGTGTGTTTCATTGGTTGATCCGTAAATATGTATATGTACATGTGTTGTGTAAAAAAATTATATACATTTCTTGGTGTTAATTAAAACTGTAAAATTTTTAAATACTAAAACTGTTGAGAAGTGGACAGCGTTAGAGATACAGTGGCAATAAAATAAATATGAGATCACTATAAACCAGGGATTGCAAATAATCGTTATTTTTTTAATTTTGACTAAAAAAATCATACTGAAGGAGAAATGCTAAACGGAAAAGAAGTACACAGATGTAAGCACCGTAACGCGGACTATCTCTAGGTGCATTAACTTTTATTTTTTTGATTTTTATAAAAAAATTTAATTTTAATCATTATTTTCTGATCGAAAAATTAAACTAAAAAAATAACTTTTGTTTTCTAAGCAGAAAATAAAACTCAGAAAATAATGATTAAAAATCAACTTTTTGGATATATCGCACGTATTATGCAATAGGGATTTAACTCAAAAAAATTTTTTTTTGGGAAAACGCAAATAAAGTTTTATAATTTCAAATAGTTTCCTTCTACGGCTAACTACAAAATAACTTTTATTTCCGCCATTTTTATCCTTTTGAGTATTTTAGAAGGCTAGACTCAAAGGCACGACCCAGTTATTGAACAATATGGCAAAATCCCAGAAATCGAAAATTTCGAGTTAAATCCCTATTGCATAAAATGGGCGATATGTAACTCATAACCGTTACAGTCCCTGCTATAAACAATTATAAATAGTTAGGTAGTTTCATCATTAAAATCTTCACTCGGCATTATAATATTAATATATACACATAATATATGTACATATATGTACATATCGCCCGTTTTATGGAATAGGGATTTAACTCGAAATTTTCGATTTCTGGGATTTTGCCATATATTTCAATAACTGGGTAGTGCCTTTGAGTCTAGTCTTCTAAAATACTCAAAAAGATAAAATGGCGGAAATAAAAGTGATTTTGTAGTTAGCCGTAGAAGGAAACTATTTGAAATTATAAAACTTTATTTGCGTTTTCCCAAAAAAAAATTTTTTTGAGTTAAATCCCTATTGCATAAAACGTGCGATATGTATAACCAACAAGTAAATAATACATAACATATAAAACTTAAACGAATGCGTGAAGAAAAGTAAGCAAACAACTCAAAGACTAAGTTAAATAATTGCATCACTTAAAAGTAAATCAACAAGACATGAGAGTTGTTAGCCAAAAGATGGTAAATACAAGACACGCCATGACAAATATGCCAAACGACAATTGATATATGTACATTATGTGCATATGTATGTATGTATTCGATGAGATCAGTGGTGTATCCAGAAAAATAGAAATTGGGGGAGGAATTTCGATTTCGAAAGTTAAATCAGCAAGCTAAATATGGTAAAATTTTTTTCGTGTACATCTATCAATACAATAAATAAACACACTTTTTAAAGCTTAGTAAATTGCATTTTATTTCTTTAAAGTGAATTCAAACATTATTAAGAAAAAATGTTATCAATATAAAAACTCGCAACGTCGGAAAGTTAAAAAAGTAGCATTAACGGAAATAAACGAATCTATTTAAAGAAGTTATTAGAAGTTTGATGGAAATTTTTCCCCGACTTTTCCGCAAGTTTGTTTACAACTGCTTCCATTGAGGGATTAAGAGAAAGGCTAAGTTCTCTAATCCTTCTTTGGATATTGTACTTCTTAAATAAGCCTTAAGCTTTCAAAGTGATAAAAACTGTATATTTCGTTTTCGCATGTTGTTGTAAGACGTGTTACTATTTAGAAATGTAAGTATATTAAATATTTTTAGTAAAATTTATTAACTAATTACTACAGACCTTCTGAGACTGTCATGTACCTATCTTCGAGCTCCGATTTGAAAAACATTTTATATCAAATATCTACTACCATTTTACATATGTACATAAATTTTGCAACATGTACTTAAACAAACTTTTATACATAAATACATAGATATATCTTGTTAATTAATTTGTTTGTGATGAGTCGGCACCCCTTGGATACGCCAATGGATATGGTTTGCAAGTTTACACCACTTGGCTGTGAGTTAGTTGTTGCTTCTAAAGTCACCGCAAACCAAAGTCACTTAAAACGATGCAGAAACTGCTTTACACCACGACACAACACACAAGATACATTCAAGGATATATCTAATAGATGTGTACAAACATATGTACCTACGATGGTAAATGCAAAATGCAAAAAAAGCAAGATTTTTGTCAACACCTTGCAACATGGTTTGCTACATGACTTGCAACAAGCCCGCGTGCAAGTGAAGACAACAAATTTACCAACAACTGTACAATTACTACATGCATATGTCTTTAAGTACAAGGTGGAACAAGAAATCGGATTTGGAGGTTGATATATGTATGTACATTAAGGTGGAGTGAAAACATATGGAGATTTTTTTTTTGTTCTTTTTTTGAACGTATCAGCAATGAAAAGTTGCCTTTATACGAGTTAATGAACCCCACACAATTTTATGGCGATAGGATGACGTTTTGAACTGCCCCCAGCCCCGCAAAGTTGAAAGCAATAAGCACGATCTGGTACAAATATGAAATTTTGAAAATTATAAAATCAAAAAACGAAGTATAAGGATTGATAAAAATGGCTAAGCCGAGTATTAAAGGGAATTTGTGTTTTTTGGAAAAAATTTTCACTCCACCTGAACCCTTTCGAACCGATAAAAATCCGCTATATATACAGTATTGGAAATATGTGGGCATTGAAGACTAGGAATAAAAGAAGACTTCTACCGAACCAGAATTTCCATTTTCAGCCCGTAAGGCGCGGTATGTGGCGGGATATTAAATCCCAGCCGGTAGTTTTGATAGGAAATTTGTCATATATTTTCCTAGTAGTGTTCATTATTAAAAAACCTAAAAAATACAAGTTTATAATTTATATTTTTTTTTATAAAAGAATTACATATGATATGGCGTAAAACACCATAAACATAGTGGAACTTCCCATGTTTGACATGTAAAAAATTACGCTTCGCTGTAATTTTCACCGTTTCTGAAGAATTTCGCAACACGTGACCACTTATTCACTGTTCACAACCAACTTCAGCTGTTAAAATGTATACAAATGTCACCAGTATATACTGAATATCCCAAAAAACAGAAACTACTCCGTTTCATTCAAATTGTTAAGCAAATATTACCTGTAGGTGTCTTTAAACATTTTTGGGATATATTGTACCAAGCGGGTCGAAAGGGTTAATGTAGGTACATACATATCGTCGTTGAAGATGCATTTTTGCGTAAGAGGTATTAAATTACATACCTCTTACGCAAAAATGCATCTTCAACGACGATATGCAAATACACTGTTTTGTTGAAAGGTGAATGACGAAACATCTTATAGATTCCGAGTCCTTTGTCTGGCTGATGGCTTTTACCAACTCATTGTAGATGGCAATGTTGAAGAAATAACCGGAAGTTGAACTTAGGAAAAGAAATTTACAAATCAAAGAGAATATTTGCACCTAAAATCCTCAGCAAGTTACTACTTTTTCATCACCTTGTATTTAAGCAATGAGACGATATCCTTGCAAAAGTGAAACCAAATAGTCAACAAATAACATCCAAGTAGCTGCACCTCTAGATATCGGCATGCAAAGGTGTATTTGTAATTGAGTATGTGTGAGTATGGCTGTGTTGTTAAGCATTGAAAAGAATGCCACAAGTGAGTATGTGTGAGTATGGCTGTGTATTGAAAAGAATGCCACAAGGGGAGCGACAAGCATTTGGCAGCGACAAAGTGCGTTGTGGCATGCCGTTCATGCACGCCTCGTTCGCCAAAAAAGATGGCAAGAAGCAAACACTTATTCGCTGCAACAAATATACATTCCTTCATACATACAGATGAATGTAACTAAACTAGCACAGTTCCAACAAACAACGGTTGCCACATTCTCATGCTTATTTGCCTATGCTTGTCTCGCCTTACAAGGACGGAAAAATAAAGTTCGCCGTACGCCCCCGCATATGATATCTTTTTGGAAAACATTTCCGGAAAAGTTTTTCAATTTTTTTTTGGACGCCGCTAGATGTCGCTAAAATTTATTTTTCTCATATCTTCGGTATTTATAGTCCGATCTCTGAGTTTAATACATCAATCTCTTTGGCTTGAAAGAGTGGCTTATACTATGGTATATTATTAACCCTATGTGCGTCATTGGGGTCACTACCACCCGGTACTTATTTTTTTATCTTTTTATCTTTTGCAAAAGAAGTGTTTCGATCGCTTCAGTAGAACCCGAAATAAAACACGTTCAACATTCAGAGGAATATAAGTTTTTCAATTCCTTTTGTCTTTTAGGTTGATTTAAGAAAGATTTCTTATGAGGAGACCCCTACTGAAATTTTATATCGAATAATTTTCTAGAACATTTTAACCCTCTAGCACCGCCAATAAAGGGTTATTTTGACCCCTTTTTTAGAAAATCAGGAAAAATAGTATTTTTAAGGTCGCTAGAGGGTTAAAATGTTCTAGAAAATTATTTAGCATAAAATTTTACTAGGGTCTCCTTAGAAAATTTTTCTGTAAAATTAACTTAAAAGACCAAAGGAACCAAAAACCCTACATTCCTCGGAATGTTGAACGTGTTTTATTTCGGGTTCTGCTCAAGCGGGTTTAACATGCAGACATAAAAAAAGGTACATTAGGGTTGTATCAAATAAGTGCTGGGTGTTAGTAACCCCAATGGCGTACATAGGGTTAATAATATTCCATAGTATAAGCCGCCCTTTCAAGCCAAAGACATTGGTGTATTAAACTTAGAGATCGGACTATAAATACCGAAGATATGAGAAAAATAAATTTTAGCGACATCTAGCGGCGTCCAAAAAAACAATTAAAATTTTTTTCGGAATTGTGTTTTAAAAAGACATCATATGCGGGGGCGTACGGCGGACTTTATTTTTTGCGATACGGTCTAATGTACATGCAATGTCCTTGTACAAATGGTTTGCCAATAAGCAGCAGTGGTGAAGTGACTCGCGAACACGTTTAAGTTGTGTAACGTCTTGTAATTTGCTAATATATGTACAAAATTCCAGATATTTGCCTTTGCATCTGAATACTTATGCACGTATCCTATGTACTTTTAGTGGGGTGGTCTGAGGGAGCAGACACATACGTATGTATATACATATGTATGCGTGTGCGCTTGCGGCAAATTTTTCCTTTGTTGCGGAAAAGGGCAAATAACCATCAAGGGCTTTGAGATTATTGAATACTAGCAAATACCCGTTGCTTCGAAATGAGGAATAATAGTTAACCAAAGTCAATTCAAGTCAAGTCAAGTCAACTCAAGTCAACTCAAGTCAATTCAAGTCAAGTCAAGTCAAGTCAAGTCAAGTCAAGTCAAGTCAAGTCAAGTCAAGTCAAGTCAAGTCAAGTCAATTCAAGTCAAGTCAAGTCAAGTCAAGTCAAGTCAAGTCAAGTCAAGTCAAGTCAAGTCAAGTCAAGTCAAGTCAAGTCAATCCAAGTCAAGTCAAGTCAAGTCAGGTCAAGTCAGGTCAGGTCAGGTCAGGTCAGGTCAGGTCAGGTCAGGTCAAGGTAAGTCAAGTCAAGTCAAGTTAAGCCAAGTCAAGCCAAGTTAATTTAATTAAGTTAAGTTATTCGGGGGTTATCTGGGTCCACTAGATGACCTTGTCTAGCCATCACTACAGCTCTATGTTGAAGCCGTTCCCAACACATTTCATTTGATACCAATATCGCTCAAAAACATCCATATCTGGGTACCCGGTCTAGGAATCATTATGAACAGATATAATAATATAATATAATATAATACAATGGCGCTATTATAACTCTGACGAGTTTTATGGCCGAGCTTCTCTCCCAATTCGAGGTGTGCTCCTTTTTGTTTTTCCTACTAATTGGGCGGACCTACAGTTTTATGCCGGCTCCGAACGGCGAATGCATTTTTTGTGAGAAGCTTTTTCATGGCAGAACTTCATGTAAAAGCCTTGTTCAAAACCTTTCATTTCATACCAATATTCCTCCGAAACATTCCGGGGTCACATTTTGACCCATATTTGGGGACCCGGCCCAGGCATCACCAGTAACATAATTCAACGTCGAAGTCCTCATCAAGACTTGGTTAATGAGGGTACAATAATGAAAATATGACAAAAAAATAGATTTGCATACCTAAACACACAACACAGACTCACACACACACACACACGGCACCCGAACGCACGAATGCACGAACACATCACATGAACACGAAGTACCTGAACAAAACGACGGAAGTTAGTTACTATAAATGCTATCGAACTTACAGAAAATAACTCAGAACGAAAGAAGACACTGAAGATGGCGCATATTAGCCGAAACCGGTTTGTCTCCAAACCAAACTTGACAAGGGATAACGGAAAATCGTTCCACAATACATCCACAATACACCTCATCAAGACCTTTCATTTGGTAGCAATATCGCTCAGAAATATTCGAGAGTCATGCGGTTGACCTGTTGACCCTTATCTGGAGACCCGGCCTAGGCATCACTATTAAAATAGCTCTATATTGAAGTCCAGATCACATTTCATTCGAAACGAATATCGCTCAGACACATCCCGACGTCATCCAGATCCACCTTTTGACCCATATCAGGAGACCCGGCTTGGAAATCACAATGAAAATAGGTCTGTGTTAAAGCCCTTCTCAATACCTTTAATTTCATACCAATATCGTTCAAAAATATTCCGGAGTCATCTGGGTCCACATTCTTACCCAGACCGGGGAGGATGTCTTAGCATCACAATGAAAATGAATGAATGTTGAAGTCCTGCTCAATACCTTTCATTTGATACCACTATCGCACCTGTAGGTGTTCTTGAGTTATGCATATTATGCATGTGCAAACAGGTTTTTTATTGCCACCGAGACAAACAACAAACCGTGCAAAAACAAACATATGAGTCGCCTGCGCTGCGGAACCTGGTACGACTGCGACGCCTCCACTGAACACGGCAAATAACCAAACGAAGCTGTCTATGCTTGCGCTTTTTTGAGTTTTTCGAAATTTAAAACCGGAAAAAAGGTATTAAAGTCTCAGAAATGCGCAAAAAAGTACATGGTTGTCGAGAATTCAGAATTTATGACATTTTAAAAAAAGAATTATTAAAATCGGTCCAGTACTTTTTGAGTTATCGCGTTACATACATTTTCCATACAATCAATTTTATATAATTAGTATAGATTTTCCACCTTCACACTTTTTGTCGCTGCTTCTTATAGAATTTCCAGGAACATTCAATTTTTTACTTTTTTTCATTGCCTTTTAACCGTGTGCCTGGCATAGCAATTAGAAACACAAAAAGAGAATTCATCAGCCATTGGTCACACTAGCGGCAGCATACCCAGTAGGCCCAAAGTTAGTACAAATCATCAATACTTTCCTACTTACATTTCCTTTAGTGAACTCAACAACTTCCATGACTATGCGCCATGACTATCGCACGGCGATGGCCGACTTCACATGAATGACTTTGTACAGTAAAAAAAGAAATGAAGCGAAAGCGTCGGGCTTCCATTTCAAACCGCACTCTCTTTTCATGTGTTCGTTATTATAATCTTGTTAGGTATTCAGCATGAAAGGTAGCATTAGTGTAGTGCTGAAAATACACCTGCCTCTCACCTAACTTTGTTAAGTACTTCATTCGTAAAAATTTTTCTGTTTCAGTTCACTCTTCTTAACTCCTACTTTAGTCAGTGGAGAAATGATCTGCGCTCAATTTGTATGTGACTAACAACATTTTTGGGACGACCTGTGGTATGCCTAACAAAAGCAAGTAACTTGGCATGAATAACCATCGCACCACCTTAGAAATGCGCCGAGTGGGTACTTCTATACATATACATGGGTATGTATGTGCAAATGTATGTATAGACATATTTGTAAAAACATGCTTTTCAAATGTTTATTTTAACCTTTTCTAGCAATTTTTCAATTAACTGCATATTTAAATAGTATCTTCCAGGGACCCATAATAATCATTATTCGTTACATTTTCAGTGAAAAAAATTAAATACCTGCCAACATCGTAGAAGACTATTGAATTTGTGTGTGTGCAGGTCTGAAAGAGCACTATCCGAATCCACTATGATCGAAAAATTTTAAGCGATATCCATAAAAATCAAAAATTATCATTTTTTTTTTTTTGAGTTTTATTTTTTTGATCAAAAATAAAACTTATTCCTTGAGTGATATATTTATCGCTCAGAAATAAAAATTATTCTTTGAGTTTTATTTTTTTTGCTTAGGGCGAAAAACTCAAATTGTCTCTGAAGTGCTCTGGAACATAATTACTAAAAAATTCCCATCGATATAACTTCGTGATATTTTTGAACGAAAAAAATTAAAACTCACACAATAATGATTATTTCTGAGCGATAAATATATCACTCAAGGAATAAGTGTTGTTTCTGATAAAAAAAAAATAAATAAAACTCAAAAATAATGATTATTTTTGATGAAATATAAAAAAAAACTCAACATATTATGATTAAATGGCGATTTTTATTATAAAACTCATAATGATTACGGTCCCTGGTATCTATATGTAGTTACAAACGTATTTTTGTTAATCTGCAAACACATATCGACGCTTCCAAACAAAACTGTACTAAGTCTGAGAACTGTGTTTTGCAGGAGAAGCTCTCAAAGTTTGAACTCGATATGAAACTTCAGTTGTATGCTAAGTATATTTACACTTGTAATTTCTGTTTGGATTGAACGATCAACATCAAAACTCAACAATATCGAAGTTAGGGTACGCTTTATATAAAACCGTAAGAAAAAATAAAAATTTTCTACGTGGTTTTTCATGGCAAGCTCTCAAAGTTTTTATTCTCTAAAAATTTCGAGTTGTATTATATGTACACTTTTGCTTCTAACTTTTGATTGGATTGTCCGATTGATACCAAAATTAGACAGCATCTAAATTAAGACACGCTCTATTTGAAAACGCCAAAAACGGGAAAATATACTAAGTCGACTTAGTACAGTATTGTTTGGAAGCGTCGATATGTACATATGTATTTAGCTTATGACATTTTCATCATTTAATATCATATTAAAAATTGACCAATAATCCGTGTGATTTATCATTTTATTTGTAACGGTTTTAAATGCATTTGATTTAATAAAATCAAATATTAATAAACAGTCGTTTGACAGTAATTGACAACAAATACAAATACAAATATAAATCTGGCAAAAACGTAAGTACATACATAAATACATGCATACACTTTACGTTCTTAAATAATAGTTCAAAATAAGCATAAAACAAGTAAGAGCTGGTGGCTGGCTTCGGACGTTCCGAAGACTTCATAACATTCACGAATGGGCCTGATTGTGTTGAATTGTTTAATTTACATATATTTTATTTTTACACATATTTTAACCAATAAGTTCACAGTAACATCGTTTAGGTGTATGTGGGTACAAACACTGCAAAGTTGCATGTCCTTAGCTGTTTAAATGGCGAAGTTATATCACGAAATTTCTATATCTGAACAACCGGTGGTAAGGGAGCTATAGTATGGTTGAGTGGTCTGATTCGGCCGATTGCGACAAATAATCTGCTTCTCCTAAAAATACACTCACATTCCAAGTTTCAAGCAGATATCTCAATGCCTGAGGGACACACAAACGGACGAAGAGATGGACATGTCTTAATCGACTCAGCTTACGATTCTGATCATATCGGTATATTTTGATGGGTCTAACTTTGCTCCTTCTGGTATTTTCGACAAACCTGTTTTGGCACAAAATTATAATACCATTCATATATTATTGAAAATTATAAATACTAGTTATTTTCAAACATTTAAAATAAACCAAAGTTTTATTATAGTTTAAAACAGACAATTTAAAGCTCCTAATTCTATTAAATTTAAATGCCACGGACTTTAACCGTGGTTAGCGTTAATCAGAGGTTGAGTAAACGGCCCTGAGTCATTATTGGCCCGTATGAGTCATTTGCTATATATAATAGACCTTATTTATTTTACAAACAGTTGGCAACACATACAGTTTTTTTTTTTTGTTTTTTTTTTGAAATTTCACACAGATTGCGAATGAGTGAAATTTCTTTAACTATTTCATGTTTCAAAAAGGCTTTAAATATTTTCTCAAAGCATTCCCAGAGTTCACCTTCTGCTGTTAAGCCGGTTGGTTTGCGATGTCCCGCAAAACTGTGCGTATTGAACTAGAAATTATTTGCTTTTGCTTAAACACGTTTTGCTTTCCTTATTTAATTCGCGTTTTTTTCCAATTTCAGTTGCAAGCGGAAAGAAGAAAAAGCTGCCATACACAGCGCTTAACTTTTACACAAACCTTCGACAATGAAATCGAATACATTATTGATTCGCGCAAAGCAATGCAAGTCATAGATCACACGCCAAATCATGCCAATGTCACACCCAAATTTATTGAGCCCGATGAACCAACATGCGCAAAATTCCGTTTGATTCACCACTTTGTTGCTGATAAAGTTAGGGGAATGGCAGCACAAGGCAGAAGTAGCGCCGAGACTTCCAGCGACAGAAGACAGAGCTTAAGTTCCGTAAAGACAAAATCCAGTACGCATCTGGCGCTTGGCCTCAAACTGTCATTGGACGATATAATTCAAGGGGTATGTAAATAAGAAATGTAATTAATTAACGAAAAATCAAATAAAAGCAATTACATATTGATTTGAACAGTTTGGCAGCTTGCATGCGTTGCACGTAGACAACGAAGAATTTGAGTCATGTCTGCAACATTTGCCAGCAGCGCGAAAATTTGGTTTGCCTTTCGTTAGAGCGGTTTTGCGCAAAAGCAAAGAAATTGTGCTTTACGAACAAATCAGCACCAGCGCGCTGAAAGGCACAGCCGACGGTGACGCTACAGAATATGATAATCGCATTTATGATTATCTCACCATTGGTAAGGGTAAAATAAGACGACGCGCCGATGCCGAAGCACAAACCGCAGGAATTTTAGTGAAGTCGCGCGAAGCAAACACGACTGTGCGCAAATATGCGGATACGCCAGCATATGTGTCCTTCTACGAAATGTTTGATACATATCAGCAAATCTCTGCCGGCAAACATGACGTGGATGAGCAAGAAGAACACTTAGAACCAGATAGTCGCTACAATAATACAGATCCTTTGCATGTGATTGCCAAAAATCCTCGATTTCCATATGCTGTGATGGTGTTGGAACGTATGTTAGCTGGCAATAATTATAATCGCAGTCAACGATGCTATCGGAATATGTTGTTGCCGACAAAACTTGATACGCATATCGAGTATAAGTATACCGTTAATTTACTCTATCGCCTCATACAACCAGTCTTCGAAGCGACCGGCCGGCTGGGCAAGCGACGTAAGGCCATTGCAGCTATAAGTTTTTGTTACGGCAATGTTGATTTAATAGCTGTTGGCTATGGTTTTTATTCGCACACGGCAAGAGTGACAGCGCCCAATGGCAATGTGTGCATTTGGAGCATGAAAAATCCCCAGAATCCGGAACGCAGCTACAACTTTCCAGCGCCAGTAACGGCGGTCGAATTCTCACCATTCCTGCCAAATCTGATTGCGATCGGTTTGTACGATGGCGATGTGCAGGTGCTTAACATCACCGAACCCCATGATCCACCGCTTGCCGTCGCGCAACACGGCTCTCTGCTGAGCTTGGAACCGATAACGGCAATACAATGGTTTCATCAGCCACAAAACGATGCCACCGAAATTGATCCCTTTTTGGTATTGACACGTGATGGTCGAGTTGTGAAATTTCGCATTATAGCCAGTCCCTATTTGTTGGGTATGTCGCAAATGGTGTTGAATCGCATTGAAGGAAAAGCCGAGGGCCTGCAAACCAAATCACTTGATCCCAAAACGACCGAGCAATATGAAGCGAATAGGCATCCGTGCAGCTTGAATTTGGTTATGCATCCGTTGGTTAAGGATTTATATTTCATACTCACCGATGAAGGTTGCGTACTAAAGTGTTCGGTTAATCAAACTCACAGTTACATCGATGTGTTGAAGGTGCACGAGGGCGCTGTTAATTGTATGGACTATTCACCATGGTCGCCGCGTCTATTTCTAACATGTGGCAATGATTGGTAAGAACTGCACATAGATATGTATTTATATGAACAAAGAGAATTAACTACTGTTGAGTTGCTGTGTATTTTTCAGGACCATTCGCATTTGGCTGGAAGGCATCTTCCAACCGCTAATCACTCTAAACGATCGCTGCGCGCCAATTCATTGCGCCATGTGGAGTCGCACTCATTCGACGATAATCATTTCGAATAATCGTGAGAGCGTGGATGTGTGGGATTTAAAACGAAATCTATTAGCTCCGGTCTCATCGACAAATATCGACAAATCATTTCAAACCGTAGCCAAGTAAGTGCAAAATAATCTCGTAATTATGAATAATAGTTTTAAAAATTCGCTCTCTCTCTCTATCTTTCCCATCATGTCATCTCACATATAGATTGAGCCTATACGGCAATCCTCTGGCTATTGGCAATGAGCGGGGCAATATTTTGATGTGCAGTTTCGAAAATATGCCTTTTCAAGCGCATATGCAATATGAAGAATTGGAGAAGGCAATTTACAAAGCTGTCGACACATCACCATCCTTGATTTTTGAATTGAGAAACATTGGACATTTTGGTTATGAGAATCGGCAAATGGCTGAAAGGAAGCGAAGCAGATTTCTAAAATAGATATTTTTAATAAATTACATATCGCACGTTTTATGCAATAGAGATTTAACTAAAAAAAAATTTTTTTGGGAAAACGCAAATGAACTTTTATAATTTCAAATAGTTTCCTTCTGCGGCTAACTACAAAATAATTTTTCTTTCCGCCATTTTTATCCTTTTGAGTATTTTATATGGCTAGACTCAAAGGCACGACCCAGTTATTGAACAATATGGCAAAATCCCAGAAATCGAAAATTTCGAGTTAAATCCCTATTGCATAAAACGGGCGATATGCACATACGAGTATGCATTGAAGTACATACATATGTAAATATGTATATGCATTATTAAATGCCACTTATTATTTAAACAGGCAGTTTTTCTATTCATACATAAACTCAAATCAACATAGCAACACTTTACGACAAACCGAAACTTAATTTAACTCTCTCGTAATCACTACTTTTGACTTTTGCCACACCAGCATATCCTCGTTCAAACTTCATAACCTCCTAAGTAAAACTGTCACAAACGCCTATGCAAAAATTGAAAATTGCCAAACTTTAATTACACTGCTCTACAGCCAAAAAATACTCTGAATGCAACCATCCTTTCTATATGTAAAGTCGCTGATTCCGAAAATCGGGTTCATTTTTAATTCTATGGGAAGGTTTTTGAGATATCGGCAATTTACCGTTATTTGGCCAATGTGTCCACTTAATCCTGTATATCTCTTTAACACAGTGAGTTATATTCCTTAGGGTGACACCAAACGAAATAAAATTAAATTTCCTTTTCACGGCTCCTATAACATTTTTCTCTAACTCTTATAGTTTCTGAAATATTGACGATTAAATTTTAATTTTTTCGATTTTTTACGATTTTTTGAAGAAAAAATTGACTTTGTCAGGCAATATCTTTAAAACCAATATTTTTACCTTCGGTTTTACTCCTTTTCATGAAGCTCCATTCTATTACCAAAAAAATAAGCTATCAACGATGAAAATCCATTGTAAAATGGAAAAGTTATAGGCGATCAAGTAAATACAGCCAGGTCGCGCAATGCCTCTGCACGCGTACATTCTATGCATATTGTACCAATACCTAAACATCTGCAGTAGCAGCACATTGGCAGCGCGGTAGATACAAGCCCATTTACGGGTATAACATGCATAAAATATACCCGTGTAGAGGCATTGTGCGACTTGGCTGTATTTACTTGATCGCCTATAACTTTTCCATTTTACCATGGATTTTCTTCGTTGATAGCTTATTTTTTTGCTAATGGAATGGAGCTTCACGTAAAAGATTAAAACCGAAGGTGAAGACATTGGTTTTAAAGATATTGTCTGACAAAGTCAATTTTTTCTTCAAAAAATCGTAAAAAATCGAAAAAATTAAAATTTAATCGTCAATATTTCAGAAACTATAAGAGTTAGAGAAAAATGTTATAGGAGCCGTGAAAAGGAAATTTAATTTTCTTTCGTATGGTGTCACCCCAAAGAAGATAACTCACTGTGTTAAAGAGCTATACTGGATGAAGTGTACCCATTGGCCAAATAACGGTAAATTGCCGATATCTCAAAAACCTTCCCATAGAATTAAAAATGAACCCGATTTTCGGAATCAGCGACCGATTTTACATATAGATAGGATAGTCACGTCCAAAGTACAGACAAAAAATTTCATTTTGTGATCCAGTGTTATTGGCGCCCAGCTCTATCGATCCGCGCCATAAATTTGTACTTTGGGAAGCTCGGGCAGCTCTATACATATTTCTTTATTATGTAATTTTCAGTTCTGAAATCGTAAATTTGGGCGTTAGGAATTATATTTTAATTGTTGGCACAAATGTCGGTTAGAGCGTTTTTGAAAGTCTCACTTAGGCGGTTATGAAGTTTAAACGGCTATGTGATCCTGTTATGCCATGTCATTATGAAATTCAACTTCTGGCACGCCTGCTCATGCAAATGCGACTTAAATTAGTTAAGGACTTAGCACATGCGTGCCGCTCAATTCACTATCACACTCGTACAAACAAAACGCTACAGAATTGATACAAAATCAAAGCGAAGCGAATTCTACGAATATACAATGACTTCGCTCTTCTTGGAATAAAGCGAAATAACAAAGAAACAGACAAAAAGCAAAATAAGTAATTCAAATAAAGTACTACACAAGGCAGATCTAGGAAGGTAGGTCCGGTGGCGAATTCAGAAATTTCCTATGTATTTTGTTATTGTAGTTGGTAGAGTGTAATGTAAAAATGATATTTCGACGTGGTTAAAATCTAAATTCGCTTGGGACTCGCACATTCCTATTGGCCATGGTGTGAATTCCCTTGGATTTTGACATTACATTCTACTTTTGCATATAAAAAAAGTACTCTGAAAAAAAAAACGTTGTAAATCTAAAGACTTTCGCTGTTAAATCAACTACTTTCCGCAGTTGAAATGTGCCCAACAACGCTCCGTTGTTGTTTCAAAGGTGCTAGCGTTGTTGATTTAAGTCAATAACGGAGATTGTTGGAAAAAATAAATTTTTGTTTGCATTTTACTCTTCATCTTCTCTCCACCCAGGTCCCAACTGCAAATATGTATCGTCCGCTTGTTCTCCTATTCTTCTCTCCTTCTAATCATTCACTGGTTGCTATCTTTATTTCTTATTCTGATTTTTCATCTTTATTTTATATTCTCCTCCGGATTCGAATCATGACATCAACCTGAAATTCTATCCAATCATCACACAGTGGAACATTCAACATTATATTGAATTGTAGTAACCTATTTATACTTCCATTTCCTAAAAAGGAATCCATGAATTTTTTGAATCATTGTAAAAACAAAATTTAAAAAAATTTGTTCTCATTAGTTTTGTTTACAACGGAAACTGTTGGGTCAAATACTTTTGCCTTTAAATCAACAACGGTGAGAAAATTGTTGCTAAAAATAAACTTTTTTTTGGATTTTTCTCTTCATATTCTCTCCATCATTATTTTTTTGTTGGTTTTCTCACAAAAAAATATTTTCTCACAAAAAATTTTTTAAAGGCAAGCAAGTTTTTGAATCAACAACGCCCGTTTTTGAATAAATTGTTGGATCACAAACTTTGCTGTAAAAACAAATACTTTTGCTGTTGAATCAAAGACGGAGATTCAACAGCCGAAAGTTGTTGGTTTAACTACGGGTATTTTTTTCAGAGTACTTTGTAAATTCGCCACCGGGCCTACCTTTATAGATCTGTCTTGGTACTACACAAAAATAGTTATGCAAATAAAACTAAGCGAATTTCTAGAAAATCACACTACTCTGCCGCCATCGACACTTAACTTGAACTTGCTTGGGCTTTTGATTGCCATTTTGCATGTGTCAAGTGATACCAACAATCGACAAGAGAATGCAATAGGTAATGCGATGTTAGAGACGTGGAAGTGAAGCAAATAGCTAGTTGGGAAGTTATCCAGCGAAAATGTTTAAAGAAAAAAAACTAAAAATTTAAATGTCATTAGCACTTGATTTTTTCATTTATTGCTGTGCTTTTTTATCGTTTTATGAAATTCGTATAACGTATCGCTGTTCTCTGTTCGCTAGGTGTATCTTAGTAGATCACTGCCATGGCAAAATGGAAGCAAGTTAATACTTTACGTACTATCGTAACTTTGTTCAATAGAAAACTACATACATAGCCTTAATGGACTATGTATATTGGCAACTATCTTTCCAAAAACTACTATCTTTCGAAAGGAACAAAAATTGGTTTCCTTTCTCTTCTGAGAGAAAGTACTATTCTAAACAGTTGTGGTGCTAAGACCATGAAATTACGTAACTATTAGCACTCATTTTTATATCATCTAACTGTTGAGGCTACTCGCTAAATTCTAAAAGTTATTAACTCTTAAACTCATATACGAACCCCTTTCTACTTACATACATACTAGACCTCTGCACAATACCATTTGCCTCTTCTATATTTGCGAATACTCTATGCATTGTACAATTAGTCACAGCACAATTTCAATGCAGATACGAATAAAACCCATACTTTTCATTTGGAATACAAATACTATTTCTATTTGCTCTGTTGGAGCGATTAGTGTACACTATTCGCCACGATCGAGTAGAACATAATAATAACCATGTTATGAGGTATTCGCAAAACCTTATTGTTTCTTTGGTTTGTTTGTTTATTTAATGTGCATATGGCATTAAGGTGGACCAAAAAATAAAAGTCCAACAAACATAATATGTTCCATTTTTTAATGAAAGAAATGTTTTTCTTCTTCATTAAGGACTTTGAAAAAATTATATATCATCACTTATATAAAAGGAGAAAGAAATTTGGAGGCATTTGCACTACCTCTAAATTTTAATATGTATATTAAGGCAGATTTTCGTATTATATTAGCATGAAAATCGGGGTGTTCCGCGAATTTCTGGAGAACTTTATTTCCTTCATAAAACCACCTAAATATGACACACATGCGATGTGGCGAGCAAAAAAATGTCCTGTTTGAAATTGTAAAACGAAGAGCATACCTACCAATCGACCCGCCCTAGTGTGTATGCATATGCACATACACACACTCACACTAGCAGAGTCTGGATGTGTGTTTATGAAAATATGTATGTACATACATATATTTCGAGTATATTCGAAGTATTCGCAAGTAGTGTACACTATTTGCAGAACCTTTTTAAGGTCATGTAATTGTCGCTACGAATAAGTAATTGTATTGGTTCTGTTTATGGTTGTGCTCTACTTGCGCTTATTCTAAAACGACAGAAACAAGTAGGTACTGTAATTGGACGGCCGCGAATATTTTGTTGGGCGTTTCGAATCCATTCGTGCAGCCCTTTAATACATACAATGAATAAGAATGAATTCATCAAATTTAATTATCGATTCAGTGCAATATCTCACGAAAATAAAATTTGTTACAAAAATTATCGTTTGGCTCTTTAGTTTATTGCGGTAATTAAATTTAACTTTTAGTTTCCGCTACAAAATTTCATTGGTGTAAGCTTCAACAAAAAAAAAACTACTACGTGTTTGAATTGCGGAAGCGCTGGTGTTGCCCACACAGGAAGTCGAATTTCGCGATTGTAGAGCATAAACACGCGATTCGTTTGTTTTAGCATTCTGCGCTTTAAATTTCTAAATATTTAACAAAAGAAGTTGAAAGAGTGAAAGGCAAAAAAGAAAAAAAAAATATTCAGAAAACACACACAGCTAAAGTTTTCAGTCCTGGAGGATACGAATAGCTCAGAGTTTAACTTAATCAGATTGACTGTTTGAGCTCATTTCGATTACATCACAGTTTTACTGTAAAGCTGCACCTAAGTGAGCGAGCTAGAGACAAGGCGCCATAAATTCATTACTCCTGATCTGGTGCTCCATAAACTAGGGTAAGGGTTCTTTGTAATAATTTTAAAGCGCTTAAAGTCTAAAATATCGTTTAATGCTATAGCAAAATTGATTAATTTCAAATGTGCATACTCGCCTTTTTCCTCACAATTCCCTTAAATTCTATTTTCCAACTGTCTGGCCTAAAAACACAATGCAAAAAAACCATTTTTAGTCAACAGAGATACACTAAGTATATTTGCATAGCGCAGCAATTCAGCTTTTCCGCGAACGAACGAATCGGCGGCAGTTGACAGTTTTGCTTACGAAATGTCCATTTGGTGAGTGACATTTGTGATATTCATGCTAAAAATTGCTTGAATTGCATTGAAGGGGGCGAAAAAATAAGAATTTCGAATGCAAATTTACAATCGAGCGAATAAAGGCAAGCGGAAAGAAAGAAAAATAGATGGATGGATGGATGGATAGGCTGGGCAAAGTGATGACATGAATGTGAGACAGCGATGACAGCGCTTAGAGATCTATCAACGGGTCATGAATACATAGCTACATACATATGTATGTAGGTACATAAATATGGATATACAGATGCATGTTTGTGTTTCTGTAAAAGCAAGAAAGCTTGGCCCTGCTGGAGCCTGTGCTGTAGGCACATGACAGTGGGCGTAAGGTAGGCGCAAATGGAAGGCACCATTTTAAATGTGCATACATACATACTACATATGTACGAGTATATGTATGTATAAGCATTGCAGATACGCCGCACACAATATTCTTTTAGACTGCCGCTGCGGCGTTGCAATTGCAATTTCGCCCTTCTATTGTTTTCGCCAAACAAAACAGCGCAATGGTTTTATTGTTGTTGACAATCTGTTTCATTGTTATCTACTTTAGTTGTTTTCTTTTTATGCTTTCTCTATTTGTGGCTTAAATTGTATTTGTTTTTTTTTTTAATATTTTTTTTTGTTTTGTCTTTGCTTTTGCGTTTTCTTTTTTTTTTTTGCAAGACAATAAACAAATGATAACTCTTTTCATCTGTCAACTGAAAAATATGAGTTCATAATAAGAAATTCGGCTTGATATCCTCAAGCGATTTCAGATCAGTTGTGTGGAGGGCGAGCAGGTGAGTGAACTGAGTTTTGTGGAATTTAATGAAACCGTGTGGGAAAAAGTAAATATTTTTCAACAAAAAGTGGTGACAATTTTAATTTGACACATTCGGTTATGTTGCTTTTTTTTGTTTGCACTTTTTTGCTAAAAGCCAAAATTAGGTTAGATATCCAATCAGTTTAATAAATTTCTATAATACAAAAACTTTCAGATACAATATTGTAAAAAATAAATTAATAAATTAAAAAAAAAAGGATTTAAAAATGATTAATAGATATTGAGCTTTAATTTTCTATTTAATTAAGTTTGTAATAGTTTTTTTTTATGTCACACATTACGCATCTGGCAATATCTGTTCACAGAGTTTGACTCATAAAGGTTCAGACATTGGTGACTTATAAGTTATTCTGTATCGTTAACCTTATTGTAACTTTATCGCTATCCATGTGAGCTATTAGTGGTGCCGTAAATCTGAAAACAGCTGACACTTGTGAAAGCAGTTATAGGAAGGTAGGCGCATAGGCGAATTCAGAAATTTCCCATGTATTTGTTATTTTAATTGGTAGATTGTAATGTCAAAATAATATTTTTTCTTGGTTAAAATCTGAATTCGCTTGGGACTCGCACATTACTATTAGCCATGATGTGAATTCGCTTTGATTTTGATATTATAATCTACCTTTGTAAATAAAAAAATAAGTTTCTGAATTCGCCTATGCGCCTACCTTCCTATAACTGCTTTCACAAGTGTCAGCTGTTTACGGATTTAGGGTTGCTAACCAAAATCCAATTGGTTGGTAAGTTAACGATACAGCTACAGAATTACGTTAAGGCACCAATGACTAGTAACACGGCTTGTCGTAAGGTTGGTTGAATCAGCTGTTTTATTAAGTTACAGATAAGTCACCAATGTCTGCACTTTAAAGTGATGCAATTTCGCTTTGTTTCGCTCTAAGGATCTTGTTGAATTTTCAATTATAGCTCTAGTAAAAGCTAGTGCCTATTGAGCCTATTTTGACTCAAATCATCAGCAAAACTAATCAATTGCACATTTTGTCATACATATAAAATTGTATTAAGATTATAAAGCGGTTTACGCCCAAATACATACATACCTACACACAAACGCCGATCTGCAGCTGCCCACCAGCAGACACACAGAATGGCATCAACGCTGCAGGGAAGTTTCTCGAAAGCCTATTTATTCCCTGCAAAAAATGCGATTAATCCAGGACGTGTCCGTGATCAATTGCAAGGGAGCATGTGACTAATACAATTTTACATCCGCATTTGTTCGAGCATGTCCTATGAAGAGACTAATTGTTCAACTTGTATACCCGAAAGGGTACAAATGTAGTACCACGAACGGGTATAAATGTAGATTTTTCCAAGTTGTTAGCCAAGGAAATTTTTAATAACAATCTTTAAAAAATTGTAACTATTCATGCATATTTAAATAAACAACCAAAAGTCGAACTTGTTACTTTTCGTCAGCCACAAAAAATCGTCTGCTAGTTTTCGTATGGTACGACGATTTAAGTAATCTAGATTTGTACCCGTTCGGAATGAAAGCGATTAATCTACATTTATACCGGTTCGGAAACAATTGGTCTACAATTAGTCTACATTTATACCCGTACGGGAACAATCGGAGACTAATTCGTCGCTCCCAACGAAGACCAGTACAGTTCAGTTAGCGTGGAAGACTAGCACGGTTCGTTGTTCGCGTGGAAGACTAACACACTTCGTTATTCGCGTGGAAGACTAGCATGCTTCAATTCTCGAAGGGATATTACACGATATGTTTTGTCAAATGTATATGCCACTTTTTTGTATGGATACAGAATAAAACCGTGTAAACACTAAAGAGAAAACCAGGTTTTATTTGCACAACCTATGCACATACTTAAAAGTAGGCCTAGTACAACTCTAGGAATATTTGAAACTCATATACTTTTCAAACAAGTGAAGCATGTTAGTCTTCCACGCAGAGAACTGAAGCATGCTAGTCTTCCACGCGAATAACGAAGTGTGTTAGTCTTAAACGCGAACAACCGTGCTAGTCTTCGTTGGGAGCGACGAATTGTGAACCGATTGTTCTCGAGAAAGATCAATCCGGGGCAAATCTCTTTCGGGATTAGTCGCACTGTTTTTTTGCAGGGTTACGATAGTGCAATGACAATGTCGCCGTAACTTGTTCCGCGTATTTTTAGTCTACTTTCCGGCGCAAATGGCTGTGGTTACAGCGAAAACAAAACCAACCGAAGTAAAAGGAAACGAATGTGGGTGATAAGAGTTCACGTGTGAAGTGTATACAAACAAACATTTTAAGCATACTTACACACAGTAGCATATGATTGCCTGCAATTACATACATACATATGTATGTAGATACATACATACAAATAGAGTCGAATATAAGTGACATGATTTCATGTGGGCGATTCCAGAATAATTCAAGAAGGCTATATCTACATGAACAATTGGTTGTATGACCGCTACATATTATAGTACTCCGATTTAACCGATTCCGACAAATGATTAGCTAGTCATAAAAAGATGCCCACATACAGAATATCCCTAATATATATTGAGAAATACCCCTCGATTTTTTACATTTATTTTTTTTGTCATGTTGTACATTTCCACGGAATCGGCCATATGTATCTGTATATATGTACATATGTATGTGGGTCTATACCTGTATAGTATATATAGGTATAGGTATATACATATTAATAAATTTTGCGCATACAAATGAACAGTCACGACTTTTAAACTTCCCATATAAACGTTTTTTTGGCAATTTTTTAATGAAAATTATGCCCTTGTGAAATTTGCCTAACTTCTGTGTATGCATGTATGTAAATTATAGGCATGTGCACCAGTAAAAGTATGCGTTAATGGGTTTTCCTTTGAATATGCGCGCCCATAAAATTTAAAATGCCTCTGCTCCCACCAAAGTTCAACTGCCTACTTGTTTGGCTTTCACGGCTTATGCCGCGTACTGCTTGATCCCCTGCCCTACTACATATTCTCCCACACATCTGTAAACAACATTCTGACATTTACGCATTTTAAGATTGCATCATAAACTGAGGTAAATTAATATCTATTCTAAATTGTCGTCGCTCGTTGCTTGTTTTTATTTTTGTGAGGACGCACAGACAAAAGATGAGAATTTTGTATATGCGGCGTCTATTATAGGTTTGTATGTGTTCACATATGTGAAATTGAAAGCATCGCTTTAGTTAAGTATTTGTTCTTATTTACCTAGTTTTTGTGTGTGTGTGTGTGTGTTTGTTTGATGTTGGCTTTCGGTTGATTCTCGTTGTTGTTTCTTTGCCCTTTTGGCATTGCCGTTCCGGATGAACTTCGTCAATTAATCGAGTGAATGAGCTGCGTGCGTTTAATTGAAATTTTATGGTTCTGGCGTTATTGCAGCTGCGCCATTTTCTCATTTCCTAAAGCGCTTTCTACAAAATTAAAACGAAAAAGGCATAATGTATGGGATGTGCTTTGTACTTTTGTTCATCGGCATCTTAAGGATCTCAATAAAAAATGCGCTCGTTGAGCACAAAGAATTTTGTAAGAAAGTTGCTTTTGAAGAGTTTTAAGTATCTACACATATGCATCCATACACACATACACCAAGCATACGTATCTATGTAGGCTACAACGTCGTGTTTGCTGTTGTTCCAGAATTTTTTTGAGCAGATCGGAAAAGAAGAACTTTTCATTAAATCTAAAGGTTTTATTGCAAGCAAAGTAAAAAAATTTACTTTCTATTGATCGCTTTTAGAAGGATTCACTGGAGCAAGGTTCACGAGAAATCGTTATGCAGTGTAAGACACTGTTCTATGTCGAGTTCGAAAGGCATCGAATAAGGTGGAAAAGTTCTTTGATGGCATAAACACACTCAGGGATATTTTCGTGTTCACACAACTATGTTATAGCGACTATAATATGTTATATCGATATATTTAGTACTCCACTTTCAAACGGGGCTTAGTAAAATTTTTTCGATTTTGAGTTTTTAATAGATTGTGTACCAGTATTTAAGGGTGTATAATGTCGATTAAAAATTTATTGCAAAATTCTTCCATATTCTGATGAAATAGTATTAGTACGAATACACTTTCAACGAGTCTCTATAGATTTCCACAATTTTTTGGGGTATAACTCTTCACTTTTTGCACGTAAATTCTGAAATTTTTTATTTAGAGCATTTATTGTACACAAAGCGCTGTCGGCGAAAATCATCGGTATCGGATGATTATAACATAGAGAACCCATACCGCGATTTTGGGCCAAGGAAAAAGGAGTACATTCTAGTTTTCCTATACCGGAAGATAAATTAATATTTTCAAATACTGTTCCTATATTGTATTGACTTATCTTTAAGAAATTCGCAAAAAAAATTAATATACATATATTGTACACAGCAAGAGATAATCGCGAAAGTATGTGATTTTGGGCATTCAGCCTCCATAACCGGAAAATAGGCTATATCTCGAAAACGGATCATCCGATTTTAATTCTAATTTCATCTCTGGATTCAGTATAGAATTCTGCTTCAATTCAATGTGCACATTGACCTGGATATTTTTTGCCGATTTTTGCCTAATTTTTATGTTCAAAAATCTGTCTTCGTTCATAAAAACCAAATTCCGGAACATCAAAATTAATTTTAGACAAGTAAGGAAGCCTAAGTTCGAGTGGAATCGAACATTAGATACTCAGCTGTATGCTTTCATTGCTTGTTTGCGTTTGCTGGAAACACGGTGTACTTTATAGAAAGCGATAGCTGCATAAAGTGGGCGTAGCCACGCCCATTTTCAACATTTTTATCAGTCATCCAACTAAGCATATGAATATCATTCTTTGTGCAAATTTTCATTCCTTTATGACTTCTAGCTACAAAGATGCCACGTTACAAATTCCCAAAGGGTGTTCCAGAAATATCTTTGTTAAAAAGTAGGCGTGGTCATAAACCGATTTCAATAAATTTTTGAGTGTCTATTAACACAAGCTATAAAAGTGTATAAACCAAGTTTCGTCATAATATCTCAATTGTTTGCCGAGTTATAGGCTAAGAAATCTTGTATATTCCTTTGTCTAAAAAGAGGCCGTGTCACGCCCATTTTCCAAAATTTTTATATTTTTTGTTTCCGGTCTATTGTGGAACTCATGCCACAAAATTTCAATGTAATACCTTTATATTTGACAGAGATATCGCTTAAAAAGTTTTTATTAGGTCACTTTATAATATACATATATAAAAGTGGGCGTGGCCGTCAACCGATTTTAACAATTTTCCGTCCAAACATTTATAATAATAATAATAATAAACCCAACGATTTCCCTCCACCCACCCAACCGCACGAGGGGCGCATCCGCATGACGTACGGATATTTTAAAATAAAATTTGGCCAAGGTGTTGAGTGGTAGAAGTTTATTAAACGTCGAGAACTTATACTGCTCAGCTACAGAAAATATAATTCCATCAGCTGGATATACATATGTACATAGAATAAAATATAAAACTACAAATAAAAGTAATAGACAAAAATAGAATAGTCAATTAGAGCGAGAGATTTGTTGTCACTTGTTAAGAGCGCACAACAGAATTTTTCTTATCAGATAAATAGAGTCTGATATATCGAAATGAGTAGAATAATCATTAAAAGATTTACATAAGCAACGAAGTGGTTCGTGTAATTCAAAATTAGTTCTACACTGCTTTAAAAAGATAGGTTGAAAATGTCTTGATGGTCGAATAGGAACATTTAAGTTTATTTCGGCTAGGAGAAATTGACTGCTTATGGATCCTTTCAGTAGTTTAACCAGAAATATTACACCTAACATTTCCCTGCGGCTTGATAAGGTTGGAAGATTAATAAGCTTCAAGCGACTAGTGTACGAGGGAAGATTTGTCCGTGGGTCCCAATGAAAGTTCCTTAACGCAAAAAGTAAGAACAGTTTTTGAATTGATTCCAGTCTATCGGAATGAACTTGATATTGCGGACTCCAGATTATTGAAGCGTATTCTAGTATAGGTCGTACTAATGTTGTAAACAGGGCTTTAGTTACGTAAGGGTCATTAAATTCCTTAGACCAACGTTTTACAAATGCTAGGATACTTTTAGCTTTGTTTACTGTAGCATTAATATGCAGGTTAAAGTGGAGCTTACTATCAAATCTTATTCCTAGGTCAACAAAATCGTAAACCTGTTCCAAACTATAGTTATTAATTGTGTAAGACGCAGGTTGAAGGATCTTCCGTGAAAAGCTCATAAATTTACATTTACTAAGATTGAGTGGCATAAGATTAATATTGCACCACGTAGCGAAGCAATTTAAATCATTTTGTAGGGCAGATCTTTCCTCCAAAGAAGAGTAAGACTTGAAAAGTTTCACATCATCGGCATACATCAGAAGTTTTGAGTTACAAATAGCATAAGAAATGTCGTTTATAAACAGCAAAAACAGAGTCGGACCAAGATGGCTGCCTTGTGGAACTCCTGAAGATACGTTAATGATGTTGGAAAAAGCATTTTTAAAAACAACTCTTTGTGTTCTATTAGTGACATATGACGCAATCCATTTTAACAGAATAGGTTGAAAACCAAGAAGATCAAGTTTATGGATAAGTAACGCGTGATTGACCTTGTCGAAGGCTTTGATGAAGTCAGTATAAATTACATCGGTATTAGCATTATTCCTAAAACCGTTAGAGACATGAGTTGTAAATTCTAGTAAGTTGGTAACAGTTGATTTACCTCTACAGAAACCATGCTGCGAACTTACTATTGATGAGGAAATGGAATGATTTAGACAATTGGTGACAATAGCCTCAAATAACTTTGGGATAGCCGAAAGCTTTGCTATGCCGCGATAGTTTTCGATGGAAGATCTACTTCCAGATTTATGTAGAGGAATAATAAAAGATTCTTTCCACGCTTTTGGGAAAATTCCTGACTTCAAAGACAGATTAAATAGTGTGGATAATGGCTGGTAAATATACTCGGCGCATTTGTTTAAAAATATTGAAGGAATCATATCTGGTCCGTAGTTTATGGACTTCTTTATTGTTTTAAGCAAAAATAAAACCTCTTCGGGATCTATAAAAGGGCATTCAAATGTGTTATTCTGAAAAACTTGATACGGGTATTCATTAAAGCTAACATTAGTATTGGAATAATTTGATTCAAAGAAGAGGGCAAAAAGGTTCGCGACATCTTGGCTATCACTGGCATCACTATCACGATATCTCATAGATGATGGGAATCCCATTACTCTACGTTTCGAGTTTACAAAACCATAAAACGATTTCGGGTTGGAAAAAATGTTCTTTTTCATTTTAAATATATAAGACTTATAGCACTTTTTGTTCAGAAGTGAGTACTTATGACGCAGAACTGAGTATTTCATATAATCCTTTTGAGAACCAGTCTTCTTATATATTTTAAAGAAGCGCGATTTTTTATTTTTTAAAGCTCTTAACTCTCTAGTGGCCCAAAGATACAAAGGTTCATTATATTTGCGTTTATGTTTCGGTACGTATTTCTCAAAAAGGTTAAGAATCGTGTTATTGAAATGCAAAACATTTAGATCGACGTTTCCATTATAGTCTGGCCATACCAATCTTGAGAGTTCTTTATTAAGTTTATTATAGTTTGCCTTAGAAAAATTGTAACAAAAACTAGACTCAGAGTTAAACTCTTTTACGTTACCACGGTTATCGTTATTTATAATTTCGTAAACCAACTCTAAAGGAGGATGGTAAACATCAACAGGTGATACCAGGGCATTAGCCCTGTTTACAGTATAATTGGATACATCATCTACAAAAATTAAGTCAAGCATTTTCCCAAACTCGTTTCTAATAGTATTGATTTGATGTAGACAGAGGTCAGATATTTCTTCAATGAAAGTGGTATTGTTAATATTAGATGTAAGTGGCACAGTATTATGATCAGCAATGCGCCATGAAATGTGGGGAAGATTAAAGTCTCCTAAGACGATTATTGAATCTAACTGTGTCATTCTAGAGATAAGAAATTTAAGTGAAGAAATAAGTTGTAAATATACTGATAGATCAGACGAGGGAGGAATGTAACATATTGCAAAATAAGTGTGACCTTTGCCGACCTTAATGCGGATGCATTTAAATTCAAAAGGTATAACGAGGTTTACATCAATTTCTTCAGATGGTATTGAAGAATGTACGGCTAGCAATACACCCCCGCCTAAGTAAGTAAATTACGCATACCAAATTTCATCGATATATCTGCTACGATTTCTGAGTTATGGCTTATAAAACTTTCAATGTTTGCCCATTAATAAGTGGGCGTGGCATCGCCCATTTTCCAAAATTTCATAAAATTTCTTCATAGGGGCCTGAGCTCAACACGTGAGTGAAATTTCATCACTCCAGCTTAGACATATACGCCGACAGTGATTCCGGCGGCGGCGGCGCTATTCCAAAAACATTTCGGCGGCGGCGGCGACGCCGGCGTGCTTTTTCGCGCCGGCGCGCCTTCCCCAAATCTACAAATCACAATCCTTATTCAAATATTAATTTTATTTAGTTACCTTAATAGCGCTGGCTGAATGGATTAAATAAACTAATTTCCACCTTAAATTGTTGAAACTTTTTTATTAACAGCAAAAAACAATTGTTACATAAACTAAAATATAAAATAAAGAAAATAAATATTAAGGAATATACACAAATCCATATGTAAGGGTAAATTTAAATTCATTTGCTTATCTTGTATGATAATAAACATGCATACATATATTTACATATGTACATATATATATATGTATAAGGCACTTTAAAATAAATATATGTATATACAGTGTTGGAAAAAATAATAGGGACAAAATTTTGCAATTCCCCATTTATTTCATTTTAAGACCAAATAATAATTACCATATATTGATGCTTACACGGAGAGGACATGCTTCAATGACTCTGGCTTGGTTTTTGTATAATAATTTAATTTTTATGAATAAAAATAATGAAATATATAATTTAAGTTGGAAATAATAATAGGGACAAACTTTAAATTCGATTGTTTTTTCAAATAAACTACAATATTACTGCTGCAGCTAGATTTAAACTAATGTTTAGTTGAAGCTCCTTTATTTTTTATAACTTCCTTACTTCTTCGTGGCATAGGGTTGACCAAATCAGCGCAATTTGCAACTGGTATTAAGTACCAAGCTTCTTTAATTTTTTTCCATAACTCTTGCTTATTTTTCCATTTTTGATCCCCCATCGTCTTTTTTAATATTCCCTATAGGGCTGAGGTTCGACAACTGTGAGGACTACTCAAAAACAGCAACTTTCTTACGTTCAAACTATGAGTTTTCGATTCTGGAGGCATGTTTGGGATCATTTTCGGCATCTAATGATATCAAGGAGGGTTGAAATGGTGCAGTTTTGAGTAGAACAATTAGCAACAGACCTCGAGAAGTAGGACTAAATGGAAGAGATCCCAGAAAAGTTCCGTATCTGAGAAAAAATTATGTAAGCCAACGAACTGAAATTTTCCAGTAGCTTAAATTCTTTAAGACTGAGGCTAGTAAAGTAGGGAACAGCCAAAGTTTTTGTTAATAACCTTTAATCGGCAAAAAATAAAACATTTCCGCATTCAGCTTCGTGTTCCTGAGGTCAAAACACGTCGATTGGTTCCTTTTTTTTTTTAATTTTGAAGAACTTTAGCAGTTAGCAAAACTAGGAAAATATGTACACATCTCGCTCCATACGGGTATGGCGCGCCAGCGCACGCCGCCGCGCCGATACGCCGATTTCACGGATTATGGCGGCGGCGGCCGATTATGAAGATAATCGGCGCGGCGGCGGCGGCGTCAATCGGCGGCGTATATGTCTACTCCAACTATATTAGTGGCTGAGATATCAAATATCCGATTTTTTCTATATAGGAAAAGTGGGCGTGGTCATGGTCCGATTTCACCCATTTTCAATACCAACCGTCCCAGTCTGGATACCAACTTGCATTTCAAATTTCATCAAAATATCTCAATTTTTGCGCGAGTTATAGTGTTTACAGACGGAAGGACGGATGGACGGACAGACGGACGGACGGACGGACGGACGGACATGGCTCAATCGATTTCTCTTTTCACCCTGATCATTTTGATATATCGTCGGTCTTCTGCAAGAAACACGAATGTGAAATTTTTTCTAAGTACGATGTCTGCTCTTTATCCTGTATATATTGAAGTAATAACAATTAATATTGGTATAAATTCTTGTGTAAACATACATACATTATATATACTTGTATGTACATAATTAATTGTAAGCTGATTCAAAAGCATGTTTGTAAAACGCTTCATATATATAATATTTTTTTAAGTATGCTTAAAAAGGCAATAAATAATAAAAATTGAGAAACAATTTATATAAATCTTTCTCAATACCCTTTGTTTAAAAAGCTTGAAAGCAATATTGCATTAAGCTTAATTTACACTTGAATGAAAGCTTGAAAACATATTAATAATCACATTTTTTTAAGCTTGCTGTAAAAATTTTTTAAATTTAGGTTTTACAATGCGTCGTATTAATAAAAACCAAGCAAATGCTTTTACTCAAGATTTCGGAAATTTTAATGAACCAAATTTCAAAATTTGAGTAAAAGGTCTGAAATCTTAAGCAAAAGCAAATGCTTGGCTTTTATTAATATGGGCCAATGATTCGTATAATTGATGGATTTTTTTTTCGGAAAAGGGAAGTACAAAAGCATCACTAAAATTCAATATAATGTTGAATGTTCCACTATATCGACCCCTTTGTGCGACTTTATCGTAAGGGACAAAGCAAATTTTACAGGGGAGCATTTTTTTGTTCTTTTTTTACTGTTCTATAGTGGTATAATTAAATGAAATTGAACATGTGACTAGATAGTTAATTAATATACTGAACCTGATATTTTTTTCTTGAAAAAATTTGCACTTTGCGAAAAAATAATAATTTTGTCCCTTACGATAATTAATAATATAATTGGGCAATTCACAAGCTGTTGTAAAGTATTGTAATGTTGTATACTGGTAAAGGTTTACAATAGGTGTATCAGTAGGGTTGATTTTTCTCATACAAATTTCAATACAACCAATACAACTGGGCAGCCTATGTTTATTGAGTGTGCTATTTGATTTGTTTTTTATTCTGACAGTTTGTTAAAAAAAAATTTAAACAAAAATATGGAAGCGGTGAGACGAAAAAAAAAACAAATTACTTGCATCGTGTGTATCATATATCAATTAGGACTTGAATCCGCCGCTAACACATCTAATAACTGTTTTTCGCTTTCGCCTGGCATTTTTTTTATTAAAATTTTTGTAAACAACAAACTGTAAACAATAACGAAATACAACAAAACACATACGAGAGTCTGTTCACAGGTACTGCGTTCTTATGCACATTTTCCTTTACAACATACAACTTTACAATAGCCAGTGAATTGCCCAAATATAATGTTTTATAAGCGTATTTGAATAAATGTCCCTTACGATAATATTTAAAAAAGGTTGTATATGACAAATACAAGTGTCTTATTCCATACTTTTGCATTTTAATGTTGGGGTCATGGTAATATAGTGAGTAAGTGAGTTTCCACATTCGAATACGATAAATTCGAGCTCAAGAAAAAAGTATAGATTGTCCCTTACGATAAAAAAGAAAGCCAATTTTTGGCACAACTATAAGGATTTCAGCTACAATATTTTACCAGGTAATGCGCTGAGGAATGTAGAACAAATTTGCATTAAAAAGCAAATTTCGAGAAAATTATACTTACGATAAAATGGCGCAAATGCCATTGGATTGAATTTCAAATTGGTATCATGGTTCGAAACAGGAGGAGAATATAAAATAAAGAACACTACAGTAAAGATGAAGAAGGGAAGAAGATGAAAAGTAAAATGCCAATAAAAATGCTAATAACAATTTTTTTCTTGTGCAAAATCCTAACTTTTTCCATACATAAATCTAAACATACCTTGAAATTCCGGGAATTTGCGCGGTTTTTGGTGTAGCTCCATCCAGTTTTTGGAAAAGTGAATTTTTTTTTTTCAGTTTACTTACTCTAAAACACCCTATTTTCATATTCCGGTGCCGGAGGGAGGATCTAAAAAAAACGCATCTAATGTACATATGTCTGAAGATATGCATCAAGTTGCGTCCTAAACGGATTGGCCGATAAATAAATCTTACACATACATTGTAATACAATAGTATTTTCTGAAATACAGCTGGAAAGGTTGTATAAAAAATTTTAAGTTGTTCTTTTTTCATTTATTTTGCATATTTTATAGAAACGCGGCGTGAAACCCTTATCCTTATATCCTTAGCTAGTTTTACATATGAGCAAATTTTAAAGCAAATTACATGCATACTTCAACACCTTTTTTCCACCATTTATAACAAAATTTCCAACGATTTATCTTCGGAAGTAGTTACAGCAGAGTAGACGGTATGTGCATGCAAAATTTTAAGCCAAAAATCCTAATGGTTTAGGCTGTATGACGTTTTGAGTTTTATTTTATGAATAATAAAATAAAAATCAGAACATAATTTTTCTTCTTGAGCAAAAAAAATAAAAATTACACATAATCATTATGCCTTGAGGGAAAAAATAAAAATCAAGAAATAATAATTATGCTTGAGAAAAAAAAAATAATTCCAAGAATAATACTTATTAGTGATCAAAAAAATGTAAATTACATAATAATAATTACTTTCGATCGAAAAAATAAAACTCAGGCTGTAATTATTACTTTCGATTTTTATGGATAAAGCTCTTAAAATAAAAATCATTGGAGATAGCCGTAGATTATACAGAGATAAATATAGTGGTATATTAAAATTTAATTTGTGATAGTGATAACATGCTGATTTTTTGGTCAAAATTTTAAAAATAATAAATATTTTCCATCCTTGGTTATAAACTTATTTCACGAAATTTTCGGTTCAAGGTTAAGAAATTTTTGCTCAAAAATAAATTCAGTAAGAGAACAAAACTGTGTTTCTGTATTTACGTTGCGACTAAAACTTGTTTGAATACGATTGTTCTTAATTAGTGCAAATAAAAATTTGTTTTGCACTTAATAATGTGTATTCAAGTGTGTAAATAGTGTCGCTCAAATTAGGGGGACATATTTATCCTTAATCAGCAAAGCAAATTTTGTTTTATAATAATAATAATACAATGGCGCTATTATAACTCTGACGAGTTTTATGGCCGCGCTTCTCTCCCAATTCGAGGTGTGCTCCTTTTGTTTTTCCTACTAATTGGGTGGACCTACAGTTTTATGCCGGCTTCGAACGGCGAATGCATTTTTTGTGAGAAGCTTTTTCATGGCAGAAATACACTCGGAGGGTATGCCGCCCACTGCCGAGAGGTGACCGCTGCTCTTAAAAAACCCAATAATTGGATTTTTACTAATTAGAAAAATTTTTTTTGTGTTGATCCGGACTGGGGTTTGAACCCCATAAATATTTGGTTTTTGTTATTTTCGCCTAACTACGAACCGTTGCAGATACACGAATCGGTCGTTTGGGCTATGTTAGTGGTCACTTTGAAAGTACTCCAACCTACCACAAATGGAGCATATAATACAGGGATTTTTGCAGGGGATATGTGTATGCATACATACATAACTACATGCATACATACATATGTTTGAATGTATACACGTCATTCGTCGTCGCACAATGGGAACGTTTCATACAAAAAACGGCCATAAATAGTAAAAATGGACCTAGAGTGCCCAAATTTTGAAATTAAGCTTTTTTTATGAATATTAGTACATGGTGTAAAAATGAACTTAATCTGATGACAAATTGTCCCACCCTCCATATAACGGGTGTCGCCAAAAACCATTAAATTGCAATTATTTTGGAAATTAATTAAGTTACAATGCTGAAATTCAGTATGCAAGCTTCTTTGATGAATATTAGTACATGGTGTAAAAATGAACTTAATCTGGTGACAAATTCTCCCAAACTCCATATAACGGGTGCCGCGAAAAACCATTAAAATGCATTTATTTTCGAAACTAATTGAGTTGGAATGCTGAGGGGCAATTATATATATAGGTATAAGCATATATTTGTAACTATGTACTTCAAAAATATTTATTTAATTATCTACATATGTGACGTTTATGTATGCTTATTTAAAATCTGTACTCTTAGGGCTTGGATCCCCACGTAAACTCCCATTTATAAGGTAACGGCACAGGTGGGAGACGAAATAGATAAATGCAAATATCAACAAGTGTATGCGTACCAAAGACTTTATACCATTTATGAATGATAGAAATTAAATTTTATCTGTTTAATTGAATAAGTTACAAATACTCAAATTTATCTTGTACATATGAACAATCCGTTGTATGGGAGCTATATTTTATACTGGATTTGGGCGATTCCGACAAATGATAAACTTTACATAAAAATACATAGTATTTCGGCACAAAGTTATAACACTATTTCATGTTCATGGCTGGTATAAAAAGCAGCAAATGATAGTATATCGCTATACTATCATACCTTAATAAGCTGATTTTACGAAAAAGCCCTTTAAGTTTTCGATCGCTATATATGTATGTACATCAATAGTACACATAGCACAGATAATTTTTTGATCTCAAACTCTAAATTTTCAATATATCAGACCGAAATTTCGTCATATAATGCACATACATATATGTACATACACACACATGCATGCATACCCATCCTTACCTGAAAACTCGCGTTTTTGAGTTATGATACTTTTGAAGTAAAAGGCTAAAAGTAAGTATATATATGTAAATATTCTATATAAAATTGCATTAGTTAATATATTAGCGATTTTGAAGCATAAATATATGTCAAAACTGCTCATCAATGCTTTTCTCTCTAGCTACACATGTGTACATATGTATGTACATCCATAGTGATAGCGCGCATATACACCTCGTCGAAAAATATGAATTAGTGAGAAGAGCGCGCGTCAATGATGAAACTGACTATGGGGGGTTATAAAGCACACTTGGGGTGAACATATATTAAAAAACTGAGGAGACCTTTTTTTTTATTTTTTTCAAACTTTTGGAATTTTTTTGAATTTTTTTTTTTACCCTGCAAAAAAAAACAATTTATAATAGAACCTATATAGCTAATTCAAAAATGAGCTGCTGTATTTCATATTGTGAACCATTTTCTATATTACAGATGTAAATTGGATGATAGATCTTCTATACACTTTTATTTTTTAATATTGAATATGTCATTATAAATGTAATTTGAAAAATGCACTTTTAGCCAGTTAGGAGAATAATTAAAACACGCGAAGGCGCGCGTGCAATTAATATCTGTTAATGTGATCTGATAAAGAATATATTAGTTCATAACACAAAAAAAAAACCAAGATACCGTTTTTTTTTGTTTTTATTATTTTATTCCTTAAAGTGGACGAAGAAAAATTTTTTTCTATATTTTTTTATCAGTATTTGCAAAATCATATAAAATCAGATTTCAAAGTTAGAAGAAACGAGATTACTTCCTAGAAAAGTAGAAGTCATTTGCTATATTTGGACATATATACGTCGATAAATGGCTTAGATAGAGCTTTTCGTATCAGGTCATAAAATTCATAATTCATTGACATATTTTTTGTTCAACTTTGAGCACCCTGTATGGCTAAACGAAACGGAACTCAAGAAATTTTACATGGGCTTTTTTTTTGTCCCATAAGATATCTGTCGATTGCAGTTAAAAAATATTTATTTATCACTACTTTAATTTCGAATTTATTTTTGGCCAAAAAATCCCATTGTGCGTCGTCGCGATAAACATTTGGTTTTTGTTGTTATGTTCGGCTAACTGATAGGTACTCCATCAATTAATCCAATGTAGGTACTCCATGGATTAATTTGATTATTATGCGGGACTGGAGTATATACTCCGTTGCAATGACATTCATTGTTAAATGGACCATATTTCTTGTATGAAATGTGGCAAGTTATGGAGTAATCGGTTGGTCCATAGCGAGCACTCCATGGATTAGCGAATGGAGTACTCGGAATTTTTGCAGGGATCAATCTATTCACACGGACACAGCAGCGCACTAACACAAAGTCGTTTACGGTTTACGCGTAAACCTGCAAAAAAATGTGCAATTAATCCCGAAAGAGATTTGTCCCGGAATGATCTCTTTCGAGAACAATCGGTCCACAATTAGTCCCTGATTCTTCCCGTACGGGTATAAATGTAGACTAATTGTAGACCAATTGTTCCCGAACGGGTATAAATGTAGATTAATCGCTTTCATCCCGAACGGGTTCAAATCTAGAGTTCTTAAATGTAGAAATTTTACAAAAATATGCAAAATATTTAAAAAATTGCAGGGACCGATTTTAATCGTTATTTGCATGAAAATCATTATGAAAACTTCGTTAACAATAAAATGCAAGTATGCCAATATAATGATTTTAGCACATTCTATCCAAATATGACCTCATCTTTATTCTGAAGATTTTTATTTTTTAAATTTTTAAATAACCATTATTTACGATTTTTATTTTTTCGATCAAAAATAATTTTTATTATTGGATTTAAATTTTTCCGATGAAACTTGATCGATATTTTATGATTTTTATTTTTTCGATCAAACATAATTTTTATTATTGGATTTTAATATTTCCGATCAACTTTAATAATACCCATATATAAAAGTGGGCGTGGCCGTCAACCGATTTCGCTAAAATTTTTCACATGTATTACCACAAGTAATAAAAGTGTGCACACCAAGTTTCGTCATTACATATAAATTATTTGTCGAGTTATGTGCTCAGAAATCTCGTATATTCCTTCTTCTAAAAAGAGGCGGTGCCACGCCCATTTTCCAAAATTTTTCCGTTTTTCGTTTTATGTCCACAGTTGGACCCTTGCCATAAAATTTCAACGATATATCTTTATATTTGACAGAGATATCGCTTACAATGTTTTTATTAGGCCACTTTATAATACACATATATAAAAGTGGGCGTGGCCGTCAACCGATTTGAACTATTTTCCGTCCAAACGTTTTCCTAAATAAGTAAATCACGCGTACCAAATTTCATCGATATATCTTCAATGGTTTCTGAGTTATGACATATAAAACTTTCAATGTTTGACCCTTAATAAGTGGGCGTGGCACCGCCCATTTTCCAAAATTTCATCAAATTTCTTCCTAGAGGCCCGAGCTCAACACGTGGGTAAAATTTCATCACTCCAACTATATTAGTGACTGAGATACCAAATTTCCGATTTTTTCTATATAGGAAAAGTGGGCGTGGTCATGGTCCGATTTCGCCCATTTTCAATACCAACCGTCCCAGTCTCTATCTCAATTTTTGCGCGAGTTAGAGTGTTTACAGACGGACAGACGGACGGACGGACGGACGGACATGGCTCAATCGATTTCTCTTTTCACCTTGATCATTTTCATATATATAAGTCTATATCTATCTCGATTATTTCATTCTGTTACAATCCACCGTTATGTGATTAAAACTATAATACTCTGTGTACTAGTACAGCTGAGTATAAAAATGTCGTGGAGGAGTTGTCTACTCAGAAAAATGAGAGGAATCCGAATTTCGATGGCGCGGTATCGATTAATTTCCCTCCATACAAATCGCCCCACCCTAATATACATATGTATATTTATGTAATTTTTTTTATTTTTACTTTCAGGACCCATTGCTAAAATGCCTTTTAAAGGCAAAACGCCAGAGGATAGCCTCAGGAGCGCACTGAGGTTTCAAAAGTCGAAGCATTTTAAAAAGGCATACAGGGAGGAAAAACGCGAATAAAAGCAACCACAACGTCAATAACACCACATCGTATGTATATGACAGAGTCACAATTGTTTATGTTATGTTATGTTTTAAGAAGCGAAAAGGTGTTATTTATCGATTATTTCATGCAATTGCTCGATTGGCGCTGGTGTTATTGCATCAGCACAAAAAAAAAATTGCGCCATTACCCATGGCTAATTTTGCCTGAAATTGTTGAATTGAATTAAATTTTTTATTTTTATTATAAATATAAATACATAATAAACACATAAAACTATGTTTTTATTTGTGGAAAAATAGTTGTATGGGATAACTTTCATTTGATATCCGATTGGCATCAAAGTGGAGTTCTCTACTTTCGTACTCGTTCAGGTATAAAAGGGTACAATTAGTCTCTCCATAGGACATGCTCAAACAAAAAGGAACACTTCATTCCATATAAAGAGATACAAAAAGCTAGTAGTCGTATGGAAAAAGGAACACTTCATTCCATATAAAGAGAATCAAAAAGGGGGTAGTCGCATGCTCCCTTGCGAGTTGTTCCGGATGTATCCTGGATTAGTCGCATTTTTTGCAGGGTAAGATTTTATTTATACACCTTCAAAAGTATCTATGTATCTGAAAAAGGTTGCTCATACGCCTAGGCACACAATGATTTACATAATTATGCGTTTCAAAATCAAAACTACAAAATAATGCGCTAAAACTAGCTATGTGAAAAATTACATATGCGAAATATTTAACATTGAATTTGCAAAAATCTATATCATATTGCGGTTAGTTTTTTATATGGTTAATTTCCTTATGGGCCAAGCTTTCGGGTTATAACAAACTATATATGTAGGTAGGTACATGCAAATAAAATAGAGCGTGGTGTCTTAGTGTTTTTTTCTAATTTGTGCTTAATATGAAAAATTCACATGGCCCTATTTGAAAGTGGATTACTCAATTGATATTAATTGTATAGAACCAGCTAATGAAATGAACAATAAGAATATCATATACACTGAAATCTAGAGACTTTGAGCTTTCGGCATAATAAAAACAAAGCAGATCTTTTCGCGTGTCCTCTCATTTAAGCACTTTCTTTGCCCAAAATCTTAACATTATTTTTTGTTCATCGAATAGTTAACATTAAATTAAAACATTAAATTTATAACATATGTACATATTTACTTCATCTTTAAAATCAGTTCATGTAAAAAAATATGTTAGTACGTATCCTTTTTAAAAGAGGAAGGCAAATAAGGAATTTAATATTGTTCAAGATATTTATGTTTTTTTTTTATTGGTTTTAGCAATAAGTATGTACATATGTATTTATATACTTAACAATAAATAAATAAACAATTAAAATATTCAAATTGGCCAAACCGCAAAATACCAAAATCTTATATGTTTTTATTGTGCTATATGCATATTCATGTATGTAAGCATGTACGAGTATATTGGTAAGTATTAAAACAAAAACAAATAAGTATCACATTTTACAATGGCCTCCTTAATACATACATATGTATGTATGAATATATTGTAAACACATTTACATATCGCACGTTTTATGCAATAGGGATTTAACTCAAAAAAAATTTTTTTTTTTGGGAAAACGCAAATAAAGTTTTATAATTTCAAATAGTTTCCTTCTACGGCTAACTACAAAATCACTTTAATTTCCGCCATTTTTATCTTTTTGAATATTTTATAAGACTAGACTCAAAGGCACTACCCAGTTATTGAAATATATGGCAAAATCCCAGAAATCGAAAATTTCGAGTTAAATCCCTATTCCATAAAACAGGCGATATGTATATGAAATATAACACTTTGGCCAAGTTTCATGTGCACACATAAACCACCTCGGCCAAGCAGGAAAAATCTCTTTAAATTTTTAACTTATACTGATTTTAGTGAATGTTTTAGTAGGAGATAATAGATCCGACCGATGTTTTTTTGTCGGAAAAGCAAGCAACCAAAAAGTAATTCTAAGCGCTTCTTTATCTTTCTTGTTATGTTTAGTTCTGTCCGATAATTCAAATGAGCTTGCTTCAGCGCGTTATCTTCAATTTTACTACAGGGCGGGTTATCTACCATCAATGGAAGAAATATATGGACATACATACATATGTATATTCTTGGTTTGTTTTTGGAGTGAAATAATTATTGTACGCTCACATGAGTTCAACTTTAATGTGTGGTCAGTTGTGGTTATTTTGCTGCAATATCAGCATCGTCAAAGACCAACAACAACAACAACAACAACAACAGTAACAGCAATCAAGGATGCCACTAGGAAAATTTTTTTCCTACCAAAAACCTACAAAAATGGCTTCGAGCCTACCAATTTTTTTTTTTTTAAAGTAAGATTTTTAAAACTTTAGTATTAAATTTAATATTATTTGTACAAATTTCAATTAATTTTAGAATGAGTGATAAAAATTGTGAAGGAAAAGAGGAGGAAGAAGCAGTTTCCAGATAAACAAAAACTTGAGTTGGCGTTAAATGATATTCGGACAAGGTTGGATTGGGTATTAGTGGCTGCCACCGCTCGGCCAGTGCGGAGTAAATCGGGATTTACATTTTGTGGAATAACATCCGAGGAATAATGAGCACAAGCAACTCATCCTGAAGGAAATGTAAGAAGATTTCTCGAGGGAAATAGAGGACAATGTTTCCACTTGGTACAGCAAACCACTGTAGACCTGTAGGCAAGGTTAGGTGAAAAAGAATTAATGAAAGTGAGTCTGGAGGTGAATATAGCGGACAGTAGCACAACACACATCAGAGTTGCATATCAGTTGCTCTAAAAAACTTTAGAACTTTGAAACAAAAAAAAAAACAAGAAAACTGTCGTATTTGTAATACAGTAGTGAGGTCAAAGAGCATTTTCTAATTATGCAAATGAATACATATATGCTCTTTTCTATATTATTCAAATCTACCACCATTCTACCACGATCTTAAAATATTTATCTCACATATTTTCGCTGTGCTGGCAACCATCTTCTGTCGACTTTGGTTCTACAGTGCAGCAAACACATTTACTACCTAGGCAGGCCTGATGGCCTATTGTGATACCACATGGAGCTCTTTATTATACACCATGTAGACGAACAACCTTGTTTGCTTCATATAGCATACAATTTTAGATGCCTTTCTGTTTTCAATCTCCTCCAGTTGTGTCTGTGGCGGCAAGTATACTTGGAGCTCAAAGAAAACGTTTCTATTTAGCAGAGTTTTGTGACAAAACTCTACTGAGAATACACGTTTTCTCAACAGTGTTGTGGCAAACTGACCAAATGTACCAAATCCGTGATGTTAGCTGACCGAAGGCAAAAACCTACAAAAATTCAAATCGTCCTAACAACCTACCAAAAGGAATAAAACCTACCAGTTTTGGCAGGAAAAGCCCAAAGGTGGCATCCCTGTCAGCAATATCAGTGGCAAAAGAACAACCACAACAAAAACAACAGCAATAACAAAAATATCAAGCATAAATACAAACCACATCATTTCCAGCTCGGTAAGCAACAATACAATTTCCAGTTATAACAATTTTCCTTTAGCACAGCAGAAGAGCACAAGCACAGAGACTAGTTGCAGTAGCCGGTCGGTTGATTGTTGTTATTTTCTATTTTTTGCCTTTTTTTGCATTTCTTGTTTTATTTTCGCTTAAAAGTAGCCTAAACTATGCTGCGGAAACTAAAGAAATTTGTTGAAAATTGGCTGCTGAAAACTATGTTAGTGTCGTACGTCGCAAGCTAAAAACATTGTGAAATAACTTAACCAAACACAAACACACAAAATTATTAAAATGTATTAAAGTTTACACATACTATATACACATACTAGCTGACCCGGCAAACTTCGTTCTGCCCAAAATAGATTTTTTTATTAATTTCATTTCAAAAATTGTTATTATACCGGTATTTTTTTAATAGAAAATTAACGATTTTTCACTACTTAATTGTGTATACAACTTCAAAAATATATAATTTTAGTATTCAGTTTAAGGCTGCACGATACACAACATTTTTAATTTAATAATAAATAGCGAGAACGGTTTTCCAACACGGGAACACGCCATATAGAGCTGACCATGTGAAAACATGGCATTTCTAGGTTTATGCCTCATACTTCCAACGACCGCCCTTGTGACTTGTTATTTGTCATCACAAATGCAAGTTTCACTGGGAACTGCATACGTGTGAATTGGAAGGCAAATCTGTTGAAGATAAGGGAATCCGGGGAAGTAAGCATTCATCTCCCTTGGACGGGCCTTTCAAAATGCCTGCCACTATTAAATTGTCCATTAGCTTCGTAACAATCAGTCGTGTACCATTGCACAGTTTGGGAGCATGAAGATTGCGTAGCATAATAACAACAGACCCAACTTTGGGACGCAAACGATGAGGCATTGCAGGCAAATCCTGAGAGTTTAATAACTCCACTGGGTAATTTACTACTTCGTCTTCATTTTCAACGCGATCAATAGATTTATAAAAACGTAGATCTCCCGGAATTTGATTTTGCGGCTAACCGTTCGTAGTTAACATAATTTTGAGCGATATTTGGATATACACTGCTAATTAGTTCATCCTTACTTGAAGCGAATTGGCAAACCGCAGTTGGAATCGATATTAATCCACTGCAAGGATCTATCGGAAGTTGTCCATTGCCGATTCGTAGCAGCTCTTTTGAAAAAGCCTCTGCAGTGCTATCGTGCGTTTATCTCATCCGCCGCTGTTGATTTTGGAATCACGGGTGGTGTTTGTCTGAAGTCGCCCGCCAGCAATATCTTCACTCCTCCAAAGCAACGATCATTATTGCGCAAATCTCTCAATGTTCGGTCGAGTGCTTCTAATGATCGTTTGTGGGCTATTTTGCACTAATCTCATATGATCAATTTACAGTTTTTGAAAACTTGTGTCATTGCTGATTGCTTTGAAATATTGTAAACAGGACTTTCGTGTATTTGCAAGTTTAATGGAAGCTTTAATGCTGAATGTGCCGTTCTGCCACCTTCCAACAGTGTTGCAGCAATTCCGGTAGATGCAAGAGCTAATGCAATACCACGGGCGCATCGAGAAAAAATATGCCACCGTTTCCATCATTTACAGCGTTTATTAGTTGATTGTACGCACTGCTTTGCTGTTGATTCAACAGTGGATAATTTATTTGTACTTGTTGTTGCAAGTGAGTTATATCGAAAGCACGCTCGCCATGAACACTTTTAGGGATATTTAGCCATAAAAATTAAGATCGAATGGGAGGTGCTACGCCCCCTTTACCCAAAACAACTGTTTTTTTTTTCATAAGCATCCTATTGATATCGTTAATCTCCTGATCAATTTTCAGGTCCCAACCTTAAACGCTTTTATAGATATCCAGCTTGAAAAATTAAGTTTGTATGGGAGGTGCCACGCCCCCTTTTCTGATAACCCCCACTTTTATGCGTGGGAATGGCTTTGATATCATTAAGCTCTATACCAATTTTCAGCTCCCTACCTTGAAAACTTTTAGAGATAATCAGCTTAAAAAATTAAGATTAATTGGCAGGTGCCACGCCCCCTTTTCCGATAACCTACACTTTTATGCGCAAAAATTGTTTTGATATCATATATGTAGCTCTGTACCAATGTCCAGGTCCCTGCCTTAAATCCTTTTAGAGATATTCAGCTTAAAACATTAAGGGTGTATGGGAGGTGTCACGCCCCCTTTTTCGATAACCCCCACTTTTATGCGGGAGAGTGGTTTTAATGTCATTTAGCTCTATAGCAATTTTCAGGATCCTACCATTTATTCTTTCTGATATATTCAGCTTCCAACGCTAAGTTTGTATGGGAGGTGCCACGCCCCCTTTTCGTGTAACTCCTATTATTTTGCGTTAATATGGAATTGTTATCGTTTATCTCCATACCAATTTCTAAGTCCCTACCTTAAACAATTTTAGAGATAATCAGCTTTAAAACTTCAGCTTGTATGGGAGGTGCCACGCCCCCCTAATATTTTTTAATTTTCTCTTCGACTAAACCTTCCCGGGGTTACAACAAACAAACCCCCCTAAGGAAGTATTTGATTTGGTTCAGCCGTTTTCAAGTTTTAGCGTTACAATTAAAAACCAAATCATTTTTATATATATAGATATACATATGTATATTGTGTCTAATTTTGTCCGCTTGACCGGCTGCCCTGCCTGTCTCACTTAAGTAGGTTAGCAAGTTCTTTTATTTCTTGTGCAACCAGAAACATTTTAATAAGCAAAAGTATCCCCAGAGTGAAATTCTTGTATAAGAAATTATTATTTTTGCTTGTATGCTTACACATATATATATGTACGTGTAAGTTATATAATTACACAAATGCAACAATTTTCCGCTGGTCTGCCTTTCGAACCACAAAAATTTCTAGCATAAATAGTAATTACAACTTTAGATTTAATTGCAGTTTCTGGCAGAAAAGTGTGTGTAAGTAGAACAGGAGTAATATTTTAGTATGCATGTTTGGGGAATTAAGCAAGGAACTGCGAGTTTGATATTTCATATAATCCAAAATCTGATGGGCTTTCCCATATATGTATATTGAAGTACACTTGATATTGTTAGAAGAGAGAAAACGCCCCATCGTCACATTCACTATTATGACTCATAGAGATTTGGCAGTAAACCCTTAAGACATGCCTTAACCAACGAAAGAAAAACTTTTCTGTGATATTCAATGACACCTGGACTGATATTTAGTTTGAATTTAAGGCGATATTTGCGGCGAATTACAACAAAGTGACGTTACTGCCAAGATGAAAATGTGCTGACTCTTTTACTTCGTCTTATTCGCCACCAAACCCATTTTGTTAGTTCCTTTAACCAGCTTGTAGATGCCAAATGTTGAACGACAAAACCGTATGTCAAGTTTCTGTTGTTTAATTTTTTCTTTTTTTTTTTGTAAATAATTACCAATTTGTGGTATTATATATGATATATTAACTACTATGTATGTACATATCGTCGTACCATACGAAAACTAACATCAGATTTTTTGTGGCTGACGAAAAGTAAAAAGTTCAAGTTTTGGCCGACGAAAAGTAATAAAACGAGTTTTGGCTGACGAAAAGTAATAAAATCCACTTTTGGCTGACGAAAACTATCAATTTCGTTTAAACAACAACAATTTTAATGTAAAAACAGTATATAATTACTGATACTTTTCGTCAGCCAAAAGTCGATTTTATTACTTTTCGTCAGCCAAAACTCGATTTTATTACTTTTCGTCGGCCAAAAGTTAAATGTTCTACTTTTCGTACAGAATTTTTTTATTGATAGCTTTCGCCAGAAATTTTAAATATGTTAGTTTTCGTATGGTACGACGATATGTATGTATATAACAATATATTGAAAATAATAAAAGCTACAGAAAACCAGTTCACAATACATACATATATACAAGATTATACACTCTTTCATTAACCAAAAATGAATACGCAATAAATCAGCGATTAATCGATTTTGCTTTATATCAACTTAAATTATCAGCTGCCTTTTGCCATTTGTTCAAAAAAAAGCTCATTATTCTCCTACTTTATAAAATAGAAGATACATATGTATGGTATGTATGTACATGCATATACGTACCCAAATATGTATGTATGTATATACAAATGTACGTATGTATTGCTTTGAGCTTAAAACACAATATCGAAAATCCCAATGCAATCAAGGATAGACAATAGCAGCAACAACAAGAGCAACGACAAAAAGGCAAATGGGATATAAGAAGCCAACACACACAATGCGACAACAACAGCTGATTAAGGCAATCAAGATACATACATACATAAATACCTATTTACAAATAGGTATACATATTTATACTTACATATGTATGTATATGTATTAGAAGGCTGCACGAATGGATTCGAAACGGCCAACAAAATATTCGCGGCCGTCCAATTACAGTACCTAATTGTTTCTGTCGTTTTAGAATAAACGCAAGTAGAGCACAACCATAAACAGAACCATTACAATTACTTATTCGTAGCGACAATTACATGACCTTAAAAAGGTTCTGCAAATTGTGTACACTACTTGCGAATACTTCGAATATAATCGAAATATATGTATGTACAAATTTCGAACCAGAGCTTTTTACGATCTACATATTTCCAACTGTTCTATATATTTTAAAATAACTCGGTAACCAATACTTCGATTCTTTTGATTTTTTCGGCATTAGTTAGGAAACTTATTTGGCATATTAAGGTGGTTTTATGAAGGAAATAAAGTTCTCCCGAAATTCGCGGAACAACCCGATTTTCATGCGAGTATAATACGGAAATCTATACCTAAAATTTTTCCTTAATATATTAAAATTTAGAGGTCGTGCAAATGCCTCCAAATTTCTTTCTCCTTTTATATCAGTGATGATACATAATTTTTTTCAAAGTCCTTAATGAACAAGAAAATCATTAAAAAATGGAACATATGTTTGTTGGGCTTTTATTTTTTGGTCCACCTTAATGCCGTATGCACATTAAATAAACAAACAAACCAAAGAAGCAACAAGGTTTTGCGAATACTTCATAACATGGTTATTATTATGTTCTATTCTATCGTGGCGAATAGTGTACACTAATCACTCCAACAGAGCAAATAGAAATAGTATTTGTATTCCAAATGAAAAGTATGGGTTATATTCGTATCTTCATTGAAATTGTGCTGTGACTAATTGTACAATGCATAGAGTATTCGCAAATATAGAAGAGGCAAATGGTATTGTGCAGAGGTCTAATATGTATACGCAAATTAGGGTGGTACTCAAAAAACCAAATTAGCTATTCTACTTCGGAAACAGCACAGTCAAAAAAATCGCATATAAATAAATTTTGGTGCTGATCATAGTTGGTTAAGGGTGGTTGCGCAGGGGTCGAAATTCAGAAAAATCTATGGAGATTCAAAAAGTTAAATTTATATATGTATATACATATATATATAATGCCTAAAATCGATATTCCTGTACTCAAGGATTTTAAATATAAATGTTGGTGCTAATCGAAGACGGTTAAAGGGTGTACACTGAGGTAACACACGGTAATATGAACTTAGATCCCTGTGCGATACCACTTAACCGTCTTCGATCGGAACAAAAATTTATATGTAGTATCTTCGACTATATTAGCATCGACCTGGGGGGGGAGGTTGAAGAAATATGTATATTATGTAAAATTTGTATCCATTCATTTGGTAACTACCCTAATGTATATGGAATTTTCAGTTACCTACAAAAGAGTTTATTGGTTTCGTTGTTTTTTAATGACTTTTGCGCTTTGAATGCCATTTTACTGAATTGCGATTATTGCCTTTTGTTACATACTCTACCAGTTTAGACACCCTTATTCTTCTGTCAGGCCCTGTGCTAGTGCTTTTATTTGTGCTTTGGTTTGTGCTTTGCTTTGTTTTGTTGTCATTGTCAATGATTTCCTTTTGTTTATATGTTTTTTTTTTGTTTTGTACTTTTTAGGTTACCAAACTTTATCCCAATGGGCGTTACATGTGAAGCGACAAAAGTTTTTTTCTACAAGCACATAATCGAAAAAGTTTTCACGTTTATTGGAACGGTACGTAACTTTATTCACTCTACAAGCGAGCAAAAAAACAAGATGAAATTAAAATATATGTAGAAAAATGAGGAAAAAATACACTGTTGTGTGCCTTTCTAGTCGTAAGTCACACCTACATATAAAACTTTTGAAAATCTTCTCGCCTGTTTAAACGCTCAATAGCACAAGTGAAAGTTAAGTGATACAACCAGATTTCGATTGATATTTATTAATTAGAGTTTTTACTTCTTGACAGAACAGTTACATATGTACAATGTACATTGTACATATAATCCAAACTTAAATGATAAGTTGCTATTCGCATTTATTTAATTTTTGTTGTTGTTTTGTTTAACCCACGCGAACCTAATCATCGAAGGAACAAGGTTTGTAAAACTGAAAAAAAATGCAACCAAAGGAAGATTAAGTGAGCATTTTTGTTTCACAATGCATCCATTCTTTTGAAGCTTGTCAAATCCATTTCCCAACCATATATCTTTGACATCCTCATAATTAAAAGTGCTTTGCAAAAACTTTATATAATCGTATTCTCTTGTAATTGCATTTTACAAAAATATCTTTATTTACTTTTGTGGCCCTTTTGACGTGGTGCCTTGCAACAACTTCATTAACCTCGAAAATTAATTGATGCACTTTTTTCAATTTACCAACTAAGTAAATGGCTTCCGACTAAAAGCCAATAAAAATATACGCACATACTTGTGTGCATGTAGTTAAGTATATTTATATGTACTTTTGTATATACGACACTTAATTGTGCTGACAGTTTAGATTACAAACTTTTTATATGTATATACATACACAGTAAAAAATGATAGTTTAATTCTAATATCATTTGGTACTTGATTTAATCATTCTTGGAATTAAATTTGAATTTTAATGCTAAAAAGTCTTATTTTTAAACTATGAGAAGTTTTACAATTTTATTTATTCCAAAATAGTTTCAAAATAAAGCCTTGAGAAGTATTAAAATTCTCTCTAAAGAAATTTAATTATTTATGGTTTAAAAACAAATCCTGAAAAGTATAAAAAACTTTCTCTTTCTCAATGTATTACAATCAAAGCTTTTTTGGTTTGAAATCAAAACCAAAAGAATATTAAAACAAATTTTCATAAAAAAAGTCAAAATAAATACATAGTATGTACATAAACAAAATGTTTCTAAAAGTTCCCTACGTGATTCAAGTAAGAAAATGTCCAAATCGGATGCTGATCCCAAAGCAGTAATCTATCTAACAGATGATGCAGATACCATAGTGGAAAAGGTAAAAAAAGCGGTAACAGATTTTGCTCTGATGTTCATTACAATCCGGAAACACGTCTAGGTGTAAGCAATATAAAAGCAATACATTCGCTACTCCCGGGCAAAAGTGTGCAACAGATTTGTGAAGATGCCAAAGATATCGATACTGGCAAATATAAAATGCTTGTCGCAGAGGAGATAGTCGAACATTTACGTCCCATATGCAATAAAATCCAACAACAGCTGTTGCGACGTAATGAGTTAGTTTATTTGCTTGAGATGGGCGCAGAGAAGGCGCGTGAAACGGCTGCGTCAACGATGGCGGAAGTTAGGCAAAAAATTGGTTTGGGTGCACATACGCATATGCCATTGATGCAGCAGGCGTGTAAGGCGGAGGAGCAGGACCAAGGTGCTATGAAAGCATTGGCGTCAGTGACAGCTAAAAAGCCAAAGACTGAGTTGAAAAAGATGGTGGGCGATATTGAAGTGCCGGTGGTGCCCAAACAGATGCTGATCGTCGAAAAGAAACAGCAAATACAAGTGGAAATTCAACCAAATGTAGATATGGAACAACCATTGAAATTGGATGTTAAGCCTGTGGTGGCAGCAACAACGGCGGCCAATAATAAGACCGAAACAACAAAAACGATAAATGAAACGGCATTCATTTCAGAGACGCCAGCTAAGATGGATGCTTCGACGACGACACCGACGATGACACCAACAATGCCTGGGCCCGACAAAGAGACAAAAATAAATGATAAACAACAAAAAGAGTTTAAGATTTAGATAAAGGTATAAGCCAAATAATTTGTTGACTAAGAAGCTGCTTTACTCCCATTTTATTTGTATATATGTATGAGTGCGTGAATGGCTAGTGTTTATTAAAATTTTTAGTATTTAAAATATATATGAGCTATTATAAATCCAAAAAAGTATAAAATTTATTCCAATTTGCGGATAGATCTTATACCATTTCAGCTATTTTTATTACCAAAAATATTATAAAAATAATTAAAATTTGGTTTTTTTAATTCCATAAAAGTATAGAATTTATTCCAATTTTTGTATTGATCTTATACCATTTCAACTACTTTTAATACCAGAAATATTCTAACAATAATCAAAATTTGGTTTTGATTTAATTCTAAGAAAGTATTACTTTGACACCAAGGATAATTTCTGTCTCTCAATATTCTCTTCTTTTTTTAAACCAGAATGGTTTTAATTTAATGCTTTTTGGCATTGTTATATATAAATACCAAAATGGTATTAAAATTAAACTAAAATTTTTACTGTGTATGTAAGTATATATGTATGTTGCACACAGTCACTAAGTGCCATTTTGACAGGCCATAAAACAGCCAAAAGGCTTTAAAACCACAGCGTGATAAATTTAATTAATAGAAAAGCGAAATTTATTATTGCCACAATCAATATTGTCGTCACTGTTCATATTTTTAAGCTCAATAGCATTTACACAAAAGGAGTAAAGAGCATGTGGACTATACATACATAGATACATGCATACCTACAAACCAAAAAGCCTGACTTGTCTAAACATTTTCATTCATTTCATTTTACGAATTTCTTTAAAATCTGGCTATTTTGCGCTTGAATGTGTTCATTATTTAAGTTCTCATAGCGCGTTAGCCCACCATATACATTGAAAATTTTTCGTTTCGGAAGTCAACAAAAATATTATCAAAGTAAAGTTAATAGCTCTGTGCAATAACAAAAAACGATTACGAATTTTTGCTAAAAATTACAGCTCTCCATATAAAAATAAAATTTTTTGGAAAAAATTCATGAAATTTGTTTGTTATTGAACGAACGCAAATGGCAATGATTTTATATTAAAATAGTAATAGGTCGCAAAAATTACTGATGTATGCATAAAAAAAAAGGTAACACCGTCATATTCACCCCCATTTGAAAGCTTTGTTGGCCCTCTATCCATAGGTACCAAGTTCATTAAATTCGACTAAGCGGTTCATTAGTGACAAATGATTTTTATTCTATACTTAAAACATAAAAAAATAAAAATCAAAGTTTAAAAGTTTATCCAAATAAAATAAACAGCCGAAAATAATTTTTTTCTATGGATTTTTATTTTGAAAAGGCAAAGAAATCCCGATCCCTGATGCAAAACAAATTTAATCAAAGTAAATTTAATCAAAGTAAATCACCGTAATGCGTCTTTCAGAAAATACAGCAAGGAAAATTGCATACTTAAATGGCTAACAGGATTGCCCATTCAATTTATGTTAGGACCGCCACTGATACATATGTGCATATATTTGCACAGAGAATATGTTACTTGCTCAAATGCATACATATATATAACCTCGTAAAATAATAAATTGCATTAATAGGTATCAATTAACCGGTTATTAAGCGAAGTTATTAAATTGAGTACTTAGGTGGATTACTGCTTCAATCCTAATCAATTGCTGATGTCTGCATAAATTATTTCAAGAATATTTCTTTGAATGAAAAACGTACCAAGAAAGGACAAAAAATTCTAAGTTTTCAAAACAAAGAAGCGAAATGAGAAGAGGCTTTTTTTGATGGGTTGTTTTGGTTCAATGTGTGTCAGTGCCAAGGCAAATTCATTATGGTAATGGCAGGTCGAATTCGGCAATATTCGCCTCGATTGTCCATCAGAATGTCAAACTCAAAGTTAAATATTTCTTTGTAGAACATTTGTAGGACATTCTTCTGTACTCGGAGAGTTAAAAACGAGAAGAAGAATTCAGCTGTTCACTTACCATTACCATATGAATGAATTTGCCTTGGTCAGTGCCAAGAAAAAAAAACTATACACTTCCACTTTATGTTGTTCCTATTGTATTGGTAAACTCAAAAACACTTTCTAAAGGTTATGCAAAGCACAGCCAGATAAATAATCTTTTTTTTTTTATATAGACTCCAATTGTTCCAGTACTTAGAGCCGACTTACTTGGAAACGAAATGAGAAAATATCGCTTACTTCTCTATATGAAATCAAGCTTACTATTTAAACATCTTACACAAGTAGTACTACTATTTTCTTATAATTTTCATAAGGCAAATTATGTTTTTCTTTTAACTAATATTATTTCAATTTACGTAAACTCTCAAAATTGCTTTTCTTTTTGTAGTCTTCTGCTTCAACTATTTAAAAGTGTGAAAAAGCTTCTGATTAAATTCCCTCCATGTCATTATTAAAATTTATTGATTTCATGCCGCCAACTTTTCCAAAGTTGAGTGCGTGCCACTGCAGTGATTTTATTGCTAATTAAGTGTGTATGTACTTATAAGGCGATATACACACTTACATATCTACATACCCTGCAGGGAACTCAATAACTAGTGAGCAAAATTTCTAGTTCCGAACTAGCGAAAAGGTATCAAAGGGGAACTAGATCAATTGTAGTTAGACCCTCACCAGTTTAGAAGGAGTGAATTGAGTGACCATTATAAGACCCACTTTGATTTGTATGCAATTTCGAAGTGACAAAAATTCTATGAAAATTTTTCATTCGTTTAATTGCCGTCGGCTTTGTATATTTCTGCAATTCTCAGATGTTTAGTGAAGTATTTTATATAAAGAGTTTTCTATTTGCATCTTGTATGAAATGAAATGTTTCCCTAATTATGCTTTTCCGATCCCTCAGGCTTATTTTTAATTTTTTTTTTTTTATTTTATTACTTTTTAAATATTATTGTAAATTGTTATTAAATAAATAAATAAAAAAATATTAGTTAAAAAAAATTAAAAAAAAAAAAATTATCATCCACCTTGACACCGACAGGATTCGAACCCGCGCCCCTCAGATTGAAAGGCACATACGTTAGCCAATAGGCCAACGCGCCACTTGCATGAAGTGTGTCAAAGGCTGCACTTAAGCGGCAGATATAAAACTGTAGAATTTGTAGGCACTTGTAGCTAGTTCAGAACTATCGAAATTGTGCCAATAAACGAACTAGTGTAAACTGTAGAATTTAGTACTAGTTCGGAACTATCGAAAATGTAGTGCAGAGAGGGACAATTGACACCGCCTAGGACATCGTTGTGTTAAATTCGCCAGTTGTAGTGTCGAAAAATGCACTAGAAACGACCTAGTTCGGAACTAGAGATTTTCCCTACAGGGTATATTTAAGTATATGTATGTGTTTGTAGGCAAAAATAGTTTAAGTAAAAGTTTTATTAAAAGAGTGTTGTTGGAACTGTTTTTAACGCTGAAGTGTTCCTTTACGGGTGATATTTATAAAGTGTGCTCGACTGTCAACAGCAGTAGTACATACATACTTAGTTAACAACCAGCCGACAAGAAACGGTGGGAGAAGTGTAATGGGCGGAAGAAATGGAAAACGGAAGAAATCGGCGCGGCACAACCGACAACTTGCACCACTAACGTAAGTAGTGGAAATGAAAATCAAGCGAAAACTTTACTGCGAAAACCGAGAAGTTTCAAATCTTGTTGATATTCTTTATACCCAGTTGTGCTGGTGTGCGACTTTAAACTAAGCAAAAATTATACGTACATATGTACTTACTTTAAATGTTAACGCCATAGATAGGGTACACGGAAAGAAATTTGCATACGTGAATTAAGAAAAATGCTTTCTTGAACTCAATTTAGAAAATTTTTAGGGAAATAAGAAAAATTGACTTAATTATTACTGGAATTAAGAAATTGAGTTTTCCAAAAATGAGACAATTATTTTCTTATTTAGAACACTAACAAAATCTATAGAAAAAAAGTGTTGAAAAAAATGTTTAAATAAATAAGAACATCTTTTCTTAAATTTACTTAAATGAAGAGAATCTTTTTGCTAATATCAAGAAGAATTTAAGAAAATTGTGTTTCAATGAATTGGAACAAGAAACTACAGCGAAAAAAAAATGAAAATAAATAAGAAAACGTTTTCTTGAGCGAAGTTAAATATTTCTTGCTCAATTTGAATGCCAAAGTTCTTTGAGCATATCAGCAAACTACAGCAAAAAAAATTGAAAATAAATAGGAAAACGTTTTCTTGAGCGAAGTAAAATATTTCTTGCTCAATTTGAACACCAAAGTTCTTTGAACATATCAGCAAACTACAGCAAAAAAAATTGAAAATAAATAAGAAAACGTTTTCTTGAGCGAAGTAAAATATTTCTTGCTCAATATGAACGCCAAAGTTCTTTGAACATATCAGCAAACTATAGCAAAAGAAATTGAAAATAAATAAGAAATTGTTTTATGGAGCGAAGTAAAATATTTCTTGCTGAATTTGCATTTCCAAAATAACATGTATTTCTTTCATTTTTTAGTGAAGCATTTGGTATAAGTTCACTATTTGCATCTTCATTTATATTAATTGAAATGTTGTCATTTCAGTGGACAAGTCCTAGGAAAATAAGTACTAGTTGACTAATTATGGTTTTCTAATCCCTCATGATTAGTTTTCATTATCCTTACTTTTTACGTTTTTAATATTTATAGAAAATTTTTACTTGATTTAATATTTAATATTTTCTTATTTACTTAAGCTCGTATTCAGGGCCGTGCGCAGGAATTAGCCTTGGGGGGGGTTTTAATTTTGGTTTGCATTCGCATACATTTTTCGCTAAGATAAACATATTTGCTGAAACAAATATCCAGACCCATACATAGGGTTGCCAGACGTACTGATTTGATCAGTACAATACTGATTTTTCGTACCCCGTACTGATGGTTTTAAAAACCTTAAGAAATACTGATTTTTTGGATTTTGTACTGATTTGTACTGATTTTTAGCCGACAATAAAAAAAATCATTTTATCACCCTGCGATATTACTCGACGACCAACGTGTAATTGTTGTTGTGCACTCCGACGAGTGAGGGAAATTTCGGACATCGATCAAATTTGCTGGGTGAAACAAGCACCCGAGGCTTCGGGGTAATATTGTGTTATGTTGTGTATGTGCGCTCTAATCATCGATTTAAGCGTAACCACCTCTCATCGATGACGAAAATGTGTCCGAATTTCATCTGTGAGTTTGCTCGTAAGCATAACCACGGCATAACCATGAAATGATTAAGAAGGAGGAAGCAACGCGAACGTTAAATGTCATAGAAACATGATCGACAGTTAACGACACGGAAACAAGAAATAAATGCCAGTAATATAGACGATTTTCTCCGCATATATTGCTTTTTTTTGGAAGGCAATGTACTGATTTTTTCGGGAAGGGTATCTGGCAACCCTACCCATACATCATAAATTTAAATGTTCTCTAACTTTTCTGAAACTCATTATGATTCATCAAAATCTAGTTAACCAGGTCCTAAATAGTACTATTTACAGTACTTGTTAATTGAAACTGCTCACTGTTTTCACAAAATGAACATTTTTTGTTATCAGTACAATTTTTTTTAAAATGCCAAACGAACATATGCTACACAACTTTGTAATTTCGGAAAGCTCCAAGTGCAATTCAAAGTGCCGAACTTATGTATTGGCCAACCTTATTTTTTGCAACTTTCACCAATTTCTTCTTCCGTAAAATTATTGTAACTAATTTTGTCAAAAATTACACTACCCGACAAAAAAAATATCCTCGACATTTGATACATTATTCCTATGTAGAATTTTCTGCTGATTCCAAATATGTAATCAGATGGTTCAAAAGTAGAACAGTTTTCGAGATATTTTGAAATTTCTGTTTTTGAGCTAAGAAAAAAAAGTATGATTACTCATCTGTCAATATCTCCGCCATTACCGTCTCGATTTTTACGTTATTTTATTTCGTTTTGAGAGGATGAAATACCCTTTCCAGCAAAGCAAAAATAATTAAAATCGCCTTTAAAGTGACGGAGTTATGGCGAACAAAAGATTTTTTTTAATGAAAATTTTTAGGTTTTTTTCGAAATTCATCTTCTATTTTGTAATTTTTTTTTAAGAAATATTAAATATCCTCCTGGTTTCACATTTTGAGTCAATAACCTATTTCTTAGTGAACATTTTGGCACTTTCTGGATTATAATCTGTGGAAAAATGGCAAAGTTATAAGAGATTAAGTGAAGAAACCTATATTTATATTTTCATTGAACTTCCAAATCTGGCAAATGTAAACCACTATAACATTAACACTAGTTTACAGCAAAAAATACCAAGAAATCGGGGTATAGGGGAAAATTGGCAGGGGCCCCGTGAGCTCAAAACTATTTAGTTTTATTTTTTGCACGGTTAAGTTTTTGAGATAACGGTAATTTTGTGTTTTTTGGTTATCACTTCATTCAAAAATTTTTTTCGCTAAAGTTACATGTGCGATAACAGCTAACAGTACCTCGTTCTAAACGTAATTAAAATACACTTTTAACGACATACAACTTGTGGTGGTTTAGTAAAAACTCACTGAGCCATAACTGGTCAAAGTCAAAATTTTGTGGATTTTTTGCAATTTTTTTTTTAATTTTGATTTTGAAAATAGGTTTTTTATAAGAAATTGGGAAAATCAGCAAAAGATTTATTTTTAAAAATTAGCCTATTAAATTGCAAACACTTTAACCGTAATGTTACCAAGATCCCATTAGTACTTTATTTTTAGCGATTTTTTTCAGGTGAAACGAAAAGGATATTTTATAGACGAAAAACTTGGTTAGGTGACCCAACTATGTGAAAACGACTTCATAGCTCAAGAGGACATTAGAGCGATATATAGAACTCCACCAGACTAAAATAATGACATATCAATTTTACAAATCGGATGTCAAATAAAAAAGTTGCAAAAAAAAAATTTTTTTTCGCGGTATTTCGTGGTGTAAAAAAAAATTGTCCCGAAACCCTCTCAACATAATCTTCATATATGTGATGACTTTTACAACGGTGAGCGTTCTCACGGAGAAATAAAAAAAAAAAACATGGGATTGCGATACCAAGGCCATTGGAATGTCAGGGACATTGAATGATGAGCCATTTTTGCTGGTTCCTTCTTCGAGAAAAACAAAATGTACCAAAACGGCGAAAACTATCAACATTTAAACACTTTTAATATACATAAAAATAAAAAAAAATGGAGGTTAAGTACAAGATTGTGATAAAAAATAAACATAGGTTTGTTCATTAAATCTCTTATAGCATTGTAATTTTTCTACGGATTATAATCCGGAAAGTGCCAAAATGTTCACTAAGAAATAGGCTGTTGACTCAAAGTGTGAAACCAGGAGGATATTTAATATTTCTTTAAAAAAAATTACAAAAAGTATATGAATGTCGGAAAAAAACTGAAAATTTTCATAAAAAAAAATCTATAGATCGCTATAACTCCGTCAATTTAACGTCGATTTTAATTATTTTGGCTTTGTTGGAAAGGGTATTTCATCCTCTCAAAACAAAATTAAATAACGTAAAAATCGAGAAGGTAATGGCGGAGATATTGACTAAAAAGTCATCCTACTTTTTTTTCTTATCTCAAAAAGTGAAATGTCAAAATATCTCGAAAACTGTTCTACTTTTGAACCATCTGATTACATATTTGGAATCAGCAGAAAATTCTACATAGGAATCATGTATCAAATGTCGAGGATATGAAAATTTTTGAAATTTTGTCGGGTAGTGTTATGAGTCAATATTCAATGCAAAATTTATAAACTCTATTTTGAAAATTTTTGCAAAATCATTGCAACTTACACGGAAAGAATTTTTTACTAGAATCAATGCCGAGACAAGAAAAATTAGACTTGATTTTGAACTTAGAAAATAATTTCTTAATATCAAGAAAATCCAAGAAAATTGGATTTTAAATAAATAAGTAAACATTTTCTTGCTTCAAGTGAAATCGGATTTTAAATAAATAAGAAAAAGTTTTCTCACTTCAAGCAAAAATGGACTTTAAATAAATAAGAAATAATTTACTTACGGTAAGTGTTTTTTTCTTGTTTTTAGGAATAAATAATTAAGAAATAATTTTTTTGTTGCAAGTAAAACTTTTCTTATACGAGCTTAAGTAAATAAGAAAATATTAAATATATAATCAAGTAAAAATTTTCTAAAAATATTAAAAACGTAAAAAATAAGGAAAATGAAAACTAATCATAAGGGATTAGAAAACCATAATTAGTCAACTAGTACTTATTTTCCTAGGACTTGTTCACTGAAATGATAACATTTCAATTAATATAAATGAAGATGCAAATAGTGAACTCCTTATACCAAATGCTTCACTAACAATCTGAGAATTGCAGAAATATTCAGAAATATGCAAAGCGGATGGCAAATGAAAAAAAAAAAATACGTGTTACTTTGAAAATGCAAATTCAGCAAGAAATATTTTACTTCGCTCAATAAAACGTTTTCTTATTTATTTAAAATTTTTTTTTGCTGTAGTTTGATGATATGCTGAAAGAACTTTGGCGTTCAAATTGAGCAAGAAATATTTTACTTCGCTGTTGTTTTCTTATTTATTTTCAATTTTTTTTTTGCTGTAGTTTGTTGTTCCAATTCATCGAAACACAATTTTCTTAAATTCTTCTTGATATTAGCAAGAAGATTTTCTTCATTTAAGTAAATTTAAGAAAAGATGTTCTTATTTATTTAAACATTTTTTTTCAACACTTTTTTTCTATAGATTTTGTTAGTGTTCTTGAATAAGAAAATAATTGTCTCATTTTTGGAAAACTCAATTTCTTATTTCCAGTAATAATTAAGTAAATTTTTCTTATTTCCCTAAAAATTTTCTAAATTGAGTTCAAGAAAGTATTTTTTTGATTCAAGTATACAAATTTCTTTCCGTGTAGATTTGATCATGGGGGGGGGGGTTTTAACCCCCAAACCCCCCCCCCCCGTGCGCACGGCCCTGCTCGTATTAGAAAAGTTTTACTTGCAACAAAAAAATTATTTCTTAATTGTTTATTTCTAAAAACAAGAAAAAACTCTTACCGTAAGTAAATTAATTCTTATTTATTTAAAATCCATTTTTGCTTGAAGTGAGAAAACTTTTTCTTATTTATTTAAAATCCAATTTTACTTGAAGCAAGAAAATGTTTACTTATTTATTTAAAATCCAATTTTCTTGGATTTTCTTGATATTAAGAAATTATTTTCTAAGTTCAAAATCAAGTCTAATTTTTCTTGTCTCGGCATTGACTCCAGTAAAAAATTCTTTCCGTGTAGAGATGCCTAAAAAGGTACTGGGGATGGCACAACGCCGAAACCGGTTTATAGCCAAACCAAACGTTACAAGGGAAGACAGAAATTCGGTCCACAATAGATCGCAATTCTACCCTGTCGGAAAACAAACAACAAAAAATAAAGTAGATATACTGCTTTAAAAACACCTACGCTATGTTCAGACTTATCAATAAGCTAGTCTCTTCGGCTCATGTCTGAACGGTCAGTAATTTAATATCCGTGTCTAACCCAAACTGCGCCTTTTCATTTTTTTTTTTTTAATTCCAGCCAACAAAAAAATATAAAATGGTTATGTAGTTTGGTTGTTGTTGATCTTAACTTTATAGTTTTCTTTTTTTTTTTTGATTTTTTGTTGCTATTGAAAGTTTTTAAAATGATTGCAAGTAAAATTATTCACACCAACAATTTTGCGCGAAATTTAGTTGGACATGAATTTATGCTGCCGCCATTTAAACACTTACATTAATGAGCAAATTTATATACAAATTCAATTTAAACAATGTGCAAAAAAGATAAATAAATTAAATTAATTATTTAAAAATTCATTTTTACACCCTCATTTACACAACATTTTATGTATTTAATTTTAAACGCTCGTTTAGTTGTTGAATTCACGCCTGCAATTTGTAACAAATTATTTTATACATACAGAGCCGCTGCCGATTTTAATTTCATTTATGAAATGTGCGGGTGTTGTGCGTACGCAGTACCTTTTCCAAATGTAGGTATGTATATGGGCGATTCCAGAATGGCGAGCGTGAGAGTCGTACGCCTTCAAAACACAATAAAGTATGCCTAGCGTTGAATATTTTTCTTCACAGGCAAATAAAAATGTTCTAGAAAATTATTGGGCATAAGATTTCAGTAGGAGTCTCTTCAGAAAAACTCTTTATACAATGAACCCAAAAGACTAAAGGAAGCGAAAAACTTATATTCCTCCGAGTGTTAAATGTGTTTTATTTCCAGTTCTACTGAAGCGATCGAAATACTTTAATTGCAAAAGATTAATGATTTTTGACAACGTTTTACATGCAGGCAATAAAAACTTAGATTAAGGTGGTATAAACCAATTACTGGGTGGTAGAGACAACAATGGCTCACATAGGGTTAATAGGATTATTTAGGCGAAACCTTCTCCTCCTCACGCCAAAGACATTGATGTAGTAAACTTAGGGATCGTACTATAAATACCGAAGATATGAAAAAAGTTAATTTTAGTGACATCTAGCGGCACCCAAAATAAAAACAAATCTCCGGAAATGTTCTCCAAAAAGCCATCAAATGGGGGGAGTACGGTGAACTTTTTTCTTGGTCCACATAAGGCGAGACGGCCTAATGTATATGTGTACTTTCGACGATAGAAAATGGATAGTCATTTTGCAATCACCTTTTGTGATCATTTCGCGCATTTTAATATCATGTTAAGCCATCTTTAATCTTATGAATTGTAACACAGCGGGAATACTGCAATTAACAAATACTCCCGGAGTTGTGGGATCTCCGCCATGCTTTATTATCACAGCACAAAGCTGGCCGTTGACAACACCAGGCCCACCGGAATCGCCGGAACATACGCCCGTTGTGCCATCACCAGCACACATCTCCACATCCCAAATTGATGCATAATGGGCTTCAAATACATATTTACACCACCACCAGCCATTTATCTTCATAGAACACATCCGTAAGTTAGACTCGCAAGTTGCAGCTGTTTTGCAGCTTTTACCCCAACCGTACACCTGCATCGAAATACCCGCCGTCAGCTCAGTACTGCACAGCGGTATGGGATGGATTTTTGGGTTTCTGCAGGGAAAGGGACTGGCCACTTTAACAACGGCAATATCCATATATTTTGCTGTACGATTATAATCATCGTGCCAATAAAATTGTACAACACTTCTAGATGTTCCAATCTCGCTGCTATTGGTAACACCAGCCTTCACACTGAGCAAATTTATATCCTTCTGGTATCCACAATGCGCCGCCGTGACCATGTGCCGATAAGAGACTAATGCGCCGGAGCATTCATAACGATTACGTACGTGCAATGATGCCATGTAAGCACTATTTCCTATACTGCATTCATTTCCATTGTAGATGCGAAAATCGGCACTTGAACAGGTGGTCCACCAAACGTAGTTTAGTATGAGCGTCAGCAGCATAAACAAATGACGTAAACTCATTACGTGCGACTTTGCTTTCTCACAACTTGTATAAAACATTGAAACAGTATGAAGAAATTTACAATTTCTACCGCTATTTATATACATACATATATGTATGTAGGTATGTATGTAGGTAAAATACATATGTACGCATGTCGCCATTGAGCGCTTCGCAGCAAATTAAAAATAACAAGTAAGGAAGCCTAAGTTCGAGTGGAATCGAACATTAGATACTCAGCTGTATGCTTTCGTTGTTTGTTTGCGTTTGATGGATTTTATATAAACCGATTGCTGCATAAAGTGGGCGTAGCCGCGCCCATTTTCAAAATTTTTATCAGTCATCCAACTAAGCATATGAATATTATTCTTTGTGCAAAATTTCATTCCTTTATGACTTCTAGTTACAAAGATGTCACGTTACAAATTCCCAAAGGGTGTTCCAGAAATATCTTTGTTAAAAAGTAGGTGTGGTCATAAACCGATTTCAATAAATTTTTGTCTATTAACACAAGTCATAAAAGTGTATAAACCAAGTTTCGTCATAATATATCAATTATTTGTCGAGTTATGAGCTAAGAAATCTCGTATATTCCTTTGTCTAAAAAGAGGCGGTGCCACGCCCATTTTCCAAAATTTTTATATTTTTTGTTTCCGGTCTATTGTGGAACTCATGCCAAAAAATTTTTTGAATTATCTCTATATTTGACAAAGATATCGCTTAAAATGTTTTTATTAGGCCACTTTATAGTTCCCATGTATAAAAGTGGGCGTGGTCGACAAACCGATTTCGTTAAAATTTTGAACATATATTACCACAAGTAATAAAAGTGTATAAACCAAGTTTCATGATAATATCTCAATTATTTGTCGAGTTATAGGCTCAGAAATCTCGTATATTCCTGTTTCTAAAAAGAGGCGGCGCCACGCCTCTTTTCCAAAATTTTTGTGTTTTTCGTTTTAAGTCCACAATTGGACTCCTGCTATAAAATTTCAAAGATATATCTTTATATTTGAGATATGGCTTAAAATGTTTTTATTAGGCCACTTTATAATACACATATATAAAAGTGGGCGTGGCCGTCAACCGATTTTAAAAATTTTTCGTCCAAATATTTGCCTAAGTAAGTATATCACGCGTACCGAATTTCATCGATTTTATCTTCAACGGTTTCTGAGTTATGACTCATAAAACTTTCAATGTTTGCACCTTAATAAGTGGGCGTGACACCGCCCATTTTCCAAAATTTTTGTGTTTTTTGTTTTATGTCCATAGTTGGACTCATGCGACAAAATTTCAATATTTGACAGAGATATGGCTTAAAATGTTTTTATTTGGTCACTTTATAATATACATATATAAAAGTGGGCGTGGCCGTCAACCGATTTTAACTATTTTCCGTTCAAACGTTTGCCTAAGTAAGTAAATCACGCGTACCAAATGTCATCGATATATCTTCAATGGTTTCTGAATTATGACATATAAAACTTTCAAGGTTTGACCCTTAATAAGTGGGCGTGGCACCGCCCATTTTCCAAAATTTCATCAAATTTCTTCTAGTGGCCTGAGCTCAACACGTGGGAAAAAATTTCATCGCTCCAGCTATATTAGTGACTGAGATACCAAATTTCCGATTTTTTCTATATAGGAAAAGTGGGCGTGGTCATGGTCCGATTTCGCCCATTTTCAATACCAACCGTCCCAGTCTCGATACCAACTTGCATTTCAAATTTCATCAAAATATCTCAATTTTTGCGCGAGTTAGAGTGTTTACAGACGGACGGACGGACGGACATGGCTCAATCGATTTCTCTTTTCACCCTGATCATTTTGATATATATAAGTCTATATCTATCTCGATTATTTCATTCTGTTACAATCCACCGTTATGTGATTAAAACTATAATACTCTGTGTACTAGTACAGCTGAGTAAAAAAAGAAAAGATAAAAAAAAAACAAGTAAATATTTTGACGTGTGACAGCCCAGTAGGAATGGGGATCATAGTTTCATTAATTCGCGAGTACTTCCTTGAGAGTACTCTATCACTCCCCGTTACTCCATAAGCATACAATCTTGTGTACTCGCTTTTAACATTGTATGTCCTAGGAGGGATAGTAATAAGCAAAACTAGAATAAAACAAATTTAAAAAAAAAATTAATATTGTTCGGAAAGTATGTCAAATGGAGTACTCTTCTACTCATCGCTTGGGCAGATCTCGCTCCATGTTCTACTGGAAAACTACTTTAAGCTATCAGTATTTATTTTATTTATTTTTTTTTTTTTTTGTTGAAACCCAAATAGTACACCGACGTTTGAACTTCAAAAGTCATAGTAATAAGTTCCAGTTTCACATGAAATTGCTGTCAAAATTCATACAAATAACTGGCCTTGAAACATGCATAAAATTTCACAGATATTTCACGACAAAGTTGTACTGAGTTCATGCCGTTCACCTTGATCTCTCTTTCAATACTACAGTGGTTAAAGTTTCTTATTTACCGTTACACGTATACATATGTACACGTACTTATACGCACCCTGTAGGGAAAATCTCTAGTTCCGCACTAGGTCGCTTCTAGTGCATTTTTCGACACTACTAGTGCGAGCTAAATCTCTTTTGCATATTATCAACTTGTAAATTTAACACGGCGATGTGCTAGGCGCTGTTATTTGTCACTCTCTGCACTACATTTTCGATAGTTCCGAACTAGTACTAAATTCTATAGTTTTCACTAGTTCGTTTATTGGCATAATTTTGATAGTTCTGAACTAACTACAAGTTCCTAAGTACGAATCTTGTAAAAAAATATTTAAAAAGTAATAAAATGAAAACAAAAATTAAAAATAAGAATGAGGGATCGGAAAATATATGCTTCACTAACAATCTGAGCATTATAGAAATATGCAAACCCGACGGCAAATGGATGAACAAAAGAAATACATGAAATTTTTGTCAAATTGAAATTACATGCAAATCAAAGTGTGTCTTATAATGGTGACCCAATTCACTGCTTCTGAACTGGTGAGAGTCTAACTAAAATTGAGCTTGTTCCTTTTTACACCTTTTCGCTAGTTCGGAACTAGAAAGTTTGTTCACTAGTTACTGAGTTCCCTACAGGGTATGTACTCGTATGTACATATGTGCATGTTTTTTTTTTTCAAAGTTTAAACGTTAATAGTATTAATACTTATGGAACTAATGAACCGATTTTAATTTTGAGTGAAGTTTTCAGCAAAGTTTCGCATCGAGATTTGCCAAAATTTAACTCCTGGCGGCCAGCTCTATCAATCCATACCATAAATTTGTCCATTAGAAAACACGAGAAGCTCTACACTGGAAACAAAACCTACTCAGATAATGGAAAAGTGGGAATGATGATTCGGTGCTAAAGATACATATATTTTCATTATTTTGATGTACAATCTTCTTCAAATCAAGGAATAAAAAGCATGTATAAGGCAAAGAATTGTGAAAGGTTTGAATGAAGATACCACTGTTGACCAGAGCAAAGTAGGGAAAGCCAGCGAAGTTGTATGGTTGTTGATTATGTTGAAATGCAAAAATGTTGCAATTATTTTTTCGAAAATACATACATATTTTATAAAAAATGATTTCAAATGAAGTTTTTCAGATCGGACTTCTTCTAAAGAATTTAATAAGCAATTTCTTGGCGGCAGACTTTAACGCTCTAACACCCAAGCAAATTGTTGTTTTAACCCTTTTTTTAAACACACGGAGAGAATATGAATATAAATGCAGATAGAGGGTTAACATCTTCTAGAAAATTTCACTAGGGGTGCCCTCAGACAAAATTTTTGTACAATTAACGCAAAATATCACAGGAAATAATAAACAAAAATCACGCCATGAAATATGCAAAAGAAAAAACAAAAAAATATACACATATCTAATTGAATATTCTAAACATTAATCCACACTCTAACTCAAATATGCAAAAATCACACAATAACACCCACTGCGTTGGATGACCAACAGAAAAAAACCAAAACCAAAAAAAAACAAAACCAAAAAAACAAAAACAAAAAACAATAACAGCAAAACAATTTAACAGAAAACAACTGTCAGCTCCGCCTTCAACGACTCTCCTGCTGCTTCATTGGAAAGCCGACAAAGACAACGCCAACCAACAAAATGGCAGAATATCTGTAGACATTTGGAAAAACAACCTAAGTCTAAAATCACAATTTTACAGGAGAGCAAAAAACAGTTTTGCAAGCGCACAGAGTCTTTCCATCATATAATTTCATAGAAGTAAGAGCGTGGCATGATAAAATAATATTCTGTTGTTCATTTTAAATTGAATTTTTATTTCTTGGCGTAACGGTTTTTATTTAAATGGATTTCAAATAAAATAACTGCTTTTTCCAAATTGTGTTTTAATAAAAAAACACCAACTTAACTCAATTTAGGTTCTTTTTATACTCAGCTGTACTAGTACACAGAGTATTATAGTTTTAATCACATAACGGTGGATTGTAACACCATAAAATAATCGAGATAGATATTGACTTATATACATCAAATTGATCAGGGTGAAAAAAGAAATCGATTTAGCCATGTCCGTCCGTCTGTCCGTCGGTCTGTCCGTCGGTCTGTCCGTCCGTCTGTCTGTCTGCACGCACGATAACTCGCGCAAAAAGTTAAATATTTTGATGAAATTTGGAATGCAAGTTGGTATCACGACTGGAACGGATGGTATTGAAAATGGGCGAAATCGGACCATGACCACGCCCACTTACCTTATATAGTAAAAATCGGAAATTTTGTATCTCAGTCACTAATAGAGCTAGAGTGATAAAATTTCACCCACGTGTGGAGCTCAGGCCCTTATGAAGAAATTTGGTAAGATTTTGAAAAATGGGCGGTGACACGCCCACTTATTAAGGGCCAAACATTGAAAGTTTTATATATCATAACTCAGAAACCGCTGAAGATATATCGATGAAATTTGGTAGGCATGATATACCTACTTGGGCAAATATTTCGACGAAAAATTTCCAAAATCGGTTGACGACCACGCCCACTTTTATATATGGGTATTATAAAGTGGCCTAATAAAAACATTTTAAGCGATATCTCTGTCAACTATAAAGGTATATCATTGAAATTTTATGGCAGGAGTCCAACTGCGGATATAAAACGAAAAGCACAAAAATTTTGGAAAATGGGCGTGGCACCGCCTCTTTTTAGAAGCAGGAATATACGAGATTTCTGAGCCCATAACTCGACAAATAATTTAAATATAATGACGAAACTTGGTGCGTACACTTTTATTAGTTGTGGTAATACATGTTCAAAATTTTAGCGAAATCGGTTGGCGACCACGCAGACTTTTATATATGGGAACTATAAAGGGGCCTAATAAAAATATTTTAAGCGATATCTTTGTCAAATATAAGGATAATTCATTCAAATTTTGTGGCATGAGTTCCACAATAGACTGGAAACAAAAAATACAAAAATTTGGAAAATGGGCGTGGCACCGCCTCTTTTTAGACAAAGGAATATACGAAATTTCGGAGCCCATAACTCGACAAATAATTGAGACATTAAGACGAAACTTGGTTTATACACTTTTCTAACTTGTGCTAATAGACATGCAAAAAGTTATTCAAATCGGTTTATGACCACGCCTACTTTTTAACAAAGATATTTCTGGAACACCCTTTGGGAATTTGTAACTTGACATCTTTATAATTAGAAGTCATAAAGGAATGAAATTTTGCACAAAGAATAATATTCATATGCTTAGTTGGATGACTTATAAAAATGTTGAAAATGGGCGTGGTTACGCCCACTTTATGCAGCACTCGGTTTATATAAAATACACCGTGTTTTCATCAAACGCAAACAAACAATGAAAGCATACAGCTGAGTATCTAATGTTCGATTCCACTCGAACTTAGGCTTCCTTACTTGTTTCAAGTTTAGGTTGTTCTTTCAAATGTCCACAGATATGAATCCACCACGAGCAGCAAAGATGCCAACGCTTGAGGTAAACAACAAGAACAACAACAACAAAAACCATAGACAATATGTGTGACGGATATTTGCTTAGAATGTTGGCAGCAAGAATGTGTAAATCATTTATTATGCCAACACCTGTAAGTATGCAACAAACTCTAATCCACAACATAGCACAGGCAACAATAACAACAACAACGTAAGCAACACAACCAATTCAACAAACAAATGAATTGTGACGATGGCGCAGGCACTCTCATACTTACTCATTCATGCAAGTTCAAGTTGTGAAAAAAAACTAGAAAAATTTATTTTGTATTTTTTTTTGTTCTTGTGGTTATGCCAATGCGGCAAGCGAGCGTATTGAGTGCAAAATAAATTAAACTTCGCCTAGAAGTAGGCAACAAATTTACTGTGAAAATATTTTCAAAAAGGACCGACCTGAATGCTGACAAGCGAATATCACTGGAATGAGGGTAGAACAGTGAAAGCTTGCATGGGTGAGAATGTGAAGTTTAGTACATACTTACTTATTTCAAAATAACTTAGGCCCAACTTCGCTCTTTGAGGAGAAAACTAAGCCTCGTTCACATATTTTATCTAATGTGAAATTTCCTGATGATGACCTTTATACAGTAAAAGTAATGGGGGGATGTTATGCCTTTAAATTTTCATTTATTTTAATTTCAAACCTTGGTCTACCGACCTGCCAACGCTGGCTAGGCCTAAGAAAAAGGTAGGTAATACCCAGATTTTGCTTTGCACAGGAATATGTATGTTTTATGTATGGCCATACTGGGACACTTGTTCGCCACATAATAAAACAAATGAAGGAAAACTAAGGAATTCATTCACGAAAAAAAAAAAAAAATTAAAATACAAAACGCAATAGAAGCTACAAATGAAATGTATGTACATTAGGGTGGTGCTTAAAATCACATTAGCGATTTTCTTCGGTCTCACCGCCTAGATCGGTTGCAGCACAGCAGCAAGATATCACATATAAATTTTGGTCACCATCGCAGATGGTTAAGGTGTATCGCACAGTAGCCACAAATGTATAATAATATGAACTTTGACCGCTGTGCGACACCCCTTAACCGTCTCCGATAAGGACCAAAATTCATATGTGGTATTTTCGACTGTATTAGCATCGACCTAGGAGTTGAGGTTCACGAAATATACGTTGTCTCCATATATTTGTGGACCACCCTAATGTACATAGTACATTCGTATATGTATATAGAAATAGGTGTTTTGAGTTAGTTGAACGAGTATGAGCGTTTGTGCATACAATGTAATGAAGCATGAGAAGTTGGGTTTAGGTAGGTATTTGCTTGTTTTACATCACAACACAAAAACCACAAGCCACAATGGCGCAATGGGAAAAGGCAAGGGAAATGGTCCATTTTGTTTTTGTGACGATGGATATTAGTGTACAGTGGTGCAAGAAATTTCCATCGGTTCTAATCTAATTAAAGTTTGAGATAAAATTTGAGATATCAATTCGGTTTGTTAATGGTCCATTGAAAACTCAAATGGAATAAAATTCTCCAAGTAACCGGTGAAACGTGGTGAGTTCAGTGCGGAAAATGACATGCCATGAAAAGGAACGTAAGAGAAGTAAATTTCCATTAAAACATCTAACCATGGTGTTGATTATGTATGTAGATATGTGTGTGTGAACATCACATCCAAACCCAGCAGTATTTGAGGTAAGGAGGTGCATATTCTGTAGAATATTCAGTATGAAAAATAACCTGAAACTGAGTTCAAAATTCATTGCTGAAAAAATAACTGAACACACAGTGAAGCCATCAGGTGTAATGAAATATATGCTATGGAAGTGCTCCCTGCGTATTCATGCTTTTTTTCATACAGAAACTCTCCCTTCTCCTTCGCCAGTTTTTAGGTAGTTGATTTTCGACGCCACCTTTATATAAAAACGAAAGGGAAAGTTCAGATTTTAGAACTACATCTCTACTGAATATTCAGTAGGAAATATGTGCTATTTTCCAGCTGATAAATAATGCTGGGAAGTTGCAATTTCCATCTAAATTGATTTAGCTCGCATCATGTTCCCTTTTTTGCTATAATTAGCTCATATTTACATTGATGGGAGAGTTACTTAATGTCACGCCGTCATAATTTGCAATCACTAATTTAGAGTTTTAAAACACACTGTACGCAATTCTGTTAAGTTTACAGCTGTACTTACAAGTACATCCTTTCATATACATACACTCAGGGAAAAACAGCATTGTAAAATCAAAGATAAAATTTTTGTTTTCATAATGCACATTTTAAACCAAACCATTTTTATTTGAACAATGAAAATTTTTAAATTAAAAAATAAATTTTTGAATTAAGAATGAAATTTTTGAAGTAAAAATGCATTTTGGTTTTAAAAAGAAACATACCTACTTAAATTAAAAGTGAAAATGAATGTTGATTCAAAAACTCGCTCTTTGTTCAAAATTTTTTTGTGAGAAAATATTTTTTTGTGAGAAAGCCAACAAAAACCATAATGATAATCGATTTTTTTTTTTTTTTTTAATTTTGTTTTTACAATGGTTCATATAATTCATGGATTCTTTTTTAGGAAAAGGGAAGTATAAATAGGTTACTACAATTCAATATAATGTTTAATGTTCCACTATGTGATGGCGTTGGATTGAATTTCAGGTTGATGTCATGGTTCGAACCCGAAGGAGAATATAAAATAAAGAAGAAACAAGTAAGGACGCCTAAGTTCGAGTGGAATCGAACATTAGATACTCAGCTGTATGCTTTCATTGTTTGTTTGCGTTTGATGGAAACACGGTGCACTTAATATAAAGCGAGTGCTGCATAAAGTGGGCGTAGCCACGCCCATTTTCTAAATTTTTATCAGTCATCCAACTAAGCATATGAATATTATTCTTTGTGCAAAATTTCATTCCTTTATGACTTCTAGTTACAAAGATGTCACGTTACAAATTCCCAAAGGGTGTTCCAGAAATATCTTTGTTAAAAAGTAGGCGTGGTCATAAACCGATTGGAATAACTTTTTGCGTTTCTATTAGCACAAGTTAGAAAAGTGTATAAACCAAGTTTCGTCTTAATGTCTCAATTATTTGTCGAGTTATGGGCTCCGAAATTTCGTATATTCCTTTGTCTAAAAAGAGGCGGTGCCACGCCCATTTTCCAAATTTTTCTATTTTTTGTTTCCGGTCTATTGTGGAACTCATGCCACAAAATTTGAATGAATTATCTTTATATTTGACAAAGATATCGCTTAAAATATTTTTATTAAGCCCCTTTATAGTTCCCATATATAAAAGTGGGCGTGGTCGCCAACCGATTTCGCTAAAATTTTGAACATGTATTACCACAAGTAATAAAAGTGTACGCACCAAGTTTCGTCATTATATATCAATTATTTGTCGAGTTATGGGCTCAGAAATCTCGTATATTCCTGCTTCTAAAAAGAGGCGGTGCCACGCCCATTTTCCAAAATTTTTGTGCTTTTCGTTTTATATCCATAGTTGGACTCATGCGACAAAATTTCAGTGATATATCTTTATATTTGACAGAGATATCGCTTAAAATGTTTTTATTAGGTCACTTTATAATACACATATATAAAAGTGGGCGTGGCCGTCAACTGATTTTAACAATTTTCCATCAAAATGTTTGCCTATGTAAGTAAATCACGCATACCAAATTTCATCTATATATCTCCAATGGTTTCTGAGTTATGACATATAAAACTTTCCATATTTGACCCTTAATGAGTGGGCGTGGCACCGCCCATTTTCCAAAATTTCATCAAATTTCTTCACAGGGGTCTGGGCTCAACACGTGGGTAAAATTTCATCACTCTAGCTTTAATAGTGACTGAGATACCAAATTTCCGATTTTTTTCTATATAGGAAAAGTGGGCGTGGTCATGGTCCGATTTCGCCTATTTTCAATACCAATCGTCCCAGTGTCGATGCCAACTTGCATTTCAAATTTCATCAAAATATCTCAATTTTTGCGCGAGTTAGAGTGTTTACAGACAGACAGACGGACAGACGGACGGACATGGCTCAATCGATTTCTTTTTTCACCCTGATCAATTTGATGTATATAAGTCAATATCTATCTCGATTATTTTATGGTGTTACAATCCACCGTTATGTGATTAAAACTATAATACTCTGTGTACTACACTCTTAGAAATTTTCGTGTAATTTTGCATACAAAAAGGTAGGTTACTTTTTTCCTACCTTATTATGCGCAAAATCGCACACTGAAAAATTCAACAGATAAGCTGTTTAAATTTAAACAATAAAAGTGTAAAGCCTACACACAAACTTTAAATCTAAACACCAATCGAGTAATAAATTGTAATTTCGCATATAAGTTAAACAAAATTACAAATTCACTATGTAATTTTACTCCACTCAATTGTAATTTCGCGCACGAGATTTGAAATTACAATTTCTGTATGCAATTTTAATCCAAAATGCGTGTAAAATCGCATGATATGCTCACTTTTGCTGAAAAGTGCGTAAAATTTCGTTTAGAACTGTAAATTACACAGTTGTAGTGTAAATCTACGAAAGAAATGTAATTTTCAACTAAAAATTACATATATTTTGGTAGCATATTTACACGCAGTTTTTAGAGTGTAGTACAGCTGAGTATAAAAAAGGAGAATAAGGAGAATAAGAAATAAGAAATAAAGATAGCAGCCAGTTAAGACGAAGTAGAAAAGAAGAGGAGAACAAGCGGAGGCTATATTTTTGTAGTTGGGACTCGGATTGAGAGAAGATGAAGAGCATGCCGTTGGATACAATTTCGAAACCGGAAGAGAAAATGATATAGAGAACACTGCAGCGTTTTTTTTCTCATAGTGCTAAAAAAAATAAACATTTTTAAATTTATAATGTTTTTTCTTGATTTAAACATTTTACAATGAACATTTTTTAAATAAAAATGTCGGTATTTACATCACTTTTAAATACGTGTTTGCCCATTTTAAGCACGTTTTCATATGTTTTTATAATTTTTTTTCGCTGAGTGTACATGTGTATATACAGATGTAAGTAACTGTGTTTTGTATTAAATATAATTGTGCACCTTTTTGTTCACCTTTTGCTTCTTATTCATCTTCCTCTTCTTCCTCGGTTTGTTCTGTTGCGAGACTTCTCTGTGTTGTGCGGTTGCCCTCTGGAATTATCAAATAACACTTCATTATTACACCCGATTGCGCACAATGTGGTCTCCATAACAATTTTTCGAACCAACTAGTTGCAACTGCCCGACATTTTTTGCTTATGTTTTCCTTATTTTGCCTTACACATTTTACACCTGCAAATGCATAAATATATGTACATATGTATGTATGTATGTATGTTTAACACAATTATATTATTGCTTTTTACTTTCACACAGTCGACATTACTTGAAATCCCACAGACGCTATGCAAATATTATATTAAAGTTTGCATCTGGAGATTGAGAGGGATAGTTGACGAGTGCATTGGTCGTACGGAGCTCAAGGCAGTAATGATGTAATGAAGCGACATGGAATTACAGCAGTTGCAAAGACAGCTGGACAAACAAATTGTAACATAGAAATATAACCTTGCTCAAATTTGCCACGCGGAGACGGATTATTTAGCGAGATGTTTCGCTATATGTTTCGCTGGCGAATCAAGTTATGTAGAGACGGGCTTTAAACAGGGTCGAACAAGCAAAAAAATTGCATGTGTAGTAATAATTCAGTTGAACTGTCAGCCTCTACAGCAGCATCATAGCACTTTGCTGACTAGTCAGTCAGTTTACCCAAATATCTATATATTAATAGGCTAACATTTTTTCCATACAAACAATTGCCAGGCTGTTTAGCACATTTAACATACTCATATCCACATAAAATTGATATGGAGCAGTGCATAGGCATACAATTTTTTCTATAAATTATTTAATTTCTTTATAATTAATAAATAAAGTTTTTAGTTAAGAGAAATAGATATCGTAAACGTGTTTACAAATATCTTTAACACAGTTGAAGAGTCGCTTTAATTTAAAAGCGCTCTCTCTCTCTGTTATATGCATTGGCCCAGTTTACGCTCAGATCAAAATCAACGTAGTCAAATATCTCTTATTGCTTTTCCATTAAAGCGAAAAATTAGAGAGAGAGAGAGCGGGAGAGCACACTGAGTAATTTTAATTTTGATCAAGGCGTATCTAACAGGTAGGCTCGGCGGCGAATTGAAAAACTTCTTTTTTTATTTACAAAGGTAGAGTGTAATGTCAAAATCAAAGCGAATTCACATCATGGCCAATAGGAATGGACGAGCCCCAAGCGAATTCAGATTTTAACCACGGCGAAATATCATTTTGACATTAAACTCTACCAATTACAATAACAAAATACATGGGAAATTTCTGAATTCGCCACCGGACCTACCTTCCTAAATCTGCCTTGATTTTGACCACGATTTCGCGTCGGACCGTGATCAAAAGGGCAAATCAGTGTTGCGGTACAACTGGAATTTGGAAAGTGTTGCTTATCTCCGCGAAAAGGAATAATTTTTGTACCAATACAAAGTTGAAAAAATAAATTGCATGGTCGAATTTCGAGCACCGGCGATACTAGTTCGAATTAATTAGCTGGAATGTCTGCATACTAGTTTGAGCTTTGACTGCAGGCGTATGCATCTTCACATATAGTACAAACTAACAAACAAGTCAAATCAAAAGCCAAAAAGAAAACAAAAAATAAATTTTTTGTAGCAACAAAGAAGAAATTTAAGAATTTTTCAATTTTACGCCAAAATAACTTTTGACACGTCAATAAATTCCAAGCGTCTGTAAATTTGCATATAACATATTTTTTTTACTACATATGTAATGCATATGTTCGTATGTATGTGTTATATCCTTACATCTTTGCGTATGTAAGAATTTATTTGTTGCTTAAACACGCCAAAAGTGATTAATGAGGTCAATAATGAACACAGCTGCCATTAAAAAAAGATGGCAAATGACATAACAATTATGCCAATATAACAGTAGATAACTAGTAACAACACCAATAACAAAAAAAAACCCAAAAAACTTTGCAGGAAGCTAAACGCACTATGCATGCCAAATAAGTGTTTATTTTTACTTAATAATTCTTTTTTTTTTCTATGCAATGGAAATCGTGTCGAAAAGTAAATTATGGGCCGATTTCATAATCAAATTAAAAGTTCCTTTAAATTGCAAAGAAGCCCTTAATTTTCTGATCGATTTCATAAAGTCTTTTTGAAGATAAAAGTTCCTTTAAAGTTAAATACCCAAAAACAGGCATTTAAGTTATTTAAAGGTCCGTTTTGCAAGAAAAAATTTAGTTCTGGCAGTCTGTCAAAATCAAATATCAAGAATGTATTAAAATTTTTGAACCGGTTTTGTTTGTTGAGTCATATAATGCAATATTCATCTTCTTCCTCTTTTGTGATGTTGGATGACTGCTTCCTATCTTTTTTTCACTGGGTTTCTAAATTATGCTTTGTTTTTTTTTTAATAAAATTAAAACCACAATCAAAAAATTTATTTATTTGCAGAAAAAACAATTGATAAATTTCAATATTTTTAAATTTATGACAATCATTAAACGTTAAAGGAGCCTTTTAATATTATTATTATGAAGTCACTCCTACTTTAAAGTACAATTAAATGGCTCTTTAACTAAAAAGAATCTTTAACAAAAGGAGCTTTAAGAGTTTTATTATGAAATCGGCCCTAAATTGGTGTATAGTCCAACCATTGACCGACGGCGTCATATCTCTCAGTTACCTCACGCAATAGTTGAAAATCGACACCATTCACGCACGTAAACGCACGCATACCCAACGCAAGAATCAGTTGTTTTCCTTTGTTTACATTCTGCATTGTTTTTGGTTTGTTTGAAATGAGTTGAATAACAGCGTTACCATTGTACAGCAAAGTATACATGCAGTTTTTGATTTCGTAGTAATTTTTCTTGAAAATCGTATTATTCATAGAATTTATTAATAAATAAATTTTTAAATTGAAAATGTTGTATCATAATTTTTTAATTTAAAACCAAATATTAATTGCAGTTTTGTTTACTTCTGACTCCGTGCTTCTACATTTTCTACTACTATTTCTTAAAGGCTTTTAAGAATATGTACATTAGGCATATAACAAATTTTGACGAAAAATTTGGCATACCACCACGTGGTGGCAAATATTGTACAAGAAATGAATATCACTTTTTTAGGTGATTTCGGTTCAAAAACGTTCCGCGCAAAAATGGATTTCTAAAAAAAGTCAGATTTTTTTTTAAATTTTTTTTTAATATTTTTATTTTTACATTTTTGTCAATTGTTATATGAAATAAGTTTTAAGTTTAAAGTATATGATGATTTACACAATGGTAAAATGTCTTGCACAATTTTAATTGCACGCTCTGCGCAGATGTACAAAACTTTTTTTGTTTTTTTCAGCAGTTCTGATAAAAAAGTAATTTCGTTTTGCGCGGAAACTTTATTGCAATTTCGCAAAAAAAAAAAATGGGGTTCATACTTTTTTATGCTGTATTCGACTATAGTATGCCGTTTTTCGTATTTGCAAAAATTGTAAAAAGTTATATGCCTAATGTACATATGTATGTGCACTAAGAAATCTAATTTTTGCAATTAATAAAATGCAGCAATTATATACAAATACTGTTTTTGTTTTAATTTTTAGTAATAATGTTCACCGCGATTATTTTTTAATTTATGTATTGCATATGTACGTATTTCGGTCTTTTTGTTGTTTATGCTTGTTGTCAAATTCACGAGTCTTGCCGGCTCGCCGAGTATTATTCACCTGACAGCTTTTAAAAATTTGCTATCTGGGGTAATTTTGCTAAATTGAACAGTCAAAAATATTCACAATAGTCAAATGTATTAAATGCAACAGTCAAAAATATCCACAATAGTCAAATTTAGTAAAGAAAACACAGCAGGAAAAACTTAATTTTCTTCTATTTAAATTTTTATTTCCATATAAAAACAAATAAAAACGATTGATACAATATGTAGTAAAATTTAGTAAAAAAAACGCCAAAAAACCTTCATTTTCTCTATTTACATTTTTATTTCCGTGTAAAAAAACGATTGCGGCAATAGTCAAATTTAGTAAAAAAAACGCAAGAAAAAACTTAAATTTTTTTATTACATTTTTATCTCCATATTTAAAAAGAATACACTTATGTTAACATAATTTTATAATCGGCAATATTCGGAATAGTTATTGAGGTACTTTGGGAGCATATTGAAAGATTCGTACTAATTTACTACAAAATGATCGCTCCGGCAACCCTGTTGCAAAGAGAGCAATCAGCTAACACGTTATTACGTGAAAAATCAAACTGAGCTAGGTTTCTACGATACGTGCGTCAAGAGAGCCGTCGTCATGCGTTGGTGATTGGGCATTTACACTACAACTCCATAAGACATAGGCATAGGCATAGGCATAGGCATAGGCATAGGCATAGGCATAGGCATAGGCATAGGCATAGGCATAGGCATAGGCATAGGCATAGGCATAGGCATAGGCATAGGCATAGGCATAGGCATAGGCATAGGCATAGGCATAGGCATAGGCATAGGCATAGGCATAGGCATAGGCATAGGCATAGGCATAGGCATAGGCATAGGCATAGGCATAGGGATAAGGATAAGGATAAGGATAAGGGATTGAGATAGAGATCGGGATCGGGGGCAGTAGGTTTGTCGCGGCGAATATAACTAACTTTTATTCAGAGAATAGACAATTTTTTTATTATTCGCAGTAATTAAGATGGACTCTAAGATAATGGTTAGCAATACTGTAATCAAAGACTTTCCTTTAGGCTTCATAGGAATAAATTTTAGCAGAACAACGTCTGCCGGGTCAGCTAGTATATTATATTATGTCTTCCATACAACAAATCCGATCCTGCTTTGACAAACTCATCATGGTTCTTCGCCACATACATACCCACTAACCATTCATAAAAAAGAATTTCGCATTAAAATTTAACTACGTATAATTTTGGTCATGCGATGAGCAACTAAAAACGGTATCTTGCAAAATCTGACCTGCTTTAAAAAAGGACAAGCCAAAAAAATTAATACTTATATGCCCTTGGTTCAGCTGAAAGGTACAAATGAATTTGAGCCTAAATACAAAACTCTAAAACTTATTACCTTCTCAATATTCATTAGTCCTACAATCAGTCATGCAAGTCAATCAGTCAAATGAGGAACAAACATTTAACAAATGAGTTTACATATGTATTCACTTGTGCTTCTACTACTACATCTATTAAATATGTATACTAAAATGAACAAAAAATTTAACTTCTTTGTTGCCGGCTTCCAAAACGCATATACATATATATGTATAAAATTTATGCACTTGATAAATTAAGCCAAACAACGCAACCAAAACATGCCAGATCCCAGAGCTGAACCCCAAATAACAACAAATAGGCTGACGGCCAGGCGGTCGGGGAAGCAAGCAGGCAGGCAGAGAGGCATGCATTAGCATATAACATATGAGTGTGTACCTGCAATTGCAATGAGTAAACAACAATTGGCACAAAAATGCATTCAATGCGTTTACGTGAATCAATTTTGCATCATCACCCGACAAGAACAAATTCAACTGCATCCTACGCCCTGCCCTCACCACACAACAAACAACACACACCGGCAATCAATGACAATGGAAAGCAACAAACAAATAAACTAAACAATATAATAAGTACACAGTAGCAACGGCAATAAAACAACAACAAAAAGTGTTGCAAATAATCACACATACATACTCTGAAATAAAAAACGTTGTAAATCTAAAGACTTTCGCTGTTAAATCAACTACTTTCCGCAGTTTAAATGTGCCCAACAACGCTCCGTTGTTGTTTCAAAGGTGCGAGCGTTGTTGATTTAAGTCAATAACGGAAATTGTTGGAAAAAATTTTCACCTAAAAATAAATTTTTGTTTGCATTTTACTCTTCATCTTCTCTCCGCCCGAGTCCCAACTGCAAATATGTAGCCTCCGCTTGTTCTCCTATTCTTCTCTCCTTCTTATCATTCACTGGTTGCTATCTTTATTTCTTATTCTGATTTTTCTTCTTTATTTTATATTCTCCTCCGGTTTCGAATCCATGAATTATTTGATTCATTGTAAAAACAAAATTTAAAAAAATTTGTTCTCATTAATTTTATTTACAACGGAAACTGTTGGGTCAAATACTTTTGCCTTTAAATCAACAATGGGGAGAAAATTGTTGCTAAAAATAAACTTTTTTTTGGATTTTTCTCTTCATCTTCTCTCCATCATTATTTTTCTTGTTGGTTTTCTCACAAAAAAATATTTTCTCACAAAAAATTTTTTAAAGGCAAGCAAGTTTTTGAATCAACAACGCCCGTTTTTGAATAAATTGTTGGATCAAAAACTTTGCTGTAAAAACAAATACTTTTGCTGTTGAATCAAAGACGGAGATTCAACAGCCGAAAGTTGTTGGTTTAACTACGGATATTTTTTTCAGAGTACATATATAAATAGGAGTTGAAAACAATTGAAGGGAGTGAAACAAAGCAACAAACTTGGCCGCTAAAGAGAAGTGGACTGCTCGAAGCATTTTAACTATGCTAACCCAGTTAGCACACCCAGGCTCACTATTCTACTGGCATTGCATAGAGTGAGTGGCAATTTATAAAAGTTCGGTTAGCTTTCGTAACAACAAAAATAAATTAGTCATCCTAAATTTAAGGGCATCCCTGAGCTGAGGTCGGAGTTTTCTGTTTTAACCAAGAAAATTTTTGGGCTTGAAATTATCGAACTTTTGTCGGCCAACCTACAAAAAATCAGCAGTCAACAACTTCCCACTTGCACTTTTAATCGTACATACATATGTACATATGTGCATATGTAGTTCATGTATGCATTGCATTATGTAGCTACTGTCAATCGTGTCCTCATGCATGTAAAATTTTCAAATTCATTTGCTGCATAATTCACTCCGGCTTTCCACCCTTTCACTCCCACTCCACTCTCCATTCAGTTGCAATCGCCAAATGTCGAGAGAAATGCAAATTTATTTACATTAAACATTGACACAATGCCAATTCGAATGAATAAACTTTAGATACAAACTCGGCAATTTGAATATGTATACATATGTATGTATGTATGCATGTCTGCATATTTGTATGTTTGTATGTGTTTACAAGTGCCTAAAATTTGTATGTAAATACTTGCCAATTTCAAAAAATTTTGCAAATTCGTAAAACCTTCGAATTCATGTATTGCAACAAAAAAGTGTGTTGCAGCAACATTTGCTCCGTTTAATTGTAAACATGTATCTGCACATGCATGCATATGGGCTTATGCGTGGGGAAAAATTTGCATGCCAGTATTTTAGAGCATGTGTAAATAAGCAAAATATGTATGTACATTAAGGTGGAGTGAAAACATATGGAGATTTTCTTTTTGTTCTTTTTTTGGACGTATCAGCAATGAAAAGTTGCCTTTATACGAGTTACTGAACCCCACAAAATTTTATGGCGATAGGATGACGTTTTGAACTGCCGCCAGCCCCACAAAGTTGAAATATTGCTTTCACGAGTCTTATACCGTTTTCTTTTCTCGAAAAAATGTTGCCCTTTTTTATTTTCTTAGCTATTTTGCAAGCATGTCTGTTAATTTTACTGAATATTGACCTCTAACTAAGCAAGAGGGCACCATTATCTACAAATTTAGCCATTTTATAGAAAGTTAGGTTACGCAATTCGATAATTGGGATATAGAAAGGCAGCATTTTTTTGCAGAAAAGAAAACGCCATTAAAGTGATTTTTGAAGTTAACTTCTTAGGCGGCAATACAGAGTTTTTATGGAGAGTGAAATTTGAAATTCGATGCAACGGAAAGTTGCCCCCGGAAATAGCAGCCATTTTAGTTGATTTTTAATTTTTTTAAAAATCAGCCTTGATATCGCGTGGTGTTTCGAACTCAAAACTCCTCGCTTCCAGACCAGACACAAAACCTCTGCGCCACTACACCACTTGCGTTGAATATGTCTAATGCTGCACTTAAATTGAACTAACAAGTACAACTCACTCACGTATGTACATATACGTGTAAGTACATAACAGCGCTGTGGTGAAATAAGCGAGGTGAGAATGTTAATAACACAAGCAGAAATTAAAGTACACCGTTTGACACAACTCGCGTAACTAGCGCAGTAGCTCAGCTGTAAGATGCTTGGCTTCCAATTTAAGTGAAGGTGGTTCAAGTCCAGGTCGAGCCAATTTTTTTTGTTCCATTTTTTTTCTATTAAATAAATTTCTTTATAATTTTTTATTAAATAAAAGTGCCACCCGAATATCGGGGATTACATACTAGTTAATTATTAAAATAAAAACGATCAAACAACCAATATAAAAACCAATCGGATGAGCTTGCCGATAAACAAAATCTAATAACAAGAACAAGCATTGCCTTTTCTATAAATAGAATTTGTACAAACAAAAACACACAACCACATGTATGTACATGCGATAGTTTTCATTGTAATATCCCTGCAAAAAAATGTGCGATTATTCCCGATATACATAGATTTGTCCCGGATTGATTTCTTTCGGGAACAATCGGTCCACAATTAGTCCCCGATTGTTCCCGAACGGGTAAAAATGTAGACTAATTGTGGACCAATTGTTCCCGAACGGGTATAAATCTAGATTGATTATATGTAGAAATTTTACAAAAATATTCAATGTAGGTATGTATTGAAAAAACAATAGGTAAAACTAATTGAACATGCTTTCTTTTAATAACAATGATGAACAATAATTTTAACAAAATTTTACCAAAAATATCCATTGAAAAATCAATTACGATTATACACTGAAAATGACTATTTAAAAAATTTTAATTTATTGAATAGATTCTTTTACAAAAGTAAAACTTATTGTATAATTTTTATTTAAATAGGCATGAACATTTATAATTTTTAAAGATTGTTATAAAAAATAGCCTTGGCTAGCAACTTTGAAAAATTCCTCACATATCTTTTACACTCGCATAATGCATTCTCAAAACAATAAATATGTGGAGAAAATACTTAATTTTTTTAAAAGATTATTCGATTATAAACTCTTCTAATATATATATATAACAATTTATAATTTTTAGACATTTTCATAAAAAATAGCCTTGGCTTACAACTTTGGATGAAAGCGATTAATCTACATTTGTACCCGTTCGAGATAAAAGAGATTAATCTACATTTGTACCCGTTCGGTATGTTAGTGATTAATCTACATTTGTATCCGTTCGGGTATACAAGTTGAACAATTAGTCTCTTCATAGGACATGCTCGAACAAATGCGATCAATTCGCTCCATATAAAGGGATGTAAAATTGTATTAGTCGCATTCTCCCTTACGATTGATCCCGGACACGTCCCGGATTAATCGCATTTTTTCAGGGATGTATTTTCAAATTCGCTTCTCATATGATATGTATATGAAACTTGTTACTTGTTGCTTTCGAGCCAATATAAATTGAAAACACAGTTATTTGAAATATTGAACAAGATGTAAGAAGTTAACTTCTATCACGTGTACTATGCTACACGCGGGTTTTTTTTTTTTTTTTTTGGAAACTTTTGTTATGAAAGGTCAAAGTTCATATTATGCATTTTTTAAATGGCAATTACTTAAAAACTGCTGAACCCATTTCGAATTATTTTATACCATTCGATAGGTATTTTGATTCCCTTTAATTTGATATACATTTTATATATGAAAAGTAAGGGTGGTAAAAGGGGAGTTGACCCCCCCAGGGGGGTATCATGGAACCCACATAAAATGTATATCAAATTAAAGGGAATCAAAATACATATCGAATGGTATAATATATATGGTAATATTCGAAATCGGTTCAGTAGTTTTTAAGTAATTGCAATTTAAAAACGCATAATATAAACTTTGGAAATTTTACCCACGTGTTGAGCTCAGGCCCCTATGAAGAAATTTGGTGAAATTTTAGAAAATGGGCGGTGCCACGCCCACTTATTAAGGGTCAAACATTGAGGGTTTTATAAGCCATAACTCAGAAACCATTGAAGATATATCGATGAAATTTGGTACAAATGTTTGGACGAAAAATTGTTAAAATCGGTTGACGGCCACGCCCACTTTTATATATGGGTCTTATAAAGTGACCTAATAAAAACATTTTAAGCGATATCTCTGTCAAATATAAAGATATATCATTAAAATTTTATGTCAGGAGTCTAACTACGAACATAAGACAAAAACCGTAAAAATTTTGGAAAATGGGCGTGGCACCGCCTCTTTTTAGACAAATGAATATACGAGATTTCTTAGCCTATAACTCGACAAATAATTGAGATATTATGACGAAGCTTGGTTTGTAGACTTTTATTACTTGTGGTAATACATGTTCAAAATTTTAGCGAAATCGGTTGACGACCACGCCCACTTTTATATATGGGTATTATAAAGTGACCTAATAAAAACATTTTAAGCGATATCTTTGTCAAATATAAAGATAATTCATTGAAATTTTGTGGCATGAGTTCCACAACAGACCGGAAACAAAAAATAGAAAAATTTTGGAAAATGGGCGTGGCACCGCCTTCTTTTAGAAGCAGGAATATACGAGATTTCTTAGCCTATAACTCGAAAAATAATTGAGATATTATGACGAAACTTTGTTTATGCGCTTTTATAACTTGTGGTAATATACACGCAAAAATTTATTGAAATCGGTTTATGACCACGCCTACTTTTTAACAAAGATATTTCTGGAACATCCTTTGGGAATTTGTAACGTGACATCTTGTAACTAGAAGTCATAAAGGAATGAAATTTTGCACAAGGAATAATATCCATATGCTTGGTTGGATGACTGATAAAAATGTTGAAAATGGGCGTGGCTACGCCCACTTTATGCAGCACTCGCTTTATATAAATTACACCGTATTTCCATCAAACGCAAACAAACAATGAAAGCTTACAGCTGAGTATCTAATGTTCGATTCCACTCGTTGATAAAAAGTTTATTAAAGAAAATTCGTTAGATTTTATCAACTCTTTCTCTATTTGCATTGCATTTACTTTCAAGCAATGTAGCAATTGAGCCATACTGATGATTGTAGGGAAAAAAAGGAAAAGCATTCACGGTAACATTTATTTTTAAAGACGATGACTTTGAAATGTTTTTCAGCACCTTTGGAGTGTAATTTTATTTTTGTTCTTAATGGAAATGGAACTACTTAGCTTTGTTTTTGCAAGTAGGTAATCACTTACAAATATTTATTTACTTATTACATAAAAAAACTTGCATTTCCCCTCTCGACTTTACTGTTTTCATCGCACTTCAAATAAAAGTAAATCACATTAAATTTTCACGCTCTTATAGGCTTTTGTAGATTATCAATACACAAACAAACAAAAAGGAAAAACAAAAAACAAAACAACCAAAACCCTGCAAAAATCATTGGATTATATGCTCCATTTGTGGTAGGTTGGAGTACTTTCAAAGTGACCACTAACATAGCCCAAGCGACCGATTCGTGTATCTGCATCGGTTCGTAGTTAGCCGAACATAACAAAAACCAAATGTTTATCGCGACAACGACGATATGTGTATACATACATAACTACATACATACAAATATTTGAATGTATGCACGTCATTCGTCGTCGTCGTGATAAACATTTGGTTTTGTTGTTATGTTCGGCTCTGTTAGGTACTCCATCAATTAATCCAATGTAGCTACTCCATGGATTAATTTGAATGTTATGCGGGACTAGAGTATATACTCCATTGCAATGACATGCAATGTTAAATGGACCATATTTTTTGTATGAAATGTGGCAAGTTATGGAGTAATCGGTTGGTCCATAGCGAGCACTCCATGGATTTGCGATTGGAGTACTCTGAATTTTTGCAGGGAAGCAGCATCTCAACAATCACTCAATAAGCAAAACGAAGCAATATTCTTGCTTCTTGGCATGGGTGGTGGTGTTATTGTTTTTTTTACATATGTATGTACATATATAGCCACTAATATTCACCCATCCGCCGCACTGCAGACTTTCTTTTTAAAAATATTTGATTATAATCTTTTTGACGCTTTCAATTTACTTGTGCATACGCTCGCTGATCCGAACCGATTGCGATTGTGCTTGTGCTTGTGTTTGTGTTTGTGTTTGTGTTTGAAAATCGAAAAGTAAGTGCCTTTTCAAACAACTTTTTGATCTCTAAACAAAATTCATCATGCCACTTTGTCATTTGCATTTCCTTTTATTAGAACGCACTTAACCCTTCTATAACTTTCTTGTCTTTGTTGTTTTTAAGAAAATTGGATTTTACATTACCATTTGTTTGCCCAAATGCGTACTTAACAGTTGAAGTATTTCATCCATAAGTACATATGTATTAGACTGGCCGCAGCATGTATGGATTTTTTTTTTTTGTTGAAATTTGTATATTAACAGTTCTTAAAATATGAGGTTTAGGGTTAAAAAGACGGCCTTAATTTTTTGGCCCGATCCGTTGTTGTCTAGTTGGCCCTCATTGAGCCCAATGTATGGAAAATTTTATTTTTTAACCTTGAACATGATTTTTTTTAATATGTCTGTTTTGAGAGATAAAAATTCTCTTGCTGAGCCCTTCTTGCGTTTTCTACACCTAAAACAAAGTATCAGTACCGTTGCTTTGAGTTGCTAAGTGAATATAACGGTACTTAACGAGCAAAAACAATCAAATTCCAAGACATTGCTGCTGTTTTTCACCCTGCTCTTAACGTGCTGATACAAATGTTGAAATGAGTCTAACTATTCCAGCAGGGAAGTAAATTTCCAAACAGCTGATCGTTTGACAGTTTTACCAGAAATAGTCAGCAGTAGTCAGTAGACTGTTGCATGAGTACATTCATATGTCCAAACGAGTTAAGGCCCTGTTATACTTGCATAGCATTGCAAAGCAGGGCAGCGCAAAACATATAGCGCATAGAGCTGATTATACTTCGCATAGACGTGCAACCATGGTTAATTAATAAAAGTTTTCGCATCCCGACATTCGTACATACATACATACACACTCCATGTAAATTGTTTGTGTATTCTGTGGTGCTTCTGTCAAAATCATAGTTCGCCTTTGTAGAAATCATATTGCACCATGCTCAAAATTGATCCCAGTTTGATATAAGCACCATTATTAAAGTAAAACAGTAGAAAAAAGTGAAAAATCAGCTGTTTAGTAAGTTAACCTGTATAAATTAGCCTTGCGTGCAACCCTTCGCACACTCAGCACACACACATTCGTGTTGCCAAATGTCAAATCACATAGCACATAACACAGAAATCAAAATTCAACAGACTTCTATGCTGTGCCCTGTGCCGCTATGCGTTGAGTAATCGATTACACGGAAATCCAATTAAACAGATTTCGTATGTGACAGTTCTTATGTTGTGCGCTGCTGTGCTATGCAAGTATAACCGGACCTTACTCGTTTGGTTTTCTTGTAGTGAAGTACAACAACTCGCTTTATTATGAGAACTATGTTACTCGTACATGAACCACAATGAATAGTGTGCGTACACTATCCGATCGTCATGATGCCAGCCACACACCTTGCAATTTTTTATACAACATGAGCATGTTGCGCTGGAAATCGCAATGTTTTTGGGGCTGTTGTATGAAGTTGTGTATCGGTTGTACGAAAAATCAAAAAGTTCAAGGTCCGATTATTAGGAGCTTCTCCAACTGTCATTGCTTTTTATTGGAGAAAATGTTCCAAACTTTACTAAAGTACGCCAACCCGGAGCAACATCGCATGCTAGGTTCATGTCGAAATGCATATATTGCTATAAAATATTTTTGTTTCGCGATCAGTTCAAATTGACTTCATCGGAATTGAAAAACCTTCGCAGTATTTGTATCTTCTTGACAAACATTTACGTTCCATATTGGTTTACATGCATTAATGCAATAGATGCACCAGCACAAGATCTCAAATTAATAAAAGATGCCATTTTATATTTTGATAAAGAAGTTTCTAATGCCTTGTTGCATAAGATTAAAAACCATTTGTGGTACTTGAGTGAGGAAATTGTTGGGTTATCATTTTTCGATGAAAGCATTTCTTTGAATATTAATACATCATTTATAAATTCGGATCCTTCTACGTGGCAAACCAAAGATGATTATCGCAAAGCGAAATCGGCATGTCAAACTTTGGCAGTGGTGAACGATGCAGCCGAAAGGGCAGTTAAGTTGATAACAGACTTTAACCGTACCTTAACGTATGACGAAGAGGATAAACAATTCCTACTGCAAGTAGTTGAACATTATCGTAAGACATTTCCGTCTCACAAAAAGTCCATTTTATTGAATTGATATTATTTTTATTATTCTTAATTTCTTGAAATTTCATAAAATAAAAAAATAAAAAATTAATTAAAGAAAAAATTTTTTAACCTTTTAAGCTTGATGAGGGTCAACAAAGCTTGGTGCGATCTGAATAAAAAAATAGGACGTTATTTCTTATACCATACCTCACCTTTTAGGCAGTGTTTATTAATAGAATTCGAGAAAAAAAATTTGCGGCCAGTCTAATATGTATGTACATTAGAATGGTCCTTAAAATAAAATTAGCGATTTTCTTCGGTCTCACCCCTACATCGGTAACAGCCAGACCTGTTGAATAATGATTATTAATCGTAATGATTAACGGTTTGATTGATTATTTTTCAAGTATCCATTTAATGATTGATTACCCATTGTTTTCAAATTTTAAAGATTATTTTGCAATTACCATTAAAAAAAAAGTGAAAAATAATCATGAAAAATCAAAAAAAAATTGGAAAAAAATTGAAAATAATCACAAAAAATCAAAAATAATCAAAAAATAATAATTTTTATTGTTTTTGATTATTTATGATTTTTTATGATTATTATTTATTTTTTTATTTTTTTTTTTAATGGTAGTCAAATAAAATTAGTTTTTTTTCTGTAAAAGAATTAAAATATTGATTACTAATTAAAATACAAAACAATTTAATTGATTACTAATCGTAATCGGAATTTAAAAGTCAATGCCAAGGATATCACATATAAATTTTGGTCCCGATCGGAGATGATTAAGTGGTGTCGCACAGGGATCGCATATGATAATCTGAACTTTTACCCCTCTGCGACACCCCTTAACCGTCTCCTATTGGAACAAAGATATATTTGTTGTATCTTTGACTACATACTAATATGATATAAAATTTGTCTCCATACATTTGGGGACCACCCTAATGTAGGTAAATACTAAAAACATAGGGCCGTAGTCATAGTCGATTTAAAACAGTGTTTTACCACACTTAGACCAGCCATACATGACGGCAGAAAACGCGAAGAATTTGGGCAGAAAGCCATAAAAACGCGCGTCTTCATGTGTGCACATTGGCAGAAATACAAGGAAATCGACGGTTTTTGTAAAAAATAAATAAATAAAACGTAAAAAGAAGACATTTTAATAAATATGTTTTAAAATAGCAGAATTTTTCAAGATTTTGCCAAGTATTATAGACGATGCTATCCCGGGACGGAGAGCAAAGGTATATAGAAGCCGATGGAATCCGTTCCAAATGGAGGAAGAGGAATTTTATTGCTTTGATAAGGCCACAGTGGAATATTTTATAGATACTGAGGGGCATGTCAGTAATAGGGAACTTCGAATCTCACCCGGCATGGAAGTTCTGACTAAATTACGATTTTTAGGTCGAAATATTCATCAGAGTGACATATGTATGTACATAGGTTAGGTGGCACTAAATGCTTTCCTGCAAACGAGCTTTTTCTCTTGAGCTCCAGTTTGGTTCACGTGCTCTTTTTGTTCCCTAAAATCACAAGTTTAGGTGTAGCTTAATCTCAAAATTTAACTCAAAATAACAAATAAAATTTTCGAAAACCGAAATGTCTAGAAATGATATGTTTACTTATTTTCTTTGTGAATTTAAAGGTTGACACGGAGTGAAATTTTAAAACCCTCGAAATTTCTTAAAATAACAGAGCGATTCTTATTATTTCTTACGGGTAACCCTGTTTCGGTTCATTTTAGCAAAAACGTTGTTCTAACTCGTCTATGACACACCGCTATTTTAAACGTCGTTCTAAATTTAACACCGATTTTAACTAAAGCCAATTTTAGTGAACGACTATGACTACGGCCCATAAATTTTAGTTTTTCTATTTATGACAAAATTCAGTCAAGAAATCTGTTTTGATTGAAAACTTTTGAATACAAAATTTATCTCAGGAGCTTCGCTGCCGTTATTATTATCGCTAAAATAAACAGGAGAAGAGGTAAGGTGAAAGGTGGAGATATCGACGATCAAATAAAAACTGCATTTTGGGAGTATTGAGTCTCTAAAAAAAATTTAAAGCGTGAGTAACGAGTACGCATGAACATTGATGTTTAAGCAGTTCTTGGGATTAGAATAATCTTTTGTTGTTATTGCCGCTGCTACTATTTGTTGTTGTTTTTGTTCTCTGCTTGTTTTTTTCTGTTTTTCTGTTGTTTTTTACTTTTTGGTTTTCTTTTCATTTTTGTTTTGTCTTTCTGTTGTTGTTGTTGTTGTTGTTGTTGTTGTCGTTATTGTTGCATACGTATTCAAACATGTTGCTCCTTTTTATACTCAGCTGTACTAGTAAACAGAGTATTATAATTTTGATTTCATAACTGTGGATTGTAACAGAATGAAATAATCGAGATAGATATAGACTTATATATATCAAAATGATCAGGGTGAAAAGAAAAATCGATTGAGCCATGTCCGTCCGTCCGTCCGTCCGTCCGTACGCACTCTAACTCGCGCAAAAATTTAGATATTTTGATGAAATTTGAAACGCAAGTTGGTATCGAGACTGGGACGGTTGGTATTGAAAATGGGCGAAATCGGACCATGACCACGCCCACTTTTCCTATATAGAAAAAATCCGAAATTTGGTATCTCAGTCTCTAATGCAGCTGGAGTGACAAAATTTCACCCACGTGTTGTCCTCAGGCCCCTAAGAAGAAATTTGATGAAATTTTGGAAAATGGGCGGTGCCACGCCCACTTATTAAGGGTCAAACATTGAAAGTTTTATGAGTCATAACTCAGAAATCGTTGAAGATATATCGATGAAATTTGGTACGCGTGATATACTTACTTAGGCAAATGTTTGGACGAAAAATTGCCAAAATCGGTTGACGACCACGCCCACTTTTATATATGTGTATTATAAAGTGACCTAATAAAAAAACATTTTAAGCGATATCTTTGTCAAATATAAAGATATATCATTGAAATTTTATGGCAGGAGTCCACCTGCGGACATAAAACGAAAAACATAAAAATTTTGGAAAATGGGCGTGGCACCGCCACTTTTTAGAAGCAGGAATATACGAGATTTCTGAGCTCATAACTCGAAAAATAATTGATATATAATGCCGAAACTTGGTGTGTACACTTTTATTACTTGTGGTAATACATGTTGAAAATTTCAACGAAATCGGTTGACGACCACGCCCACTTTTATATATGTGTATTATAAAGTGACCTAATAAAAAACATTTTAAGCGATATCTTTGTCAAATATAAAGATAATTCATTGAAATTTTGTGTCATAAGTTCAACAGTAGACCTGAAACAAAAAATAGAAAAACTTTGGAAATTGGGCGTGGCACCGCCTTCTTTTAGAAGCAGGAATATACGAGATTTCTTAGCCTATAACTCGAAAAATAATTGAGATATTATGACGAAACTTTGTTTATACGCTTTTATAACTTGTGGTAATATACACGCAAAAATTTATTGAAATCGGTTTATGACCACGCCTACTTTTTAACAAAGATATTTCTGGAACATCCTTTTGGAATTTGTAACGTGACATCTAGAAGTCATAAAGGAATGAAATTTTGCACAAAGAATAATATTCGTATGCTTTGTTGGATCTCTGAAAAAATTTTGAAAATGGGCGTGGCTACGCCCACTTTATGCAGCACTCGCTTTATATAAAATACGCCGTGTTTCCATCAAACGCAAACAAACAATGAAAGCATACAGCTGAGTATCTAATGTTCGATTCCACTCGAACTTAGGCTTCCTTATTTGTTATTTGATCTATTTGTCGCGTTCTTTCAGAAAACCAACGCCGTTGTTGTTGCTGTTGTTGTTCATATTTGCATTTGCATGTCCATGCGTGCAAGCATTTTTAAGTACATGTGTACCTACCACTGACAATGTCAAGCGATTCACACGGACACAGCAGGGCACTAACACAAAGGTCGTTTACGTTTTTATTTCGAAATCATTCGTACAAAAAATTAAAATGTTTACCCATCAAAAGTTTACATTATTTCGTTCAGGGAGTCAAAAAATGGTGCAATTAAATCGAAAAGTGAAGAGCATTTCTAATTGTTAAGATTTTCCTGAAATTCTTCGCAGAAAATTTGTTCTGAGATTTTTCCTTTCCTAGTGGATTTTTATATTGCAATATTTTAATAAATATTAAATATTCACTTTTAAAACTTACAATTCTAAACTTCAAATACTTTCTTTTAATAGCCAATAACTGTAAATATTAATAAAATAACTTAATCTTTGTCTTACGCTTATGACTTGCCACACACAATCTTGCTGCTTCACTTCAGTGCACACACACACACAGAGTCCATTTGGAAATTGCGAAATTTCGAAGCAACAGCAACTCATGCAACCATCGGAAACGACTTATCACAGACATACATACGTACATATTTATTTTCAACGCCACTTGCAGGCTTCACCATAATCCATTACATTGCACTTGCAAATTGTATAGATTATTCACTCCATTTGATGAAGTGGCAGAACATAATTTCCTAAATCAACAAATCGCTTCGACGCTTTTCGACTCACTCGTTGCTATTGCAGTCAAAAAAAAAAAGAAAAACATAGGAAATTATTCTCATCGCTGCTTCGTAACTACTACTTCTGTTCTGTTGCATTGGTTATGAGAAATCTGATTTTTGTTTGAACTCGGTTTCATGCTCGAGCAGATAATTTGGTGCAAGTGAAGTGCATTGAAGTGATTTGTTTTGCAAAGATTTTGTGTAATGCAAATGTTTAAACGATTTGCAGTGAAATTGGCTTATAATATTGGAAAGTATGCACTCCAAACATAGAGATATTCCGCACTGGAATCATTGAGGCCTTCCGAAAAACAAATCGAGCCAAAGAAAAAATATCGTTCACAACTTTCTGCCGCCACTGACATGATTTAATCAACACTCGTCCTTTGCATACAAAAAAAAAAAGATAAGAGTTTTTAGTGCTTAGCACGAAATTTTTATTTTTAATTCAATTTTTAATTGTTGGGGTAAGTGGAAAAAAATTCAACAACTATTTACAGCGAAGGTTGAGTGTATAGCTATTTCACGAAAAACCATTTTCGATCATCAGCACTCTTTTCGGAAGTGGATGCACCGGGGATTGAACCCGAGTCCATTCCAACTTCAGCCGCAATGACCCAGCGGATAAACACACTCGGCCATTGAGACTCTGTGCAAGCTGTTGGATTTTCCCCACTTTTGCCTTTTTCATTTTCAACATTAACGTTAGTGTGTATATGCTTTTGCATATATTCTCCACAAACGTGCTGAATTTTTATTGTAGGCAGTTCGCAATGAACATTGTTGTTGGTATTTATTATATATATTTTTCCACTTACCCCAACAATTAAAAATTGAATTAAAAATAAAAATTTCGTGCTAAGCACTAAAAACTCTTTCAAGTAAAATTGTTAACGTTGTTTGGTATATACATAAAATAAATACCAACAACAATGTTCATTGCGAACTGCCTACAACAAAAATTCAGCACGTTTGTGGAGAATATATGCAAAAGCATATACACACTAACGTTAATGTTGAAAATGAAAAAGGCAAAAGTGGGGAAAATCCAACAGCTTGCACAGAGTCTCAATGGCCGAGTGTGTTTATCCGCTGGGTCATTGCGGCTGAAGTTGGAATGGACTCGGGTTCAATCCCCGGTGCATCCACTTCCGAAAAGAGTGCTGATGATCGAAAATGGTTTTTCGTGAAATAGCTATACACTCAACCTTCGCTGTAAATAGTTGTTGAATTTTTTTCCACTTACCCCAACAAAAAAAAGATAATTTTATGTTACAAAAAAAAAGTTCAATACATACCAAAAAAAGTGAAATTACGTAATCAGAAGTGACAAAAGCATATTCCAAAACAAGCAACGATGACCAAATGTATGTACATACATATGTATGTATGTGGTCGCCAGCCGTCCTCCTGAGCATTCGTTTCCCACCTCCGCCTACAGAAATAATAATCGACTGCATGCGCTAATCAACTACCTTGCTGCTCGCCCATTTGATGGGGCACAATGCACGCGATGACGAACGACGAGCGACAACACGCAAATCACTTTCTTATCGCATGCTCTACTATTTGCACCATAACTAAAAATAACAACAATAACAAAAATCACAATAATAACTCAATTCTAAGGTACGAGTAATTGTTGCTTCTTGTTATAAAATACGAAAAAAAAAACCCGCGCGGATAGGAAAAGTTCTGCAAAACGTCGAAAAAGTTGATGGGAACATTTTTTTATGACAGCAGTTAAGCAAAATAGATATTGCAATCAGGTTAAATTGACGGGGTAAAAAACACAGAGGGAAGAGTGAGCAAGGGCAGGGGAGAGGGAGTTACAAGGCTAATACATGTATTTCTTTTTTGTTGTTTGCTTTTCCGACAGCGTCGGATTGCGATGTATTGTGGAACGAATTTCCATCATCCCTTGCAAAGTTTGAATTGGTTATAAACCGGTTTTGGCTATGTGCCATCTTCAGTGCCTTGTTTCGTTCTCCGCAACCGGTTTATAACCAAATCAAACTTGACAAGCGATGACGGAAATTCGTTCCACAATATATCCCAATACATATACTTGCCGCTTATTGCAATTCCTTTACAAAAAAATAACTAAATTTATTAAAAACAAGTAAGGAAGCCTAAGTTCGAGTGGAATCGAACATTAGATACTCAGCTGTATGCTTTCGTTGTTTGTTTGCGTTTGATGGATTTTATATAAACCGATTGCTGCATAAAGTGGGCGTAGCCGCGCCCATTTTCAAAATTTTTATCAGTCATCCAACTAAGCATATGAATATTATTCTTTGTGCAAAATTTCATTCCTTTATGACTTCTAGTTACAAAGATGTCACGTTACAAATTCCCAAAGGGTGTTCCAGAAATATCTTTGTTAAAAAGTAGGTGTGGTCATAAACCGATTTCAATAAATTTTTGTGTGTCTATTAACACAAGTCATAAAAGTGTATAAACCAAGTTTCGTCATAATATATCAATTATTTGTCGAGTTATGAGCTAAGAAATCTCGTATATTCCTTTGTCTAAAAAGAGGCGGTGCCACGCCCATTTTCCAAAATTTTTCTATCTTTTGTTTCCGGTCTATTGTGGAACTCTTGCCACAAAATTTCAATGAATTATCTTTATATTTGACAGAGATATCGCTTAAATTGCTTTTATTAGGTCACTTTATAATACCCATATATAAAAGTGGGCGTGGTCGTCAACCGATTTCGCTAAAATTTTCAACATGTATTACCACAAGTAATGAAAGTGTACACACCAAGTTTCGTCATTATATATCACTTATCTGTCGAGTTATGGGCTCAGAAATCTCGTATATTCCAGCTTCTAAAAAGAGGCGGTGCCACGCCCACTTTCCAAAATTTTTATGTTTTTCGTTGTAGGTCCGCAGGTGGACTCCTGGCATAAAATTTCAATGATATATCTTTATATTTGACAGAGATATCGCTTAAAATGTTTTTATTAGGTCACTTTATAATACCCATATATAAAAGTGGGCGTGGCCGTCAACCTATTTTGACAATTTTTCGTCCAGACATTTGCCTAAGTAAGTATATCACGCGTACCAAATTTTATCGATATATCTTCAACAGTTTCTGAGTTATGACTCATAAAGCTGCCAATGTTTGCTCCTTAATAAGTGGGCGTGGCACCGCCCATTTTCCAAAATTCCATCAAATTTCTTCTTTGGGGCCTGAGCTCAACACGTGGGTAAAATTTCATCGCTCCAGCTATATTAGTGACTGAGATACCAAATTTCCGATTTTTCTATATAGGAAAAGTGGGCGTGGTCATGGTCCGATTTCGCCCATCTTCAATGCCAACCGTCCCAGTCTCGATACCAACTTGCATTTCAAATTTCATCAAAATATCTCAATTTTTGCGCGAGTTAGAGTGTTTGCAGACGGACGGACGGACGGACATGGCTCAATCGATTTCTCCTTTCACCCTGATCATTTTGATATATATAAGTCTATATCTATCTCGATTATTTCATTCTGTTACAATCCACCGTTATGTGATTAAAACTATAATACTCTGTGTACTAGTACAGCTGAGTATAAACAGTGTTGCCGTTTTTGCCTGAAAACCAAATTGCTCAAAATTGGTTAGCCAATCATCAAAGGCATCAAAGTTCTTTATATTCACTTATTTAATGCGTTAGTTAACTTAATTTCTAATTAGCTCATGCTAATACTACTTAGCTCTGAAAAAATAGTCAAAGTTATAAATATTACGCATAAGTAAAAGATTGTTTTATGATAAAATTAAATCATCACAATTGTGCAAAGAGAAATAAGTAAAAAAATTACCTTAACTATGACAATTGAAATTAGAACTTTCCTTTTATAATACGAACATTTGAAAGCATAATTGACATGCCGTGCCGAGTAAAGCCGCGTGGCTCTACCTTCAATTCTATGTAGTACATTTTGATATGGCTTATACCTACATTTGTATATTTATTTTGACTCAAACCCTCCCCATTCATTTTCTAGGTACATACCCTCATATACATACATATGTACATATGTACATAAATTACTTATGCGAGAATTGTCAGGTGCGGCCAATAGAAATGTAATTATTCAATAACTGCCCACTGATTATCATGTAAACACGGGAAATCGATTAAGCTCGCCGGAAATAGAATATTTAAAAGATATGCAAGTGAAAGTGGAATTACAAAGAGCACACAATTATGTATATACGTACATACGAGAGTTGTTTGATAAGTTATTTTTGAATAAGGAATAATTTTTTTCGCCAAAAATGCATTTTAGTTTCCAAAATAATCTCCTCCAACTCGACACGCTTAGTCCAGCGTTTTTGCAATTTTTTGATTGCTTCCAAAAAATTGGCTTTTTCAATGCTCTCAAAATAGGCATTTTTTTCTGATGACATCTTCATTTGACCTGAATTTCTTACCACACAGTCATTTCTTGAGGTTTGCAAACAGGAAATAATCGGAGGAGTCTAAATCTGTTGAATATGGTGAGTGGGGCAGCAATTTGTAACCCAATTTATGAACCTTTGCCATGGTGACTACACATATGTGTGGTCTTGTATTGCCATGATGAAAGAGATTTTGTTTTCTTGCCAAATTCACTGGTTTTTGCTTCAAATCAAGATCAAAACTGTCCAAAAGCTCTGAGTAATGTGCGCTGGTAATTGTTTTACCCTTTTCAAGATAATCGATGTATATGATACCTCGTGCATCCCCAAAAACTGCGACCATAACCTTATTACTCTGGGCTTCTTTGGAGCACGTGCACCCGGAGAAACCAACTGTTTTGATTGTTCCTTGGTTTCTGGTGTGTTGCAATGGATCCAACTTTCATCTACGTTAACTAAACGGCACACAAATTCGTTCGGATTGAAGTTGTCACCCGCTTTACGCTTATCATCGTGTCTAAGCAATCGCGGCAGCCATCGCGAGGATAGCTTTTTCTAAATATTGATGTAAGATGTGATGAATGCGCTCAGTTGAGATTCCTGTGGTCTCAGCTATTCCATGCAATTTCGCTCTCCGATCGCCAAATAACATTCCACATATTTTATCGATGATTTCTGACATGACTACTTCTTTTGGGCGACCTAAACGTTCGGCCTCACTTCTGCTATTACGACCGCAATGGAATGCAATAAACCACTTCTTAACCATTGAAAATGATGAAGCAGAGTTCTCTTAGTATTTATCAAGCCTTCCTTGGTTTCCTTTATGGATTTATTACGAAAAAAATAATGCTTAATCAGCGCACGAAATTCACTTTTTTCCATTCCATTTGTTAAAAGATGCGAGGCGTTCTGCTTTAAATAGCTGCCAAACACAAATTAAATTGCGTAGGTTGCTCAAATTTTTACAGTAGTATTTTAAGAGATGTTAGTTGCCGTGAGCAATGTTGAATTTAAAATTCCTGGTCGCCAAATTCAAACGGTCACGAACTTATCAAACAACCCTCGTATAAATGCCAATCTACGGCTTCAAAAATGAATAAATAATGCAATAGAAAATTGTGATAATTGTTGTCCGATATAAATATGTGCGAATATGTATGTACATTGTAGACTAGTTATTCAAGGATATTGGTCTCTTGCCGTTAAATTATTAAGGTTTGAAATTATTTATCAGCAGTGCTAAAGTGGTTAATTTGGGAAATATTTTATACCTTCGTGTTTGCAGTAGCAACCGCATTTTCCTATAAAAAATTAGCACCACGAACCACACACAAAACTTAGCACTTTTTATTTAAAGTTTACAAAGCGCTACTCTTTTTCTTAAGTAGCCAAAAAAATAAATACTCCTTTTTACGTTTTTTGGCTTATCAAACAGCAAATGGCAAGGAAGTGAAACACAAATTTGCAGTCAAATAAAACTAGCTGGCAGCTGGCGTGTCTTCAACCAATAAATATAGCCAAATATCAATAAACTGCACAGGAAAATAATTCAAAAGTGAAATGTGGTCGAACAGCAGACAAACAGGCGAATGCACTAATCACCCAGGAAGGCTAAGGAAGCACATTAGTTGGATGGCCCAACCAAAAGCGCTAATGTGCTAGTGGAGCTTTTATCTAAATGTTTTGGAAGTCATTGTAATTACACATAGATGTAGCATATGTACATTAGACCGTATCGCGAGAAAAAAGCTCGCCGTACGCCCACAAACACATTTAATATTCCGTAGTCTTCTTCTACCTGGACCCGGGTAAGTACAAATTCAACAATTTTAGTATGGAAAATTTCATGGTACACTGAAAAAACAACTTACTCAGATTATGGAAAAGTGGGAATGATTCGGCGCTAAAGACATATTTCCATATTTTGATGTACGATTTTCTTCAAATCAAGGAATAAAAACCACGTTTTAAAGAAAATTGTACATCAAAATATGGAAATATGTCTTTAGCGCCGAATCATTCCCATTTTTCCATAATCTGAGTAATTTTTTTTTTGAGTGTAGAAATTGATTAATGTAGAATATCCTAGGAACGCCTGCGCGGGTATGCAAAAGTTATATGTTATTGCAAACAGAATTAATAGGAAGTGGTTAAAAAATTCATCGAGAAATCCGTGATTAAAAATGAAAAAATTGCTCAAAAAGTTTAATTTGTGATATATTTGTACAGTTTCTCTGGCATTTATCAAGATACATTAACAGTTCGTATACTGTTAAAAGCGGCAAAATGTCATCTTTTCGACGACATCAAAATCATGTCGATGGGATAAACGTAGAAAAATTTATGGTACAATATATGACTTAACCTATGAAAAAGGTGTTTTTGGCCCCTAACTCCAGATTTTGGGGGTGTATTGGAAATTCTGAGTATGCAGTTTTTATATACTTGACTAGACTTAAAACTTGAGGTATGTCTCGCCAAAAGTACTTTTTCACTGTAACACAGTGTAATTTTTTAGAACATTTTAACCCTCTAGTACCCCCATGAAAGCGTTATTTTGACCCCTTTTTATAAAGTTAGGAAACATAGTATTCTTAAGGTCGCTATAGGGTTAAAATATTCTAAAAAATTATTCGCCATAAAATTACACTCAGAACAAATCTTTGTAGAATGATCCTAAAATAACACAGGAAGCGAAAAAGACATATTCCTCGGAATGTTGAATGTCTTTTGTTTCGTGTTCTGCTGAAACGATCGAAATACTTCTTTTGCGAAAGGTTAATGTTTTTTGTCGACGCTTAACATAATAATAATAATAATAATAATAATAATAATAATAATAATAATAATAATAATAATAATAATAATAATAATAATAATAATAATAATAATAATAATAATAATAATAATAATAATAATAATAATAATAATAATAATAATAATAATAATAATAATAATAATAATAATAATAATAATAATAATAATAATAATAATAATAATAATAATAATAATAATAATAATAATAATAATATTAATAATAATACACTGGCGCTATTATAACTCTGACGAGTTTTATTGCCGAGCTTCGCTCCCAATTCGAGGTGTGCTCCTTAACATGTGTTTTTCCTACTAATTGGGTGGATAAAGTAGAATTGACCCCAATGGCGCATATAGGGTTAACACGATTACATATTAGAAACCCTCCTCTCAAGCCAAAGAAATTGGTGTATCAAAATCAGAGATCGGACCATAATTACAGAAAATATTCGAAAAATGTATTTTAGCGACATCTAGCGGCGTCCAAATAAATTAAAAAATTAAAATTTCTGGAAATGTTTGCGATGGACTTCTTTTTGTCCATATATTTAAGGCGAGACGGCCTAATGTAGATACGGACAGGTTAAATTTAATCTTTTAGGGCCGGTTTCAGAATCTCTTTTCAAGCACTTAACCGGAGATGGTGAAACGACCCTTAAAGTAAATATAAAATCTCTTTTTAAGGTCATGAAAATTGGAAAAAGTGACACTCGTTCACATTGGTGACGCGTTGTTTTCTTGGCTTGACGCTAAAAAAAGCAACAGAAAGACATACACTACAGTTACAAAAGAAAGTTTCAAATCGTAAAACCTCGTCTATATATAAAATCGTTTAACTTACAACAAGCAAAAAGCTCATTAAAGCACTGAAGCTGTACTTAGGGTTAAATACAAAAATATACTCGCATACGTCCGTGAGAAACTGCCTTCTTTCTCTAAGTGCATATTTGATTGTGTGTGTGGTTCAACGATGAATTTAATTTTAAAATATGTTCTTTGATTCGCCAACACTATTTCTAATTTTTCTTAACCCTCGAGCACACGCGCTATGAGCATTTTGCTCAAGCAATTTTTTATTTCGCGAAATTTCTATGTTCTATGGATTTGTGGCACTTGATGTGTTGACTACCTTCGCAAGTGGTTGTGATTCACTCTTTGACGAATATTTCTTTCCATTAGTGCACCATCACAGCTTCAGATGGGATATTGTTTTTTGAGAGCGGCATTTTGCTCATTGCGCGAGAAACGATGTAAGTATTTTATGTTAATCTTTTTTGTTGGAAACCTAGGGTTTAACGCTGATATTTATAATTTTTCCAATATTTTCATTTATATTTGCAAGTACTGTTGAAATGGAACGCAGACGTCATTGTAGTAGGGCCTCTTCACAACTTTCTTCTTGGTTGGAAGAAGTGTTATATGACGAAGGCTTAGACAATGACGAAAATGAATTATTTCAACAAAGTGATGGCGAAACAGAAAAAAGTGATCAAAGCACTACCTCTGAACAATCCGCCGATAGTTTGGAGAAGGAGGACAACATAAGTGAGTATACTAAAAAGCCTGGCCTTTGCGAGCTATGCCTCAGGAGTAAAAATAGGCGTTCAAAACAGAGGATGAACTTTATGTGCAAAATTACTCTGCACGGAACATGTAATATATACGTGCTCATTTTGCTTCGAAGGCAAACTTAATATGAATCATAACGCAGACTGATTTTATAATTTTATTTAGTTATATTTTTTAAAATAAATATTTTTGTTAATGTACTATATGTGAAATGTGAAATAACCAAATTATGTTTTATTCGATTGATTTAATAAAATTTTAAAAGGTGAATTCCTTAGATAAATATGCTATTTCAAAAACAATTAGTTAGTAATATTTCCACAACAAAAAAGGAAATGATTAACAATGTAAATGCATTAAAAAATTACATTACAAGAGCGAGTGAGCAAAATGCTCATGCGCGAGAATCCGTGTTACTCTACGAGGCGCGAGTACTCGAGGGTTAAGAAAAGCGCGCTTTCTTACAACGCTCTGCATGCCACAAACGAATTCCACTCGAACGCTAAACGAAAGCGAAACATCGGCAATAATAGCAGCATAAGTAGTACTAAAAAGTATTTCGCGTAGCAAACTGACAGGGGGCGTGGCAAAACAAAACTGAAAAAAAAGAAAATAAAAAACTCCGAACGATGTAAAAACAGGCAGCACTTTTAGGAGCTTTTGTACGAGTACGGCAGCCGAATTCGCTTTAAGGCGGAAATATTTCATAGTAAAACTGCCAAGCAACATGCGAGCCTCATTTGTTCCCCTGTTTCTCTGCTATTTTTTCTTATTTTTTCCACTCCGACTTCCTTTTCTTCGTTTTCCATTTGTTTTATAAAAGTACACCACATCCTTCACTAAACTTTGCCGCTAAGTTTTTGTTTTGTGCGATACACCGTTATTGCAATTTTGCTGAGTGTGTGTGTGCACTTTAAATTTAAGTAGCGCCAAGTAGCACATTCTTAAGTTGTTGTGGCTGTTGTTGTACTTAAATACCTTCACACGTACTAAGTTATGCAACTCGCTCAAAAGCTGTACAACAAAAAAAAAACAAGAAATAAAAAATAAAGTAAAAATCCAAAAATAAAAAAAATCCAGACTATTTGCAGCTCCGCTCATGCCAAGCCGCCAGTCAGTCAGTCATGTTATAGTCAGAGTTACTCGGTAGTCAGTTGAGGTTCAGCGCTTAACTTTAAGTACTTCCGACTTTAAAAAGCACGTCACATCCGGTTTGACTCTTCAGTGCTCAAGCGTGTGATTCACTTTGAGAGTTGAGTTCAGTTGAGTTGAGCTGAGTTGTGAACAAGTGGCGGTGGCGGCGCTTAAAAGGGTTGAATATGTGGTGTCTGTGAAGGCGTCTGTGGAGGGAGTATCTAGTATTTTTCTTTTTCTCTTTTGTTGTTATTTTTGTTGTTGTTATTAGCCACATTCTTTTGCACGCAAGTACGAAAAAAACACTAGCTACATTAGCAAATAACTAGCATGGAAAGCAACAACTAGCTTTGTATAGGCTTGACAGACGGCAGCGACAATCCCGATTACCGTAACACTTAATTCGAATCAAATTTTAACCTGACAGACGGCAAAATTGCGCATTAACAAAACAGCCGAAGGAAGGTAGGCGCAGCGTCGTATTCAGAAACTTCTTTTTTTATTTACAAAGTTAGAGTGTAACGTCAAAATCAAGGCGAATTCACATCATGTTCAATAGAAGTGGGCGAGTCCCAAGCGAATTGAGATTTCAATCAAGGCGAAATATCATTTTACCATTACACTCTACCAATTACAATAACAAATTAGATTGGAAATTTTTGAATTCGCCTATGCGCCTACCTTCCCAGATCTGCCTTGGATTCTTCTTTTTCTTCACTTTCATTCACAATAGAGATTTTTCGACAGAGATGTCATTACAAAATGCTCCAATCCGCTAAAATGTTGAGGATTAACTCGAGCGATATTCCGGATTACCTCCAGTTAATTCTCAAGTTAACTCCGAATTAGCTAGATATTCCGGATTATCGCTGCCGTCTGTCAATGCTATTAAGCGCGTTGAGCTGAAAGCGCTTAGCTGTTAGTCGACCTGAACAGCAGTGTTGCCAAATAAAAGAAGGAAGCTAAAAAAATTCCACTGAAATAGACTCTTGTAGCATAAATATCAGCCAATAGCATAAATATCATATCGTATGCTTTTGTGCAGATGCTACACCAGCGGACTCTACCGGTAACTAACTCAACACAACCGAATTCTGCTGGGTAAATGGCAAAAATTCGAATCCGCCCGAAGCCCTCTAAAGTGGAGTGCTTGTACACAACTAAAATTAATGGCCTTTATGCATAAAAACAGAGCTCTTTATCAAGAGACGCAACTCAAACTTAATCCCGAGAAATAACCAAATAATTGCAATTTATTGGATGGAGTTTTATTATTTTTTAATTTTCTTATGAGATAAACCTAATTTTTTTGGTAAAATCTGGATATTTTACGCGTAATAATTTGTATGCATGCAAAATCCACATTTTACGAAAAAAAAACTGAGTATGAGCTATAGCTCGATTTTTATGTCTAGCAAGTTGAGCGTTTTCTTCACGGTCGCTTATTAGAAAAATCGACTATTATTGATAAATGTCTGCTGTTAAGATGGGAAAGCTCAGTTTTAGAATTGTTGCTTTTAGATGAATTCTACAGAACACATTAGTCGCAGAGTTTGATAAAATACAAGGAAAACGATTTTTTATATTAAATAATAAGCACATCTCACACTGAAAACCTTCAGTGTATGAATACACACGCTTTCGCCTAAAAGTATGCAATGTTTACATACACACATACATACATACATAAATACATACAGATGGAACTAATAAAAGCGTGTTAAAAAGGAACACTCGTAAAATAGAAACCGGTTTGACTCTACACCATTTCCAGATGGATTTTAGAAAGAGTTAACTGGATTTTAGAAACGACAATTAGATTTTAGAAAGAGAGAATTGGATTTTAGAAATGTCAATTGGACTTTAGAAAGGGGAAATTGGATTTTAGAAATGTCAGTTGGATTTTAGAAAGCGTTAAAAGGATTTTAGAAAACGTAAATTGGATTTTCGAAAGCGTGAATTGGATTTCAGAATGTGCTTGTAAAATAAATTTCACACAGAATTTTTCGAATAGAAATTCTTTATTGCGTATGAAAGTAAAATGTACGTATACGTAAATATATAAATTTTCGAAAACCCACTTTACAGTTTCTAAAGTCCAATTTCCCTTTTCTAAAATCCAATTGACATTTCTAAAATCCAATCTTCCCTTTCTAAAATCCAGTTGACATTTCTAAAATCCATCTGGAAATGGTGTAGACTGTTTTCTTCATTACCTTGTTAACTTTTGCTTTTCTAGAAGCGTCGAAAAATATTAAAATTTTACCTCGCTTAAAATCAAGCCTTGTCAGAGCAAACATTTATTAGGTGAACCGCACTCAGTTAGGCTGACGCAGCTGCTGTTCGAAATCTTTAAATAACGACGAAAAATCTTCGTCACTCAGCAGACAGACAAGCAATTTTTTAAAGCACTCTGCTTCGAAATTCCTAAAATCCCATTAATTTTAAAATTAAAACAAAAGTAAAAGCATGAAGCAAATATTTAAAGAAAAAAAAACGCAGAGAAGCAGGTACTTACATTTAACATTTGAGTTGTGTATTTGCTAAGTAACTGCGGTTTCTTCCTTGGACAAAACGCGTAAAGCTTTACGCAGAAAAAAGCCATACCACACACAACAGCAACACGCAGCAAAAGCAAACGGTAAACGCTTAGGTAAATCTGCAGGCAGTCAATTTGCCGCTGATACAACCGCCATAACACCCACCACCACCCACCACGTACCTACAACATTCCTCACCTTGAAACTTGGCGAAATTTCAAGTGTCTCTCTGGCGTTACCAGATTTCAAGTTGCTTTGTTTTATTTCAACTCTTCATTTGTGTTTTTTTTTTGTTTTTGTTTTCTTTTGAAAAATAAATAAAAAGCCTCAACAAAAATAGTTTCGTCCATCTTTATTTGACTTGTAGTGTTTACTGCTTTGCTTTGCTTTTTCTTCTACTTCTCTATCACTTTATTTACTTTAATTTCAGCGCAGTGTACTAATTTTGCTCTCGGCGGAATTCGAAAAGGAAATAAGTACGCCAACTTTTACGCGGACTACGAAAGATTTCCAACTATTTTGCTTTCTCTTTTAAACGGGCTGACAACAGCAGAACGGCAATTGAAGTACATTTTCCAACTTTTCCAACTGCATTTCAATACGACTTGAATATACTTTGTATACGAGTACTATGTATGTCTTAACACATTTTTATGTAGAGTAGTGATAAATAAATAAATTTACAAGAAATGATAATGTGATTTTGTTGTTGTTGTTGCTGCTAAATGCTACACGTTGTTTAAAATTTCAAAATTTTGGCTTAGGTGCAATTACTTACTTTATCGAAAATATTTCATAGAAAAAGATTTCAAATTAAGTTTTCGAGCTCGGACTTCTTGCACAGAATCCAGGAAAATGCCGATTTGCAATGAAAAATTAATGTAGCTGCAAAAAGGCAAAGATCGGGTTATTCTCTACTCAAATGTCGAAGCTATTGCGTGTGAAAATGAGGTGACAAAAATTAGTACTGAAAATTCCCGTTTCCAGATATGGCATGTCGGTAAATAATATTTACTAAATATACATACATAAGTATATTGTATAACTTTTGGAATAAATTATTCAAATAATTACACCTTTTGAAAGCTAATGAATAGAGCTCGGATAATAGGTGAAAATCAAACGCCTAAAATTATGCTACGTAATGTTTGTGAGCACATCCAGTGGCAAGTTTAAGGGTGGGTGAGGTTCATTCAGGTCTAAGCCCCCGTGAATGCAATTGGATTTTTTGCTTACTAGGATGCCAGAAAAATAAATTATTAAGGTTTTTTATGGGTTGCACGTGAAAAATTGCAAAGAAAGCTACAATAAATAAATATAATAATAAAGAATAATAATAAATAAGGTATATTAAATAAATATATAATTATAAATAATAAAGAAAAAAATTAAAAATTTGTAGTGACTCGCTTAAATTTGAGACAAAATCTTCGCACGTGAAGGAAAAACAATCACAGTTTCAAACCAAATATATTTTGAATGAAAATGAAGCAAGTGCATATTAGCAAATGGAATATATAATACAACTTTTTAATTTGTAGTGGTCTGACTTTAAACATTTGCATATTTTAGGTAAAAAAACTTGATTTCAACTTTCCTATTTTTTCTTACGACCATTTCAGGGTTTACAATTTTCCAATTGGATACTCGGCATAATTCCATATCTGTAAAAATGCAAATTTCTGTCGTGGTAAAAACCGTTCTGCATTTTTATACTCAGCTGTACTAGTACACAGAGTATTATAGTTTTAATCACATAACGGTGGATTGTAACAGAATGAAATAATCGAGATAGATATAGACTTATATATATCAAAATGGTATCGAGACTGGGACGGTTGGTATTGAAAATGGGCGAAATCGGACCATGACCACGCCCACTTTTCCGATATAGAAAAAATCGGAAATTTGGTATCTCAGTCTCTAATGCAGCTGGAGTGACAAAATTTCACCCACGTATTGTCCTCAGGCCCCTAAGAAGAAATTTGATGAAATTTTGGAAAATGGGCGGTGCCACGCCCACTTATTAAGGGTCAAACATTGAAAGTTTTATGAGTCATAACTCAGAAACCGTTGAAGATATATCGATGAAATTTGGTACGCGTGATATACTTACTTAGACAAATGTTTGGACGAAAAATTGCCAAAATCGGTTGACGACCACGCCCACTTTTATATATGTGTATTATAAAGTGACCTAATAAAAAACATTTTAAGCGATATCTTTGTCAAATATAAAGATATATCATTGAAATTTTATGGCAGGAGTCCACCTGCGGACATAAAACGAAAAACACAAAAATGTTGGAAAATGGGCGTGGCACCGCCTCTTTTTAGAAGCAGGAATATACGAGATTTCTGAGCTCATAACTCGAAAAATAATTGATATATAATGCCGAAACTTGGTGTGGTAATACATGTTCAAAATTTCAACGAAATCGGTTGACGACCACGCTCACTTTTATATATGTGTATTATAAAGTGACCTAATAAAAAACATTTTAAGCGATATCTCTGTCAAATATAAAGATAATTCATTGAAATTTTGTGGCATAAGTTCAACAGTAGACCTGAAACAAAAAATAGAAAAACTTTGGAAATTGGGCGTGGCACCGCCTCTTTTTAGACAAAGGAATATACGAGATTTCTTAGCCTATAACTCGACAAATAATTGAGATATTATGACGAAACTTTGTTTATACGCTTTTATAACTTGTGGTAATATATACGCAAAAATTTATTGAAATCGGTTTATGACCACGCCTACTTTTTAACAAAGATATTTCTGGAACACCCTTTGGGAATTTGTAACGTGACATCTTTGTAACTAGAAGTCATAAAGGAATGAAATTTTAATAATTAATAATATTCGTATGCTTTGTTGGATCACTGAAAAAATTTTTGAAAATGGGCGTGGCTACGCCCACTTTATGCAGCACTCGCTTTATATTAAATACGCCGTGTTTCCACCAAACGCAAACAAACAATGAAAGCATACAGCTGAGTATCTAATGTTCGATTCCACTCGAACTTAGGCTTCCTTACTTGTTGTTTATGAGTTATTGGAACATTAACTATGCCATAATTTACTTACTTTTCCCAAATTTTATTTTAATTACAGCTAGTTTTGTTTTGCTTTCAAAAAGCTTGACGATGTACAAAAATATAAAATACAAAATGTGTTCTTCATACTTTTTTTCAGTAAAAATGTCAAAGAAACTAAATCCCTCTTTGGCTTTATTTCATCACACACCACTGTATGTTTATTCAAACTGCAAATTTGTGTAACATGATTAAGAACTTTTCTAATAAAATCTTCACCATACCAATATGCTACCCCTTTATATTTAAATTGTAATCCCGCCACTGAAAACAACCAAAATTTACAAAATGTAGCATTTTTTAGGCGCTTGATTTCACCTATTTTTCCGAGCTCTACTAATGAAATTATCTATGTAATGTAAATTAGTTTTTAAAGAAAAAAATCTTCTTTCCAACATTTTTTTACATTTGTCTAAAGGCGTTACCATATGGTAGCCGTGGGTCGCCTAGGGTACAGTTTTTTTTTTATTGGGATTAGCTTGATTTTCTCTGCGGTTGTGTAAATTTAACTAATGTAATATTATTAATTTGTTAGAACTTTATAAACTTGACATACCAACTGTCATTTAGGTACATACATGGAGCCTCATCAATATTACAACATTTTTGGAGAAGATAATGGTGAAGAGGAATGTGCGGGTAAACCAGATAATGTTTGCTCGGCCCAACTAAAAGGCGACTAAGAAGTTGTTATGCCTGGTAGCTCGACATTACCCCATTTTGTCCAAGAAGATGAATGGGTGGTGGAGAATATTTCACCATTTCTTCTTCCAATTTTTCTACTGGCGAATACGAAGATTTTCGTAAATTTTTTTTTTTTTAATTTGTTGGACTGTGTTAACTACACTGCTCTGCAGCCAAAAAATACTGAACGCAACTCTCCTATCTACATATATGTAAAATCGGTTGCTGATTCCGGAAATCGGGTTCATTTTTAATTCTATGGAATTCTATGGGAATTAAAAAAGAACCCGATTTTCGGAATCAGCAACCGATTTTACATATAGATAGGATAGTTGCGTCCAAAGTACAGACAACAAATTTCATTTGTAATCCAGTGCTATCTTTATATGCTTATTCTGCAAAACCAAACCAGGTACACTCTAAAATCGATTGAGGCTTTTAATAAAAGTGGTGTTCTTTAAACTGTAATACGTGACCAAAAAATGAATTTCCTCTCTATTCTCTATTCACAAAATTTCACTTTGCCATCAATGTGCTTGCCGAGAGCTGGCAATTAAAAGGTCACTTGCAAATATAATTATCTTATATTGCTGAAGAAATTTGCCTTTGGTAAAAAGGTTAAAGATACGCTTAAAGTTCAATAAAGACATTGTAAAATTCAATTTTGTCCCAAATTACCAAAAAATGATTATAAATAGAGTGCAAAATATGCGAAGGCAAATACAAAAGAAAAAGCTGAGTACACTAAAACGGAGATGTTTCCTACTGGAATGGGTACCAGCACCTGTAGCACACGCCTAGCTACAGAAATATACAAACATGCATAGTATGTACGTAGCTATAATGGCGGCCGAAGTCAAAGCAGACAAAAACTCAATAAATTTTTTTCATAAAAGCAGCTGACAAAATACGGCAGAAAGGGCCAAATTTGGGTTAAATTCAATTTAATTAATTAAGTAACGGTCGGTGACGCTGCTGTGCACCCAGCAACAAAACCAGGGAACACAGGGACAGTAGCAGCAACAGCAACAGCCGCAGACGAAGTAACAGTAACAGTGGCTTTTAAGGTTAGTCAGTCTAGCAAAGGTGGGTGCAACATCAGCAGGAACAGCAACAGCAAGAATAGGAAGAGTAAACATCAAACGGAGTCAAAGAGACAAGCATGAACAGGGACATGTACATATGTATGTGTGCCGAAATGGACCAAATAAATGAAATCAAGCTGACTCAAGTGCGATTGTTTTCGGTATCTGATATAAAAATATACTCATACGAGGGTCCACAGATACGTATGTATACGTTTATGCTAACACATGGTATGAGCATGTATATATGTAAGTACAAATAGCGGTTTCCAGCTGCTACAGTCATCGCACAGTTACTAAATTAGAATCTGCCGTCTTTTTTTTTTAGCCATGCAACATATTGCAGCTGTTCTGCGCTCCTCTGCTACATACTTACAGACATATTTGTACATTAGAAGGCTGCACGAATGGATTCGAAACGGGCAACAAAATATTTGCGGCCGTCCAATTACAGTACCTACTTGTTTCTGTCGTTTTAGAATAAACGCAAGTAGAGCACAACCATAAACAGAACCAATACAATTACTTCGTAGCGACAATTACATGACCTTAAAAAGGTTCTGCAAATTGTGTACACTACTTGCGAATACTTCGAATATAATCGAAATATATGTATGTACATACATATTTTCATAAACACACATCCAGACGTTGTGTTCAGCAAAATTACGCTGCTAGTGTGAGTGTGTGTATGTGCATATGCATACACACTAGGGCGGGTCGATTGGTAGGGGCAAAAAAAAAATTAACAGGGCCACATCGCAATTATAAAAATTTGGGTAATTTCAAGCTTTTTTGCCCAAGAAACCATATGTCTAAAATAAATTTCGAACCAGAGCTTTTTACGATCTACATATTTCCAGCTGTTCTATATATTTTAAAATAACTCGGTAACCAATACTTCGATTCTTTTGATTTTTTCGGCATTAGTTAGGAAACTTATTTGGCATATTAAGGTGGTTTTATGAAGGAAATAAAGTTCTCCCGAAATTCGCGGAACAACCCGATTTGAAATATAATACGGAAATCTATACCTAAAATTTTTCCTTGATATATTAAAATTTAGAGGTCGTGCAAATGCCTACAAATTTCTTTCTCCTTTTATATCAGTGATGATACATAATTTTTTTCAAAGTCCATAATGAACAAGAAAAACATTTCTTATCATTAAAAAATGGAACATATGTTTGCTGGGCTTTTTTGGTCCACCTTAATGCCATATGCACAGTAAATAAACAAACAAACCAAAGAAGCAACAAGGTTTTGTGAATACTTCATAACATGGTTATTATTATGTTCTATTCTATCGTGGCGAATAGTGTACACTAATCGCTCCAACAGAGCAAATAGAAATAGTATTTGTATTCCAAATGAAAAGTATGGGTTATATTCGTATCTGCATTGAAATTGTGCTGTCACTAATTGTACAATGCATAGAGTATTCGAAAATATAGAAGAGGCAAATGGTATTGTGCAGAGGTCTATTGTACATGTGGTCGTGCTTTACTCGAAGCTATTCCGTTGAAACATTCGCGCGTTTGCCGCAAACGTACAACCAGAAACAAACAAACATACAAACGCTTAGTATTTGATGTCAACTCAACGCAATGTATATATGTAAGTATTTGTATTCGTGTGTGTTAGTGTTGGCATTTTCTGCGCGCTGGCATTTCATTTTGTTATTTAAATACCACTGCATTGGTGTCACACACAATGCATGATGGCGCGCAAGATAACAAAAAATACACAAATGCAACAAATTCACACACATACTAGGGTTGTTTGATAGGTCCGTGACGAGGCTTGATAAATACTATGGAAACTCTACTTCAACATTTTCAATGGTTAAAAATTGGTTTATTGCATTCCATTGTGGTTGTACTAGCACAAGTTGTGCCGAACATTTAGGTCGCCCAAAACAAGTAGTCACATCAGAAATCGTCGATGAAAATCCATAAAATGTTATTAAGCTAGAGGAGAGTGAAATTACATACAATAGCTGACACCACAGGCATCTCAACTGAGCGCCTTCATAACATCTTACATGAATATTTAGACATGAGAAAGCTGTACGCGCGATTGCTGCCGCGGTTGCTTAGACTCGCTGATAAACGCAAAACGGGTGACAACTTCAAAGGAGTGTTTGACGCAATCCGAATGAATTTTTGCGCGGTTTTGTTACCGTACATGAAAATTGGATCCATCACAACACACTAGAAACCAAGGAACAATCAAAACAGTTGGTTTATCCGGGTGAACGTGCAGCAAAGAAGACCAAAGTGAGTCTGTCGGCCAATAAGTTTGTGGCCGCAGGTTTTTGGAATGCACGAGGTATCAGATCATGTACATCGAATATTTTGAAAAGCCTAAAACAATTACCGGCGTACACTACTCAGAGTTTTTGTACAGATTCAATGACGATTTGAACAAAAACGAGTGGATTTGGCAAGAAAACAAAATTCTCTTTCATCATGGCAATACACGACCGCACACGTGTGTAGTCACCATGGCAAAAGTTCATAAATTGATTTACAAATTGCCACCCCATCCACCATATTCTACACAATTAGCCCCCTACGATTAGCTCCTCTTTGCAAACCTCAAGAAATGGCTTGGTGGTAAGGGATTCGGATCAAATGAAGACGTCATCACAGAAAAAAATGCTTATTTTGAGAGCCTTGAAAAATTCAATTTTTCGGAAGCAATAAAAAGTTGGAAAAACGCTGGACTAAGTGTGTCGAGTTGGATAAGGAGATTATGTTTGAAATATAAAATGCATTTTTGCCGAAAAAGTTATTCCTTATAGCATTGACAGACGGCAGCGATAATCCGGAATATCTAGCTAATTCGGACTTAACTTGAGAATTAACTGGAGGTAATCTGGAATATCTCTTGAGTTAGTCCTCAAAATTTTAGCGGATTAGAGCATTTTGTAATGACATCCCTGGTGAAAAATGTTTTTTGTGAATGAAAGGGAGGAAAAAGAAGAACCCAAGGCAGATCTAAAAAGGTAGGCGCATAAGTGAATTCAGAAATTTTGAATGTAATTTGTTATTGTAATTGGTAGAGTGTAATGTCAAAATGATATTTCGCCTTGGTTGAAATATGAATTCGTTTGGGACTCGCCCATTCCTATTGACCATGATGTGATTTCCTTTTGATTTTGACATTACCCTACCTTTGGAAATAAAGCAAGAAGTTTTTGAATTCGCCACTGCGCCTACCTTCCTTCAGCTGTTCTGTTAATCCGCAATACTTGCTGTCTGTCAGGGTAAAATTTTATTCGAATTAAGTGTTGCGGTAATCGGGATTATCGCTGCCGTCTGTCAATGCTATTATACAAAAACTCACAGACTTAGCAAACAGCCCTCGTACAAATGTATGTACATGCGCGCGTGGACAACATATGTAAACGCATATGGAAAATTTCATATTAACTGCGCCTTTGCAAAACCGCCGTCGTCACTGCTGGTGCAAAAAGGGGTACCGGCGGCATTGTGTTACTTTGTAGTTATTGTACTTCCAGTATCAAATACATATGTCAAGCTCTCCACCACCAAATAACCATTTTCGACGTATGACTATCCTGAAGTTAAAAAAGTTGAAAACGACAAACCAAAATAACATGCGAACTGAGAAAACAAACTTTGCGCTTACAATCAACCATTCCCTCAACAATTTGCTTATTACCGCTTATTATTAAGCCACGTTCTCTCTGTCGAAGCTCTGAACGATGGTTTGAGTAGTGTATGTATATTTAAAATGAAACCATCTTGTCCAAAGTTTTGGTCACCAAATGACAACCAACTCAACGCAAAACCCCTCTATGGCTGCAACTCTGAACTGTAAGTGTACTTATAGATATACATACATATTTAGCACAGCACACATGGTAGAAGCCCGGCAAATATTTGCAATGACATTGTTTTCATTTGCATACTTCCAGTCCCACTCACATATGCATACATACATCTCTACATACCTTCGCCTATTGCAACCTCATATGCATACATATTCAATTGTTTAGTTTATACTTTCATGCGAAGTTTATTCGCAAACGCTTGACCTTTGGTTCTGCACCAATTTCCATGAAGTCGCATTTGAATACAAATGTTGAATGGTTAAACGCTATTGTTTGTTATTGTTGCCGCTTCATAATGCAAATGTATTTACTCAATTAGAACTTAATTGTCTCATGGGAAACATTGTGGTCAGTTAGAAAGCTTTTTAGCTCAAGGATTACAAAATGCAGGCAATAGATGGAAGGGACCCTAGTTGAGAACTATGATGCTCTATAAGTCTTTTATAAATAAAAAACCAAAGTTGGTACTTATTAAAGAAACAAATTTATCTACGAAAGATTATGTCATGTGACTTTAAAGTTTAAAAAGGAAAATATCCGATTTTGAGTTAAAAATATCTGGTTGTGTTTATGTACATATACATATGTATACATTTATCACCAACCGTTTGACCTGATGAATGTAAAACCCGTCTGTTATTGAATTTTATGTATGCAAGCCATATGGGTGTTTCCAGCGTTACGGACATTCCATGCTGCCACATTATTTTTAGTATAAAACCTATAGTAGGCTTTTGATCAGAATATTTTTTTTTGTCTTTGTACTCCTATATCCAACGCTGTCAAACTTTTTTTCTAGAGATGACACAGTACCACTTTAGAAGGATTTAAAGTTGCCGTTCGGACGTTCCTCAAAAGTACCTCGTATTTGAGGTTACATCTGATTTCGTTAAAATTCTGCTGATGCTACAAAAAATGATGTATATACGACTAACTGAGGAATATACAAGGACGGTTACTACATTAAAGTTATATTTCTGTAGACTTTTTTTTTTTGGAGAAATATCGGGTTTAATTTTGTTCGGACGTTCCCGTTCGGATGTTCCAAATTTTTCTATGAAATAAAACATAACTTTTTCATAACAAAACAAGTGTTGAGCACATATTTTATTGCAATTAACTCATTAATTCAAAATTTACATTACTTGCACATTCTGCGCACTAAAACTGTACTAAATAATGTATAGTGGCGATGAATATAAAAACAAGTAAGGAAGCCTAAGTTCGAGTGCAATCGAACATTAGATACTCAGCTGTATGCTTTCATTGTTTGTTTGCGTTTGTTCGATATAGGGTGTATTTTATATGAAACGAGTGCTGCATAAACAGGGCGCAGCCACGCCCATTTTCAAAATTTATATCAATCATCCAAATAAGCATACAAATATTATTGTTAGTGCAAAATTTCATCCCTCTATGACTTTTAGTTACAAAGACTTCACGTTACAAATTCCAAAAGGGTGTTCCAGAAATATCTTTGTTAAAAAGTAGGCGTGGTCATAAACCGATTTCAATACATTTTTGCGTGTCTATTAACACATGTTATAAAAGTGTATAAACCAAGTTTCGTCATAATATCTCAATTATTTGTCGAGTTAAAGGCTAAGAAATCTCATATATCCCTTTGTCTAAAAAGAGGCGGTGCCACGCCCATTTTCCAAACTTTTTTATTTTTTGTTTCCGGTCTATTGTAAAACTCATGTCACAAAATTTCAATGAATTATCTTTATATTTCACATAGATATCGCTTAAAATGGTTTTATTAGGTCACTTTATAATACACATATATAAAAGTGGGCGCGGTCGTCAACCGATTTTGGTAATTTTTCGTCCACACATTTGGCTAAGTAAATATATCACGCGTACCAGATTTCATCGATATATCTTTAACGGTTTCTGAGTTATGGCTTATTAAACTTTCAATATTCGCTCCTTAATAAGTGGGCGTGGCACCGCCCATTTTCCAAAATTTTTGTAGTTTTTGTTTTATGTCCATAGTTGGACTCCTGCCACAAAATCTCAGTGATTGATCTTTATATTTGACAGAGATATCGCTTAAAATGTTTTTATTAGGCCCCCTTATATTTCCTATATATAAAAGTGGGCGTGGCCGTCAACCGATTTTGATAATTTTTCGCCAAAACATTTGACTAAGTAATTATATTACGCGTACCGAATTTCATCGATATATCTTCAACGGTTTCTGAGTTATGACTCATAAAACTTTCAATGTCTGCCCCTTAATAAGTGGGCGTGGCACCGCCCGTATTCCAAAATTTTTGTGTTTTTTGTTTTATGTCCATAGTTGGACTCATGCGACAAAATTTCAATGATAGATCTTTATATTTGACAGAGATATCGCTTAAAATGGTTTTATTAGGTCACTTTATAATACACATATATAAAAGTGGGCGTGGCCGTAAACCGATTTTGATAATTTTTCGTCAAAACATTTGTCTATGTAAGCAAATTACGCGTACCAAATTTCATCGATATATCTTCAACGGTTTCTGAGTTATGACATATAAAACTTTCAATGTTTGACCCTTAATAAGTGGGCGTGGCACCGCCCATTTTCCAAAACTTCATCAAATTTCTTCATAAGGGCCCGAGCTCAATACGTGGGTAAAATTTTAAAACTCTAGCTATATTAGTGGCTGAGATACCAAATTTCCGATTTTTTCTATATAGGAAAAGTGGGCGTGGTCATGGTCCGATTTCGCCCATTTTCAATACCAACCGTCCCAGTCTCGATACCAACTTGCGTTCCAAATTTCATCAAAATATCTCAATTTTTGCGCGAGTTAGAGTGTTTACAGACGGACGGACGGACGGACGGACGGACAGACGGACGGACGGACGGACGGACGGACGGACGGACGGACGGACGGACATGGCTCAATCGATTTCTCTTTTCACCCTGATCATTTTGATATATATAAGTCTATATCTATCTCGATTATTTCATTCTGTTACAATCCACCGTTATGTGATTAAAACTATAATACTCTGTGTACTAGTACAGCTGAGTATAAAAAACTGATGTAAGTACTAGAAAAATTTAATAAGAATAAACAAAGGTATTTTAAATATCGTGTCGCTTAGATGTCGCTGTACGTCCGGCAGTAATATGATGTCCATTTTCGCATGAGAAACTGTGTAATGATTGAAGGACTGGTATTTGTTTTACTTTAAGCCATCGCATATAGATAGATTTTCAAGTTTTATACGGCCAAAAATATTTTATTGTCTACATCTTTTCCAAATTGCTTGGAGCATTCTTACCTTCAAAGGGTTTTTTTTATGTTTTTCCTAAAAATCTTTTTTCTCTCTCATTCTTTGTTTTTGAAATCCTTCCATTTCTGACCATCTTTCATGAGGTTTAACCTCCACCTTCTAGCCCTTTGAGCGGAATTCATTGCTAGATACATAGCTTTATACCCAAAACTGTATTTTGTCAAACAAATTTGAAAAATATAAAGGTAAGTATTGTTTTTTTTTTTACTGCAAAGTATATTTTGCGTCCGAACGCTTGAAAAAAAGCACTACTTTAGAATACACTTTAATACACTAAGATTTGAAGTATTTTGTAAATGTATCTATGTTGATATTCCCAGGTCTGACGTTGGGCTAAGTACTCGTAACCGCCATTTTTCTACCGGCGCTTTTGTTGCGAATTCGCGGATGTATTTCGGAAGTCATATACACTTAGCTAAAAAAAATTTTATATGGTAGTCTGAAAGACGTAATTTTCGTAAGTAGCAGTGCTCAAATGTCCATAAAATTTTGTGGCGTGATAAAGGAAATATGTACCTATATAATGGTATCAAAAAGTTTGGCCTAGGTGCATTTTTAAATTTTTCTCTTTGGTTGACCCATTTTCGGAAACACCCATATATGTACATATGTACCTAGATAGGTACATATTTGTTCAAAATTCTTTCTATTTGCCAGAATTATATTTGTATGTACTCTGAATTGCTCGCTGTTTTTTCGCTGTTGGCACAAAAACCCCATTGTTCTCATTGTTCTTCATAGCGAACTTTGGCTACATTGCAGATACATAGATTTTTGAGGTTTTGTTTTCATCTTGTTTTGCAGCTAAAATAAATTCTTAATCCAAAAATTCTACAACTACAGCAAACCAAAACAAAACTATAGTTTATAAACGAAATCTAACTACATATATATGCATGTATGTAAATACAAACAAGTAAGGAAGCCTAAGTTCGAGTGGAATCGAACATTAGATACTCAGCTGTATGCTTTCATTGTTTGTTTGCGTTTGTTCGATATAGGGTGTATTTTATATGACACAAGTGCTGCATAAACAGGGCGCAGCCACGCCCATTTTCAAAATTTGTATCAATCATCCAAATAAGCATATAAATATTATTGTTAGTGCAAAATTGCATCCCTCTATGACTTTTAGTTACAAAAACTTCACGTTACAAATTCCAAAAGGGTGTTCCAGAAATATCTTTGTTAAAAAGTAGGCGTGGTCATAAACCGATTTCAATACATTTTTGCGTGTCTATTAACACATGTTATAAAAGTGTATAAACCAAGTTTCGTCATAATATCTCAGTTATTTGTCGAGTAATAGGCACGTAGATTCCTTTGTATAAAAAGAGGCGGTGCCACGCCCATTTTCCAAACTTTTTTATATTTTGTTTCCGGTCTATTGTAGAACTCATGTCACAAAATTTCAGTGATAGATCTTTATATTTGACAGAGAGATCGCTTAAAATGTTTTTATTAGGTCACTTTATAAAACCCATATATAAAAGTGGGCGTGGTCGTCAACCGATTTTGGAAATCTTTCGTCCACACATTTGGCTAAGTAAATATATCACGCGTACCAAATTTCATCGATATATCTTTAACGGTTTATGAGTTATGGCTTATAAAACTTTCAATATTTGCCCCTTAATAAGTGGGCGTGGCACCGCCCATTTTCCAAAATTTTTATATTTTTTGTTTTATGTCCCTAGTTGGTCTCCTGCCACAAAATTTCAGTGATAGATCTTTATATTTGACAGAGATATCGCTTAAAATGTTTTTATTAGGCCCCTTTATAGTTCCCATATATAAAAGTGGGCGTGGCCGTCAACCGATTTTGATAATTTTTCGCCAAAACATTTGTCTAAGTAAGCAAATTACGCAAAACAAATTTCATCGATATATCTTCAACGGTTTCTGAGTTATGACATATAAAACTTTCAATGTTTGCCCCTTAATAAGTGGGCGTGGCACCGCCCATTTTCCAAAATTTTTGTACTTTTTGTTTTATGTCCGTAGTTGGACTCCTGCCACAAAAATTCAGTGATAGATCTTTATATTTGACAGAGATATCGCTTAAAATGTTTTTATTAGGCCCCTTTATAGTTCCCATATATCAAAGTGGGCGTGGCCGTCAACCGATTTTGATAATTTTTCGCCAAAACATTTGTCTAGGTAAGCAAATTACGCATACCAAATTTCATCGATATATCTTCAACGGTTTCTGAGTTATGACATATAAAACTTTCAATGTTTGACCCTTAATAAGTGGGCGTGGCACCGCCCATTTTCCAAAACTTAATCAAATTTCTTCATAACGGCCTGAGCTCAATACGTGGGTAAAATTTTATCACTCTAGCTATATTAGTGGCTGAGATACCAAATTTCCGATTTTTTCTATATAGGAAAAGTGGGCGTGGTCATGGTCCGATTTCGCCCATTTTCAATACCAACCGTCCCAGTCTCGATACCAACTTGCATTTCAAATTTCATCAAAATATCTCAATTTTTACGCGAGTTATCGTGCGTACGGACGGACGGACGGACGGACGGACGGACGGACGGACGGACGGACGGACGGACGGACGGACGGACGGACGGACGGACATGGCTCAATCGATTTCTCTTTTCACCCTGATCATTTTGATATATATAAGTCCATATCTATCTCGATTATTTCATTATGTTACAATCCACCGTTATGAAATCAAAATTATAATACTCTGTGTACTAGTACAGCTGAGTATAAAAAACTAGGGGAAAACATCCAAAAGGCATTTTGCAACATGCCAACCAACGCGGCGAAATAATGAATTCATATGTAAATGAAAAATGCGCAAACGAAACGAAAATTAATGAATGGGCGGAGATTTTTGCATGAAAAATGGAACGGAACTAGGCAACTGTTAAGCAGATTAAGAAATATTTTTGTTTGTTTATTATTTAAATATAGTAAATGCAATTGTTTCTTAGTATTGGCCTGTTGATGTGCAGGAAGGTTTAATTTTTTTGAAAAGGGTTGCCACCTGTTCAAAGTTTTAATTTTTTTGTATAGTTTGTTTAATTTTTAACATTCGGATACCAAATGAAAGGGCTTGACCTTAAAAGGAGTAATTTATTAAAACTTTTACAAAGAGGGTTGCCACCTGTTCAAAAGTTCATTTTTCGCTACAGTTTGTTTGATTTTTATGTTTGATGCATTATATGAAAGTGCTTTGCCTGAAAATAAGTAGTTTATTATAATTTTTATAAAGAGCATAGCCCCGTGTTGAAAGTTCCTTTTTACGCTTTGATTTGTTTAATTTTTAATTTTGAGGGGTTATATGAAAGGGCTTGGCCTGAAAATGTAAACTTTCCCTGCAAGAACTGTGCAGGTCATATGACCGGCAGGCATGACCAAAAGTTTTGGGATATTTCCTATCACATTATTAAGGGCATCGGTAACTTTTGGGCCGTTTCATTCATAACGTTCCCGTATGTGTATTTTCGAAATCCATTCTATCCTTATCTATCTCATTGATTTTGAACTTGGCTAGAAACACATACGAGTGCAAATGTGTTGGTAATATTATATTTTTGTAATAGTGTTAGTACTTTCGGTCACACAATTCTAGCAGGGTTTTTATACTTTTTAAAAAAGGGTTTCCATCAATTTTATAATTTTTTGAAGTGTCATTTGTAAGGGCTTGAACTATAGATGGATAAAAAAATTTAATTTATATAAAAACGGTTGCCACCTATTTAAAAAATTTAGTTGAAATTTCTTTACTATACGAAAGAAAGGAACGAAAAGGCAAGGCATGAAAGAAAAGTAAAGAAAGGGATAGGAAAAGAAAGGAAAGCAAAAGAAGGGGAAGTGAAAAGAAATGGAAGGCGAAAAAATAAGAGGAAAGTGTATGGAAAATAAAAAGGATAAAGGGGAAAAAATAAGCAAAAATTGTCGCACAGTCTAATTGGTCGAATTTTCGACCACGGGAATACTAGTACATATATCTTATTTCTACCTCGGAAATTCCTTGGATTTTTTTGTAAACTTTTTCTAAGGTTTGTCTGGTATTTTCTTCCATATAAAAAACCAAATCCTTCAGTTCGTATTGTTTCAAGTTTGTATTAACATATTTCCAATAAGAAATTAGCGAATTTAGCTTATGGCGTTTTCTTTTCTCGAAATAATGTTGCCCTGTTTGATTTTCTTAGCTAGTTTGTATGTTTGTCTGGTCCTTTCACCAAATATTGACCTCTAACTAAGTAAGAGGGCACCCTTATCTACAAATTCAGCCGTTTTATAGAAAGTCAGGATACGTAATTCGATAATTGGGATATAGGAGGGCAACATTTTTTCGTAGAAAAGAAAACGCCTTTAGGTTATTGTGTTTTCCGCGCTGTTTCAATTGACTCAATACTCAGCCAAAGTACCGCTAATCATAAAATAGTTCTACATTGCGTTACTTTCAAGGGTAATCAAACTTTTTAAACTCCCCTACTTGTTATTTACACATTTCAAATAGAAAACATTCATAGCCAATATAACCAAATAGCTTGCAGCAGCACACCATATAAATATGATGACGACCACAGGCTAAGCTACAAAATTTTCGGTGTAAGGGTGTACCATATAGAAAGATACATACATATGTACATATGTATCTACATCTGTACGTGCATTCCTTAAATTTCGTTAGCTAAAACTATATATGTATTTGCTATTGTTGTTTTAGAAATTGCTTACTTCAGCATGCCAAGTCTTGATCTTGAGGGCAAAGCGCAAATGTTAGCAATTTTATGATGTCGCCCAGAAGTTCATGATTCAAACAAGAAAAAAAAGGTAGAAGCATAAAAAAACACACGCTCGACACTAACAAACACTGTAATACCCCGGCAAAAAATCTACGCCTTAGTTAAGAATTATTACAGTAGATTTAAAGGCTTAAAACTTATAAGGGAAGCAAAGTTGTATGGCGTAAGGCTTAATATAAGGCTGATTTTCCTGTGTTGATGTCATCAGAATACGCCCCCTCTCTCCCTCTCTGAGAGCACTCCTTATTTGTAAGGCTTATCCGCCAGGAAGATAAGATTTATTTAAGGCCTTATTATGGCCTGTTAATCAGGCCTTACGTGGTGTATGATTACTTTATAAATGTTTTAATAATAACGTGTTTTTTACATGGCTGCATAAGTCACATTTTTGCGCAATTTAAACGTTGCGGCAATTTAATAACAAAAAATATATTCTGCTAGATTGGTTAAAACGTTATTATTCATACATGTATATATGCACACGTACATATATGTATACAACCGAATGAGATAAGCGTGCGTAATTAACCACGTACATAATACTTCATTGCATGTCAGTTGAAAACGGACTGAGGCAACAATACGCAATTTTTAAGCTCGTCACACATTGTACTATCTTTGCTCATAAAAACTCAATTCACTTTCTCTCTGTTTGCGATGTGTTAAAATGCAGTATTAAAACATTTGGAGCAGGGAGAATGGGCCATATTAATTAAAGCCAAGCATTTGCTTTTGCTTAAGATTTCAGACCTTTTACTCAAATTTTGAAATTTGGTTCATACAAAATGATGTCAAATTTCCGAAATCTTGTGTAAATCTTGCCAACGTATTATTAGTTTAACAACTTAGCTTCAGCTTAGGCTTACGAGTCTGTTTGCTGGGGTAATACTACGAGTAGTATGTGTTAATATGAACTACATACGTACATATGTACCTTGTTAACAAAAAGTGTTGAAAATATTTGGCTTTTGGCACTTTCGTCGCTTCGGTGTTTTCTTAGCTTGCAGCGCTGCTCAACTCCCCCAAATAAAAAGCTAACAATTGGATTTAATATGAGTTAAATTCCTCCATATGTAAACTGTTAAATTCCATTCGTATATACATACATACTTACTTATATATGTACATACTTATGTACATACTTACATATGCCCGTCTCACATTTCTTACACGATTTAAGTTCATTTAAGGCGATGCTGCTTTAATACAATTCTAGAGGATATATATCCATAGTCACACAAAATGGTGCGTAAATGTAACAAGTCCCAAGTGAGCCATTTGTTGAAAGTTGTGAAAAAGACAGTTTTGCTTTATTGCAATTTTTATGGCATTCGACGTGCCAGGCGCAACCTTTTGCACCTCCCCCTGCGATTCTGTTTATACCGCACTTTTTGACTTTATTTTGCTAGTAGTAGATAAGTTAAAGTGTTATATACACTATCGTATATATTAAATAACTTGGAACTCAATAAATATTTTTCTATTATTTTTTTCCATTAAAATACAGAATACATATTGGCTTGTTGACAGCCAAGAAAGCTGTGACTTCGAAGGGGGCGAATATGTGCTCGTTTGTGGGTAAATGTTGGATCTAAAATTTTGATTTTAAATATAAATGCAACAAGTTTTAGAACGAGCTTCTGTCCCAATTCGAGACATAGGTTAGGTTAGGTTGGCCGGATACAGTGATCCTTCAGATAGATCGGATATGGTCGTTAGTGTTACCAACATCGTATTGGAGGCGTTATAGGTACTAAACTTGGAATGCAAAACTTCGCAAGTTTTAGTATTTTGTGTATTTTCCGAAGAGTATTTTGTGTATTTATGAAGAGTATTTGTTGATCACTAGATTCCACAACAGGGGTGAGAGTACTCCCCCTTGTGGGGTGCCCCTATGTACGTGCAATCCTTAACATCTTCGAAATCCCTCATCCACCCGTCACCGTCCGACAACTCCAAAGGTCCTCATTCTAGCGTCGAATTATTGGGAATATTCCGATACATTCGAGCCGCTCCAACAGCACCGCAGAAGAGATTTTGCTAAAGGCACCCGAAATATCAAAAAAGACACCTGTCGCACTCTCTTTAGTGAAGAGCCTTTCGATATGTTGTTGTTGTTGTTGTTGTTGTTTTTATTTATCTCCTTTATCCTCCATTACGGCAATATAAATGCGTTTTATGCCTTCCTGCAGGCATCCCAAACCATGACTGAGGCCGACCCGCCCTTCCCCCCCCTGACTTCCATCTCGATTGGAACTACTTTGCTAGCCCTTCGCGCACTCTAACCACACGGCCATAGTCGCTTTACATCAGCAAAGGAAAAAAATGAAACATTTCTACAACTGGGCTGAAGATTTCTCCTAAAATTTTATTTCATTCGCAGAAAAATATTTCCAAGGATGTTAGAGATCAAAACGATCGAAATTTGGCATGCCTTAAAATTTCAACACAGACCTTAGTAACTACATATAAGTTTAATAGCATTTCCACACAGTAAAAAATGATAGTTTATTTCTAATATCATTTGCTATTTAGTTTAATTATTGGAATTAAATTTGAATTTTAATACCAAAAAGTCTTATTTTTAAACTATGAGAAGTTTTACAATTTTATTTATTCCAAAATAGTTTCAAAATAAAGCCTTGAAAAGTATTAAAATTCTCTCTAAAGAAGTTTAATCATTTATGGTTTAAAAACAAATCCTGAAAAGTATAAAAAACTTTCTCTTTCTCAATGTATATTACTATCAAAGATTTTTTGCAAGAACCGCGACGGTGCTGAAATTTCCCTGGACATCTCCAAAATATTGGTGTAAAAGTTGACAATATTTATATACATATATCGAGTCCTAACTACCATACAAGTATATCCAACAAAGTTATCGATTTCAGCTTTTTTATGGAAATCAACAACTTATTATAACATGCATCACTCCCAAAAATTTCATTGCTGTGAAATATGCAGTTTCGAAGTAAGAGACTAAATATGTAAGTTTCAAGGCTACATACAAACTGTATGCAAAACAAATTTAAAAAAACTGAGTCCCGTAAAATTTAGTTTTTGTTGGATACACATTTATGGGGATTGGGGCTCGATATATGTATAAGGTACTTTAGTGTTTGCTGCTCATGGAAACTTAGGGGCAAATGTTTGTTTTGGATTTTTATGTACATAAATAAACAATGTTAACGTCATTCAATTTCTCATTAATCTTTGGGATAAAGGGTTATTTGCGGTGTATCCACTGGAAATTTTATGGGGGTTTATTTTTAAATCCAAAAAAGTATAAAATTTATTCCAATTTTCGGATTGATCTTATACCATTCCAACTATTTTTAATACCAAAAATATTCTAAAAATAATCAAAATTTGGTTTTGATTTAATTCCAAAAAATATTAATTTGACACCAAGAATAATTTTGTCTCTCAGATTCTCTTCCTTTTTTTAAACCAGAATGGTTTTAATTCTATACTTTTTGGCATTGTTATATATAAATACCAAAATGGTATTAAAATTAAACTAAAATTTTTACTGTGCAGTTTATAAATCACTTGAGTTTGCGGCATTAAACAAACTACTTCAGCTTCTATCCATAACACACGAATCAACGGAAAAACTATAAATGAATCAAGAGCTTCAAATCTATTTGCACGATAAAGCCATAAAGGCATTTCAATTAAAAAGCAAATTTTTTCAGTTACCAACAAATGAGCCACGTACGTGACACGTTGGCTTGTTAGCTGTCATTATCATTCTAATTCCACTGTCAGCGACAGTTCGTAATTGATTGAAAATTTCACTGTGATTGCGCTTAAAAATCGAACCGAAAGGACGGCGTCGGAAGAGGAATAAAAATAAAAAACAAAAAATAGAAAATAGAAAATAGAAAAAATGCCTCTGCTCATCGTTCTTCTCTCTTTCGTCTTGCGCAATTTTTATTCTCACTTTTATGCGACGAAATTTCTTTTAGCGAAATTAGTTGAAATTGGCAATTTGCATGTCAAGCGTGTCGCCTTTCATTGACATTTTCAATGTGATGGGATGCAGTGGTACCCACACCGCGCACCGCGCACCATCACAAATACCATTCAATGTCAACTTATTCACCACTTTGAGTTGTTTAGCTAAATGCCTGAAGTGTCCGTAAACAAATTGAGTGACTGAAGGACGCTTAATTATTTGCAATCGATCGGCTTGTGATTAAGTTGAAAGCGAAAATTAACTGACAATGGAGAGCTGAGTTTTTTCTCTCCTCAAAGTACCTACACTCCGCTTGCGGAATTTTCATGTTTTCATAAAGGCAATACATTTGCTATGCAGTATTATGCTAACCTACAAAGGTATGTATGTACGTCCATCTAATACGAGTACCTGAGCTGAATTTTGATAGCGATTGTCGCTCAATTCAATGCATTGCCATGCACGGGGTGTAATCCTTTATCGCTTTATCTATGCTAATTTTCAATTTCATTTCAATTCACAAACTGTCGCTAACAACACTTCGTTAACCTTCTTCAATTTTCGTGCATGTCATATACGGATATACTCAAATATGTGTATGTATGTATATAGATATGTATTTACAGTGATACCTCGATAATTATGTACATAAAAGGCAGAGCTGGCTCTACTATCATCTTTAATGCACCATGGCTACCATAGGTTTTTTCAAAACCCTTTGGAGCACGCAAAATCTCCATTAGAAAATCTGCGAATAGAGTGAAGAGTTCTTCTGAATTTAGAACAGACCCCGCCAAAATTATGAGAGAGAAAAAATAAAGTGTCAAATTCCATCTTGGGCTCAAGAAAAAAAGTGTGCATTCTAGGTCTCCTATACCGGAAGAAAAATTAATAAATTATTGTTTCTATATTGCATTGACTTATTTCTAAGTAATCTGCAGAAAAAAAAATTAAGATATAGTGCACACAACAAGAGATAATCGCGAAATTATGCGACTTCGGGTATTCAGCCTTCAAACCCGGAAATTCGGCTATATCTCGAAAACTTCTCATCCGATTTTAATTCTGATTTCATATATGGATTCAGCGCATACTGACCTGTTTATTTTTTGTTTTTAGCGATTTTTTACTCATTTTTTATTTTCAAAAATCCGTTTTGGTACATAAAACCAAATTCCGGAACATCAAAATTAATTTTAGACAAATGTCGTGGAAGAGTTTTCTAATCAGATATAGGAGAGGAATCCCAATTTCGATGGCACGATATATGAGGGTTTGTAAATCACCTCGCCCTAATGTATATGTACATATGTATGTATGTGAGTATATATAGATATATGTATGTATTTACAGTGATGCCTCGATAACCATGTATGTATTTAAAAAGTCTGAGCTGACTTTCGCTCTCCAAATATCTTTAACATATCATGGCTATGGTATACTTTTTCTATAATTTGTGGAGAAAGCAAAACTACCCATTTGTAGAATCTACACTCAGAGAAAAAACATTTTAAAAACATATGGAAACGTGCTAAAAATGGACAAAAATGTATTTAAAAGTGATATAAATTTATTTTTATTTTAAAAAGTTCATTGTACTTAAAACTGTAAAACCAAGAAAAAACAGTTTAAATTTAAAATTAAAATTGTTTATTTTTATTTTAAGCAATATGAGATTTTGAACCTAAAACTTTAGTTTTTAGTCCATATATTTTAATTTTTTATTTAAATATGTTTCTTTTTAAATCCAAAATATATTTTTATTTAAAAAATTTAATTTTTAATTTCAAAAATTTTATTTTAGATTTCAAAAATTTTCATTTTTAAAACAAAAATTATCTCGTATAAAACGTGCATTATCAAAATAAAAAAATTATTTTTGATTTCTTTTCACTGGGTGTAGATATTAAAAGAGTCATCATTTCCCATCCAAGATAAGACATGCTAATCGTGTAGGATTGTAACTTTCCATTCTTGCACCGAGTTCGCTTAAAACTTGCAGTTCAACGTCAATTAAGAAGAGAAAAGATTTTATGAAAAAGAGTCGTACCATCCATAAGCTTCAGTACTATATAATAAAAAGGAAAAGCTTTATTAAAGCTTTCACTGTACTACTCAAATAACTTTGTAAGAAGGCGTGTGTATGTGTATGTGTGTACAAAAGTATATTAAAGAGTGTCATCAAAGCGTACTCGTTCGAGCATAACAAGTAATGAAAGCAGTAAAATTGGTGACTGCCATTTTTGCCTTATTTCAACATAAAATCCGTTTTTTTTTTAGAAAAATCTGCGCACACCTAACTGAATGTGATTGTGCGAATATCTAGATGGCAAAGTAAAACTCACTATTATCGACAACACCGCCATCGCCATCATCACGCCATCATAGTGCCATCATTGTCATCATAACCATCAAAAACGTGGAGTGTCTTTCTACACAATCATCAAACTATTTAACACTCATGCTTATATACATACTTATGTACTACATATATAAAAATATAGATGACAGAGTCATCGCGGCTACTAGTGAACATCATCATAGTCATCATCAACTGTGTCATTGAAGTTAGTTTTGTTGATGTGACTTGAAATTCATTTCAAGAAAGCGTTCAACAGTCAGCAGTATCATTCGTCTATTCGTTTGCCCCTTTTTATTTCTCTCTATCTCTCTCTTTTACTCATCAGCACCCACACATATCGTACACCCAGAGAAAAAGTATGTTAAATCAACCGAATTACGGGTTAATACAAACGATTTCACAGTTAAATCACGTCCAAAGGATATGTGTATGTATTTGTTAAATTGAATTAAATTGTCTTCTGTGGACAATAATCTTAATAGTTTTAATGTTGTTGAATTGACTAATTTAGGGATTAACAGCAGAGAACTGTTGGTACTGCGTCAGAATTTTTCTGCGTGTATTCATTCTCTTCCTCTCGCTACGTTTATTAACGGCGACGGTGCGAGCTTTGAGTGTGCGTGCCGGAAACGCTTTTCGTACGTGATTTCATGCCACATTGTCATTTTTAGTTGACAATTTGATTGCACCCACGGCGCGAGATGAATGCGCCAGAGTTTGTCATATCAGCCAACACGATTTCTCGTGGTGCTACAAACATACATACATTCATATGCACACTCAAATGCGTTTTGGGTGCTTTTCAAGGCCCTTTTTTTGGTTGCTCTGTGTATGTGCATACATATGTATGAATATAACGTGTAAGCTGTACAATGGAGTAGCTTATCAAAGGATTTCCAGCTTAGACAGCGTGTCTGGCATACGTAATCGTCAATTGTTTGAATAGGTAATGTGGCGGCAGCAGCAATGATTGGAAGGCTTTGAACCAAAAAAAAAAGTCATAACCTACCATTAAGCCTATTTAATAGGTAAATGTGTATATATGTATGTACGAGTAGGTATTCATCGTAAAAGCTACATAAGAATGTATGTATAAATATATGTACATATGTGTGCATTAGAAGAACTTAAATTGTATTGTCAGATCGCCACTGAAGAGGATTTAGAGATTAGGGATGTTCGATGGCGGTCGTTGATTTAGAGGATCAGCAAAAGTTGCTGGGTATTTTTTATTTTAATATAAAGGTTTCGACACACTACCTAGGGTTGCCAGACGTACTGATTTGACCAGTACAATACTGATTTCTTGTGCTCCGTACTGATGGTTTTAAAAACCTTAAGAAATACTGATTTTTTTGATTTTGTACTGATTTTTACTGATTTTTAGCCGACACTAAAAAAACTCATTTTTATCACCCTGCTCTGTTTTTAATTTTCCAACTGTTTTCATTTGACATTTGTTATGCCGTGGTTATGCTTACGACAATACTCGACGAGCAACGTGTAATTGTTTTTGTGCACTCCGAGGAGTGAGAGAATTTTCGGACTCTCACATCGATTAAATTTGCTGGGTGAAATAAGCACCCAGCACGCTCCGAGGTTTCGGCGTAATAATGTGTTGTGTTGTGTATGTGCGCTCTAATCATCGATGTAAGCATAACCACCTCTCACCGATGACGAAAATGTGTCCGAATTTCATCGATGTTTTGCTCGTAAGCATAACGACGGCATAACCAAGAAACAATTAGAAAGGAGGAAGCAACGCGAACGTTAAAGTTAAGAGAAACATGATTGACAGTTAACTATATGGAAACAAAAACAAAATGTCAGTAATAAAGACGATTTTCTCCGCATATATTGTGTTTTTTTTTTGGAAGGCAATGTACTGATTTTTTCGGGAAAGGTATCTGGCAACCCTAACACTACCATTGCCACATATTTAGTTTTAGCATTGAGATGGTATAGAACTTAGAAACCGTTTTATAGAGTATCATTTCTAAGAAATTTACTTCCACATGCTTCGAATTATGAAATTCTATACTAAATTAAAATTATTCTCATAATATCAATAGCCATAATGAATGATTTTCCCTAATGCAATTTAATTTGGCGTACCTACTTAATATTTTCTGGTAGAACCTAAAATAGTACAATAACACAATATTTAATAAACACGCAATAATTACATACAGACAAGCATACATATACATATGTATACTCAGGGAAAAAAATATAAAAACATATGACAACGTGCTTAAAATGGCCAAAAACGTATTTGAAAATGATGTAAATACCAACGTTTTTATTTTAAAAATGTTCATTGTAAAATTTTTTATTTTTTTAAACATTTTAAATTTAAAAATGTTTATTTTTATTTTAAGCACTATGACAAAAAAAACGTTGTAGTGTTCTCTATATCTATTTCTCTTCCGGATTCGAAATTGCATCCAACGGCATCCTCATTCATCTTCTCTCAATCCGAGTCCCAACTACAAAAATATAGCCTCCACTTGTTTTCCTCTTCTTTTCTACTTCGCCTTAATTTTTGCTATCTTTATTTCTTATTCGTCTTATTCTCCTCTTTCTTCTTTATTTTATATTCTCCTCCGGAACATTAAACATTGTATTGAATATTGTAGTAACCTATTTATACTTCCTTTTTCCTAAAAAAGAATCCATGAATTATATGCATCATTGTAAAAACAAAATTTAAAAAATACATTCTCATTATTGTTTTTGTTGGATTTCTCACAAAAAAATATTTTCTCACAAAAAAATTTTGAACAAAGAGCGAGTTTATAAATCAGCATTCGTTTTCATTTTTAATTTAAGTATGTTTCTTTTTAAATCCAAAATGCATTTTTACTTCAAAAATTTCATTCTTAATTCAAAAATTTCATTTTTAATTTAAACATTTTCATTGTTAAAATAAAAAATGGTTTGGTTTAAAACGTGCATTATGAAAACAAAAAATTTATTTTTGATTTTAAATGCTGTTTTTCCCTGAGTGTATTTATTAATAAAATTGTGTATATGTATTTGCAATGAACACATGACTGTTGTGTGTACATATATGCAATTTTACAGTAATTATGCGAGCAATTGCCAAACTCATTTCCTGAACTGAACTAACAGCCGTTTAAGTATCTAAACATTATGTTGCGGAAACAGGAAATGTTACACAAGCAATTTACAATATGCATTGAAATTATAACAAAATGTTCGTTAACAACAAAAATTAACATATGGATTTAACGCAACTGAGCAAATGTACATATTATGTACTCGTAAATATGAGTGTATGTATTGAAGTACATATGTATGTATATACGCAGCATTTATAATGAAGGAGCAGCTCTGGAGCATTTCAAGACCCTTTTCCAAAATACCTTAAACTAGTTTTGCGTAAAGTTTGCTTGAAGAAATGGATTTAGGCTTTTAAAAAGAAGTGGACAAGCAGCATCAATCGCATTTGACACTCCATTTACTCCAAAGTTCTATTCTACATGGAACCAAATCGTTTCAACAAGTTTCTTCTTAAAATGCTTACTTAGTAAAGCTTATGGCCTGCCGCCTGTTCGCTTATTTACGTTAAATAAAGAAAAAAAAATCAAAAATTATTGAAAATACAAACAATATAATCTCAGCTCAATCACTTTGTATCGATGGCCACTTAATCTCATTCACTCAATCCATGCAATTCAATCACTCCATGTCTATCGAGTTTTCCAAGCAATCACTTGCCGTCAAGCAGAATGCAAACATCTGCGCATTTGCCAAGCTCTCGTTAGATATCCATCCTTTCATCTTCTTTATTCTTCTTTGTAATGCAATTCAATCACATAAACACATTTTGCTGTCCATCGAGTGTGTTTATTTATTGACATCACATACATACATACCAGTGATGCCAGATAATCTCCGCTAAAATTCCCACAGAAGTTGGAAAAAATCCCTAATTTCCCACATTTTAAATTAAAAAATCCCACAAAATTCCCACCGAATTTAAAGCATTTATTTCAGTAATATAAGAATATTATAACAGGCAAATGCAGCTCTTTTAATAGCTAAAAGTATCAGTTGTACAAATTATTTGCATGGTGCAAGTGGATTTGATTTTTGTTGATTTTAAAGTTGAAACAATTGATATTTTTGATTGAAAGGCAACTCTTACTTTACTTAATACTATTTAACATAGTTTGTTTCGCTTTTTACATTTAACATCCGTTACAATTGGGAATATTCTTTCTGATTCAGCGTTTGAATGGGGTAACGTGAGTACAATTTCAACCAATTGCTTAAGATTATGAAACAAAAAATTGTCATTATAATTTTTTAAGTTTATTATTTTTCTAATCGTCTTTTTGTGTTTCGGTTAAATTTATACAAATAATTTTGTATTCCGATTCTGTGAGATCAGGATTAAGATTTAATTTTTTAGTTAGAGCAAGAAGTGATTGTGGCCGCTGTGGTGCAGTGGGTAGAGTGCTCGCCTGCTATGCCAGAGGTCTCGGGTTCAAACCACGGTCCGAGCCAAACAAATTTTTCTAATTAGTAAAAATCCAATTATTGGGTTTTTTAAGAGCAGCGGTCACCTTTCGGCAGTGGGCGGCATACCCTCCGAGAGTATTTCTGCCATGAAAAAGCTTCTCACAAAAAATGCATTCGCCGTTCGGAGCCGGCATAAAACTGTAGGTCCACCCAATTAGTAGGAAAAACAAAAAGGAGCACACCTCGAATTGGGAGAGAAGCTCGGCCATAAAAACTCGTCAGAGTTATAATAGCGCCATTGTATTATTATAAGAAGTGATACACGATTGTTTTTAGAGAAATCAAAAACAATATCGGATCTAAAAACTTCAATTTTTCGAAAACACCGTCAAATGGAAAACGTGATATTATCTGAAAAGTAGAAGCTTTACAAAACCGCAAACACTTTTTTTTTAATACAATCTTTTCCTCCAAATTTAAATTTGACAAAATATCTTCGCATTCATAACCAACGTAAACGTTATGACGTCAAGTAAATATGGAAATGGAAGTTCCAAAACTTTAAGCTGTAATTCCCACGGAATTGTAAATAAGTCGGGTTTTAAGAAATTTCCTGCGATTTTCGACACAAGTGTCTAAGTTTCTTGCCCTAGTCGGTGTATACTTAAGTACATTTCGGCTTTGGAAAAATGCGTTAAATTCATTGAAAAAGTTAAGAACGTACTTCAAAAATCTAAAATAAGCCTTGTTTTGAATTCTTTCCAATTCTTCATAAATAGTTTCTGCTTTTTTACGCTTATCTTGAAATCAGGTCAGGCGAAAATAGCTTTTAAGTGGCTCCAAATTCTTTAAAATTCTTTCGATTATTAATAATACAGTAGGAATGTGCACAATGAAAAATAAATTACCCAATAGTGGCGATTATTAACACGATTTTATTAGTTTCACATGTATGTATGTATGTATGTATTTATGTAAACAAGTTACGTATACGCAGTGTAGTTCACTGTATGTTTACTTGTACGCATGTATGTAACCGACTCCTTTTTGCATTGCATAAGTTAACGCGTGTGTATTCATACACTGAATGGGAGTTTTTCAGCGTGAGATGTGCTTATTTTAAGTTATACTATAAATTATACATATGTAGGTATGTAAACAGTTCTGCAACCGAGAAAATCCCTTTTTTTTTATATGGACGACAACAAAATGTCCCTTTTTTCCCTCTTTAAATATTTTGCAGTGAAATATCCCTCAAAAAGGGAAATTTCCCTCAATCTGGCACCACTGATACATACTCGTACATAAGTGAAATTTATACAAAAACTGCAGATTGACTAATTCAATTGTTATTCAATTGTGTTTCGAAAGTTTCTCGTAAGTAAATAACTAGCCGAAGGTTTTACAATGTGAGGGATTTGTATTGCTGTGAAAATTTATTTTTTTGCAAAGTATAGTCCTTCGCTTGTGAGATTTTATGTACTTTGGAATGATATAAATATGTAAGAAGTGCTTATTTACAGTTTTGTGGCTTTCTATTTGTAATGCGCTTCAAAACAAGTTGTCAGTGAAATAAATCTGGAAATGCAAATTATGAAATTTATTTCAAGTCGAACATGTTCATATTTGATTAGCAATTACTTTTATTATTTTAGTTGAACTACTCTTTGTTTAAAAAAAATAGTATAAGTAGTACCTTGCAAACATATTTTTCTTAACAAATTTCACTCTCTTCAAAAACTCATTGGACAGTTGAAGTTTCCCGACGAATGCTTCATATTTTACCTATAAAAAAAAGTGCACTGGAACTCGCACAAGCAAATTTATGTATTGGCCATAATATACAGCAAAAGTTAAAACTAAAAACAAAAAAAAATAACTCAATTCTTATTGACTTGCATTAGAAAAATTGAAAATCATATCATTTTATTCTTATCAACTAATACGTCTAGAGGAAGGCGAGATGCATGTAAATAATGACGCAATTTTCGTTGCTCTGCTGACTGTGCTAAGTTATGCAAAACAAAAAATTATTTTCTTTCTTAGAAAAAGTTATTGTATTACTGAACACTCCGTAGGAAAGCGCATCATACTATGGGCAGTGATGGAGCGTTGCCTAGTGAGCATGGGAGTGATGCCGGGCATACAATAAATAATAGGAGATCACATGTAATGAATGTAAAGCAGACATCGGTATTTTCACGCATATAAGTAAATGAGAAATATCACACACATTTTAACCAATGTAGCGCAAATCGTTCTACGCTCTCCAACACAATTTTTTCGACCATTGATGTAAAGCAGCACTCATTGTTTGATTGGGAAGAACGATCTATTTTGGTTCAGCGAGACGGTAGGTTGGTTTAGTCGAATACTATTAGAGACTACGCAATCTTAAGCATATATCATGAATACAATGATAATACTCGTATGCACTTCACTGTGAGATGAGCACCAGTAGAGGTTAATGAAGCATTAAATTCATCAAAACAGTAATACATCTGAACTCTTGTGAATTTTGCACGCAACATTTTGCAATATGCTTGTACAATGAACTTTGACAAAATCGTCATTTTTGGGTTTTTGTTTTTCAGACCAAAAGATCCCAAACAACAATAAATTCCACTGTAGCGCCCATCGAGCTGAAAGAAATATGCCAAAATGTATTACAACAGAAGTATCACTTAATCAAATTGTGTATGCAATGGCAGAGTGCAAAAAAATTAAAATATATGTATGTATGTATATCACAAGAAACAGATAAATGTAAGTGGAAGAGACAACGCATAAAAAATAAATTTAAAGAAATCAGTAGCAGCATCCCAAATCCGAACAGTTTCACCGTAATTTCTTTCATCTGCTTTGGGCGTTAGAGCTGCAAAACTATCGATGGCACTATCGATAGTATCGATAGTTTTTTTTTCGTGTCACTATCGATAGTTTTTTTCCACTATCGATGGTTATCCCTATTCATTCTTGTAGTTTTGTTCCAAGAGAAGAATACTGAATGTTAGGGAGGAGTTGGATTTCGATATCAAATTGGTCAAATTAATACCCCACCGGGTTAGGGGGCTTAGAATATACCCGTGGTAAGGAATGTCTGTCCTAAGAGGCGACTAAAATCCACGCTTCTAACGATATACAACTTGTAGTAATTGAACCACACCTCGCTAAATGACATCTGGTCAATGTCAAAATTTTTTCCGATTTTTGAAAGTTTTGATTTTCAAACTAAGTTTTTTATAAAAACTTGTAAAAATCAGAAAAAATTTATTTTTTAAAAATTAGCCCGTTTAATTGTTAACGTAATATCAAAGATATCTGATAAAAAATTATTTTTAGCGATTTCTTTCATGTGAAACAAAAGGATATTTTATGGACTAAAACTTCGGTTATATGACTCATCCGTGTATAGGGCGTCGTTTTACAACTTTTTTTTTTCAAAACACTATAGACTTCTTGCGCGGCCTTAAACTTCTCATATTCAATAGTACTGCCTTTAAAATCAGAAACAATTTTCTCGCACAGCTAAATTCATTGAAGCTGCAAAACACGGTAACTCGCATGGAACATGGTGCAAGTTTTCCAATATATTAGCTGCGGAATGATTTGTATCTGACAGCAGCTTTTGTGTCTACAGTACAGCTACTCGCAATTTGAAATCTTCGGATATAAAATGACAAGCAATAGTTAAGTAATTTTCATTATTCCTTTTTTTTTGCTTGGCTTTCCGACGGGGTAGGAATATGAAGTATTGTGGAACGATTTTTTCACAAGGGATGACGAAAAATCGTTCCACAATGCATAAGTATCTATATCTTTAGCTTAAGGGCCGTTTACTCAACCTCTGATTAACGCTAACCGTATGAGAGGGTGAAGTCACAAACAAATTTTATCTTTTGTCTATACACGAATGAGTCATCTAACCGAGTTTTTCGTCCATAAAATATCCTTTTTTTTCACATGAAAGAAATCGCTAAAAATAATGTTTTTATCAGATATCCTTGATATTACGTTAACAATTAAACGGGCGAATTTTTAAAAAATAAAACTTTTCTGATTTTTACAAGTTTTTATAAAAAACTTAATTTGAAAATCAAAACTTTTTCAAAAATCGCAAAAAATTACAAATTTTGACATTGACCAGATGTAATTTAGCGAGATGTGGTTCAATTACTATAAGTTGTATATTGTTAGAAGCGTAACTCCAGCGAACATAATTTTTGAATAAAGTGATAACAAAAAACACAAAATTACCGTTATCTCAAAAACGTAACCATACAAAAAATTAAAAAAAAATTGTTCTGTGCTCAGCAGGCCCATACCTATCCTCCGGGAGGATTCCTCCCCCATAACTGAAATTCTTCGTATTTTTTTTGTTTTTTGATTTATTTAAAGCATAGTCTATTCTACATTAATGAAATGTTTAAACAGTGTGCCTTTTGATTATCGGTATTTTACATTAATGAAATGTATAAACAATGTGCCTTATGTACTACACCATTTCCAGATGGATTTTAGAAAGCGTCAACTGGATTTTAGAAAGGGAAAATTGGATTTTAGAAATGTCAATTGGATTTTAGAAAGGCGAAATTGGATTTTAGAAATGTCAATTGGATTTTAGAAAGGGGAAATTGGATTTTAGTAATGTCAGTTGAATTTTAGAAAGGGAAAATTGGATTCTAGAAATGTCAATTGGATTTTAGAAAAGGGAAATTGGACTTTAGAAACTGTAAATTGGATTTTCGAAAATTTATATAATTACGTATATGTACATTATAATTTCATACGCAAAAAGAATTTCTATTCGAAAAATTCTGTGTAAAATTTATTTTACACGCACATTCTGAAATCCAAATCACGCTTTCGAAAATCCAACTGACATTTCTAAAATCCAATTTCCCCTTTCTAAAATCCAATTGACATTTCTAAAATCCAATTTCGCCTTTCTAAAATCCAATTGACATTTCTAAAATCAAATTGCCCCTTTCTAAAATCCAATTGATATTTCCAAAATCCAATTTTCTCTTTCTAAAATCCAATTGACATTTCTAAAATCCAGTTAACGCTTTCTAAAATCCATCTGGAAATTGTGTAGTCAGCGCCAAAGATGCTAAAAAACAAATGTACTACTTTTAGTTTTATTACTATAGCGTTTTCAAGTCAAATGAAACCTTTTTCAAATCAAGTGCAAATTTTAAATTGAAAAAGGTTTAATTTAACCAAAAAATGCTATATATATAAGTGAAGTATTTATTTCCTATTTGTTGTTATTTTGTTAATTAATTAATGTTATGCGTTAAAAAAAAAATTAAAGACTTTGAAAAGGAAAATGTAAACAAAACCATCCCTCTTTTTAAGGTTTAATTTAACCAGAAAATGCTGTATATATACACAGAGAAAAAAGTACAATGGTTTTTTCAACCAACTTCTTGGTTGATTTATTCATTTCAAAAGGAAAAAATGTAATATGTACATTTTCATTGTACCATTAACCAGTATTTTGGTAACAATCAATATAAAACAGAGAGTTGGTTTCCCCAACGTGAATATTTGTTATGTTAACGAAAATATTTGTTAATTCATATCTAAAAAAAAAGTAAAAATATTTAAGAAGCTTTATGGCTTCGGCTCTGTTGCTACCATCGCCTTCAACACCGTTTGTGCTTGACGAAGTTGAATGGCTGGACCCGAATTGCAGAGAGCGAGAGAGTCAGTATTTGGAATTTTCTTTGTTATTCAGTTAACATATTAACACTCTCTTATAGATCATACATAGCAGTGCTGCTACTGGCATAAAAATATAACCAACAAATTGTTTAATAGTAACAAGAAATTGGTTGAAGATTTGAACGAACATTTTGTTATATCAACAAATATCATGGTTAATATAACCAAAAACACTGTCTAATATATCAACAATGGTAATGGTAATGGTAATATTAAACAAAATTCACATTGATTCCATTTCAAGTGTGAAATTAGTACTATTAACCAACTTTTGGTTTATTTTTCTCTCAGTGTAAGTGGAGTATCTAATTTTTATTTGATCTTTTCTTTAATTATTGTTTTGCGTAAAAAATTAAAGACTTTTTGGAAAGAAAACTGTAAACAAAACCATCCCTCTCTTTATTTTAGTGAAATATTCATAAAAAACTATCGATAGTATCGATATTTTTTTTTTCGACTATCGAAACTATCGAGTGGTCCGACTATCGATGGTTTTACAGCTCTATTGGGCGTTGTGCTTGAATTGCCGCTACCGTAGCCAGTGCCGGTGCTGCTTCCAAGGAAAACTGTATCGATATTTTTTCACTATTTTTCTTGTTCAGTGAATTTTCCAGTTTCAATCTGATACATATGTATGTATCTCAAAAACTGTGGGAATAGTTTGCATTCAGACATACGAATTATACATATGTATGTACGTACAGACGGACAGAACTTTAAAGGCAAATATCTCCTAAACGAGAGCCAACCTAGAAAAATTAATAGCACCATCATGCTCCGTATGCCCGAGTTATCTTTACTAATGGCATTTTCAATTCTGGAAAAAATGTCGCACTTATTCTTCATTTTTACCGGGCTGTCAAATTAGTTTGTTCTATTCAGCATGTCAGCGGGATTGAGTTTAATAAAGGTTAGAAACAAGTTTTCGTATTTACGATAGCTTATAGCATTGACAGACGGCAGCGATAATCCCGATTACCGCAACACTTAATTCGATTAAAATTTTACCCTGACAGACGGCAAGTATTGCGGATTAACAAAACAGCTGAAGGAAGGTAGGCGCAGCGGCGAATTCAAAAACTTCTTGTTTTATTTCCAAAGGTAGGGTAATGTCAAAATCAAAACGAAATCACATCATGGTCAATAGAAATGGGCGAGTTCCAAACGAATTCAGATTTCAACCAAGGCGAAATATCATTTTGACATTACACTCTACCAATTACAATAACAAATTAAATTCGAAATTTCTGAATTCACTTATACGCCTACCTTCCTAGATCTGCCTTGGATTCTTCTTTTTCTTCGCTTTCATTTACAAGTGAGATTTTTCGCCAGAGATATCATTACAAAATGCAATAATCCTCTAAAATTTTGAAGACTAACTCAAGAGATATTCCGGATTACCTCCAGCTAATTCTCAAGTTAAGTCCGAATTAGCTAGATATTCCGGATTATCGCTGCCGTCTGTCAATGTTCTTTTAGTTGGGTAAACACTACGAAGTGCTAAATACTAAGCACTTATATACATACATATTTAAAACAAGTAAGGAAGCCTAAGTTCGAGTGGAATCGAACATTAGATACTCAGCTGTATGCTTTCATTGTCCGTTTGCGTTTGTTCGATATAGGGTGTAATTTATATGAAACGAGTGCCGCATAAAGTGAGCGCAGCCACGCTCATTTTCAATATTTTTATCAGTCATCCAACTGAGCATATAAATATTATTGTTAGTGCAAAATTGCATCCCTTTATGACTTTTAGTTACAAAGACGTCACGTTACAAATTCCAAAAGCGTGTTCCAGAAATATCTTTGTTAAAAAGTAGGCGTGATCATAAACCGATTTCACTAAAATACAGAACATGTATTACCACGTGCCATAAAAGTTTATGCACCAAGTTTCGTCATAATATCTCAATTATTTTTCGAGTTGTGGGCTCCGAAATGTCGTGTATTCCTGCTTCTAAAAGGAGGCGGTGCCACGACATTTTCCAAATATTTTTATTTTTTATTTTATGTCCGTCATTCCACAAAATTTCAATGATATTTCTTTATATTTGAGAGAGATATCGCTTAAAACGTTTTTATTAGGCCACTTTATAATACCCATATATCAAAGTGGGCGTGGCACTCAACCGATTTTGACAATTTTCCGTCCAAACATTTGCCTAAGTAAGTAAATCGATATATCTGCTACGGTTTCTGAGTTATGACCTATAAAACTTGCATTCCAAATTTCATCAAAATATTTCAATTTTTGCGCGAGTTATCGTGCGTGCAGACGGACGGACAGACGGACGGACATGGCTCAATCGATTTCTCTTTTCACCCTGATCATTTTCATATATAGAAGTCTATATCTATCTCGATTATTTCATTCTGTTACAATCCACCGTTATTAAATCAAAATTATAATACTCTGTGCACTAGTACAGCTGAGTATAAAAATTGCAAATCTGTTTGCTATTAGTGCCCGACAACTGCCAAATTTCGCGAATATGAAAATCGCAGAACGCTCACAACACAGGGAATACGTGATTCCGCGACCTTCAGTATATATTGAAAAAAATTTCACATTCCATTCAACTGTTATTCTTATTAACTAAGCAGTTACTTATTTGTTCAATTGTTCAAATAATCATACTGCTAGGTATTTTCTTCAAGAAATTGGCTGAAATTCAGTATAAAAAAGCCAACACTGCAGGCTTCAAATTAATAGTTCTCAAACGTTTAAAAAGAGTGAAGAAATGAACACACTATACATTTCATTTTTCCTATCGATCCTGGCCACCTTTGCATTGGCTGCTAAGGACGAACATACTAATAATAACAAGTAAGGAAGCCTAAGTTCGAGTGGAATCGAACATTAGATACTCAGCTGTATGCTTTCATTGCTTGTTTGCGTTTGATGGAAACACGGTGTACTTTATATAAAGCGAGTGCTGCATAAAGTGGGCGTAGCCACGCCCATTTTCTAAATTTTTATCAGGCATCCAACTAAGCATATCAATATTATTCTTTGTGCAAAAATTAATTCCTTTATAACTTCTAGTTACAAAGATGTCACGTTACAAATTCCCAAAGGGTATTCCAGAAATATCTGTTAAAAAGTAGGCGTGGTCATAAACCGATTTCAATAAATTGTTGCGTGTCTATTAACACAAGTTATAAAATTGTATAAACCAAGTTTCGTCATAATATCTCAATTATTTGTCGAGTTAAAGGCTAAGAAATCTCGTATATCCCTTTGTCCAAAAGGAGGCGGTGCCACGCCCATTTTCCAAAATTTGTCTATTTTATGTTTCCGGTCTATTGTGGAACTCATGTCACAAAATTTCAATGAATTACCTTCATATTTGACAAAGATATCGCTTACAATGTTTTTATTAGGCCACTTTATAATACACATATATAAAAGTGGGCGTGGTCGTCAACCGATCCACACATTTGCCTAAGTAAATATATCATGCGTACCAAATTTCATAGATATATCTTTAACGGTTTCTGAGTTATAGCTTATAAAACTTTCAATATTTGCCCCTTAATAAGTGGGCGTGGCACCGCCCATTTTCCAAAATATTTGTGTTTTTCGTTTTATGTCCGCAGTTCGACTTCTGCCATAAAATTTCAATGATATATCTTTATATTTGACAGAGATAATATAATATAATAATACAATGGCGCTATTATAACTCTGACGAGTTTTATGGCCGAGCTTCTCTCCCAATTCGAGGTGTGCTCCTTTTTTGTTTTTCCTACTAATTGGATGGACCTACAGTTTTATGCCGGTTCCGAACGGCGAATGCATTTTTTGTGAGAAGCTTTTTCATGGCAGAAATACACTCGGACGGTATGCCGCCCACTGCCGAGAGGTGACCGCTGCTCATAAAAAACCCAATAATTGGATTTTTACTAATTAGAAAAATAGTTTTGGTGTTTGGCTCGGACCGCGATTTGAACCCGAGACCTCTGGCATAGCAGGCGAGCACTCTACCCACTGCACCACAGCGGCCACAGACAGAGATATCTCTTAAAATGTTTTTATTAGGCCCCTTTATAGTTCACATATATAAAAGTGGGCGTGGCCGTCAACCGATTTTAACAGTTTTCCATCAAAATGTTTGCCTAAGTAAGTAAATCACGCATACCAAATTTCATCTATATATCTCCAATGGTTTCTGAGTTATGACATATAAAACTTTCAATGTTTGACCCTTAATAAGTGGGCGTGGCACCGCCCATTTTCCAAAATTTTTGTGGTTTTCGTTTTATGTTCATAGTTGGACTCATGCCACAATATTCCAGTGATAGATCTTTACATTTGACAGAGATATCGCTTAAAATGTTTTTATTAGGTCACTTTATAATACACATATATAAAAGTGGGCGTGGCCGTCAACCGATTTTGACAATTTTCCGTCAAAACATTTGCCTAAGTAAGCAAATCACGCGTACCAAATTTCATCGATATATCTTCAACGGTTTCTGAGTTATGACTCATAAAACTTTCAATGTTTGACCCTTAATAAGTGGGCGTGGCACCGCTCATTTTACAAAATTTTATCAAATTTCTTCTTAGGGGCCTGAGGACAACACGTGGGTAAAATTTCATCACTCCAGCTCTATTAGTGACTGAGATACCAAATTTCCGATTTTTTCTATATAGGAAAAGTGGGCGTGGTCATGGTCCGATTTCGCCCATTTTCAATACCAACCGTCCCAGTCTCGATACCAACTTGCATTCCAAATTTCATCAAAATATCTCAATTTTTGCGCGAGTTAGAGTGTTTACAGACGGACGGACAGACGGACGGACGGACGGACGGACGGACGGACATGGCTCAATCGATTTCTCTTTTCACCCTGATCATTTTGATATATATAAGTCTATATCTATCTCGATTATTTCATTCTGTTACAATCCCCCGTTATGTGATTAAAACTATAATACTCTGTGTACTAGTACAGCTGAGTATAAAAATTGTACTAATGCTAATTGTAATCTTGCGATGGGTATAAGAAATTATCTTAGTTTTAGAAATATAAATATAAATCCACCACCATTTTTGGTGTCAGTGTATGACGGTCGCAGCGCATATAGATTTAGATGTGTGGGTGCATTAATAACATTAAAATTAGTGATTTCTCTGGAGCATTGTTTGAAGATTTGGGACAATTACCATGTGGTAGCCGGAATGACCGGAATAATCCAAGAGTTTGGGCCTGTGATAGGAGGACAAGGATGTGAGGTTGATGTTATACGCAATCCGATTATTAATGCTGATAGTTATGATTTCGCGATTGGTAAAGCGCGTGTGCCTTTTGAGCAAAACGAAAGGGTTCAACCAGCAACTTTATTCGATCGTACGTGTTTGGAAAGGGGCGCCACAATGCAGGTGATCGGTTGGCTCGATGAATCAAATGGATTTCATGAGTACTATCAGCTGCGAGCTTTTGATATAGCTGTTAGATCAACTCCCATAACTTTGGGTAACGTACAGTTTTTGACCACAGACAACTTGAATAGATTGAATATTGTAACAAGAGGAGCGCTCGGTCTTGTAGATGGAAAACTTTTAGCGATATTCAGTACTCAGTATAGGAATGGAGATTACAAGTATCACAATTTGATACATAATATAAATCAAAATTTCATTAATTGTAACAAATAAACTCGTGGAAGAACGTCACAGTTGAAATTTTTGCCACAAATTTCCAAGCTCAAGAATGCCGTAGTTGAGAGAAAAATTTATAAAATTTTCTGTGAAGCGGTTTTGAAAACTCTTTTGAGCTGGAGTATTTTAGAAAAGTTTTCCGAAGTAGGACTTGCACTCAGGTATCGATATGTAATTATTTCTATAATATTTGTTCTAGCAGTTGACTCTTAGCATAAATCTCCACCCAATATTTATAACGCAGACTATAAATGGGGCCAATTTCTCTCCAACGAAGCTGCAATCGGAGATAGTAATTTTATTTGGTATGAAATAACGACTGTAATGACCTAAATCTATACAAAATTACTTAACTGTATTTATTATTTATTTATTGTTTAAGCTGCAATCGGAGATAGTAATTTTATTTGGTATGAAATAACGACTGTAATGACCTAAATCTATACAAAATTACTTAACTGTATTTATTATTTATTTATTGTTTAATTTTATTGATCAGTACTTTGACTTAGTTATGATATTTTCAGCTTTTTAACACTTAGTTAATATTCAACTTTAGTTATTTTTACTCCGCTGTAATATACCCTACTACTGTAGGATTCATTTGAATTAAGAACCACAACCATCCTTTCAACTCAAAATTATACACCTTCATAAAAATGCTACAAAACATCAAAGCCTAATTTCTACCAAAATTCTTTTCTAGTTTATTAATGAAAACATTTTCAAGTCAAAACATTTTCAGTCTTAAATTTCGACTAATAGCGCACTAAAGTTATCTTATTAATTAAATGGCTACGCTAAGGAACACTTTTCTTATTAATAGCTAATTTCCTTTGACTTTGTGAGTGAATTTTAATTTCACAAGCAACTTTATTATCTCTTTTTTGTTTTGTTGCCACATTTAAGGCGGTGCTTAGTCATTTTGTCTGCAAAGTAAAATATATGTACATACATAAGTACATACATATTATAATGAAGTGAAATTTAAATTGTACTCTGAAAAAAAAAACGTTGTAAATCTAAAGACTTTCGCTGTTAAATCAACTACTTTACGCTCCGTTGTTGTTTCAAAGGTGCGAGCGTTGTTGATTTAAGTCAATAACGGAGATTGTTGGAAAAAATGTTCACCTAAAAATAAATTTTTGTTTGCATTTTACTCTTCATCTTCTCTCCGCCCGGGTCCCAACTGCAAATATGTATCGTCCGCTTGTTCTCCTATTCTTCTCTCCTTCTTATCATTCACTGGTTGCTATCTTTATTTCTTATTCTGATTTTTCGTCTTTATTTTATATTCTCCTCCGGATTCGAACCATGACATCAACCTAAAATGCTATCCAATCATCACATAGTGGAACATTCAACATTATATTCAATTGTAGTAACCTATTTATACTTCCCTTCTCTTAAAAAAGAATCCATGAATTATATGAAACATTGTAAAAACAAAATTAAATAAAAATTGTTCTCATTAGTTTTGTTTACAACGGAAACTGTTGGGTCAAATACTGGCTTTGTTCAATAACTCAAAATTTTTAATTGCTTTTACAAATGTGGAATATCCAAAGTAGATTTTCGTCTTCCTAATTCAGTTATTTACATTCATTTTCAATTTCAAAGATTTCAATTACAACCTAACCTAAAAATCAAATTGTGAAAACAACGCATCAGCTGTTTACTCGCAAATGTTTACGATTTAGTGTTCAATAACTTTGGTTGATAATTTTCTCTTTTTCTCGTTTTTACTCTTAATTTGTCACTGACGCTCTTCTTGCAAGTAAAGTTGTTGAACAAAGCTATTAAGTATGTTCTTTTTTTTTAATTCATATCCAACTTACTTACATTTTGGTAGCACTTAATGTATTTTTGAGATTATTTAAAAAAAAAAAGAAAGCCATACATTTTGGAGAGTGTGTCTTAGGTATGTACATATGTCAGACCATGAATACCCTTTACCCTTCGCAATAACATAATTTATTCACCTTTATACGAACTAAAAAAGTTTCTTTGAGGTTTATTTTATTATAACTTAGTGCCAAAAAATTTTTGTCGAAAGTACCAGAAGGAAGCGTGGGGGACCCACCAAAATATATACCGATATGATCACAATCACGAGCTGAGTCGACTAAGCCATGTCCGTCTGTCCGTCTGTCCGTCCGTCCGTCTGTGTGAACGCAAACTAGTCCCTCAGTTTTTGAGATATCTGAATGAAATTCGGAATACAGGTATTTTCTTATATGCAGCTGATCATTTGTCGGAACCGGCCGAATCGGACCACTATAACATATAGAAAACAACCGATTATTCAGATATACATGTAATTTTTGGATGTAATTTGTGCATAACTTCCCCATTTAAACAGCTAAGGACATGAAACTTTGAAGTAGACGTGCCCATTTTGGCCCAAACAAGGTTACCGAAAATTGTCACACCATTTTTTCTAATTAATCTTTCCATAAATGAACCCACAGAATTAAAATTATAAATTAAACTTAATCCGGCTATGTACATACATAGGTAACTTTTCATTTCCCCACTCATGAAAGGTATGAAGTCTTCGGTACGGCGGAAGACAGCCGCGCTTTTACTTGTTTTTCATTAATATTTGTACATCCAAAATGAAGAAGCGCAGAAACATTGTTCATATTGGTTTAAGAAAAGAGAAAAAAAAAAAACGCAAGACTGCCAACGTAGCGTAATCGCGCCTCAAAGTTCCCGACTTCACTCTATCAAAATTTTAATAGCTTTGAACATTTTTAACCGCTTTAAGTGAGCACTTGCCCCACAACAAACCCTCGGGCCAACACACAAGGCTTTATTGAAGAAATTAAACCACGAAAGTAGCTGATTTGCGCCATGAAACACAAGCATTTTTGTATGTGTGTGTGTGTGAATGTGTGTGTGTGTGTGTGAATGTGTGTGTGTGAAGGTGTTAGATTGACTGACATTTGGTCGTGGCGCCAATGTGTTTTTCGTCTTAGGCAACTTGATTGACGCATTGACAAATAATCACACGCATTAAACTGCCAGTCGTGCGGATAAAGCAAAAAAAAGTTAGTAAATATTTTGCGTTAAAGTAAGGAAAAACTGAAGAAAATTGGTAAAGAGTCTTATTCATATGTTAAGACTTTTCTAAGTCATAAGCCACATAAAACATCATCCAAGGCACACACCCGCCAACTTTTTAAAATCAATAAATTAAGCAACTATGTATTTGATTGTGGCAGAAAAAAGAATTATGGCTAACTTTTTCAATTTAAAAACCCCTTCACAACAAAAAAAAAAACATGAGATAATAAATAATTACATTCCAAAGGATACTAAAAACATTGCAAATTTGTGGACCAAGTAAAACCGAAAAACAAAAAATATTATTTAGCCGTCCTCCAGAAATTGCGCAATGTTGCAAAAAAAAATTTTTTTTTGGCTAACACCAAGAAAAGTTCGTTCAAGGCAAAGCAAGCTGTTCGAAAAGCCACATGGCAAGCAAACTTAAATAATTATCAGTAAGAAATTATTGGACAAAAAATAACAACAGCGCATGCACGTATATGTGTATGTATGCCCTGCAAAAAGGTTAGGCTGATAGCTGAAGTCTAAGCTATAAAACAGGAATACGCTGGCAGCGCTGCTTGCTATTATGCACTCATTCTCTCTGCTCCAAACGTTTTAAAACTTAATTCCCTCTTATGCGCGCATAGGTACATATTCCAAGTAGAGAGAGAGAGAGGGAATTGAGTTTTATGAGCAAATATGAGCAAAGAGAATACAATGTGTGGCGAGCGTAAAAAGTGCGTATAGTCGAAGGAAAGATTCAGTTTATTTTCAGCTGACATGCAATCAATTGTAGTGCTGGAAAAACATCGATGTTTACGAGTATCGATATTTTCGATATTTTTGAGAAAAAACATCGATATTATCGATATATCCACCTTTATATTAGAGCTCTAGATACCCGGCTATCGAACAATTCGAGAAGATCGAATTTGTCTGAGGCTCGTTTGTTGTTCAAATGCCCGTACAAACATTCGAGCTTACAGACAAAAAAATTTGTATCAGGAAAACAAAAATAAAAAAATACATATGAAGACAACAAAAAAAATAAACAAACGAAAAATACAAACTTCAAATGCCCGTGCAAACATACGGGTAATAAACAAACAAACAAGTTTTCGAGAATTTGAACAGCATTTGTTCGGGCTACTCGAAAATGTTCAAAAAAATCGAGAGCTCTTCTTTATATAAACCTTAATTTAACATATCTTTATATAACAGCTTTATTTTTCGAAATGTCTGCATTCATTATTGTGCCCTGAATTGAACGAGAGTGACAGTCATTTCTATTACTCTAAAAATTAAATAAATAAACATTTAAACTAAATATTTCAATTTATTATCAACAGAAATCTTTTTTGAAATGGGAATTCAATAATCAAAAAAAAAAAAACAAAAAAGGTAAATTCTGTTCCAGCCAGAAAGAGTAGGTATCAATTACAGTGGTTCACTGAAATATTTCGCATTTAAGTTATTTAAAAAACCATGTTAAAGACTAAAAGGTTTGATATAGACAAATTAATAACGCATTCTAAATACCTTTTACACTCAGAGAAAATAAATCAAAAATAAAATTTTTATTTTTATAATGCACGTTTTCAACCAAGTCATTTTATTTTAAAAATGAAATTTTTGGAATTAAAATGAAATTTTTGGAATTAAAATGTAGTTGGGATTTAAAAAGAAAATGTTTAAATTAAAAATAAAAATGAACGAAAAAAAACATGTTTTTGGTTCAAAATCTCATAGTGCTTAAAATAGAAATAAAAATTTTTAAATTTAAAATGTTTTTTCTTGATTTTGCAATTCTACAATGAACATTTAAAAAAAAATGTTCATATTTACATTACTTTTAAACACAGGAATTTCTACATAGGAATCAAATTTTAAAAACAGCTCCAAATTTGGGGAATTACCCACAAGACGGCAATGCTGCCTTTTACCAGCTTCTTTCCGCGTTTATCAGTGATGGATCCATGACCGTCGATATATCGAATATCGGAAAAAAATATCGATATATCGAAAAAGTTCAAAAACATCGATGAATCGATATTATTCGGTATCGCTTCCAGGACTAATCAATTGTTTGGTTAAGTGCGCACGCTTATCCCATTCCGATATATACATACATACAGGTACGTATGTGCACTTACAATGTACATACACATACATATATATAAAAATATAAAAATAATTTTTTTTTATTAAATGTGGTTAGTTGGTTGCGCAAAATGCAGCTAAACAAAAAACACATTTTAACTATTCCTTATATAAGGAATTTAAGTACCGCAAAAGGCCTGATTATCAGAAATTAGCTCAGGCTTATCTCCCATGGCGAATAAGCCTTATTATAAGCTATATATACACCACATAAGGCCTGATTATCAGGATATAACTAAGCCTTATTTATCATGGATATTAAGCCTTGGAAAGAAGGTTTTCTCTCAGAGAGAGAGGGAGAGAGTAGTCCTTACAGCCTGATGACATCAACACAGAAAAATCAGCCTTATTTTAAGCCTTTACCGATACAACTTTTGTTCGCCTTATTTCGTAAGCCTCTAAATCTTCTGGAACAATTCTGTGGACATTTGGAAAAGCAACCTAAGTCTAAATTCGCAATTTTACAGGAGAGCAAAAAACAGTTTTGCAAGTGCACAGAGCCTTTCCATCAAATATTTTCATAGAAGTAAGAGCGTGTCATGATAAAACAATATTCTGTTGTTCATTTTAAATTGAATTTTTATTTTTTGGCATAATGATTTTTATTTAAATGGATTTCAAATAAAATAAGCAGGGATTGCAAATAATCGTTATTTTTTAAATTTTGACTAAAAAAATCATACTGAAGGAGAAACGCTAAACGCAAAAGAAGTACACAGATGTAATCACCGTAACGCAGACTACCTCTAGGTGCATTAACTTTTGTTTTTTCGATTTTTATAAAAAAAATTGATTTTTAATCGTTATTTTCTGAGTTTTATTTTTCCCTCAGCAAATAAAAGTTATTTTTTGATTTTTATATTTCGCTCAGAAAATAAAAGTTATTTTTTGAGTTTTATTTTTCCCTCAGAAAATAAAAGTTTTTTTCTGAGTTTTATTTTTCGATCAGAAAATAAAAGTTGTTTTTTGAGTTTTATTTTTCCCTCAGAAAATAAAAGTTATTTTTTGAGTTTTATTTTTTGCTCAGATAATAAAAGTTATTTTTTGAGTTTTATTTTTTTGCTCAGATAATAAAAGTATTTATAAATTTTACGTATTTATGTGACGCGAGCACATATATATATATATATATATAAGAATTGCTCGTTTAAAGTTTTTAGATTTAAGTAAATGCTTCACATACAACAACTTTATTTCTGTCCTTCTACATAGTTTCTAAATGCTACATATTTATGTACCTACTCACATACATACATAAAATTACATTTTTAATAGTATATATGTGCTCGCGTCACATAAATACGTAAAATTTATAAATAAACTTTTATTATCTGAGCAAAAAAATAAAACTCAAAAAAAAACTTTTATTATCTGAGCAAAAAATAAAACTCAAAAAATAACTTTTATATTCTGATCGAAAAATAAAACCCAAAAAATAACTTTTATATTCTGATCGAAAAATAAAACTCAGAAAAAAACTTTTATTTTCTGAGGGAAAAATAAAACTCAAAAAATAACTTTTATTTTCTGATCGAAAAATAAAACTCAAGAAAAAACTTTTATTTTCTGATCAAAAAATAAAACTCAAGAAAAAACTTTTATTTTCTGATCGAAAAATAAAACTCAAAAAATAACTTTTATATTCTGATCGAAAAATAAAACTCAGAAAAAAACTTTTATTTTCTGAGGGAAAAATAAAACTCAAAAAATGACTTTTATTTTCTGATCGAAAAATAAAACTCAAGAAAAAACTTTTATTTTCTGATCAAAAAATAAAACTCAAGAAAAAACTTTTATTTTCTGAGCAAAAAATAAAACAGAAAATAATCGTTAAAAATCAACTTATTGGATATCACTTATAACCGTTACGGTCCCTGAAAATAAGTGCTTTTTCCAAATTGTTTTTTGAAAAAAACACCAACTTATCTCAATTTAGGTTCTTTTTTCAAATTGATCTTCATCAAAATTTTATAGAATTTTAGCCTTCTAATTGGAGTTAAGTTCATTTGACAAACTGAAATATGATAGAAAATCGGCTTAAGTTGCTAATTAGGTTGGTTTTTCAAAAGCATATTGAAAAAAATATGCCACCTAAATTAAATTAGGTTCTTTTTCCAAGAGGAATTCTTGCAATTTTTCTTATCACTTCTATCTTATCTTAAGTTAAGTTGCTTTGGCAAAAGCATTTGTGAAAAATATGGACTTAAGATGATTTTCGATTCATCATATCTCCTGAACCCGAAATGATATCGTAACACCGATTAGACAGAAAGAAGCGTATTTTAAAATGTATATTTATGATAAAAAAAAAAGCTGAAAATTCACCTAGGTCGACTTAGGTTGTTCTTTTAAATGTCCACAGAATTCTTAAATAAGCTTTCTTGCTGGGTATACTTGGTCTATGTATTTACGTACTTATATGGTGAAAATATTGAGCAAAAGTTTGGCATTTGGAGACAAAATTCGTGATGGTGATAATGTTGAAGAATTTTTATTAATTTTCAAAGCAAAATCAAATAAAGAAACGGCGCTGCAGCATAATAGTGAAATATGTATACATAAAAAATAATACATTCTAATGTGGTTCCTGTATAAACTTTTAGGTTTTGTTTTTTAAATGCTTCAAGTGTAGGTACAGAGTACACCCCCTCTATAATTCGTTACGGACAAAGAGGAAACCATCACGAAAAATTTACTAACAAATGGATTTTCACTTTATACAAAAAAAAAACAGAAAATTCTACGCTTAAACGTGATTCTAAAACTCCCCCAATTTGCAAATACTCTGAACACAAGAAGAAATAAAAAATACCAAATTAAATCACAAATTCGTATGACCTTAACAGTTAAGGTTAAGGCTTAACTGATTACGACATTAGCAACAGTTGCTTAATTTCTTTGCTACGCCCAAAAAAAAAAAATAAATAAAACGAGGGAAAAATGCGAAGAAAAAAAGCGAAATCAGATTAAGTGAAAGTTAACTAAGAAAAATAAAAATAAACGTTAATTCGGCGAGCCAACACGCAATGCTGTCCAATGTAAAAACTCTTCGCTTTTTTTTTCCTCTTTTTTCGGCTGCACAATGAAACGTGTTGGATTTTTTATAGCAAAAGCTTTTCTTGTCGTTTTTTTTTCTTGTTTGGTTCACGTTTGGCAGCGTTATGGTTAGTTGGTTGTGCAAGTGGTTTTGGCTTGTAAACACGTGTTAATGGTTTGTACTTCATATTTTATCAGGATTTGCCTTCAAGCATTTTATGTACATATTTACTTTTTTCTATTCGTTGCTTTTTCCTTTGTCATAATTAATGACATTAGTGACATTTGTAGCGAATTTGTCAAAAGTGTCATAACATGAATTTGGCGGCAGCTCATTAAATATGGAAATATGTACTTATGAAGCACATACACAGGCGTTGCCGCCATGTGCATACATTAGGGTAATTGATTTCTAGGCTAGAATTTTTCTTTCACGGTTTTTGTTTTTTTTTTTTTTGAAAATCAATAATAATAACAAGCTGTTGCCAGTAAAAACTCTGGCGAGAAATTGAATGCCACAATTATGGCACGTAATATGTACACTCACGCCACAGCAGCACCGTGCCAAATTTTCAGCTAGGAGCAAGAAAATTAATTCATATAGGTATATATATATCGCCAAATAACTTAAGTAAATAAGTGCCTTACTGTGCATAGTATCTATTATTGAGTTTATATATATGTAGGTACGAGTGCAAGTCTACATATTATGTGCATCCAAACACCTACAAGACAAAGCTGCTTTTGCTTTCTAAAGGAAGCATAACATAATTATTTTGACATGTGAGCATAATAAGAATATGGCACGCGACCTAAGTCAGCGCAGCGCGACACCAACCAGTGTGACAACTAAGCACGCAGCTTCCCCGATGCTTTTCATACATACTTCGTTCTTCGCACCACCTAATTGCTGTTGTTATACAAATACATATCGCACTTTGAATGATAAAGTGACACAACTCAAAATTTAAAAATTTTGAAGAGAGCGAAAAAACTTTTTATATTTATAGGCAACTAGCTGACTCGCCAGACGTTGTTCTGCCTAAAATTTATTCCTATAAAGCCTAAAGGAAAAGTCCTAGATTACCGTGTTGCCGTATCCCTATCCCTAATCCCTAATCCCTAATCCCTAATCCCTAATCCCTAATCCCTAATCCTTATTCCTATCCCAATTCCTATCCCTATCCCTATCCCTATCCATATCCATATCCATATCCCTATCCCTATCCCTATCCCTATCCCTATCCCTATCCCTATCCCTATCCCTATCCCTATCCCTATCCCTATCCCTATCCCTATCCCTATCCCTATCCCTATCCCTATCCCTACCCCTATTCCTATTCCTATCGCTAACCCTATCCCTATTCCTATTCCTATTCCTACCCCTACCCCTATCCCTATCCCTATCCCTATCCTTATCCCTATCCCTATTTCTATCCCTATCCCTATCCCTATCCCTATCCCTATCCCTATCCCTATCCCTATCCCTATCCCTATCCCTATCCCTATCCCTATCCCTTTCCCTATCCTATCCCTATCCCTATCCCTATCCCTATCCCTATCCCTATCCCTATCCCTATCCCTATCCCTATCCCTATCCCTATCCCTATCCCTATCCCTATCCCTATCCCTATCCCTATCCCTATGCCTATCCCTATCCCTATCCCTATCCCTATCCCTATCCCTAATCCCTAATCCCTAATCCCGAATCCCGAATCCCTAATCGTTAATCCCCATCCATATACATATCCCTATCCATATACCTATCCCTATCCATATCTCTAGCCCTAACCCTATGCCTATTCTATCCCTCCAGACTTTCTAGGGTCACCCCTGGTCCACATTTTGGTCGATATCTCGGAAAACGGGTCGCATAGGTTCTTGAAAATCACCTCTTTTTAAATACTCACCAACACCTTTTATTTGATACCCATTTTGTAGAAGACCCGTTTGGAGTCACACCTGGTTCATATTTCAGGAAATACCTCGAATACGGGGTCTTATATGGGACCAACAACTACACCAAGTTCAAGCACTCGCCAACACCTTTCATTTGACACCCATATCGTACGAACCCATTATAGGGTTATCCTGGTCCACATTTTGTGGAATATCTCCAAAACCTTCCCGGATTCTTATACTTTTTTGGCCATAAACCATGTCGGCTCAATCGAAAACTACGTGCAAAATTTCATTTAATTCAGTCCAGCCGTTCTGGAGTTAAATCATCAGGGAGGAAAATGCGACTTATTTTTATATAATAGATGATATGGGAAAAGACCACGTATCATAGTTATTTTTCCGTTAAAATAAACTCTAATGGAAAAGATTTTTTGTTAGTCGTTAGAGGTATATTCTGTGTAGCGATTTATGAAAGAATACCGATTTCGAAAAATTTTGAGTTGTGTCACTTTATGATTTAAGTTGCGTTAAGTATCTATGTTGATAAGTGCTTTGCTAATTCTCTGATGACGGTGAAAGCAAATGAAAAATAATATTTGTCGACAGCAGCAACACGCTTAGTCGATGAGCAATCAAATGTAGCGAAATTGCATTAACCCAGTTGAAAATAGGGATGGGCAAATTGCAAAAATATATCGATATATATTATATCGATGTTTAAAAAAAACATCGATTTATGCCATGTAAAAACATCGATATATAAATATATTGAAAGGGCCGGCTTTCCATTAAGGAAGCACGCCCCACGAAAAACCACTTCTTCACGGGGTTAGAGGTGCTCTCACAGATCTCAAAACTGAAATCCAAACTTGTCGGAGACTTATAGTTTTCTAGATATTTGTTTTTAATGTTGGATGAGTCTACGGATGTTCTACGACTCTTGAAGTATAAACATAAAAATCATTAAGAATTGCTTGAAGAAGAAAGTAATATAAATTCAAGCACCCAGACCAAGGTTGATACATAAGGTTATCTTGGTAGAAACAGCTGACTATTTTTTTTCATTACCTAAATTGTCAAACTTTATGTGTTTGTTGCTTTCCTTGTATGCATGTGTTGCTTGGCCAATTGAAAATGGACGTTTGACAATTGAGATATCAAAACTGGCAACAACAAAATGAATTTCAGGGTTGCTTTTCCGCACTGCGGTAACCTTATGGATCAACCTTGACCCAGACATTATGGTTATATCACTTCTTAAGAAATGTTTTGCTGTTAAATTTAAAGCGAATCAGAAATGTATGAAAAATATCGAATTTGGTACGAAATGGCAAAAAATTATCGATTATCGATGGACGGAAGTTCAAAATATCGTCGATATTATCGGCTGTACTATTTTAAAATGTATCGATATATTGATATATCGATATACATATATCGCCCAACCCTAGTTGAAAATTATACCTACCTGGTTATAGAAAGGGAGTGATTTTTCTTAATATCTAGGAAGTCAACTATAACTACTATTTTACTATTGGTAAAGTTGTCAACCGCTTCCATTTATAAGGCAAGTAAGCGCGCTTTAGACATTGGATAAGAGCTTCTGTAATGGTTTCCTAGTCCTTGCTTTTTCTACTGCGTATCTACATTATGAATATCCAAAAGATATTTATGTCGAATATGAAAATTTAGGGGAGATCAATAACTAGTGAACACAATTTCTGGTTCAGTACTAGCGAAAAGGTGACAAAGAGGCACTAGTTAAATTGTACTTAGACCGTCACCAGTTCATAAGGAGTGTAAAATATTCTATGAATTTTTTCATTCGTTCATTTTGCATATTTCTGCAATTCTCGTCATCGCGCCACTTACATGGAGTGCGTGAAATGCTACACTTAAATAAATGGCAGATATAAAACTGTAGAATTTATAGGAATTTTTAGCCAGTTCAGAGCTATCGAATAGGTAATGCAGCGTTGGATAAATGACACCGCCAATGACATCGCCATGTTAAATTCGCCAATAGCCAACATGCAAAGGAGATTGAGCTCGCACTAGTACTAGCCGAAAAATGCACTAGATGCGCACCAGTTATGAGTACTAGAGATTTTTCCTACAGAGTACATATAAATTTGCACATATTTACATATGTATGATAAATGTTAGCAATGCGTCTAGTTATGTGTTTATCCTCAGTGTATTCATTTTCTTCATTTATGTCGCTTTTCAGCTTTGCGTTTATGCTCATTTCGTGAAAGGATGTAGGTACTTACAGACATCCATACATAGATATATATATGTCTACGTTAAGGTTTCTATGTGTGCGTGTAGGTGTGTGTGGATGATATTTTACAAGTTAATTACACAGTGTTACAATTATGAGTCTCATTCACAATTAATTAGTGCATTGTTTTGCTCGTTGTTGTTGTTGTTATTATGTTTGGCATGGATTGTTCTGGTTTTTGTTGTGGTTGTTAGCTCATCTAACTGATCATACCGCAGCTGAATATTAAATTGGCATCTGGATACGTGGAGGTGTCTGTACGTAGGTGTATATAAATACATACGCTAACGTATGTAGCTCAGTAGCTACTTATTAGTTGAATCGAAGATACTGCCACGCAGTTCTATATAGTACCAGGAATGCATATCTGAAATACTCCGAAGTAAGTAATACGGTAAATAAAGTCCTTTGAAGTAAATACTTGGTAAGGGAGAGTAACGAGCTGCAAGTAGTGAACAGCTGCCGAAGAACAGAAGGAAGAAGAGCAAGCAATTCACTATATCCGTCCATGCATATGAAGGTAAATGACACTTCCTTCTAGCTCCATCAGAATCAGGAAGGACCTCTACTTACCTTCAGACAAGTGACCCTCTCTAATTTCATCTCTTTAACTTGTTGCTGGAAAAGGTAAATCGATATGCGGAATTCCAAAGCGCGGTAACAATATACAATAAGAGCATGCGACGTGTGGCCTACGCTGATGATATCGACAACAGCGCCGTATGTTCTGCCTTCTGTAGGCTAAATAAAGAAGCCAAGAAAATTCGTTTAACGGTCAACGAGGACCAGACAAAGTACTTCCTGTCGTCACACAAAGAGACAGCGTTACCAATTGGCACCAGCTGTGTATCGCAAAGCAGAAACAACTGGCGCGCTATGTGTGACTCGAGCAAAAATCGCCTAGGCGGCTTAGCTTTTTAAAGGTGGGCCAAATAAGTATGTAAGTTAAAATTCGAACTGAATTTTGCAATTATGATCATGCTATTTTCAACGAAATCCCCTCTTTATTTTTATAAACGAAAGCGTAGTTTTATTTTCTTAGAAAAATTGACAATTGAGTTTGTGTGCCTGTTAAGAAAACAAACAACTTTAAAATGAATATTGAGCATTACACGTAAATCATTTACCGTAAAATCGATTTTATAAAAAGCAAACTCTTACGCCAAAAACACCTACTTACACAAATACATACGTACATATGCACTCCCCTGCAGGGAACTCAATAACTAGTGAGCAAGATTTCTAGTTCCGAACTAGCAAAAAGGTGTCAAAAATTAACTATGTAGATCAATTGACCAGTTCAGGAGGAGTGAATTGTGTGACCATTATAAGATACAATTTGATTTGTAAGCAATTTCGAAGTGACAAAAATTCTATGAAAATTTTTCGTTCGTTCAATTGCAGCCGGCTTTGTATATTTCTGCAATTATCAGATGTTTAGTGAAGCGTTTTATATAAAGAGTTTTCTATTTGCATCTTAACTTGTATGAAATGAAATGTTCCCCTAATTATGTTTTTACGATCCCTCGCGCTTATTTAAATTTTTTAAAATTTTTATTAAATAAATAAATAAAAAAATATTAATTAAAAAAAAAAAAATATCATCCGCCTCGACACCGACAAGATTCGAACCCGCGCTCGCCAGGTTGATTGTCACACGCGTTAGCCAGTCGGCTGCACTTAAGCGGCAGATGTAAAACTGTAGAATTTGTAGGTACTTGTAGCTAGTTCAGAACTATCGAACTTGTGCCAATAAACGAACTAGTGAAAAATGTAGAATTTAGTACTAGTTCGGTACTATCGAAAATGTAGTGCAGATGGTGACAATTGACACCGCCTAGGACATGGCCGTGTTAAATTCGCCAGTTGATAACATACAAAAGTGATTTATCTCACACCAGTAGTTGCGAAAAATGCACTAGAAGCGACCTAGTTCGGAACTAGAGATTTTCCCTACATATACCCTACATATGTATATATGATAATCAATTGTCCTTGAAGTAAATCGGCTTAACTGAAGTTGCATACGTGCAGAGTTGATCACTCTCCTCTTCTTTTCCAATCCTTTTTATTTCATCAACTTTTCCTAGCCACTTTTTTCACCTAAACTTTTATTGTTACTTATGTATGTATGTATACATATGCATGTATAGATAATCCAGTATGTATGTGAATATATTTGTAGATATTATATTGACAGACACGTCTTCCGTCTAGAGAACTGCATACCTTTCATCGCTTAGCTAATTTCGCTGCTGCCAAAAACAAGCGCACGTCTTGCGCACACCTTTCACCTTCCAGCCAACTCAGCGAGCGCAGCGAATACGACAAACTCAACCAAAGCAACTCTACCCGCTGCGCACCGCGACACTCACACTCAATGTCACATACCACACTTGATTGCGAAAGCGTAATGACAAATGTCATCGACACTTTGACATGCACAAACATTGACTTATCCACACACACACACAACTGCTTTATGCACAAACAATAACACCCTTCATTTAAAAGATACTCCGGCAAAATATATTTTTTTATTATAAGTGGAAGAAAAAGAAAAAGAAACTTAAAAGCATCGTGCATGGCATTTGTCAACAACGTCTTTGGTGGGGATTATCGTCGGTGCGCCGCACAGTGGTTCGGCTCCATACATTTTGCGGAAAAAAATAGAAGGAGTGGTCCTGGGCCATTGAAATTTTGCACAGAGGTTATATGTGAGCTAATTAAGAAATTTTCAAAAAATAGTTGAAATCGGTCAACCCCTAGGGGTACCTCCCTTGGACCTATAAAAAAATTATTTAAATACAAATTTTAGTTTCAGCTAAAAAAAATTAAGATATCTTCACGAAACTTGGACCATGAGTTACCCTCATTAAAGGCATTGACAGCACCAAACATTTTTGAAATCGGCCACTCCCTAGGGGTACCTCCCCTGGACCTATAATAAAAAATTTTAAAGAAAAATTTTAATTTCAGCTCAAAAAATTAAGATATCTTCACGAAACTTGGCGCATAAGTTATTGTCATGAAAGACATCGACAATACTAAATATATGCGTGATTGGCAAACAACCACGCCCACTTTTCCTACACCTTTTATTCAAAAACAAATGGAGATATACATTTTCAGTAACTGAAAAGGGCCCTTGTAGAAATTTGATGTACTTAATGATTATATTTATAATACATATAATCGAAAATATAACTATGTACGTACATATACATATATGTAAAGACAAAAACCAACAGGATCCAATTCCAAATACTTTTTGTTGGGTTGTCGTCTTATGGACTTTATACAATGATCAGAACTTGCCAGTAATCGATTAATAACATCTGTATTGGTAGAAATTCTATCACCTTTCCTAGAAAACATAAGCCTAGAAATCATAAGCCCCATTTACTAGTAAGGGTTAACTCAGAACATGATAAGGAGTACAACTTTTCTGCTGAGAAGGTATCAATAAGTCTTCTTGTTGTGTGATCGAGTAAACTTTGCAAATTAACAGCAGCAATATGTTTCTGTTACTACAATTTCGTCGGCATAACATTTTTTTTTTTCATCTAATACCTTAAAATAAGCTGGTAAAATGTTTAAACAAATGTGTTTGTTGCTATTGTTGTTTGCAAACCGCAATGTTATGACTAATGTGTTTATCGTTATTATTGTTTGCATTACCATTGATTCTAACAAATTAGGTGTATAATTTACCAATCTGCATTTTTATCTAATCCTCTCTATGCCTTCATATTCGTAAACAAAAAAATGTCACATAAGATGTAAACGTTAATATATACGTACGAGCCTAAAAGCATGCTACATTTTGTCAATTTTATCAAAATTTGATGGGACTTCCGACATTTAAATCGAGTTTACATCGATTGGGGAAAATATGGGAAAAAATTTTTTACAGAAATCGATAAAAGACATTCCAAACTTTCATTTTATTACAGTTAGCGAGTGTAGCACGCTGTAGCACACAAACTTATTGTCCATCGAAGTTAGAAAAGGTAGCATTTATGAAGTACCATTTTTGCTGGACTATATTTTTTTTTAATATTCGGCCGATTGCACTAATTTTTTCTTTAATTAGTCAAGGAAGTGCTATATTTTCTGTTAAACTCACAACAGGGACAATAGAGATATAAGTTATAAGGAAAATTTATAGCTAAAGTTAGCAAAAATTTCAAGCAGTTTTTGTTGAATAAAATTTTTCTGACTTCTGATACCATTATTTTGTAAAAAAAATTAACTTTTTGCAACATAGTCATGAATTGTTCATATTTGGACATTTTTTTATAAGCCTACATCATTAGAATATGAAAATTAGGTATTGAAAAAAATGAATTTTTTCCGCGGCTGAACCACTGTGCGCCGGTACTTATGTGTCGAACATGTGCATTGAATACGAAATTAACGGATAAGCGTCACACAACATGCCATACACACAACACACACACACACCCACGCGCACATACAGAAACACAACCATGCATACAAACAGATGCAATCAATTCCAACACAATAATATCCGTATCCTCAACGGGCAGAGTTGCTCCCCAGCACTTTTTTACAGTTAGAAAATTTCGTGAAAGTTGAAAGTTTGGGGTGATACGACGCAACCGGGAGGGGTTAAAGTTGTGCAAAAGTTCAAAATCGATAAGTTGGCAATTTCGATTTCGCTTCCTTCCTTCTTTAAACACTTTGGCTGTCATGGTTTTCTTTCTATATTTTGCGTTCTTTTTTTTGGTTATTTTTTTTTTTTGCGAGAAATTTTTCGTTTATCAATTGTTTGCATGCGGAAGCGTGAATATAAAAATAGATGAAGAAGAAGAAAAAGTTGTGTGCAAGCAAAAGATATGTACATACATACATATGTATGCATGAACGTGGGTGCGGATACTCGTAAACTGGAATGAAGTGCGAAAATTGAAATCCGCTTAAATGCGTGCAAAGCAATCTTATGATTATGATGATGAAAATGTGGCACAGTTAAGGGAAGAAATGTGGTCAAAAAAGGGTCAAATATATACGAACTGACATACATATATGCATAGATTTAGTTTTACCAATTTTCATTTTCATTTGTGTACTAGATTTTAACACACAAAGTTTTACATTCAAATTTGCTAGCTAAGACCCACTTGATTTATTTCTAGCAGCAAAGACACAACGCAAAAATCCCATAACAAGTTTCTTGAGGAATTCCAATCTTTTTCTACCTAGTTCTTCAAAAAAATTTCGTAGTTTTTCAAAACCCATCTCCTATGATCAACAGAAGTTTACAAGCAGATTGCAGCCGGTTGTGGCATTTATTTTATTTTATTTTATTTTACTTTTTTATATTAATTGTTGAATTATTGTGTAGGTACACAGAAGATTTTTAATTAATTTTATTTGGCGAAAAGCGAACAAGTTCAAAGCTACGTATTACCAGCGATGGTAGAAATGATAGCTATTTCGAAGAAAACCAATTCTTCATCACCCTGCCTTTTTATTTAATTTAATTGTTGAATTATTGTGTAGGTACACCAAATAAATTAATTGAAATATTCCGTGTACCTACACAATAATTCAACAATTAAATTTTTTTTTTTTTTAATTTTTTTTATTTATTTATTTTATTGTATTTTATTTTTAATATATCAATTCTTTTTTTTATTTTTTACTTTTTACTTTAGTCATTTTTTATTGCTTTCTTTTTATTTTGTTTTATTTTTTTTATTCTATTTTATTTTACTTTTATTTTATTTTATTTTATTTTATTTTATGTTATTTTATTTATTTTACTTCATTTCATTTTATTTTATTTTATTTCATTTTATTTTTATATTTTCTTTTTTATTTTATTTAATTTAGTTTAATTTAATTTTATTTTATTTTATTTGATTTATTTTACTTCATTTCATTTTATTTCATTTCATTTTATTTTATTTTATTTTATTTTATTTTATTTTATTTTATTTTATTTTATTTTATTTCATTTTATTCTATTTTATTTTAGTTAAATTTTTCATATTCATTTCTTTTCAAACCACTGTGCTTGCTGGCTGTCTTGCAGTGTAAATTTCGATTACGAATTGGGATTTAAAGTTTTGTGTTTTCCAAAATCAACAGTTTGCTTTTGCGCGCTACTTAAGTAGATAGTGTTTTCTTTTAGTGAAAGTTTCTTTGTAAGTTTCATAAAACTTTCATTGTAGCTGTCTATTAAATAAGTATCAACTGGAGATTCATATAGTAGGTACCTACTTCACAAATCTTATTCTTGGAAACATTTGTTTTTTTGCGAGTGTGTGTATGTCTGTAAGGAAAGCACTTAAAAATTTTGTAAATTAATTTAAAACAATTTTTCATATACAAAGTAATAACTTACACATGTACCTAACTATTTAATTTAATTAAAAGCACACTTTATGCTTCAATAAACATAATTTCACTTTCATTTTCTAAGTAAGTAGGCAAATTAAATACATATACATATTTAGCCTTTAAATTTTTACGCAGGCTACTTTTTTAATTTTCCTTTCCTTTCCAAAATCAAAGTTTTTTAAACATTAAAAAGTGCGTTCGTTCCAATTTTGTTGACAAACTTTGGCCATGTTTCCGTGGGAGGCTGTTTTTGTGCATTTCATGTTTTAAATAAATGCGCTTTTTTCTCTAATTTATAAACTGTAAATGAACATTTTGAAGAAATCTCTTTTTTATCTCAAAACAGGAGAATGTAAGAGTTTGAGAATTTTCTTGAAAAGCTTATTTTGTATGGAATTTACAGTAGGAAGGGTAACGTGTAATAATTTCAATGGAATGATATGAATGGAATCAATGTTATTTTGTGAATGGCCGTGATTAACAACAATTTAGAGAGCCTGGCAATTACTCGCCCTTTAATCTGAATTTTATTTGCTACCGGAAGAATCAATTTGCTTCTCAAAGTTTGTGGATCAATGATTATTTTACTTCATTCCCTGGATGGACATACGGGTCATCTCGTGATTTCCATCAACCCGCCATCTAACGCTATAAAAAATATAATGTTTCTTAAATTCTATCCAGCACATAATAATAATTTAACAGAGCTTTTATTTAAGCTGTGACTGACTCAGCGTGAGCCCAATGACCGTAGTACATGTCATAGCAACATAAAAATATATACATACAATGACATAAAAAAATATAATGAGTAGAATTTTAAATGTCACTATTTTAGTCGCATTCTGCTGCACTTAACGTTAAATAAATAAAAAAATAATTAGTACAGCAAAAATAAAACAAAAAAAAAACATGAAAACCCTTTGCTAAAAATGCTAAGCACTTTTCAACGCCTCTTCATTTGCAACCAACCGGCCACAACAACACCAATAAACAATTGCAGCGCAATGAAAGGAAAATGCACACACACACATAAAACATGTAAAATAAAAGGCGTGAGTGAGTAATTACGATAAGAGATGAACGGAAGCGGACTGAAAAACCTTTTTTTTTCTAGCAAACAAAAATAAAAGCAGAAATCGCATTCGCTTTGTGCATAAAAATCCCACCCCTCTACTGCAAAGCAGCAGATATAAATTAAACACAAAAACACAAGTGACGGAGGGAAAAAACTTTAAGCACGCGCTCGCCTACGCCAACACCAGCAACCAAACAACAACAAAAATAACAAGTAAGGAAGCCTAAGTTCGAGTGGCATCGAACATTGGATACTCAGCTGTATGTTTTCATTGTTTGTTTGCGTTTGATAGATTTTATATAAAGCGAGTGTTGCATAAAGTGGGCGTAGCCACGCCCATTTTCAAAATTTTTATCAGTCATCCAACTAAGCATATGAATATTATTCTTTGTGCGAAATTTCATTCCTTTATGACTTCTAGTTACAAAGATGTCACGTTACAAATTCCCAAAGGGTGGTCCAGAAATATCTTTGTTAAAAAGTAGGCGTGGTCATAAACCGATTTCAATAAATTTTTGCGTGTCTATTAACACACAAGTTATAAAAGTGTATAAACCAAGTTTCGTCATAATATCTCAATTATTTGTCGAGTTATAGGCTAGGAAATCTCGTATATTCCTTTGTCTAAAAAGAGGCGGTGCCACGCCCATTTTCCAAAATTTGTATATTTTTTGTTTCCGGTCTATTGTGGAACTCTTGCCACAAAATTTCAATGAATTATCTTTATATTTGACAAAGATATCGCTTAAAATGTTTTTATTAGGCCACTTTATAATACCCATATATAAAAGTGGGCGTGGTCGTCAACCGATTTCGCTAAAATTTTCAACATGTATTACCACAAGTAATAAAAGTGTACACACCAAGTTTCGTCATTATATATCAATTATTTGTCGAGCTATGGGCTCAGAAATCTCGTATATTCCAGCTTCTAAAAAGAGGCGGTGCCACGCCCATTTTCCAAGATTTTTGTGTTTTTCGTTGTATATCCGCAGGTGGCCTCCTGGCATAAAATTGCAATGATATATCTTTATATTTGACAGAGATATCGCTTAAAATGTTTTTATTAGGTCACTTTATAATACCCATATATAAAAGTGGGCGTGGCCGTCAACCGATTTTAACAATTTTTCGTACAAACATTTGCCTAAGTAAGTATATGACGCGTACAAAATTTCATCGATATATCTTCAACAGTTTCTGAGTTATGACTCATAAAGCTTTCAATATTTGCTCCTTAATAAGTGGGCGTGGCACCGCCCAATTTCCAAAATTCCATCAAATTTCTTCTTAGGGGCCTGAGCTCAACACGTGGGTAAAATTTCATCACTCTAGCTATATTAGTGGCTGAGATACCAAATTTCCGATTTTTTCTATATAGGAAAAGTGGGCGTGGTCATGGTCCGATTTCGCCCATTTTCAATACCAACCGTCCCAGTGTCGATACCAACTTGCATTTCAAATTTCATCAAAATATCTCAATTTTTGCGCGAGTTAGAGTGTTTAAAGACGGACGGACGGACGGACGGACGGACATGGCTCAATCGATTTCTCTTTTCACACTGATCATTTTGATATATATAAGTCTATATCTATCTCGATTATTTCATTCTGTTACAATCCACCGTTATGTGATTAAAACTATAATACTCTGTGTACTAGTACAGCTGAGTATAAAAAAAGAAACATCATTAAGGGCACAAGAATGCTTAACAAATTGGAAGTCACGCAAAGGTCGGTCCGTTCCGGTCCGGTGCGGTCCGTAGATGGGTCGGTTGTTCGAACGGCCGTTTAAATATCTGTAGGTGTGTGTGAATGCGCCGCTAAGCTAATTGAATAAAATGTAGCCGCTCGCCGCCTCCCAGCTAAACGACATTGCCAGCCGTACACTGAGAGAAAAAAAATATATGGAGGGGTCAAAGAAATTGTTTACCTATTTTGAACACTACTTTCTTTGTTTTGAGTAAATTTTCCTTAAAACATGTTAAAAGGTTTATAAAATATTGTTGTTACATGCGTTACCATGGTTTCATATACTTGTTTTGAAAAAATTCATACATTAAAATAATGAAAAATTCTTTAAGCGCCATTCCATTCCCAACTTTCCTTGTTTTGAAGACTTGATTTCTATAATTTTGAGAAATTAAATTCCCATACAAATCCCCATGGCAACGAATTTGTTTGAATGTTTTTTTATGTTTTTTCCACATTTTTGAGAAAATTTACACAAAACAAAGAAAATTTTGTATTGGGACGCGTGTTCAAAATAACGAAAATTATGTCTTTGATCGAGAGAAATTTTTTTTTTGAGTATAGTAATGCCAACCACATCACACCAGAGCCAATGGCCACGCGGACAACCACAACGTTAGAGGGGCGCGATCTATTCAATACAGTTTTACCTACCAACACTTCATTATAAATATTTTTAACATCGCGTAAATTAAAATAGTGACAAGCAAAGCAAAGCGAACTAATGTAAAAAGTATCAGATTGTGTTTTACTTGTGTTTAAATTTATGTAGCTGTGAATGGAGCGTGAGTTGTAAGTGTTTCTGTTGCACAGAAACAAAGCTAGCAGTTGTTGTTGTTTTATTCGTTTATTCGTTTTTATACTCAGCTGTACTAGTACACAGAGTATTATAATTTTGATTCCATAACTGTGGATTGTAACAGAATGAAATAATCGAGATAGATATAGACTTATATATATCAAAATGATCAGGGTGAAAAGAGAAATCGATTGAGCCATGTCCGTCCGTCCGTCCGTCTGTCCGCCTGTCCGTCCGTCCGTCTGTAAACACTCTAACTCGCGCAAAAATTGAGATATTTTGATGAAATTTGAAATGCAAGTTGGTATCGACACTGGGACGGTTGGCATTGAAAATGGGCGAAATCGGACCATGACCACGCCCACTTTTCCTATATAGAAAAAATCGGAAATTTGGTATCTCAGCCACTAATATAGCTAGAGTGATGAAATTTTACCCACGTGTTGAGCTCAGGCCCCTAAGAAGAAATTTGATGGAATTTTGGAAAATGGGCGGTGCCACGCCCACTTATTAAGGAGCAAACATTGAAAGCTTTATGAGTCATAACTCAGAAACTGTTGAAGATATATCGATGAAATTTGGTACGCGTGATATACTTTCTTAGGCAAATGTTTGGACGAAAAATTGTCAAAATAGGTTGACGGCCACGCCCATTTTTATATATGGGTATTATAAAGTGACCTAATAAAAACATTTTAAGCGATATCTCTGTCAAATATAAAGATCTATCATTGAAATTTTATGCCAGGAGTCCACCTGCGGACATACAACGAAAAACACAAAAATTTTGGAAAATGGGCGTGGCACCGCCTCTTATTAGAAGCTGGAATATACGAGATTTCTGAGCCCATAACTCAACAAATAATTGATATATAATGACGAAACTCGGTGTGTACACTTTCATTACTTGTGGTAATACATGTTAAAAATCGGTTGACGACCACGCCCACTTTTATATATGGGTATTATAAAGTGGCCTAATAAAAACATTTTAAGCGATATCTTTGTCAAATATAAAGATAATTCATTGAAATTTTGTGGCAAGAGTTCCACAATAGACCGCAAACAAAAAATAGACAAATTTTGGAAAATGGGCGTGGCACCGCCTCTTTTTAGACAAAGGAATATACGAGATTTCTTAGCCTATAACTCGACAAATAATTGAGATATTATGACTAAACTTGGTTTATATACTTTTAGAACTTGTGTTAATAGACACGCAGAAATTTATTGAAATCGGTTTATGACCACGCCTACTTTTTAACAAAGATATTTCTGGAACACCCTTTAGGAATTTGTAACGTGACATCTTTGTAACTAGAAGTCATAAAGGAATGAAATTTTGCTCAAAGAATAATATTCATATGCTTAGTTGGATGACTGATAAAAATTTTGAAAATGGGCGCTGCTACGCCCACTTTATGCAGCACTTGCTTTATATAAAGTACCTACACCGTGTTTACATCAAACGCAAATAAACAATGAAAGCATACAGCTGAGTATCTAATGTTCGATTCCACTCGAACTTAGGCTTCCTTACTTGTTTCTGCTGGTTTTAGCGGCGGTGGGCACATTCATTTATAGGCTTCTCTCCTTGTTTTTATACTCAGCTGTACTAGTACACAGAGTATTATAATTTTGATTTCATAACGGTGGATTGTAACATAATGAAATAATCGAGATAGATATGGACTTATATATATCAAAATGATCAGGGTGAAAAGAGAAATCGATTGAGCCATGTCCGTCCGTCCGTCCGTCCGTCCGTACGCACGATAACTCGCGTAAAAATTGAGATATTTTGATGAAATTTGAAATGCAAGTTGGTATCGAGACTGGGACGGTTGGTATTGAAAATGGGCGAAATCGGACCATGACCACGCCCACTTTTCCTATATAGAAAAAATCGGAAATTTGGTATCTCAGCCACTAATATAGCTAGAGTGATAAAATTTTACCCACGTATTGAGCTCAGGCCGTTATGAAGAAATTTGATTAAGTTTTGGAAAATGGGCGGTGCCACGCCCACTTATTAAGGGTCAAACATTGAAAGTTTTATATGTCATAACTCAGAAACCGTTGAAGATATATCGATGAAATTTGGTATGCGTAATTTGCTTACCTAGACAAATGTTTTGGCGAAAAATTATCAAAATCGGTTGACGGCCACGCCCACTTTGATATATGGGAACTATAAAGGGGCCTAATAAAAACATTTTAAGCGATATCTCTGTCAAATATAAAGATCTATCACTGAATTTTTGTGGCAGGAGTCCAACTACGGACATAAAACAAAAAGTACAAAAATTTTGGAAAATGGGCGGTGCCACGCCCACTTATTAAGGGGCAAACATTGAAAGTTTTATATGTCATAACTCAGAAACCGTTGAAGATATATCGATGAAATTTGTTTTGCGTAATTTGCTTACTTAGACAAATGTTTTGGCGAAAAATTATCAAAATCGGTTGACGGCCACGCCCACTTTTATATATGGGAACTATAAAGGGGCCTAATAAAAACATTTTAAGCGATATCTCTGTCAAATATAAAGATCTATCACTGAAATTTTGTGGCAGGAGACCAACTAGGGACATAAAACAAAAAATATAAAAATTTTGGAAAATGGGCGGTGCCACGCCCACTTATTAAGGGGCAAATATTGAAAGTTTTATAAGCCATAACTCATAAACCGTTAAAGATATATCGATGAAATTTGGTACGCGTGATATATTTACTTAGCCAAATGTGTGGACGAAAGATTTCCAAAATCGGTTGACGACCACGCCCACTTTTATATATGGGTTTTATAAAGTGACCTAATAAAAACATTTTAAGCGATCTCTCTGTCAAATATAAAGATCTATCACTGAAATTTTGTGACATGAGTTCTACAATAGACCGGAAACAAAATATAAAAAAGTTTGGAAAATGGGCGTGGCACCGCCTCTTTTTATACAAAGGAATCTACGTGCCTATTACTCGACAAATAACTGAGATATTATGACGAAACTTGGTTTATACACTTTTATAACATGTGTTAATAGACACGCAAAAATGTATTGAAATCGGTTTATGACCACGCCTACTTTTTAACAAAGATATTTCTGGAACACCCTTTTGGAATTTGTAACGTGAAGTTTTTGTAACTAAAAGTCATAGAGGGATGCAATTTTGCACTAACAATAATATTTATATGCTTATTTGGATGATTGATACAAATTTTGAAAATGGGCGTGGCTGCGCCCTGTTTATGCAGCACTTGTGTCATATAAAATACACCCTATATCGAACAAACGCAAACAAACAATGAAAGCATACAGCTGAGTATCTAATGTTCGATTCCACTCGAACTTAGGCTTCCTTACTTGTTGTGTTTGCTTTTATTTATTTTTTTTTTTTTGTAATCGAATGACGGAAGTTTGTATTTGTAAACGAATGCAATTGTCGCCATTAGCGAAATTATATGAGAGCTGGGGAAAGAGATGGTGAAACAAACTTTGATTGAAAAATTAGAAAAATATTACGAGCATTTTTTATTGATGTAATGGACACGATGGCCAAAGATAGATAACAGTTTTATGTAGTGACGAATTTCAATAAAAATCAAGTTGAATGGAATCTTAAGTTGGGTGGGTACCGTGTTTGTTTGGGGCAAGCATATAACAAATCAATCAGGTTAAAATATACACATTAGGGATTCCAATTTTTCCGATTTTTACGATCCCGGGATTTTCGGTATTTTATTTTATAATCCCGGGATCCCGGGATTTATCCCGGGATTTGGACTTTAATTACACAGGCCGAAAAAATTTTCAAAAAATTTTCTAACTCAAATAAAATTCTACTTTTCTAAAGGATTTCAGTGCGCTGATTCTGAATCTGAAGTCGGATTTTCGGTAATATGTATAGGTTTTGAGATATTCATGTCCAAAGAGGCGAAAAATGCGATTTTTTGCTATATTCACTGCTCAATCTGTTAAATTACTTACTTTCATTAAAAGATGATTGCAGCTATTGAAAGAACGATCATTTCTCTTGAAAACAGCGCTTTGCTTTTTCGGGTATCTTATTCAGATATCTACGTTGTCTTCAAAAGATCTGATCGTGCTTCCAATAGATGTAATCAGTTTTTAATGAATGTCAGTAATTTTAAAAATATTGAGGTGTGAATATGGCCATGAATATCTTTGGACATGAATATCTCAAAAACTACACCGAAATCCTTTTGAAACGTAGAATTTTATTTCTGTTACAAAAATTTTTCGACCAGTATTATTTTCCAACATTTGGGGTTGAAAAAAGTAAATAAAAGTAAAAGTAAATATGAAAAAGTGTATTTTTATGTAGAATGCTAGAAAAATAAAAAAACACCATGCTAAACAAGTCTGCGATACTTGTCTTATTTCTACTCGTTTTTATTCAGCGATACGCAAATTGTATAAGTCCAAAAAGCGAAGAAAATTGTGTAAGTCCAAAATATTTACATGAACACAAATTTTTTTTTTCATTTAGAAATTTTTTTATTTTTTGTTTTTTGTCTCTCCTACAAAGTTTGAAAAAAAGACTTACACAATTTGCATTCTTAGCTAGCGAAATACATTTTTAGAGAAACGCTACAACTTTAAAATGCAAAGAAAAAATAGATTTTTATTGCCATTTTTTATTATTTCATTAGTAACAAAATAAAATAGGAATGTAAAATCATTCGTATTATTTAATAATACCTAAGAGTTACTTTAAAAAGCACAACCAACAACGAAAATTACAAACATTTGGTGAACAAAACATTTGCCTTTGCAGTTGGTAGATACTTTTAGGATATTAATAAAAAGGCTTGCAATCATTTGATAATTTCCAATAGAAATTTTTTTAGAATTTAACGACGAACTTTGTTTAAGCGAATATTTCCAAGCTTGCCGAAAAATTCAGAAAATTAATGCAACTTCTGAATAGATAAATATCGGAGGCAAAATTTTGATATGAATTCCGAGTATGCAGCTGCGTATTTAATTTTAGTAGGTGTTGTAAGACTATCAAGTCTAATTAAAATTTTGTTTCCATTTTCTTCCATTATGTACTTTCCGTGTGGGAAAATTCCAAAAAACATTTGACAAATAAATGACCAAAAATCAGGAAATAGAAATTATCAAATGAATTTTGCCACAAGCTAAAAGCTTTAAAAAATACCTAACGTACGTTTCCCTACAACGCGTACTTCAACACAAAAAATTTAATTATTAAAAAAAAATCAAAAATTGTAATCCTTATTTTGACTAATCGACTTTTTTATTCTAGCAAAAATGTCGCACTTTCTTCCGGCTGTCACATTTTTTTGTTCTCTTCCACACAGACTGAACACTTTTTTAGGGATGTTTGTTCTATTGACGAAATATAAAACTGGCCCGACTACGGGCAACATTTTCTGCTCTTAGCACAAGTAAAAGGTTGCATTATTTTTGTTTCATTCATCACATGATAGGACACAGGACACATGTTGATAATGCTGCAATGTAATAATGCAACATTTTCATTCAGAATAGGAAATGCTGTTAGTATACAGATCTGAGACCAATAAAAATTATATAAAATATAACTTTTCTTTGCTATAATAGCGGAATATTCTCTCTTTATCTTATCCCGAAAATCCCGGGATAAAATTCTAGCTATCCCGGGATTTTCGGGGAGTCAGAAAGGGCGGGATCCCGGGATCCCGGGATCCCGGGATTGGAATCCCTAATACACATCTATATATACATACATATATACATACATATACATATGTATCTAATACATACATACCAGTGGCGGATCCCAGGGGGGGTTCAAACTAGTGCTGGAAAACCATCGATAGTTTTAAAGGCAACCATCGATAGTATCGATGGTTTAATATATGTACGTAGGTGGCCCGTTAAAGGGAAATGTGGTACTCAAACATTTCATGCATATACATATGTATGTATGTACTTACGTTCCCATATTTAAAAGAAAAATATAAATTTTTATTAGAAACATATTATAAAATTAATAGAAAACCAAAGTTTATGTAAAAAGTTCAATACAAAAAATAAGTAAACATATATATATATATATATATATTCAAAGTAAGAATACTACATACAGACATTTGTACGTATACAGTTGTCCACAAAATAATAGAAGAGCCGAAATCAAAACCTTAATTGCTCAATTCTCAATAAAAAACCGTTTGATTTGCAAGTTTTTTTCATAAAATTTTTCACTAGTCTTTTATTTATATACTCACAGCCCACATATTCCAATCAAGTACCTTAAAATTATAAATCTCAGTTTTTTTGATTAATTTTTTAACAGAGGTTGTAGTTATGTACCAAGTAAAATACTATCGATGGTTAAAAAAAAACCATCGATTATCGCTATGGTATCGGCCCCATCGATAGTATCGATAGTTCAATCGATTGTTTTCCAGCACTAGTTCAAACCCCCCCCCCCCCCTGTAGTTTATCATAGATCCCAAATTAATGCCTTTATAGATTCTGCGCCCAAATTTCCCAAACTGATCAAGGAAAACTCTATCATTACAAAAGCAATGGTTGGACCACATAACATCCAAAATATGTACCTACATGCGAAAAAAGTTCATGTAGGTACATTTGGACGCACGTGCATAAAATCAAATTTGTCAAATGCTATTCGCAAATTGCCAAATCGCAAATTTATTTTCTTTTCTTTCTTATCCCTATTTTTATCGGGATTGTACAGAATTAATTTGGTCAGAAACGTCTGAATCGTTGGAGAAATTGCCTTTTCGCAATTCTTGTTTAAATTAATCTTTTAAAAATTTGAGTATATACATAAACACAAGAACTTCAATAAAGTAAAAATTCTATTAAAAATATAAATATAACCAAAAAGTAGTACATACATATATTCTTATTTATTTTGGCTTTAAATGCAAGGGTAAGTGAAATTGATGATCAATTTGCCACCAATACCATACGATACTCATTCGCACGTACCAATGCAAAAATATACATACATACGTTATACATGTTATTTAGAACTTCAATTGAAATCTCCTGCACTTTATGTGATGACATACATATTGTTAATTTGGAGGGTTTTGATTTTGTTGTGTTTAAGGTGCGGGAAATGGCGCAACTAGTATATAGACTAATAATAGTAGGTGGTATTAGTCCATATTTTCACCAGCGCACATAGGTAGATTTTCAAGTTTTATGCGGCCAAAAATATTTTATTGTCTACATCTATTCCAAATTGCTTGTTTAATGCGAAATTTTAATAATTTGAGTTAAAAGTCGAAAGCCACGAAATGTTTTTGAGCAATTTTGGTAGCAAATTAAATGTTTAAATCAGAGCTTCAATAGAAAGTTCACTCCGTTCCATCTTTGAAGTCGGTTCACCAAATAGAGACCAAAACGTGTACTCGGATGGCCGCAAAATATTTTTCAGAAATATTGGTATCGAATTAAAGAAACCGATCGGGGTTTCCATATATGTGTAGTTTATGTATGTTATGTGGATATCTCAATCGGTTTCCGAGATATCTGAATCGATTCAAATGTTGTAGACCGATATGTGGACACGTATGGCCACGGACTCTTTTTTATAAGCAAAGGAAGGGGATGAGAGAGAAAGAGAGTAGTATGGTGGAGGAAGAGATAGAGATAACGGGATATAGAGGGAACGGGAGATGGATCGTGGTAAGGAGATTTATAGGCAGTGGCTTAGTGTGATTTGTCGCAGCGAAGCGGAACGGTTATTTGCAAGTCTGCAATATTTTTATATCGCGGTTTGCCTTCTCATGAAAATTCGCATTGATTACTGGGTTTTCGAACTAAAATATTAATTTTTAAATGGTTGTCATTATCTATATCACAGCTCACCGATACTAAACTACTCTTATACATGACCAAAGTCGAATCCAAGAGCCGCGAAAAAGCAAGACCAGTGAACAAACCAGCGGACAAAATTTCGTTAGCTTCTTAATTATTTTTTTATGAAATTATTTAATTTTATATACATATTTACGATAGATATATATTTTTTAGCGATTTGATTCATAACGAACTCTTCTTTGCGCTCCATTTAACGAGCGGAAAAGAGTAGCATTATCTGTTTGGCAACATTGACTGTTAACAGCCCCGAATGTGTAATTTAACAGTTTTCTGTAGACAAAATGTTACAGCGTTCGAGTCGCTTACATTTACATGTATTTGAGCAAATTTGACTGCACTTCGTGTTTCGACCAGTTTTAAGTTGATTTTGCTTTTTGTATTAAACGCCATAAAAGCAGTTCATGTTCGTGCAGGCACTCATTGCGTCGGCGATGCTGAGGCTTGCTGGCTGATTTGGCTGGTTTGGCATGTTCTTTTGTAAGAGCAGCTAAAGCGAGAATTTTCTTTAGTGGCGTACATGTAAATTTTTGGTTTAATTAAATTGTATTTAAATTTAGGAAATTTAAAAGAAAAAAGCTATCGATAGGTAGTTGTTTTAAATTACAAGTTGAGCAATATAGTAAAGTTTTAATAATGAAAAGGTTTTAATAGATGATATCCCTTTAAGGCTTTGGCAAATGTGATGGAGTGACAAGAAATGCAATATCTAATTAAGATACTTGGATTCGATTATGGAATTTTCAGCAAAAGTATTTGTACTTTAAGAAGAAACAATGAGTTATTGGCTGAGGCGTAAAATAGAAAAAAAATTAGACTATCACATTAAGAAATCTTTGTTAGTTATTGCCACTTTTTATTAAAAACTTACGCAAACAACATTTCATACAAAAACAATTATAACTAAACTTATGCTGAAATAAAAGCAATAACAATGAAATACTTAAATGGTTAAAAATACATCTTTAAAATGCCTGCGGCAATCAACTAGTGTGGAATTAACATTTAAGTGTATTCACAAGCACATACATATTTACATACTTATGTACATATGTATACATATAGCGAAAATATACCCACCTAGTAAGTATGCCAGCATTAACATTAAAAGAAAAACATTTATTTACCACACACACACATAAATTAATGCATTTTTCATATGCAGCTTTTATTTTCTTTCTGTTCTTGTTGTTGTTCTTCTTGTTGTTGTTGCTGCTGTTGCTGTTGAACTCAGCCAATGAAATGTAAACAGTATAATAAATGAAATGTCATAAAAACCGGATATATAAATAAACTATGGATAATTAAAATTGCGTCAGTAGGTTAAGCAGTCAGCACTAGCCATGCCAGCCAGGCCAGCCAGGCAATGCCAGCACTCGGCGGCTAATGCACATAAAATGAGCGCGATCAACGGGGCGTATACGTGATATTAATTGCAATTGCAAACTTGGCAACTTGTTGATGGGCGGCGGCGATATGTTTATCCGACATATGTACATATGTACATATTATTTATAGATATACATAGGTAAGCGGTGAACATACATTAATTGCATAATTGTGGAATGTTCAAAAATGCACGTGCAGCGAGTCATGTGCACTAGGGTGGTGCGAAATTGCATGAAGAAAATAAAGTACTCCCGAAACTGCACTTCAACGAATGTACTACGGAAATCTATACCGAAAATTTGACCCCAAATTCCCCTCTTCCTTTTCATTAGTGATAATACAGAATTTTTTGGGAAGTCCTTAATGAACAAGAAATCCGTTTTGAGCATTAAAAAAGGAAACACACATTATTTTAGGATGAATAGCATACAAATAGCCTTGTTCCGCCATGATTTGTTGGCTTTAAATTTTTTAATGTGTACGTCTGTTTGAACTTATGAATGAAACTGGGGTGTGGAGAGTACACAAGACGTTGACGGCTTTAGCTTATCAAATGTGTAATATTTGTATATGTACAATGCACATACATATGTATCCATATGTATGTATGGGTGTATGTATATTAAAACATGCGACGCATAGCTACGATATGTGCGTGGCTGAACGCCATTTATTTTAACGTACAGTGGAATTATTAGTAAATATATGGCTAGCGTAGAACTAAACTGGTCTATCTAACATTTTTTCAGAAATCGAGTTATGCACATTTTTGAACTTGAAAATCATAAATTTATCCGTGCAAAATTGATGTAGGTCTTATTTCTTCACCAAAGTGTACAAACGCTAAAAATATCACTTTAGAATTCATGTCCTTTTGTCATTTCAAGAAATTCTAAAGTGGTCCAACTAGCATAGACTACCATAGACCAGTATGATCTTACACCAGATGAGTGGATGGAATTGGTTAAAAATTGTAGAAAGCATGCCCTTTTTGATGTTAATAATATGGTGGGGAAATTATGTCATTTGACGAACGACGGCCAATGTTCAGGGACTACCAGAGTATAGTAGACGACGGTGGAAAAATTTCACAAATGCGAAAGGCAAAATTTGTCAAGGGTGAATCTGTGATGCAGTTTAATGATGATTATTGTGAAACATATAAATCCGTCGCGACGCGTCGATATAAAGAAATCTAGCGTGAACCTACATGATTTCATAGAGTTCTTGCAGAATTTTACACCAGATCAGGGCAGCGACATACGTGTTTTGAAATTCAAAAAAATGCAGGACATAAAAAAAATGTTGAAATTTGTACCTCACCCCTTTTACCTGTCTCTCCACATGTAAACCGCAGAGATGAAACAGAAAACAATCCAGAAGATTTTCTACCAGCCCGCCGCACATTGGGCTGAAATTGGTCGGTAGTGGACATAGAGACATGAAATAAAAGCTAGTTAATAATAAAAAACTAATTATGGAGTTCGATTCTAAACCTTATTACATGATGTTTTTGTATCTGAATAACTTTTCATAAAGTCTTTAATTTAAAAGTTATAGCAAATTTAAAAAAAAAATGTATGGAAAAATTCAGAATTTTACTCTTAACTCAATTTCCTCACATTTCCTCAAAATTAATGTCATATATTTATATATAAGGTCTAATTTACTATATATTTTACTAGTCCTCGTGGTTCGGAAAAGCTCGGAAAAGTTTACAATTTCAGTCATAGTTCCATTAATGACTAGGTCTTATGGCAATATTATTATTTTCGCTGAAGAGAGAAATGCGACAACCCCAAGCAGTACCTCGTTCGGTAGATGATTAAAATACGCTTCTAACGACATACAACTTGTAGTGATTGAACCAACCCCGGTTGAGTGACAGCTGGTCAAAGTTAAAAATTTTTTCATCTTTTTCGATTTTTTGTTTGCCGTTAACTCAGTTTCCTCACGTTCCTCCATAATTAATTTAATTTATTTATACATAAGGTCTAACGTACTATCTATTTTATTAATTTTCGTGGTTCGTAAAATTTCGGTTTTTTTGCAATTTCGATAAGAATTCCATTACTAACTGGGTCATATGCCAGTATTGCGCATCAGCTTTCATTGCTGGGTATAATGTGGAAACCAAAAATATTTTAGGACTTCAGTGTGAAATCATTTTGCCGTGTCAACCGTTTCTCCATATGCATATAAGCCTAAAATTAGTGTCAAATGTCGCTGCTATTCTTTAAAATATTCTGGTATGCCTTATTATACCCCACTCTGCTTCACTTAAACTTCAAAAGCTCATCCAAATATTGTTAGATTTTTAATCGGAATGTATTTTTGAAACCTGCATTAAATTACACAGCCTCATGTGTAATTGAATTTAAATAAATAATAGCTTAAAAAAACTAAAAAACACGCTTTAATCTTAAAAATCGTACTAAAGATTGAGAAATAATTTAATTAGAAACAAAATGATGAACGAAAATATAAGTATTTAAGGAAAAGCGTGGGGTGCTCAGTATGTCAAAAAATATTTAAAATCGGTGTTTTTTTACTAATAATTTTATTTTGACTTTTTTGAGATTTCATATAACGTACTCTTTAATTTCGCAACTAGGTATATTTTTGTACTAGTTGTACGAATCGAATATTTTCATGTTCAAATATTATTGAGCACCCCCACGCTTTTCCTTAAATACTTATATTTTCGTTCATCATTTTGTTTCTAATTAAATTATTTCTCAATTTTTAGTACGATTTTTAAGATTAAAGCGTGTTTTTTAGTTTTTTTAAGCTATTATTTATTTTTAACTTTTTAGTGAAATTTTTCATTAAAGGATGTTTTATGCGGACGCAAGAATAAAAGTAAAAAGAAGTCTGATGGGATGTGGTGTTCTCCGAAATAGATCTACATACATACATATGTATTTATAACTTCTACCAAAAATCCCAATATGCAGTGAAGTAAAGTAGCTTATTATGCAATAATTTCCAAACCCTTTTATTCAAGGTTTTCCAAACTAGTTTGGAAATACAAAATTTCCCAAACGTTTTGTTATGTTTTACAATCAGAAGGTGAAGAGGAGGGCTTTGTTCAGAAACTCAGTTTGAAGCGCAATTTGCTTTTGTAGTACAAGCAGAGCGTTCTTAACGCAAATTTTTCATCAAGCGTCGCTCATCACAATCATCAAAAATATGTATATATACTGCCGCTGTTGCGTTTTGTGCTGTGTTTCTGAACATACCCAAGTTGAGGTAAGGCATTTGAGTGTTAGCATTTGAAAAGAACAAAAAAAAAAAGAAACCTGATTGAATAAATTCGAATTTAGACAACAAAGTTCGGAATACGATTGTAGCGTAATGGTGAGGTATGCGGCCTACGGACTAAGCAGCTCAGGTTCGAGTCCCGAGTGGCGCATTTTTTTTTTTTTTTTTCTTTTATTTTTATTTTTTTTATTGTTTTATTTTTAGAGAAATTTTTTTCACCTCACGTTTACAAAACATTGTATAAAAATTGCTTTCCAAACGTGAAATGCAATTGTAGAATTAGGGTTCCTTTTCGTTGATTCAGCACTTACTATTAAATGAATTACAAACAAAACCAGTTCTTGCTTTGCATACGTATGTATGTACATGCGGCTGATTTTATTGCAAATACAACAAACCCAAAACAGAAAGCTACAAGCTTCATTTTTGAGTGAATTTATGCATTGAGTTTATCGCCATCGCTATGAGCGATCGCTGGCTGTTGTGCGTTAGTTCGCTCGTTATTTGAGTGGTTATACGTTTTTCTTTGAACATTTGTTTGTGATTTGAGAAGAATGTATTTTTGAGCGTTCGTGAGTGAGTTTTTCCGTACCCTGAAAGCTTGTTACCTATTGGCTTATATACGGGAGTGAATTGAAATTCATAGAGGCTATTTTGAAGAAAGGTAACATAAAAGCCGCAATGAAGCATAAATTATAATGTTGAATGTCCTACTATATGATGCCGTTGGGCTGTTGATGTCATGTTTCCAATCCGGAGGAGAATAGAAATAATAGAGAGAACACAATAAAAGTGAATGTTTGAAAGATATAATAATTTAGTTAATTTAGTTAAATGTTACAACTTTTAGGATAGGATGAAGTTACATACATACATACATACATACATACATACATACATACATACATACATACATACATACATACATACATACATACAGGTGAAGCTAATAAAAGCGTGTTAAAAAAATTTAAGCTATCAGGAAAAATATAGGACATGAAGTTGAAGATTCGTGAGAAAGAAAACAAAATGTTCACTTTAGGCCACGATATTACCTTCCCTGAGTAGTGAACCAAAAAGCTGAATACGCCATTCGTTTAAGCAGTTAATTTTACGTACGACTAGATAACATTTTTTTATCTTGTGCAAAATCTCAACTTATTGCACACATAAAACTAAACATACCTTGAAATTCTTGAAAATTGCGCGGTTTTTGGTGTAGCTCCATCTAGTTTTTAGAAAAGTGATTCTTTTTTTCATTTTATTTACTATAAAACAACCTATTTTCATATTCTGGGGCCGGAGGGAGGATCTGAGAAGGTTTAAACAATCGCATACAAATAAACGCATCTAATGCAAATCTATTACTAAAAGCCTAATAACTTCTTAAAACAAGGCTTTACGAAAAAAGTTATATAACTAAAAATTATGGCAAAATATCATAGAATATGAAAATATACAATTGAAGTCCCATGTCCCTACTTGTCAATTTCAGCCCACTGTGCGCCGTGGATAAAACTAGGTTACTGTTACTTTTCATGCAGAGGTGATCATTTACGAACATATGTACATATGTTATTTTTGTAATTAAAGTACTTCCTTTCACATATTTTTTACTTTATTCATATAATTTTCAATTTGTAGTTCAAACTTCCTTAAAAATTGAAAATTCTAAAGTGGTCTATGTAACAAGTTCTCTTGTTACATACACAGAGCCAAAAAGTTCACCTATAATCAAAGAGACTGCCATCTAAAAATGCTATATGGCCGAGGAGAGTGAGAGGGGACAAAATTGAAGAAATTTTTGCTGGAAAATCTTCTAGATTTTAGCTTGAATTTCTTCTTAAATTTCTTGAAAAGGATACCGTCTGAAAACGAGGAGATAACTTCTTATTTATTAATTTTTTATGTCATTTTGTCAAAAAAATTAAATTGGTAGAAGATATCTTCTTGTTTTTATGAGAAAATTTTTATAAAGCAAATCAATAAGGACATCCTCTAATTTTTACTAGAACCTTTTTGAATTTATTAAAAAGGAAAACTTTTTATTTTTAAAAGAGCCCTTATTAATTAAAATTTTGCTATAAACGTCTTAACGTACGTACATGTATGGATATACTCGTGCATACTAGAAATATGCATAACAGTTATTGCATCAGCCACTTTTTTTGTATGTGTGCAATAACATGTTCAACAAATTAAAAGGGAGAACTTTTTATTTTTAAAAGAGTTCGTATGTGTTTCCTCCGTTCGTCAATTTCACTACGGCTTTGCACATTTCTACAATTCTCAAACGATTAGTGAAGCACTTGGTATAAAGAGTTTATTATGTCCATCTGCACTTATATGAAATGAAATGTTGCCCTTTGTCTGAATAAGTCCTAGGAAAATACTAGTTGACTAATTATGTTTCTCATGAAAATCAAGATTCTCTTCTTAATAATATTAAACAGGGTTTCTTCTTAATTTTACAGGTTATCTGCTAAATTTATATGAAAAGGTTTCCATATTTATTCTAGGTATCATCTTCTTAATTTTATATAAGAGGTTTTCATCTTAAATCCACGGGTCATCTTCTTAATTATATTGAAAAGTTTTTCATATTAGTTTTACTGATTATCTACTTAGTTTTATTAAAATGAGACATCCAGTCATATTAAGACGGGCATCTTATTGGAGAGAAAGCATAGAGAAATCCGCTAAATTTTGTTCTAATTTATAGGGCATTTTAGATGGCCTTTTGGCTCTGTGTATAAATATTATATAAAAAACGTTTCTATAATAATTTTGTTTTAATGCAGAATGTTAAGTTAACCATTAAGCTAACATAATAATTTACAATATTCACTTAACATACATCAACAATCGCACACCGCATTAAAACGCGTTTCATCTGTTTTCTCCAATTTTGTATTTTGTTAGATAGACCAGTTTAGTTCTACGCAAGCCATATATATATTAGGGTGGTTCTTAAAATTAAATTAGCGATTTTCCTCGGTACCACCCCCTAGATCGCTGGCAGCGCAGTCAAAGATATCACATATAAATTTTGGTACCGATCGGAGACGGCTAAGGGGTGTCGCACAGGGGTAATACATACATACATACGTGTGTATGTTTGTATATGGTAATATGAATTTTGACCCCTGTACGACACCCCTTAACCATTTCCGATCGGGAACAAAATTTATATTTGGTATCCTTGAGTGCAGTACTATCGATTTTGTGCATTGGGTATACAAAAAATTTAATTCGATTTTTTCAGTCTCCATAGAGTTTTCAGAACTTTGACCCCTGTGCGACACTCCATAGCGATCTCCGATCGGCACAAAGACTTATATGTGGCGTCTTCGACTGTATTGGCATCGACCTAGTGGGTGAGGTTCACGAAATATGATATATGTATGTACAATTTGTCTCCATATATGTATGTGCGGACCACCCTAATGTGTGTGAGTTTACATATGTATACATATATATATATACAGACATAACTAATAGAGCCATTGAAAGTCGATTACGTTCTTACATTTCTTTTTTTCCCTTCTTCACGTTTAATTTGGATTTTAGTAGACATTAACAGCTCGGCAAAAAGATTATTAAATTCAGGCAGATTGCATATTTTATAGAACCCATAAAAGCGAACAAAATACCAGCAAAACTTGCTTTATTTACTTGAAAAAATCTATACATACATATGTATGTAATATTTTTGGTTACAAATTCAAGAATGAATTTCATACTAAAATTAGAGCGTAAGTAATGAGTGCTCATGAGCATTGATGTGTATACAGTTCCGAATCGGATTTTTATTCCATTTCTGGTTTTCTTGGAATTAAAATTCGAATAGTTTTTATAATTTTTTTGTTTTTATTGTTACTGCTACTATTTTGTTGTTGTTTTTTTGCTTTTTGTTCTTTCTTTTCTTTTTTTTTGTTTTTTCTTTGTTTTCGTATTTTTTCTTTGTTTTGCTTTTGTTGTTTTTTTTGTTTTTTTGGTTTTATTTTCATTGCTACTATTTTGTTGTTGTTTTTGTTCTTTTTCCTTGCTTTTTGTTCTTTTTTTTCTTTTTTCTTTTTTCTTTGTTTTCGTTTTCTTTTTGTTTTTTTTTTTGGTTTTTATTGTCACTGGTACTATTTTGTTGTTGTTTTTCCTTGTTTTTTGTTCTTTCTTTTCTTTTTTCTTTGTTTTCGTTTTTTTTCTTGTTTTGCTTTTGTTATTTTTTTTTTTTTATTGTCACTGCTACTATTTTGTTGTTGTTTTCCTTGCTTTTTCTTCGTTCTTTTATTTTTTCTTTTTTCTTTGTTTTCGTTTTTTTTTTTTGATTTGCTTTTGTTGTTATTTTTTGTTTTTTCTTTTGTTTTTTTTGGCACTGCTACTATTTTGTTGTTTTTCCTTGCTTTTTGTTCTTTCTTTTCTTTTTCCTTTTTTTCTTTTTCCTTGTTTTCGTTTTTTTTTTGTTTTGCTTTTGTTGTTATATTTTTGCTTTTTCTTTTGTTTTTCGTTTTTTGTTTTTTGTTTTTTCTTTTGGTTTTCGTTTTTTGTTTTGCTTTTGTTTTCGTTTTTTGTTGTTGTTGTTTTGTTATTGTTGTTGTTGTTGTTTCCGTTGTTGTTGATATTTGCATTTGCATGTCTATGCGTGCAAGCATTTGTAAGTATGTATGTACATGTCGCGCGTTTTATTTAATAGGCATTCAACTCATAAAAAATATTTGTTGGAAAAACGCAAAAAACTTTTTTAATTTCAAAGATTTACCCTCTACGGCTAACTACAAGATCACTTTTATTTCCGCCATTTTTATCTTCTTGAGTATTTTATAAGACGAAACTCAAAGGCATGACCCAGTTATTGAAATATATGGCAAAATCCCAGAAATCGAAAATTTCCCTTTAGAACAAAACGTGCGATGTCTACCTACGTGCTGACAATGTCAAGCGATTCACACGGAAATCACTCGCAGCTACACCAAAGATGTTTACGCATCAAACACAGTTAAACCACCTCAGCTGTGAATCTCTCATAAGTCGCATCGCCATCTGCCCATCTTAATCTCAATTGGATTGCATTTAAGTAATTAAATTACATCATTAAAGCAATTTACTGCAAAGCTTTATAATTGTTGCAACAACAACTATGTAAGTACAAGTTTCACCTTCACCTCTAACTTCATCTTCACCTTCGCCGCCAGTTGCTTGTGAACAATAGCTTGGATTACATTTAAGCTTTGAAGTTTTAAAACAAAATTCCATTCAAACGCCGCGCCGGCCGCTGCAAACAAAAAGTCATGCATTTGCAACTTGTTTTGAGTACATACAAACAAATGCGCATGCAAACTCAATTGTGAGAGTGCAAAAGTGCACATAAATTGCACATATGTACCTATATTGTACATAAATACATATACATACGGATGTGCATATGCTTGTGTAAATGCACTTTTCGGCATGCAGACTCAGAGTTAACGGCAGCCTTTTGGATTGTGGTTAACGGCTGCTGCTGCACTTTGCACTTTCTCTGTGATTTTACTCGGACCTTCGGTTTGTTTTATGTACTAAGAAGATAGGCTAAAAGATTTAAAAGCTTAAAGGTAGTTTGTTTTATACAAAAGCACATAACTATAAATGCCCATATTTGCTTGCAAAAAGATGCCAATGTTTGTATGTAAGAGCAAAATGTATTAAAGTCAGCAAAGTAGAGAAGCTAAGCCTTAACTGACATTTATCGGTAATACTTACCGAAAAGGTTTGAAAATATTTGCGAAATAAAGTGAAGTGAGGCGAATGCCTTAACATTTCCATGCTACACTCCACTTGACTTTGTAAAGAATTTCCAAAAATGCTTAGAATTGTATGGTTTGTAAGTCTGTTTTTTTTATTGCGATTTATTTGCTTTACAAATTTCTTATTTCCGTTTTGTTAAATTCCTGCATTTCTTATTTAATTTTCTTGGCTCGTACACAGACGCACCTAAAAACGTTTTTTGTTTTTTTTTTTTAGATTTTCTACCTCGACTTTATTTATTTATTTTTGCATTTCCTTTCATTTCTTTGCTGCTGGTATTTTTACTTCTTTCCTCTCACTCTTTTCACTCACTCTTTTTACTCCCTCTTTTGAACAATCTTTTCACTCCCTCTTCTGCTTCTTCTTCTTCTCAGCGCTGCGTGTCCTTGGTGCATAGTATTGCTTTGCATTGCATTCGTCGTCGTCGGCGTCGGGTTATTTTTCCTTTGAACTTTTCCTTGGCTTTTCTCACGCTCACTTTGAGTAGAGTTAGGCACTTGAAAATCCTTATTGTGGTTAACTGCTTCTTAGCTGGCGGTAGTGACTTGAGTAGCAAGTGTTTATCTTAAGCACATCGCTTTTGTTTTTGTCTACCGCATTTTTTCGCTCTTTTTGACTTATTTTTTTGGTTTTTTTTTTAGTTTTTTTAGTTCTTTCTTTTTCTACTCGTTTTCATTACGAAAGTTCTTAAGGTGACACTGAATTTGAAATGAATCTTTGTGTTTATGGGTACGTTCATGAAAATTTATAATTGCAGCAGTACAGCAACCCCGTTGCTTATTTTGCACTTGCCTGCTGATATTCAGCTGATATATTGCTATAACAGCATTATTAAAAGTATTTGCAATTAATTTGTGTTATTAAAATTACATTATTGCATATTCCATTAAATATATAGCAATCATGTTTACTCTTCTCTTTCCATTTTTTAAAGCAAAAATTGCAGACACAAATTTTCTGTTGCCGATTATTCAAACAAACTGCACGGTTGACATGTCACACGAACGTTTGACTTTTGCAGGTGTTGCCACAAACACGCGAAGAACGTGATACTTGCAACACTGCGGTTCTGAATGCCGTCGCGAACGTACCCTATTTTAATTTTGAGTATGTTTAAATTGTTATTTATTTCTACTACATAGAAGTAATCTACACTGAGAGAAAAAAATATATGGAGGGGTCAAAGAAATTGTTTACCTATTTTGAACACTACTTTCTTTGTTTTGAGTAAATTTTCCTTAAAACATGTTAAAAGGTTTATAAAATATTGTTGTTACATGCGTTACCATGGTTTCATATACTTGTTTTGAAAAAATTCATACATTAAAATAATGAAAAATTCTTTAAGCGCCATTCCATTCCCAACTTTCCTTGTTTTGAAGACTTGATTTCTTTAATTTTGAGAAATTAAATTCCCATACAAATCCCCATGGCAACGAATTTGTTTGAATGTTTTTTTATGTTTTTTCCACATTTTTGAGAAAATTTACACAAAACAAAGAAAATTTTGTATTGAGACGCGTGTTCAAAATAAGGAAAATTATGTCTTTGATCGAGAGAAATTTTTTTTTTGAGTGTATCATATCCGAGGAAGGACTCTTGCTTGAATACTAATTTTATTAGTGTGTCTGGATATTTGTTTCTAAAAAGCATTTATTAATAATGCTTTTTCTTTCCATTAGCAATAAAAATGAGTGAGCAATTTCTACAAGTAGAAGTTTTCAAACCCAAACCTTGAACCATATACTGCATCGGTACCAGGGCGCCAGCAGCTACACACATCTTTAAGGTATCGAAACATCAATTTTTCATATGAAGTTATATAGAACAAGAATGACCAAGCAATTTTACTAACGGAGCCATATGAAAACAATGTCATCAACTTAACAACAACATCGTTAATATAGTAATTCTACTGTAATCAAGTCAAAGTTACGTTGTTGTGGATCAGTCTTGACGTATAACATCCCTGCAGCAAATCGCGCTAGTTACAGGCTAGTACTGAACTAGTGCAAAAACAGACAGTGCTGGTTCTCGTTCTATCCCAACACAATGCTTTCAACTGTCTTTTTTTAACACGGTGATCTCCTACGAAGTGGTAATATTCCCACTTTGACAGTTCTGGCATAGTGCAAAAATCAAACGCTCGGAGATAGTGCAAAAGGAAGTGCTTCAGCACTAGTTCAAAAATGATGATTCTTTGGTCGCGCTTTACAAAAATATTACTAAGCCGGCAGAACTCTTTAAGAACACCCTGTAAGAAAAACAAAAAAACTCAGTTTGAGTGCTAGTTTTCGTCAGCCAAAACATGTAATTACTAGTTTCCTTCAGCCAAAACATGTAATTGATAGTTTTCGTCGGCCACAAAAACTTTGGTGTTAGTTTTCGTATGGCTCGTCGATATGTACATCCATTTTATACTATCCAGCAAAACACAATAAAAAAGGAGCATTATTGTAAAGTGCAACATTTGCTGTTACTCCATTTTAAAGTGATAGCTGTAAGCATAAGTTTTTCATGATGTCACAATAATAAACTGTCCCGCTCTACAGCGCTTTAGAACCAGTTCTGAGCTAGTAATAAACTCTCTAGTGGTAGACTGTCATTTTTTGGGACTCATTTGGGGCTCATACTCAACTCATACACATGCAGCTTTTAACAAGTAAGGAAGCCTAAGTTCGAGTGGAATCGAACATTAGATACTCAGCTGTATGCTTTCATTGTTTGTTTGCGTTTGATGGATTTATATAAAGTTAATGCTGCATAAAGTGGGAGTAGCCACGCCCGTTTTCAAAATTTTTATCAGTCATCCAACTAAGCATATGAATATTATTCTTTGTGCAAAATTTCATTCCTTTATGACTTCCAGTTACAAAGATGTCACGTTACAAATTTCCAAAGCGTGTTCCAGAAATATCTTTTCTAAAAAGTAGGCGTGGTCATAAACAGATTTCAATAAATTTTTGCGTGTCTATTAATACAAGTTATAAAAGTATATAAACCAAGTTTCATCATAATATCTCAATTATTTGTCGAGTTATGGGCTCCGAAATCACGTAGATTCCTTTGTCTAAAAGGAGGCGGTGCCACGCCCATTTTCCAAAATGTTTCTATTTTTTGTTTCCGGTCTATTGTAGAAATCATGCCACAAAATTTCAATGAATTATCTTTACATTTGACAAAGATATCGCTTAAAATGTTTTTATTGGGCCACTTTATAAGACCCATATATAAAAGTGGGCGTGGTCGCCAACCGATTTTGGAAATTTTTCGCCCAAACATTTGCATAAGTAAGTATATCACGTGTACAAAATTTCATTGATATATCTTCAATGGTCTCTGATTTATGACTCATAAAACTTTCAATGTTTGCCCCTTAATAAGTGGGCGTGGCACCGCCCATTTTCCAAAATTTTTGTGTTTTTTGTTTTATGTCCATAGTTGGACTCATGCGACAAAATTTCAATGATAGATCTTTATATTTGACAGAGATATGGCTTAAAATTTTTTTATTAGGTCACTTTATAATACACATATACAAAAGTGGGCGTGGCCGTCAACCGATTTTAGCTATTTTCCGTCCAAACGTTTGCCTAAGCAAGTAAATCACACGTACCAAATTTCATCGATATATCTTCAATGGTTTCTGAGTTATGACATATAAAACTTTCAAGGTTTGACCCTTAATAAGTGGGCGTGGCACCGCCCATTTTCCAAAATTTCATCAAATTTCTTCATAGGGCCCTGAGCTCAATACGTGGGGTAAAATTTCATCGCTCTAGCTATATTAGTGGCTGAGATACCAAATTTCCGATTTTTTATATATAGGAAAAGTGGGCGTGGTCATGGTCCGATTTCGCCCATTTTCAATACCAACCGTCCCAGTCTCGATACCAACTTGCATTCCAAATTTCATCAAAATATCTCAATTTTTGCGCGAGTTATAGTGTTTACAGACGGACGGACGGACAGACGGACAGACGGACGGACGGACGGACGGACATGGCACAATCGATTTCTCTTTTCACCCTGATCATTTTGATATATATAAGTCTATATCTATATCGATTATTTCATTCTGTTACAATCCACCGTTATGTGATTAAAACTATAATACTCTGTGTACTAGTACAGCTGAGTATAAAAATACTCTAATTTATTTAATAAGTATATGCATGTGAATTTTATAAAGCTTTGAACTTAAGCCGACAAAGCTGACACTAAATATGTAAGGAAACATAAAAATCTAAATATGCACATGACAGTGGCGGATCCACGGGAGGGTTTTGGTGGTTCAAACCCCCTCCCCTTGTGGTTTATCATAGATCCCAAATTAATGCCTTTATAGATTCTGCGCCCAAATTTCCCAAACTGATCAAGGACAACTCTATCATTCCAAAAGCAATGGTTGGATGGGTTTAGCTGTCCAAAGGCAAAACTCGACATTTATTTTCATTTATTTTCAGATTATATTTTATATGCACATATTCACAAGGTGAAACAGGTACAATTGAATCAGTTCATTAAAATAGTTGTCCTTGTAGGCAATAATAACATACAATTACAACTTATAGTTAAATAGAAAATACCCGAAATTTAGAGGAATTAAATCTAATACAATAAGCGCGTACTATATTGTCGATTCTGTCAAACTTTCAATCATGTTTCAATTTTCGAGGCTTTTTGAAAAATTCTTGAAGGACAAGAACTTCAATAAAGTAAAAATTCTATTAAAAATATAAATATAACCAAAAAGTACTACATACATATATTCTTATTTATTTTGGCTTTAAATGCAAGGGTAAGTGAAATTGATGATCAATTTGCCACCAATACCATACGATACTCATTCGCACGCACCAATGCAAAAATATACATACATACATACGTGTGTATAAGCACAATCCAATCAACCACCAAAAACAAGAATTAAAACGAGTACGAAGTTAAAATACTACAAGCGATTCATTCATAAAATTGAAATGTTTCAAGAAAGGATAAAAAAAGTTTCAACAGAGCTTTTCACCAGATCAAGGTTTTTATAAAATTCTAAAATTTGCAGCCCGGCTCATTTTCAACCATCTTTGCATCTTTGCAGTGGCGGTAGAGTATGAATGGAAATAATAACTAAATGTCAAGCAAAAGAAATGTCAAAATGAATTTATTTTTCGCCGCGAAAAAACAAACGAATTCGAGCTTGAAGAATGGTGGGAGGCAACTCGCGAAGTCATCATCTTTTTTTGACTAAACGATTTCCACCTCACTCGTCCATAATACCAAATTTTCCCTTCTTATACAATATACGTTCTTTGGTTGCACGTTTGAAAATTTGGAACACGCAGTAGCGACCTCGCGCTTAGAATTATATCATATCGCACCCTAAATCATAAAGTGGCACAACATCTTCCAAAAAAAAGAAATTTTCAAAACCCCCCCTTGCCGAAATCCTGGATCCGCGCCTGGCACATGAATATATGACAGTCGGCAATGTTTTATAATGCAACTACAAAACACATAGAAAATGTTTGCAAGCGCTTATTTAATAAATAATATTTATTATAGAGCACAGAAAACACATATGACAATAAGTCAAAAATATACATAAATAGTACAAATAGTTACCATAAAAAAATAAACCAACTGCAAATAAAATAAATAATAAATCAAAAAAATGCACTCTTCGCTGTTTAGTTAGTTTCTTATTTTTTTTTTTTTTTCGTCGCATGTTTTATCTTATTTTCTATGTTGAAGTGAGTCGAGGGATTTGTTGTCAACACAACAAAAAAATGCATGTGCTATAAAAATTCCAATACATAAAAAAAGAAAACATAAAGCCACTATAACTTCTATACAAACAAACAAAAATTGCAGCAATAAATAGGCTGAGCTTTGGCGCTAAATGCAGCAGCAAAGCTTTGCAGCGGGCGGTATAGAATGTGGTAGAGTCGACGTGGAGTCGAAGGTGAAGGCGGCCGCGGCCGCGGCGTGGCAGCAACAAATGATCGATGACAATGGCTTGATAGCTTGATATGGTTGGTTGGTTGCTTGGCTGCTTCTCTATTACATACCGCCTGTGTGCCACAATTTCACTATCATTTTGTACGCACACATGCATACATACATCTATGCACATGCACATGCACATGCACATTAGACCGTATCGCAAAAAATAAATTTTTTAATTTTTTTTTGGACGCCGCTAGATGTCGCTAAAATTTATTTTTCTCATATCTTCGGTATTTATAGTCCGATCTCTAAGTTTAATACAGAAATGTCTTTGGCTTGAAAGGGCGGCTTATACTGTAGAATATTATTAACCCTATGTGCGCCATTGGGGTCACTACCACCCAGTATTTAGTTTATACCACCCTAATGTACCTTTATTACGTCTGTATGTTAAACGTAGTCAAAAATCATTAATCTTTTGCAAAAGAAATATTTCGATCGCTTCAGCAGAACCAGAAATAAAACACGTTCAACATCCCGAGGAATATAGGTTTGTCGGTTCCTTTGGTCTTTTAGGTTAATTTTACAGAAAAATTTTCTGAGGAGACCCATAGTAAAATTTTATGCCAAATAATTTTCTAGAACATTTTAACCCTCTAGCGACCTTAAAAATACTATTTTTCCTGATTTTCTGAAAAAAGGGGGTCAAAATAACCCTTTATTGGCGGTGATAGAGGGTTAAAATATTCTAGAAAATTATTCGCCATAAAATTTCAGTAGAGGTCTCCTCAGAAGAAATTTTTGTAAAATGAACGTAAAAGACCAAAGGAAGCGAAAAACGGAATGTTGAACGTCTTTTATTTCGGGTTCTACTGAAGCAATCGAAAACCTTTTTTTGCAAAAGATTAATGATTTTAGACTACGTTTAACATGCAGGCATAAAAAATTGCATTAGGGTGGTATAAAATAAATACTGGGTGGTAGTGACCCCAATGACGCACATTGGGTTAATAATATTCCATAGTATAAGGCGTCCTTTCAAGCCAAAGACATTGGTGTATTAAACTCTGAGATTGGACTATAAATACCGAAGATATGAGAAAAATAAATTTTAGCGACATCTAGCGGCGTCCAAAAAAAAAAATAGAAAACTTTTCCGGAAATGTTTTCTAAAAAGACATCATATGCGGGGGCGTACGGCGCACTTTATTTTTGCTTCCCTATAACGCGAGACGGCCTAATGCACATGTGTGTTGCTATGTTGGTGCACCGGGGCGTATGAGTATTATTTGTCCGTTCATTTGCTTTTAAAAAATGCTTTCAGGGGCGATTTATTTTATTACACCGTTGATATTTTATTTATGTATGTATATACGCGCACAGCGAGGTGAAACGTGCAACAATGCATTTTTACGTATATTTGTTTGATATGTATGGCTATGTGAAGCATTCACATGAAATGTTCATAGGTAAATAAAAAAATATTCACAATCAATTGCTGGCGCGCTGCAGTAAAAACTGCCAACTGTTAGCTGTTGATATGCGTATTTCATTTAAATGCTAGTAATTATGAAAGAGGATGTCTCCCAGACCAACTTCGCCGTACAGAGTATTAGTCCAGAGGGTCGGAGTTTTTTTTTTTAGGGGTGGTTAAAATTTTATAATTTTAGTTGGAGTTGCAATTACTTTATAGAAAATATCTTATAAAAAATTACTTCAAATGAAGTTTTTGAGCTCGAACCCCTTCTATAGAATTTAGCTAATAAGCAATTTCTTCTTGGTAGACTTTAACCCCCCAACTCCCAATGAAATTGCTGTTTTTAACCCTATTTGGAAACACATGCAGATAATATCAATTAAACATGCAGATAGAGAGTTAAAATGTTCTACAAAATTATTTGCCATAAAATTTTACTAGGGGTCGCCTCAGACAAAATCTTTGTACAAAGAATATAGGTTTAGTTTTTTATTCTTTTTCCGTCTATAGTTCAATTCATTAACTTAATTTCAACTTCCATTTCTACTTACTTTCAATTTAAGAGCACCCAAAATTACTCTCAAAAGCGTGTAGAGATAATCTTAAATTTTCCGTGTACTTTCCAAAACAGAAAATATTTCTAAACTAATTGTTATTTTTATTAATTTAACTCTTTATAAAATCGATCTCCAAAGCATCGCTACTTGCCTACGTGCACTTTAATTGTTTTAATTCTTTCTACTTGCAACACTTTCAGCTCACTTTAAATACTTGCTACATACTATATTCCGTTTCGTCGTTAATGTTAAGCACATAAAGGAGCTTTGTTTGCCGTACAAGGGAATGTTGGCCAAGCGACCAAATGTATAAATACATACATACATACGTGCGTTTATGGATGTGAGTGCATGCATGTGCATTGCTGCTAAAATTAGTCTGTTGGTGCGCTTTAATTGCTCACATCAGACGAAAATGATTTCAACAAAAAAAAAAAACAACAAGACAAAAATTAAAATGCAAAAAAAAGCAGCTGAACACAAAACTTGCTACAACGCTTTTGTGCAAATTTTGTACAACTGCCGTGTCCATTCAACTTGTTTCTATATATTTGTATATAAGTTTGTATGTAGATATGTAACGGCTGAGAATTCGTGTTAATGCGGTGCTATTTTGTACAACATTCATTGCTTCAGCTGGCTGCTGTTTGCCGCTGGCTGCTGCTGTCCGCCAACTGATAGCCAACAACCATTTCGAGTGCAACTCAGGATCATTTTAGCCTAATTTAACCGCATGTAAACATAACCATGACATTTAGCCTTGTGTTAACATGCCACAGCTAATGTACAAATGTGCAAAAATAACCAAATACATAAACAGATGCAGCCACATAAAAACCAATGTACATAACGCAGCCTAAATCATAAAGTGACACAAGTCAAAATTCAAATATTTTCAGGAGAGCCAAAAAACCTTTGCATGTAAATGCAATGATATTGCAAAGGGCCATGTATAATGGTTATTTTTTAGTCAAAAGTGATACTGTTTGAAATTTTTTTTTTTTTTTTTTTTGCTAGTCGCTAAAGATATGTATGTAGGTACTGTATACAGGTACATATATGAAAAAAAGGGATCTCAAAAAATTTTGAGTTGTGTCATTTTACGACTTAGGGTGCGATATACATACCTATGTATATGCATGTAGCATATATTTTTACACAAGTCGCAGCTGTGCACACAAAAATATATACATATGTAGTTTCGGCGCAAAAAAACCTCGCTGACTCCGAAGCCGTGTCGATATGGATTTTATATACCCGCCGTTTTAGGTGATGGAACATTATACTCAAATGTTCTGAATATAAAAGGAAAAACATTACACTAAAAGAAGAAAAAGCATAAGAGTACAAAGAAGAAGAATGTGAAAACGAAGACGAAGAAGAAGATGAAAAAGGAGAAAATTAAAAATAAAAATAAAAATAATAATAATAAAAATAAAAAAATTAAAAGTTAAAAATTAAAAAATAAAAAATAAAAAAAAAATTTAAAAATTAATAATTAATAATTAAAATAAAAATAAAAATAAAAATTAAAAAATAAAAATAAAGGTATAAATTAAAAATTAAAAAATAAAAATAAAAAAAATTAAAAATAAGAAATTAAAAATTAAAGATTAAAAGTTAAAAATTAAAAATTAATAACTAAAAATAAAAATATAAACTAAAAATTAAAAATTACAAATAAAAAATTCAAATTCAAAAATTAAACATTAAAAATAAAATAAAAAATTATAAATAAAAAACTAAAAATAAAAAATTAAAAATCAGAAATTAAAAATAAAAAATTAGAAATTAAAAATTAAAAATTATAAATTATAAATTATCAATTATCAATTATAAATTATAAATTATAAATTATAAATTATAAATTATAAATTATAAATTATAAATTATAAATTATAAATTATAAATTATAAATTATAAATTATAAATTATAAATTAAAAATTATAAATTATAAATTATAAATTATAAATTATAAATTATAAATTATAAATTATAAATTATAAATTAAAAATTAACAATTAGAATTTGAGATGAAAAATTAAAAAACCAAAATTAATAATTAAAAATAAAAATAAAAATTCAAAATAAAAAATAAAAAAATTAGAAATTAACAATTAAAATTCAAAATTATAAATAAAAAATTAAAAATTAAAAATGAAAAATTAAAAATTAAACATTAAAAATTAAAAATTTAAATTTTTAATTGTTGGGGTAAGTGGAAAAAAAATTCAACAACTATTACAGACTATTTTTAAAATAGTCGAGTTGGTGTTGTTGCTTTGAAGGTAATTTGATGCATAAGCGAGTATTCTTTTCATGCTTGGGTACGACAGAAATGCGCCTAATATTAACGTTAGTGTGTATATGCTTTTGCATATCGTTGGCTTCGTGAGCAAATGTGCTAAGTCCAATTTTTACCAAAACTGAGATTTTAATGCAGGAAGATAGTACAACTAAAAATACATCGTCTGCCAAAAAGAAGTTACCATAATGTCTGCTTTTCATGGTGTAATGCAGTGTTATGCAAATGTGCTAAGTCCATAAAAATTTTTTTTTTTTCAAAAATCTACGTGTTAAGTCCGGTGAAAATGAGAAATTACTGGTTTTTTTAAATTTGTTTTGTAGAATGACATAGAATTATTACGACATTGCTTTAATAAGCATGGCTTAATAATTTGCGGGAGTGACTAGCTTCCCCACCAATTTGATATGCAAACTAGTTTGCGGTACTTCTTACATTTTTATTATAATTGTATGCGTTTCATCGAAACACGGTGCACCTATTTTATATAAAGAGGGTACAGCCTAATATGGGTGTGACCACACCCATTATCAAGAGTTTTATCTCTCATCAGACCAAGCCTGAAATATTCTTGTCAGTGTAAAATGTCATCCTTTTATGACTTTTAGTTACAAAGATGCCACGTGACAAGTTTCCAAAGGGAGTTTTACAATTTTTTTTAAGTAGTCGTGGTTACAAACCGATTTTGCTAAAATTTTACTACAAATAACTAATAAAAGTACATATGTACCTACACCAAGTTCCGCCGTACTATCTCAATTATTTGTGGAGTTATGGGCTCCGAAATGTTTTAGGTATTTATGGTTTCTGTTTTTGTCCATGGTTGAACTCATGCCAAAATCTTTCAATGAATTATATTCATATTTGACAAAGACGTCGCTTAAAATGTTTTTATTAGTTCCGTTTATAGTTCCCATATATAAATGTGGGCTTGATCGTCTACCGATTTGGACAATTTTTCGTCCAAACCTTTGCCCTAGCAAGTTAATTACGCCTTCCACATTTCATCTACAATGGTTTCTGAGTTATTTACCACTTATAAAACTTTTAGAATTTATCCATTCATAAGTGGGTGTGGCACCGCCCATTTTCGAGAATTTCAATTTATTTCTTTATAACGGCGTAAGCTCATTGCATGGATGGAATTTCATCCATTATCACTTTTTGCGTATTTTTCGATATATACTATATAGGGAAAGTGGGCGTGGTTATCATCCAATTTCGCCTATTTTCAATACCAACCTTCCCTGTCTAGTTAGGAGCCTCTGTACCAAATTTCATCAAAATATTTCAATTTTACTACGTACAGTTGAGTATAATAATTTGTGAGAAAATGTGCTAAGTCCACCTAAAAAAAACAAAATCAGAGAAAGCAAATGTGCTAAGTCCTAAAGAAGCTCATAACTTTGGACAAGCTTTATATTAAAATGTGCCGATAACTGGTATTTTATCACGACCATCTAGGAAGAAAACTGCATATTCAGATTATTAAAATAGTAACAACAAAAAAAGTTAGGAGGTTTTTTGCCTCTCCTGAAAAGTTACCACAAATGGACTTAGCACATTTGCTCACGAAGCCAACGATATATTCTACCCAAACGTGCTGAATTTTTGTTGTAGGCAGTTCGCAATGAACATTGTTGTTGGTATTTATTTTATGTATATACCAAACAACATTAACAACTTTACTTGAAAGAGTTTTTAGTGCTTAGCACGAAATTTTTATTTTAATTCAATTTTTAATTGTTGGGGTAAGTGGAAAAAAATAGCTATACACTCAACCTTCGCTGTAAATAGCTGTTGAATTTTTTTTCCACTTACCCCAACAATTAAAAATTGAATTAAAATAAAAATTTCGTGCTAAGCACTAAAAACTCTTTCAAGTAAAATTTCAAAAAAAATTTAAAATTATAAATTAAAAATTAAAAATCAAAAATTTAAATTAAAAATTCAAAATCTATTATATAAAAATGAATGTGTGTGTGTGTGTGTGTGTGTCCTTTATGGACTCTCAAAGTAATCAACCGATCTTTATGAAATTTTCACAGTAGATTCGTGTGGTACTAGCGCACATAATAGGGTATATAGAATTTCGAAAAAGTGGGAACTTCCCGGAATATAGGCCCAAATGTAGACCCAGAGTGACCCAGCAAGTCTTTGAGCAATATGGGTATCAAATGAAAGGTGCTGAGCAGGCCTTCAACATAGACTTATTTTCATTGCGATGCCTAGGCCGGGTCCCCAAATATGGGTCAAAACGTGGACCCGGATGACCCTCGAAAGTTTCTAAGCGATTTTGGTATCAAATGCAAGGTGTGGATCAGGGCTTCGACATACAGATATTTTCATTGTTATTTTTTAAGTCGGTTTCCCAGAGATGGTTTAAGTAGTGGGCCCGGATGGTGATGGATGGTCCCGGTAAAGGTAAATCTAAAGGGAAAGGTAAAGGTAAAGGTAAAGGTAAAGGTAAAGGTAAAGGTAAAGGTAAAGGTAAAGGTAAAGGTAAAGGTAAAGGTAAAGGTAAAGGTAAAGGTAAAGGTAAAGGTAAAGGTAAAGGTAAAGGTAAAGGTAAAGGTAAAGGTAAAGGTAAAGGTAAAGGTAAAGGTAAAGGTAAAGGTAAAGGTAAAGGTAAAGGTAAAGGTAAAGGTAAAGGTAAAGGTAAAGGTAAAGGTAAAGGTAAAGGTAAAGGTAAAGGTAAAGGTAAAGGTAAAGGTAAAGGTAAAGGTAAAGGTAAAGGTAAAGGTAAAGGTAAAGGTAAAGGTAAAGTTAAAGGTAAAGGTAAAGGTAAAGGTAAAGGTAAAGGTAAAGGTAAAGGTAAAGGTAAAGGTAAAGGTAAAGGTAAAGGTAAAGGTAAAGGTAAAGGTAAAGGTAAAGGTAAAGGTAAAGGTAAAGGTAAAGGTAAAGGAAAAGGTAAAGGTAAAGGTAAAGGTAAAGGGAAAGACCCATTATAACATAAAAACTTTTTTTGTCGCTGCGAAGCGGGACGGGTATTTGCTAGTTCAATAATAAAAATTAAAAATTAAAGATTAAAAATTAATAATTAAAAGTAAAAATAAAAATCAAAATCAAAATAAACAAGTAAGGAAGCCTAAGTTCGAGTGGAATCGAACATTAGATACTCAGCTGTATGCTTTCATTGTTTGTTTGCGTTTGATGGAAACACGGCGTATTTTATAGAAAGCGAGTGCCGCATAAAGTGGGCGTAGCCACGCCCATTTTCAACATTTTTATCAGTCATCCAACTAAGCATATGAATATTATTCTTTGTGCAAAATTGCATTCCTTTTTTACTTCTAGTTACAAAGATGTCACGTTAAAATTCCAAAAGGGTGTTCCAGAAATATCTTTGTTAAAAAGTAGGCGTGGTCATAAACCGATTTGAATAAATTTTTGCGTGTCTGTTCACACAAGTTATAAAAGTTTATAAACCAAGTTTCGTCTTAATGTCTCAATTATTTGTCGAGTTATGGGCTCCGAAATCTCGTAGATTCCTTTGTCTAAAAAGGGGCGGTGCCACGCCCATTTTCCAAAATATTTGTATTTTTTGTTTTATGTCCATAGTTGGACTCCTGCCATAAAATTTCAATGATATATCTTTATATTTGACAGAGATATCGCTTAAAATGTTTTTATTAGGCCCCTTTATAGTTCCAATATATAAAAGTGGGCGTGGTCGTCAACCGATTTCGACAATTTTTCGTCCAAACATTTTCCTAAGTAAGTATATCACGCCTACCAAATTTCATCGATATATCTTCAACGGTTTCTGAGATATGACATATAAAACTTTCAATGTTTGGCCCTTAATAAGTGGGCGTGGCACCGCCCATTTTTCAAAATCTCACCAAATTTCTTCATAAGGGCCTGGGCTCCACACGTGGGTGAAATTTTATCACTCTAGCTCTATTAGTGACTGAGATACAAAATTTCCGCTTTTTACTATATAGGGGAAGTGGGCGTGGTCATGGTCCGATTTCCCCCATTTTCAATACCATCCGTTCCAGTCTTGATACCAACTTGCATTCCAAATTTCATCAAAATATTTCAATTTTTGCGCGAGTTATCGTGCGTAAAGACAGACAGACGGACGGACAGACGGACAGACGGACGGACATGGCTCAATCGATTTCTTTTTTCACCCTGATCAATTTGATATATATAAGTCAATATCTATCTCGATTATTTTATGGTGTTACAATCCACCGTTATGTGATTAAAACTATAATACTCTGTGTACTAGTACAGCTGAGTATAAAAATGAAAATATGATGATGTTAATCTGCCCCTCAACAAAAACCTGCGAATATACTATTCTCCAGTGGTGCCCTGACTCTCTACATTATACCTTGTAAAAGCCTTCTGCTCTATCACTACGTGGTATAATAAAATACCAGCTCTAGGCGACGTGAATGGCTGCACAATTTAATGTGTTACTTTTACGAGTGTGTTTGTAGATATGTACATATGTCAATTTGTATTTATGTTGTGTTGATGTATAAGTAAGTACGAGTATATTTTGCAACATACTACATGCATTTGTAAATTGCAGCAGTTCAATGAGGAAAAAAATAGTTCGTTGTTGTTGTTGTTGTGGTTATTTAAGAGTATTGCTTCCGTTTTATGTGGTACACTTCCGTTTTTACTATCCCTTCGTAACCACCAACCCTCTTTCGCCACTTTCGTTTCATCGTAATGGTAGATAGAAAAAAAGCAAAAAATGCATTCATGGCAGGTCAGACGGCGGCCATGTTAAGGCTTTATCTGTATTTATGCACTTACTTTGTGTGCGTGTGTATGTGTGTGGTGAATGTACGTATATATGTATGTATTTATGGCAGTATAGTTTAGATTAAATGCACAGGGTTTCGCTCGCATTTGTACAATTATCAGTGCTACAAAAAACATTCAAATAGACTTACATATATACAAACATACGTACACACATACATACATGCATAAGCATTGTGAAAATTTTTGTTTGTAAAGCGTTCGTTGGCATTTCCGCTTCGATCTTAGCGACAAAGATACATATCCATAAACATACAAACATACATACGTACCCAACAAAAAATCTACGCCTTATTTATGGTTTATTTCAGAAAATTTAAAGGCATATGAGTTGAATTTTTTGAAGTGAGCCACCTATAATTTTTTCGACGGCCATTATTTTAATGAAAGTGGGTAGTATAGCTCACAACGCTTAAACAAAAATGCGTATTTAACAATTTTTCGAAATTCGAATTATTTTCAAAGTTATAGCTATCAACACTTTTCGAAGTTCCTCAGTTTTTGTCGATTTTCTCACGATTGGTCAAACCGATTTTGCTAAATTTTGACATATATATAAAAGATGATATCTTCTAGCAAACTGCATTTCTTATTTTTGCAAATAATTTTTTTTTTGCAAACATTATTCGCAATTTTTATGTTCTGGATCACGGTCGGATGGCGATTTTGTATGATGTTGTTGGGCATTCCATTAGTAACTATTAGCAAAAAAAAAAAATTTGGGGCACTTTAAAGGCGCGGAAGTTACTTACATTTTTACAGACTTGTTATTTTTGTATGAAATTGCGAATAATGTTTGCAAAAAAAATTATTTGCAAAAATAAGAAATGCAGTTTGGCAGAAGATACCATCGTTTATGTATATATATTCGAAAAGTGCTGATAGCTATAACTTTGAAAATAATTCGAATTTCGAAAAACTGGACCAAGCGTATTTTTTTTTTTTTTGTTGTGAACTATACAAAAAAGTTTCAGAAAGCTACTACAACTTCGAAAAAAAGTGGCTCACTTCAAAAAATTCAACTAATATGTAATAATGCCTGAAATTTTTGAGATAACTCCTTATAATAAAACTTTATATGGCGTTTTAATACCTTATAATAGGGGATAATACAAAGTCGTCGCGGCCTATTTAATAATAAAAATATATTTTTATGTGAATTTTATAGAGCCAGTTTTTAATTAAGAAAAATTTTAAAATTTTTTTTGGTGGAAGTTATGGATTCATTTCGGAGACCACCACATCCCCCCATCAGACTTCTTTAGGCGGCCTCAACCGAGAGTTATGCTATGTTCATGCTGGATTTGAAACGCAACATTTTGCATTTTCGAAGATGGCTTTTCGAAAAGTGTTCATGCTGCCGCGTTTTGTCAATGCGCATTTGAGAAGTTCGAAACAACCGGAGCTAATATCCCAGATTACGCAATCAGGTGTTGAGGTTTATTTTTTTATTTTGTCTAATTAAAAAAATAGAACAAGAATTTGCAAAATATGTAATAATATAATACACTAATTTTGCAAACCAAACGTACCAACCGCTTTGGTATTAATTTTGATCTCTGTTTTTTTTACTTTCGTTCATTACATTTAGAGTGACGTCATCATGGAGCTCGTGTGCCCATGCTCATGCTGCTCTATATGCGTAATCTTGTAGGTATTTCGTTCTTGTATTGCCAGAGTGTTGCCACTATTTTCCATTCGAATGGCAAATTTTTTCGAAGATTTCAGGGTTGCTTTCTGCGTTAGCATTCAAAACGCAAAAAAATAGTTGCGTTAAGTTGCATTTTGGTGGTGGCATTTGTATGGAGAAATTTAACATTTAATGTTGCGTTTTGGACTTAACGCAAAACTGCCTCCGAAACGCAAAACGCAGGCTCACCATGAACATGCTATTAGAAAGTTAATATTCATACATTTATATACATTTATGTATGTATGTATCGGAATAAGATGAGCGTGTGCACTTAACCAACCACTTGCTTGCATGTCAGTTGAAAAAAAAAACTAAATATATTTTTCTAAGCGTCAATCCTTCTTTCGACGACAATACGCAATTTTTTACGTTCGCCGCACATTCTGCTGTCTTTGCCCGTGTTTACTCATAAAACTCGATTCCCTCTCTCTCTCTCTCTCTCTCTCTCTCTCTATTTGAGTTGTGTGCGCATAACAAAAAATTAAGTATTAAAACATTTACAGCAGAGCTAATGAGCGCCTAACAGCAAGCAGCGCTGCCAGCGTATTACAGTTTTAACAGCTTAGCGCTGGCTTAGGTTTATGGATGTTTTTGCAGGGTACATACAGTTTTGTGCATACCAACAATTGTTTGGTTATTTTTGCTTCATTTTTTGTTTCCTTTTCGTTTTTGGACAAACTTTTTACAAAATGTGTGTAGTCTGCGAAAATTGCAAAACACTAAAAGAAATTAAATTTTAATTAGATTCTGCGAAATGGCATTACACGGCACAGCAAGCACTATTATTCGTTTTATTTTATATACTCTCATACCTACATATATGCGTATGTACATACATGCCAAGTTGGTGGTAAAGAAGGCGTAACAAATGCCATAAGATGCATAATAATATTTGTTATCTTGCAAGTTCTTTTTTTTTTTGCCTTTCGCTGTAGTAAAATTTTACAATGCTTATCAAATTTGCATAAGAAAGATTTTAAAATTTAATTTTTTCCTTTTTTTCTTTTGAAGAGAAGAAAGTAGATAAACTAAATGGCGTCACTTCCAGCCCTTTGCTGACCTAATCACAACTTCTACAGCTGCTGTCTTAAGTGGTGTTTGTACTTTTGGTGTATTTAACAAATGGTTCCATAAATAGACTTTAAGTTTGAAGTTTTTTGGAAACAGAAATCGAATCCAGCAGCTCCTGCAGGCACCTGTAACAAGTTGACAAGCGATGAAAAGAAAACAGCAACAACTTTTTGCTTAACATTAGGCAAATTTTCGCTGAAGCTTTTGGAACTTGATCTGCGTCGAATTCGTCTGCAAAGAAAATATATCCAGGGTATATACCGTGGTACATATACATACATACATATCTTACAACAAACCTGAACAAATGTTCCTGCACTTGCCCATCGGTAAAATCATCATATGGAAAACGGCAACTTTATTGACGGCAAAGGCAAGGCGAATGCACTTTGTAAACATTCCACACTCTGTTTTTTTTTTTTTTTGTTAGTACCAACGAAATTTATGGGCGCTTATGAATATAGAAAATATTTAATCGCCTTAATATGAGCTCGTCCATGTAACAAAAGCGTAATTTAATTTTCAAGCACAGCCGCATTTATCGCCTACAAAGAGTTGGTGCAAAAGGCATGGAGGGCAGAGCACATGCAATTTTGTAATAGAAGCAGACTTAGATAGAGCTCCAACAGCAGGTGAGTAAAATTAACGCCAAACAGCTGTGCAAGTGTGCCGGTGTGCAGCACACCCAGGGGGACTATGCAGTTGCAACAACAAAACCAACAAATGCTTACTGGCCACCGCCGGCAGACATTATCGCCGGTAAAATGTTGGTACATACGCGGCACGTCAGCGTCAACAACGCCACCATCGCCAACAACAGCAGCATCACCGCCAGCCAGCAGCGTGTGTTGCTTCGCCTGCCACCCGAGCGCGCGGCTAATGACGCGAACGCGATTACGCCAGACTTTTATGATGTGATGCCGTGACTTGGCTTTTTGTGATTTATGATCGCGGTTGGCATTTTGCTGAAAGCACAGCGCAGCGGAAAAGGCATAAAAGCTGTTGGTGCGTTTTGTTGGACGACGGTGGAGATGCGCGTTGATAAAATTTAGCTTCAAGTGAGTTGTTGTTGTTTTATGGTTTATGGATAGCGAGCCGGACATAAAAGCTGTGCTAATGAATTAAAGAAAAAAGAACGAGAAGGTGAAGGTGAATTGATAAATGAATCATTTTCACATTAAATTTTAGGGTCAAATGTACGTACATACATACATATGTACACTCAGGGAAAAAAATTATAAAAAGATATAAAAACGTGCTCAAAATGGGCAAACACGTACATATTTGAAAGTGATGTAAATTGTAAAATATTTAAATGAAGAAAAAACGTTTTAAATTTAAAAATGTTTATTTTTATTTTAAGCACTATGAGAAAAAACGTTGCAGTGTTCTCCATGATACAAAAAAGAAGGTAGTGTGAACGTCAAATTTTTGTTGCCATATTAACTATCTGAGAATTATATGGATTATGACATTTCGTGCTGCCATACTCAATGCTAAAAATCCTCCATGTTATCCTTATCCTTATGTTAATTTTTATTTCCATGGTTACCATGGTAAGGAATATCGCGATGCCTCGGAAAGAAAGAACGCCGCCTACAGGGCTACATTGTGTGCCAAATTTAGATGAAAAGATACTAAAATGATTTTTTTTTGCGAAGAACCTATTTCAGAATTAGGTATTTAAATATTAAAATAAAGGAATATAAAATTAGTAACGCATCTAAAAAACTAAAGAAAACTACAACATAAAAATTTAAATTAAATTTACATTCTTATATAACTGTTAAAAAATTTGTTAATAAATATGTTTTTTAAATGTTAAAATATTCTTGTATAAAACATTGAAACCAAATTTTGATAAGAGTTTTCGACTTAGACTAATAATTCCATAAATCTATTTAATTCTTTATGAATAACTCATTATTTTATTTTCTTTGAAAAGATTTTTTTCAATACATTTTGTTTAAGCTTTGATGGGAGAGGGGAAGGCGAGTTGCTTTTTTGGAGGGAATTGGAGTGGGTTTGGCTACGGGGAGGTGTAGCATCTTTTTTTGGGTAGAGTGGGGGTGGCTACGGGGAGGTGTAGCATCTTTTATGCGAGTGTGTACATATGTACGTGTGTATGTACATATGTGCATATATTGGATGTATATATGCACATACATACCATATTTTACAACCCTTGAATGTATTCAGTTGGGGAGGAGCGTGATTGCGGCTCCAAGGTTGGGCGAGAGTGCCAACCTCTTTTTCGTTTGTGAAAAATCCCGAGTACGATTTGCTCCTTCATGCTATATAGCTCGAACAATGCATAAGACGGCTGAGAATTACCGCAGTTTTTCACAGCCGCATGCAAATGCACGAACGAAAGCTATACAGCATAAGTTGCATAAACATACTCGCCCCCCTAGACAGCTTAATCGTCTAGTAGTTATCCCATGAGGAGCCGGTTATCCGGCTCGAAGGACCATGTATAATGTTGAGGCCTTATGTAAAACAAAGCTTACACATACGTTTCGGTATATATAGTACTGTAATTGCCCTTTTCCCTATTTATTCTTTAAAACCCTTTTTTTGATTTTCACTATATATGTATTTATTAGATTGATTGTTTTGTTAAATATTCAAATTTTAATTTTTAATTTGCACAAAAACGAAGTCGCGAAATTAATGTGGTGGCGGTCGAACCGAAACTATATACATATTGAACGATGGTGAGCGATGAGAGCGACTAGAGCTGTGTGGTGAGTTTTTCGGCTTCTCCACCGGGTGACACTTAATCGGAAAACTCGATCATGTTCTCAACATGCTCCCCCGCCGGTTGTCTCGTCTCCCTGAGCTCCGCCTCCAATTTGTCGAGAGCTTCCCTGGCGTCGGCCACCAACCGTCGTAATTTTTGGCGACGGTTTTGCGACGAGCGGCTCTGGATCGAACGGTTGGGTGGTGGTACTCGGCGCTTGTTCCGCACGCGATGTAGTAGGGTGTGGTGTCCCAGGCCGCATCGGCGACAACTAGATGCCGAATCACATGCTCCAGTGGTGTGAGAGGTGGCAAGGCAGTTGACACAATGCCGGTGCGTCTTCGCGCACTCGTAGCGCTCTTCGGGCTTCATAGCCAAAAATGCGCGACATTGTCGCAGTACGTGACGAAGCCCGCATAATCGGCATTTTGGCTGCTCCTGCTGACGTCGAGATCTGTAATTATAAATATATGGTTTTTTCGTTTTCGTTACTAAATAAATGAACATGGACGTTGAAGGGAAGGGTTAAGAGTCGAACTGATTACAATAATGATAAAGGAGAGAACACACGTAATGTGTAAAGAATTGGGGTATAGCAAGTCTAGGCAGGAGGTAGCACACAAAGTTTGGTTATATTTCGGGTGAGCACTCCTGATTGGGTCTTGATTTCCACAACACGAATGTTTTTATCCGAGCCAGGGTGGAGCTTAATTACCCGACCGTAACGCCATTCATTGGGAGGTAGTAAATCGTCTTTTATTACTACCAAGTCTCCTTCTTGTATATTGCGCTGGGGACATTTCCATTTATATCGCTTGTGTAACTCTGTCAGGTATTCATTCTTCCATCGTACACTGAATTGGTGATGGAGAACTTTAAGTTTTTGCCATTTGTTGACTAGTGACAAATTATCACCGTTTTCTTCGGGTAGTGATAATAGGGGTGCTCCTCGTAGGAAATGCCCTGGAGTTAAAACGAGTGGATCCTGTGGATCTTCCGACATCGGGGAAAGCGGTCTTGAGTTGAGAACCGCTTCTATGCGCACCAATAGGGTGGTAAGTTCTTCGAAGGAGAATTTATGGTTGCCAGCAACTTTTGTGAAATGTATTTTAAAGCTCTTGACGGCGGCTTCCCATAAACCTCCCATGTGAGGAGCGTAGGGGGGTATGAATTCCCAAGTAAATCCATGGACTGCATATTTCTCTGCTATGTCTTTAGCTACTTCTTTGAGAAAAGCGGTAAACTCCCGCTGCAACGCGCGTTGTGCGCCCACAAACGTTTTTCCATTATCGGAAAGCATCTTATGAGGAATGCCTCGTCGACCGCTGAATCTGGCGAAGGCTGCTCGAAAAGAGTTAGTGCTGAGATCCGAACACAATTCCAAATGTATGGCTTTTGTTGAAAAGCACACAAACACGCATACATATGCCTTTACATAAGGCGATCGTCGGAGTGGGCCCGTTTTTACGAGAAACGGCCCGGCGAAGTCGACTCCGGTAGTGTGGAAGGGGAGTGAGTACGTGGATCTCGCTGGAGGTAATGCAGCCATTATCTGCGATCTCATCTGCTGCTTAAAGATCGTGCAAATCTTGCAATGAAAAATGCACTTTTTGACCTTTTGTTTAAGTCGGGGTATATAATACTCTTGCTGTACCATTCGGATCATCAACTGCTTTTCAGCATGTAGTAGGGTAGAGTGGAGGAAATCTAACAGGAGAGAGGAGAATTTTGATTTATCGGGGATGATAATAGGGTGCCGCTCGTTATAACTGAGGGCGGCATGGGAAAGTCGGCCATTGACCCTTATTATTCCTGCTTTGTCTAGCATTGGGTTTAATGTCAGCAAGGGGTTCCTTTTGGCAATGGGTTTTCCTTCATGCAAGAGAGCTACGGTTTCTCCATAATAACGTCGTTGGGTTTCGATGATGAGGCGGATTTTTGCTTGTGTTATTTCCTCCTGGGTTAATATTGTGGTAACAGCAATTTTTTGTTTCCTTGCCTTTCGGATGAAACGTAGTATGTATGCGGTTACTCTTAGCGCACGGGAGAATGACGAGAAACGATCGAGTGTATCTGTTTGTTCAGTGGCGTGAAAACTTGCTAGCTGTCGTTGTTCCGGGGGATATAGATGTTGAGACACGGTTTTTGGCCAGGAATTTGCCGGGCAGATCAGCCAACTGGGTCCTTGCCACCACAGTGGACAATCGACGAGATCTTGAGGTTTGCATCCGCGGGTACCCATATCGGCTGGGTTGTCATTGCCGGAAACATGTTTCCAAGTAGCATTGCTCACGAGGCCCAATATCAGCGATGTTCGATTGGCTACATAGGTTTTCCAGCTATGGGGTGGTTTTTCTAACCAGGCTAGTACAATTGATGAATCGCACCACAGTGTGAGCTCATGTGGGGGTAAATGGAGTTCTTCACGAATCTGCTTTACCAGTTTGGCTAATAACACTGCTCCACAAAGTTCCAACCGAGGGAGGCTTACGGTTTGGAGGGGTGCTACTTTGCTTTTCGCAGCGAGCAGGTGAGAGGAAAATGAGTTTTCGCTTGATTGTACTCTCAGATAAACGCAAGCACAAAATGCCTTTTCGGAGGCATCCGAAAATCCATGTATTTGGATAGATTTATCCGGGGAATACTGTACCCACCGTGGTATTTTGATATTCTGGATTTCGGATAAATTTTCATAAAATGAGCTCCATTTTTGGAGGGCTCCGGGTTTCACGGTTTCATCCCAATCCGTTCCTTCCATCCATAATTGTTGCATAAGCATTTTAGCCAGGATCATTATTGGCGATAGCCATCCTGCGGGGTCAAATAGTTTCGCTACTGCTGATAAGATCTGTCTTTTTGTGCGAGAGTTTGCAGCGGACAGTGGGTCGTATGAATACGAAAACGTGTCTGTTAGTGCGTTCCATTGAATTCCAAGCGTTTTTGTGCAGCTAGCGTCTTGGAATTTTAAAAAATCTGCATCTAACAGATCCGACTTTGGGATGGGTTCAAGGATCTTTTGGTTGTTGGATGTAATTTTCCTTAATGGAAATCCTGCCGATTTGAGGGCTTCGATAACTTGTATCATTGAGTTGAGAGTGGACTGTATATCGTGACCACCAGATAGAATATCATCTACATATGTTTCTCGTAACAATATGTTTTTTGCTAAAGGATATTCGTGTTGGCAGTCTTCTGCCAGTTGATGAAGGGTGCGTATTGCTAAGTAGGGTGCACAATTAACACCGAATGTGACCGTTTTTAACTCAAAGTCTTCGATTGGACTTTGAGGGGATTTACGAAAGAGGATTCGCTGGAAGGCTTGGTCTTCTTTATGGACGAGAATCTGACGATACATTTTTTCTATGTCGCCGTTGAACACAAACTTGTATAACCGCCAGTTGAGTACGACCAGCATTAAGTCGTTTTGAAGGATGGGGCCGGTATGGAGGACATCGTTTAAAGAATTACCGGAGTGAGATAATTTTGAGGCGTTGAAAACGACTCGTACCTTAGTGGTTTTACTGTCGGGTTTTATGACAGCGTGATGGGGTAAATAAAATGAAAAATATTTTCCATTTTTAACTACTTCTTTGGGTTGAGCTGATTCCATATGATCCATTGTTAAATATTCGTTGAGCACCTCGGAATACTTATCCCGTAGTTCTGGTTTTCGCTCAAGCGTTCGCTCTATGCTTATGTATTGTTGTTGTGCTGCTGGTCGTGAGTGTCCGAGGGCGATATCTTCGGGGAATTCTGCCTTGAATGGCAGTTTAACCCTGTATCGGCCATGCTCTTCACGGATCGTTGTTTCTTTATACAATGTCTCGCAGTATTCGTCTTCTGCGGACCGTGATTGAATGGGATGGATTTCTTCCTGCTCCCAAAATTGCCGCAGTAGGTTATTGAGGGTTTCGTTGCTAACTTCGCTAACGTGGGTGTGGTATGTGTTTACTTGCTCCGATATTGGGCCGCTTACGATCCACCCGAATATCGTGTTTTGAGCCAGTAAAGTTCCACTTATGTTGTGTTGTATGCCTTCCGTGAGGATTTGTGGAGTAATATCACTGCCGATCAACATATCGATTTTCGCCGGGTGGAAACAATTTGGATCCGCTAATGTTAAATCGGACAGGTCTTGCAGATCGATAGTGGAAATTCTTGTTGAAGGTAAAAAGTGAGTGAGCTTTGGTAAAATTATTGCTCGAGCCTCAATTCTTTGCGTTAAGTCTTTTGAACATACGGTTAGTTCACAGACTTTGTTGGAGTTACTTACGACCATTCCTCCCATTCCCGATATTTGATGATGGGATTCCCTTGTGGGAAGACCAAGGAGCTTTTGTATGCGGGATGATACAAAAGTCTTTTGGGAGCCTTGGTCTATAAGGGCGCGGATTTTGTGGTATTCGCCAGCATAGTATATGGGTACTATTGCTGTGGGTAGTAGAGTGGTTCCGTGGTTACTCGAGAAATGAGTAGAAACCTGGGTTATATCCTGTTGTGAGGAGCCTGGAGGTGTAGGTGTCCTGGCCGTTTGTTGTGAAGTTGTAGGCCGTTCGTTGTCCGCTCTCCTTTGAGTACTTGCTTGGGTCCTTTGAGATCTGGGAGTTGGTTGTGTTCCTGAACTTCCGGTTTCAGTATGGAGTAACGAATGATGCTTTTTCTGACAGTACACGCAAGTGAAACTGCTTTTGCATTCATTCTTGTGGTGAGAAATGGAGAGGCAATTTTCGCAGTAATTGTTCTCTTTCACATATTTAAGGCGATCTGACACAGATAGATTTCTGAATCTTACGCATGATTTCATGGCATGATTCTGTTGACATAGTTTACACGAAGCGGATCTATTATAGTCCGTGTGATATGTCTGGGTTCTATTCTTACTCTGTAGGGTTGAGTTTTGGTTCACTGATTTTGGTGTAAAACTCGAGAATTGGGATTTGGGTTTGCCTGGCCTGTATGTGCTAAGCCTTTCAACTACCTCGTATCGACTTGTTAGGAATTTGTTCATATCTGACCATAGTGGAAGCTCTTTTCGAGAACTAAGGGATTGTTCCCATAGTGACAATGTTTCACTTGGCAGTTTGGATGAACATAAGTAGACGAGGATCGGGTCCCAATCACCGGTCGGGATTTCTTGGGTTTTGAGGGTTGATATGCAGTTGTTGATCGTGGTCTGCATTTTTTGTAGTTGTTCACCGTTTTCAGTGAATATTGTGGGTAGATTGAATAATGTTTTTAGTTGATTATCAACTAGTATTCGACGATTTTCGTACCGTGATTTCAGCGCTTCCCAGGCGAGATCGAAATTTTCATTGCTCAATGGATATTGCTTTACCATCAGTCCAGCCTGTCCTTTTGTTTTTAGGCGTAAGTGGTAAAGTTTCTGAGCTGGGGTTAATTTGGGGTGGTTTTTGTAGACTGCCGTGAACATGTCCCTGAATGCCGGCCAATCTTCGTACCCACCATAAAATGTTTCGGTGTCGCAAGGTGGTACTTTGAGGTAAAAACCATTATCACTGGGGTTATTAGGTGTACTGGTGGTTGTGGCTTGCTGGGATGTACTGGGCGTGTTAAAAAGCTGTAAAGCTTCCAACATTTCTGATTTGCATGTCTGATAACTCTCCATGCATTTTGAGTACTTTTGTTCTACTGACCCACTGAGATTAGTATAGTTATCAGAAAAATTAACCGCCCTATGGGAATCCACCAACCTTGTCCACGTTTTTTCAAGATCCTCCAACTTAACCTTAAGTAAAAACTCTGAAAGGTCAGTTGCTTGAGAAGGGGACCATTTTGAGCAGTAAACCTCGACCTGATTACTATCGTAAATGAATTGCTGTAAGCATTGGTCAGCGGGGGTAAGAGGTAGGTGTTCAGCGTCGTTCTTTCCCATTGTATGTAGTTTTTAAAATCAAATATATATATATGTGTACTTTATTTTATTTTTAATTTATCTTTTATGTTCTTGTCCCACTGTATGTGTAATTGGGATATCGCCGCTTGTCTCAGCGTTTCTGAGTACAAGTTTGTATATATGTATGTTTGTCTGAACTGAGACAAAATAAGTAGATAAATATGTATATATATATTAAAGAGTGCGTGTGTGGAAAATGCTAGTGGCTGAGAAACCAAAAACAATTGTCGCTACCAAATCTGCTTTGCCGAGTATTAAATATTTTGCCTTCACTTTTGTTTTTATATATATATGTATATAAACGTATTTATATATTTTTTGGGAGACTTATTTTCGGGGTGTGTATGTTTTAGCAAAATTTGGAAGAGCTACGAACTAAGAGTAGGGTTAGAACAAACCGTTTGCCAATTATATATTTGTATGTTTTTGTGCGGGTTTTTGCACTCGATAGAAATTTTGTTATTGTTATATATTGAATCTATATACACAACGGCTTTTCATGGGTGTATGTATGTACGAAGCCAATACAGTTGGAAACAGATTTTTATAAGTTTTGGGGAGCTAAGGTATTTTTGAGACTGTACTTTAACTAATGATATATGGATTTTTTTTTTTTTTGTTGTAGGGTGGGCCGTATCTTTCGACAGGGGGACAATATACATATAATTGTATGATATGTAGATATGTATGTACTTATGTATATGTGGGTGAATATGCAGCAATATGAATAGAGTAACTTACTCTGACATTGGTTCTAGTGATTGTTGTTTTAATGTTGGCTAATTCCTCTTTTTATTTTTATAAATTTGTTTTTTTTTTTTTTTTTTTTTTTTTTTTTTTTTTTTTTTTTTTTTTTTTTTTAACAATAGTTCAGTTTTTTTTTCTTTTGATAAATAATAATTTCTTCACTTATTTTTGTTTGTTTTTTTTTTTTGTAAATAATAATTTCCTCACTTATTTTTGTTTGGCTGTGATAACAGATTATGTGTTTTTTTTTTTTTTTATATACTATGTACTTATTTTAGGTCTCTGCTTTTTTTTTTTTTTTTTTTTTTTTTTCACCACTGTATTTGTATGTATAAGATGACACCTTTTTTTTTTTTTGTTTGATTATACTTGTTGGTTTAGATGTTCATCCACTTATGCACATATATGAATATGTATTTATTTTCACTTAGACTTTTGTTTCTCACTTTGATTCTTATGTAAATGTATATGTCTTTTCGATTATTTTTCACTTTATACCAACTATTTCACTTTTTTATGTAGTATATACGTATATGTTTGTTGTTTTTTTTTTTTTTTTTTTTTTTTTTTTGTCTTAGATTTCGCGCGGGTTTTTTGTTGGCGACGAAAGGACCATGTTTAAGCTTTGATGGGAGAGGGGAAGGCGAGTTGCTTTTTTGGAGGGAATTGGAGTGGGTTTGGCTACGGGGAGGTGTAGCATCTTTTTTTGGGTAGAGTGGGGGTGGCTACGGGGAGGTGTAGCATCTTTTATGCGAGTGTGTACATATGTACGTGTGTATGTACATATGTGCATATATTGGATGTATATATGCACATACATACCATATTTTACAACCCTTGAATGTATTCAGTTGGGGAGGAGCGTGATTGCGGCTCCAAGGTTGGGCGAGAGTGCCAACCTCTTTTTCGTTTGTGAAAAATCCCGAGTACGATTTGCTCCTTCATGCTATATAGCTCGAACAATGCATAAGACGGCTGAGAATTACCGCAGTTTTTCACAGCCGCATGCAAATGCACGAACGAAAGCTATACAGCATAAGTTGCATAAACACATTTAAAATGTTAAAATATACCCATTATATCGGCTGATTGTTGTCTTCATTTGTTTTGGTGATTAGCATATGTGAAAAACACCATTTCATTTAAAACACCCAATATTTTGTTCAAATATATACCCTCTGCCAAAAACTTTTGATTGGGCAACGCTATCCTAAATTTTGACTTAAAGTAAGACGTCAATAATCCATATTATAATCAAAAATGACAAAGTCAAATTGACAATGGAACTACCATGTTTGTTTGTATCATGGTGTTCTCTATATCATTTTCTCTTCCGGATTCGAAATTGTATCCAATGGCATTCTCTTCATCTTCTCTCAATCCGAGTCCCAACTTGTTCTCCTCTTATTTTCTACTTCGCCTTAACTGTTTGCTATCTTTGTTTCTTATTCTCCTTATTCTCCTTTTTCTTCTTTATTTTATATTCTCCTCCGGATTCGAAACATGACATCAACCTGAAATTCAATCCAACGCCATCACATAGTGGAACATTAAACATTATATTGAATTGTAGTAACCTATTTATGCTTCCCATTTCCTAAAAAAGATTCCATGAATTATATGAACCATTGTAAAAACAAAATTTAAAAAAAAAAAAAATCGATTCTCATTATTGTTTTTGCTGGATTTCTCGCAAAAAAATATTTTCTCAGAAAAAAATTTTTAACAAAGAACGAGTTTTTGAAGCAACATTCATTTTCATTTTTAATTTAAGTATGTTTCTTCTTAAATCCAAAATGCATTTTTACTTCAAAAATTTCATTCTTAACTCATTTTTAATTTAAAAATTTTCGTTGTTAAAATAAAAATGGTTTGGCTTAAAATGTGCATTATGAAAACAAAAATTTTATTTTTGATTTTAAAATGCTGTTTTTCCCTGAGTGTATGTATGTGCTTATGTAGCGGACACACATAGTCCGACCGTTTCTCGTTCAGCGTTCTTAAAGCAATGTAAATAAATTTTATTATTATTCTGCATAGAATATTAAAAAATATGTAAATATTTTTATAAAATAAGTTGCTCACAATCTAATTTTCGAACAATCCTCAGCGCATGCGCATTCTTATTCTTATGCGTAAGCAAACCTTATTTTTAGTCACTCATACGACACGGAGAACCATAATTTGCGCTTAGAATTAAAGAGTGAAGTCAAATAGATTTACATACTTACCACATACATATATTATAGCTATGAAGGCTTTCTAAAGCAATTTAAATATTAATCAATTTAAAAAATAAAAACGATTTGAATAATATTTTTTTTTTCATTTATTTGCTCTTTTCATTGCCTTTTATATGTATGTACAATGTACATTGTACATAACATGTACATTTTTTTTCCATGTTACAGTATTCCAGTGCATATTTATCCAAATGCCAGCTGCATTTATTGTAAAACACGTTGTTTACATTTTTGTGAGTGTTTTATGCGCTCGCTGCTGGACCACTGGGGCAATACAATAAAGCTTTATTGTAATTTTTTACGCTCCATTTGTGAGGCTTTTGTTTGTAATTTTTTGCTTTTGTTTTCTGTTTTTAATTCCGGCAACATTGCAATTGTTTTTTTTTTATGTTTTTATTTTTTTGTTGCATAGGGGGATTACATGCACAAGCATGTGTAGGCAAACAGCAAAATAAATAAAATGGCTTTGTTCAGAAACTCAGTTTGAAGCGCAACCTGATTTTGTAGTACAAGCAGAGCGTTCATAAACGTAAATTTTGCATGAAGCATCGCTCATCACAATCATCAAAATAATAATTACTGCCGCTGTTGCGCTTCATGCTGCGTTTCTGAACATAGCCTATATTTGAATTTTGTATCAACAATACACAGCGTGCCCCTGCAGAGCATTCAGCACGCGGTGAAGGGCAAGCGCCAAAAAGCAAATTTCAAGCGCTGGCATACAAACAAAGCTTTGTTAAAATAAAGTACATTTGTGCATATCCTGCAAAAACATCCATAAGCAAAAGCTGGCAATAAGGAATGCGCTGGCAGCGCTGCTTGCTGTTATGCGCTCATTCACTCATCTCCAAACTTTTTTTTAGTTTTCTGTTAAGCGCTCACATCCCAAATAGCGAGAGGGAATTGAGTTGGAATTAAGTTTTATGAGCAAACATGGGCAAAGAGAGCACAAGCCGTAAAAAATGCTTATTGAGTAAACACATAGTAGATGGCCGCATAAAAAAAGATATTCAGTTTTGCTTCAACTGACATGCAAGCAAGTGGTTGGTTGAACGTGCACGCTTGTCTCATTCTTTATACATATGTATAAATATATGTATATTAGGGTGGGGCGATTTGTATGGATGGAAATTAATCGATACCGCGCCATCGAAATTCGGATTCCTCTCATTTTTCTGAGTAGAAAACTCCTCCACGACATTTGTCTAAAATTAATTTTGATGTTCCGGAATTTGCTTTTTATGGACGAAGACGTATTTTTGAAAATAAAAATTTGGCAAAATTCGACAAAAAAAATAACCAAGCCAATATGCACATCGAATTGAAGCAGAATTTTATGCTGAATCCAGATGTGAAATCAGAATTAAAATCGGATGATCTGTTTTCGAGATATAGCCTGATTTCCGGTTATGGAGGCTGAATGCCGAAAATCGCATATTTTCGCGATTTTCTCTTGCTGTGTACAATATATCTTAAGGTTTGTTGCAAATTTCTTAAAGATAGATCAATACAATATATAAGCAATATTTTAAAATATTAATTTATCTTCCGGTATAGGAAAACTAGACTGCATTCTTTTTTCCTTAGCCCAAAATCGCTCTATGGGATCTCCATGTTATAGTCATTCGATATCGATGATTTTCGCTGACAGCGCTTTGTGTAAAATAAATGCTTCAAATCCAAAATTTCAGAATTTTAACTGCAAAAAACGAAGAGTTGTTCCCTAATACGTAGACTTATGCTGATTGAAAACTGTATTTTGCTTCCAATAGTACCCTATGGCGTATGAGTAACCTTGAGTTTTTTTAGAGTTGAATAAAGCAAAAAAACAAGTCCCAAACAGTATACGTCTACGTTTTAGGGTATAACTCTTAAATTTTTGCAGCTAAAATTCTGACATTTTGGATTTGTAGCATTTATTGTACACAAAGCGCTGTCAGCGAAACTCATCGATATCGAATGACTATAACATGGAGATCCCATACCGCGATTTTGGGCTAAGGAAAAAAGAGTGCATTCTAGTTCTCCTATACCGGAAGATAAATTAATATTTTAAAATATTGCTTATATATTGTATTGACCTATCTTTAAGAAATTTGCAACAAACTTTAAGATATATTGTACACAGCAATAGAAAATCGCGAAAATATGCGATTTTCGGCATTCAGCCTCCATAACCGGAAATCAGGCTCATCCGATTTTAATTCTGATTTCACATCTGGATTCAGCATAAAATTCTGCTTCAATTCGATGTGCATATTGGCCTGGTTATTTTTTTGGCGATTTTTGCCCAATTTTTATTTTCAAAAATACTTCTTGGTCCATAAAAAACTAATTCCGGAACATCAAAATTAGTTTTAGACAAACATCGTGGAGGAGTTTTCTACTCAGAAAAATGAGAGGAATCCGAATTTCGATGGCGCGATATAGGTTAGTGAATCGCCCCACTCTAATGTATATGTATAAATATTAACGTTTCAACCTTAGCAAAACACATTGTTTTGCAGCGAAACAAAAAACGACCTTTTGTTATCCCTTATTATAATAATATAATATAATACAATGGCGCTATTATAACTCTGACGAGTTTTATGGCCGAGCTTGTCTCCCAATTCGAGGTGTGCTCCTTTTTGTTTTTCCTACTAATCGGGTGGACCTACAGTTTTATGCCGGCCCCAAACGGCGAATGCATTTTTTGTGAGAAGCTTTTTCATGGCAGAAATACACTCGGACGGTATGCCGCCCACTGCCGAGAGGTGACCGCTGCTCTTAAAAAACCAATAATTGGATTTTTACTAATTAGAAAAATTTTTTGGTGTTTTGCTCAGACCGTGGTTTGAACCCGAGACCTCTGGCATAGCAGGCGAGCACTCTACCCACTGCACCACAGTGGTGCGCTTAATATAAGGAATTTTCTGAGACTTATTTTCCATGACGAATAAGCCTTTGTAATAAGAGAGAGAGAAAGAGAGAGAGAGAGAGAGAGAGAGTAGTCCTTATGGAAAATCAGCTTTATTATAAGCCTTTGTCCATACAACTGTTGTTTTAAAAGCCTAACCTTATGGAATACAACTGAAATAAGGAGTAAATTGTTGGTGGGTATGTCTGCATAGATGAACATATACATAGAAGTGTTTGTGTATGCACGTATGCATATTGCCCAATATATGTTGGATAACTGCGCTTTTTGCTAAAAGATTTCAACAATGCCATGCCAAGTATGATACACTGGAGAGTTTTAAACGTTGATCGAGGCACGGGAACTCTTAAAACATTTTCAACAATAATTTTTTTTTTTATGGAATAGAACTGAAATAAGGAGTCATTTTTTGGTGGGTATGTCTACATATATGAACATATGTATACAAGTTAACCCAAAACGTTTAATCGTCAGCAGAATTCCTTTATAAATATTGTTTGCATAACATCCGCTTAAGACAATACTACAACTGTTATGTTGACGACAAATATCGATGTAAAAAGATACGGCTTATTGCACAGGTAGCGAATTCACCGCGGTTAACAATAAACACCTCAAACCGTGTGATTCGCTTAGTCAGCATGCGCCAAATAAATCGAACGTTGATGAAATAAGACCGGCTAATGAAGAGACAGTCAATTCACTGCAGTTAACACCTCGCACCGTGGGATGCGCTTAGTCAGCGATCAATAAGTAGCCAAATATCGGTAGCGGCAGCGACATCACCGAATATCGTTGGCAGCGGGTAGAACTTACGCTGCAAGCCCGACGGCAGTGGCAACGGCGGCGAAGGCTTCCCCAACTTAGGTTTTAAGTTAAGTTAACTTTAAGAATCAGAAGATAACTAGAAGCAATAAACGTAAGACGTTATAATATCGAACCCGGCGCAGCTGATTAATTTGTCAAGGCAGGAAGGCATCATAGAATAAGTGGCGCCCAACCGATAAGATACCCACCCGCAGAAGGATCACGGAGATAATATACTTAACATAACATAATATACTTAAATAACAATATGGAATGGAAAACCTTAAAATTGTAAGTTGAGTGCTCGAAAAAAAACATAATAAAGAAAGTGACTGTGTAGAAGATTAAATCTAAATATAATAGTGCTTTAGTAGAAAGAGATAAAAAAAAAGTGATAGTGAGGAACTTAAATAAAAATCAACTAGTGTTTTGAGTCTCAGCTAGGCTATTATTTCCCATTTTATAACAGTTTGATGATTAATACTGACAACAGTTTAGAAGAGCTGTTAGACAGAATAAGTAACTTGCAGGTTTCAGGGACAAGGAACACAATGGATGCGAACCAAATAACGATTTTAGTGCAGGCTGCTGTCGCTGCCGCACTGAAACAACAGCAAGAAGCTTTCTAACAGAAAATAGACCGACTTACAGAACAGGTTATGAGTACAAAAACGGAGAAAAAACCACAAACTTTTGAGCCGGTGAAAATCATACCAGGGGTTAAATGTGAAGAGCCTTTAGATCTAGTGAAATCTTTGCCGGAGTTCGATGGACAAATCAGCACTTACGTTTCATGGCGCCAGGCCGCCCACACAGCGTATGAGGTATTTCGGGAATATCGGGGTAGCTCGAGGCATTACCAAGCTGTAGGGATAATTAGAAACAAACTGAAAGGATCCGCTGATGCCGTATTGGCCTCGTTCAATACAGTTCTTAATTTCGACGCAATTATTGCGAGACTGGACTTCACATACGCGGACAAGCGACCGATATACCTTATAGAACAGGAGCTTTCTACCCTTCGTCAGGGCAACCTTTCGGTTCTAAAATACTTCGATGAGGTGGAGAAGAAATTAACTCTCCTCACAAATAAAACTATTATGACCCACGACGGTTCCATTGCCGAATCAATTTGCGCAAAGTATCGAGCAGACGCATTGAGGGTATTTATTTCGGGTCTGAAAAGACCTTTGTGCGACATTATTTTCGCGTCTCGACCAGACGATTTGCCAAGTGCTCTAGCCTTAGCACAAGAGGTTGAGTCGAATAGGGAACGATACGCGTTCGCTACAAGCTTCGCGGCGTCTAACGAAGACCCTAACAAATTCAAGAGAATCGGTGACAGTACCTCGGAACAAAGAACTCGAGCACCACAAAAGAACCCACATTTTTCTAATAGACAACCGAAAAGGGATAGTAACACAAACGATCAACAGGATCAACCAACACCAATGGACATAGACCCATCAGAATCGCGGCTGCGCCAGAATACCAACTGGCGTCAATCGCAAAAAATAAACCAGGGCCAGCAACAATATCGAAGCAACATAAATCAGGGCCCTAGCTTTAACGGAAAACAGCAAATTGCTAAACGGCAAGCCGAATCAGGTAGGAGTACTGGTCCAAAAATGCAAAGAGTAAACAAATTAAGCCAGGAGAGTGATGAGACCGCCTATTACAAGGAGGCCGAAGAGGCAACCGAGGACCTCGAGGAAGAGCAACTCAATTTTTTAGGGGGACGTCCTTGCTCCCGTGGATCGAGCGAGGAATAGGGCACCATGGGAAAAAAGTGAAATTATTAGTAGACACAGGCGCGTCAAAGAACTACATTAAACCCTTGCCTGAATTTAAGAATATTATTCCGGCATCCACACCCTTTCTTGTTAAGTCACTTCATGGTAATAGCCATGTGAATAAAAAGTATAGAATCAAAATATTTGGTATATGGGCAGACTTTTTCATATTGCCTAATATAGAAACTTTCGACGGTATAATCGGCCTGGATCTACTAAACCAGGTAAACGCGAAAATAGATTTGAGTAGTGGAGTAATACGACACGACTTCGGAAACGAAAAGCTGTTGTTCCACGAATGTAAGAATGTTAATTTCATTGATATAAGAAGAGAAGAAATTCCTTCTAGTGTCCGAAATCAGTTTTGTAGAATGATAAAGAGTATGAAGAAGGCCTTCGCTGACCCAAACGAGTCTTTGCCCTTCAATACGAATATAGTTGCTACAATTCGAACAAAGACCGAAGAACCAGTATATTCTAAGCTGTACCCATACCCTATGAGTCTGGGTGACTTTGTCAGGAAAGAAATAGCTGATTTATCGGCGAATGGAATCATTCGTCCATCTAGGTCTCCCTACAATAATCCGATTTGGGTGGTCGAGAAGATGGGTGTAGACCAAGTAGGAAATAAAAAAAAACGCCTGGTGATTGACTTTAGGAAACTGAATGAGGTCACCATAGAGGATAAATACCCAATGCCGAATGCAATGGTTATATTGTCAAACCTAAAGGGCGCACAATATTTTACCACACTCGATTTAAAATCGGGATTTCACCAGATTGAGCTAGCGGAGAGAGACAGGGAAAAAACTGCCTTCTCCGTTAACAACGGCAAGTACGAATTTTGCCGACTGCCTTTTGGGCTTAAAAATGCCCCTAGTATATTTCAGAGGGCAATCGATGATGTCCTGAGGGAGCAGATTGGCAAGAAATGCCATGTTTATGTCGACGACGTAATTGTCTATTCAAAAACAGCAGAAGAGCATTTGAGGGATATCGAATGGGTTTTACGTAATCTTTGTCAGGCCAACATGAGGGTATCAGTAGAGAAATCAAAATTTTTTAAAACTGAAGTTGACTACTTAGGCTTTGTGGTATCAAGAGGGGGTATTAAAACGAACCCCGAAAAGGTTAATGGCATAAAATGTTATGAGCAGCCAACAACACTTCGAGGACTTCGCTCCTTCCTGGGATTAGCCAGCTAATACAGATGTTTTATCAGAGATTTTGCCAGCATAGCAAAACCACTCACTGATCTCCTTAAGGGAGAAAATGGCAAAGCGAGTGCCGCCCAGTCAAAAAAAAATAAAGTCCAATTAACACCAGAGGGTGTAGAAGCATTCAACAAACTTAAGGAAATTCTTGCGTCGGAAGACGTCACATTAACCTATCCTGACTTCTCTAAGCCATTTGACCTGACGACCGATGCATCTTCTAGAGGTCTAGGCGCTGTGCTTTCTCAGGAGAAGAAACCAATAACCATGATCTCAAGAACACTCAGAGATAGGGAAGAACATTTGGCAACAAATGAGAGAGAACTTTTAGCAATTGTTTGGGCTCTCAATACTTTGAGAAATTATTTGTATGGGGTAAATCAGCTCAACATTTTCACCGACCACCAACCTCTGACATTCGCAGTTTCAGATAAAAATCCGAACGCAAAAATCAAACGCTGGAAATCTCTCTAGAAAGCTTTAACGCGAAGATTTTTTATAAACCAGTGAAAGAAAATCATGTCACCGACGCGTTGTCGAGACAGCACATGAATATGATGGAAGTTGAAATGAAAACAAGTTCTGACTGCGCAACCATACATAGCGAGGAATCGCTTACCTACACCATTGAAACAGTGGGAAAACCTGTGAATTGCTTCAGAAATCAGATAATACTTCAGGAGGGTGAAAGCCCTTCAAAGCAGACTTTTATTATTTTTAGTTCAAAGACGAGGCATGTAATTTCATTTTGTGACGTAGAATCGCTTTTAAAAACAATACAAGAGGTTATTAATGACGGTGTGGTTAATGCAATTCATTGCAGCCTACCAGTTCTGGCAAAAATCCAACACCGACTCGTGGAACTTTACCCCAATGTGAAATTTCGCCATACTGAGAAAATGGTCGCGGATATCTTTAACGAAGATGACCAACATGAAATTATCGTAGCCGAACACAACAGAGCACATAGGGCGGCACAAGAGAATGTAAAACAGATCCTGGCCGAATATTTTTTTCCAAAGATGGATAAAAAAGCAAGAGAGGTAGCGGCCAATTGCCGGATCTGTTCAAAGTCAAAATATGTCCGACACCCAGAAAAGCATGTTATCGCACCAACACCGATACCATCTACCACTGGGGAAATATTACACGTAGATATTTTCTCTACGGACCAAAAATACTTTCTGACTTGTGTCGATAAGTTTTCAAAATTTGCTATAGTACAGAACATCTAGAACAATAATCGATGTGAAACCAACAATTTTACAACTTATAAACATTTTCCCTAACGTCAAGACAATATACTGCGATAACGAAAAGTCACTTAACTCACATACCATAAGGTCAATACTGCTGAATTACAATAACGTAAAAATTGTGAATGCTCCCCCGCTCCACAGTACCTCAAACGGGCAGGTAGAGCGTTTCCACAGCACTTTGGCAGAGATAGCAAGGTGTCTGAAACTCGAACGAAATCTCAGCGACACCGTTGACTTGATTTTGTTGGCCACTATAGAGTATAATAAATCCATTCATTCAGTAACCAACACGAAACCAATCGACATCCTTCATTCCGGTACGGCCAACATTACGGAATCAATTCGGAACCGTATCAAAAAAACGCAGGCTATGGATCGCGAGTATCACAATAAGGACCGTCAAAATAGGACGTACAACGCTGGTGACAAGGTCCTGGTGAGGGCTAATCGAAGACTAGGCAATAAACTCTCAGCTTTATATGTAGAGGAAATAGTTGAACAGGACCTGGGTACCACCGTTCTTATAAAGGGGAGGAGAGTCCATAAGGACAACCTTCGGCCCCCCTGATAGACTAACCCATTAATCAATACTTATTTTAATTGTAGGATAATGACAATGGCATTTATGATGACGACCGCCGCGATGGAAAAACTCACGGACTACACCAACGCCAACTACATTCCGATTTCGGACGGAGAAGCAATAGTATGGGAACATTACGGCTACCTGACGCATTTTACAAACTTGACATTGTACGCAACAATGAAGGATGAGACGAAATCTCTAATCGCTTTATTCTCTCAGTCACACATGAGAACACTATTAGACTCGGATACAGGGCACATAGAAACACTACTACGAACTGTCGATATTCACCACCGACAAGCACGAAGTCTAAATTTTCTAGGTACGGCACTGAAGGTTATTGCCGGAACCCCTGATTTCGACGACCACCAGAGACTACAGATGACACAGGATATGCTCGTTGACTCAAACAACAAACAATATAGGATAAATACCCATGTTCAGCAAAAAATTTTAGAAATTACAGATAAAATAAACAAAATAATAACCAATGTCAAAAAGGAGCAAATAGATACAGGCCATTTATACGAAACGCTCCTAGCAAGGAACAGGATAATGACAATCGAATTACAGTCTGTCATTAATGCAATAGCTTTAGCCAAACTAAACGTAGTTAGCCCAGTAATATTAGATGGTACCGATGTAAACAAAATAATCAACGAGCACTCAACCAATGTAACAACATTAGAAATAATCGGAATGTCTAGAATTAAGGTTTTACAAAATAAGGAAAATTTGTATTTTATTATAAAGTACCCAATACCTAAGATAGTGTGTAGGAAGATTAGCCTTTCGCTGTGCCGCATCAAGGGCTAGTACTTCACTTCGGGGACACAAACATTATAGCCGATTGCGGAAGCAAAACATACGCCGTGAAATGCGAAAAATCAACATTCGATATTTTTGTCAAATATTAAATACCACTACTTGCGGGAAACGGCTGGTCGCAGGAGAGATAGCAAATTGCTCAACCACCGCTAACCATAACAAGGGCATCAATGAGATCGATGACGGGATAATCATAATAAACAATGATACGGCCGAAATCAAGGGCGAGAGCGGAATTTCGAGAACCGTTAAAGGCACCTTTCACATTCGAACAACAGGTGATAATAAACGGCACTGAATTCCGGAACAGAAATGCTGCCATAAAACGCACGCCAGGGACGCCGACTGCCCAGAAGATAAATCTAGTAGGGCACCTGGAGTCTCTGAGTCTAAGCTACCTACAGGAAATGAACGTGGAGAACATCAACCACATAAATACCTTGAGACGAGAAATCAGTCTTAAAACAACGGCTTTTGTCGTCGTAGTAACGGCAATTACCGTATTGTTAATAACATGGCTGGCTCTCATTATTCGAAAAAGACTCAGCACAAAGAAGACGATGGAAGCTGCCATACGAAAAATCACTGAGAGGATCGCGGACGACCCTCACTTAGGAAGGGAGGAGTTAACCCAAAACGTTTAATCGTCAGCAGAATTCCTTTATAAATATTGTTTGCATAACATCCGCTTAAGACAATACTACAACTGTTATGTTGACGACAAATATCGATGTAAAAAGATACGGCTTATTGCACAGGTAGCGAATTCACCGCGGTTAACAATAAACACCTCAAACCGTGTGATTCGCTTAGTCAGCATGCGCCAAATAAATCGAACGTTGATGAAATAAGACCGGCTAATGAAGAGACAGTCAATTCACTGCAGTTAACACCTCGCACCGTGGGATGCGCTTAGTCAGCGATCAATAAGTAGCCAAATATCGGTAGCGGCAGCGACATCACCGAATATCGTTGGCAGCGGGTAGAACTTACGCTGCAAGCCCGACGGCAGTGGCAACGGCGGCGAAGGCTTCCCCAACTTAGGTTTTAAGTTAAGTTAACTTTAAGAATCAGAAGATAACTAGAAGCAATAAACGTAAGACGTTATAATATCGAACCCGGCGCAGCTGATTAATTTGTCAAGGCAGGAAGGCATCATAGAATAAGTTACATACATAGGTATATGTGCATTGCCCAATACATATATGTTGGATAACTGAGCTTTTTGCTAAAATATTTGAACAATGCCATGCCAAGTATGATACACGGAGTGTTTTAAACGTTGATCGAGGCACAAGAACTCTTAAACATATTTAATACTTCACGCTTTAAAAGAAGAAGTTATCAGTTTAAGATACCATTCCCAGCCTACCATAGACATATGTACATATGGACCTATTTACAATCATTAAACCGAAATTTTCACTAGACAACTTAACTGCGTTATTTAAACGCTATCCAACTCCTTCATAGAGGAGGCATATTTGTCTCTGAAGAAATAGTGGTAAAAATTTAGGGCGACTATCTTCTTCATTTTTCCAATTATACTTATGTATATAAAGACCATTATAGCCAAACGAAAGTAGTAAAGTGAGTAAATCGAAGATTCTGCAGTGCTTAGAACCTTTCCAAGCATATCCTTTCTACGAGAAAACCGCCTCAATTTTACACAATAGAAAAATACCAAAATCTTATCTGTGAACAGAAATAAAATATTGAAGCTGCGGATATTTTAATAACTTGTCACTAATATATTCTTAACCCTCGAGTACTCGCGCCTCGTAGAGTAACATGGATTCTCGCGCATGAGCATTTTACTCACTCGCTCTTGTAATGTAATTTTTTAATGCATTTACATTGTTAATCATTGCCTTTTTGTCGTAGAAATATTACTAACTAATTGTTTTTGAAATAGCATATTTATTTAAGGAATTCACCTTTTAAAATTTTATTAAATCAATCGAATAAAACATAAATTGGTTATTTCACATTTCACGTATAGTACATTAACAAAAATATTTATTGTAAAAAAAAATAACTAAATAAAATTATAAAATCAGTCGGCGTTATGATTCACATTAAGGTTGCCTTCGAAGCAAAATGAGCACATATATATTACATGTTCCGTGCAGAGTAATTTTGCACATAAAGTTCACCCTCTGTTTTGAACGCCTATTTTTACTCCTGAGGCATAGCTCACAAAGGCCAGGCCTTTTAGTATACTCACTTATGTTGTCCCAGTGGCGGATCCACGGGGGGGGGGGGGGGGTTTTGGGGGTTCAAACCCCCCTTGTGGTTTATCATAGATCTCAAATTAATGCCTTTATAGGTTCTGCGCCCAAATTTCCCAAACTGATCAAGGAAAACTCTATCATTCCAAAAGCAATGGTTGGATGGGTTTAGCTGTCCAAAGGCAAAACTCGACATTTATTTTCAGATTATATTTTATATGCACATATCCACAAGGTAAAACAGGTACAATTGAATCAGTTCATTAAAATAGTTGTCCTTGTAGGCAATAATAACATGCAATTACAACTTATAGTTAAATAGAAAATACCCGAAATTTAGAGGAATTAAATCTAATACAATAAGCGCGTACTATACAATCCAATCAACCACCAAAAACAAGAATTAAAACGAGTACGAAGTTAAAATACTACGAGCGATTCATTCATAAAATTGAAATTGCTGCAACTCATTTTCGACGAAAACACAGCTAATATTTTAACAAGCGTTTATTGAATCCATACGCAAAGTTTTAATATCTAAGAATAGTTATGTATAATAAATTCAATAAATTTGTATATTGAAAGATATTAAGAAATCTTACTTGTTCGTGTGATTTCATCGAATTTTCTTCTCAAAATGGAGGTGAAAGAAGTGCTTTGAATTTGCAAAGTACCGCTTCGTTCAAATCCACGTTTTTATCGAAATAAATATGTATGTATCTTTTAGTAAATTAAATGATGCCATACTTAGGTAAATAAATCAAAGTTTAAGCTCTCTACATATTACAAGGTGTTCACAATATTTAGTAAATTGATTTGTGGTTTTAAGTATCGACAGTAATGTTTCAACAAAGGATAAAAAAGTGGCAACAGAGCTTTTCACCAGATCAAGGTTTTTATAAAATTCTAAAATTTGCAGCCCGGCTCATTTTCAACCATCTTTGCATCTTTTCAGTGGCGGTAGAGTATGAATAGAAATAATAACTAAACGTCAAGCAAAAGAAATGTCAAAATTAATTTATTTTTCGCCGCGAAAAACAAACGAATTCGAGCTTGAAGAATGATGGGAGGCAACTCGCGAAGTCATCATCTTTTTTTGACTAAACGATTTCCACCTCACTCGTCCAAAATACCGAATTTTCCCTTCTTATACAATATACGTTCTTTGGTTGCACGTTTGAAAATTTAGAACACGCAGTAGCGACCTCTCGCTTCAAATTATATCATATAATAACTGCTACCCTTCACTAGGTGTCGCGCAGTGGTCAAGTTTATAATAAAGTAGCTTCAGATCCATCTGAAGGCGTAACACCCGCATATGCCGGCTTTTTAATTTATGAATTTATTAAATACATGTACGTTATACATGTTATTTAGAACTTCAATTGAAATCTCCTGCACTTTATGTGATGACATACATATTGTTAATTTGGAGGGTTTTGAGTTTGGTGTTTTTAAGGTGCGGGAAATGGTGCAACTAGTATATAGAATAATAATAGTAGGTGGTATTAGTCCATATTTTCACCAGCGTCTGCCCTTAGAAAACATCTTCCAAAAAAAAATTTTTCAAAACCCCCCCCTTGCCGAAATCCTGGATCCGCGCCTGGTTGTCCTCTTTCTCCAAACTATCGGCGGATTGTTCAGAGGTAGTGTTGTGATCACTTTTTTCTGTTTCGCCATCACTTTGTTGAAATAATTCATTTTCGTCATTGTCTAAGCCTTCGTCATATAACACTTCTTCCAACCAAGAAGCAAGTTGTGAAGAGGCCCTACTACAATGACGGCTGCGTTCCATTTCAACAGTACTTGCAAATACAAATGAAAATATTGGAAAAATAATAAATATCATCGTTAAACCCTAGGTTTCCAACAAAAAAGATTAACATAAAATACTTACATCGTTTCTCGCGCAATGAGCAAAATGCCGCTCTCAAAAAACAATATCCCATCTGAAGCTGTGATGGTGCACTAATGGAAAGAAATATTCGTCAAAGTGTGAATCACAACCACTTGCGAAGGTACTCAACACATCAAGTGCCACAAATCCATAGAACATAGAAATTTCGCGAAATAAAAAATTGCTTGAGCAAAATGCTCATAGCGCGAGTGCTCGAGGGTTAATGACCTTAACATAGAGATACCCTGTGCTTTAAGCGGGGTTGCTTTGATTTCTTTCCTATCTCAAAATACTTTCATTTTCTGAATTCGTTTTGCGATAAGAAGAACGTTACTTTTTTTAGCATTATATCCGGACCAAAAAGTGAGAAATCAATTAGAAAATTGAAAATTTAACAGATCTAAATAAGAGAGAATGCCGACCATAAATCAAAAAAAAAGCAGAAAATATAAAAGAAAAAGGAATAGGAAAAGGCCACGCCAGGAAAAGCACTGAAAAAAGAGAGCGGCAAACAAAATCATCATCAATAAGCCAATAGCACCAATAGCCGATATTTATATAACACAAACAAAAGCGACAAAAATTTTAAGTTTGAAAAAAATTGAAGGAGATTTACAAAGAAAAATACCAAACTAAAGCACAACCAAAGCAAACGCTCAAAAAACGGAAAGACGTGCATCCGCCAGCGCGCTTATTTGAAGCTCGATTATTTTCAGCGCAAACACAGCCGATACCAAAAAAACAAAAAACAGCAACAAACAAAAGTCGCTTTGTTCGAAAAGAAAAAAGGCAGAAAAGTGATGATGAAATAAGAAAAAGAAGCTAAAAAAAGAAAAAAGAAGCTAAAAAAAGAAAAAAGAAGCAAAAAAAGAAAGAAAAGAGTTCAAAGCTACCGACAACAGGCCAATAAGTCAATTTGAATGCCGAATTGAAGCGTTTTGATTTTATTTTTGCACTAAGCAGAAATGCATAGGAAAATTGTGAATTTGTGAAGCAAAAGCAATACAACAACAAAAACCCTTATTTTCACTAGAGCGTTAAAGCATTTTGAAAAGGTCTACCTACAGACAGCGAATTCCAGACGAGATTAACAGATTAGCCGGAGCGAATTTTCGGGATGTTAAAAGGATAGTGATATATCTATGTAAATATGTATATGTGTTAGATGTATGCTTGTACATATGTATGTATGTGTGTAAAGGACATCAATATGTGCTATCTATAAAATGATAATGTTCGATTTTTTCTGGTTAAATTCAACTTTTAATCCACTAAAAGTTGTATGCATGTGTTTATTCTAGTTTTACTGAAATTTATCGAAATTTTGTTAATCATGCCGCATATGTTATGGTGTCGAAGAGTTTTATCAACATGCTTGCATTATAATGCCAACTGCACGTATGTATGTATGTATTTGTATATTTATCTCACAAAGTTATATTTAAAGCAGACCTGTTAAATTCCGATTAGTAATTGTTAATTTTTTTTAATTGGTAATCATTATTTTAATTCTTTTGCAGTAAAAAAGCTAATTTTAATTGTTTTTTTTTTAATGATAACTGCAAAATAATCATTAAAATTTGAAAACAATTGGTAATCAATTATTAAATGGATACTTGAAGAAATAATTAATCAAACCGGTAATCATTACGATTAATAATCATTTTTTAACAGGTCTGATTTAAGAGCGTATGAAAATTTGTTTTTAAACCGAATCGAATATATTGATATTTAGTTTGTACATATTTACGTCTGCTAATGCAAAAATGCAAATACTTAAGGCAAAACGAAATTTATTTTGATGCTAATTCGCTGCCAATTGCAGTTGCAAAGTTATCGCTAACATCGAACAAGCAAAGCTAAATATTCTGCATTCGATTACAACTTCGAATACCTAATCAAAAGTTTTATGCTCGATGGAGTGCATAGACTGTTTGGAGCAATTTTTTTTTATCTCCGTATATAATTACATATGTAGGTACATATATAAAAAGTGAATCCTCAGTCAAATATTTACATAAACACTTTCATGGTCGACAAATATACTCGAAGAATCGACTGAGAAAATTTAAAGCCATCCCGCTACTCAAATGACAAGGCACACAAAATTGTCTTCATATTTCCTTGCATAAATCATCTTTGGTACCTAATCTATTTAGCAAAAAGGAAAATCTCTAATTATTTCTTCACAAAAATGGAGTCAACTCCATTAAGCCATAACATTAAATTTGCTTTGCTCGTCATAAACAAGTTCCGAAGCAAAATTTATGGGCAATTATTTTCAATTTCATTGACTTGATAATATTTACATGCATACATACATACAAAACTATGTAATATGCTCTTTTGGACGGAAACAACAACAACAAAATGAGCTTTAACGCTATCGAACTTCTTTCATAATCTTACGGTCGTTTCTTGGCTCAATTATCAGGGCAAAGGATCGGCCGGAAATGTTGGTACGCAAACGGCATAAATGCCATAACTGGACGCATCACATCAACTAAAAGATAACTTAACCCCCCGCCCCGCTGGTTAACAACAGGCTGATAGCCAAATTGAATTGTGTATTGAAAATTATAACAACAACAGCAAATGCAGCAAAAGGAGTGGCAGCAGCAGTATCCTTGCATTTCTAAAAGCTTTTGTATCGGTGTAAGTTGAGCTTATTTGTTTGGGTGGAAGCATTGAATTGCCAACATATCCATTAGGCTTATCGTTTCACCTTAATTTTCTGTTTTTGCAGTGATTGTTGTTGTTGTTATTGCTTTCGATGCGCTTGCTGTTACAAAAGTTTAAAATTCGTGCCGGGCATAAATAATTGAGCATCGAGTTAGCATCTTACGATTTTGCTCATGCTGATGCTTCTTATTGTTCTCTTTTTTTCTCATTCCTTTTCTTCTTATGCTCTTGGAATATTTGAACACAATTTCTTTTACACGTATGTATGTATGAAGGCAAGGGCGTAGCTAGGATTTTATCCAGGGGGGGGGGGGGGGCCAGCAGATCAAATATTTGAAGTAGTCAAACATCAATCTGTTTGCGACTAAAATCAAGTGTTGCTGTTCCACTCTTAAATGTCAAAAATAATACTAATTTGTGTGTGCGACTACAGCAACACTGCTAATATAAAAATGACAACAACAACTGTCAAAGAAACTGGGTTGCGCAGTCAAAAGGTAGGAAATGAACTACTAAAATACTACTATGTATAAAACAGCTCATCGGGTTGCTGTGTGCAAAATTATTCAAGTTGCTCATTTGGTGAAACACAAAAGTAAATTAGCCCCAAATCTGGCTAGCTAGGTTAGGTTAGGTAATAGTGGCTGCTGGTACACACCAACAGACTTAGGCCCATAAGGACCCATTGTGATACCACGCGGATCTAAACCCCTACTCGAACCAGAAAGTGGATTCAGCGAATCTTAGGATTTTTACAGGCTCTAAATCGGCCAAATCGCCGAGGCCAGAAAAGTGGGGTGCCCCAAAAATGTTAGCCTCTAAGTCCACAGCGCGGGACATTCACACAGCAAATGTTCTACAGTTTCAGGCTCCTCCTCATCTCTACAGCTCCTACAGAAATCATGAAAAGGAGCGCCCAATCTCTCAGCATGTCTGCCGATAACGATGTGGCCCGTAATCAGGCCAACAGTAAGCGCCAGGTCTTTCCTCTTTAGAATAAGTAGCCCTTTAGTACGTCTCGCATCCCAATGAGGCCATACGAGTCTAGAATGAATGCAGGTGCTTAGTCGTTTCCATCGCTGCAGTGAAATAACGCCCGTGGAATTAACGCCCGCGGTCGTTATTTCCCAAAAAAAAGAAAATAACGCCCGCGGGCGATTTTTCTTTTCTTGAAAAAGAAATAATTCCCGCGGGCGTTATTTCGTTTGATCCATGGGCTTTATTTCTCTTTCGGAAGGGCAATTAAGCCCGCAGACGGGTTTTTTTTAAATATGGTGTATTAAGGAAAAAATCGCCGCAGGCGAAAAATTGGAATAAAAAATCGCGCGATTTTTAATTCCAATTTTTGGTTTTTTTAAATATGGTGTTTGTTTTATTGGAAAAAGCGCCGCAGGCGAAAAATTGGAATAAAAAATATCGCGATTTTTAATTCCAATTTTTCGTTTTTTCTGAGTATGGTGTATTATAATTGGAAAACGCGCCGCAGGCGACAAATTGGAATAAAAAATCGCGCGATTTTTAATTCCAATTTTTCGATTCTTTAATTTTTTTTTTAAATCCCTTCTAAATATTCAAATACTCAATCGAATAAACAAAGCTTCAGTAAATTTCTATAATCATTTATTACTAACAATTTTCAAGATCCGTAAGTAAGTAAATATTTAAATACTCAATCAAAATAAACAAAACTTCATTACATACATATTGGCACTTTCAGACCACAATCTAAACAAATACTCTTATAGAGTTTTCAACAATTTGACGACAAACCGGGCACAAAATATTTCTATTGCCATTTACAATTGCAACCTTACTGTGCTCTCCAAAGCAATCCGCACACAATTTAAAGTGATTGCATGGGCTTAAGAGAATATCGCGTGGCTTGGTAAAACAAATAACACACAACAACATGCTTTGACTCTCGCAAAAATTGTCCGCCGTTTCTTCATAGTCAGAACAATCCATTTCGGATACATTTTTAATTCCATATTTAAAAAAACGAAAAATTGGAATCAAAAATCGCGCGATTTTTTATTCCAATTTTTCGCCTGCGGCGCTTTTCCCACTAATACACCATATTTAAAAAAAAAAACCGTCTGCGGGCTTAATTGCCCTTTCGAAAGGGAAATAAAGCCCACATCGCCGAACAGGGCGCGCGGGCGTTCTTTCCCTTTCTGAGTGGAAATAATACCCACGGGTTTAATTTCGTTTTATTCGCAGGCGCTATTTCTTTTTCAAGAAAAGAAAAAACGCCCGCGGGTGTTATTTCCTTTTTTTTTGGGAAATAACGCCCGCGGGCGTTAACTCCACGGGCGTTATTTCACTGCACCGTTTCCATCTAGCACCCGCTTCTGCATGGAAAAATCTCTTAGTATTGAGCTTGCATGTAGCGAGCGGCATTCTTAAACCCTTCCAAGATGACGAAAGCGGAGCAGATGTGCCCCCTTTTGCAAGTTCGTCTGCCATCTCATTGCCTGGTATATTGCAGTGTCCAGGCATCCATACCAGCGTTAGAGAAGCCTGCGTAGCCATCTCGTCAAGAGATTTGTGACAACCCTCTACAGTCCTGGATTTGCAAGTAGCAGACCCAATCGCCTTCAGCGCAGCGTGACTATCAGAATAGATGTAAATAATGTCGTGCATGAGAACTCCTTTACGAAGATAGTCCCCGGCCTCTTGAATGGCAGCAACCTCTGCCTGGAATACGCTGCAGTGATCCGGAAGATTAAAGGAGAGTTTCGTACCCATTTGGGCTACGAAAATTCCACCACCACCTTACCATTCAGCTTCGAACCATCAGTATAAATGTGGAGGGCACCCGGCAAATCCGGAGGTCCATTGGACCAAAACTCCCTATCCGGAATAACAACATCGAAGTTCCTCCCGCAAGTGGTGGTCGGTGCACAGTAGTCCGTTGCACTCGTGAAAGAAATGCTAAGGATCTCAGCATGACCACCTACATTTACCTTCCACTCCGGAAGTTCCCTTAAGCGCATTGCCGAACACAGCGCGCATTGCCTACCCATCAGGACAATCGGCAGGACATTAAATAAAGTGTCCAGAGCCTCCTTGGGAGTGGTGCGCAGCGCGCCACCAATACAAATCAACGCGCTTCTTTGCACCTTTTTAAATGCAAGAAGGATTGAACTCTTTTCAAGACATTTCCACCACACCAGAACTCTGTTCTGGGCTAACTTAGGTCAAAACTTAGTTTTAGCTTTAGTCACGCTGGTGAAACCTTGCCTTAGATTCTGCTTATCAATGCTTATGCTAAAATATCACTGGTCGACGGCCAAAATTTACCAGAGACGCCGTTATGAAATTCGTATGTAAAATCACCCCCTGATTTCGAAAATCGTGTTCATTTTTGATTCTATGGTACCGTTTTTGAGATATTTGCAATTTACCGTTATTCGAAAAAACCAAAAAGATGGCTCCCCTTAATTACGTATATCTCACGATTTCAGATTTTTGTTTTTTTTTATGAAAAAATATGAAAAAAATTACTCTTTGCGAGGGCAGCATTCCAAAACCACAACTTTTTTTCCAGATATTTTTTCTTTACGTAAAGCTCTGTTTAATTAGAAAAAAGATAAGCTATCACCGAAGAAAATCGATGCAAAACTACGTAAGTTATAAACGGTCAAATAAAAATACCCAGGTTGCGCAATTTCAACGTATACCTCAAAACGTATGTATGGTATAAAGAAGAGTGAAATATCTAGCTATGCTCTGTTTCTATTGAGTTAAAAGTTCAATTTATGAATGAAACTACCCTTATTTTTAAATTTTGTATACCTTTCATGAGAATGAAATGGTATTATAACTTTGTGCCGAAAATCAAATATTGAAAGTACTAGAAGGAGGCGTGACAGACCCATCAATATATATACCGATATAATCAGAATCATGAGCTGAGTCGTTTAAGCCATGTCCGTCCGTCCGTCCGTCTGTGTGAACGCAAACTAGTCCCTCAGTTTTTGAGATATTTGATTGAAATTTGGAACACGGGTGAGTTTTGATGCTCAATCGATCATTTGTCGGAATTGGCCGAATCGGACCACTATAACTATATACCTATACTATAACTCTATACCCATACAACCGATTGTTCAGATATCCACATTTTGGGGTATAAGTTCTCCCTTTTTACACCTAAGGACACGAAACTTTGGGGTATTTGTACCCATATTGACCCAAAGAAGGTTACCGAAAATTATCAAGATCGGACCACTATAACATATAGCTGCCATACAACCGATTGTTCAGATATACACATTTTGGTGTATAACTTCCCCATTTAAACAGCTAAGGACATGAAATTTTGAAGTATTTGTGCACATGTTGGCCTTAACAAGGTTACCGAAAATTGTCAAGATCAGACCACTATAACATATAGCTCCCATACAACCGATTGTTCAGATATACACATTTTGTCGTATAACTCCTCCATTTAAATAGCCCAGACACCATTTTTTCTAATAAATCGGTGCATAAATAACCCACAAAATTGAAATTATAAATTATACTAAATCAGGCTATGTACAACATACATAGGTAGCTTTTCATTTCCCCACTCATGAAAGGTATGAATTCTTCGGTACGGCCGAAGACAGTCGCGCTCTTACTTGTTTTTAATTTATTTATGTTTATACTTTATTCTAACAATCTTTATCTTAATTTGATTTTACTATGTAATCGAAATAATTATGTGTTCTACTTTGACGCTTATTCAGTTTAGGATCGGTTTCTCTTATGAGAAACCAGCAGTAATCACCCATCATTGCGACGTCCCAGAATCCTTGATATCGATTCTCAATTAATTTCATTTGCTGATGAAACCTTTCGCCATGTTCGTCACTTTCGTCGCCAAGATTTGCCGGAAAAAAGCTCAAATGTGAGTGGAGAAAGTGAATTTTTAAATACATATTTACGCCTGGAAAGAAAATATTAGTTAGGTAAACAAGTTATAAAATTTTTGGGAAATTAATTTCAATAAGCCTTTAATATTTACCCATTTTCGCATAATTATTGATTAAGTCGTTCACTATCTGCTCGTAGTTAGGGCTTTTGTGTCTTCCGAGAAAAGAACCAACGACCTTTTCAAAGGATTCCCACGCTGCTGCCTCAACTGATGAGAGTAGTCCTTTGAATTGATTATTGTTGATCAACTTTTTTATTTGTGGTCCAACAAAAATACCTTCCTTTATCTTGGCTTGAGAAATATCTGGAAAAATTGTTTTCAAATAGTCGAATGCTTCGCCTTCTTTGTCCAAATCCTTAACAAAGTTTTTAATGAGACCGAGCTTGATGTGTAAGGGTGGAAGTATGATTTTCTCTTTCTTGACAAGAGGGCCTTCAAACTCAGTTTATTGCTGTCTATGAACAATCGCCACTCTTTTGAATCATATGTTTGACCAAACTCTTTGAATACACCAGGAATGTCGTTGCAGTAGCATATACTGTCTTTCTTGGTATAGTGTTTGGAAAATGGTTCGTGACGAGTTCTATAATATATCACCTTAACATCGGACGACACAAATTTAAATTGTTGCATACGAGAAGTGAGGATCTCGGCCTTTTCCTTGGATAGTTCCAAATCTCTTATCCAATCATTAGGTTGTGCTTGTGACAGAACGTTTATCTCGTTTCCCATGCGAAATTCAGTACAACTTGATTCCCCGCACTCAGATATTACTGTTGACAATGGAACTGGATCCGCAACTGCCGTTGAATGTAGTTCTGGTAATGTCACTGTAGGTACGCTAGCATAGGTTACTCTTCTTGATCTTCCAACGCCAAGTACTTTTGTTTGACAAATATAACACTCTGTTGAATGGCAAGTAGGTTCTCTCCATATCATTGGTGTATCAAATTTTATTTGTTGTCCTGATCCCACTGAATCAATTCTACTCGACACGATGTACACAAAGTGTTCGGTGTCCATGGTTTTTCAGCATTTTTTGGCTCAATGCCAAAATACTTGGAGTATAAAATTTTGATATGATCTGAGAACACTCGTCGTCGCCTTATGATAGTATATTGGCCACACATGAAACAGAACATATCTGGATCGTTATTACACTCAAATTCTCGCGTCCTTTTACTCATTTTATTTTTTTTAATAAATCACGGTTTTGAAATTTGACTTATGAACTGAACTATCTCCGGCGAGCCTGGCTGATGTTATGTAGTTTCAAGGCGCATTAACTCATATTTATACTCGGAACAAGAATAAAATTGAAAAAATCAAATCTTACCTAGACAGAAAGGTTCCTTTTTATACGAAGCCGGGAAAAGAAAATACTACCTGCTTTAGATGTAGGCTTTAAAAATTTTCTGTGTCTTATAATTTTGAAAATCTACCTGCATACTTACTCATAAGTGACGGAAATACATGTTTATAACTACATGCCTACAGCAGGTTTCGAACCCAACCACTCTTCCTTTCGATGCAACCACTCTACCTACTATAAAACAATTCGAGTATTAAAAATACTATTTGATTTATTTAAAGAAAAGGTATTATCATTGTTATGGTGTTATTCGTTTATCTGGATAATATCCCATTTGCACTTTATACCTTTAATATATGTATGTATGCATACATTGAAGTTGCGCAACCTGGGTATTTTTATTTGACCGTTTATAACTTACGTAGTTTTGCATCGATTTTCTTCGATGGTAGCTCATCTTTTTTCTTATTAAACAGAGCTTTACGTAAAGAAAAAATATCTGGCAAAAAAAATTGTGGTTTTGGAATGCTGCCCTCGCAAAGAGTAATTTTTTTCATATTTTTTCATAAAAAAAAACAAAAATCTGAAATGATAAGCTAATATCTCGAAAACTATCTGGTTAAGCAAAAAACAATGTAGGATGCATTTATAGCACATTTTATCGTCTTTCCGATTCTTTAAACTTTTTTCCAATTGCATGACCCGTTCGTGAGATATACGTAACTAACGGGAGCCATCTTTTTGGTTTTTTCGAATAACGGTAAATTGCAAATATCTCAAAAACGGTACCATAGAATCAAAAATGAACTTGGTTTTCGAAATCAGGGGGTGATTTTACATACGAATTTCATAACGGCGTTTCTGGTAAAGAGAATTTATTTATTTAATTTGAAATTCGTGGTCCAGTGTATTTAGTGAACTGTAGACACGAATCGAAACAAATCCCACTGTTTTCTTTTGACATGTAAATTTCTGTACTATTCTCTGATGCCATTATAATATTAAGCAGTAGCCAGGGGGGTACATGCCCCCCCTGCCCCTACCTGCCTACGCCCTTGTATGAAGGTACTTACATCGATTTACAGTGAAATCTTTTGTAGCACTATTAAATCGGCCTAACTGCTTGCGTCGAAGTACTGTGCATGAGGAATTTTCACGAATTTTGAAGAGAAATTTGATTAAGTTGAAGCAAAATTCCAGCTTGGCATATTTTATAGCACTATTTTTTTAGCAAAGAACTATTTCTTAGAATTACTTATGTCCAGCAAAGGGTCTGAGAAACGCTTATGAGTCTTTTATTAGAACATTTAAGTTGACCTTTGCAGAGTCTTCCATATCGTCGTCTTAGTTAGAGATATCAGTAGAGTTAAAGTTGACAGTTAATTGGCTAAAATTGCTTAATATTTTGGTTTCCAAATGAATTTAAAGCCACACTACTTTTGCTTTATCGACACTTCAATGGCAACAATCCAATTAGGACTCCCATATCCCATATTTAATTCCCAAATTTGTCAGCTTCTTTTTCTAATCAACAGACAAAGCGTTCCTTTAATCTCTTAAACTAAAAACTTTATACTCTTCATCTAATTGCATACTAATTCCACATGATTTGCCATCTTTTAAAAGTTAAGTTTCCCCGGTCATTTTTAGTAATTCATAGTCATAGCAAAACTAATCCTTGGCGATTTTGTGTTAAATATCACTTTCGCAACGCCAGCAACCAGCTCAAAACATTTATTTTAGTTTGTGCAGACTGTCATCAATGCGTATACATCCGCAAATTGCAAACTGCTTGCTGCAATTGAAAGTTTCATGCAGCAATTTGTAAGCTGCTACATATCCTTTTACCATCCTTGTTATTACTATTAGTACATATTAACATTATTAGCCGGGCAGCCGATGGCACTGCCAAGCCAGTTGTACTAACTGTCAACAAGCATTTTGCTTGAGTACCACTTCTTCCGGACAAGTTCGTAATTCTTTCACTGTAAATTACACTGCTCTACAGCCAAAAAATACTCTAAACGCGACCATCCTATCTATATGTAAAATCGGTCGCTGATTCCGAAAATCTGGTTCATTTTTAATTCTATGGAAAGGTTTTTGAGATATCGGCAATTTACCGTTATTTGGCCAATGGCTCCACTTCATCATGTATATCTCTTTAACGCACGAGCTATCTTCCTTGGGGTGACACAAAACGAAAGAAAATTAAATTCTCTTTTCATGGCTCCTATAACATTTTTCTCTAAATCTTGTAGTTTCTGAAATATTGAAATATTTCGATTTTTTACGATTTTTTTAAGAAAAAATTAATTTTGTCAGGCAATATCTTTAAAACCAATGTTTTCACCATCGGTTTTATTCTTTTACGTCAAGCTCCATTCCATTAGCAAAAAAAAGGTATCAACGAAGAAAATCGATGGTAAAATGGAAAATTTATAGGGGATCAAGTAAATACAGGCAAGTCTCGCAATGCCACTATACCGAAATTGCCGATATCTCAAAAATCTTCCCATAGAATTAAAAATGAACCCGATTTTTGGAATCAGCGACCGATTTTACATATAGATGGATAGTCACGTCCAAAGTACAGACAAAAAATTTCATTTTGTGATCCAGTGTTATTAGTACAACACGCATTTGACTTTTGCGCTCTAGAAGCTGGAGGGATGGAAATAGCCAAAGCGAGCAGAGCCGAGCCGAGCCATGAGGAAGTAAATGCAGGAAATGTTGTAACAAGTTTCAAATTGCTGTTGACAAAGCGCGTTACATCTTGGATGGGCACGAACGGAGAAACGCAGAAATATGAGTACGCAAGCCACTAATTCTTCTCGTAATTCGTACAAATTTTTGCTTTCTTGTCGCTGACAGTTTTGGTTTGGTTTGGCTTGTCTTGACTGGGGCTCGGTTGGGCTCGTCTCGGCTTACAATGTTAAGCAAAGTTATGCTGGTCAGCTGTCAGTTTGGCTTAAGTAGTATTTTCTGCAGGTAAGCTTATGGTTTCAGTGGCTTTTGGTGTGGACTTACATGCGCAAGAGATAAGTACTCGTATGCATTGAAGTTTTGCGCTTATTAGGGTAGCATATAAAAGGCTATACTGTAAAATATATCGGTTAACTTAAACGGTTAGCGAAAACGAAGAAATATGCATTTTCAATGAAAATCAAATTACAAAGTATTTTTCAAATAAGAATGACCTTAATGTTAAGAAAGAAAATCGCGTGAAAATGTGTTTGTACCTGTAAAAGATATGCTGAAAGATTAAATAAGCGTAAATTGTAAGGAAAAGTTTAAGGATTATTACTGAATTTGCGATTTATACAATTAGATTGTATTATACGTATTTGGTTTTCACACATACTCTACTTTCAGTGCACTGTCATGAAAAAGTTCATGGTTAAAAGAAAAAAGAAAATGTTCATAAAATTCTATAGAATTCAATCAGTAAATTTACATAAATCAGGTATTGCAAATAATCGTTATTTTTTAAATTTTGACTAAAAAAATCATACTGAAGGAGAAATACTAAACGCAAAAGAAGTACACAGATGTAATCACCGTAACGCAGGCTAACTCTAGGTGCATTAACTTTTATTTTTTCGATTTTTATAAAAAAATTGATTTTTAATCATTATTTTCTGAGTTTTATTTTTCCCTCAGAAAATAAAAGTTATTTTTTGAGTTTTATTTTTCGATCAGAAAATAAAAGTTTCTTCAGTTTAATTTTAGCTGCAGCTGTCGATTTTGCCACATCTACACGTAGGTAAAGTTTATAAATAACAAAAATTAAAAATTTATTTAGTTTTGGTAAAGTTTTTTCGATATTTTCATGCAACCTATTGTTGCTTCCCGCCCACCGTGCACAGCTAGCGCGTATCTCAGCTCCAATTTTTTTGAGTATTAACGTATAGATATATAGAAATGAGATTTGGATCATTAGATTAAAATATTTACATAAACTAGCAAAATATTAGAACTTAAAATAGCACCATAAAAAACGTACTTTTTTTTTAAATTTTCACTTTAGGTGCACCAAAGTACACTAAGCACTGCAGGTACATAAAAATTGTATATTAAAGAAATATTTCTTTATGTATTCTGAATGAAACATATCATAAGGAATTTTCACGTGGAGTTAACATTTTAGGAGTTATACGCAAATTAAAGTGGGTACTTTTTGTGTTATTTTATATTTCAGTGGTTATCCTTTAGGTCCTGTTCACATTGGATTTTTCCACTGCAGATGTCCTGTTTCCTTTTTAATGCCTTTTGTTGTATTCTTTAGCTACCAGATACTGAATACAATACTGTACTGAAATCGGAAAAATTTGGACTTTGGCGAATTTTCGATTTCGTCAATATTTCATACTTTCAAAAAAAATGTGGATATCCTTGAAAAAGGAGCAGCTCGGATTTTAATTTCAACGGATGTTTCATCTATAAACATCACATAACACAACCCCACTTTCGTTTTTTGTCGACATTTTCATGCAACCTATCGTCGCTTCCTGCCCACCGTGCATAACCGTTACAGTCCCTGACATAAATATGTACATATATGTTTTTGCATAACATACATGGGGGTAGTGCACTAAATCTAATCGTAGTGATAGTGATAGTGATAGTGATAGTGATAGTGATAGTGATAGTGATAGTGATAGTGATAGTGATAGTCATAGTGATAGTCATAGTGATAGTGATAGTGATAGTGATAGTGGAAAAGTAAAATTACACTCAATAATGTAAAAATTAGTGCACAAACCCCATTTCTGCTGCATACATACATATATACATATTTAGATGCAACAAAGTTTTTTCTTTTCTCTACTCCAATTTTAATATTTCGCTCTTCCTTCCCCTTCACTTGCGATAGATTTAATGCCAATTTTCCGAAAATTGCAGCAAAAGCGCACAATATTGCAAGTAAATATTTGATTCACCCAATGCAAAAGATAGGCACTTAAGAAATATGAATGAATTTCTCGCCGCTGTCATTGGACCAAAATGATAAACACTTAGCGAAAAGTGGAAAAATTTTTCTGTTGACTCATGGCAAAATAAGCGGAAAACGCACAAAAAAAGGATATAATTTTTTGCAGCGAAATGCAAACCATGATGTTGGGGGTGTGCTTGTAGTGAGGGCAGAGCAAGAAGAGAAGAAGAATATAAAGAATGACTAAAGTATAGTTGAAAAATTGTTTGCTTCGCGCTTTGAGTGCATTTTTGTTCGCGTTGGTGAATAGATAAACCACGAATTGGTTTGAAAATATTTGCGAGCGGTCACTTGAATGTAAAAAGAGTGTTCAGTTAGTGGTTTGACACAAAATAAGCACTTGAATTATGGTAAATTTAGCAGCAGAAGTTTCAGATGAAAAAAAGAAACAAAACAAATTCAATAAACTGTAGCTTTTATAGCAAATTATTTATGCTCTTTTTTTTTGATAATATTATGGTAGTTTAGACAGATTATAACATATCTACTTTGTTAAGCAAAAGATGAGCCAGATAAATCCAAGATCTGCTATTATACTATTAATAAAGTTTAGCGTGTTTGAATCCTTGAAAATTTAATAGAAAATTTATATCGCTTACTTTTGATGAATAGCTAAACAAAACTGCTCAACATGTGGAACAGAAATACCTATACAAAGAAAAGAAATATGTACACAAGCCGCATTTGATTTTCATATTTCTCAACCAACAACAATAACCATAAATCCCATATCAACACTCTCAATACTGATGCTACATTTACTAGTTAGTATTACCAAACAACAAAATCAACAAGCACAACAAAAAAGGCCAAACGAAGGACACTTTAATCATTTAACAAATACTTACATTACACAAACAAAGAATTCCCCGCAAGCACTTTGGCGCAAACAAATCATACACACACACATATACTAACGCCCAATATACCTATGTACATATATGTTCGTACATTGGCTTCAGGCTCTCAATATGGGCCAAGAGGCAAGCTCCTGAACTCTAATAAAGTAAATGACTAAAAGAGCCAAGCTTTCATTCCTTTTTCTATTTCTAGTCCTTAGTTTTTTGTTTTCACAGTTTCACAGGCCATTGTATGTAAATAAGCATAAATAGCATAGCAAGGATGCAATAAAAGCAGAAAGCGAAAGAAAAGAAGAAAAGGAATTACTTAGCTCTAAGCCTTTGCCCTTTGGCAGTTGATTGTTAGCTGTTGTATGTACATAAATATAAAAGCTCAAGGTGAGTAGAAATCATAGCAGCGTTGCCTTTGTGGCATTCTTCGAGGCGTTGCCCAATAGCGGGAGAAAGTGCGGAAGTGCTGAACACAAAGAGTGTGTAGTTGACCCATTCCACTTACTTAAGTTTGTTTATGGAAGATAAAGTGATATTGCTTTTGAATTTTGTTTAAGTATTTATTGTTCTTGCTTTCTTGCTTCGAAGGATATTAAAGGCTGTCGTTTTTCGACTAATTGCAAAGGGGCGGTGAGGAAACGGGAAGAGTTAAGTAGAGATAGAGAGAGAGAGAGAAGAGCTGTAATTAAAGTTGAATGGTAATTAGGTATATTCAAATATGTACATATACCCAGCTGTTTTTTATTTTCTTAATTAAAAGCTGGTTTACAAATAAAAGTAAAAATTTCAGCTCATATGTACGTCTCTTCACGCGATTCGGATGAAACATTTTTGTCCGAGGAGACCCCTAGTGAAATTTTATGGCGAATAATTTTCTAGAATATTTTAACCCCCTATCTGGATTTTTAATTGATATGCTCGCCATGTTTTTCCAAAAGTGGTTAAAAACAGCCACTTTCGAAGGGATTAGAAGGTCAAAGTCTACCGCAAAGAAATTGTTTATTAAAGTCTGTAGAAGAGGTCCAAGCTCAAAAACTTCCATTTGATGTCATTTTTTATAAGCTATTTTCGATAAAGTACTTGCCTCTCCAGCTAAAATTATAAAACTTTTTCAAGCTACACAGGGTGACATGGAATTAACAAATACACAGGGTGAAGTGCGTGTGAGAGTTCACTCTTAAAATATAAGCTTAACCAAAAGCCGCAGCTGGGTATGTGTATAAATAACGTACACGTCAAGTCGAACTGAAATTTATTACCTACCTACTTGTTTTTATTGTGTTTGCTTTATATATATGTTGCTTGCGGTTTATAAATATTTGTGTATCTATAATCGGCAATTACTTTTTTGGTTTATGTATCTTGTGCTGAGTTCAGTGTTAAGTGCGAAAGTGTTTCAACACAAAGATTAAATATGCACAAGCGAGCGCTTTTATGTACTGTTTATTTCCAATTAAAAGTCTTTCTCGAAGAAAATATAACTATGTATATAGTACGTGTCTACATACATACATTTGTACATGCTTTAAGTGCCTAATTTTTGCTATGCCCCATGAGTTGATGAACTCTATTGGCGTTTCATTATTTAGTGTCTTACAATTAATTAAATATTTCTAACGTATAAATGGAAAACCATTAAATATTATAAGCGCAATCGACGCTTATTTGTACATACTAGCGACCTTAAAAATACAATTTTTTCCTGACTAGCTAAAAAGGGTTAAAAATAACCCTTTCGTAGTGGCGCTAGATGGTTAAAATGTTCTAGAAAATTATACGGCATAAAATTTCGGTTGGGGTCTCCTCAGAAAAAATCTTTGTAAAATTAACCTAAAAGACCACAGAAAGCGAAAAACTTATATTCCTTGCAATGTTAAAGCTGTTTTTTTTTTGGTTCTACGGAAGCTATCAAAACACTTCTTTTGCAAAAGATTCATAATTTTTGACTATGTTCAACATGCGGGCAAAAAAGAGTTACATTAAGGTGGTATAAACTAAGTACTGGCTGAAAGTGGCACCAATGGCGTACATAGGGTTAATACGTTTACAAAGTAGAAACCCTCTTCTCAAGCCAAAGGCCTTAGTGCAGCGCTGCTCAACGCTCTGGTATTGAAAGTACAAAACTCAATACATCTACAAATTTTTTATATGCACGAAAAATTTTTTTGCTCACATACATACAGATTTTTTTATTTTTTATATGAAAATTTTTTGAATACAAATTTTTAACAGTGCTTTCATTTTTTGAAATTTTTTTCATTACATATTTGTTATTGTAAATTTCGATTTCTTACGGCAGTGCTCGAGCTCCTATACAATGTGCCTTTGCTCTGCACATTCAATCCCTGCAAAAAAATGTGCGATCAATCCCGAAAGAGATTTGTCCTCGATTGATCTCTTTCGATAATAATCGGTCCACAATTAGTCCCCGATTGTTCCCGTACGGGTATAAATGTAGACTAATCGCTTTCATTCCGAACGGGTACAAATCTAGATTCCTTAAATTTAGATATTTTACAAAAATATGCTATGTATTTAAAAAATTGTAGAACAACCGGTAAAACGAATTGAACACCCTTTTTTAATAACAATTTTAACAAAATGATGCCTAAAATATTCTATGAAAAAATCCTTTACATTACGCTCATATAATGCATACTCAAAACTTACAATTTTTAAAATTTATTTATTGAGATTTTTTTTACAAAAGTAAAACATTATTTAAATATGCATGAACATTTACAATTTTTTAAGGAAAAATCTACATTTTTACCCGTTCGTACTGAAAGCGATTGATCTACATTTGTACCCGTTGGGGATGAAAGCGATTAATCTACATTCGTACCCGTTCGGGATGAAAGCGATTGATCTACATTTGTACCCGTTCGGTATGTTAGTGATTAATCTACATTGGTACCCGTTCGGGTATACAAGTTGAAGAATTAGTCTCTTCATAGGACATGCTCGAACAAATGCGATCAATTCACTCCATATAAAGGGATGTAAAATTGTATTAGTCGCATGCTCCCTTGCGATTGATCCCGGACACGTCCCGGATTAATCGCATTTTTAGCAGGGATATGAATCATAGGCACATACATATGTATAACATTTTTTTATATCTGAGTGCTTATGGGAGTGCAAAGAAAATTTTATTTTCATATTTGAAGTGAAAATATACATATATCTGTGCCTATGATTCGGAACAAAACAAAAACAATTGTGCTTTGAGTGCCTATGAGGTGAGCAGCCCTGCATTAGTGTATCAAACTTAGGGATCGGTCCATAAATACCGAAGATATGAAAAAATACATTTTAGCGACATCTAGCGGCGTCAAAAAAATGAAAACCTGGAAATGATTTCCAAAAAAAGGGGGCGTACGGTGGACTTTTTTGGTCCATATAAGTCAAAACGGCCTAATGTATAAAATTGTCCCGAAATCCGCGAAACAACCCCACTGTACTACGGAAATCTATACCGAAAATTTTGCCTTAATATATTAAAGAATAGAGCTCACGCAATTGCCTTCAAATTTCCTTCAGCGATGATACATAATGTTTTGGAAAGTCCTTAATGAGCACGAAAGATGTTTTTTATCATTAAAAAAGGAAACATATATAGTTTTAGGAATAGTGGAATAAAAATAGCCTTGTTCCGCAAGGATTTTTTGCGTTTTATTTTTTTTTTTTTTTGACCATATGTAGCTGCAAATCATTGGGAGATGAAAACTCTCCGCAAACTCACCACTGACTTATTATCTATACTCCATAAACTGTCAAATGTCTGTCCAGCATTCAATATCCTCATTCACTCACAAGCCGCCTAATCTATTTTTTCTTTTTTCTACACACTCTTTTCAGAAAAATGAAAAAGTATGTACATACATATATCCAAATAACTTTTAATAAACCAAAGTTTCATTCTTTCTATCAACCCAATTATTTTTCTACACATTCCTTTGCTTATTACATTCTAGTGTCCCCGCAGGGCTCATAAGAGTGGTTTTTTCTTGCACAGAGCCAAAAGACCACCTAAAATGCCCTGTAAATCAGAACAAAGTTTAGCGGATTTCTCTACGCTTTCTCTCCAATAAGATGCCCGTCTTATTATGACTGGATATCTCATTTTAATAAAACTAAGTAGATATACTGTAAAACTAATATGAAAACCTTTTCAATATAATTAAGAAGATAACCCGTGGATTTTAGATGAAATCATTTTCAGTAAAATTTAATGGATAACCTATAAAACTAAGATGAAAACCCCTTATATAAAATTAAGAAGATGACTCCTAGAATAAATATGGAAGCCTTTTTCACATAAATTTAGCAGATAACCTGTAAAATTAAGAAGAAACCCTGTTTAATATTATTAAGAAGAGAATCTTTGTTTTCATCGGAAAACATAATTAGTCAACTAGTATTTTCCTAGGACTTATTCAGACAAAGGGCAACATTTCATTTCATATAAGTGCAGATGGACATAATATACTCTTTATACCAAGTGCTTCACTAATCGTTTGAGAATTGTAGAAATTTGCAAAGCCGTTTGACGAACGGAGGAAACACATAAGAGCTCTTTTAAAAATAAAAAGTTCTCCCTTTTAATTTCTTGAACATGTTATTGCACACATACATAAAAAGTGGCTGATGCAATAACTGTTGTGCATATTTCTAGTATGTACGAGTATATCCATACATGTACGTACGTTAAGACGTTTATAGCAAAATTTTAATTAATAAGGGCTCTTTTAAAAATAAAAAGGTTTCCTTTTTAATAAATTCAAAAAGGTTCTAGTAAAAATTAGAGGATGTCCTTATTGATTTGCTTTATAAAAATTTTCTCATAAAAACAAGCAGATTTCTTCTAACAATTTAATTTTTTTGACAAAATGACATAAAAAATTAATAAATAAGAAGTTATCTCCTCGTTTTCAGACGGTATCCTTTTCAATAAATTTAAGAAGAAATTCAAGCTAAAATCTAGAAGATTTTCTAGCAAAAATTTCTTCAATTTTGTCTCCTCTCGCTCTCCTTGGCCAAATAGCTTTTTTAGATGGCAGTCTCTTTGATTATAGGTGAACTTTTTGGCTCTGTGTGTGAGTGAAATTTCAATAACTTTTACCGAAGCGCTAACAAGTGCATATTTTGTACACTTTTCTTCATTTTTTAAAAACTCATTTTGAAGGAAATGAAAATTTTTATTATTTATTATTCAACGAAAACAATCAGCATTATCTATGTGTGTATAGACATAACCTAACCACCCACTCCGCCATGCTTTCCTCAAACGTGCAGAATGTAGTAAGATTGTGTGTGTTTGTACGAAAAAAAATAATACATACATATAAACATATGTGAAAAATAAAAACCCTGCAGCAAAAGTCCAAACTAGTCAGCCAACCTACCAGTTAACTGACTAGATAAATTATGGGAGTTGCCCAACTAGTTTCATAGGGGACAAATTGAGATTAGTTATCAAATAAGAAATTTTGCCAAAAAAAAGGTTTTAAATTAAAAACGAATGTATCCGGGGTTTCTGGAGGTTTCAATGAACACGTATGCAGTAAAAGTAAAGCAGCTTCTTTATTGTTGTTGGATGGGTTCATAGTTCGGTAAATTTTACAACTTTAACAACAATATCTCGTACATTATAAGCCTCCGGCAAGTTTTCACATCAATTCTGAGATCTGTGACAGCCCATCTACTTCCTTAATGCAAAAGTCAACTGAGTATCTTAATTTCTTTTCAATTTAAAGTCACACACAAATTTTTATTCAGCTTTATTAGGTGACGATTTTTGAAATAGGGTTCTCTTTTAAAGAGCCTACTTTAATCGGTTCTGGTACTTCATTTCAGAATCCATAATGAGCCTGAGTATTAATGATGAGCCAGAATTGCAACTAAGGAAGACGCTCCAGAGACATAAGAAACGATTTTTTCAAAAAAGCACGGACTTATAAAAGCCTCTAAAATCAAATCAACTCAACAAGCCAATACGGTTGATGAATTTTTTAATGAAGAACCTCATTAATTTAGATTTTCTAACAATTTTTTACAAGTCCAAGCATTATGCGACTGGAGCATATTAATATTTTTCACCACAACGTATGTATGTATGTACATTAGAGCGTATCGCGAAAAAAAAGTTCGCCGTACGCCCCCCCATATGTTTTCTTTTCCGAAAACATTTCTGGAAAAAAATTTAATTTTTTTTTGGACGCCGCTAGATGTCGCTAAAATTCATTTTTTTCATATCTTCGGTATTTATGGTCCGATTCCTAAGATTGATACACCAATCTCTTTGGAGAGGGGAGTGTTTCTACTTTATAATTGTATTAACCCTATATGCGCCATTGGGGTCACTTCCACCCAGTACTTAGTTTATACCACCTTAATGTAATTTTTTTTGCCGGCATGTTAAACGTCTTCAAAAAACATTAATCTTTTCCAAAAGAAGTATTTCGGTCGATTCAGTAGAACCGGAAATAAAACACATTTAACATTCCGAGGAATATAAGTTTTTCGCTTCGTGTGGTCTTTTACGTTCATTTTACAAAGATTTTTTCTGAAGAGACTCCTACTGAAATTTTATGCCGAATAATTTTCTAGAACATTTTAATAATCTAACACCCCTACACAAGGGTTATTTTGACCCCTTTTTATACAGTCAGGAAATATAGTATAGTCAGGAAATAGAATTTTTAAGGTCGCTAGTGGGCCAAAATGTTCTAGAAAATTATTCGCCATAAAATTTCATTAGGAGTCTCTTCAGAAAAAATCTTTGTAAAATGAACCTAAAAGACTACAGGAAGCGACAAACTTATACTCCTCGGAATGTTAAATGTGTTTTGTTTCCGGTTCTACTGAATCGATCGAAATACTTCTTTCGCAAAAGATTAATGCTTTTTAACGGCGTTTAACATGCTGGCAAAAAAAAGTTACATTAAGGTGGTATACAATAAGTACTGGGTGGAAGTGACCCCAATGGCGCACACAGGGTTAATGAAATTAGAAAGTAGAAACCCTCCACTCAAGCCAAAGAGATTGGTGTATCAAACTTAGGGATCGGACCACAAATATTGAAGATATGAAAAAATGAATTTTAGCGACATCTAGCGGCGTCCAAAAAAAAATCAAAATTTTTTCCAGAAATGTTTTCGAAAGAGAAATCATATGAGGGGGCGTACGGTGGACTTTTTTTTTTGGTCCATATAAGGCGAGACGGTCTAATGTACATACATTAATAATATGAACAATGCCTGAGCTTTTGTTCGCAATAATATGATGACATATATGTACGTATAATGTTATTATACATATGTATATGTTCAACATACATATTTTTTAAATGAATTAATGTTAATTTACCTAAATATTTAATATGCAAGATCACAATCTAATGTGCCTGAATTCTTTAATTTAAATATCATTTTCTAATAACTAAATAAATGTATTAGAAACTTTATTTTGCAATTTTTATTTTCATTGGAGTAGCATGTAAAACTAGTCAGTCAACTGGTATAGTTCTTATATCTACACTGACTAGTCAGCAAATTGGTATGATACTGACTAGTCAGTCAAGTGGTATGATGCTGGTGTGGATACTGACTAGTCAGTCAAGTGGTATGACTCTGGTGTGGATACTGACAATTGCCATTTCCTAGGTCATCACCGTGTTAAAAATACCAGTTGCTAATATGGAAAAAAGATAGATGGCTGACTAGTTGAGCTGTATGGCCAACTAGTTGTCAATTAGTTTACAACTAGTTGATTTCGCTGCAGGGAATCTACATTCCACATATGTATTTGGGTATGTGTTCTATCCTCACACTCCTTTTTTGGTTTTCGATTGACTACAAGTAACTACTAGATACTAAGATTGCAAGCCAACGATATGAACTTATCAAACACAACTCAATATCCGTTCTGGTTTGACAGTTCGTTATGCGTTTCTATTTTTATGCTGCGTCAATATAAGTATTTTCCAAGTTAACGCGCTATTTTATTACCTAATTTTATACCCAGTTTTATATTCTCTAATATATTTGCATTATTCACTCTTTCCAACCATCATTGATGCGTTACTGAGACTGCTGTTGCCTTCTGCGTTAACGCATGTGTTAGTATTCAGATATCAAATTTTCAAAGTAAGAAGCCATAGATTTCGGAGACATACTCTTATTTAGTAAAAATCATTTTCAAAATCCACAGAGCGGTATATAGTATTAAAATTCTTTAAAGCTTTGATTTTTTTTTCACTTGTCTTATTGAAATATTTGTCGCTCTTTGATAATATTGCCTTGGTGGTCCTTTTATTATTATTTTTTTTTTAACTTTTCGGGAAAACAATATATGGCTGACATTCATATGAACATAAACATACGTCTTTTTAGACACACACACACATCCACGTATGTAAAATGTACATAAATGCCAACTTATTGCTACACATCACTTGTCTCCAAATATTTTTTATCTGTTTCAGATAGGCAAAAAGGAAATGAAAAATCTTTAAGAACAGTCCCAACAAAACTTTCTTGCAAATGAACATACATACATACATACATTCTCATGCACTCCATTGGCTCGAGGGTATATTTGAAGAAAGAAAAAATATTACAAAAGCGAACAAACTCATTTTACTTATACCAATAATAGCTTTAACTAACTGCAAATGTGCTTTTCTGTTATTTTATTTACTTTTTAAGTGGCAAGTAAGTAAGAGAAAATGTTAGTGGAATGTGTTGGAGTTAGTATAGACGAGGGACCATTTCATGAGATTTGCCCAAACTGGCTGGTGTTTGGCCAATGTAGGAAGTTCCTAAACAAATGCCTCGCTTATGATTGATAATATTGAGAGAATAAAAATAAAAAAAAAGTAAATAAGTTTGTATTTTTTTTCGCTTGTTGCCTTTTTGACAAATTTCCGCCGTTTGGCAAACATCCCAGTAAAATTTCGTGCGAAGTAAACTAATGTGTAACTGGGGAAATATTTTTATTGTTGGTTGTTTACATACATACACACGCACACATGTATTAAATGCAATTGTGATTCCATTCTGTGTAAAAAAAAAATGATTTATAGTTGCAATGCAATATTAATTTTTAAATGTGTCCTTAGTGTGTGATAAAAATAAAAATAACTAAAATAAAATTTCATTTATAAAATAATAATAAAAAAAAATATGTGTGTCAGTGAGCGCAGTTTTCATAGAAGCTCATTGTAAGAAGTGAAAATTAGTTTTCGCTTTATTTATTTTCATTATTTCTTTTCATTATCTGACGCATTTCATTTTGTCATTTCATTTAGGTACGCGCAAAGTATTTGTTTCTGCATAAACCCTGCTAAAAAGCCGAGTACCCCATGCACGTGTGTATAGAGTACTCGCTGTGGACCAACCGATTACTCCATAACTTGCCACATTTCATATAACAAAATATGTTCCAATTAACGTGGCGATGTTCTAGGCAGTGATCACATACTCCGATTTCCGCATGACAGCCGAGTACGCCAAGGAGTACCTACATTGGATTAATTCATGGAGTAGGTACTAAAAATAATGAAATTTAATAATCTCTGAAAAGATTTGAGCGACTGCCAATCAGTGATGGTAGACACTTTTTTGGAAATTCCCTACAAAGCAAGAAAAAAAACCCTACTTTTCCCAACACCTGTTCAAAATTTCCCCACGAAATTCCCTACACTTTTTTTTGTTATTTCCATGTTATAACAATTAATTAAATGCACGGCAGTAAATGAGCGTTTTTTTTTCTTATATAAATAATGCAAATCAGCTGTTTTACTGCATATACATACCTTATATTTCTATAAGGGATATTTATTATTATATGATGAAATATTAAGGAAGATTTACGAAAGTTTCGGGATATAAAACTCCATTTCTTCAAGTGTACCTGCACCATTTTCATAAAATTTTTCCAATTTAACAGTTTTATAATATGTATAATAAAAAAATTTTTTGCTCCAACGCACAGATAAAAAGTATCGTGTTATCCGATAGTTCAATAAAAGATCTTAAAGCTTGTCTTCACGATACGGCAGCTTATCTCAAATTACACCATTAAAGGATTCGCGATTAACTCGTCTTCACAGCGTTTTCATTATTCAGATCGACAGTTAGTTTTGCCAAAAAACCCTATATTTAGCTATTTTAAAAAAATCTGTCCTTTTTTCCCCACGGTCACTTTTTTCCGACTAAAATCCCTACATGTAGGGAATTTTCCCTACGTATCACATCACTGCTGCCAATTCAATTTGATTATTAGCATTATATACATACATAAGAATGCTTTTCTTTAATAAAAAAAGAATAATAAAATTTTTCTAGCGCAATCACCAACATGTTGTGTCGCGTTTCAATGTCTCTTTATTACTAAATCGTGCACGTTCAAACAAGCATGCATATGTGCATACATATGTATGCACTTGCTTCGCCGTTATCGCGATATACATTCGGCGATGGCGATAAACGAGTCGCTCCCTTGGGACTAAGCTTATGATCACTTTGAAAGTACTCCAACCTACCACAAAATGGATCATATAATCCAATGATTTTTGCAGAAAAGCGCACTCGAAACGTGTTGAAATTGCTTAGCGTGCAATAAGCAAGTATATAATAGACATATACGCCGACAGTGATTCCGGCGGCGGCGGCGCCATTCCAAAATAATTTCGGCGGCGGCGGCGACGCCGGCGTGCTTTTTCGCGCCGGCGCGCCTGCCCCAAATCTACAAATCACAATCCTCTTCAAATTAATTTTATTTAGTTACCTTAATAGCGCTGGCTGAATGGAATAAATAATCTAATTTCCACCTTAAATTGTTGAAACTTTTTTATTTACAGCAAAAAACAATTGTTACATAAACTAAAATTTAAAATAAAGAAAATAAATATTAAAGAATATACACAAATCCATATGTAAGGGTAAATTTAAATTCATTTGCTTATTTTGTATGATAATAACCATGCATACATATATGTATTTGCATACATATTTATATATATAAAAGGCACTTTAAAATAAATATATGTATATACACCCTGCAAAAAATGCGATTAATCCGGGACGTGTCCGGGATCAATCGCAAGGGAGCATGCGACTAATACAATTTTACATCCCTTTATATGGAGTGAATTGATCGCATTTGTTCGAGCATGTCCTATGAAGAGACTAATTGTTCAACTTGTATACCCGGACGGGTACCAATGTAGATTAATCACTAACATACCGAATGGGTACAAATGTAGATCAATCGCTTTCATCCCGAACGGGTACGAATGTAGATTTATCGCTTTCATTCCCAACGGGTACAAATGTAGATCAATCGCTTTCAGCACGAACGGGTACAAATGTAGATTTTTTCCTTAAAAAATTGTAAATGTTCATGCATATTTAAATAAAGATTATATAATGTTTTACTTTTTTAAAAAAATCTCAATAAATAAATTTAAAAAATTGTAAGTTTTGAGTATGCATTACATCAGCGTAATGTAAAGGATTTTTTCATAGGATATTTTAGGCAACATTTTGTTAAAATTGTTATTAAAAAAACAAAGTAAAAAAATTTTTTTAAAAAGCTTTTATATAATATTAATATAAAAATTTACTAAAAAGGAAAAAAATAAATTTTTAATATTTTTGAACAAAATTTATATTAGTCCTTAATTGATTTGGATCTTAATTTCAATCTCAGCATACCTTTAACGTATTTCTTCAAAGCATTTCTGTATATGTATCAACATAAATAAAAGCGCGGGTGTTCTTTACGTAATGCATATCTTACGTAATTGGAATTTAAAGTTTTTATCGCTTCCTTCCATTTCACCAATACTGTTTTATAACATGAATATCTAATGAGTACCCGCGCTTTTATTTACATATGTTGATACATATACAGAAATGCTTTGAAGAAATACGTTAAAGGTATGCTGAGATTGAAATTAAGATCCAAATGAATTAAGGACTAATATAAATTTGGTTCAAAAATATTAAAAATTTATTTTTTTCCTTTTTAGTAAATTTTTATATTAATATTAAATAAAAGCTTTTTAAAAAAATTTTTTTACTTTGTTTTATTTTTGCCTTTTTAGTTTTACAATGCATATTACATCTAATATTTGTCAACACACCCACTATCAATATAGTCCAACAGTTTTTAATATGAAGTGCACTATGTTTAACATTTTGATGGTTTCTGCTCAGCCAGTTTTTTTTATTATCCAATTCCTGTGGAGTCTTTTAAGTGGTTTTACTATACTCTTTTGTGAATAGATTACTTCGTAATACGTGTTCAAAATAGGAACAAAATTGGTTCATAAATACTAATTTTCTAAATATCTTGACACTATCGCCACCTAGCGGCGATTTATTTCCACGGATATATTTACTTTCTCATTGGCAATATATATACCGAATATGAACAAATTCGGTCGGTAAATACGAATTTTACAAATAACTTAACACCAGCGCCACCTAGCGGCGATTTTTTTCCACAGATGTATTTACTTTCTCATAGGCAATATATATACCGAATATGAACAAATTCGGTCGGTAAATACGAATTTTACAAATATCTTGACACCAGCGCCACCTAGCGGCGATTTTTTCCACGGATGTATTTACTTTCTCATAGGCAATATATGTACCGAATATGAACAAATTCGGTCGGTAAATACGAATTTTACAAATATTTTGACACCAGCGCCACCTAGCGGCGATTTTTTTCCACGGATGTATTAACTTTCCCATAGGCAACATATATACCGAATATGAACAAATTCGGTCGGTAAATACGAATTTTACAAATATCTCGACACCAGCGCCATCTATCGGATTTTTTTTTATTTCACATTGCATTGTCTTCGGGTCCTCAACTATGTTCCAAATTTCAAGTACCTAGCTCAACTAGAAGTATCTTAAATGTTCGTTGCAAAATTCCACGACATACACCCATACAAAAAGTGAAGTTAAATAAAAGCTTGTAAAAAGGGTGTTCAATTCGTTTTACAGGTTGTTCTACAATTTTTTAAATACCTTGCATATTTTTGTAAAATGTCTACATTTAAGGAATCTAGATTTGTACCCGTTAGGCGATTAATCTACATTTAGACCCGTTAGGGAACAATTGGTCTACAATTAGTCTACATTTATACCCGTACGGGAACAATCGGGGACTAATTGTGGACTGATTGTTCTCGAAAGAGGTCAATTGAGGACAAATCTCTTTCGGGATTGATCGCACATTTTTTTGCAGGGCAGTGTTGGAAAAAATAATAGGGACAAAATTTTGCAATTCTCCATTTATTTCAAGACAAAATAATAATTACCATATATTGATGCTTACACGGAGAGGACATGCTTCAATGGCTCTGGGGTGGTTTTTGTATAATAATTTAATTTTTATGAATAAAAATAATGAAATCTATAATTTAAGTTGAAATAATAATAAGGACAAACTTTAAATTCGATTGTTTTTTCAAATAAACTACAATATTACTGCTGCAGCTAGATATATTTTTTATAACTTCCTTACTTCTTCTTAATATTCGCTATAGGGCTGAGGTTCGACAACTGTGAGGGTTACTCCAAAACAGCAACTTTCTTACGTTCAAACCATGAGTTTTCGATTCTGGAGGCATGTTTGGGATCATTTGCATGCATAAATCGCCATCTAATGATATCAAGGAGGGTTGAGATTATTCAATTTTGAGTAGAACAATTAGCAACAGACCTCGAGAAGTAGGACTAAATGGAAGAGATCCCAGAAAAGTTCCGTATCTGAGAAAAAATTATGTAATATGTTTTTGTTAATAACTTTTAACGGGCAAAAAATAAAACATTTCCGCATTCAGGTTCGTGTTCCTGAGGTCAAAACACGTCGATTGGTTCCTTTTTTTTTTTTAATTTTGAAGAACTTTAGCAGTTAGCAAAACTACGAAAATTTATACACATCTCGCTCCATACGGGTATGGCGCGCCAGCGCACGCCGCCGCGCCGATACGCCGATTTCACGGATTATGGCGGCGGCGGCCGATTATGAAGGTAATCGGCGCGGCGGCGGCGGCGTCAATCGGCGGCGTATATGTCTAGTATATAATAAGCAAGTGTATGTATAGTATACACATTAACATACCAATTTATAGCCATTACTTAATTATTTTACCAATTACTCTTTGCTACTTAATGTTAACGCCTTTAATATTTTATGATCTCAAAACCATTTAATCTTAAATTCAATGCTGTTTATACATATGTACATTTGTAGGTATGCATGTATCGTAAAATGTAGCAAACACATTAGAACTCAAGCGTACAGCACTTTGAATATTTGATCATCATTAACGTCCATTGATTTCGTCTGCCAAAATTAACATTTCATTCACAATTCCTATTCACTGACCTATTGGCTAAGTACTACATATGTACGTACAAATGAACATATTTGAAAAAATGTGTGTAAGCGCTTTTGTGAGCTTTTCACTTCAATTATTGCCATTTTAATTCATTTGCACTGTTTTGGCATGGAAATTCGCGCGGTTCGAGCGATTTTATATGTTTGTGTGCAGGTGTGTGTACAAACACCCAACGGGAAATTATTTACGTCAAAAGCACTTGAGGATCTGACTTTGGCAGTGGTGGATACAAATGAGTTCCACTTGTGCATATGAAACTCCTGTGAATAAGACTCCATAAACGATTTAGACAACGTAAAGAAATGCATTCTAACACTTTTTTTTATAAATATACTACTTTCTAAATTTTCTAATTTCTTACACAGCTCGATAGCATTTAAATATTGATGTTACTGTGTTGTTGTTATTGCTATTGTGTTGTTGTTGCATTTTTCAGTTGCACTTTCAGCTTCCGTTTTAAATTTTTTTGAATGATGATGAGTAAGTAGCACTCAGTGAAATGTTTCATGTTCATTAGGTTAATTACGAAAATTTCAAAAGGGCCATTCACACCCGTTAATACTCACGTACATATATATGTACATTAGACCGTATCGCGAAAAAAAAACTCGTCTTTTTGGAAAACGTTTCCGGAAAAAATTTCTATTTTTTTTTTACACCAAAATGTTCTAGAAAATTATTCGCCGTAAAATTTAAGTAGGTGTCTCCTTAAAAAAAATCTTTGTAAAATTAAGAAGTTATATGGAGAGTGGGACAAAACTCAATTATGTACTCAGATTTTATCGAAAATAAAGTTTTATCGAAAACAGTCGATGTACATTAAGGTGGAGTGAAAACATATGGAGATTTTTTTTTGTTCTTTTTTTGAACGTACCAGCAATGAAAAGTTGCCTTTATACGACCCCTCAAAATTTTATGGCGATAGGACGACGTTTTGAACTGCCCCCAGCCCCGCAAAGTTGAAAGCAATAAGCACGATCTGGTATAAATATATATGAAATTTTCAAAATTATAAAATCAAAAAACGAAGTATGAAGATTGATAAAGATGGCTAAGCTGAGTATTAAAGTGAATTTATTTTTTTTTTTGAAACAACAACAACAAAAGTTATTAAAGGTCAAAGTTAATATTATGCATTTTTTAAATTGCAATTACTAAAAAACTACAGAACCGATTTCGAATGTTTTTATACCGTTCAATAGGCTTCTTGATTCCCTTTAATTTGATATACATTTTATATATGGAAAGTAAGGGGGTAAAAGGGGTGTTGACCCCCGCAGGGGGGTGTTATGGAACCCACATAAAATGTATATCAAATTAAAGGGAATCAAAATACTTATCGAATGGCGTAAAAATATTCGAAATCGGTTCAGTAGTTTTAAAGTAATTGCAATTTAAAAAATGCATATTATAAACTTTGACCTTTAATAACTTTTGTTGATGTTGTTTCCAAAAAAAATAAATTCACTTTAATACTCACCTTAGCCATCTTTATCAATTCTCATACTTCGTTTTATGATTTTATAATTTTACAAATTTTACATTTGTACCAGATCGTGCTATTTTTTCAACTTTGTGGGGCTGGGGGCACCTCTAAACATGCGAGTAGGTCAATAAAATTTTACAGGCTTATTTCTCGGCTACAAAGGTGCCGTTCTGGCTTTGGAACAAATTGAATTTCCAAAAAAAATTTTCACTCCACCTTAATGTACATACATATGTACAAAAATAAGTAAAAGGAGCATCTTGAGCAACAATATTTTTTATAGACTACACCTTTTCCAGATTGAAATCAGAAAACGCCAATTGAATTTCAGAATAGGTATGTAATTGAATTTCAGAATTTGTCATTTGGATTTAAGAATAGTTATCTGGATTTCAGAACCTGTTAATTGGATTTCAGAGAACATAAATTGGATTTCAGAATAGGTAATTGGATTTCAGAATGTGTCAATTGGATTTCAGAGAACATAAATTGGATTTCAGAATAGGTAATCTGAAATCCAATTGCTTATTCTAAAATCCAATTCACACAATCTGAAATCCAATAACCGTTTCTGAAATCCAAATTACAATTTCTGAAATCCAATTATCAATTCTGAAATTCAATTAACGTTTTCTGAAATACAATTGGAGTTTTCTGATTTCAATCTGGAAAAGGTGTAGTTACATTTAATATGATATTCTAAGAAAAAGGGAAAAAGGTAAAAATGTATAAACAGGCTTCTTAAGGGAAGACTTGGAAGAACTCAAATATGCTTATAGGATCTGTTCCAGAGTGATCCTTAATTGTTAAAAGTTTAAATGAAAATGCTAATGCTTGAAAATTACGCTCATAGAACAGCCAAGATTTCTTCATCTTATATTTTGCTAAAAATAAATTGTTTTCACTGTTTTCTTTCGCTAAATCATGAAACAACGTTTTTCTTGCATTTCCATAGTTACGGTGGATTTTTTTTTTTGTCCATATAAGGCGGGACGGCCTAATGTACATATGTATATCTAAGTATGAGTCCTACTCTAACACGCCAAATCAAACATTCGCTTACTCGTATTTGAAATATAGCTTTGTGCTTACAAATTGAATTCCATTTATATGTATACATATATTCATACACACATATCCCTGCAAAAAATGCGACTAATCCGGGATACATTTCGGATCACTCGCAAAGGAGCATGCGACTACTCCCTTTTTGTATCTCTTTATATGGAATGAAGTGTTCCTTTTTGTTTGAGCATGTCCTATGGAGAGACTAATTGTACTGTTTTATACCTCAACGAGTACGAAATTAGAGAACTCCACTTTGATGCCAATGGGATACCAAATGGAAGTTGTACCCTTTTATACCTGAACCAGGCCCGTAGCCAGGAATTCGTTTCGGGGGGGCTTACAGAAATCATGGACAAATTGCACTCCCCCCTCCCCACCACATACATATATGTACATACATAGTTCAAATGAAAGTTATTCATATTGGTTGATTATTTTGAAAATGAATATGGAAAAAATTTGTACATACATATGTACAAGATTACTGAAAAGCTATTTTAATTGACATTTATTATGTACATGCATACATATACATATGGAATGTGGTACAAAATTTCATATAAAACTTTCTTTTACAATAACCTTTTCATCAAAGAAGTAGCCTTCTGGATTTGTTTTTTGATAAAATGTCTATTACATGGTCAGGATCAACAGCAATATCCCAGTGAATGGAGATAATAGCGAGTGAACTCAATCTTTCATGACCCATTACACTCCGAGGTAAAGTTTTGATTCTTTTCATGGTAGAAAATGATCTTTCCACGCTCGCCGTTGTCACGGGCATAGTTGCCAAGGCAGTGAGAAGAATTTTTATACCACGGAAATAGTTTCCATCGCAGTACTCCAATAGTTTTAAAACCTCGGGTTCATTTTTAATCGACGATATTTTCGCACACCACAACCAGGCCCGACGAGAGGGGGGGGCTGAGGGGGTCAATTGCCCCGGGCCCGGGCTTTAGAGGGCCCGGGAATCTCAAAATGATATCCAAGTTTTTGCTTACAGAAAATAAACGAACAACACCTTTAATCACCTTTCGTAGATAGCAATCATTTTAAATTTCAACAAATTTTATAAATCTCTTAAAGTGTCTGCACCCCACTTAAGGAATTGTTGGTTTTTGGCGTCGACTTTGCAGCATAAATTTGAATTCGTTTTCGGTATGTTGCAAATTCTTATACAGCAATATGGGTATATCCTGGGCGTTTCGGACGGTATGTTCGCACGATTTTTTGAACTTTTGAGGCAGACATATCGCGAAATATTGTATCGTTTTATGATAAAAGGAAAGATTTAGGCCACAGCTAATGATTAAAGTATGTTAGCGACAGAAATTTAGTTTAATGCCTCTGTTTTAGCCACTTAAACTGCGTTCCGGACGCTACAAAAACACGTCCACTTTTTTTTTTTTTTGAGTGGCTAAAACAGAAGCCTGGAATAGCAGGCGAGCACTCTACCCACTGCACCACAGCGGCCATGTATAGATAAATTAAAGTTCGTAACTATATATTCATTGAATTTTGATTTTGAGAATTTGTTCATTTAGTATGGGGGCCCTTAGTTATTTTGACCCCGGGCCCGGATTTTCTCTCGGCGGCCCTGACCACAACCTATATTCGGCCTTTACTGCTGTTGATGATATGTGATCTTCGAAGAATGGCGCCAAGTTGTCAAGCTCATCTGCTTTACTTACATCAGCGAATCCTGGAAGAAGCAGTTGGAAGCTCGGTAGAATATCTTCGTTTTCTAAAAATCGTTGCGTTAAATTTTCAATTAATAAGTCGATGCATGGCAGGAATATTGCGATTCTGAAATACTCTTCACTCGACGTTGTTCCCGGGTTAGCTCGGTTTCTTTGACGCGATACCACTCTTGGAGCACGGATTTCACCGTCAAAAAAGTCTTCAGCGATTTTTGATGCGGAAACTAAGATTTGCCCGAAGAAATCATTAGCAGATTGTCTAATTTCGCGCAAAGACTGTATTACTTCTTTCGTGCGGTTTATAGCAGAGATAAAGCCTCTTTTTAGAGGCAGGAATATACGAGATTTCTGAGCCCATAACTCGACAAATAATTGAGATATTATGACGAAACTTAGTGTGTACACTTTTATTACCTGTGGTAATACATGTTCAAAATTTTAGCGAAATCGGTTGACGACCACGCCCACTTTTATCTATGGGTATTATAAAGTGGCCTAATAAAAACATTTTAAGCGATATCTTTGTCAAATATAAAGATAATTTATTGAAATTTTGTGGCATGAGTTCCACAATAGACCGGAAACAAAAAATAGAAAAATTTTGGAAAATGGGCGTGGCACCGCCTCTTTTTAGACAAAGGAATATACGAGATTTTCTGGTCCATAACTCGACAAATAATTGAGATATTATGACGAAACTTGGTTGGACCATGCCTACTTTTTAACAAAGATATTCCTGGGACTCTCTTTGGGAATTTGTAACGTGACATCTTTGTAACTAGAAGTCATAAAGGAATGAAATTTTGCACAAAGAATAATATTCATATGCTTAGTTGGATGACTGATAAAAATTTTGAAAATGAGCGTAGCTACGCCCACTTTATGCAGCACTCGCTTTACATAAAGTACCTACACCGTGTTTCCATCAAACGCAAACAAACAATGAAAGCATACAGCTGAGTATCTAATGTTCGATTCCACTCGAACTTAGGCTTCCTTACTTGTTATCTAAAAATTTAGTTTTGGCAGAAAAAATTTTGATTTATTTAATTTAACGAGCACAGGCCCATGTTATATTTAATTTTTTATTTTTTAGAAATTAGAAAAAAACTTTTTAAGCATGGATGTAACTACAGCTGTTTCACCTTAGATCCCTCTAAGACTCATCAGGTTACTTTTGCTTCTGCCAAGACTCGAATTTTCGCACTTTGGTTGGGGCTAGGTTCACGAAAAAAGGGCTTGAAAGAGCTAAATTCCTTCAAGAAAATCCAAACCCGCTTTCGCCATGCTTGACATTCGAATTTGCGAGACGCGAGTTGAGGAAATTACAAAAAAAAAATACTTCCTTCGAATTTCGGGGGGGGCTTGAGCCCCCCGATCCCCCCCCTGGCTACGTGCCTGACCTGAACGTGTACGAATGTAGAGAAAACAAGCCCTTTTATAGTGTAGTACATATACTTAATTGCAAAAAAAAAGCAATTAAAAAAGAATATTTCAAAATTCGTTTATAACCTTTTGAGTAAAATTGTCAACAATTACTCTACATTTTTACCGTTCCTGTTACAATTGGGAGTAATTGTAGCCAAGTGTACCCGAAAGAGAGTTTTTCGGGACAAATCTCTTTCGAGACTAATCGCACAATTTTTTGCAGGGATACTTATGTATACATACATACATAAATCTGCATATTTGTAAGATACTTCAGCATTGAGCGGGTTACTTTTGTTACTATTGTATATGTACATATATCAATGGCAACATTTAATTGAATGGCCATTGAAAGAACAAACAAGAAGGATGCTCAGCTTGATTACTGTTATTGAAATGAGTGGTGGCAAGGAGATGATGCCCGCAAATACTGCTGTTTGTTAAGAGTTAGTGAATATATTTGTGTACACATGTAGATATATATCTACATACATACATAAATACAGACACTTATTTAATGAGTTTAACATAAATTTGATCCTTTTTAAAATATAACTTCGAGCCGTTTTATAAAATGTATGTACCTCTCACAATGCTTCGGATGCCTTTGAAAGCGTTCATGGTTTATGTTAAATGTTTTGAGAGTGAAATTATATTAGAATTATCCATTGTTAAAGCAATTTTTTCATTTGTTAATGCATACTTACAAGACTAGTTCACTTCAATCCTTTAATTTAAGTCAATTAAGTCAGTTTAATCGTGCATTATTGGGTAAGGAAGATTATGTTTAAGGAAGAGAAACATTATTTCGTTCTGCTAGCTTAACAAAAAACTTATTAAAATTCTAACTAAAAAAAAAATACTCACTAAGTGTGTTATATTTTTAAAGGCGCTGCTGTGTGTATGTATGTGAGCGTTAGTTTGCTGGCAGGCAACACTATAAACTCATATAATTGTACAATTTAGCGCAACTCATTCAAGCAGTCAGCGAGCTGATTAATTGACGACAGTTCACCATTTATATTTGGATTTTTATGCAGTCAAGTTGCCACAAAATGGCACAGGCACTGTTCTACATACATATGGAAATATGTGCATATGTACGCACTTCGTGGTAAACCACCCGCTACACCAGTACTTCACTGCCTCACGCAACCATGCCAATGCAATATGTGTATGTACATATTAGAGATGAGCGAAACTGCGATTTTTTGATATCTGTGATTTCGGTGATTGCTATTTTTAAATCACTGTGATTTTAAACTGCTATTGCGATTGCATGGACTGGTATAAAATCATCAGTTACCGGTAGAGATTAATTTTGCGTTTTCTAAGCGATATAACCTGTCTTTATTTTATGTTAACAAAATGATAGCAATAACAACGTATTCCGCAGTAATATCGCTGTATGTAAATAGTTTTCAAAGACAAATTGTAAATTCAATAATTTTTTTTTTCTTATATTTCCATATACGTATGTGGTCTTCTCAAAAGTGTAAACAAAAAGAAATTTATAATGCTTTTTCGATTGCGATTCACATAGGTGAACTACTTACTTGCTACATCGATAGCAGTTGCCAATAAGTAGTGAACTGCTATTTTGAAAAAGTGATCGCAATTGCGATTTGCGATTTTTTATTCACAGTGAAAAAATCACCGTTTGCGATATATCGCTCATCACTAGTACATATGTATATAGCTACAATATTATGCATATAAATAAAATAGCAGCCATCTTAGCCTCGCCACACTCAAATACTTACGTCCCTTTCTCTTTCCTCACAAGCTTTGCAAGTTATTTTTCGAAAATTAATTTAACGCAATTTACGGTGCAATCTTAAATTGTTAAAAACACTTCAACAACGCGCCGCTTGCTTGCTTCAATGTATTTGTATGAATGAATTTATGCTCAGCATTCTTTCCGCATTGGATGTACATGTACATATGTATGTTTTGCTAACGCGCAGCGCGCCCAAAAGTAGGCCTACTTTATGGGCGCTTTATTAGCGTTTGACGACGCAATTTTACACATTTGTGTGGTATTTAAAAATATGTATTACTTATACGACTGGGTGTTGTATGCCGTTGCTTTGCTAGCGCTTCACTGCAAGCGAAAGCGTTTAAAATGTTGTTGAATTGCTTGCGAAGAATTATTATATTACAATAAAAAAAAACCGGCAAATATTTTATTACTTTTATGCGTCGAAAAATGGCTTACATAATATGAGGAGAGGCTCGCAAGTTACATGTGCACGTAATTTACTGCTTTAATAAAGTTTAAGAGAAAACCAAGTGCGGCCAAAAGTTATTTATGGAAATGAAGTTTTGGCTTTTGCTAATTCTTGCATAACTTACTAACTAAGCTATTCTAGCAACTCTTTTTCCAAAGACAACTATTCATCTCTCGTAAATAAAAAAGCTGTTTTCTTCTCGAAAGATTTTTGTCTTTGGAAAGACAGTTACCAGAAAAGCCTTATAATCTGCTTTCTTTCTATATATGTAGTTCCCTTCGGTGTTTGATTTTGAGCAAGAAGCGTTGATCCAAAAGAAGCAATTGATATCTTTCGAAACAATTCTTTGTGTACTTTTTGGTTTATTTTTTAGTAAAACGTGAGTTTTGTTTGACGTCTTCGGAAGGTTTATAGGCCTTGACGCGTTAGCAAGAGCGAGTATCGATGGAGATTTAATGATGAGCTGTACGAGCTTTACGCAGACATCGACATTGCTTAGAGAATAGAAATCCAGCGACTGTGTCGCTGAGAATGGACGAGGGTGCTCCGGCCCAGAAAGTATTTCTATCGAAACCCGCCAAAGACAGAAGCAAAGGGAGGTCTCCACTGCGTTGGGAAGATCAGCTGAAGACTTACTCGTCCTCCCTTGGTATTTGCAATTGGCGCCAGGCTGAGATATCTAAAATCCCACTATAAGGACTTTGTCAAAGTGGTTGATATTTAGTTTTTTACATATACATACATACATATGTATTATGTATGTAATTTGCAAAGACACTTTAAAACAATTGAATACCAAATCAAAGGTTACCTCAAATATGATTTGGATTAAGCAATTTTTTTGTAAAAACTATGTCATTTCATGTTTGCGGATATAATTATTGAGACAGAAGTGGGAATGAAAAAGTTTCCAGGCCAAAAATAATCGAAAAATCTTGAAAATTTGTTATCTTTAAAAAACGCGTAAAAGCGAACTAAAGCTTGTAAAGTCCATTTAAGCTGCTTTTGAAAAAAGTTGATGGGGAATAACAATCGAAAAGACTCAAAGACAAGGCCGTAGCCAGGATTTCATTTTGGGGGGGGATTAACTAAAAAAAAAAATTCAAATTCAAATTACATACATAACTGCCCCGTTTGCTATGCTATGTGCATGAATAATTAGGTTTCGCTTATCACCCATATTTAATTGTTATTGCAAAATCCAATTAATTTCACCAAATTTATCTGTCAAATAAAATTTTCGTCAGCTGATTTTCAGTGCAACCAGCTACCCTGTCAAAGCTTCAGAGGGTAAAAAGCGTGAGTTTTTTACACCACTGAAGTGTACATTTTTAGGAAACGAAAACAGGGTAGCAAGTGAAAAACTTATGTAGTTTTTTTACACTAAATTACCACTAGATCCACTAGCCTAATAAAACCACTTAAAAAAGAAGACATATTCTGTTTGACGTTTTACCTCCATTTTGCAAACGAAAACGGAAAATTGAAGAGTGTAACAAAAATGCGCATTTTATTGATGAAACGAAATCACCATTAATTTCAATGGTAAAATTTTAATTATAATTAATTAATTATAAGTTTATGATTTTGTTAAACAATTATTAGACATGCCAAAAGCAAAACCGCAGCTATCTATATCTTCTGGAAACAGGCGCCAAATTAGGTTCAGAAGAAACGGGACAGTCGCTGAACATGCAAATCGTTTAGAGAACTCACGGTTGCGAGGAATGCAGAGGAGACATGTGGCGATTCATACGAAATCAGCATTTAACTACAGACCGGATTTAAACTATATGGAACATTCTTCCCTTTTCATGGGTCGTATGAGTGAAATTTGCGTTTTTTTTGTAAGTCCCAATGACAAACATTTAGCTATATTGGGGTAGACCTTCGCAACGGGGTGTTTTCTCACGGTCAAATGTATGTCGCTCTGTCGCGAACTGTTTCACCACAAAACCAGAGTTTTCTTATACCTGGAAATGGCAACAAAACAAAGAATGTTGTGTTCACGGAAGTTTTTAATTAATGAACAAAATGTACCTTATTTTATGAACTAATTTGCCTACTAATGTACACAGAGCCAAATAATCCTCATAAAAATAAGAAGATTGTCTCTTTGAACAGCTTCGTGGTCCAAAAAGAGGACAGAAGTCAGAGACGAAGATATTTCCATAGAGATTTCTTCTTATTTTTGGGAGGTAAATCTTTTTAATTTTATTTAAAAGTATACCTTCTTACAATAAATAGAAAACTTCTTACTCAATTTTTGGAAGATATTTCCATAGAGATTTCTTCTTATTTTTGGGAGGTAAATCTTTTTAATTTTATTTAAGAGTATACCTTCTTACAATAAATGAAAAACTTTCTACTCAACTTTTCTTTACGCATTATTGTTGTCGACTGTGAACCGCTAACTCAGTTTACATATGTATGTATATACGACTAACTTTATAATAAATTTAATTAGATAACCTAATAAAAATAAGAAGAAAGCCCTCTTTATTAATTCAAGGAGATATCCACATATATATTCGAAGATTTCTTCTTGATTTTATTAAAAAGACTATCCCATTAAAAGTAAGTAGGGATTCTTCTTAAAGAAAAACTATAGAGATATCTTCTTACTTTTGTTCTATTTTATTAGGTGGTTTTCGCTCTGTGTAGGTACCAAACGTTGTTTGAATTATTATAACTTTGAGTTTTTTGTTGTTAATAAATGTATTGTTTATAACGTTGTTTAATTTTAAAGTGTTTGCATTTCATCTAAAGGAGGGTGGTATATTACATTCCTTGCAGAAAACAAGCACAAAATATGAATGTGTAACCCATTCTTACACTCTACTCAAAGCTAAACATCAGTATATTTAATTTTTGCGGCGCAACGAAGTAAGCCGGGTACTTGCTAGTACATACATAGATACAAATAATAACTGAGACTAACTTTTTACATGATTTCTATGCTTCTAAAAAATACAATTAAACATATTTATATTATAAAAAAAATTTAATCGCATTAATTTCGGGGGGGGGGGGGGTTGATCCCTGCCACCCCCCCCTAGATACGGCCTTGCTCAAAGATACAACAAAAGCAATGCCTATTCATGCAGGCTCAAAAGTACCCACTCAGGAACTCTACTTTAAATATTTTGCGCAAGTGAAAGTGCTCTCCATGCATTTGTATGAGACAGAGACCGGCAGCGAGTACCTACACAAATTTGCCATTTAATTTGCTCGAGATTGTTTATAGAAAATATATTCAAATTCAAATTTAATTTGAAAAAAATATGTGTACACTACTTCAAAAAACCTCTGAAAAAGAATTCGCAAAAATGTTCCCTTATTTTAGCTACCGCACAATATAGATTTGCTCTGTTTCTCTTAAGTAAAACTTTACGGCGCGTCCTTTAAATTGTTATAGTAAAGGCAAAGTATGTAATGCATCGGATGCAATGTTGAAACACTTTAAAGTGAAATCTGCAAAAAGGTCGCCCAGCAATACGGAATACGCTGGCGGCAAAAAGGCATACGGCAGAATATATTTTTTATCATTAAATATCCGCAACGCTTAAATTGCGTAAAAAATATGAACTATACAGCTAACAAAAAACGCCTTTTTATTATTCCTAATTATAACAAGGAAAATCTGCCTTATTACATAAAAGCCGTTGTCCACACAACTGTTGGTCGCTTAGAATTTTCAGCCATTCTTTAACTCTTCAATTCCCAGTGTCACCTGTAGGTGACAGTTGATTTTAATATTTTTTTGATCAGACGGAAGCTATTTTTTTAAACCAAATTATAATTGATACGAAAATAATAAACAGTAGAATCTAAAAATAATTTTTGTCAAGAGCAGTTACTCGTCATTTGTCAATCTCGTTCACTTTTTCCACTCATATTCCCAGTTTTCTTGCTTTTTGTGACTTCGTACTATATAAGCTGAAATTGAAATGCCCAGACCGCAAGTATTGTACTTTTTCTTATCGAATGTGATAAATAAGAAAACAAAGTATAATTTAAGTGCATTTTGTAACAAAAATAATTAATATTGTGGTTGTAATAAAGAAAAAAATATGAGGTGTCACCTGCGGGTGACACTGGGCATTGTGATACATAGACGTAATGCTTTTTGTTCGTCGTATTGCTTTGCGGCAATGAGATTTTAGAGCTTATTTCCAACTTTTTTATTAACCTTAGATGAAATTATTGAAGAGTTGAATGCTGATAAAGACTCGGGCCATATTTTTATGTATATTTTCTCCGGATGATAATGTGGTAACTTATGAGACGGTGGAACATCATTCGATATTGCAGCCAGTTTGTGGACCACAAGCTCTATTTTGATAATATTTTTACTCGCTTGCCGTTATTTGTGTATTTACGGGATCAGAATGTTGCTTGAACGGGTACCATTCCTGAAAACCGTTTAAAAATTGCCAAATTCTATAGACGTGAAGAAAAAGCCTAGAGGTGAGATATGTCATCAATTGTCCAAGGAAATTGTCATCGCTAAGTGGGCAATAATAATTTCGCCACCATTGCTTCGGATTGACTCCTGCCACAAAATTTGGTCGATTTCGATTCATGTATACAAAAAACGGTCGAAAATTTAAGAAAATTCCCTAGCTGTCATCAGGATGTACAACAAGTATATGGGAGTAGTTGACCGTGTTGATGAAAATACTGACTCCACGAGGGTATCCCTTCTTGACACGAAGTGGTGGTTTTCTTTATTTGCTTTTTGGTGCAAATTAGAGTGCCGAGTGAGGCGAGGGCCACCGGTGGAGTGAAAACCACAAATAAATTCAAAGACCGTGTGGATATGTCACCAACATAAACGAAAAATATGTGAGGATTTACACGTAAAATGTTGGTATATTTATCAAAATAAGTAAACATATCATTTTCTGCATAATTTTCTACATAATTTTAATTGTTTAGTGTTTATAAACAAATATTTTTGTACAAAACGAATATTTCACTTGAAAAGATATAGAAGAAAAAAATGCTCGAATAGTTTACACTAGTGATGGGCAAGTCCAATATGTTTTATTCGATTCTCTCGATTGTTGAAACATCTCGAATGCTCTCGATGGTTTTCATTCGTATTCGAGTCAAGTCGTAAATGGCGGCCAGTCGAAACAATCGCTAAAACATCTCGGACTCGCCAACGATTCCTCTCGTTTTCAAAGCAACCCTACAACATCTCGCACTCGCTGCAAAAAATACATAATAATTGTTGCCGCTTGAATATTAAAATTGCTTTACAAAACATACAGAGTGGTACAAATCTATTGCCGTTGTTGGTACTCGTAAAATTCATTTGTTTCAGAAGCGTCTCACTTCAGAAAATTTATTAATGTTTAAATAATTAATTATTATTATTATGCACGACACTGTTTAGTTGTGATTGCAATAATGCAGCGTCTATGTATAGCATATTTTTCAATTTGGTTAATTTATTTATGTATTTGCCTCACTTCCATTAAAAATCCTACTTTCTTTATCAACAAACCTCATTCAGTTTATTTTATCAACTAAAACAAATCATCAAAACAACAGCCGGCCCGCCGACTCGGAACAATCGCAAAAACATCTCGCTTGTGAAGTCGAGATGTCATCGAAACAACCTACGACTCGCCGACTCGGAACAATCGCAAAAACATCTCTCTTGTGTAGTCGAGATGTCATCGAAACAACCTCCGACTCGCCGACTCGGAACAATCGCAAAAACATCTCTCTTGTGTAGTCGAGATGTCATCGAAACAACCTCCGACTCGCCGACTCGGAACAATCGCAAAAACATCTCGATTGTGTAGTCGAGGAGCGAGTCAACTTGATTGTGATTTTTTGTCTAAACATCTAGGACTCGCCCATCACTAGTTTACACAATGTCCAATAAGATAAATTGCTAATTTTTTCTTAAACTTAGCTATGGGAATTGGAGAGTTAATAAGCCTTTAAATCTTCTGGCGTAGATTTTTTGGAAGGTGAATTCGTATGTATCAGAGCTGGGCGATAAGGATTACGATTACAAGATGATTACGATTACAGTAATCGTAATCTTAGAAATTTTGAAATTACGATTACTGTAATCGTAATCGTCGTTACAAAAATTACGATTACTGTAATCGTAATCGTAAAAAACTTGAAATTACAATTACTGTAATCATAATCGTCGTTACAAAAATTACGATTACTGTAATCGTAATCGTAAGAAACTTGAAATTACGATTACTGTAATCGTAATCGTCGTTACAAAAATAAGAATTACTGTAATCGTAATCGTAAGAAACTTGAAATTACGATTACTGTTCTCGTTTTCTGGAATTACAATGTGTAAAAAACAGTGATATACTTACCCAACATCGTTTTCCAAGAAATAATAATAATTTTTACATACATACATACATATGTGTTTATTTCTCACACATTAAGTAAACAATTAAAACTGGGATGTGTATTAAGAAGAGAGAAAATTAGCGGAAATAATAAAGATACAACATTAAGACTGCTGTTTTGATAATTTACATTCAATAAGCAGAACTAATTTTTCAAAAGAAACATCGTAAAGTGCATGGCGTCGAGGACTGTTTATAATGCCCGCCAACGAAAATAGCCTTTCCACAGGTGCTGACGATGTAAGCGGGGTGCTGAATCTTAAAGATGCTTTCTTTATCAGAGGATATCTTTTAAAACAGCCATGGCTACTATCAGCATCGTTCAAATATTTAAAAAAAATCTTCTCCTATAATGTTTGAGCCACTACCAGGAAGCACTTCAGGTAAATCAATGTTTTCTAAAGGTATATTGAGTTTTAAATAAAATATATATTAAGTTGTTATATAGATATGTAGTTAGGTATTTACCGCCGAGGTCAAAAAAATCTTCATCTAATATTGGCTTTTCATAGTTATGGTCATTTACATCTTCAAAAGTTGCAGTGGAGTTTTATTACTTTTTAATTTTGTTATAAGGTAAACCTAAGTAATTTGTTTAGTAAAATCTAGCAATTGTAATACATATTTTTTATACTACATGCAAAATCCACATTTTACGAAGAAAATTAGTGTGAGCTACAGCTCGATTTTTATGCATGAGGCCATTGTCTCCAGCCCACTAAAAGCTGCTATCTCAACCGCAAATATTTCAAAATGTATATAATATGTGTGAAATTGCAAGCTTTACATAATTATTTGTAGTTTTTAGCACTTCTTTCAGAGCCAAGCATATTTTCCTCCCTACACCGTTTAGTATCAAAAAGCATTTTTACATGTAATCCTTAAATTTTGTAATTTAAGATTACAGAAAATAAGGATTACTGTAATCGTAATCGTCAAAAACTTGAAATTACAATTACTGTAATCGTAATCGTCGTTACAAATATTACGATTACTGTAATCGTAATCGTAAAAAACTTGAAATTACAATTACTGTAATCGTAATCGTCGTTACAAAAATAAGAATTACTGTAATCGTAATCGTAAAAAACTTGAAATTACGATTAATGTAATCGTAATCCTATGTGTAATCGATTGCACATGTAATCCTTATCGCCCAGCTCTGGTATGTATACATAAGTATTTTGCTTCAATAATGAAATATTTGTTTTTGTTTAGCCTTGTCGAGCTTACTGACTCAAGAGCACTCAATGCAGTGTACTGGTACATATGTATATAAATAAGCATATATCGCACACTAAATCAAAAAGCGTTACAACTCAAAATTCAAAAATTTTCAGGAGAGGCAAAAAACTTTTTAATTTTTATATGCAATGATATGGGAAAAGGCTACGTATAATAGTTATTTCTCAGTTAAAAAGACTCAGATGGAAAAGATTTTTTGGCAGCCGCTAGAGATATATTCTGTGTACCAATTTATGGAAGAAACCCGATTTCGAAAAATTTTGAGTTGTGACGCTTTTTGATTTAGTGTGCGATATGTTACTGACTACTTCACAATATGCACCCATATGGGCAATATATACGCATACGTATGTATGAGCCTCTGCGATTTTGCTTTGATCTCTGGCATGTGCTCTTAAAAAATAAAAAAAAAAATAAAAAACTTTATATAAAGTCCACTTTGAAAATATCTGTAACATTTTGTTTGTTTAACCAATAAAATAGTGTAATTGTAATAGAAAAATGTGTTGTTTGCTTTTGTATACGGTTCGTTGAAGGCTTAAAAGCAATTATGCGGGTGCACGACGTTTGTGGTGACACAAACGACATAAAGAATAGCTTTTGTGGTCACGGGAATGTCAAAGATATTTGCATAACAGAGGAAATAAAAAAAAAATAAAAAAAATAAATTTTTTTCTTTTATTAGTGAAGCTAAGCGTACTTTGCTGGTTTATGCTTAGGTGACCGCATAAAATTACTATGTAAATAATAATGTCCCTTTACTCGTGTGTGTGAATGTGAATATACATACATATATCTTATTTTATTTTATTTTTACTTTATTTTTACTGTATTTTGATTTAATGTTTACTTTATTTTTTTTTTAATTTTTTTTTTATTTTACTTCATTTTATTTTGATTTTATTATTACTTTATTTTGTTTATTTTATTTTGTTTTATTATATTTTATTTTATTTTATTTTATTTTATTTCATTATATTTCATTTTATTTTATTTTATTTTTGTTTTATATTTATTTAATTTTATTTTATTTTGTTTTATTATATTTTATTTTATTTTATTTTATTTCATTTTTGTTTTATTATATTTTATTTTTACTTTATTCTTATTGTATGTTGATTTAACGTTTACTTTATTTTTTTTTTTTTTTACTTCATTTTATTTTTATTTTATTTTATTTTGTTTTATTATATTTTATTTTATTTTACTTTACTTTATTTTATTTTATTTTTATTTTATTTTATTTTATTTTATTTTATTTTATTATATTTCATTTTATTTTATTTTATTTAATTTTTATTTCATTTTTATTTTATATTTATTTTATTCTATTTAATTTTTATTTTATTTTATTTCATTTTTATTTTTTTTTTATTTTATTTTTATTTTTTTTTTATTTTATTTTCATTTTATTTTTATTTTATTTTTATTTTATTTTATTTTCTTTTATTTTAGTTTATTTCATTTTAATTTTATTTTATTTTATTTTATTTTATTTTATTTTAGTTTATTACATTTTAATTTTATTTTATTTTATTCTTATGTTCTTCCATTTTATTGTTTATGCACTTTTGGCATGCCTGGTTCTTGGAAATTGTTTCTCTTGGTTAACGCGTTCTTGCTACAGCAATCGGCTTTTGTAAAATTTAAAAATCACAAATTATCACAAGCCACTTTTTAAATAGACTTCCCACTTCACGAAATTACCGTATTTGTCTGTCTCGCTTTTTAATTCTCTCAACTGTGAAATCTTCTTAATTTTATTTACATTGACGGCAATTTCATGCCAAAAGAAATTTCAAATTATCACAAACCGCAGCCGAAGCCGAACCATTATTTATTCAAAACATGTAAAAATCATTAATCAATGAATTACAATAATAACAACAACAATAAATACAAGCGGATTAAAAATTATTAAGAAAAACTTTACCAAAATCATAAAGTGACACAACTCAAATTTCAAAAATTTCCAGTAGAGCCAAAAAACTTGTTCTCTTTTATAGGTAAGAAAATGCCCAGTATAACACTGTGGAACAAATTTAGGTCAACAAAAGTTAACTCGGTTCTGAAAGTTGGGGGTGAAAATAGAGGCTAAATTAGAAGACCCGTATCGCGGCGTTTGCTTAGGTTAGTTCGAATTTGTTTTTAATCGACCTTTGAACTTTGCAGGCAAATGCCGATTTTCAGCATATTGTTTGTATGGTTTTTTTGCTATAACTCGTCGACTAATTGAGATTTTTTTATTGGGCATTGCCCGACTTGACTGTATTTACATGATCGCCTATAACTTTTCCATTTTACCATAGATTTTCTTCGTTGATAGCTTATTTTTTTGCTAATAGAATGTAGCTTCACGCAAGGGAGTAAAACCGAAGGTGAAAATTTTGGTTTTAAAGATATTGCCTGACAAAGTCAATTTTTTCTTTAAAAAATCGAAAAAATTCAAATTGAATTATTAATATTTCAGAAACTATAAGAGGTAGAGAAAAATGTTATAGACCCCTTGTATAGGAAATTTAATTTTCTTTCGTTTGCTGTCACTCAAATCTCAATTAGTCGACGAGTTATAACAAAAAAACCATACAAACAATATGCTGAAAATCGGCATTTGCCTGCAAAGTTCAAAGGTCGATTAAAAACAAATTCGAACTAACCTAAGCAAACGCCGCGATACGGGTCTTCTAATTTAGCCTCTATTTTCACCCCCAACTTTCAGAACCGAGTTAACTTTTGTTGACCTGAATTTGTTCCACAGTGTAATAGTTATTTTTCAGTTAAAAAAGACTCTGATGAAAAAGATGTTTTGGCAGTCGCTAGAGATATATTCTGTGTACCGATTTACGAAGGAAACCCGATTTCAAAAAAGGTTGAGTTGTGTCACTTTATGATTTAGGGTACCGTATGTAGAGATTGTGGATCAGGAAATTTCCTGTAAACATTTTCTACATGAAATTAAGCACCACCCCAATGTAAATATGTATATACATACATATGTAGGTATGTATGTACATGAATCGGCGCGTATGGCCAGTTGTTAGAAAGCTTATAAGTTGGCTAGCTAAGGCTCAAACACGCATAAATATGGATGATACTACTAAGCCAACAAGTCGCCGTCTGTGAGTCGCGCAACAAACACTCATACATTCGATATCGATGCGAGGTGGCAAGCCAATGAAGCGTAGGTATAAGCCCAACAAGAAAAAACAACAAAAACCACAGCAGCAAAAACATTAAAGGTGATGATGTCTGCTGCTCAATTTGTTTGGCCAATTTATTTATTAGCCACGACCTTCTGCCAACAGCAGCGGAAAAATCTCGATGTTTACATGAAAAAAACAGCAAATATGTACATATGTACATACGTACACGAGCAAACAACAACAATACTCGTATAAACAAATATACGAGGGCTAGCTTTGATGCACAAAGTAAATGAGTGGTCGCATATACGATATACGATATACCGCCTACTTGCGAGGGATATGAATTGAGGTTATGGTGATCTTGGTATTGATGATGGTGCTATCTAGCGGACATACATACATATGTATGTATGTAGGTACACATATGTATGTAGGTACACGCTTAAAAAACCTTGGCAGAGGCTTATTGGCTGTAGTAGAGATGGGGGATTTTGTTTTGAAATGGTCTAGTTTTTAAGTAGTCGGTTTTATTTTAGTATCTAATGTGTTCGCTGAATATTTCATGTTTTTTTTTCATGTGAGAAAGTTTTTAATATGCAAGTGGAAAATTGATATACTACATTATATCGCACGTTTTATGCAATAGGGATTTAACTCAAAATTTTCGATTTCTGTGGCTTTGCTATATATTTCAATGACTGGGTAATGCCTTTGAGTCTAGTCTTATAAAATACTCAAAAAGATAAAAATGGAGGAAATAAAAGTGATTTAGTAGTTAGCCGTAGAAGGAAACTATTTGAGATTATAAAAGTTTGTTTTCCGTTTTCCCAAAAAAAAAATTTTTTTTGTGTTAAATCCCTATTGAATAAAACGTGTGATATATGTACCGGGAAAGTCCCGCTAAAGTCAGCCCAATGCACAACAAAATCAATTTTTTATTAAAAAAAAAAAAGTAGCATTGTAATACATACCTACTTGGTTTATGCATATGGTTATCCCAGGGCCGTAGCTAGACTTAAATTTAAGGTAGGGCACCGATGGTTTAAGGTAGGGCGGAAGTAAATAATGTATCACAATTAATTTGACATCGAGGCATGGCTTCCAAAATCAATCAGCATATATATCACTTTTCTCTATGTCAGTGACTTACATTGGCTCAGATTTCCATCTGTCTACCGAAAGGGACGGCTTTACATCAAGGAGCCACGGTCCGAGAAAAATGACTCTCAGGGGTGTAGAGGGTCTTTCACAGATCTTAAAACTTGAATCTAAACTTGCCGGAGGCTTATAGTTCACGAGATATTTGTTGGTAATTTTTTGGTAGTTGGATGGGTCCATAGATATTACCCCAGAAAGCGAATTCTGCCGGTTGTGGGTTATTTTTTAAATCGCGGCCGAAGGCCGCCGAAGCCAAAAAGGTGTTCTACACACATATCGTCGCCCGGATAAATTAGTGTCGTATGTGAAATTTGGGCCGAATTGAGTTAATAAGAGAGTTATACTAAACTAATCAAGATCTTTCGAATGACGTTATCCGTTTTTGCTATGATAGATGTCATATCCATATTTTTGTATATATTACACTTTTTTTTTTTTGGATATATCACCCATTATATGGATATGACATCCATAGTTTATAGATTTATATATTTATATATTTTGTTAAGTTTATAATTTTAAGCCTTTTTATTAATTATTATTATCTCCATTAGTATGTAAGACATTTTGTTTTTGTTGACTAATTAAACGTGAATAAATAAAATAAAAATAACACTGGTCGACAAGTTTTTGTTACAGAAATAAAATTCTACTTTTCTAAAGGATTTCGGTGCGCTGAATCCGAATCTGAAGTCAGATTTTCGCTAATACGTACAGTTTTTGAAATATTCATGTGTAAAGAGGCCAAAACGCGATTTTTGGCTATATTCACTCCTCAATATCTTTTAAATTTCTAACTTATTTTAAAAATTGATTAAAGCTATTGAAAACGCGGATATTTCTCTTGAAGAAACCGTTTTAATATTTCATATATCTTTCTTGTAACTTGCAATATTGCATATTAAGCTTGATTAGTTTTGCAATATTTTCTCCATACAAAAATAATTAAAAATGTTGAAGCACGCTTTTAGGCAGTTTCTTATATTATGGACGTATGTAAGTGGCTTCGTAAAAAAATTATTGGGTTTTTAGAAATAGCGGCCACACCGCGGCAGTGGGCGGCATACCCTCCGAGGGTTTTCTGCCTTGAAAAAGCTTCTCACAAAAAGGGTGTTGGTGATGTATTAAAGCTGCGCTAGCTGGAGGCAGACCTATTAAATTCCGATTAGGATTAGTAATCAATTAAATTGTTTTGGTTTTTAATTGGTAATAATTATTTAAAAAAACTAATTTTAATTGATTACCGTTGAAGAAAATAAAAAAAAAATCAAAAATAATCAAAATAATTTTTTTTGATTGTTTTTGATTATTTATGATTATTTTTGATTTTTTTTTTCATTTTGTTTGATTATTTTTCAATATTGTTGTAAAGAAATTTGGATACGCATACACATTACACATCGAAAAAAAAGTTGTAAAAGTCCGCCCCTAAATTTGAAGCTTATGTTTGATCCCTTTTAGTTTAAGAGATATTGAGCAGAATTTTGTCGCTTGTGCAAGGTCGCAAGCGATTTCGTCTAATTTCCAATGTGTTTTTAATTGCTGTGAATTACTATTTAATTTATTTACTTTTATGAGAAATAAAATACAATATTTAACTAATTTAAAAAATCTTTAATTTAGTTCAAATTGGGAGCACATTTTGTCGTACGTCATACAAATTTCCTGCAAAACTGTTGCTAAAGGTAACATACGACAAAATTTTACTGAAGAAAATCCTTTATAAATTCCAAAATAATAAACAATATATAACAAAATTAAATAATTTAAGAATTTTGTGGCCTAGTAGTGTTCTGTCAGACTTTGGAGAAAAACTAATGAGACGTTTTGGAGAAATACAATTCCCAACTTCAAACCTGTTTTCCCCAAAGTCTTTAAACGCAACATACAACATTAATTTATCCAGGCGACGATATATACATATGTGCATGTTTTTATAAGTGCCTTTCCTCGGTAATCGTACGCAGTTTTTGGGGGTTTGTTTGGTAAATTTTACAACTTACAAACATCTCCGGTCGACGGGACTTTTGGATTTAGAATCAGAAGGACCTCCTCTACAACCCCCAATGACTTTTTTTTTCAACGCGTGGTAGACTGTTGGAAAATTTTCCCCGTACATTTAATACCTATTTGTTGACACATAATTATTGTGACAGTACATAAGAAATACTCATTGAGAATAAGCCAACAAGATGGTTCAGCTTCCAGATTTAGATGTGGAGATGCGGAGATCGTTAAATTTGGTATGTGGGTCGCCTGTAGGTATGCACGCAAGTCAAGGTGAGAAAAAAACTCTCGAAAATGATTAAACGATAACCATAGAAAATCTAGACACCCCATTTTTCCATCGAGTAAAATGTTTTAGATTAGCACACAGCCTTAGTAATCAATTCCGCGCTTTTGGTGTTGTTCACTCACAGTGAGATTAGTTTTTGTCAGAAAAGTGCCGGAATGAACCATTCCTTTAACCAAACTACAAAAATTCGATGGTCTTATTTAATTATATATGTGATGAAGGTTGGATTCTCCATATCATACATTGCAACCGCAATATTTTTTTATCTCAAACTATGACAAAAAATTTAATTATAATAATTCATCTCACTTGTTGGCCTTTTTAAGGTAGGGCATTCTAATTTTAAGGTAGGGCATTGCCCCATAATGCCCCCCCCTAGCTACGGGCCTGGGTTATCCTCTTGAAAATGTGGTGCAATTTTGTAACACGTGCCTTTGTAATCGATCAGGAATGGTCATCCCCAGGATTTACACATGTATGTATGTACCTACAGCAGCCAGTTTTAAAAAATGCGCGACCATGCTGTTGATTGGCATCGGTTGGCGCTTGGACTATGTAAACGAATACGAAATGTGAATGCAAATATTTACATGACGTGTTGGAAAATGCTGTTACACAGTAATACTCGAAAAGCTGTAAATCTGTAAATCTCTGCTATTCGCTGTTATTTAAATTTTTTTATTGTTAGACGTGCTTGAGTTCCAGCGTAGATGTGTATGTGTAGTGGTAACATGCTTTCTGTGTCATGACTCATGACTTAGCAAATACCATGTGAAATGGAAACAAATTCCTTGCCAACATTATTGTTTTATTTATGGAAAGAGAAATTATTTATGTTGAGAAACGAGCGCTGTGTTGGTATTAGGGCTGCCGGAATATTGGATTCAATATTTGCTTTTCAGATAGGAATGGGACATTTGGGGAAAATTGTACCTCTTTTGTGTACATTTTTCGACTTTTTAATGCGATGAATTTTGCGAAGTCAACTCTTTCTATAAAAATTCATAACTCAAGAGGAAATCATACATGCAAACCTTTGGGGAAAGTTAAATTCTAGCGAAGCATAATGCGCTTATTAATTACGTAAATACATTTTTTATGTACGTAAAACGACGAAAAAACGAATGAATAGAATGCAGCAAGCGTTGCCAACTAATTGCAAAAACACTTCAGCGCTTCATTTGCATGCGCCAGAAACGCAGTGAAGGCAATTTGTCGAAATGTTTGCATAATTTTCCAACAACGACGCCAAAGTCAAAGGTGTACGGACGACAGACAAGCTAGACTACACACTCATACATACATATGTACATACATACAAACGCACACAGAAAATAATTTACTACGCAGATGAGTTGTTCATTGCGTGACATGAAAGTTGTTCGCACAATGTCGACAATTGTGCAGCGTCATTCCGTTGAGCGGTGTGCTCCGAATTGCCGCACGAGTGAAATGTTGAAAAACTTTAGTATTATGCATAAAATAATGAGAGAAATGAATTTCAAAGTTTCTGCAATGAATGATGGAAAATGGTGAAGTTATGAATAGTATAATAGCTGGTGAATTATATGTATTTAAGTGAGACGATGCAACTGTACAGATAAGAATTGTTAGGACTATAAAGAAGGAAATTAAGAAAAAACACTAATTTAGCATTACATGATTCAATGTATTAACGCTCATATTTACTTATCTTGCTCTGAGTCGAATTTCGAAAAGGATAAAAATAGAAGTAGCATGTGAGAAGTTCCGCGAGTAAAGCTGGAGTTATAGGTAATTAACGTAGCATGAACAAACTCACTCAAAATTTCTGTTCAATGGGGTTTGAGTACATTTGATTACGCACACTTAGCGTAACATAGAAGTCTGATCAATTTAGATTTTTACTGAGCGCGCATAAAGCGGCCCGTTTCTCAACTTGTTCCATGCTACGTTAAGTATCTATAACCCCAGCTTAAGGTGGAGACTTAAGTCAGCAGCTAAATGCACGCGGAAGTGGGGATTGTGTTCCCCATAGACCAAAAAATGTCTCTCAAAGGTAGTTGAAAGAGATATATGTAGAGGGAGAACCGTAGAATAAGTTGCATCGCTTAAGGGATTAATTAATGTGTGAGGTTTTGATTGAGTGAGTGACGAACAGGAGCAATTTCGTTTTAACAACAACCATTATAATGTATAAACCAAATACTATAATTATTGCTACTTTTCGCACAGAATTTTTTAATTGTCAGTTTTCGTAAGAAATTTTTAAAGTGCTAGTTTTCGTATGGTACGACGATATGTAGAGTTTACGCCAACCGTATATAGGCACTTTTTCGTTATGCTGTATTTTTTATGCGTGTTTTATTGCTTTTAGCTTGTAACGTCTAGTTTGGCTCGGCGCTCTGCAGGGCCGTACCCAGGAATTTATTTCGTGGGGGGTTTCATCGTTGTGGATTTTTTTTTTTTTTTTTTTTTTTTTTTTGGAGAAAAATATATAACCCATTTCGTGCACTAAATAAAAATAATAAAAAAAATTCTGGTTTCTAAAGTGCTATTTAGAAGAAATTTTTTTTACGAAACTTTTGATTTTCAAATTAGGATTTTTATAAGAAGTTTTAAAAATCAGGAAACTTTTATTCGTCCGCACAGACTCGCACGCACGCACGCATGCACGTCGCCCGAACGCACGAATGTACGAACACATCACACCAACACGAAGTACGTGACCAAACGAGGGAAGTTAGTTTCTATAAGTACTATCGAACTTATAGGCCCGTCACATAGCATACGTCAATCCGTCTACGTCGACGTATGTGACTGACAGCTCAGTAAACTTTGGGCATTTAAATGTACATGGTCACAAGTACGACGGATCCGTCGCCGCAACGTACCAAAGTTGCCCAACATTCAACTTTTGGTATACGTCAATCCGTCGCTATATCAGCTGATTGCTTTTGATTGTTAACCTTTAGCTACTGTTGAATTTCACTTTTTTTGCAATTTGCTTTTCGAGTTTTTTTCATTTGTAAAACATTCCTCCATAAAACCTAAAATGGTCAATAATTATCAGGAGATGAGAAGTTACTGAAAACTGAATTTCAAAAAGGCAACTTAAAAGAGAAATTACAAAATATTCTAAAGAGTTAAATTTTTGCCACCACCTCTGTAGTTAAAGGTTAATCAAACAGCTGATTTATGTATATCCGTCAACGTTTCCTATGTGGCGACCTCTCCGTCAAGTACGTGAGCTGTCAGTCACATACGTCGACGTAGACGGATTGCCGTATGCTATGTGTCGGGGCTATTACACAAAATAACTCAGAACGAAAAAAGACACTGAAGATGGCGCATATTAGCCGAAACCGGTTTGTCTCCAAACCAAACTTGACAAGGGATGACGGAAGATCGTTCCACAATACATCAAACTTTTATTCATTTAAAAATTAGACTGTTTTCTTACAAACACGATGAATACTTTATTTTTGGTGATTTTATCCAAGTGAAAAAAAAATAATATTTTATGGACGAAAAACTCGGTTAGATTACCCAGCTTTTTTCAGCTGTAAAAGTCCGCCTCAAGATTTTTAGCTTATGTTGAGACTCTAATTTGTTTTTTTTTTGCAATCTTTTTTATTTGACATCCGATTTTTAAAATTGATAGATATGTCATTATTTTAGTCTTTTAAGCATGGTTTGAAATTATTTTCAACTTTTTTTTCATTTCCATTGAATGTCATTTTCATTTGAAAATTAAAAAATTAACAGCGCAGCAGAAGTATAAAAAATAAAAAGTTCTACTGTACTGCAACTGCGCAGCCTTAAGTTTCAAAAAATTATAGTCGACTGTTGCAGTATTGTGGAAATTTGTACAGCACAGCAAAGGGCAAACATAATTTCGAGTTTATACAGCACTGTTGTTATTGTTTTTTTTTTTTAATTTATGGGAACACAATCGAAATTGTAATGTACAAAAAAAAACCAATTTTAAAAAGCCGCACTTAAAAATAAAATTTCTGTTTATCTGTGCTTTACTGTCGACTGATCTGTTTGAAATTACACAGTAAAGCAACAGCACAAAAAACAAACAAATATATTCGACTGTTCTGTGCTTCGACTTAAGATATTTTCAAAGAAAATCGAAATTCAAAAGTTCTCAAAAAATTATGAGAACAGCAACAGCTTATTTTTTGAGGCTGTTGGTGTTATGCTGGCAAACAGTGCTTGGGAAGCTATATATTTCCCTCTAATGTCCTTTGATCTGTGAAGTCGTTTTCATATAGTTGGGTGACCTAACCGAGTTTTGCGACCATAAAACATCCTTTTTGTTTCACTTGAAAAAAATCGCCAAAAATAAAGTATTTATCGCATCTTTTTATTATTACGCTTAAAATGTTTGCAATAAAACAGAATAATTTTAAAAAGAATAAAAAAAAAAAACCAATTTTTTTCAATAATCGCAAAAAATCAAAAAATGGCGACTTTCCAAAGTTAGTATTGAAAATATGTAAGTGAAATCGGACTACATATAACAACTCACACATCCCATATATAGGATCTTTCGAAAAACACACAAAATGTTATAATTCAGAAACTAATATAACCCGAGTAATGAATTTTCAGCCATGACTTTATGAAGTTATAAGGAAATATGCTAAAATCTTAGATATGTAACATAATTTAATTTATAAGTGGTATGTCGTTAGAAGCATACTTTAATTATCTTTCGAGCGGAGTAGATACGGTTTGCGGGTATTTGTAACTTCAGCGAAAAGAATTTTTTAATTGAGGTTGTAACCAAAAAAACTCAAAATTACGTTATCTCAAAACCCTAACCATAAGAAAATGGTTTTGATCTCAGCAGGTCCATACCAGCCCTCCCCTATACCGGAAATTCTTGGTATTTTCTCAAATTAATTATTCGTAAACTAGTGTTTTCAACATATAGCTTTGAATATGATAGAAGTAAAATTTATCTACCAGAATTTCGTGGGGGGTTCAAACACCCAAAACCCCCCCTAAATACGGCCTTGGCGCTCTGTAATCGTTTATGAAGCAATTTACTTGCGCAAGAGTTATGGGCAGCATTTTGACAAAATCGCATTAAAGGAGAAAGAGAGAGGGGGCATTTTTAGTGTTCTTTTTGTTGTTGTTGTTATAATTTATCCTCTGAATTTGTTGGTTTTTTGTTTAATTTCATTTCGTGTTGATTAAAAATGAGGTGTAAACAATAAAAAAGGAAACAATTGAAAATATGCGCAAATAAATAATTGAGTGTAGAATTATAAATTTTTCGAAGAGGATTAAAGCAATAAAAAGGTGTGCTTGTGCATTTGTTTATATTGCAAGAAGGGTATATTAATTATTATGTCAAGAGTTAAAGATGATTAAAAATAACCATATCGCCTTTCGAATTAGCATTATTGCAAGTTTAAGTAAATTTTAAACAATTTAAAATTATTAATTTAGCATCATTTCAACACACGATATAGGAGATACGAGATTTGGAACAATTTTAGGAACACTTATACTTTTATTACAAAATTTATTCAAAACCATTTGAAAATGAATTGCTTTTAATTAAAAATTATATTCTAGCGCATTAAAATATGTGATGCCAACGACTTGCTGATGTGTTTATATATAGATACATAAATACATACTATGTATGCATGTTTTCAATTTCATGAAGACGCCTTTGTGCGTCCAAAAACAGAGCAAAAACTTTATTGAAAACACAAAACGTATCAAATTCCATTGTACACAAATATTGGTAGTTAAATGTCAAGTCAGTTGATTGAATCACTTTGTAACTGCGTATAAGCGAGTGAATGAATAGCATCTGACTGACTGAATGAATGTCAACAATATCAACAGCATGTCTATGGTTTAGAAATTACGCACACACAAATTTGCATTGCCATTGTAATATAATCAAGTGAGCTTACATACCATTTAAATAGCTGGTAGGAGGTTGAGGAAAACGAAAGAATCGAATAGCTATGCTAGGAAGGAGTAGTGAATAGAAGATGAGGAAATTCTGTCGCTTTACAAATCTGGGGGAAGTAAAAGAATTTCCATAATTTTTTAAGGCTGAGAATATGCGAGCTACAAAGATCGCAGAGAGCAGAGCCCGTTATTGAACCTGTACTCGCGTTTCGACAGACTCTTGGCATAGATAAAGCTGAAGTATACCTTATTTTGGCGCCCACAAGAGCTAGTTGCAACTTTTTGTATAAATTAAGGCTTCTCATATTGAACCATTGATCTTAAAATATAGCTAAGCGCTGATTTCATATTAATTTTTGCCTTTTAATGGTAATTAATCTATTGCGAAATTTTATAGCTGAATTTGCTTTAGAATTAATTTATAACCCGAAAAACTTAACAAATTTTGAGAAATTTTTGGTTAATTTTACAGTAACAATGAATAAAATCCGCACTACCGATTCGCCGACTGTTGTTGTTGTTTATGTTACAACGTTTGACTGGCAACTTATGGCTTTCCGGTGGAATGCGAGTCATTGCTTCTATTCTAATGAAATATGTAAATGATAAGGCCGAAAAAGCATGAATGCAGATATGCCCACCAAAAAAGCCACTATACAAAACACTTAAGATTCAAAATTCATATATGTATAAGTTATATTTTTAATTTCTAACTTTGTTATGCATCGGGGTAAAGGAGTAACTGAATGGACAACTGAAGGCTTCCAAACCGAAATATGCTTATTCGGCGTTAAATTGGAAAATTCTTTATATGGAAAAATAAAATAAAACCATTTGTATACATATATGTACATATTTACATACAGATATTTGTTTGCTTATTTGTACATATATACACTTGTAATGCGAAATATTGTTTATTTCTTAGCGTGTCTTCGAATAGAGTACTCAAATTATATGGAACTGCGAATCAAACAAGAAATTCAACTGTGCAGCTGGATCAACTCGAATACAAACGATATCAAATTAAACCAAAATAAAATTAAATAAAACAAAAAACAAAATGAAATAAAAGAAAATAAGCATAAAACTCAAGAGCGTGCTTATCTGTGCTTAATTACTTTTGTATATTTGTATTTTGAGCCTAGAAATTGCAAAACGCAGCAGCACTTGCATTACGTTTTATATTCAACAGGGCGTATACGTAACGAAGTAAATATATGTATGAAAATTTTTTGTTGCAGATCAACATATTAAATTTTTTGAAAAAAAAAAACGTTAATTATTCATATTAGTATCTACTAATGTATGAGATAATAATTTAGTCGCTTACCCAGCTTTACTATAAATTATGTAAATAAACAAAACGCTCCTGCAAACATAACAAACTGCAGACTGTTCAATTTTCGCTAATTTCGAATCAGTTGATTGGAGGCGCTTTATAAAAGTTGGGTGGTATTTAAAAAAACCAACATGCATACACACACCAATTGAAAATGTTAAATTATTACTTTTATAGCGTCATTAATACAGTTGTAATTAAAATGCGTGTAAGTGTATGTGTGTGCGCGTGTGTTGTCGATGACCACAAAATCAACGTTGTGCCACCACTAACCACAGTCCAAATATCAGTAAATTAGCGCCCGTCAAAACTCATTTGTATCAATGCGCACACACAAAAAGTTGCAATGAAACATACATGCATATGTATGTATATGTATAAATCAAATGTACGTGTAGGTATGTGTGTATTTATGGTTTTTCATTTGTAAATTGAATGTTATAATTTTTCAAATTTTCAATTAAATTCAATTGTACATATTACTCAATAACTAAGCCTTGCTAAATAGTTACATACATAAATGCCTTATGGCAAGTAAATCCGCATTTGTATATATATGTATGTATGTAGATCCCAAATGAATATGTTTATAATAGTTAAAATGTTGCACAAAAATCGTAAAATTAGTTATTCCATTTATTTTGTCCTCGATGCTGCTGTTCTCATAACGAGATTATTTGAAACCACAGGCTGCAATAAATTTAAACATTCAATTAAACCATATACACATCCAAACAACTTTCAAATTCCACCTAGTAGGTAGATATGTGAGTATGAAGTAGAGATAATCACTTCTAACACTATCTAGGTAGGAATCTTCTGCCTTCTCTTTGGTAATTATTCTTTTTTTAATTAATATGTCACATATTTTTTATCTACATGCAAAAACGCGCATTTGGGTATTGAATGTTCGGCTCAAACCGAACTTGGCCTTCTTTATTTGTTTGCGCTTATCGCGTTTTGTTAATTGAAATTCAATTTTGATACTGAATTTCCTACTTAAAATTCATGGGTTAATGTCATTATGTCACATATGGATGTATGTATGCATTTGTATACATATGTATGTTTGCATAAGTTATGTTAGCTGTCACGTCGCAACAAATGAGGCAATTATTATTCATCTAACGTAATTATGGGATTCGTCCACGCTACTCTATGGCTATGAGATCCCAAAAAGCTCTCGAATCAAAAGTATTGCAGTATAAGGAGAAACAGTTATCTATGTACTTTAAATTCAAGGCCAAACTAGTTAAGCAAGTAGTAGTATTGACATTTTCAAGGCAATGGAATTGAATTAATTCTGGTTTTGAGTTTGAAGTTTATTTGCATTTGCATTTGCATTTTTTCGCTTGAAATTGCATCTGATTTAAATAAGCCAATATTTAAACTCCGCTTACCAGTCAATAAAAAATAAAAAAAATGATATGCAAGTTATAAAATTTAAAAAAGACCACAAACGGTTGCATTATGAGTAGACCACATGATTATACTTAAGGCTGATGGCATACTCCCAGTCGCATGTACACTTTTCATGCTCCAATCATTTCACGTGTCAAGGATTTCTGATTTATGGTCATAATCATTTGCGCTTGCATGCCAAATTCCCAAGCCCCAGCGCCCGCAGTGACGCCTATCAGCCTGACGTTCATTAAAACGAAATTAAAAGTCAATGGGTCATGTGCCTGCACGAGCTTTTAACACCGCCATTTGCTTTGTTAAAGGCTAAGTGTGCACATACTCGCTAATCATTTATAGCACCCCCTGCCCCTTCCGTTTTGTGCTGTTGGCGCTGTTGTAGTTCGGAATTGACGTGAATCAACATTGGTCGACAATAACAATTTGCCCAAGGAGGCTCGCTGCGCTTGCAGATTCAGTGCGTTGGGAACAGCACATGACTTAGCATTTAGTGAGCTCGCCGATGATTGGGCACAGCAATTGAAATTAATTGAAGTTTTTAGGACTTTACACCTATGAGATCTGTGTGTTGACTTGTTGTTCGCCTAATACATCTTTTCTCCCTATCAAACTTAATAAAATGTTTTGCAATGATTGAAGTTGTTTAGAATGCGGCCTCCCTTTCGAGGTCTTTTACATTAATAGTAATAATACAGTGCAGCAATTTTTTGTAACTCTAACGAAGTTTAAGCAGAGCTTCTGCTCTCATTTTCGATGTGAACCTTAACAGTTTCCTGCAAATAGAGTTTTAGACAGATGAATTTTTGTGAGTAGTTTTTCACTCCGAGGTATTCCGAGCACAGCCAAAGAGTTAAGGTGCAGACAATAGGGACTTATCTGTAACCTTATAAACCAGCCGATTCAACCAACCTTACGACAAGCAGTGTTACTAGTCATTGGTGCCTTATCGTAATTCCGTATCGTTAACTTACAGACCAATTGGGTTTTGGTTAGCAACCCTAAATCCGTAAACAGCTGACGCTTGTGAAAGCAGATATAGGAAGGTAGGCGCATAGGCGAATTCAGAAACTTCTTTTTTTATTTACAAAAGTCTTATAATATCAAAATTAAACCGAATTCACATCATGGCCAATAGTAATGGGCGAGTCCCAAGCGAATTCAGATTTTAACCAAAGAGAAATATTATTTTAACATTACAATCTATCAATTAAAATAACAAAATACATGGGAAATTTCTGAATTCGCCTATGCGCCCACCTTCCTAGATCTGCTTCGACAAGTGTCAGCTGATTACGGATTTATGACACCACTAACAGCTCATATGGATAGCGATAAAGTTACGATAAGGTTAACGATACTGAACCTTAACCCAATAAATGGATTGTTAATTTAAATGTTTCCACTACTTGGAAAGGGATCCCAAGACCTTTACTGAAAAAGAAACTCATATTTCATTTCCAATATACATACATACATATATTTATTTGAACTTCTACAAACTTTTCAACGTTTATCGCAACTTACATAAGTGCTGGTAATAATTCGCGTTTAACAAGTGTTTTATGGCAGGAGCACAATTGTTGAACATTTTAATTTTTGTTCACGCTTTCGCCTTCACTTCTACACCACATATCTTTGTGGCAATTATTATTTTAATGTTGATTTTATGCGAATGATTCTTGTGAATTGAGAAAGTTAGTTTATGCATTTGAATGATTTAACGACAGTTGAGTAGGTATAAGGTGAGGGGAAAGGTGTTAGTGTAAAAGGAAAAGGTTAGTGTAATAGCAGAAGCGACGGATTCAATCCAAGTGGGACAATTTTTATTGCGGATATGTTCATAATCACTCAGTCAGTTAATTTAATAAATCAAATACAACTATGAAGTCATTTAAGGCATTTGTACTAAGTGTAGACATTTCGACATTTTATAGGCATTGAGAGCGAAAATGCCGAAATGGTTGACAGATGACAAAATGCACTAGGGTTGCTGATAGATACTTTACTTACTGGGTTTAGTGGAGCACTTCAGAGGCCACGGTTGTTACATTTACATACTGCCTACTTTTAAGCTCGTTTTTCCTGCATCCTTATAATTTTTTTTTTTTTTACATCTCCAATTTTGCTTACGTTTAACTTTTCTCTTTTTATTGTACATACATACGCATTTTCGTACAACAAAAAAGGGAAAATAAAAATGTGATGCAACAGTAAATCAACAACAAAACATATTCTACTGCTAATTAATTGCACTTTTTTGTGCAACTCTGTTTCTTCTATCTACATTCGCTAATGTTTGCTACCAACTTCATTATTGTTTTCTTCATATTTTGCTTTCCCTGGCCATCTTTAAAACTTTGCAGCCATAGGATTTTGTTGCCATTTCATGGTCGTACAAAAGTTCCGACCGAATGCCAAGCATCGAGTCAGAGGTGAGCAGCGAACGGCGAGCAGTGAGATAAGACTTTGTAAGGTTAAAGGAAAATGCTTTTAAAAAAATGAATTGCAAAGGCCAGTGAACTCAAGATTCACATGCATTCATAATAACGGAACCTCTGCAATTCCAGGCGTGCACTATACCCATTACAACAAAGCGGCACCATATAAAAATAAAGAAAAATTTGTATGTGCATGACAGAGGCAGTCACTGGCATGTAATTGCCATAAGGAATAGAGAAAAGTGAATGCAACAATCCGTGAATTACTAATTTGTAAACCTGTTAGCATTTTTTTTTTTTTGTAGTAGACTGTACACTACACTGAAGTAAAATTATGATTGCTCTCATTTTTCTGAGTAAAGAATTTTTCCTCCACGTGGGTCAAAAATTAATTTTGATGTTCCGAAATTTGCTTTTTATGGACCAAGACGGATTTCAGAAAATCTAAAATTTACAAAAATCGACAAAAAAAATAACCAGGTCACGTACATACAATCAATTTCAATAAAAATTTAATGCTGAATCCAAATATGAAATGAGTTTGAAAATCGGACTAGTCGTTTTCGAGATATATGTAGCCTGAGTTCCAGTTTTGGAGGCTGAATGCTCAATTGAGCATTTTTGATCAAAATCGCATATTATCGCATTGATCTCTTGCTGTGTATAATGTACCTTAAGTTTTCTTGCAAATTACTTAAAGCTAAGTAAATTCAACATAGTTGCAATATTTTAAAATTAGAATTTATCTTCCGGTATAGGAAAACCATAATCCCTCATTTTCTTTACCCAAAAATCATTACTTGGGATTTTTGTTATAGTCATATTCATCATTTTCGCTAAGAAACCCTCGTTGGCGATGAGCGCTTCAAATACAAAATTTCAGAAATTTTGCTACATAAATGGAAGAGTTATTCTCCAAAACAAAGACCTGCTATGGTTTTTGAAATTTGTGTTTGAATATAAGAAATCCCAACATTGCTCATACGCCACAGGGTACGACTGGATGCAAAAACTCTGCGGGTACTCCACTGAAATTATGAACCAAGAATGGAAAATCGCTGCGTGTTGTCTTGGATAAACTTATGTAATTTTTTGTGGTAAAACCCTTTTGAAATTGCTTCCATCCCTGGTGTCTGTTTTGTTGTAGTATACGCCGAGAAAATTACTTTTTGGATGGGTTGGAATTTCTCGAAAACGCAGTGCCTCATATAAGGTATATTCTAAGATATTTAAACTGCTTTTATCTGATCTGACATTTAGATATTCACGGGCGTTCTGGACATTTATATATTTACGGGCGTAGCAAGTTCGTTATGACAGCTTGTTTGTAGCTCACAAATGGCACTGAAGCATCACGCAGCTAAGTTAAAGCGAATTGGAATGAAATGTGTTTCCTACACGGATAAAACTACGCTACAGCGCATGTGTTCAATTTCTCCACTTAGCATATGCACACAAATATCCACAGTAATGGTAAAATGTTACATTAAAATAACTTTCGCGACCACCCTTAAGCAGCAATTGACAATGGAGGTGGCGCTTAGTTTGTTACATCGTCAGCACACAGTGATACAAACACGTAGAAGAAGTAGGCATTTAAAATATGTCTGCACTGTATCGACCAACTGTTGCATGCGCTATATACAGGGTGCTGCCGTAAACGTACAACTTATGTAAAAATTAAAAGTGACCTAAAAAATACGTAATTTCATTTCATGTTCTTTCAAGACTAAACAACAACATGGATAAATCACCAAGTGTGCTCGAGATAACCACTATACAGTCGTTGGGCAGTGAACTTAATTGAGAAATCGAAAATCGGGTAAGGCAACTTCGATATATTAAGGAGTTGAAGACTTGCTTAAGGGAAAAAGGGATCTTCAGAACTCCTTCAAAAATAGAATTCTATCTCAATGTACCTATGTATATACATAACTCTCGAAGGCGATACATATATATATGTATGTATGTATCGCTGCAAGAATTATTGGTACATTTGTGCCACAGTTAAAGGTGCAGACATTGGTGACTTATCTGTAACCTTATAAAACAGCTGATTCCACCAACTTTACGACAAGCAGTGTTACTAGTCATTGATGCTTTATCGTAATTCTGTAGTCGTATCGTTAACTTAGAGACCAATTGGATTTTGGTTAGCAACCCTAAATCCGTAAACAGCTGACACTTGTGAAAGCAGATATAGGAAGGTAGGCGCCAAGGCAGATCTAGGAAGGTAGGCCCGAATTCAGAAACTACTTTTTTATATGCAAAGGTAGAGTGTAATGTCAAAATCCAAACGAATTCACATCATGGCCAATAGGAATGGACGAGCCCCAAGCGAATTCATTCATTTTGACATTACACTCTGCCGATTACACTAACAAAATACATGGGAAATTTCTCAATTCGCCACCGGGCCTACCTTCCTAGATCTGCCTTGGTAGGCGCAAAGGCGAATGCAGAAACTTCTTTTTTTATTTACAAAAGTATGATAATATCAAAATCAAAGCGAATCCACATCATGACCAATAGTAATGGGCGAGTCTCAAGCGAATTCAGATTTTAACCAAGGAGAAATATTATTTTAACATTACAATCTACCAATTACAATAACAAAATACATGGGAAATTTCTGAATTCGCCTATGCGCCTACCTTCCTAGATCTGCCTCAACAAGTGTCAGCTGTTTACCGATTTACGACACCACTAACAGCTCACATCGATAGCGATACAGTTACGATAAGGTTAACGATACTGAAATATGTACTTATAAGTCACCAATGTCTGAACCTTAACTAGCGATAAGCTTGTCACGTGTATTTAAAAATTGGGCTAGTGCCATGCAGCTACACTATCGTATTTTGCTACGATCATCGCTCGTTTTTTCACGATCCTTCTTCGTTTTGACGATCGCCCTACAGAGTCATAATAGACTAGCCCAAAACCAGAAACAATTCATATAAAAAATGTCCAATGGTCCAATTAACATTGCGATGTCCTAGGAGAGGACCATCTCCGCCATGCAAAATTTGCAAGTGGTAGTTATGTGTACAGGACAATCGATTTTGGGCATTAGATATACAAAAAATTAAACTTCAATTTTTGAGTCGCCATACAGTTTTCTGAACTTTCGACTCCTGTGCGACACCTCTTAACCGTTTACGATGGGGACAAAAATGTATACATATGTATGTATGTGGTATCTTTGACTATATTAGCATCCACCTACGGAGTGAGGTTGAGGAAATATGATATAAAATTTGTCTCCATACATTTTGGGACCACCCTAATATACATGTGTACATATCCATATATATATATATATATATATATATATATATATGTATATGTATATTCAGCCCAGCAGTATTTTAGGTAAGGAGGTGCATATAATAATACAATGGCGCTATTATAACTCTGACGAGTTTTATGGCCGACCTTCTCTCCCAATTAGAGGTGTGCTCCTTTTTGTTTTTCCCACTAATTGGGTGGACCTACAGTTTTATGCCGGCTCCGAACAGCGAATGCATTTTTTTTGTGAGAAGCTTTTTCATGGCAGAAATACACTCGAAGGATATGCCGCCCACTGCCGAGAGGTGATCGCTGCTCTTAAAAAACCCAATAATTGGATTTTTACTAATTAGAAAAAAATTTTGAGTTTTTTTGCTCGGACTGGGGTTTGAACCCGAGACCTCTGGCATAGCAGGCGAGCACTCTACCCATTGCACCACAGCGGCCAGTTCATGGAGGAGGTGCATATTCAGTAGAATATTCATATTAAAAAATACCCTGAAACTGAGTTCAAAATTCATTGCTGAAAATACTGAAATATATGATATGGAAGTTCTCCCTGCAGATTCAGGCCTTTTTCCATACAGAAACTCTCCCTTCTCGTTGGGTAGTTTTTAGGTAGTTGATTTTCGACGCCACCTCTATGTATAATAATATATAATACAATGGCGCTATTATAACTCTGTCGAGTTTTATGGCTGAGCTTCTCTGCCAATTCGAGGTGTGCTCCTTTTTGTTTTTCCTACTAATTGGGTGGACCTACAGTTTTATGCCGGCTCCGAACGGCGAATGCATTTTTTGTAAGAAGCTTTTTCATGGCAGAAATACTCTCGGAGGGTATGCCAACGACTGCCGAGAGGTGACCGCTGCTCTTAAAAAATCCAATAATTGGATTTTTACTAATTAGAAAAATTGTTTTGGTGTTTTGCTCGGACCGTGGTTTGAACCCGAGACCTCAGGAATAGTAGGCGAGCACTCTACCCACTGCACCACAGCGGCCACCACCTCTATGTATATAAAAACGAGTGGGAAAGTTCAGATTTTAGAACTACATCTCTACTGAATACTCAGTTGGAAATATGTGCTGTTTCCAGCTGATAAATACTGCTGGGAAGTATTTTCCTTGTTCATAATAAATACATAAAATAAAACTCAAATGGTTTCCATGTTATTTTGGTTTAATCAATAACATATTTTAAACACGAGTATGTATGCAATTCATCATCAACTCGAAATTCCGTTAGATCCACAGTTTAGTCTTAGTTCGTTAGCGATAGCCGTTGACATAACTTAAGAAGTTACATATTAAAGTTTTACTGTAACGAATGCTTTGCTGGGCCGTTGAAGATAAAAATTTACTAGCGCGTTTTCCACCTATTTTTCCCAAAACAGAATCGGTTAAAGATTTAATGTTAAAATCGAGCATACCCATAGTGAGTTCCGTTATTGAGCAAAAATACAAAAATTAACTAATAATAAAATTAATTACATAATTTAAACTGAATCACTTAATAATCGTATATTTAAATTTTAAATTAAATTAAAAAAAAATTAACTTTATTTAAACATGAAGTGTCATGCGGCATCGTATCTGGAAAATCGCGTTTTCGATCATCGTTTAGTCAAAGACAATCTATTGGATAAGTGGCCCACCGAGCATGGCACCGTTCACGAGTACATTGAGCGCAAAGATCAGAGGAATTTGGCTGAATCATATGTATCGCATATCATTATTTAGTATTCATATTCATATTATTAAGATATCACGCCTATTCATGTAGTACATATGTATGCACTTACACAGATATGTACATATATCAACACCCTTTTTTCACACAAAGCACATTGCATCGTTAATCTTTAGTATTGCATATATGTATGTATGTATGTATTTGAGTGCAAATTCCCCGCAGTATTCATCAGCTGGAAAACAGCAAATGTGTTCTACTAAATATTCAGTAGAGATGTAGTTCCAAAATCTGAACATTCCCTTTCGTTTTTTATAGAGGTGGCTTTGGAAATCAACTACCTAAAAACTTGTTCAGGCATTGATGTTTGAACTCAATTTCAGGGAATTTTTCGTAGTGAATATTCTACTGAATAACTATGCACCTCCTTACCTCGAATACTGCTGGGTTATTCTTTTTTTACAGATTTAAAAAATATAAAAACTACTCATATTATTTAGACGTAAATTAGTTAAAACAAGCTGTGAAACCTTTTTCCTTTGCTTACTTTTTCTCCTCGATCTCTTTAGTTCTAAATTCGTCAAGACACTTTTTAGTTATTTTCAAATAGTATCTGTCGCAGCTAAATTACATATATCGTTTAAAAGTAAAAGTTTTTTTTTTTAATTAATAACATTAGAAAGAAAAACAATATATGTACATAAATGTCTACAACATTTGAAGAATGTGTCATGTATTCACCATTACAGCCATGGAGCACAGGCGGCGCGTCGCCCTGCATGGAGCACATATCGGGGCCATCGGTGCCGCCACCTGGCATAACGTACCAGGTGGGCTTCCTCTCTCTCTTTCAATTGCATAATTTATAGTAGATTGCTTTATATGTATGTATGTATGTATTCGCATTTGTTTTGTTTATGTTTTATACATATTTTCGTAGCCAAATACACCGCATCCATGGCGACCGACATTGGCATACGAAATGATGGAGGTCAAGAATTTGGCTGAGCAACCCGTTACCAATCAGCTGGTGAAGCCGTGTTTCTCACCAGCGGGCATGACAACCGAGCCAATGAACTTTCCCAACTTAGTAACAGGTTTCGAGCGTAATCCACAACATGCCGCACGTGCAGCACTCTTTACACGCTATACGGACAATGAATGGCTCGATAGCAATCTTAGCAAATATGCGGAGGCCAATATAAATAGGTATGTATGTATGTAGTTATGTAATGACGAATAACGAGTGAAATTGTTAATTTGGTACGACAATTCAATTTCAGAAATCAATCGGAGCGTTTGCGTAACGATGCAATGCGTCTAATGCGCGAAACCGACGAAAAGATATCACAAGGACAGCGCGATGCTGGACGACGCTTGGGTGAACGTATAACTGATGTAACGTTCTGGCGTAACGAATTAAATACAGAATTAGATAAATTAATATTTGAGTCGTCGGCGATAACTGAACTGAAGCGTCGTTGTAATAAAGCTTTGTCAGACTTGGAGGCACCATTACATATCGCACAGGAATGCTTGTACCATCGTGAGGCACGTGCTGGTGTGGAAAAAGTACATGACGCAGCTGAAAAGGCCCTACTGCAAGAGATCGATAATATACGGAATTCGCGCGACAAGCTGAAGGATTTACAAGAGAGGGTATGAGGATAAATGTACATACATACATAGGCACATATTTATACACTGGCCAGATTCCTTTCTAAAATCTGATACATATATATAACTTAGATTACAAAACAAGCAAGCGACTGCCGCGCCGCTCAACATTTACTCGAGGATGATGTGGCACACAAGGAATCGACGCTGGGTATCGATGGCGTTTGTCATCAGCTGACTAACTACAGTCGTGGCATTAATTATTACGATGGCATAGAAAAATATGATCCCAACATAAGTACACAGGAATCTTGGGCTGAGGCAAGCAGCCAGCGTGTTAGCAGGTTATAAAGCACTTGATTAAATTTCATAATATACACATAGTTACTTGTACAGGCATATACACCCAATAAACACAACGGATTCGCCTCGAATTCGTGTCGGATTCGCTTTCTCGGATTATATTATCGCGGCAATAGTTCGCGGCAATAGATCGGCGAATCCGAATTCGTAGGCATGTCACCTATCACTAGCGATTCGAGAATTTGTTCATTCTCGGATCGCTGCCGATTCGAATTTTTTATCATTAGCGATTCGAAAATTTGTTCATTCTCGGATCGTTGGCGATTCGAAAATTTGTTCATTAGCGATTCGAGATTTTTATAAATGGCGTTTCGAAAAATTTAGAAGTTCAGAGTTTGGTTTACTGGCAATGGGTTAACTCCGTATAAAATAATACAAAGCACTTAAGATATTTTTATAAGGAAAAATTTAAGCATTAAATAAAGTCCCCCTATTAAACAATTTTGAATTGGTTTTTCTACATACTCGTATCTATTTGATTATAAACCGATTTGATCTACTTTCGCGAACTCGCCTAGAATTCGCCACGATAACATCTGCGGAACTTTGATATTCGTGTTCAGGTATAAATCTAAAATTTCAGAACTATAATGATTTTTTAGTGCAAAACAACCTAAAAAAAATAGAAAAAAATTATATCGCGAAAATTGATTTTCTCGAACTTGCCGCGAACTCGAGGCGAGTCCGAGAAATTACATTCGCGAAAATCTGCTTTCGCGAACTCGCCTCGAATTCGCCGCGATATCATCTTCGCGTCTGTGTTTATTGGGCATATATGTATGCTATATAGATATGTACTTATCAAAATATCTATTTGCAGATCGCAAGCTGAACGCGCCAAACTTGCACAACTACGCAGTGATGCTGAGACTATTATTAATAGCATAGCACAATCCGTTTGGGACCATTGGAATAACACGAACAATGCTTTGGATCAACGTGCCCAAGAACTGAACGAGTCAAAGAGTAAAATACAATTACATTTGCATCAAGTGCAACAGGAACTATTCGATTTAGAGAGACATATTTTCTTGATACGCAAAGCCATTCAAGATAAAGCCGAACCACTGAAAGTGGCGCAGACACGTCTGGAAGCACGTACACATCGCGAGGGTGTAGAACTGTGCAAGTGAGTATAAACGCGTACTCGTATATGGACATAACTTATATTAACACTGCTATTCCGAGCGTTACCGGAAAATTACTTTACTGGTAATTTATGTTGCTGAAAATTGTTACCGTCTTTTCAATTGGTATTCTGGCACAAATGGTAACGCTGTCAAAGCATTTCCATACGAACGGAATGGAATCGGGCTGAAAATGGTAACAAAATGTTACCACGTATTGAGGTGGTAACTTAATTCCCTGCTGCCAGAATACGAAATGGGTGTTTAAAGTACCAGATTCTTCATTTCACCAGTAAAGTAAATTATGTTACCACGCCGGAATAAGGCCGTAAGTCGCATCATTCACTCACCTCTTCCTCGCTTATTTTCTGTACGCTCTAGGGATTTTGCGCATTTGCGTTTGGTGCAAGAAGTACAAGATATACAAAATACGGTTAAGGAATTACATAACAAACTGCACGAAGCCGAAGCTCAACATCAAAATCTACTCAAAACTCGATCGACACTCGAGGCTGATTTGCGTCGTAAAGTGAATGCATTGTTTATTGATCGTGAAAAGTGTATGGGACTAAGACGTTCTTTTCCAGTGGATTATTTGATCAAGTACTAATTTTTTGGGATTTGAACAACTTAACGACCCTTATAAATTCACCGATTCACAAGATATGTATGTATGTACTTTGAGGCAATAAACTTGTGTTAATTACTTTTCCATAACGGTAAGGTGCTGTTATTTTTGTTTAAATTTAATTAATTGGACAAGGAAGGCCTAGTGTTTGATTTCTTCATTGCTTTGTCCTTGTATGCTACTTGGGGAAGTTTATAATCAGTGTTGTTCAATCCCCCTGTGGCTGTTCCCATTTACGAGGCTTGGACATTAGTTAAACTCCTGGCTTGAACTTTTTCTTCTCCACTTTCTTTGTGTTTTATCTTTTGTGTTGGCCCCTAAAACGTACCTTTCTTTTAATTTCCCTCATATTATTTCGCCAACTCATCGCTACTTGCCCGTAGCAATAAAACGCACGTTGCTAAATTTTTGCACACTATAAATATACCCGACCGCAGCCGACCTACACTGCACAGTGTTTGGGAAATGGTGAGTTTTGCTAAACAAAACTTTATGTTGGCATTGCATATCCAAAAGGCGCTCGTATAAAATATACAGTAAGACCAGCCACACATGACGGCAGAAAACGCGCAGAATTTGGGCAGAAAGCCATAAAAACGCGCGTCTTCATGTGTGCACATTGCCTAGGGTTGCCAGACGTACTGATTTGATCAGTACAATACTGATTTCTCGTGCCCCGTACTGATGGTTTTAAAAACCTTAAGAAATACTGATTTTTTTAATTTTGTACTGATTTTTAGCCGACACTAAAAAAAAAATCATTTTTATGACCCTGCACTGTTTTTAATTTTCCAACTGTTTTAATTTGACGTTTGTAATGCGGTGGTTATGCTTACGACAATACTCGACGAGCAACGTGTAATTGTTGTTGTGCACTCCGACGAGTGAGAGAATTTTCGGACTCTCACATCGAACAAATTTGCTGGGTGAAACAAGCACCCAGGACGCCGAGGTTTCGGGGTAATAATGTGTTATGTTGTGTATGTGCGCTCTAATCATCGATTTAAGCGCAACCACCTCTCAACGATGACGAAAATGTGTCCGAATTTCATAGGTGTTTTCAGAGACATAACTGTCATAAGAAATATTCAAAAAAATTGCCTCATAACAATTAAAAAATTCAAAAATCTTTTTCTTTCATTTCTTAAGAGTTATTTCAAACCGAAAAAAAAATATTTTTCAGTCGTAACTATTAGTGGTCTTCATATAAAGTGATAAAGTAATAAATTGTTAAAATTTATCAGTTTATCCGCATTTTTACATGAACGCACCTAGGTAAATAATTGTTTAATCTCTTGTCAGCTGTCAATGTCAACTTGATTAATAAATACAAAACCCAATAAAATAAACAAAAAAATGCATATGACATTTTTGTAGAAATTATTTTAGTAATTCGTGCTAAAATGCCGAAAGAAAGCACAATTTTTTCTTTTGAATTGAAAAAGTAAAACTGACAATGTGTCAGACTTGAATTTTACCAAAATTTATAAATTTACGCAACAAAATCGTTCGGTAAAGTGATAAAATTTGCTTATATATATTTTCATACAAATTTTGACAGATAATTTATCACAATTATTATTTTATCACTTTACCCCATTTACCAGCAGTTTATCACTATAGATGAATACCCTTATTATGTTTGAAAAATATTTTTTTCTGTTGCTCATAACGATTATGTTCAGATTTTTATTTTTTCAATTGCCTCACAACTGTTATTCCTGAGAAAAAAATTTTTCCGTTGCTCGTAACCAGACTTGGGCATTATTCGAATAAATTTTTATTTAGATAATTATTTGAATAAAAATTTATTTTTCAAATTTTATTCAGATAAATTCATTCGAATAATTATTCTGAGGTTTATTCGTTATTTCAAATAATAAATAAAAACTCAGGGTACACAAAAAAAACAACTGAGTAATAGTAAAAAAAAATTTATATATATTTTTTGTTTGTATGTTTGTTTGTTCTTACATATGTAAATGAAAATTATCTATTATTCGAATAATTTTTTGTTTGAATAAACGAAATTATTTATTATTCAAATAAAAATAAAAAAAATTTATTCATCTATTATTCTTATTCGAATAAATTTTGCCCAACTGTGCTCGTAACTTTTATTTTAAAATTTTTATTTTTTCCGTTGCCTCATAACTTCTACCAGAGATCAGCAGCGGTGCACCGCATTTTCTAAGGCACCGCAAAAATACTTATTTTTTAAGTGGCTCAAAAAATAAGTACCCAGAAAAAAAATTCACCGCCACCGCATTGATTGAAAACCTAAATGATATTACGGTATTTAGTATTGTTTACACCGCATACCGCAAACACCGCATTACGCTAACACCTTATACCGCAAACACCGCATATCGCAAACACCGTATATCGCAAACACCGCAATCACCGCATTGTTTATTTGTATACTATTCAGTGTTGCCGGAAATTTTTCACACACTGCAAAGGTATAGGCAATTGAAAATTGATTTGTACATAAATACATAGATATGTCCCTGCTAGAATTGTGTGACCGAAAGTACTAACACTATAAAAAAAATATAATATTACCAACACATTTGCACTCGTATGTGTGTCTAGCCAAGTTCAAAACCAAGGAGATAGATAAGGATAGAATGGAATTTGAAAATACACATACGGGAACGTGATGAATGAAACGGTCACAAAAGTTCCCGATGCCCTTAAGAATGTGATAGGAAATATCCCAAAACTTTTGGTCATGCCTGCCGGTCATATGACCGGTCAAATGACCTGCACAGTTCTTGCAGGGTTTATTCTCAAGTATTTTTTTTTTATTTTTGTGTGCTTTGTTTTTTGTGGCAGTTTTTTGAATAATAAAATATTTTTCAATAATGAAATATGTACTCTGAAAAAAATACCCGTAGTTAAACCAAAAACTTTCGGCTGTTGAATCTCCGTCTTTGATTCAACAGCAAAAGTATTTGTTTTTACAGCAAAGTTTTTGATCCAACAATTTATTCAAAAACGGGCGTTGTTGATTCAAAAACTTGCTTGCCTTTAAAAATTTTTTGTGAGAAAATATTTTTTTGTGAGAAAACCAACAAAAAAAAAATAATGATGGAGAGAAGATGAAGAGAAAAATCCAAAAAAAGTTTATTTTTAGCAACAATTTTCTCTCCGTTGTTGATTTAAAGGCAAAAGTATTTGACCCAACAGTTTCCGTTGTAAACAAAACTAATGAGAACAAATTTTTTTAAATTTTGTTTTTCAATGATTCAAATAATTCATGGATTCCTTTTTAGGAAATGGAAGTATAAATAGGTGCCTACAATTCAATTTAATGTTGAATGTTCCACTATGTGCTGATTGGATAGAATTTCAGGTTGATGTCACCCTGCAAGAACTGTGCAGGTAATTTGACCGGTCATATGACCGGCAAGCATGACTAAAAGTTTTGGGATATTTCCTATCACATTCTTAAGGGCATCGGGAACTTTTGTGACCGTTTTATTCATCACGTTCCCGTATGTGTATTTTCAAATTCCATTCTATCCTTATCTATCTCATTGGTTTTGAACTTGGCTAGAACACATACGAGTGCAAATGGGTTGGTAATATTATATTTTTGAAATAATGTTAGTACTTTCGGTCACACATTTCTAGCAGGGCATGGTTCGAATCCGGAGGAGAATATAAAATTAAGAAGAAAAATCAGAATAAGAAATAAAGATAGCAACCAGTGAATGATAAGAAGGAGAGAAGAATAGGAGAACAAGCGGAGGCTACATATTTGCAGTTGGGACCCGGGCGGAGAGAAGATGAAGAGTAAACTGCAAACAAAAATTTATTTTTAGGTGAAAATTTTTCCCAACAATCTCCGTTATTGACTTAAATCAACAACGCTCGCACCTTTGAAACAACAACGGAGCGTTGTTGGGCACATTTCAACTGCGGAAAGTAGTTGATTTAACAGCGAAAGTCTTTAGATTTACAACGTTTTTTTTTCAGAGTAATCAAAAATTCATTTTTGAAATCCAATACGACTAATAGGGCCATCAGAATGAATACTTTTCCTTAAACATATATAGTTGAATTTAATGTATTTAAATAACGATCGACACATTCAGTACTTCAGCTTTGCCGTAAAAAAGACATCTAATTCAACTATGTTTCTCAGTTAAACGAATTGCTAGATTGACGGTAAGTATTCATTCCGACGGGCGCATAATAAAATGTATAAAAATAAACATGTGTATTGTTGTTGCTCTAATAAAATGACAAAAACTTCGGTTTCAATCAATGTATCGTAGCCAATTTTGACGATTGTGAAAATTGAATGAATGCCTCGTTGGAAAATAAAGAATTATGTCGCAGACAAACAAAAATGTGTAAACAAAACTTATGTGTATTATTAAGAAGCCATAAATGTGATTCAAGGATTTTAGGAAAAAGCTTTATTTCATGTAAATAGTAGAGCTCTAGATACCCGGGTATCGAACAAATCGAATTGATCGTTTTTTTTGAAGCCCGTTTGTTGTTCAAATGCCTGTACAAACATTCGAGCATTCGAGCTTACAAATAAAAAAAATGTGTATCGAAAAAACAAAAATAAAAACAACTACATATGAAGAAGAAAAAAAATAATAAACAAAAGAAAAAAACAAACTTCAAAATGCCCGAATTGTTCAAATGCCCGCACAAACATACGGGTAATAAACAAACAAACGACTGTTCGAGCATTTGAACAACATTTGTTCGGGCTACTCGAAAATGCTCAAAAAAATCTGGAGCTCTAGTAAATAGGACATATTTTTATCTTGAAATTAGTCAAATTATTTTGAATGTAAACAAACTAAATTTTAAGTGGCCCTTTCAATGAAAAAATTAAAAAAAAACCAATCCTGGGAGTTTTCCTGCATAGATATTTTTTGGTTAAAATCAAATTGTAATCAGTAGTATTTTTCATCAGAAATCCATAAGGCGGTAAAAATTACAAACAAAAAATCGCACTGGCAACATTGTAAATATCTCTATTTGGGAAATGCGGTGTTTGCGGTATGCGGTGTTTGCGATATGCGGTGTTTGCGGTATACGGTGTTTACGATATGCGGTGTTTGCGGTGTTGTGATATCCATACTACCGCATACCGGAATTGATCAAGAAAATGCGGTACGGTGTTTATTATGATCGCATATTTTGCGGTTGCGGTCATACACCTACCGCATTTTTTATGAGTATACTCTAAATCACAAAAAATGTATCGCATGCTGATCTCTGACTTCTACATTTCAAATTTTTTAATTTTTTCGTTATATTTTGAATATTATTTTGCACAAGAATTATCTAAAGAAGGATATCGCAGTAGATAAGCTGATTGGAATTGTGTATGTATACTAAATGGTATTCCGCCAATCATGGCGAAGAAGGTTCTTGTAGAATGTCAAACAAAACGGATTAGAAAAAATTTTTCTATGTGATTTGACATATATAAAGAAACAAGAAACACATGAAAACGGAAGTAATATAACCTCTATTGGGATAAACCTTGATTTTGCAGAATATAGGTGTACTCGCGTACTTTTTCCAGCAGCTTTTCTCTGTTTGCCTCTATCACTCTCTATCTCGCCAAATATCATTCTACCTCTCACAAGAGAAAAATATCCAAAAAAGTAAAAAAATGCAAATCTATTCAAATCTTGCAGGAAAGATGAACAGCTGATCAAATTAAAATTATGGGAATTAACAAAATATATACAAATCCTATATTTACAAAAATTTATACGAAATTTGTATTACTTTAGCTTAGTTTCAGCTGTAGATTATGCCTGCATTGTATTTTACTAATAAAGAAACATGTATGTATGTATATAAATGCAGAGCTGCGGCTGCCTGCTGGCATTGCATATTGACATACATACATACATACATACATACATATAAGTTAGCAGAGGGTAACCGGCGGACTTCCTACATTAAGCAACAAACATACAATGCTGCTGTTATCATTCGACATTTAGCTCAAGTACAGATGCAGACATAATCAAATGTTATTTATTTACTTCTTTCATAATTAATTCGTCCATATTTCACTTTTTTAATTTTGAATTTCAATTTTGCAATTTTCGCAAATTACAAACATATGTTTTTTCATCAGCTGTTTTGCTGCTGGACAAATGTGATGGAAAAAATTTGTCCTGCAGAATTTTGCAGCCTCTCACAAAAATAAACGTCACTTTGCTCTCTCATTTCCATCACTTCTGCAATTTTTTTGCGTAAAAAAATGGAAAAAGCGGATATTTGTTACAAAATTGTAATAAATTGCAACAAATTGCTGTACGCGAATACAACTTATGTTTGTTTTTTTTGGTCATGGGACTTTATTTTTCGGTGAATAATATGAGATACATATGTACGTGAATGTACGATTAGATGGCTTAGTGTGGTAGGAATTTGTTATCCATGCTAAAGATCTTCGGTTATGATTTTTAAAAACAGCGTTTACTCCTCGCAAGTGATTTTTAGATAAGCGTTCGTGTAAATCATATATGTACACCCCAGTGCAAAAATGCGTTATATTATTTTCTAGCGCAAAAACGAACTTTCGTACAAACAAAAGACGCGAAAACTCGAAGCAGAAAAACATGCCGACAAAGCTTTTTAGTTCGTTTTTGCCCTTTTATCTTAGGGGATAAAAGGAACTAAAAAGTTTTATCTGCATGCTTTTGCGCTTCGAGTTTTCGCGTCTTTTGTTTGTACGAAAGTTCGTTTTTGAGCTAGAAAATAATATAACGCATTTTTGCACTGGGGTGTACATATGGTACACAGAAAAGTCCCCCTACTTTCCTTCCCCTTCAGTAGAAGTCCTTAAAATCCTTATAACTCGGAGTCTATTTGCGTAAATCAATTATATTTGGTAAATGGGCCACTACATCGAGCTTAGATAACTTTGGAAAAGTGTGCGTTCTCACCCATCCTTCTTAGCCCATCTGGCTTTTTAGCTAAGGAATGTGAAAAAAGATTGAGATAGGGATAGGGATAGTTAAAGATTGAGGGGGAGAGAGAGGGAATAGGAAAGGGAAGGAGAGAGAAAGAGGGAGAACTGAAGCTTGGTGGAAGATGGAAGATCATAAATTAATTCGATTTTAATTTAGGTTTCGAATGGATTTCGCTTGGATTTTTATTTTGGTGTATTGCCAATTTTACTTTAAATATTTTATAATAAAAAAAAATCAACATTTTAATTTTTTTCCGCGGAAGACTTCGCGGGTATGGATTAGTCAATAAATATAATAGAAAGTTATATGTATGTACATTAGAGTGCGTTTAATTTGTATAAAAAAATTAAAAGTTCATAAAAAGACTGTATCGCCCCTCGTGTCACAGGGGTAAAAAAATGTAAGTTCTATGGCCATCTGAAATTTGACCCCTGTGAAAGACCACTAAACCTTTATCAATCGGGACCAAAATTTATATTTGTTATCCTTGGGTATAGAAGTATTGATTTTGGGTATTATATAATTTACAAAAATATTTTGGTTTTTTTAACCTTTATAGATTTTTCACCACAATGCACCGTGCCTTAACCGCCACCAATCTGGACCAAAATTTATCCGTGATTTCTTTAACCATGTTGAGGGGGCGATACAGTAAAATATCGTTAATTTGAATTTTAAACGCACTCTAATGTACATACATATTGACGCTTCCGGACAATATCGTGCTAAGTCTGACTACCACAATGATTTGTTTTCTTATTGCTATCGATTTTTATCACGAGATCGATTATTTCATTTTGGAAAAATCATTTTCGCGGAAAAAATCCTACGGATTATCTAAGTAACTTTGCATATGAAACCATGGGCCTAAACCGATTTCTAATCAGCATTTTTTTATTTTAGTTAAGATATATGCCCATTTATGTACAACATGCAGTATATGCAATTAAAAAGCTGTATGTTTAGTGTCACATTTTTTTTAACGAAATCTTATTTTATTGTGTAGCTAATCGGCAACACTGAAAACGGTTGTGTTCTTATTCTGCTGCTAAAGAATTGTCATAAAAATCAGTGATATAAATCAAAATATTGCTGAAATCATGTAAAACTTGAGATAGTGACTCAAACTAAAGTGCGAAAAGAAAAAATTTCGAATTGAGATAGTGACTCAAATTAATTTTTAATGAAAACAAATAAAAAATATAAAGTTATACATATACATACGTACATACATACATTTTTTCATAAAAAAGCGGGAAATTTGCTACACAAACAATGTCGTGTAATAAATGCAAATTAGTTATCCGCGGCGAAACCGGTATAAGATGCGTAGGAGTGTGTGGAAAAATATACCATACAACAGCCAAATGCTCGGGACTGGACCAATATGCTTTGAATGTTATTAACACTGTGCAAATGGTCAAATATATGTGTGATGACTGTAGTGAATACATTGTAAATGTTGATTCGGTGATGCAAGATATGCGTGAAAAAATTGCTGAAAGTGCTAACCGTTTAAAAGAATATCGCCATGAGTTTGACACGTCGTTAAAAAAAAGCGAAAATGAATTTAAGAGTCTAATCGTGTCGGTCGAAAAAGAATATATGGGGAGATTAAATGAAATGCAAAAAAATCAGGAAAAAAATCTAATTGAAATGAAAAGAATGCAAAAATACTGCGATAGTTTTAAAGAATTTGGGGAAAAAATTACAAAAACAATTGAAGATAACACTAAGGAAAATGAAAAAATATGTAGCGAAATAAAAAAAGCTATAACCGAAAACAAAAACAAACCAAAAACCTCCTTTGCGGAAGCTGTCAAACAAGGAGAAGTGAAAGAATTAAGAAAAGAGTTGCCATTAATAATTAAGCCATTAAATAAGCAAAATATAGAAAAAACAAGGGAAGATTTAAATAAGAATGTTGACCCGGTTGATTTAAATATTGTGAATATCCATGGGAAAAAAAGCGGAGTGATTATAATTGAAAGTGAAAATAATAGTGAACGTGAAAAAATAAAAAATGCTGTTGAAAAAACATTGCAAAATAAATATGAAATAAAAATACCAAACGCGATAAAACCAAGATTTATGATCACAAATATTATGTGCAAATTGGACGAAAAGAGTGTAATAGATAAGCTCAAGCGACAGAATAAAATATTAGAAAATGGGGATTTAAAACTAGTAAAAATGTATGAAGTTAAAAAGAACGCGCAAGTATTTTACAATGTAACGATTGAGGCAGATCCGGATAGTTTTATAAAAGTGTTAGCGGCAAAAAAATTAAATATCGGATGGGGAAGGTGTAGGGTATTTGATGATATTGCGGTAATGAGATGTTTCAAATGTAGCGGGTATAATCATAAAGCTGATGACTGTAAAAATGAAGATGCGTGTATGAAGTGTCATGGTAACCATAGGAGCCGGGAGTGTAAAAAAGATTTCATAAAAAAATGCCTTAACTGCAAACGTGCGAATGAAAGATTAAAGTTGGGATTGGGTGAAAATCATGAAACACACAATAAAGATTGCCCAGTATATTTGAATAAAGTAGAATTAAAAAAGAAAAGAATCGGATATTAGCAATCAAATAAAATAAACGGGATATACACAAATATTCAAGGTCTGTTAAATAACTTTAATGAAATTGAAATAATAGCGGAAAAAAATAACTTTGACTTCATAATATTGTCAGAGACACATGTAACTGATGATGTTGAAGACAATGAATGTGAAATTGAATCATATAATCATGTTAACTGCAAATCCAACTCATCAAGAACCGGAGGAGTAATAGTGTATTTAAAAAAGAAGTGGAAGCTTAAGAAAATTTTTGAATGGGTAGTGCCACAGAAATTCTGGGTATTAGTATGCAAATGTGACATAAATAATTCACAATTAATTCTAGTTGCAGCTTATAGATCTCCAAGCACATCAGAAAAGGAATTCTGTGATTTTTGCAAAATCCATTTTGAGGAATTAGGTGAACTAAATATGGATATTATAGTGGCAGGAGATTTTAATATAGATTGGACAAAAAACACTTCATATAAGAAAGAGTTTGAAAATATTATACACGACAACGGGATGGAACAAAAAGTGAATCAATTTACTAGAGTGACCAAAACATCAAAAACATTAATCGATTATGTAATCTCAAATGTTGACGAAACCGCGGCGGTAAAGGAAGATTTAAAAATAGCGGACCATGAAGCTATAGAAATAAGTAAAACCTGTGCAATAAAAAAACGCGAAAAAGAAATTAAGGAAAGAGAAATATTTCGGTACAGTAGTGAACGGTTTTCTAAACAGCTAATAAGGATGAAAACTGGATACGACAATAATATATGTTTAAAAAATAATGCCGAAGCTTTAGAAAAAATTTTAGCCGAAACTGTGCAGAAGAATGTTAAGAAAATATCAGCAAATGGTAAAAATAGCACTAATAAGTGGTACACGAATCGTTTGGGAGAAATCAAAAGAAAAAAAAACAGTAATGTATAAAAGAGCTAAATACATTAATACAAGAGAGAGTTGGGAAGAGTATAAAAAAATAAGTGATCAATACAAAATAAAAATAAAGAAAGCAAAAAACTACTACATAAATAATAAAATAAACAACGCAAATGATCAGAAAGAAATGTGGAGAGAAATAAAAAATCTAGTGTTGAAGAAGAATAAAAATAGCATAAGTACAGTGGTTTTTAATAATGTAGAATATATGGATAGCCAGGAGATTGCATCCAAGTTCAATGAATATTTTGTCAAGAGTGTAAATAATATAAGAGATAGTATTGATTATGTGCGATATATAAATAATATCGAACCAGGACACAATAGATTCATATTACAGGAAGTGACTTCAAATGATCTTATTAGAATTATTAAAAGAATGAAGAATAAATCAGACTATCACAGAATAAGTCCTAAACTTTTATTAGATCAATGGAAATTGATAGGCCCGTTCATGACGAATATAATAAACAAGTCATTGCAGTTCGGTGAATTTCCCGAGACGTGGAAAGATTCTATGGTAATCCCGGTTGAAAAAATAAAAAATACGCAAAAATGTGAAGAATTTAGGCCAGTGAATACCCTACGAACTTTAGAAAAGGTCCTTGAAACCGTAGTAAAAGATCAGCTTCAACAATTCTTTGAAAAAAAACATTATGTTTTGCAAGTATCAATCGGGTTTTAGAAAGAATCATTCATGTGAGACAACCATAAACTATGTAATTAATGAATGGAAAAAAGGCGATAGAAGTATGAAAAGAATGGCGATATTCTTAGACTTCAAAAGAGCTTTTGAAGCAATAGACCGAAAGATTCTCCTAGACAAACTTTTTATGTATGGAATACGGGACAAAGAACTAAAGTGGTTTAGAACATACCTCGAGGGAAGGGCGCAAAGAACAAAAGTTAATAATAGCGTATCTGAATACATTGAAGTACATACAGGAGTACCGCAAGGATCAGTGTTGGGTGCACTATTATTCATTATATATATAAATGACTTAGAAAAAATAATAGAACATAGTAAAATAGTACTCTACGCAGATGATACGTTAATATACACTGAAGGAAATAGTTATGAGGAGTGTAAAACAAAAATTCTATATGATATAGAAAACGTGAATAAATGGTTAAAAATGAATAAATTAAAATTAAATGAAAGCAAAACAAAAATAATGGAAATAAATATAAATTCGAGTGCAGAAATAGTGATTAATAATGAAAGAATCGAAAGTGTAGAAAACTTCAAATACCTAGGAGTATTCATAGACAAGAATCTTAAATTTAAAACTCAGATTGACTATGTGTGCAAAAAAATCGGTAAAAAGATTGGTTTCTTTCGGAGAATAAGATCCAAAATCAATATAATGACCTCAATTAAAGTGTATAATGTTATTATTAAGCCTCATTTTGAATATTGTTCGACGATTCTATTCAATTGTTGTAACCAAGGTGCAATAGAAAGACTGCGAAAACTACAAAATAAAGCAATGAGAATAATATTAAAGTGCAATAGATATACGAGTGTAAATTACATGCTGCGAACATTGAAATGGTTATCAGTGGAACAAAGGCTAAGTTTAAATACATATATATTTGTTTTTAAAATAAAATATAGCATGGCACCGTTATACATGACCGATAGTATTACGTATGTGGGAGATACGCAAACCTACTCTCTGAGAAATGATAGAGATTTTAGGTTAGCGATGCATAAGAGAGCAGCAGCACAAAATTCCATATTCTATAAGGGACTGAGAATGTTTAACCAGTTACCAATAGATATAAAAATGGAAACAAATATTAAAAATTTTAAAAGACAGTGTATTGAGTTTATAAGAACAACATCAGACTTATAAAATAAGCGCAGTCATATAGGGGCGTCAGAATGAATACTTTTCCGTCAATCCAGCAATCCGTTTAACTGTAGTGAGTTTCTGTAACAAAATCGCGAAAATTTTCGATCAAAATGACGTCACATTAATACGTTCCACACTTTGTCACCACCTAAAAAGCAGGTGAGAATCTATCGATTGACGTCATTATGACGTCACTCAGGCGAAAAGATTGATAGAGTTCAGTTACAGAAACGCAGTGCTGACAGCAGAGTGGAATTACATGTATTTGAATGAAGATCGACACAATCAGTACTTCAACTTTGCCGTAACAAATATATGAAATTGAAGTATGTGTCAGTTAAACGCTGCTGGATTGCCGGAAAAGTATTCATTCTGACGGGCCCAATAAACATTTATTATTATCATAAGTGTCATTAGTGTTTCTTTTTTTAGGACTATAGGTTTAAGTAAGAGTATAAATTATACTCGTAAATATTCGCAAGGGCCACTTGAGGGTAGTGCGCTACCACAACGTCCTGCCTTATTATAAAAAAAAAAAAAAAAAAAAAAAAAAAATATATTTACAGCTAGCACCAATTGAAACATTCTAGCTTCGGGTTTGGGAATAAAATAAATATACTGTATTACATAGTACCATCCAATTACATACACTAGATACCGAAAGATGAAGTCCTATGAGCAAAAAAAGGAACCAATTCCACAAAATAATACTCACAATACAACGTAAAAATCAAAAATCTGAAATAGAAATTACCCAGCAAGCAAAATTAGCTTAAATAAAGTTTTTTTTAAGCTTATAATTATAAACATTAAGCTTACAAAATGTTGATTTTTTGTTTACAAAAGATTTCAAAGTAAGCGTGTTATAAATGAAATTAGACCTTGGTTGTAAATGTTCGAATATAAATTTATAAAAAATATTTAAGAGAAAGTTTTTTAAAAGCATAAAAATATAAACTAATTGTAAATGTTTGAATGAAACCTTTTATAAGCTTTCGAATGTAAGCTTATTGTAAATGTTCTAAAAAAGGCTTTTAATAAGCTTTTGAATGTAAGCTTACTGTAAACGTTCCAAATAAAGCTTTTTTGAGCTTACCAATCTAAACCTTTTCCAAATTAAAACAAAGCACGTCATCAACAGTTTTTTAATAATTTATTTTGACGATATTTTGAACTCGTGGTAGCACATACGTATGGCGTTTTCTTTTCTACAAAAAAATGTTGCCCTCCTATATCCTAATTATCGAATTACGTAACGTGACTTTCTCTAAAATGGCTGATTTTGTAGATAATGTTAATCTCTTACTTAGTTAGAAGTAAATATTCGGTGAAATTACTAGACAGACATACAAAATGGCTAAGAAAGTCAAAGAGGGCAACATTATTTCGAGAAAAGAAAACGCCAGTAGATTTGTACATACATAAACTTGCATAAACAAATTACATACGTATGTACATACATACATATTAAAAATAGTACAACAATAAAATCATAAATGTATTAGCTAAATTAAACATGAAACACAAAACACGTGCATCAAATTATAACTTTATACGATTGTTGGCAAATTGGAAAAATGCTTTTGAAGCAGCTACATAATCTGTTTCATTCACACCGTTCTCATGTACAAACGTTTCTAAAAAGAATTTAAGAAAAATTTGGATTACGTGTGTATGTACATATGTATATACATACGTATGTAAGTATAAGCAACCAAAGTATATAAGTTTCTCCGTTTTGTTACCTAAATATAATAATAAATTACGTACGAAACAACTGTATGTCACGGCGTATGATTAACATTTTATCTGAAAATGGTATTCATACGCCATGGTATACAGTTTTTTGTATTACATATTTATTTTATAGAATCTATTATAGAAACTTAGGTAAAAATACCACAAAATTTTGCTCATACGCCATAGCATGCAGTTGTATGTACATATATAGTTTATTATTGAGTGATTTTATATATGTACTTACGGCATATAGGTAATCCAATAGTTAGACTGCGAGCGCAAATTTTAGTTTCGGTCCCTCTCCATGAAAATTTTTGAGCCAATTGCATCCGTCATTATTTTTCCTCGCTCTCGCTTTACAAACGATTTTGCCGCAGAAGAGGATGCAGCTTTGAAATCCATTTTCTGAAACATATTAAAATATGCAAACCAAAGTTACAAACCTAATTTTCTTAAACGCATGCTAGCCGTGTTTCACATACGGTGATCCTAACCCAGATAAAAATTTTTGCATGTAAATGCAACAACAAAGATTTCAGCTCGATTAAACCAGATAAATTGCTGGTTCAATTTTTGATCCGCCCTGTTCGATTTGTTTTTTCCGTGCTGATTTGGCAGCACAGTGCTGTTTTGATTTGGCAGAACTGAAAAGTGACATTTGCGTATGTATACATATATATACATATACCCTACAGTAAATTTGTTTCACTGCAAAATGACCATTGATGATTCTTTGTTGAATATTCATCACTATCGTTTGCGTTGGTGCAAGCGAGCAAGCTATATTGAAAAAACCAAACGAAATACCATCTAGGCGGTTAAAAACCAACGAGCCAGCTTGTATTTCGGTAGGTTTTTTGACATTCGGCAGCTTTTCTGACAAAGTTTTCAATTTGACAACTATAAAACAAATTATATTTAAAATAAAAAATATATGGAAATACAAATTTCAAATTTGCCTCTTGTAAGCTTCTGCTTTGGCCGTAAGGGGAAAGAAGAAGTCCGGAAAGAAAATTATACTGCGCACTGGCTTCTCCTTATAACATGGAATACATAACTATCCCGCCATTTGAGTTTCATAATTTATTTCAGTAATTTAAATTCAAATTTCCAAAAAAATAATTTTTGAAATAGTTATTTTCATTTAGTTTGAAGTTTAAAGTCAATCAAATTGTTTTTGAGGGAGTATTTGTCTCTTTTCAACGTACAGAATAATTGTTTTTGCGCTATTATAACTCTGACGAGTTTTATGGCCGAGCTTCTCTCCCAATTCGAGGTGTGCTCCTTTTGTTTTTCCTACCATTGGACAGTTTTATGCCGGCTCCGATCATATAGGCATTAGGAAAGCAAACCATTTATTTGAAAAAATTCAGCAGCCTTTATATGAAAGCATTCACTGATGCCTCCTCATGATGAATTTCATCAGTGATTCATAAAGGATTCATTTCAGATTTTTACTGCTGGGTATATGTTGTATATGTTTCTTCTTCTTTTTAGTTCTTTTCAAATGCAGCCAATTTTCATTATGAGCCGGATTGTTTCAGTAAAAATTTATCTTAACCCAGACCCAGATGTAATAACTGAAATGCCCCTGCTGTTAGTACATATTAGGGTGGATCAATTTTTATGGGCTGATTATAAGCGACAGTGTTCTTAGCAAATTCGGATTTTGCATCAAATTCTAATAAAAATAGTCATCTAGACATGCCTCTAAAATCAATTTCGAGCATGCTCCAGACAACTTTTTTTCATAGAATTTAATGCAGAATCCGAATTTGCTAGCAATACTATGGCTTAGAAAATTGATACAGCCTAGTATATATATTCATATATATCTTTTACTTATAAAACTTACCAGCTGACGAAACTTTTCCTCGTCCTGCTAAATTTCTTTTTCATATGAAAGTAAATTTTCTAGTCTGCTAAATGGTTCCTTCGGCAAAACGATTGGATAACCTCCTGGCATGACTTTCCTAAGCTCACCTACTTCTCTCCTTAGCGCTGTTACTTCTTTTAGTATCCGTAAAAGGACGGCTTTGTTTTTTTCCTCAACTTTTGCTACGGCACAGTCAATGAGAGATTGGTATGCTATAAAGAAAACAAAAAGAGATTAATAGAAGGTACAAATTCATTAGCAATTAAACTGAATACTCACCTAATGAGTTTTCGCGCGGTATATTGGACTCGCCGCTATTAACTATTGAGCATCCATTATTTAATTTTTATTAATAGGAAAATTTTTCTTACGTCAACTATTCAACACATGCAACATATTTAAAAAAAAAGCTTAAAATAAGCTTAATATTGTAAAAGCCTATTTAACTCTTCTTTTAGTAAACTTACTTCAAGCTATTTTTCAAACACTTGCATTTCACTTTTAAAATTAACGGTTTTATAAACATGCGTTCTCAATGTTTACAAAAGATTTATTTGAAAACATATAAAGTAAGCTTAAAAATGTAAATGCTTACAAAACACTTGTAGTAGCAAGCTTACTTTAAGTTATTTTCAAAAACGCTTACAGGAATGCTTGTTGGGTAGCTATAAGCAACAGAAAAAAATTATTTTCATGAATAACTGTTATGAGGCAACGGAAAAAATAAAAATTTCAAAATAAACGTTATGAGCAACGGAAAAAATTTTTTCTCATGAATTACAGTTATGAGGCAATTGAAAAAATTAAAATCTGAATATAATCGTTATGAGCAACAGAAAAATTTTTCTTTCCCATAATAACTTTTAAATGTAAGGGAAAAATTTTTTCATTGAAATGTGCCCAACGTTTTTGATTTAAAAAAATTCAATAAGAGTTATTTTTCGTCTCTGGGTGTTTTGCTCGTAAGCATAACCACGGCATAACCATGAAACAATTAAGGCTGGTATCGACCTCTCAAGAAACAGCTCAAGAAATTTTTGGATTTATTTCTTGAGTAAAAAATAGTAGTAGGCAAGAAATTTTGACGTTTAGTAATCCACCGTGAATACCAAGTGAAATGAAGAAGAGCATCAAAAATGTAAACAAAATAAACCTTTTCGTAAACATAAGCAATTAGTAAGTTCTTAAAAAATAGTAAATAAAAGCTTTAAATATACGTTTTCAATAGTTTTATTTTGTTGTTATTTTAGGAAATCATCGAAAGCGACGAGGATGACCATATATTACTGGTAAACTGTGGTATATTGATGGCCGGAATGGAATAAAATATGAGAAATCGATGCCAACTATGCCCTTGCATCATTAGAAAAATTGTGCATTCTATTTTTCGTTTCTTTCTTGCCATTTTCACTAACTATTTCCACGATTTTTTTTCAACACGCAACAAACGTCAAAATTTCTTTAAGAAATAAATGCTCGATGATATATTTCTTGGCAAAACCTGTGTTGCTGAGTTCGCATAACGTTGAAAAATAGTATTAAAAAAGAGTATTAAATTTCTTGAGAGTCGATACTCGCTCAAGAAAGTTTCACAAGAAAAATTTCTTGAGCATTTCTTGTAGGAAGGAGGAAGCAACGCGAACGTTAAATGTCATAGAAACATGACGGAAACAAAAAAAAAAAAATACAGTAATAAAGACGATTTTCTTTGCATACATATATTGGGCCGTATTAATAAAAACGAAGCAAATACTTTTACTCAAGATTTTAGATATTTGACATCAATTTGTATTAACCAAATTTCAAAATTTGAGTAAAAGGTCTCAAATTTTAAGCAAAAGCAAATACTCGGATTTTATTAATATGCCCATTGTTTTTTTTTTTTTTGGAAGGCAATGTACTGATTTTTTCGGCAAAGGTATCTGGCAACCCTAACATTGCCCGAAATAAACGAAATCGAGGGTTCTTGTTGGACAAAATTTGTCTAGCAGATTTTTTCAGCCTCTCACAAAAATAAACGTCAGTTTTGCAAATTTTTCCTGATTTTTTTGCTTTTTTCTGGTTTTGTTCAGAAGTCGCAGCCGTGGCGCAACTGTTATGTTTTTATCTTCTGAACGCAAAGTTGAGTGTTTCTGATCAAAACAACATGTGAGTTTAGACTTTTTCCATCATAAATTTTTCCCGCTCACTTTAGCCAACATGTTGAACTGACGATTTTGACATAATTAACAAAAATATAAATATGTAGTATTTATGAATTTGTGAATGCAATAAAAATGTTTCAAAGCCGCGAAATTATTGTCGATTACGTTGGGGGTAATTATAATAATAATTTGTTTATTTAATGTATCAGCGCGCTCAGAAGGCGCAAATTGTATCACTTTCTGATTAGTGATATCTACACAACAGTTGTGCTCAACCGTTGCGCCTTCTGAACGTAACCATTGGGTGAGTTTCTAAGAAAAAGCTGCTCCGCAACTGTTGAGCTGAACAGTTGCCAACAGTTGTGTAGCAGTTGAGTTAAACAGCTACGTCTTAGAAACGGTTTGATGAATTTATCAGCTGTTTGGCTTTACACAACATGTTGAGCTCAAGTAGCGAAGAAAATTTGTGATGCAAAAAATGGCGAAAAGTTGCCAACTGTTGAGCTGAGCGGAATTACTCAACAGTGCGTTTCTAAGCCAAACACTCAACAGTTGCACAACAGCTCAGTCTTAGAAACTCACCCATTATCAGTCAAAAATTGGCATTTTGTTGCTCAGTATTACATGAACACAAGTGCATTGTTTTGGCATCGCTAAAAAATTTCGAAGAATTTTTAAATACATAGGTTAAACTTAAATCAACGTGGTTAACTTTTTTACTTTTTTTGCGAATATTTGGATATAAAAGCAGCTTATGGCTTCAAGATATTATAATTCAACTCTCGACTGTATCTCGCAATTAAAATGAAGTGCTTAAAAATTTTCCTAACTGCCTTCGTGGCTTTTATATATTTAGTCCAACAAGCTGCTGCTGATAACGTCAGAAATCAAGAAAACACTGATATAGAAGGCGACAATTATAATTTACCCAATGAAGGCAATGATAGTATCGAATTTCGAAACTTAAGAACGGACCTGAAGAGAACGCCGAAACTGGAAAAAAGCCAGGTCCTCAAAAAGAACATCTGTAGCAAAATCATCGCATAAATAGGCTAAACACGACATGAAATACCAAAACCAGAAACAACCTGCAAGACTCAAAAACGAACAACACGCCGTGATACTGCAACTGCAGAAACACGCCGTAAAATCCAAAGCGCTGCGCCGGAAGGTGAGGACCAGCCGAAATCATAGGCAGAAAGCTGTAACAGCAGCGAGTAAGACAGATTTGCTAAAAACAGGCAAGACAAAACAAGCTTAGTTAGTTAATATACCTACATATAACTTAAATGTCCGAAGTGCCACAATTCAGAAATTGGGTGTTGGCACAAGAAATAAAGAAAAGGACTTTGTAAGCTCAATTAATGCAGTTTTTATTTAATTTTATTATAGTACGTGTGATCTAAGTATATTTGTATAAGAAATTCCCGTCACTAAACTTGATATGTACGTTTATAATTGTTGGGATAGGATGATTCGAAGAACTTGGACTTCCAGGCCTATCTTGCGTTACAGTGCACGCCTAGAAATTTGGTTTCGATTTTTGGATATTTATTTACGTGGGTAGCAAGTTCGCTGTGACAGCTTGCTTGTAGCTCACAAATGACACTGAAGCATCACGCAGCTACTTAAAGCGAATTAAAGTGAAATGTGTTTCCTATACGGATAAAACTACATTAAAGCGCATGTGTCCACTTTTCCCCACATAGCATGCACACAAATATACACAGTGATGGTAGTTACAATGTTGCAGTTAACAACTTTCATGACCACCCTTAAGCAGCAATTGACAATGGAGGGTGGCGCTTAGTATGTTACAATGGCACAAGCACGAGGAAGTACTTTTTAAAATAGTATTCAGACCAACTGTTGCGCGTGATAGTATATACACGGTGCTGCAGTAAAATAGGCATGTTTTCAGAACCATAACAAATGAATATATGCACAAATTTCATATTTCTCTCATATGCTTAAGCCGAAAGGTTTTCTGTGCTCGAACATTTTCAGAGTACATAAATGCATATTTTCTTTTTCTACATCCAATGCAATTTATTTCGTTTCGTATGTATCTAGCAGAAATTTTATTTTTTAAGAGCTTAAACATTTTTACAATTGCACTCACAATTAGGTACGCAACATAAAAACGGTACGACAATAAATGTAAATATGAATTTTAAGTGAGTCTAGAATTAAAATTTCTTACTATAATAATTTCTTTTTTGTTAAAAAAAAAAATTATTTAAACACATTAAAAATTAAGTCTTATATTAAAGAGTTGTTGTACAGTTATGCCTGGCTTGCGTACAGCTACACCTTCAGCGTGAGGTAAAACTTCCAACTCTTTGGTAATACCATCTACAATTAGCGTAGCAGATTTGGGCTTACGCTCCAGACCGGCAATGACGACACGTTCAATCCAAGCTTTTGTTTTAAACTTTGGTTCACCAATAAACTTCATATCCAACAAGTTTTTGTCAAATGTGTATTGAATGTAATTGTATTCGCCCTTACGATAATTGTACGACTTTTCATCATCCACGTACAGAGTGCCTTCTGCCTTGCCGACGCGATCAAGACACACAACCAATGTATACGGATCGTGCTTCATGAGTGTTGCGGCGCGGCGTATACGTTCTTTTTTGGGTACAATCGTGCCACCGCGCTGGAATACGGGAATCTACAAAAGCAAAAGAACGCATACAAAATTTAATTAAGGTAAATAAGTAAGAAAGGCGTCGAAATGGTGGCTAAACTATCGCCGCTCTAGCGCTTACCTTATTGCTATCGACAGCAATGCTTTCATATCCAATAGTTGTATACTTCTTTAGCGTATCGACATCATACCAAAAGTGGCCAGCAGTTTTCTTCGCATCAGTTGCTGGGAAATAAACGCTCACTTTACTGGCACCCTGTTCCATGACTGGGCGCACCAACAAACGATTCTGCAGCAAGAATTCAAAATCAATTGTGAACGCATCCTTGTCCTGCGGGTAGTGGGCTAGCAATGGTCGCATGACAGGCTCACCAGTCAATTCATGTTCATAGAACATAGTATACCATAATGGTAGATAGGAGTAGCGTTTGCGCAGCGCATCGCGTGCCACTAAACGTGTCTTCTCCGGGAACAACCATGGTTCACGACGCTTGGTATCGATGTGCGCATGCCCACGATAGAAGGGTAAGAAAGCGCCAGTTTGATACCAACGTTCAAACAACTCGGCATCGGGATTACCAAAGAAGCCACCAATATCGGCACCACAAAACGAGAAACCGGCCACAGCCTCAGACAAGCACATTTTAATGGAATGTTGCAAATGACCCCAATCGGCCAAATTGTCACCCGTCCAAATTAGTGCGTAGCGTTGTGAACCGGCAAAATGTGCGCGAGTTAAGATGAAAGGACGTTGATTGGCATCGCGTTGGAGTATTCCATCGAAGGTGCCCATCAATTGCATGTGACCATACAAATTGTGAACATCACGATGCTCCCAATTGCCATAATGTACCAAATCCTTAAGCATTGTCACCTCAGGCCCATTAAAGACCGATGGTTCGTTCATATCATTCCAGAACATGACGTCGGCGGTGACAGTTTTGAAATTCGTTAATTCATATTGACTAGCGTAATATTCGCGCACTTCAGGATTAAAGAAGTCGGGGTAACTAGCTGAGCCGGGCCAACACCAACCTACATGAGAACGAGTGATGGCAGTTAATAGTAATAGCAATTAGTACGCGTGCGCAAATAACTCACCTTCATAATCTCTACCATCGCTATGCTTAACATAGAAACCACGCTCAGTGCAATCGTTATGGAAGAAATAGCCACTATCACGTTTAATATGCGGATCAATAATGATGACCAAATGACGACCCAAATCCGTCAAATTCTTAATCATACCAAGAGGATTTGGAAATTTAAATTGATCCCATGTGAAATATTTCTTGCCCTCGGTATATTCGATATCCAACCACATGGTATCCATAGGAATGTCATACTCATCAAATTTGGCTGAAACATCTTCAACGTCCTTCTCGTCATTATAATTCCAACGCGACTGATGATAGCCGAGTGCAAAGAGCTGAGGCAAAGGTGTGGGGCCAGTGAGCAATGTGTACTGCTTGAAGACATCCAATGGGGTGGGACCCAACAAAATAAAGGCATCAATAATGCCCGATTCGGACATGAAGTGAGCGGCTGGTGGATCAGCTTTGTGAGAGCCTGAGTAATTTTTTATTTTAAAGCAACTTTTTCTTATAAAATATTATGCAAGCTTACCAGACACCAAATTTACAATCGATGAAAGTACATTAGTTTCAGCTGTGTATATGTCTACCCAAGTTTCGGCGGCGTTATGCCAAAACACACCGGCGGTTCGCTGGACACTGCAAATATCAAATATGTAGCATTACCATGCTAAACTATATATATATACTTATTTAAGATCTTAACCCTTTAACCCTTAAAATTGCTCCACAACACTTACCCATGACCATAAAGCACTGGCACTGATCCATATAATGCCATCTTACTATCAATAACATATTCAAACACATCCACATTGTACAAACGATAAGGATCAGTGCCCGAGGTGGATTTCAATGCGAAAGAGTCAGCATGTTCCGGAATGCCAAACAACATTTCGGCTTCAGGAAATGAAAAGTCTAGTGCAATCGCTTCGGGGCCATAAGGTTTGGAGTCGTGATGAGACTTAAAATTCTCCTCCCATGCGCCGGGATCATCGATATCATCAGCATTTTGTACTTCATTTGTAGCAGGATTTTCTGCAGGCTCCGCATTTTCCGCATTCCCAGTATTTCCCGCATTTTCTCCCTCCCCAGCTGGTGGTGCTGGTTTTGGACGCAAATGTTCGAAAGTCATAAGACCCTTAGCATTGACAGAAACAGTGAGCACTTCATTTTGATAGATATCAATACGGAATGGATTGGCGAAAATTATAGCTTTATTTGGACCTGATGTTATTACCAATTCGGTATCGTGTTCTTGTACTTTAATGCTGAAATGGCAATTAGATTAATATTAATACAGATTTCTTCAGTTTTTGGGTTTTTATTACCTTCCAGGTTTTGGTGCGGATTTCAAAGCATGTTCTACTTTATAACGTGGCTTTAATGGTGTTTTCTCATCAATCAACAGGCGGAAAGTGTTACTCTGCTGGTAAACCAAGAGATTTGGTAGCATTTATTGTTGGCGTTGTAGCAGTTAGTGTGAAGAATTTAAAATTACCTCCAAAGCTTCCAATTTTAAAGTAAACAAATGTTGATTATCTTCATGTATCAAATCGGCCGTTACAGAATCTGAATATGTATTGAGTGAACCCGGTACTAAAGCAAATTTGGATTGATCGGATTTTATTTTGCGACAACGCCTAAATATTATAAATAGTAAATATATTTTTAATTAATATTAATATTTTACTATATATATTTTTTTTATTTTATAAAGTTTATGGTATTTGTAGTTAATTACCTGCAAAAACTGCTTTGATCACATGTTTTGAAATTCGTATTATCCACACTGATTGCATATTGAAATATGCAAAATATTAAAAGCAATAAAGCCAAACGCATGTTGATGCTGCTGATGAAATAATGCAAATAAATTACATAAATTTCTATTTTTGGCAAATAACGCCAATTAGCAATATAAAAGATGCAGTCTGTATGTGCATAGATTTCTATAATTAGCAGAAACACTATTTTCAGCTATGTTGCATCGAGTGTAGAATATGAATTGCTGACGATTTTTATTCTACATATAAAGATATACCTAAATATATACACACATATGTATTGTATGTAATAAACCTTGCCACAGAATCATGGCCAACATAACAATCCAACTATGTACTAGGGTTATTTCTAAGTAATCAATGATGCCAACATCAACAGCTACATACATAAATTAGATGAACGCTTGTTTCCGAAGCAATCGCTTGTAAGCACCGAAGCAATCCGGACTTATATGCGGCAAAGCATGGTCATTCTGGACTGTTTTTATCGTTACAACAACAACAATATTAGACACATGACTGTTACCATTAGCTTTGTTCGCGTACTTTCTCCAACAGCATTTACTCAGCAGCCTCCAACAGCCAGGTGTTGGAGAAAAATGTCACCTATCCTCTCACAAGAGAAAAGTATCGTAAGAGGTAAACGAACGCAAAATTTGCAGAGTTCAACAGCTTTGGCAAACAGCTGATTTTTATTTACATTCACAAGCCCCAAATTCAAAGCATAGTTTATATCTATAAGTTGCGACACTCTTTGACATGTTGTGCCTGTCACCCTGCAGTGCTGTGCAAAAGTTACAGAAAAAAAATTGAAATGAATTTTGAAATCTTTAAATCTTTAAAATTATTGTGTGAATTGAATTTCTAATGCTATATTTGTAGCGATAATAACAAAAAATTAACATATTTTTGAGTTTTAGTTGATTTTATTAGCAATTTTTGCTATTTTCTTGTGAAGATTTTACTACGTTTGAATACAACACTGTGGTCGATTCTTCTTCACATTTGGTTTATTTAGTTTCCCATTCTCCCATTGACACATAATGTGCCTGTCACTTTTTGCAACAACAATTCCCATGGTTGAAGTTTGTTTTGATGGGGATACAGTGAGTCACAGTGAAAGTGAGCCATTATTTATTCAGACATTTTTATTATTAAATATATTAAAACAATTACTTGACTTTCCTAATTTTTTTGCGACGGAAAAGTTTCAACAACATGCCAGAAATGATGAAAAACAAAAGCATACACATATATACGCGTCTTTCTGGCAACTCCAATTTAAATACTTAAACTTTCTCTCTAGAACACAGATGATTATTTTTCTCTTATATATTTTTACAGTTCACATTTTACATTATGTGTTAGTTATATAAAAAAAAAACAGATCAGGCAATTTTTTCCGTTTTAAAAGGTGTACTTATCATAAAACACACGCTAGAGCGCGTAAAAATCGTGTTTTGTTAGTTGAATAAAACACATTGGTTGCTAATAAAATTTGTATTATATTTAATTCAAGTGCGCCAATAGATGCATTAGTTGTATTTTTGATGTCAATGTGCAAAGATGGGCCGACAAACAAGTTTAGATATTAGGGATAGAGTAATTGAACTGTTGAAACAAGGCAAAAAAGTATTAAAACCGTTTTAGGGCATATTCCTCTTAGTGGCTAACTTTCACTGTGAGCCCGTTTCATGAACTTTTCCGGTTTTAACTATTATTTTTATAACTAAAAAATAATGTTCATCAAATATTTTTTGAAATACTAAATTGTGGTTTATTCTAAAATATACCTAAGTACATAAATTTGTTTTTCAATCTGTTTGTGTATAATTTTTTATTTGCATAAAACTTCGGACAACATAACGTGGGTCATTTTCACTGCGACTTACTGTATGTATCAAAAATATAGATACACATTTATTTTTTCAAAACAAAAATGAAATATCCATGACGCCAATCGTTGCTACCCAATACGCATTTTTGAATGCATTTGAATTTCATTGAGATCAAATCCATTTTCCAATTTCCAACAATAATTTTTAACTTGAATTCAGAAACAGCCCATTCTCTGGAAAAACGGTGGTTTTCGATATGAAAATGTTTCTGTTTCTCCACTTGAAAAAAATATTGGAATTTGACTTGAACTTTATCGATATTTTCCAACCAAAATCAAACGTCAGAATAAAGCTTTTGAGCAACAAACTCTCATCCGATTGAAATAAAGGAACAAAAATGTAACAATTATGATTGTCTGCTTGACTTATTTGCTCACTTTTTTGTTATGCATTTAACAATAATAACAATATTTTATACACAAAAATTTGTTGAATTATACATTCCTCTTTAAATTTTATTCTTCACTCACTTTTTAGTTTACTTATTGCTAATATGATTGAATTTAATTAATACTAATTATGCACTCAGTTCAGTTTGGAAAAGTATTGTACCTTAAGTGTAAAAACATGTTGTATATAAGCTTGATAATTGAGACTTTTTCCCACACATTGGATTCGTGCTAATTGGGAAATATCCAAATGTAGGAGAATGTAGAGTTTCCAAAGCAACCAAAGCGTTCGAAGGCATCCAGGCATTAATCAAAAAATATGAATTGGTACAGCGTTTTATCAGCGAACACAATCTGAGAGTGTTAGAGAGTTTAATTCTCAAACTTATCTCTAATCCAAAGCGAAGTTAGAAAACCACACTAGAAATCAATTGGAGACTGATTAGAAAAAGAAATATTTGCAAATTCTCATTAGAATCTCATTAGAAAACTACTTTGGATATCAATTCGGAAATTATAATTTTCTCCATTTGAGAGTTGTCCCATTTTTTTTGAGATCGATATGATTCTCGACAGCTTCTCGAGTCGTCCTCTAACGTTAGAGATTTGAGAAAAGGGCTAGTTCTCGAGTCATTCTCAAACCGATATCTAACCTAAATGTTTGTTGGGTTTTCACCATCAAAATGGCCGTTTGAATTTAAATTTTTTTCTTTCCTTTTGAACATTTTCGTATAAGCAGGGTTGCACTTTCTCGTACTGTTCTGTTAATACATTTTTCCAGAAATATAGAAAAGGGAATATACGGATACCATTGCCTTTACTACTTCGTTCGCGTATATGCAAATTTTATTTCATGTAAGATTAACATAATCGATCTTTACACATAGAATAGCAACAATTTTTTTCAAATTACACGATTTTTCAAACGTGATTTTAGCTTTTTAAACATCATTTGACATTTTGGTAAATTCAACCAAATTTTAGTGTTGATGCAACATAGAGCAATTTTAAAATATACGCTATGAATCAAATATAAAATTTTATTCTTAAATGTCATTTGGAATTTGGTTTCTTTAACATTATGATAGGGTCAATATAAACAAAAAAAAGGTTAAAAAAAGAACTTCAAAACTATTTTGAAACATACAAAATTTTTTTGAACATTTGGAGTTCTGCTGTTCGTGCAATTATTATTCTTTTTTTTAAATAAAAAGAAAATCTGGTGTCGTGGGAAGAGTTGAGCATCAGTGGAAGTGCGTGATAATGGCGTTTCCACTTATATTTTCAGTTTTCAGGTGAATTAAAAGTGAAATGCATTTTTATTTCTAAAAGTCTTTAATGTAAAATATTTTATTTTTTCTCCTCAAAGTTTGCAATTTTACCACGAGGAAGTTCTTCCATATCTCGCAATACCGAAGCACCTTTTTTTTATTGAATGTACATATCGCACCCTAAATCATAAGGTGACACAACTAAAAATTTTTTGAATTCGAGTTTTTTCATAAATGTTACACAGAACATATCTCTAGCGATTGCCAAAAAAAAAAACTTTTCAATAAGTGTCTCTTTTGACCGAAAAATTACCATAATACGTGGTCTTTTGCCATACGATTGCTTGTAAAGAAAAAAAATTTTTGTCTCTCCTGAAAATATTTGAATTTTGAGTTGTGTCACTTTATGATTTAGGGTGCGATATATTGTATTTTTGTAAATTGTAAAATCAGTCCAGTTAATTTAACAATAAATTTAAAGTGAAATCAAATAAATTCCGTGTTAATTTAAATAGCTGAAATTGCAAAATTATCTAGTTAAAAATATAAAATAAACAGGAAAACATCTGTTATTTTAGGTGCCGTGATTTAATCCCAAGTGGCATAACCCCAATTTTAAAATTTGGGATTATGTCACTCACCATGGTGTGACATAATCCCAATTTTTTTACTTGGGATTATGTCACCTATGTGGGAGTGACATAATCCCAAATAAAAGGAAGCCAGAATACCAAATCACTCGAGTAGGTACTAGTGCGAAGCAAAATCGCGATTTTTGCTTCCAAATTTTTATTTTTTATAGACATACATATGTACATATTTATATACCTATCGATCTATTAAAAAAAAGCGCCGCAGGCGAAAATTTGGAATCAAAAATCGCGCTATTCTTTCTTCCAAACTTTTCATCTTTTTATAGACATATGTACATACATATGTATACACCTATCGATCTATTAAAAAAAAGCGCCGCAGGCGAAAATTTGGAATCAAAATCGCGCGATTTTTTCTTCCAAATTTTCATCTTTTTATAGACATATGTACATACATATGTATACACCTATCGATCTATTAAAAAAAAAAAGCGCCGCAGGCTAAAATTTGGAATCAAAAATCGCGCGATTTTTTCTTCCAAATTTTCATCTTTTTATAGACATATATACAATGTACACAAATATTTATATACCTATCGTTTTATTGAAAACAGTCTGTATATATGTAAATATATTTAATTTTAACGTAATTTTTTAGTTTTAAAGTAATTTTTTGAGAACATGTGTATTTAAGTACATACATATTTCATCTTATACATATACTCAATGTATTATTATATAACAACATTAACTTTATTGTCAGCTTTAATTTTTTGCTGAATGTAATAAAATCTAAGAAAGACTACTGAAATGTTTTTTTGGGCTTGAAAATGACATTATCCCAATTGGGATTATGTCACTACGCCTAGGGTGACATAAGCCCAAGTAAAAAAGTTGGGATTATGTCACCCTAGGGGGAGTGACATAATCCCAAATAAAAAATTTGGGATTATGCCCCTTGGGATTATGTCAGGGTACCGTTATTTTATGCGCACGTGGGCCGATATGCGGAAAAATTTAATATATATCGCATACTAAATCATAAAGTGGCACAACTTAAAATTCAAAAATCTTCAGGAGCCAAAAAACTTTTTCTTGACAACCAATTACATGGCAAAAGGCCACGTATTTTTCAGTCAAAAGAGACTCCGAATGAAAAGTTTTTTTGTTGGCAATCGCTAGAGATATGTTCTGTCTACCGGTTTATGATGAAAAGTCGATTTAAACAAATTTTGAGTTGTGTCACTTTATGATTTAGGGTGCGATATATTTTTATTAAAATCGTTTTCGTTGTGAAGAAAAAAATTCAGTAAAAACGAAGTAAATCCTAACGACTTTGCTCCCATTTTGGTAGTAACAGCAATTCTACGAAATTGCACAGCATTGATTCCTTCATTCTCTTCATTTTCGCACAAACACATACGCATTTTTTAAATTGAAGAAGAAGAAGACCATTTGAGTGACCAAACTATTTAGTATAAACAATGATTCAAAGGATAAAAAGGATTAAAATTAAAATGATAATAAAATTGGTGGAAATTATTGCTGTTAATTATGTATATATGTACATATAACATAAAAATAATAAAATAAAACATAGTTTTTTTCTTATTTAATTTCTTTTGATTCGTTTTGGGTTTCGTTGTGGTCAGTCTTTTGTCACCTCGCGATAACCTCCTCAATCTAAAAATCGTTCGCATAGGCTCGCAAAAAGGTTTTTTTAAGTTCGGAAATGCATCCGGAACTCTCTTTTACAATAAATCGGCACTGTTTGTTCTATATAAATGCTAATGGAGTTACAATTCTGCCTGAAAACAGTGGAGATATATGCACATATGTATGTATCTGCAATATAATTAACTTCATGTTGTTGTTGTTGTATCCACCAAGACACTCCCCGAAGGTTTTGGGGAGTGTAGGGGATGTGACAGTCCTTTGCCGGATAAATCCGGTACGCTCGGATACTAGTCCCTTCTGACACTAGCCCGACTGTCGTGCGAACGATTTTTTCTGGCCATAATCAACCTTCTAGGCCGGTGGATTTTAGTCGCGTCTTACGACAGGCATTCCTTACAACGGGTATATTCTAGACCCCCTAACCCGCTGGGGTTCGATGTTACTATCTAATAAATAGGATTTCATTGTAATAATTATAACACTAACAATTGCTTTTCTTTGTACCCATGTCCATACTGTTTTCCACCGCAGTATGTCTTCGCGTCTGCTGCCCCGCAGAAGAGATTTCAATTTAATGCACCCGGCCCTGGCCATGCTTTAAAAAAATAACCCTCTATGGACCGATGCACAGTACTTTTGAGTAGAACAAACTTTTGCGTTGGCGGCAATTGGCCGCGCTTTAAGAAAAATAGCCCCAGCCAGCAAAATTTCCTTTCTCGAATTATATCTGCGGAGCGATCGGGAGTGTTATAATTAGTAAAATTAACATCCATAGAAGATTTCCCGAAAGTTTCAGTGGTTTGAAAATAAATACGGCGGGCGCATTATACTGAAGCCGACCCACTGCAGAACTACTCTCGGAGGGTGTGCCACCCACTGCCTAGAGTGGCTGCTATTTTTAAAATCCAGATAATTAGGTTTTAGTTAGAATTTGTTGTCTATCCAGGCTCAGTGAAACTTTCAGGAAATATTCTGTAGATGATAATTCATCTTATCTTAACACTTTCAACTATTATTAAATTATAATATTAAAGTTCTCCAGAAATAGAATTCTCCCGGCTGAGGGTTATTTTTGTAAAGCGCGGCTGAAGGCAAAAGGTGTTCTATACAAAACAACTGTGGATTGCTCCATGGATATTAATCCAGAAAGAGAATTCTGCCGGCTGAGGGTAATTTTATTGAAGCGCGGCCAAAAGTCGCCAACACAGAAAGATGTTCTACACATACATACATTAATTTAACAAGGAATGTCTCCTGAACTATAAGCGTCCGGAGGGTAGTACTTTGTTTTTTGTGATCTGTGAGACGACCCCTACCCTCTGGAAAATTAATTGTTATCGGATCGTGGATCATTATATACAAATTTTCCCTCTATCCAGGCTGGGGATCCAACCCATGACCTCTGGTATGGCAGACTAGCCACTGTCCGCCACACCACAGTGGCCACAACACTCCCCACTGCACCACAGCGCACCGTTAATATATATTCCCGCAAAGGAGATTACAATTTACTAAGGTACATAATATGCATATAAATACTTCGCAAAAAGTATGTAACTTATTTTGCATATTTAATTTATCCATACTTGTTGCCAATTTAGTGTATTTTTCCAATTTTATAATTGATTTGTATATTTTGCAAATCTTGTTACTTGCAAAAATTCAAGTAAGCTGTTGTTTGATCAGCTGTTTTCCTGTTCGAAAATTGCTGTTGGCAAAAATTTGTCCAACAGAATTCAACAGCTTCTCACAAAATGAAATGTCAGTTTTCTCTCTCAGTTGGTTCTCTTCTGTTGGAGTAGCCATGGGTAATGGCGCAATTTTTTTGGCGCTGATACAATAACTCCAGCGCCAGTCGTGGCGCCAACTCACGGTACTGGCGCAATAACACCTTTAGCGCAATTGTCATGGAATAATCGATAAATAACATTTTTTCGTTTGTTACTGTTTACCATCCCTGTTTTATTTCTTTTGGCGCAATTCTGCTTACATATACGAGGGCACAATTAATTTAAATTTTCATAATCATTTGGAAACATATTACGTATATTTGTGAAAATATGCTGGAAATTAAGGTCACTTAGATCACTATCAAGCATACATAATTGTGACGGTGTCATACGTATACATATACTATGGTGCTGTTATTGGCGTTGTGGTTGCGCCATTTTACACTAGCGCTATATTGGTGCTGGTGTTAGCGCACGAAATTGAGTCGGTGTTATATTGCAAAATTGAGTTGGCGCAATATTGAGTTGGCGCTATATTGAGTTGGCGCTATATTGAGTTGGCGCATTTCCCAAATCGGAGTTAGCGCAATAACTCCAGGGTTGGTGTTAGCGCAATTGCGCTAGCCATGGGTAATGGCGCAATTTTTTTGGCGCTGATGCAATAACTCCAGCGCCACTCGTGGCGCCAACTCACGGTACTGGCGCAATAACACCTTTAGCGCAATTGTCATGGAATAATCGATAAATACCATTTTTTCGCTTGTTACTGTTTACCATCCCCGTTTTATTTCTTTTGGTGCAATTCTGCTTACATTTACGAGGGCACAATTAATTTAAATTTTCATAATCATTTGGAAACATATTCCGTATATTTGTGAAAATATGCTGGAAATTAGAGTCACTTAGATCACTATCAAGCATACATAATTGTGACGGTGTCATACGTATACATATACTACGGTGCTGTTATTGGCGTTGTGGTTGCGCCATTTTACACTAGCTCTACATTGGTGCTGGTGTTAGCGCACGAAATTGAGTCGGTTTTATATTACAAAATTGAGTTGGCGCTATATTGGGTTGGCGCTATATTGAGTTGGCGCATTTCCCAAATCGGAGTTAGCGCAATAACGCCAGGGTTGGTGTTAGTGCAATTGCGCCGCGCAGCGCAGTGTTAAGCCCAAATTACATCAGCGATGTGGCAGCGGGCAGCGACGGTTTTCGAAATCAGCTGATGCGTCTAATATGAGCTGTGACTGCCAGACCAAACACAATAGAGCGTTCGCAGTATTTGGCAGTGACTTCTTTATATATTAGGTCTGTTTCCTTTTACCTTGGACACGTGGTGACATAAATTTACTTACTATTTTCATGTCCACTTTTTTCAATTAAAATAATCAATCTTGTTTCATTTTTTCCTCTGCTCTTTCTTCTTCTTTGCTTTTGCATACCGCCAGCAATATTTGCTAGTGGAAATCAATTAAGTAAAAGTTAAATTCTCTCCTGCTTGCTGAGATCAAAGTACGGAAACACAAAATTAGTAAAAAATATATTGCATTGGAAAGTACGGAAACAGCAGCGGCAGCGAATTTAGAATTTGGGCTAAACGGAGCGGTGCTGCCAGCTGCCTCTGCTGTATTATGTGCCGCTTCATTGCTAACCATAGTTTCTAAAAATCAGCTGATTTCGAAAAACAGTCGCTGCCACAGCCACAGCGCTATTGTAATTCCGGCTTTACCCATGCCTATGTTGGAGATTTGGCGTAAAAAAACGGCGACAAAGTGTTTGTTTTTAAAAGTTTTCGAAAAACATCAAAAAATATCCGTAAAGGAACAAAGCTATTAACAACTTGCTTGTTGGACAATATTTTGTCAATTGTAAAGCAATGCAATTGATGCCTAAACAATTTTTAATGATCTACATAGTTGCAGCATGATAATCTATTAATTTAGTGTTTTCATTGGGCTATTATTTATATTGGCCACTGTGGTGCAGTGGGTAGAGTGCTCGCCTGCTATGCCAGAGGTCTCGGGTTCAAACCACGGTCCGAGCCAAACAAATTTTTCTAATTAGTAAAAATCCAATTATTGGGTTTTTTAAGAGCAGCGGTCACCTCTCGGCAGTGGGCGGCATACCCTCCGAGAGTATTTCTGCCATGAAAAAGCTTCTCACAAAAAATGCATTCGCCGTTCGGAGCCGGCATAAAACTGTAGGTCCACCCAATTAGTAGGAAAAACAAAAAGGAGCACACCTCGAATTGGGAGAGAAGCCCGGCCATAAAACTCGTCAGAGTTATAATAGCGCCATTGTATTATATTATTATATTATTATTTTTATCTACTACGTATGTACATATGTATGTAAGTGGAAGTCAGCTATCGAACTTTATCTGTATAATTTGTTCGTGTAAGTAGGTACACCTTTGAGACACGTCAGCCAGTTGTAACTAGTACTAATCCAGCCATAACTGTAAAATGGAACCAAAATCAATAGTACGTTGCTGTTTAATAGTCTTCCATATAATAATTACCATAAGTTGGAATCACTAATTAAGTAGAAATATAGCTTCCAAAAACAATAGATTTGTGCATAGGTATGTACATTCATACAAATCATATAATGTACATACCAATTGTATGTACATACATATATTACTAACAAATTCTGCACATTAAACTGGCTTATCATTGTTATTGATTTTTCTATAACATATTACCGTTTTCACTTACCGAAGCAAGAAAATTATTTCTTTATTTCGCTAATGCTGATGGAATAAATGGCAAATGCTACACTATCAATATGAATCGCGATATTGGCACATGTCAGACGGTCAATATATATTGATGAAATCCGTGGATCGCGATTCATATTGACAGTGTAGCATCGAGTATTGATGGATCGCGATCCTGGATCGCGAATTTTTAGAAATTTTGCGATCCGCGATCCGGATCGCAATATTGACAATATGGATTGACTGTGTAGCATGAAAATTTTGCGATCCATCAAAATGCGTGTATATTTAGAAATTTAGAAATCCGCGATCCGGATCGCAATATTGACAATACGGATTGACTGTATAGCATGAAAATTTTGCGATCCATCAAAATGCATGTATTTTTAGAAATTTTGAAATCCGCGATCTGGATCGCAATATTGGCAATAAACGAATTGAAAGTGAAAGTGTGAAAAGGACGGAAGTAAAATATTTTGAATCTCAGAGCGAGAAAAATATCGCAATATTCATATTGAACGTGTAGCACCAGTTTGGGATTCATCAAACCATCAATATGAATCGCGATTCAAATATCGCGATTCATATTGACAGTCTGACATCTCCCATCTAAATCGCGATTCATATTGATGGTTTGATGAATTGCAAACTGGTGCTACACGTTCAATATGAATATTGCGATATTTTTCTCGCTCTGAGATTCAAAATATTTTACTTCCGTCCTTTTCCCACTTTCACTTTCAATTCGTTTATTGCCAATATTGCGATCCAGATCACGGATTTCAAAATTTCTAAAAATACACGCATTTTGATGGATCGCAAAATTTTCATGCTATACAGTCAATCCGTATTGTCAATATTTCGATCCGGATCGCGGATTTCTAAATTTCTAAATATACACGCATTTTGATGGATCGCAAAATTTTCATGCTACACAGTCAATCCATATTGTCAATATTGCGATCCGGATCGCGGATCGCAAAATTTCTAAAAATTCGCGATCCAGGATCGCGATCCATCAATACTCGATGCTACACTGTCAATATGAATCGTGATCCACGGATTTCGTCAATATATATTGATAATGTAGCATCTGCCAATGGAATTCCCAGTGACTTTATAAAATTTGCCGGCCCTCAATCTAAATCAAAGATGACAAGCAAACAGGAATGGGGAGTTGCCGATGAAGAAATCGCTATTTCAAGATTTTTCGATAAATTTTTCTCTCGGATCCGCGTTACCAATTGAAGAAAAACTTTTCTTAAGGTCCGGTTGTACTTGCATAGCACAGCAGCGCACAACATAAGAACTGTCACATACGAAATCTGTTTAATGGGCTTTCCGTGTAATCGGTTACTCAACGCATAGCGGCACAGGGCACAGCATACAAGTCTGTTGAATTTTGATTTCTGTGTTATGTGCTATGCGATTTGACATTTGGCAACACGAATGTTTAAGTGTGCGAAGGGTTGCACGCAAGGCTAATTTATACAGGTTAACTTACTAAACAGCTGATTTTTAACTTTTTTCTACTTTTTTTTTAGTGGTGCTTATGTCAAACTTATGTCAATTTTGAGCATGGTTCAATATGATGTCTACAAAGGCGAACTATGATTTTGAGAGAAGCTCCACAGAATACACAAACAATTTACATAAGCCGTGTCAAGGCAGATCTAGGAAGGTAGGCTCGGTGGCGAATTCAGAAACTACTTTTTTATTTACAAAGGTAGAGTGTAATGTCAAAATCAAAGCGAATTCACATCATGACCAATAGGAATGGGTGAGTCTCAAGCGAATTCAGATTTTAACTAAGGCGAATTATCATTTTGACATTACACTCTACCAATTACAATAACAAAATACATGGGAAATTTCTGAATTCGCCACCGAGCCTACCTTCCTAGATCTGCCTTCAAGCCGTGTTTCACATACGGTGATCCTAACCCAGATAAAAATTTTTGCATGTAAATGCAACAACAACGATTTCAGCTCGATTAAACCAGATAAATTGCTGGTTCAATTTATGATCCGCCCTGTTCGATTTCTTTTTTCAGTGTTGATTTGGCAGCACAGTGCTTTTTTGATTTGGCAGAACTGGTATACATATACCCTGCAGTAAATTTGTTTCACTGCTAAATAATCATTGATGATTCTTTGTTGAATATTCATCACTATCGTTTTGCGTTGGTGCAAGCGAGCAAGCTATATTGAAAAAACCAAACGAAATACCAACAAAATACCATCTAGGCGGTTAAAAACCAACGAGCCAGCTTGTATTTCGGTAGGTTTTTTGACATTCGGCAGGTTTTCTGACAAATTTTTCAACAACAACTATAAAATAAATTATATTTAAAATAAAAAAATATATGGAAATACAAATTTTAAATTTGCCTCTTGTAAGCTTCTGCTTTGGCCGTAAGGGGAAAGAAGTCCGGAAGAAAAAATATACTGCGCACTGGCTTCTCCTTATAACATGGAATACATAGCTATCCCGCCATTTGAGTTTCATAATTTATTTCAGTAATTTAAATTCAAATTTCCAAAAAAATAATTTTTGAAATAACTATTATTTTCATTTAATTTGAAGTTTAATGTCAATCAAATTTTTTTTGAGGGAGTATTTATCTCTTTTCAACGTACAGAAGAATTGTTTTTGTATTTTGACTTTCGGTGGGTTTTCCAAACCAAAAATACCAGAGAAAAAACGTAGTGTCATATAGGCATAAGGAAAGCAAACCATTTATTTGAAAAAATTCAGCAGCCTTTATATGAAAGTATTCACTGATGCCTCCTCAGATGAATTTCATCAGTGATTCATAAAGGATTCATTTCACATTTTTACTGCGGGGTATATGTTTGTATATGTATATACACAAGCAGCTGTCGGCCATATTTTTCATTCAGACGCCGTGAAAAAACAAAACAAATTATGGAAGCAACACATAAAATATGAGTATAAAGGTCATATAATTAAATTATATATAAATTTGCCTCAAATAATTCTTGATCCATGATTTTTTATTTTGTTTTCTTTTACTTTCTCAAATCACAAATGGTTTGTTGATATTTCTTCTTCTTTTTACTTCTTTTCAAGTGCAGCCAAATTTCATTATGATCCGGATTGTTTCAGTAAAAATTTATCTTGACCCAGACCCAGATGTAATAGGGGCATTTCAGTTATTACATCTGGGTCTGGGTTAAGATAAATTTTTACTGAAACAATCCGGCTCATAATGAAAATTGGCTGCACTTGCAAAGAACTAAAAAGAAGAAGAAACATATACAACATATACCCAGCAGTAAAAATCTGAAATGAATCCTTTATGAATCACTGATGAAATTCATCATGAGGAGGCATCAGTGAATGCTTTCATATAAAGGCTGCTGAATTTTTTCAAATAAATGGTTTGCTTTCCTCATGCCTATATGACTCCGTTCGGAGCCGGCATAAAACTGTCCAATGGTAGGAAAAACAAAAGGAGCACACCTCAAATTGGGAGAGAAGCTCGGCCATAAAACTCGTCAGAGTTATAATAGCGCAAAAACAATTCTTCTGTACGTTGAAAAGAGACAAATACTCCCTCAAAAACAATTTGATTGACTTTAAACTTCAAACTAAATGAAAATAACTATTTCAAAAATTATTTTTTTGGAAATTTGAATTTAAATTACTGAAATAAATTATGAAACTGAAATGGCGGGATAGCTATATATTCCATGTTATAAGGATAAGCCAGTGCGCAGTATAATTTTTTTACGGACTTCTTCTTTCCCCTTACGGCCAAAACAGAAGCTTACAAGAGGCAAATTTGAAATTTTTATTTCCATATATTTTTTATTTTAAATATAATTTGTTTTATAGTAGTCAAATTGAAAATTTTGTCAGAAAAGCTGCCGAATGTCAAAAAACCTACCGAAATACAAGCTGGCTCGTTGGTTTTAACCGCCTAGATGGTATTTCGTTTGGTTTTTTCAATATAGCTTGCTCGCTTGCACCAACGCAAAACGATAGTGATGAATAGTCAACAAAGAATCATCAATGATCATTTAGCAGTGAAACAAATTTACTGCAGGGTATATCTATATATATGTATACATACACAAATGTCACTTTTCAGTTCTGCCAAATCAAAAAAGCACTGTGCTGCCAAATCAGCACGGAAAAAACAAATCGAACAGGGCGGATCAAAAATTGAACCAGCAATTTATCTGGTTTAATCGAGTTGAAATCTTTGTTGTTGCATTTACGTGCAAAAATTTTTATCTGGGTTAGGATCACCGTATGTGAAACACGGCTAATAACTGAAATGCGCCTATAGAGTGTGTATGTATGTATGTACGTATATGGAACTGCGAAAATCTTCTATAATTGAACCATGAATGTTACCAAAACTTTTTCCATGCACTGTTTCCAGCTGCTTGGAAACGTTAAACGTCAAACGTCAAAAAAATTTGTCAAAAAACAAAAATTGGTCAAAAACAAAAAAGCTGTGTACACACTAGAATAGAGAATTTTTACCAATTATTGAAAAAAAGGGGGAATTGAAATCATCAAAATGGTAATTGATAACTCATCCAATGATGGTGACAACAAAAGGTCAACATCTAGAGAGTCAACCCTACAGTCGGATTCCGTTGCTGACGAAGAAGACGCAGCCGCAGCTAACGCGGCAGAAGTGAAACGTCAAGAGCAGGAAGATCTGAATACATTTATTACTGAGCTCCAGGCCAAAATTTCTGCCAAAACTCAACTTCGTGCCGAAAACTCAAACTGTGAATATCCAAGCGAATCGTACTTCGCCAAACTAGATTCCAGTCTGAAGCGAAATACAGCATTCGTGAAGAAGTTGAAGCAATTCACCTCTGCCCAGCTGGATGTCCTAATGAAAGATATGAATGGACTGAATTTAAGTAAATATATTTCAGAAATTTGCGCTGCTCTCTCTGAAGCCAAAATGAAAATGACCGACGTGCCGGCGGTGGTGACACTCTGTTCGCGCCTTCATCAGACCTACGCCGAGTTTGACAGTCAATTTTTGGAGGCATGGCAAAAGACTTTGGCTTTGAAACCGGGTGAGAAAATATCAAATCCCAGTAAACTGCGAGTTGATCTGCGTTTGTTTGCGGAGCTTGTGAGCTCGGGGGTGATCAGCAGCAAGCAGGGCCTACAATTGCTTGGTTCCGTGCTGATAAATGTGATCTCACAGGATAAGGAAGATCATAGTAACTTTTCAATTATTTTGTCCTTCTGTCGACATTGTGGCGAGGAATATGCTGGTCTAGTACCGCGTAAAATGCAAGATTTGGCTGAGAAATATGGCGGTGTAAAAATTCCAAAGTCAGACTTCTTATCGCCCGATAGACAGCAGAACTTGCGTGGCCTGTTGAAGGATTACTTCAAGAATTTATGCAAACATTTGCTCTCCGAGCAACAAGAATTGCTCAATATGACAAAAAGTATTCGGCGCACCATGGAATCGAAGGGTAAGTTAAGTGAATAGAGAAATGTATTTGAACAACTTTCTATGCCACTAACCACTGCCTACTGCTGTTCTTATGCGGCTGCAGTGGAAACGAAGAAATATCCATTTCTTTTCAAATGTGAACGCTAATCTTTATAGTAACGATAATATTTTTCAGGGGAAATCTCGAATGACAAAAAGGAAAAATGTGAATTGATGCAAGCCAACTTCGACAAACTGCTCTCATCTGCACAAACACTCTCGGATCTACTTGATGAACCATTGCCGGAACTTGCAACTGAAGCGGAAATCTGTAATCCAGGCACAGTTATCGAGAGTATGTTAGAAGATGCCACTGTGGGCGAGCTCGATCCATGGGGTGATGAGGAAACGAAAAGCTTCTACACAGACTTGCCGGACCTTCGACAATACCTACCGAATTTCTCTGCACCCAAAATTGATTTAGAACAGAATGAGGAGCCCACCGAAATGACGGAGGAAGCACTCGACGCTGACATTGATGTTGAACTGGATATGGATGATCCACCATCTACAGCCTCAGATCCGCCAAACGAAAAGGATGTTGAAGGGGCTATGGACCAAGATAAAGTCGAAGACGCCAAAACTGCTGCACCTCTACCGGATAAAATTGCAAACGCTCTAATGGAAGTTGGACGTATGAGTAGTGCTGGCGCTGGTGGTGGTGGTCCATTGTCACACAGTAAACAGCACTTTGATCAGTTTTTGAATAATTTGAATAATTGCGTTAATAAGGAGCTTATAGATTCGGCTGCCATTGAATTTTTGCTGAATTTCAATACAAAAAATAATCGTAAAAAGCTGACCAAGTCGATTTTTACAGTGCAGAGGTAAGTTAATGCATATTCGAATACATACTTACACGTTCGCAGAAATAACAAAAAATTTTTTTGGCTCCTCCTATTTCAGAACACGTCTAGATCTGCTGCCCTTTCTCTCGCGCTTTGTTGCTATTGTTAATCTCTGCAATACCGATGTTGCCAATGATTTGTCGGAAATGTTGCGCAAAGAATTCAAATGGCATATACGAAAAAAGAATCAATTGAATATCGAATCGAAAATTAAAATTGTACGCTTCATCGGCGAAATGGTTAAGTTTGGTCTATGCAAGAAATTTGATGCGCTCAGCTGCCTAAAGATGCTTTTGCGTGACTTCCAGCATCATCAAATCGAAATGGCATGCGCTTTCATAGAGGTCGCTGGCGTCTATCTGTACAATTGTCGCGATTCCCGTCTGCTAACTAATGTCTTCCTTGATCAAATGATGCGGCTGAAAACCGCCACCGCCTTAGATTCGCGTCATGCTGCGCAAGTGGAGAGCGTCTATTATTTGGTGAAGCCGCCAGACAGCATGAAGCAGGACGCCATTGTGCGCCCCGTCATCCACGAGTACATACGCCATTTGATATTCGAAGAGTTGTGCAAGCAAAATGTCGATCGTTGTATAAAAATGTTGCGTCGCATCAACTGGGACGATCCGGAGGTGAGCAGCTATACAATCAAATGCATGTCTAAAGCGTATTTGTTGCGTTTTCCGTTGATACGTTGTCTGGCGGATTTGGTGTCGGGCATGAGTTCATATCAAGAGCGCGCCGTTACAATGGTAATCGACAATGTTTTCGAGGATATACGCGCCGGCTTGGAAATACATTCGCCCAAATTAGCACAGCGACGCATAGCGATGGCCAAGTATTTGGGCGAATTGTACAATTATAAGCTGGTCGAGTCCACAAACATCTTGAATACCTTATACTCAATTATCTCGCTCGGTGTATCAACGGAGGAGGGTGTCTTTTCGGAGCTAGATCCGCCAGATAGTTTGTTTCGGCTGAAATTGGCGTGCGTGCTTTTGGATACATGCGGCCAATATTTCACCAGCTCGATGAGTCGCAAAAAGTATGTACACGATTTGGCGCAGGGGGTGGTCAAAGGTCAAAATAGAAATTATTGTTTTTTTGTTAATTTTCTACTTCACAGGCTGGACTACTTTTTGGTGTTCTTTCAACATTACTACTGGTATAAAAAGTCACATCCGGTTTTCAGTAAAGTGGAAAATACTTCGGATCTATTTCCCATACTAGTCGATCACATGTATCGCGATTGTTTGGCGAATGTGCGCCCGAAATTGAAGGTATTCGATTTGCATATCAAAAGAATTGTAAAATATTAATTAATTTATTAACTTTGGCATTTCACATTACGCAGCTGTATAAAAATCTCGAGCAAGCGAAAGAAGCAATTGAGAAACTGAAGGAAGAATTATATCCACAATTAAAAGCGGGAATGCAGGCGCAACCGCAAAGTGACAGTGGTCTGGAACCAATACGAGAGGATAGTGAACTGGACGATGCCGTGAGTTTCATTGTCTACAATTACTATTTTGTATTTGGTATTGGAAAGGAGAGGCAATCTTATATGCGCCAATTGCTTACGGCGCATAAGACTATATTCGATTGCACGACAGTCGATCACGTCATGTAGTCAAAGGCCTTTGTACGCAAGCAGGCCATTGGGATGAGACTAAAAGAAATAATTTTTCCTCGCATTTAATAGCAACTGGGTTGTTGCTATATTAAAGAGAATTCTCCTAATACCTCAAGTGCCATTATAGTACAGTAAAATCATAATCATCTTTCAAATATACTTCGTCTCCATTACAGCTTAGCGATGACTCTTCATCCGAACGTGAACCACGTGCACGCGTGCATGACATTGGCGCCGATGATGATCCCAACACCGAAGATGGCAACAATGCCAATGAAATGGCCAACACAACCGATTGGACCGAAAATGAGTATATGGACAACGAACCGCGCCAGCCAGAAAAATCCAAAGAAGATATGGAATTCGAACAGATGTTTGAAAAAATGGCCGCGGACAGTTACCAGGAGCGCATCAAAGAAACAGTCAAACCAAATACGAAAGATATACCCGTACCAATGATGGCCAGAACTGTTAAGAAATCATATGAACAAATCGCTACAGTAGCGAGTGGAAGTCAAGCGATGAGTGAGCGAGAAGCCACGAAGGGTGCTAACAACAACACGACGAGGGCCAGCGCTGAGGCTGATGTTGTGCCGTTTGTGCTGATGGTGCGTAGCGGCAAGGGAGGCAAGCAACAATTTAAACAATTCGTGGCGCCATCCGATTCCCAGTTGGCCATCAATTTGAAGCTGCAGGAGGAGAAGACGCGCGAAGAGAAGGAGAAAGTGAAACGTTTAACGCTAAACATTACCGAACGCATCGAAGAGGAAGACTATCAGGTATGTATGTACATATGTACATATGGAATGCGAGTAAAGCAAAAATATCAAATAAGCATGTTTTTGAAAGAAATTTCACATGAGTATTTTTTTTACATTTGCCATCTAGGAATCGCTAATGCAGTCGCAACGCAATTTATCTCAAAATCACTATCAACGTTCGAGCAAACCGAAGTTTCGTCATCAGAAGGGCGCACCGGATGCCGATTTAATATTCAATTAAGTGCGAAATGTGCTCGATATCATTCAACAAAGCAGTGGATATGCCTGCACATTCTTGCTTTTCGATATCGCTGGGTAATTAATGCTTTTGGCAAGGCGTTCGCATGTAAATGGCTGTCCTCGACGGGTCTAGCAGTTGTCGGCTAAGCTGAGCGTGGGACTGGAGACTGATTGGAGTTTAAGACAATTGTTGACAATTTGATTGTGTATGTATGATTTGTATGAAGATCAATACCCTTGGATGATGGCGTTCAACAGTTTTTGTTCTTGTTCATATATCTGCATCTATTAAGTGGATTTGTTAAAAATGTGTAATACATGGAAAATACTAAATATGAATAAACATTAATGGAAAATGAGGTATGGTTGTAGGTAAGGAGGTTATAGTGATCGCCTAGATGCGATGCAGTTTCAATTGTTTTATTTTTATCTCGCGTTGCACGAGAATAATTGAAATTGATCTGTAGCGGACTTTAATCACAATTCTTTAATCAAAGAGATACAGGATGCATTCGAGCAGGGGTAAACAGCACTATGTGCTTTCTTGGACATAGAAGAAGCCTTTGACCACACAGACCACAACAGCGTGTGTCGGGCCTTAGAAAAACAGAGAACAATCCGCACGTGGTTAGACTCTACTTCGTAAGAGGATCGACGAGACTTCAATTGGCGACGGCGGCAGCGTACAAATCAGAACCACAAAAGGATGCCCTAGTGGTGGATGAGCTCCTGCAATTGTTGAATGATAACGGAATGCGTTGTCAGGGTTACGCAAATGAGGCAAATTCGAAAGTACCATCTGTGCTCATCAAGAGGGCTCTATATTTAACGAAAATGTGGTGTGCCGGGGTGAGGAGTCTGTCCATCAATCCGAGAACAACAACGGCGGTCATCCATCATTCATCAAGCGACGGACCTTATAGGAATGAGAGAAATGCTTGTGATCGATGAGGTGTTGGACACAGTCAACAGGATCATAAACTTTGAGAAAAGGTTTAAAATAGAACTAGGAGCAAGAAATCGTGGTATGTTTCTAGAATTGAGAGTTATCAACAATTCCATAATCTAATATGGGAGGATTGGAGCTGGAGTTTACCCGAGCATTTTTCAGGCTGAAGTATATCCCATAAGTAAGCGTGCAGGCATAATACTGCAACGTGGTTACTCAAACGAGAATATAATAATTTAGTCAGGCGGCACTTAAAGCAAACTCATCATATGAGATCAAATCTTCTATAGTACTAGAATGCGTAAAAACTAGACGAACTGGCAACTCCCAACTCCACACTGTTGTCCTGGGTACAAGGCCACAGGCGAGTAGAGGGCAACGAGCAGGCTGGCAGCGTTGCCAGGCATGCTGCAACCGGAAGACCCATAAGTCCTGAGCCATTCAAAACAATAGGTCCACACACTATCAGGAATCTGTTCAGGAAAAAGAAGGCAAATTGAGGGAAGGGTATAAGAGGAACTGTTTTGAAGCGATTGAACCTCTCAAAGAACAAAAATTGGATATGGACAGGAATTCTGACAGGGCACTGCATGCGAAAGCCATGTTCTTTTTTTCAGTGCTCGGCTTAAATTATGTATTGGGACTAAGAGATGGTGCTATAGATCAAGAAGTCGACGTTTAATCCTCAACAATAATTCCTATTTCTACTCACAATTCACCAAGAAAACTCTTTCGCTTTCACCATGTCTACAAAATAAGCATATTTGTGAACACATTTGGCTAAGATATCCATCTGTCTACCAAAAGGGACGGCTTTACATTAAGGAACCACGGTCCGAGAAAAATGACTTTCTCAGGTGTGTAGAGGGCCTCTCACAGATCTTAAAACTTGAATGAAAACTTGCCGGAGGCTTATAATTCACGAGATATTTGTTGATAATTTTTTGGTATTGAGTACACAAAAGCAAAAGCAAAAACCGAAACGAAAACAAAAGCAAAAAAAAAAACAAAAACAAAAAAAAACAAAGCCAAAACAATAACAATAAAAAAAGAACAAGAACAAGAATAGAAACAAAAACAAATTGTATAACTAAATTTTCTCAAACCCAGGAAAAATGTAATTGGTGTGATTCCATTACAATTACTTATAATTGGAGATTTTCAATCACATTTGCAAGTAATTGTAATTGAAAAAAAATATAATTGAGGATGCCCAGGTCTGGTTTTTATAAGTGCCTTTCCTCGGTAATCGTACGCAGTTTTGGGGATTAGTTTGGTAAATTTTACAACTTACAAACATCACCGGTCGACGGGACTTTTGGATTTAGAATCAGGAGGACCTGCTCTACAACCCCCAATGACTCTTTTTTTTCCAACGCGTGGTAGAAAGTTTTCCCACACATTTTTTGGATTTTGAATTGGATAATGTTTCTTGCATATGCATGGCCATTCTTACATACATACATACAAATATGTCCCAAACAAAACTTTTAATCCACATTTTTTTTAACTTATTTAGAATGTTTTATTAATTGAATAAAATAAAAAAAAAAACATTAAAACAAAAAAACCGACAATTTTACATGTTTTGTAATACAATTAAATCGTAGCAAAATAAGTAGTATACCAACTATAATAATAATTATTTTTTATTAACGCTTATTGTGCAATTAAAATTAAAATTTAATATTATTGGCATTGATCAGTACAAAAGTTTTAGTAAAAAGTAATCATATGTATATAATAAATTCGTCATTTTTTAATGACATAAAACAATCAAACAAAAATTTGAGAAAAAGTAATACAAATGTGTTTTAGGCCTTTGAACATAAAATGAAGATTAAGCATAAAATTGATTGCTACAATGTAAATAATTTTTTGTATAAACCACCAAAAATTTTGTTAATATTTTAACGGCAATTTGGTGTGCTTTGGGTTCGGAGGAGTGACTTTAGGAAACACTCACATATTACTGCTTTAAATACATACATATATAATATGAACTAAATACATATATTAAATACTTATAAGCTAAGTTAATATTTTAATTAAAAAATAATAATAAAATAGTTAAAAAGTTAAACACATACACTCTCTTCAAACAAACAAAAAAAAAAAAAATAGTTCACAAGAGAGCTTAAGTTTTGTTGTTTTTGTTTTTTAAACATTATTTTTTGCAAATTCTTAGTAAGATTTTTATTTTATTTTTTTTTTTAGAATTTTTGTTCCTACTATTGGCTTTAAAATTCTTGTCCAAAAATTTTGTTTGACAACAAACATACATACATGCATTTTTTTTTTATTTTTTTGCAAATTTTAATTGGGCACGCATTTTTTGTAGTATAAATCTTGTGTACTTATTTATTAGAGTTGTGAAAATAATCATGTTTAGTAAATACTTTCTCTTTTTCGTTTTGTTTTGTGCTTCGTTAACAAATTCAGACCTTTTGGCAATTCGCATATGAGTATATATACGGAACCACTGCGCTAAAAAAACAGTGTGGCTTTGTTGCTTTGTTCTGTTGTAAAAAAATATTTTCGCTTGTATATATTATCAAAGGCACATTCATTATTTAAGGTCTTTCAGATTCACTTTCATTTCTAATTGCATTGTTTACGTTAAAAAGTAATGGCAGTATACTATTTCAAAAAACATCTTCACTATTGCATGGAAGCACACAACATTTACGTAAGTGCGCTTAAAACACTATGTATTTGCATTATTGAATTAATATTTCAATTTTCCTTTCACATACGTCAGTACAATGACTGATTTACACACATAAATGGCGCAGTTTGTAGTGTTCATAATCGTTTACTGAACATAACTACACAAGTCTGTGTGTGTAATACGTTAATTGCTGTTATAAGTACTTTTTTATTGCCTAACAATTATTACTTTAATTTTATTTTTTTTTTGCTTAAAAATACGCATACTTCGACGAAATCATCCTTCTTTGTTTTGTTTCGTGTATGGCAATTAGAGAAATTCGCAGCTCCAAACAAAGCGATGCTGACCGACCGTGTTAATTTATTTAATATGCAGTACCATTCATAAGCTGAAAACTATTTAATGAGATGCCTCCCCTCTATTTGCCAGCATACATTGGATTCTTGAAGGTTGATGTGGCTTGTTTGTAGATTGGATTTTCACCCTAAAAGTGCATAAAGAAAACATTTTAGTGTTTGCATAAAACTTTTCAAATAAAAAAATAAATGAAAATGAAATAAGAGTAGTCCACTTTCAAAAGTGGCTATGTGAATTTTTCATATTAAGCCACAAATTAGAAAAAAAAAAAAAACAGAAAGAGAGTTTTGAATGTGTATGTACATATCGTCGGTGCGCCAACAAATTCAATTATATGTTTTTTTTTTCGATTTTTTTTTATTACATATTTATTTAGCGCTATCCGCTAGCTACATTTCTGCATTTCCCGTTTTCTGATATCCTTCTTTGGTTAAGAAGTTATCAAACACAGCTATATGCTCTCAGTAGTAGAAATGCTCTGTAAAATCAGTTATACATCTATTTTCGTATAATTGTTTTTTGATTTCAGGTTATTTTAGTGTAAAAAAATTATTTAAAAATAGCGTATGTGACCAATTTTCAAAATAGGAGGGGCACTGGTCAATTAAATAATGCATTTCCAAGGTATCGCTATTTGCTTCGGACCCTAGCGAAGAATTTTATACACATCTTTCACGATTTCTTACCCCCACTAGCAAATTTGAACAATTTGTAAAAAGAGCTATGTGCTGTAAAACGGCGCAAATGCTTCATGCGAAGTGGTTGGTCAAAAAAAGTAAAAAAAATTGCACAAGTCTATTACATACGTGTAGTATCATTAGTTAACAATGCAAACTAGAAAAAATATTCTCTAGGATCACCAGAAAACGGTTTTTTTGCTCTCCTGAAAATTTGCTGAAAAACGTATAGCTGTTTTTGTTGGCGCAGCGACGATATAAAATCGCCCGCAGTAAAAATCCAAAGTGAATCCTTTATGAATCACTGATGAAACCCCTTATGCTGAGGAGGCATTAGTGAATACTTTCATATAAAGACTGTTGAATATTTCATACATATATGTAAATAAGTCTGCTCGGCACGAAAATTCGCAAGCAACATAAGCAAAGAGAGAATTGTTATGTAACATATATGTAGTTTAAAACATATTGGGTCGGCTTCGGTATAATGCGCCTGCCGTATATATTCGAAAGAACTAAGAATTTTTCAACATAACTTTTAGGAAGTGTTCTGTGGATGTTAATTTTACTATTTTTAACACTCCGGACTACGCTGGGCCGCTCCATGGCTGAGGGTTATTTTGCTAATGCGCGGCCGAAGGCCGCCAATGCACAAGAGTGGTCTACGCTAAAATACTGTATTATTCACAAACTATAAGTTTCAACGGGTTGGGCCTAAAATACCCAAAATAAAAATCCCCAAAATAAAATCCCCAAATCAAAATCCCCAAAATTAAAATCCCCAAACACAAAATCCCCAAAATCAAAATCCCCAAATACAAAATCCCCAAAATCAAAATCCCCAAACACAAAATCCCCAAAATCAAAATCCCCGAAAACAAAATCCCCACTTTCTGTGTAAAATACATTTCAATTAGGTTAAAAATCGCCGCGATTTTTAACCTAATTGAAATGTATTTTACACAGAAAGTGGGGATTTTGTTTTCGGGGATTTTGTGGCTCTTCCTGCTATAAAAACTCTAATACATAATTATATACAAACATCTATGTTTCTCAATGATCGTATGCATGTATCTACAAGATTTATTTCGCATTTCGCCAAACAAACTGAGATATGATGTTTATACTATTTTATTTTTTAACTAAATCCAATTCAAGGTTTTTATACTCAGCTGTACTAGTACACAGAGTATTATAGTTTTGATTTCCTAACGGTGGATTGTAACAGAATGAAATAATCGAGATAGATATTGACTTATATATATCAAAATGATCAGGGTGAAAAGAGAAATCGATTGAGCCATGTCCGTCCGTCTGTCCGTCCGTCCGTCTGTGAGCACGATAACTCGCGCAAAAATTGAGATATTTTGATGAAATTTGGAATGTAAGTTGGTATCAAGACAGGAACGGATGGTATTGAAAATGGGCGAAATCGGACCATGACCACGCCCACTTCCCCTATATAGTAAAAATCGGAAATTTTGTATCTCAGTCACTAATAGAGCTAGAGTGATAAAATTTCACACACGTATTGAGCTCAGGCCCTTATGAAGAAATATATTGAAATTTTGGAAAATGGGCGGTGCCACGCCCACTTATTAAGGGGCAAACATTGAAAGTTTTATTCATAACTCAGAAACCGTTGAAGATATATCGATGAAATTTGGTAGGCGTGATATACTTACCTAGGCAAATGTTTGGACGAAAAATTGCCAAAATCGGTTGACGACCACGCCCACTTTTATATATGGGTATTATAAAGTGGCCTAATAAAAACATTTTAAGCGATATCTATGTCAAATATAAAGATAGTTCATTGAAATTTTGTGGCATGAGTTCTAAAATAGACCGGAAACAAAAAATATAAAAATTTTGGAAAATGGGCGTGGCACCGCCTCTTTTTAGACAAAGAATCAACGAGATTTCGGAGCCCATATCTCGACAAATAATTGAAATATTATGACGAAACTTGTGTTATACACTTCTATAGCTTGTGTTAATAGACACGCAAAAATTTATTGAAATCGGTTTATGACCACGCCTACTTTTTAACAAAGATATTTCTGGAACAACCTTTGGGAATTTGTAACGTGACATCTTTGTAACTAAAAGTCATAAAGGGATGAAATTTTGCACAAAGAATACTATTCCTATGCTTATTTGGATGACTGATAAAAATTTAGAAAAAGGGCGTGGATACAGCACTCGCTTTATATAAAGTACACCGTGTTTCCATCAAAGGCAAACAAACAATGAAAGCATACAGCTGAGTATCTAATGTTCGATTCCACTCGAACTTAGGCTTCCTTACTTGTTCTTTGTTAATTAACAATAAAAAAGTAATATTAAATTAAATTGAATGCAAAATATTAACAACAAATTTCAACATGTACATTGTTTTTGTTCAGAACTGTTCTTTAGTGTGTTTTTGTTGTAGCGCATATCGAGCCTTATACATACATACATATATGTGGCAATTTGCAATAATCGCTTAAGTCGAAAAATATGATTTCGCGATATATTGATTTTTATATTCGAAAACTATGGACGCAAAATCAGTGAGCCATCCACAATGTTATAGGGGCGTCAGAATGAATACTTTTCCGTCAATCCAGAAATCCTTTTAACTGACAGCAGAGTAGAACTACATGTATTTGAATGACGATCGACACATTCAGTACTTCAACTTTGCCGTAACAAATACATATATGAAATTGAAGTATGTGTCAGTTAAACGGAGCTGGATTGCCGGAAAAGTATTCATTCTGACGGGCCCATTACGATCAAATTTTGTAAATAAAACAAAATGTCATGCAGAAATTTGATTAAGTACATATATACATCTACTTTGGCTGTTATAGCATGTTTAATATACCTCTATTGTAAGTTAAGCCTAAATCTTTTTATTTATATCTTTTGATTGAATTAAGTTATAAGCATGGGGGGTTTTACAGAAATATAGAGCTTTAAAAGGAGAATAATGTGGTATATGCAACTCGAAATCTTCCTAAGTCGACTTAAGCGGTTATTGCTTGTGGCCACAGATATATCCATACACATGTAAATAGTATATATATGTAGTATTTTTAATTAAATACATAAATAAGAGCTTTCTGTGGTGGGTATTATGGGAATTGGTGATTTTGTGTTTGGGGATTTTGTGTTTGGGGATTTAGTGTTGGGGATTTTTTTTTTTAAATGGGGATTTTGTGCTGGGGATTTTGTTTTCGGGGATTTTGTGGCTCTCCCGTTTCAACAGGATTTGGTTTCCACTTTAGTGATCTATATGAACCCCCCCTACCATCCAAATAATCGAAAAATTCCGGGGTTGGTGCATTCTATCGAAATTTCCTACAAATATTTAAAAAATTATGAAGTTTTACAAAAATTTAAAATTGTTTTCCAGACCGAAAATCAGCTGTTTTTTAGCTTGTAAATCTTTACTCAGCCAAAAAGACTCCGTAAAAACTTTTAACTTTCTCTCCAAATTAAATGTCAAAATGCGATCTCTCCTTGCAAAGTTTGTGGAGTACCGAACAGGATTCGACAAAAATTCAGGAAAATTTGTACAAATTGTACAAATTACACTGGTCGACAAGTTTTTGTTACAGAAATAAAATTCTACTTTTCTAAAGGATTTCGGTGCACTGAATCCGAATCTGAAGTCAGATTTTCTGTAATACGTACAGTTTTTTAGATATTCATGCCCAAAGAGGCGAAAAACACGTTTTTTGGCTATATTCACTCCTCAATATCTCTTAATTTACTTACTTATTTTAAAAATTGATTAAAGCTATTGAAAACGCTGACATTTCTCTTGAGGAAACCGTTTTAATATTTCAGATATCTTTCTTGTAACTTGCAATATTGCATATTAAGCTTCATTAGCTTTGCAATATTTTCTCCATACAAAAATAATTAAAAATTTTGAAGCACGCTTTTAGGCAGTTTATTATATTATGGACGTATGTAAGTGGCTTCGTAAAAAAAATTGTTCTGCTGAGCAACTACAAAATTTGATTGCGCCTATAAGATGCTACAAATGCTGCCGTTGTTTTTGACGACAAATACCTTATTGTGCAAAAACATATATTTCTACATACCTAAATTAGATATCCGAAAAATTAAAACGTTGTCTTCAAGAGAAATGGCCGAGCTTTCAATAGCTTTAATCAATTTTTAAAATAAGTAAGTAATTTAAAAGATATTGAGGAGTGAATATATCCAAAAAACGTGTTTTTCGCCTCTTTGGGCATGAATATCTAAAAAACTGTACGTATTACAGAAAATCTGAGTTCAGATTCGGATTCAGAGCACCGAAATCCTTTAGAAAAGTAGAATTTTATTTCTGTAACAAAAATTTGTTGAAATTTTGTCGACCAGTGTTATCAGCGTGCCGAACAGTCTTAATGATTTGCTTTCCCCAGAAAAAAAAAATAAAAACAAAAAAATCGTACTCAGTTATGACGACAGTGATGAATATTCAACAAAGAATCACCAACGTTCATTCAGCAGTGAAATACATTTACTGCAGGGTCGTAGAGACTTTGGAAAGTGTATTGATATTTAATGCTATTTTTTTTTTATTTTTTTTTTTTCAGAATACTTTGGGATTTTGCAATAACTTCTTAATGGACATTATACACCTTTAAATACTGGTGCACAATCCATCAAAAACTCTATAACGAAAAAATTCCACATAGCCACTTTTGAAAGTGTAGCCCACTCATATCGTTTACACTGCCACCTACCGTATCCCATTTGGCGTTCATGCGCTCCTTTTCGAAGCGTGCAAACTCGCGCCGATCATGTATGGTGGTCAGCAATTTCCATAGCAACAAAATGGCCAAACCGATCAAGACAATGGCAGCTATTACACCCAATACAATGCCCAACATGAAGACCTTCGGTGGACATTCGCGTTCATGTTGTGCATGCACTTCGATTTTATCATTCACCTCCTTATATTTGAATGTAAATTTGCAATCATCTTCATCATAGAACATACAAAGCAATTCATCCTTATCCTCAATGATCACTTTCTCCACGGAAATGGGCACAAAGCCCGTACAATTGTTGCGGCAATCCTCGGCATCCTTCAACGGTCCAGTTTGGTACATTTGACATTGCACACAATCCTTTAGTTCGTGGCAGCGACGTGCGCAGGTGGGACAATTCTCACAATGCTTGCCGGAATAGCGACCCTCTTCGGTTGATTTGCACCTATGTATGTTTTAATGTGTTAAGAATTGATCGGTTTAATAACAAAACACATTCAAACGCAATAAGAATCTATCAAATTAAAAACTTACTTGCACACACCACATTCGCATACGCCATGACCTGAGCATATCTCACCGCCATTTGGCGGTATGCACTCATCATTCGATGCACGACAATCACAAGCCGAACCAGTCCAGCCATCCTTGCACACACACTGATTACACTCGCAAGTGCCATGATCCGGTCCAGAGCACAGCTCGTTCTTATGGCGTTCACATGAGAAATTATCACATTCGCAAAATTTGCCCGATATTATTTCCTCTGGATTTAAACGCTTCTCACACTCGCACACGCCACACAAACACGTGCCGCGATTTGAGCAATCCACTTGTGTGGTATTATCCGGGCGACAGCCCAAATCGTTATCCTTGCTGGTGTGCACATCGCTGGTGGAGCATTCGCAATTGTGTCCGAAATGCATGTCATCACACTCGCAGATGCCGCACATTAGCGTGCCGTGATTATTGCATTTGGGTGAATGCGCCTCATAGCCGATTGCGCCGGGACGTTCACAGGGGCATGAGCAGAGCATTTGCAGATCGATGATTAAACTTTCGTTGATACCAACCGGATAGATTTGTATGACCTGATTCCATTCGCGTGGATCTTTGGGACATGAGGTGACCACAATTTCGGCAGTGAATTGAACAATATCGCCAACTTTGAGGCCATCGCACTTGGCGGTGGGTATTTGCGAGCCGCCATTCAAGCACGACGAGTGATAGGAGACCTTAACATGGCTGGTGGCATTGTCTTTCATTTCAATGGAGGAGGAGATTTTCTATAATTTGAGAGGAGAGCAGAAAAGTAATTAAATGTGCAATATATGTATGTAAATACTTCTCGTGATAGGACATTTTATACTTATCAAACATGTACTTACGCTATACTCAGATCGCACCAAATCTACCACATTCGATGAATCCTCCGAGAGTATGGCGCTCGACGAACCCTCAATATGTTGCGAGAGTTTTTCATAAACCGAATGTTGATTGGCGGTAACAGCGAAGATAACATTAATCGAATTCTGTTTAACTTTGTGATTGATTTGTGAAATACTTGGATAATCTTGTATGACGGAGTGTGTGTAAAGGCCATCGCCACTCAAGTGACATTCGCCATCGTTGGGTGTGATAACACCGCCCAGCTAAGTGTATACCAATAATTATTAATTTTTATATCATGTTTGTATTAATTGTCTACGCTTACCTTGCCATCGCCAGCATAATGGAAGCCGGCATCTGTTGAGAAGACAAGCAGACGACGTGCCTTCTCACGCCAACCGATTTGCTGCCGACAAACGATAGCTTGCATGATGGCATCGAAACCACCTTCAGGTGCATCCAAATTGCCAGAGACAGCAGCACGACTCACTTCGGACTAGCGTGGCGTTTGTGGTTGTGCATTTGAAATATATACATACATATAAAATAAGCATAGTTTTAAAAAAAATTGTTGGAATTTTCTGCTTTAAAGAACATGTTAAGCAATCAATCAATGGTACACTCTTAAAGAGAATAATTTTTGTACTGGGCATATTTTTTATGAATGTTAAAGCATTAAAAGGTGATTATACTATGGTTAATATGGGTACTTGAGAAGTTAATACCTTATTTAGGAGATGCATATGTTTTATATGCCATGTCACGCCCTAATAATGAAGGGTGTCATGTTTATTTCTTATTTACTTATTTAATTGAAAAATTGCACTTATCGCGACTGCGTTAAGCAAACAAAGGCCTAGATAACGATTCTTGCGCAAAGATTAGCACATTTTTCATTTCAATGGCGTTTCTAATAGCAAAATATTAACCCGAATAACCCTGGCGTTGCCATATGGCAACGCAATGAGAGGTCCTTTTGAAAGTCTGTAAAAACTGAATGAATTCAGGTAAAAGGGTATGCTATAACCGTTATGACGCAGAAATATCGGCGCTAACACTTGTTGCACAGAACATAAAATTTGAATGAAAGATTTCATAGTTATAACATTGTGAAGTTGAGTGAAGCAAAATAAGTGAAAAAATGACAAAAAATCAGCAGACGTAATAAGTAAGTGACTATAATTTATTTAGAAAAAAGCAAAAACACTATCGAATTGCGTCGTTTGAAAAGGTTTTTAGTCAAAATTCATGAAAAGAAAATAAGTAGTTTAAAAAATTTAGTTCGAGATGGTTTTTTTTGCTGTTTTTTGCTCATGTTGCCATATGGCAACGCCAGGGTCGATAGGGTACAGGTTTTTTTCTGATAGATTTGTAAAATTTTCCGGCCATTTGCCGTTGTTTATGGTATTATATATGGTTTTTTACTGAAATCAATTGATTATCTCGTATATAAATCTATCGCTGAAGGATATCTTAGACTATCTAGAAGACTTTGGTTCGGAGATCAACAGGTAGTTAGTATATTCATAGAACTACCGGAAGAAGGCGCAAGCAGCGTTGATGATAATGCAAGCTATGATGATTACGGGGCATACCTGACAATTTATTTGCTGGACAACTTCGAGCAAAATTGATTTTGCCAGTGGCGATCGTGTAGACAGATTTGAAGGCGCGATTGAAACCTTGGATCTTGATGTTATTCAAGTCAAAAGTGCCAAACGCAAATGCAGTGGCAGTCTGGAAACCACAATGTGCTATAATAGAATCGTTGCGAATATTGATGAAGATGTGCCGGCGATGAATGCAGTTCAATAGTTCGAACACAGTGCAACAAACACAACGCTGGAAACTATTTGAAGCATTTCAAGCCATACTATATATTACATTAGTATTTTATTTATGAAAAATCACTAAAAATAAAATTTTCATCATTGTAAAAGTCTTTCAGTTCTTCATTTTGGTCAAAACCGCCCAAAAAATATGAATTTTCAATACATTTTCCTAGAAAAAAAACCTGTACCCTACTAGCCCTGGCGTTGCCATATGGCAACAGGACATATCTCAGGATCCAGGACACTTACCGATGTCAATTTTTGTATGCATCTTATTCATGGTCCTAATGATCAATCCTCAAAAATTCAGCACAATATCTTTGCAAACAAGCTTCAGGGTTATTCGGGTTAAAGGGCGATTCAAAAGCAATAAAGATGTTTTAGTTTAAACAATTCTTATTATCACCCTTACTAATGCCTAACATTTAAATTGGTTATGAATTTTTGGCCTTTTTTACATATTATTATAAGAGTGTACCATTTTTTAAATTGTAAAAGGAAAACATATTAAGGAAATGCCTATAAGATTAAGCCAGAATCTTATTGCAATTAAGCTAAAACTATGCAGAACATGCTACCATTTACCAGCGATATATTATAATTGTTAGTACAATCAACCATTGACCATTAGTTTTTACAACAATATTTAAATTTAACATGCAATTCGAATTATATCACCATGAAGGCAGCCGATTGATAAAATGGGCAACTACATATCGACGCTTCCAAACAATACTGTACTAAGTCGACTTAGTTTTTGGCGTTTTCAAGTATTGCGTGTTTTAATTTAGATGCTGTCTAATTTTGGTATCAAGCGGACAATCCAATCAAAAGTTATAAGCAAAAGTGTACATATAATACAACTCGTGATTTTTTCAGAATAAAAACTTTGAGAGCTTGCCATGAAAAACAATGTAGCAAGTTCTTATTTTTTCTTACGGTTTTATATAAAGCGTACCCAAACTTTGATAATGTTGAGTTTTAGTGTTGATCTTTCAATCCAAACAGAAGTTACAAGTGAAAATATACTTAGCATACAACTGAAGTTTCATATCGAGTTTAAACTTTGAGAGCTTCTCCTGCAAAACACAGTTTTCAGACTTAGTACATTTTTGTTTGGAAGCGTCGATATATCCCAATTATGTGCCCTTTTATGTCGCAATTAACGAATGACGTAACCTAACTTTCCATAAAATGAATATGTAAATAACGGGCCCCTCTTACCTACTTAGAGGTCAATATTCGGGTAAATGGGCAGACCAACTTACAAGATGACTAAGGAAATGAAACGGCATTATAAAGTGGTTCCAGTAAACATTTATGTATGTTCGAAATTGATTGGAGATCAAAGCAAAGCGAGCAATTTTCAATGTTTACTTTCAGATGCTCCCAATTGAAGAGAATAAACACATTCTCAAAGAAGAAGGCACATTTGCACTCTAAGCTAGCGATTTTTAAACGCACATAATTTATCCGTATGAGAAAACCTTGGATGTCAAATTGAACCCAGACTTGTATACCTCAAATTTACCTCTAATGTTACTTAATTTGGAATAAAACTTTGGCAAAATTTTGTCATCTTAAACAGATGTAGGTAGAAGTTTTGTATCCCTTTTAGAATTAAAAGTATCCCTTTGAGAATGAAAAGTTTCTCAAATATGTATTGGAAAAAAGTTGGCTTCGTGCATATCAAACTGTGATGAAAATGAATCTAATTGAAAATCGAAATTTCTTGCTTTCTGAGAAAATACAGATGTTGAGGTATATTTTTATTTATTTCAATCAAGTTTAGTGTTGCAATGAAATTATACTTGCACAAGTGAAATAAATGCTGTCTACATATCTATCAATCGGCGCCTTAGTATTTTTTTTTCGTTTTTTTTTTTTGTTTAATGTCATTAACTTGCAAATGTCTTATACAACAAAAACTTACAGAGAAATGATATGTATCCGTGTTTAAAGCCATAACATTACGATAGCCATACGGTGCAGTACAATTCGTACATGGATGTTCCAAGCTATATACATATGTTTATTTTATTTATATATGTTTGCGCATATAATTATAATTTTATATATATATGTATGTATGTACATACATAATATAGGCACATAAAGGCGGATTCATCGTTCGAGTTCAGAACTTTTTTGCCATGTGGTTGTTGTTGTGTTTTCGGAGTGTGAGAGGAATTCCGAAAAGTTCTGAACTATTTTTATTAGTTAACTCAAATTCAACTTTAGTTCAGAACTTGAACGATGAATCCGCCTTAACGATAAAGCAATACATATTTATGCATATATGTACATATTGCGAATATAATTTTAGATATTTTCAAGAAACATTGAAATATGTAAGAAAATTAGCGAGTGAGAAAGCAGAGAGAGCGGGAGAGAGAAAGAGAGACATTCTATTATGACTAATGCCAATATTTTTTTATATATATCTCATAAATATTCACAGAGTTTTGTACATACATACATACATATGTATGTATAGACATATATATGAAAATTACAACAAACTTGCGATCAGTACACAAATATCATATATACATACATACATACACTTATAGCTTATAACTAAAAATATGATATACATATGTAGGTACATACATAAATATGTAAGCGGTAAATACATACTAAAGTGATTAACAAAAAGTGCGGTGCAAAAGCTTAAAAAAATTGTCTTGAATTCAATCAATCAATTGTGCATTTGTTTAAAAATATTACATGAAAAACAATAGGGGTATTCGCTATCCATAGCATAACCCTAGCACGTAGCACGGATTGCAAAGTTTTACAACGCACAACAACAAAATACAGGCGCACAAAAATATGCTAGACCTCAAAAATATGCTACACCAAAACCTAGGGTTGGGCGATATATATCGATATATCAATATATCGATATTTTTAAAATAGTACAGCCGATAATATCGACGATATTTTCAACTACCGGGCATCGATAATCGATAATTTTTTGCCATTTCGTGCCAAATTCGATATTTTTCATACATTTCTGATTCGCTTTGAATTTAACAGCAGAACATTTTTTAAGAAGTGGTATAACCATAATGTTCGGGGGCTTGAATTCACATTATCTTCTTCCTCAAGCAATTCTTGAATGATTTCTATGTTTATACTTCAGGATTCTTAGAATATCTGTAGACCCATCCAACTTTAACAACAAATATATAGTAAACTATAGGTCTCCGGCAAGTATGAATTTCAGTTTTGAGATCTGTGAGAGCACCTCTAACCCCGTAAAGAAGTGGTTTTCCGCGGGGCGTGCTTCCTTAATGTAATGCCCACCCTTTCGATATATTGATATATCGATATTTTTACACGGCATAAATCGATGTTTTTTAAATATCGATATAATATATATCGATATATTTTTCCAATTTGCCCATCCCTACCAAAACCTATGTATATTTATTTGCTATGAAGTGTAGGAAACATGGTTCAATTATAGAAGGTTTTTGCAGTACTATATACGGACATACATACATACACACTCCATGTAAATTGTTTGTGTATTCTGTGATGCTTCTGTCAAAATCATAGCCCGCCATTGTAGAAATCATATTGCGTCAAGATCAAAATTGACATAAGTTTGACATAAGCATCACAATATGAATAAAAAAAAATAGAAAAAAGTTTGCAATCAGCTGTTTAGTAGGTTAACCTTCTATAAATTAGCCTTGGTAGGAAATTAATTGCGACCCTGCGTCAGCTGACATTTGCCAATTGCTAATTTCAATTTCAATTTGAGCATTCGAATTTTGCTTAAAATGTTATTTTTTATGTGTATTTATTAAATTTACTAAAATAAAATGATTTATTTATTAAAAAGTGAGTGATAAACGCGTCCCTTTGGCTAAAAAGAAAAGCTGCTTCTTAAAATTTCCTACGACTGTGCAATGGGGTGCTCTCGATGTGTAGCATATTTTGGTCTAGGATATTTGCAATCCGTGCTATCTTGCTAGGGATAGCGAATACCCCTAATATGTTGGTTGCGGAAAGGTTAATATACGACCATAAAATATTCATGCATTCATACGAAAGCCATTAGCTAAGCAACTGCTGGGCCCATAAACATACATACATAGTCAAAACAAGCGCAGAGAAAAGGAAAAACCTTCAACCATTATTTCAGCATTAACAAAAAAAGCATGAAGTATTAATAGAAAGGCAAGCACATTTAAAAACATAATGCATATGTACATACAACATAAAACATTTAATACACTGATAGCAAAAACAAATAGCTACCTGCTCCCATGACACAATAATTTATTAATACATCCCTGCAGTAAAAATCCGCAATGAATCTTTAATGAATCACTGATGCAATTCACCTATGACGAGGAGGCATCAGTGAATACTTTCATATAAAGACTGATGAATTTTTCATATAAATGGTTTGCTTTCCTCAGAAAAAAAACAAGAACAAATAAAAATATACTGAGTTATGACGACAGTGATGAATATTCAACAAAGAATCATCACTGATCCTTCAGCAGTGAAACAAATTTTCTGCTGGGATTGTACCTACATACATACATACATATGTAATACAAAATTTTCTGTCTCAAATCTCTTCCACTCGAGTCTATTGTTTTTGCCACCAGTGTAAATACATATATGAAACACAAATACAACACATACAACACACAAATTAGATATAAAAAAAATAATACATACTAAGCATAGATATGCTAAAAAGCGCAAACAGAGAAAAGCGTTTAATCTACTTAAGAAGAAAGTAGGAAAAATAGTTTATTTTTTTTTAATTCCAAAAAGCATTCCTTCTTACAGTGAATGTTGATGTATTTGTACTCAAAGGCATGTGGTTGCGGTAACCGTACGGCGCCTCACAGCCGTCACAGGGTCTTTCGAGTCTGTTGTTGTGATTGATGTTGTTGTTGTTGTTGTTGTTGATATTGTTGGCATTGAATTCGAGTTGCAGGTAATTGTAGCAAATATAATGTTGCGGTAATGATTGGTTATTTATGGATAGTGGATAGTGGATGGTGAGCGGGAGTTGGGGGTAGTTGATGTTTTCGATTTTTATTAATTTTATTTTTTACGTTTTAGTTTTTGTTGTTAAAGCGCAATAATTTAATAGAAGTTTTTTTTTTGTAGTAAAAGCAGCGGTTATTAGTTTTTTTTATTTTTATTTTTTTTTTATTTGTTTTTAATATTTTTTTAATTTGTTTTTAATATTTTTTTTTATATTTTTTTTCATATTTTTTTTAAATATTTTTTTTTAATATTTTTTTTTTAATTTTTTTTTATTTTTTTATTGGTTAGTATCAATTAATTATTATTTTTTATTATTATTGTTTTTAATTTAAAGTAGTTTTTTTTTTGCATTTTTCAAGAAATTAATATTAAAACAATAATAAAATTGTTTATTTTTGTGTGTTTGTGTTGTATGCGTATAACAGAGAACAAGTGTTTTTTTTTTTTTAATTTTCAAATAAGAAACCAATTTGCAATGAACGGCAAACAATTTTCAACGACAGAAACAAGAAAATGGATGAACAAGTAAATCGTGGTAAAAAGAGAATTAGAAAAAAATGCATTATTTAACGTGTATTAGTCAGAAAATAATATAAGCTAATTTTTTAGGCTATTCTGGCAACTGTCTTTGCAAAGACAACTATTTTTCGAGAGGAAACTCTTTTTTAGACAGTTGCCAGAGTAGCCCTATTAATTTGATATTAAAGTCGAATTCAGTAAAAATATAATAAAATACAATAAGTAATAATAGATGATTAAATATACATACATACATACATCTGCACTTAACAAATAAAGGGATATTCATAAATACTCAAGCCAAAAATATTTAGATATGTACATAATATTGTTGGTCCAAAATTTTTTAGCATTTCTTGAAATAAAACTAATTCTATTTCCTCTGACTGTCGTTTTTGTAGTTGACCTTTATATTCTATCGTCCATATAATCCATTTGTGGTAACTGTCACTTTCGTTTGTCTTTTTATTTGCTGTTTTCTGAGTCTTTAATATTAGCTTTGTTCGCGTACTTTCTCCAACAGCATTTACTCAGCAGCCTCCAACAGCCAGGTGTTGGAGAACAATGTCACCTATCCTCTCACAAGAGAAAAATATCGTAAGAGGTAAACGAACACAAAATTTTCAGAGTTCAACAGCTTTGGCAAACAGCTGATTTTTATTTACATTCACAAGCCCCAAATTCAAAGGATAAAAAGGATTAAAATTAAAATGATAATAAAATTGGTGGAAATTATTGCTGTTAATTATGTATATATGTACATATAACATAAAAATAATAAATAAAACATAGTTTTTTTCTTATTTAATTTCTTTTGATTCGTTTTGGGTTTCGTTGTGGTCAGTATTTTGTCACCTCGCGATAACCTCCTCAATCTAAAAATCGTTCGCATAGGCTCGCAAAAAGGTTTTTTGAAGTTCGTAAATGCATCCGGAACTCGCTTTTATAATAAATCGGCACTGTTTGTTCTATATAAATGCTAATGGAGTTACAATTCTGCCTGAAAACAGTGGAGATATATGCACATATGTATGTATGTATCTGCAATACAATTAACTTCATGTTGTTGTTGTTGTAGCCACCAACACACTCCCCGAAGGTTTTGGGGAGTGTAGGGGATGTGACAGTCCTTTGCCGGATAAATTCGGTACGCTCGGGTACTAGTCCCTTCTGACACTAGCCCGACTGTCGTGCGAACGATTTTTTCTGGCCATAATCAACCTTCTAGGCCGGTGGATTTTAGTCGCGTCTTACGACAGGCATTCCTTACAACGGGTATATTCTAGACCCCCTAACCCGCTGGGGTTCGCTGTTACTATCTAATAAATAGGATTTCATTGTAATAATTATCACACTAACAATTGCTTTTCTTTGTACCCATGTCCATACTGTTTTCCACCGCAGTATGTCTTCGCGTCTGCTGCCCCGCAGAAGAGATTTCAATTTTATGCACCCGGCCCTGGCCATGCTTTAAAAAAATAACCCACTATGGACCGATCCACAGTACTTTTGAGTAGAACAAACTTTTGCGTTGGCGGTATTTATTTATTTTATTTATTTATTGATGTCTAAAATAGTTCATATTTACACAGACATTTAAGCGTAATTTAATATAACAAATAAGTATAAATTTATGATCTGAATAAATACATAGTAAAAATATAACAGAAAACGAAAAATTTAATGAGATATGCGTATACATATACAAAAGTTTCACTTAAATATAAAGGTAAACCGGAAGTTAAGTGCGCGCAAGATATGTGTTCAGTTCAAGAGCAGTCTGTATCGGATCAGTAAAGTCAATATCTAAGAAACCTGAGAAATAGTTAAACTCAGACATAGTTCTATTTAATGGTGCATTTGCGCTGTATACCGTTCTGCTTAAGCCAACTCTGAAAACATTAAAATTACGGAAATTCCGACTGGGAATATAGAAATGTATATTCTCAAGAATTGAGGGACAGTCAACATTCCCTATCACTATGCCAAAAAAAAAAAACGGCCGCGCTTTAAAAAAAATAGCCCCAGCCAGCAAAATTTCCTTTCTCGAATTATATCTGCGGAGCGATCGGGAGTGTTATAATTAGTAAAATTAACATCCATAGAAGATTTCCCGAAAGTTCCAGTGGTTTGAAAATAAATACGGCGGGCGCATTATACTGAAGCCGACCCACTGCACAACTACTCTCGGAGGGTGTGCCACCCACTGCCTAGAGTGGCTGCTATTTTTAAAATCCGGATAATTGGGTTTTAGTTAGAATTTGTTGTCTATCCAGGCTCAGTGAAACTTTCAGGAAATATTCTGTAGATGATAATTCATCTTATCTTAACACTTTCAACTATTATTAAATTATAATATTAAAGTTCTCCAGAAATAGAATTCTCCCGGCTGAGGGTTATTTTTGTAAAGCGCGGCTGAAGGCAAAAGGTGTTCTATACAAAACAACTGTGGATTGCTCCATGGATATTAATCCAGAAAGAGAATTCTGCCGGCTGACGGTAATTTTATTGAAGCGCGGCCAAAAGCCGCCAACGCAGAAAGATGTTCTACACATACATACATTAATTTAACAAGGAATGTCTCCTAAACTATAAGCGTCTGTGGGGTAGTACTTTGTTTTTTGTGATCTGTGAGACCACCCCTACCCTCTGGAAAATTAATTGTTATCGGATCGTGGATCATTATATACAAATTTTCCCTCTATCCAGGCTGGGGATCCAACCCATGACCTCTGGTATGGCAGACTAGCCACTGTCCGCCACACCACAGTGGCCACAACACTCCCCACTGCACCACAGCGGCCCCGTTAATATATATTCCCGCAAAGGAGATTACAATTTACTAAGGTACATAATATGCATATAAATACTTCGCAAAAAGTATGTAACTTATTTTGCATATTTAATTTATCCATATTTGTTGCCAATTTAGTGTATTTTTCCAATTTTATAATTGATTTGTATATTTTGCAAATCTTGTTACTTGCAAAAATTCAAGTCAGCTGTTGTTTGATCAGCTGTTTTCCTGTTGGAAAATTGCTGTTGGCAAAAATTTGTCCAACAGAATTCAACAGCTTCTCACAAAATGAAATGTCAGTTTTCTCTCTCAGTTGGTTCTCTTCTGTTGGAGATTTGGCGTAAAAGAACGGCGACAAAGTGTTTGTTTTTAAAAATTTTCGAAAAACATCAAAAAATATCCGTAAACGAACAAAGCTATTATTTCTACTACTCAACCCTTGTACAGTCAGCAAATATGAGGCAGACCGAATAAGATCGGTGCGACTGTAGTTTCTTTAGGTGTTGGGTTATTAAAAGTAGGCAATAGCTTAATAGATAACATAAATACTTAGGCCCGGTTTCACCAACGTGACTAAAGCTAAAACTAAGTTTTGACTTAAGTTAGCCCAGATTTGGGGCTAACTTATTTTTGGGTTTCACCAAATAGTCTAAGAAAATAGTTTTGCAACCAACAACCCTGTCAGCTTTTTTTCCAAATACTGGTTTTTTTAGTTGTTTTGGTTGCTGTATTTGCTCATTTTTTTGACATATTCGCTCTTTTATTTGGTGAATTTGCTAAAGCGACTCAAATTCCTAGTTTAGTTTTAGTTAAGGCTAAAGCTGACTAACTTGCGACTTAGCTTAGTTGCATGGTGAAACTGAAAACGTAAAAAAATCGGCTTAACTAAGTTGAGACCGGTTGGTGAAACCGGGCCTTAAACAAATGATTGATGAATAAAAACAAGTAAGGAAGCCTAAGTTCGAATGGAATCGAACATTAGATACTCAGCTGTATGCTTTCATTGTTTGTTTGCGTCTGATAGAATTACGGTGTATTTTATATAAAGCGAGTGCTGCATAAAGTGGGCGTAACCACGCCTATTTCCAACATTTTTATCAGTCATCCAACTAAGTATATGAATATTATTCTTTGCTCAAAATTTTATTCCTTTATGACTTCTAGTTACAAAGATGTCACGTTACAAATTCCCAAAGGGTATTCCAGAAATATCTTTGTTAAAAAGTAGGCGTGGTCATAAACCGATTTGAATAAATTTTTGCATGTCTATTAGCACAAGTTATAAAAGTGTATAAACCAAGCTTCGTCATAATATCTCAATTAAGTATTTGTCGAGTTATAGGCTAAGAAATCTCGTATATTCCTTTGTCTAAAAAGAGGCGGTGCCACGCCCATTTTCCAAAATTTTTTACTTTTTGTTTCCGGTCTATTGTGGAACCCATTCCACAAAATTTCAATGAATTACCTCTATATTTGACAAAGATATCGCTTAAAATGTTTCTATTAGGTCACTTTATAATACCCATATATAAAAGTGGGCGTGGTCGTCAACCGATTTCGCTAAAATTTTGAACATGTATTACCACAAGCAATAAAAGTGTACGCACCAAGTTTCGTCATTATATATCAATTATCTGTCGAGTTATGGGCTCAGAAATCTCGTATATTCCTGCTTCTAAAAAGAGACGGTGCACACCCATTTTCCAAAATTTTTTTTTTTTCGTTTTATGTCCATAGTTGGACTCCTGCCATAAAATTTCAATGATATATCTTTATATTTGACAGAGATATAGCTTAAAATTTTTTTATTGGGCCACTTTATAATACCCATATATAAAAGTGGGCGTGGTCGTCAACCGATTTTGGCAATTTTTAGTCCAAACATTTGCCTAAGTAAGTATATTACGCACACCAAATTTCATCGATATATCTTCAACGGTTTCTGAGTTATGACTCATAAAACTTTCAATGTTTGCTCCTTAATAAGTGGGCGTGGCACCGCCCATTTTTAAAAATTTTTGTGTTTTCTGTTTTATGTCCATAGTTGGACTCATGCGACAAAATTTCAGTGATATATCTTTATATTTGACAGAGATATCGCTTAAAATGTTTTTATTAGGTCACTTTATAATATACATATATAAAAGTGGGCGTGGCCGTCAACCGATTTTAACTATTTTCCGTCCTAATGTTTGACTAAGTAAGTAAACCACGCATACCAAATTTCATCGATATATCTTCAATGGTTTCTGAGTTATGACATATAAAACTTTCCATGTTTGACCCTTAATAAGTGGGCGTGGCACCGCCCATTTTCCAAAATTTCATCAAATTTCTTCATAGGGGCCTGAGCTCAACACGTGGGTAAAATTTCATCGCTCCAGCTATATTAGTGACTGAGATACCAAATTTCCGATTTTTTATATATAGGAAAAGTGGGCGTGGTCATGGTCCGATTTCGCCTATTTTCAATACCAACCGTCCCAGTCTCGATACCAACTTGCATTTCAAATTTCATCAAAATATCTCAATTTTTGCGCGAGTTAGAGTGTTTACAGACGGACGGACGGACATGGCTCAATCGATTTCTCTTTTCACCCTGATCATTTTGATATATATAAGTCTATATCTATCTCGATTTCATTCTGTTACAATCCACCGTTATGTGATTAAAACTATAATACTCTGTGTACTAGTACAGCTGAGTATAATAAAATTAAAATAAGTAGACTTTGGGCTTTCCAAAAAAAAAAAATAATAATTTAATAGATTGTTTGAGTCGCTACATATAAAAAGTTCCTGAACGGTATTTTTAACGTAATGCACTTAGTATTTTATAGATATTAATAGTTTGCGTGAGTCACTATTTTCCATAGAGGTCTATTAAAAAATAAAGAGAAGCTTAATTTCTTCAAATTGATTTTTGGTGAACTTAGCCAACTTTGATATGCCTCGACCTGCTTATTTATCTTAAGGAAAATAAAAACTAATACCAGATCGCGTTTTTAATTTTTCTTTAACTCTCTTTTCATTTCATATTTTATACTTGCAAATAATACCTAATCAAAAATACATAAATTATGCTTATCACATATATGTACATATCTCTACAATACTAAGAACAAAATTACTCACTTTTTGGGTATAGTTGAAACGTATGGCATCAGCACCTTATCCACAAACGAACCGAATCCCAAACGGAAATTCGAGGTAATATTACGCATGGTCTCCGATAGTTTATCGCCCAAAGCAGACAACTTATCTTTATCATCTTCCATAGATTTAGACAAGTCCATTAAATAGTACAAATCGACGGGATAATCAACAGCTTGTGAATAATGCATATTTAAAGAGTGTGCTTGATCTGCAAAAAAAAAAACGAAAACGAAAGCAAATAAAAGTTGTATTCGCTTACTTTTTCCAGCAGCTTTTCTCTGTCTGCCTCTATCACTCTCTATCTCGCCAAAAACGATTTTTCCTCCCACCAGAGATAAGTTGTATTCGCGTACAGCAATTTGTTGCAATTTATTACAATTTTGCAACAAATATCCGCTTTTTCCATTTTTTTACGCAAAAAAATTGCAGAAGTGATGGAAATGAGAGAGCAAAGTGACGTTTATTTTTGTGAGAGGCTGCAAAATTCTGCAGGACAAATTTTTTCCATCACATTTGTCCAGCAGAAAAACAGCTGATGAAAAAACATATGTTTGTAATTTGCGAAAATTGCAAAATTGAAATTCAAAATTAAAAAAGTTAAAAATGGACGAATTAATTATGAAAGATGTAAATAAATAACATTTGATTATGTCTGCATCTGTACTTGAGCTAAATGTCGGATGATAACAGCAGCATTGTATGTTTGTTGCTTAATGTAGGAAGTCCGCCGGTTACCCTTTGCTAACTTATATGTACATATGTATGTATAAATGTATGTCAATATGCAATGCCAGCAGGCAGCCGCAGCTCCGCATTTATATACATACATACATGTTTCTTTATTAGTAAAATACAATGCAGGCATAATCTACAGCTAAAGTAATACAAATTTCGTATAAATTTTTGTAAATATAGGATTTGTATATATTTTGTTAATTCCCATAATTTTAATTTGATCAGCTGTTCATCTTTCCTGCAAGATTTGAATAAATTTGCATTTTTTTACTTTTTTGGATATTTTTCTCTTGTGAGAGGAAGAATGATATTTGGCGAGATAGAGAGTGATAGAGGCAAACAGAGAAAAGCTGCTGGAAAAAGTACGCGAGTACACCTATAATTATCCAAAAAAGTAAAAAAATGCAAATCTATTCAAATCTTGCAGCAAAGACGAACAGCTGATCAAATTAAAACTATAAGAATTAACAAAATATAAACAAATCCTATTTTTACAAAAATTTAGAGGAAATTTGTATTACTTTGGCTTAGTTTCAGCAGTAGATTATGCATGCATTATATTTTACTAGTAAAGAAACATGTATGTATGTACATATACATATAACTATGGAGTTGCGACTGCCTGCTGGCATTGCATATTGACGTGCATACATACATGCATACATATAAGTTAGCAGAGGGTAACCGGCGGACTTCCTACATTAAGCAACAAACATACAATGCTGCTGTTATCATCCGAAATTTAGCTCAAGTACAGATGCAGACATAATCAAATGTTATTTATTTACATCTTTCATAATTAATTCGTCCATATTTAACTTTTTTAATTTTGAATTTCAATTTTGCAATTTTCGCAAATTACAAACATATGTTTTTTCATCAGCTGTTTTGCTGCTGGACAAATGTGATGGAAAAAAGGACCGTTCGGCGGCAGCAAATTGCTGCAAATTGCAGAAAAAACTGCAAATTCGCGTTTTTTGAGGCATAAACTCAGTCAAAATTTGCAGAAGAGAGCGCAATTTTGACAGTTCAAAGAAGAAGAAAGCTGCAAAGTTTTACTGACGAAATTTGTCGTTGCAAAGTTCAGTAGACTGAAAAAACATATGATTTGCGATCATATGGTTACAATTTAAAAAAAATTCGAAAGTGATTTCAAGTCAAATAACTTGAAAATCGGGAATATATGTGATTCAATAGAAAATGAAGTGAGAAAATTATATTATTTTAATTTATAAAGTTTATTTAAATGATTTAATTTGTTTAATAAGGTACCAGCTAAAAGGAAACGTGTTAATGACAGCGCAGTGGGATCATCGTCTGCACTCTCGGGATTCTGCGTTGTGAATCGCAAATAGGAGGTAGTATACTACTTAAATGGGAAAATTGTCTTCCTACATTAAGCAACAAACATACAATGCTGCTGTTATCATCCGAAATTTAGCTCAAGTACAGATGCAGACATAATCAAATGTTATTTATTTACATCTTTCATAATTAATTCGTCCATATTTAACTTTTTTAATTTTGAATTTCAATTTTGCAATTTTCGCAAATTACAAACATATGTTTTTTCATCAGATGTTTTGCTGCTGGACAAATGTGATGGAAAAAAGGACCGTTCGGCGGCAGCAAATTGCAGAAAAAACTGCAAATTCGCGTTTTTTGAGGCATAAACTCAGTCAAAATTTGCAGAAGAGAGCGCAATTTTGACAGTTCAAAGAAGAAGAAAGCTGCAAAGTTTTACTGACGAAATTTGTCGTTGCAAAGTTCAGTAGACTGAAAAAACATATGATTTGCGATCATATGGTTACAATTTAAAAAAAATTCGAAAGTGATTTCAAGTCAAATAACTTGAAAATCGGGAATATATGTGATTCAATAGAAAATGAAGTGAGAAAATTATATTATTTTAATTTATAAAGTTTATTTAAATGATTTAATTTGTTTAATAAGGTACCAGCTAAAAGGAAACGTGTTAATGACAGCGCAGTGGGATCATCGTCTGCACTCTCGGGATTCTGCGTTGTGAATCGCAAATAGGAGGTAGTATACTACTTAAATGGGAAAATTGTCCATTAATGTCGCACGCCCCGAAAAACCTGCTGGAAACTTATAGTTTATGAGATATTTGTTGGTAATGTTGTAAAATCCACCAAACAAAGCACCAAAACTGCGCACTGTTACCGAGGAAATACCTTTTTGCGTTGACGGCCTTGAGCCGCACGTTAAAGAGATAACCCTCAGCCGGCAGAATTCCTTGGGAAATTTTTCCATTATTCCAGCACGCCCCGAGAAAAATGACTTATACAGGGGTGTAGAGGAGCTATCACAGATCCCAAATCTGAAAACCAAACTTGCCGGAGGCATATGGTTTCCGAGATAGGTGAAATTTTAGACGAGTCCCCCACGGCTAGAAAAAAATGCTTTTTTTAGGAGGGTAGAGGGGGGCCCCCAGATTACAAAACTAAAGACCCCACCTACCGGAGGCCTATAGTTCCCGAGATATTTGCTGTTAAAGTTCCCATACAAATTTCACCACACATGCAGTTTAGCGAAAATTTCGCAAAAGAATACTTTTCTGCGTTGGCGGCCTTCGCTTCCCGCCGACCCGCTTTCCCTTCGATTTCATTTCGTAAAATTTTAATTTTGTTATGCACTTGTGAATAAAGACAAACAGCTGATTTGCTGCAAATTTTGACAAAGTTCTGTTCGTTGAAATGCCAGTAAATTTGCATAAGTCTCTCTCTTTCGGAGAGCAAGACATATTTTTCTTTGTTTGCAAATTGCTGCAATTTGCAGCCGCCGAACGGACCTAAAATTTGTCAAGCAGAATTTTGCAGCCTCTCACAAAAATAAACGTCACTTTGCTCTCTCATTTCCATCACTTCTGCAATTTTTTTGCGTAAAAAATGGAAAAAGCGGATATTTGTTGCAAAATTGTAATAAATTGCAACAATTTGCTGTACGCGAGTACACCTAATATTGAGTTAAAACATGAATCGCTTTACTTATGTATATACGAGTACAAAACTTACTAATCCGTAACTTTAGGCCCACACGCTGTGGACTAATTTGCACAATTTCACCGCTCGAAGCTGCCGCGGCACCACTGGCAGATGTCATTCCACCATAATAGCCCTTATACGATGAACTCGAACTGCTGCTGTACGATGAGCCAGCCTCGTAGGAACCGCCATAGCCGCCGTAACCCGCTGCAGCAGCGCTCCCCTCAGCACCGCGCGTCAACTCTCGATTAATGATTAGTTTCTGTTCGGTTTGTGGATTCCATGTAAATTCCTCTCTGCAATAATTTTGCATACTATTTCGGAAGCAACGTGGCGAATCACCCAAATCGGGTTGCATGCACCAAGCGCAATTTTGTGTTTGTATACATTCATGGCATGACGCCTTATTCACGCACGGATCCTGAATGAGTTTGCCAGCGAGTTGCGCTGCCACACTCAATATGCTGCCGGAGGCAAAAAGTGTAACGAATAATACGATCAGCAGTCGCATAGTGGTGGCAGGCGGACGACGGTTATGATAAGCCAACATTGCGCGATTGTTTGTTAGTGCCTGATGATGATGACAGCAGGAACGTGTGGGCTGGGAAGTCTTGACCGGCTGAAAGGTACATAAGTATTTAAAGAAAAAAAATGGTATGAAATTTAGCATTAATTTTAAATTTAGATGAGCAAGGAAAACGAAATACACTGTACTTAAGCATTCAAGGTTGAGTTTGGGAAAATTATAGGCGCGTCATCTTCGTATATACATGTGTATGTATAAGATAAACTTAAACAAGATTTGATCTGATTTGATTACCATTCGTTAAATAACCTAAATTGATAATAAACTTGCAAGAGCAAGAATAAATCGATGGCTAAAACCAAATTTTTCATCATAACAAGTACTTATGCAAAAAACATGCTGGCACGATTTGCAACTGACGAGTTTCAGGCCTTATTCATAACACAGAAATAAAGAAGTTGTTATTTGATAAACCTGTTAAACGAAGGTTTATTAACAAACAAAAAGGTGTCCACCTAAAAAAAAAAGTTATTAAGTATTATTATTACGAAATAACAACTATCGGGCTTTTTTTAAACAAATGAGATTTTTTACACACTTTTTGTTATATTCTCAATTTTTTATTCGCTTTAACTTAATTTAATGTATTTATATTTAATAAATTTATTTATATTTGATTAATTTTTTTTCTTCGTTTTCCATCGATGCTGACGTTATTCGACTTTACCTATTGTTGATATTGAGTAGATACACACTCACTACGAATTCAAACGAATTAAATTGTGTGCTTAACGTGACTCATCTTCCGTGGGCATTGCTAATCGACGAAATGAATGGTGGCAGTGGCCAAGAAAATGAAATCACACAATATACGAAAGCATAAGAATACCCTGCAAAAAAATGTGCGATTAATCTCGAAAGAGATTTGTCCTGGATTGATCTCTTTCGAGAACAATCGGTCCACAATTAGTCCCCGATTGTTGCCGTACGGGTATAAATGTAGACTAATTGTAGACCAATTGTATCCGGACGGGTATAAATGTAGACTAATTGTTCCCTAACGGGTATAAATGTAGATTAATCGCTTTCATCCCGAACGGGTACAAATGTAGATTAATGGCTTTCATTCCGAACGGGTACAAATCTAGATTCCTTAAATGTAGACATTTTACAAAAATATGTAATTTTAGAACAACCGGTAAAACGAATTGAACACCCTTTCTTTTAATAACAATGATGAATAATAATTTTAACAAAATGTTGCCTAAAATATTCTATGAAAAAATCCTTTACATTACGCTCATATAGTGCATACTCAAAACTTACAATTTTTTATTTATGTAATGAGATTTTTTTCAAAAGTAAAACATTATATAATCTTTATTTATATATGCATGAACATTTACAATTTTTTAAAGATTGCTATTAAAAATTGCCTTGGCGAACAACTTGGAAAAATCTACATTTGTACCCGTTCGTGCTGGAAGCGATTGATCTACATTTGTACCCGTTCGGGATGAAAGCTATTAATCTACATTTGTACCCGTTCGGGATGAAAGCGATTGATCTACATTTGCACCCGTTCGGGATGTAAGCGATTGATCTACATTTGTACCCGTTCGGGATAAAAGCTATTGATCTACATTTGTACCCGTTCGGGATGAAAGCGATTGATCTACATTTGCACCCGTTCGGGATGTAAGCGATTGATCTACATTGGTACCCGCTCGGGATGTAAGCGATTGATCTACATTTGTACCCGTTCGGGATAAAAGCTATTGATCTACATTTGTACCCGTTCGTGCTGGAAGCGATTGATCTACATTTGTACCCGTTCGTGCTGGAAGCGATTGATCTACATTTGTACCCGTTCGGGATGAAAGCGATTAATCCACATTGGTACCCGCTCGGGATGTAAGCGATTGATCTACATTTGTACCCGTTCGGGATAAAAGCTATTGATCTACATTTGTACCCGTTCGGGATGAAAGCGATTAATCTACATTGGTACCCGCTCGGGATGTAAGCGATTGATCTACATTTGCACCCGTTCGGGATAAAAGCGATTGATCTACATTTGTACCCGTTCGGTATGTTAGTGATTAATCTACATTGGTACCCGTTCGGGTATACAAGTTGAACAATTAGTCTCTTCATAGGACATGCTCGAACAAAGGCAATCAATTCACTCCATATAAAGAGATGTAAAATTGTATTAGTCGCATGCTCCCTTGCGATTGATCCCGGACACGTCCCGGATTAATCGCATTTTTTGCAGGGTACATTCATTCATACATACATACATACATACATACATACAGATGTATGTAAATAAAAGCAAAAGCAACAGCAAAAACATAAGATAAACATGATAAAAACTTAAATCTTACATGGGCCGATTCCAAGCGAAAAGCTTTGCAAAAACAAAGTAAAAATAAGAGCAGTTTCATATTTTGCACAAACTTTCACGTAAGTAAGGGGCATAAAATCTTCAATCGAGGAAGAATGAAATCTAATGTAGATCAGTAATTAGTATCTACCTATTTAGAATTCAAATGCAAATATGTATGTGATTCTTTCTCTTACCAGTTTCCAATCGAATTCTAACGTAGTTTCTACCAAAGATCTTTGGTTTTTACCCTCTCTCGCGATTACGGTATAGAGTTAAGAGAATTAGGTACTACACTAGTTAACTAACGCTATCATTCTAACGATAGAACTAAAAAAGATACTGCAGATGGCAAATCGCCGAAACCGGTTTATAACAAAAGCATATGTATTTTACAAGTGATGACTGAAAATCGTTCCCCAATAAATTAGAAACTGTGTTAATGGGCCGTATTAATAAAATCGAAGCAAATACTTTTACTCAAGATTTTAGGAATTTGACATCAATTTGTATGAACAAAATTTCAAAATTTGAGTAAAGGCAAATGCTCAGCTTTTATTAATATGACCCAATGACATATCTCTCTAGCAAGAACCTGATAATTGATTCTATTATATTGACAAAAACTGTATAATAACAATAGCCGTATTTTTTTTAGGCGCAGAGATAGGTATATGTGGCCGCTGTGGCGCTGTGGCGCAGTGGGTAGAGTGCTCGCCTGCTATGCCAGAGGTCTCGGGTTCAAACCACGGTCCGAGCCAAACAAATTTTTCTAATTAGTAAAAATCCAATTATTGGGTTTTTTAAGAGCAGCGGTCACCTCTCGGCAGTGGGCGGCATACCCTCCGAGAGTATTTCTGCCATGAAAAAAGCTTCTCACAAAAAATGCATTCGCCGTTCGGAGCCGGCATAAAAACTGTAGGTCCACCCAATTAATAGGAAAAACAAAAAGGAGCACACCTCGAATTGGGAGAGAAGCTCGGCCATAAAACTCGTCAGAGTTATAATAGCGCCATTGTATATATATATATATAGGTATATGCGCTAAAAACAACGGCTAATATCCAAGAGCTTGTATTCATCCCTGTATAACGGCATATACTTAATGCATGCATGTATGTACATATTTATAGCTAAATGGCAAATAAATTAGGGTAAATCAATGGCGGACTAAGTATGTATGTATGTATGTAAGTGATTGGCATAAAACACAAATCAAGCAAATGCTGATTGAATGGTGTACGGAGGCCCTCGGCGCCAACCACTACCTCGAATGTCTGAAAGCAGCATTGTCATGCCAGACAGGAGGGCGGGCGACCGATTACACTGGATCACAAAATGAAATTTTTTGTCTGTACTTTGGACGTGACCATCCTATCTATATGTAAAATCGGTCGCTGATTCCGAAAATCGGGCTCATTTTTAATTCTATGGGAAGGTTTTTGAGATATCGGCAATTTACCGTTATTTGGCCACTGGCTCCACTTAATCCTGTATACCTTTTTAACGCAGTGAGGTATCTTCCTTGGAGTGACACTCAACGAAAGAAAATTAAATTTCCTTTTCATCGCTGCTATAACATTTTTCTGTAACTTTTATAGTTTCTGAAATATTGACGATTCAATTTGAATTTTTTTTCGATTTTTTACGATTTTTTGAAGAAAAAATTGAATTTGTCAGGCAATATCTTTTAAACCAATGTCTTCACCTTCGGTTTTACTCCTTTACATGAAGCTCCATTCTATTGGGAAAAATATAAGCTATCAACGAAGAAAATCCATGGTAAAATGGAAAAGTTATAGGCGATCAAGTAAATACATCCAAGTCGCGCAATGCCTCTGCACGGGTATATTCTATGCATGTTATACCCGTAAATGGGCTTTTATCTACTGCGCTGCCAATGTGCTGCTACTGCAGATGTGTAGGTATTGGTATAACATGCATAGAATATACCCGTGCAGAGGCATTGCGCGACTTGGATGTATTTACTTGATCGCCTATAACTTTTCTATTTTACCATGGATTTTCTTCGTTGATAGCTTATCTTTTTCCCAATAGAATGGAGCTTCACGTAAAGGAGTAAAACCGAAGGTGAAGACATTGGTTTAAAAGATATTGCCTGACAAAGTCAATTTTTTCTTCAAAAAATCGTAAAAAATCGAAAAAATTCAAATTGAATCGTCAATATTTCAGAAACTATAAGAGTTACAGAAAAATGTTGTAGCAGGGATGAAAAGGAAATTTAATTTTCTTTCGTTGAGTGTCACTCCAAGGAAGATAGCTCACTGCGTTAAAGAGGTATACAGGATTAAGTGGAGCCATTGGCCAAATAACGGTAAATTGCCGATATCTCAAAAACCTTCCCATAGAATTAAAAATGAGCCCGATTTTCGGAATCAGCGACCGATTTTACATATAAATAGGATGGTCGCGTTCAGAGTATTTTTTGGCTGTAGAGCAGTGTTATGGGAAGATTCATTGCTTTGCGCCGTAAACCGGTTTTTGTGAATAAAGCAAACAATTGTAATTCTTAGAAATAATGAGAAAATCACACGATTTAGCCAGCAAAACACTCAAGGACGCCAGGAAGAAATGCAATATGTGTATATGACATACCAAAGTTGTTAAGCAATGCATTCCTTTCGAAATTATAATTCCTCGCAATTGAGCCCAGGGGAAAGCAATTCCTTTTTCCAATTCCGGACTTATGAATTGAAATTTTAAGTCACAATTCCGAAAAAGGAATTTCTGCATTCCCAATTCTTTTTCAATTCATTTTTTCAATTCGGTTTTTCCAATTCCATTCCAATTCAAAACTTTATGAGTAGGTACACAAACGGAATCGAAAAAAAAATTGTAGGTAATTCCATTTGAGGAAATGGAAAAGGAATTACAATTCCGGAATGCAAAAAAAAAATGGAATTGAAATTTTAATTAACTCAACCAAAATGAAAAAAAAATTTAGACTAACTTTAGAGCTTTGTATTTCCATGTTGGCCTTATTTTTGTGTAATAGACCTCTGCACAATACCATTTGCCTCTTCTATATTTTCGAATACTCTATGCATTGTACAATTAGTCACAGCACAATTTCAAAGCCGGTTTTGAATATAACCCATACTTTTCATTTGGAATACAAATACTATTTCTATTTGCTCTGTTGGAGCGATTAGTGTACACTATTCGCCACGATAGAATAGAACATAATAATAACCATGTTATGAAGTATTCGCAAAACCTTGTTGCTTCTTTGGTTTGTTTGTTTATTTAATGTGCATATGGCATTAAGGTGGACCAAAAAATAAAAGCCCAACAAACATATGTTCCATTTTTTAATGATTTTCTTGTTCATTAAGGACTTCGAAAAAAATTATGTATCATCACTGATATAAAAGGAGAAAGAAATTTGGAGGCATTTGCACGACCTCTTAATTTTAATATATTAAGGAAAAATTTTAGGTATAGATTTCCGTATTATATTCGCATGAAAATCGGGTTGTTCCGCGAATTTCGGGAGAACTTTATTTCCTTCATAAAACCACCTTAATATGCCAAATAAGTTTCCTAACTAATGCCGAAAAAATCAAAAGAATCGAAGTATTGGTTACCGAGTTATTTTAAAATATATAGAACAGTTGGAAATATGTAGATCGTAAAAAGCTCTGGTTCGAAATTTATTTTAGACATATGGATTCTTGGGCAAAAAAGCTTGAAATTACCCAAATTTTTATAATTGCGATGTGTCCATTAATTTTTTTTGGCCCCTACCAATCGACCCGCCCTAGTGTGTATGCATATGCACATACACACACTCACACTAGCAGCGTAATTTTGCTGAACACAACGTCTAGATCTGTGTTTATGAAAATATGTATGTACATACATATATTTCGATTATATTCGAAGTATTCGCAAGTAGTGTACACTATTTGCAGAACCTTTTTAAGGTCATGTAATTGTCGCTACGAATAAGTAATTGTATTGGTTCTGTTTATGGTTGTGCACTGCTTGCGTTTATTCTAAAACGACAGAAACATGTAGGTACTGTAATTGGACGGCCGCGAATATTTTGTTGGCCGTTTCGAATCCATTCGTGCAGCCTTCTATTGTGTAAACAACTGTATATATATATATATATATATATGTATATTAGGGTGGTCCTTAAAAATGAAATCAGTGATTTTCCCTAGATCGGCAGCGGCACACTTAAAGATACCACATATAAATTTTGGTCCCGTTCGCAGGTTAAGGAGTGTCGCAAAGGGATCAAAAATCATATAACCATATGGGACCCCTGTGCGACAGCCATTAACCGTCCCCGATCAGGACCAAAATTTATATTTGGTATCCTTGAGTACAAGACTGTCGATTTTGGCCATTAGATATACAAAAATTTAATTTAATTTTTTGGTCTTTATATGGTAATCTGAACTTTGACCCCTCTGCGATTCAGCTTAACCGCCGCCGATCGGGACCAAAACTTGAATTTGGTATTTTTGAGTACAGAACAAATCTCCATTGAGTTTTCTGAACTTTGGCCTCTGTGAGACAGCCCTCAACTGTTTCGGAGCTGGATAAAAATCATGTGGCACCTTCGGCTTTATTAGCATTGACCTAGGGAGTGAGGTTGAGGAAGTATGCAATAAAATTTGCCTCCATACATTTGGGGACCACCCTAATGTATATAAATGTAAGCTGCCGTAAGACACCAGCGAGTGGGCGTTAATAACTAGTTCTTTTCGAAGCACAGTGGCCACCTAATCCGATACACATCCATATTTACATATGGCGGTCCATATGTACATTGATACATACATAATATGTATATGCCAAAATATTGAATTAAAGGTGTTCGCAACTGGGAGTGGCGGTGATTTCCTAATAAGATAATTGCATTCATTCTCATATGAATGCACTGACCAACATTTCTTTTGCTTTCCTGAAGTTTATTTTATACCGAATTTGTCATGTCGGTCAACATTCTTTATTGCTTTCTTTGTTTTCTTATAGATGTACATACATACATATATATGTACAAACATATATATACATATGTACACATGTTCCATATCTACTCCAGCCTTTTCCACACACTAGCGCTAATCCATAGATACGGCGCCTACTGTTCCCGTTCAAGATTTTCTTGTACATATGTATGTATAAGCGAAATGAATGAAATCACCTTTTCGTGTGTTTCTGCAAACTGGAGATTGATCGCTTACTGCTTTATATTCTATATATAATTTTATTTAAAAAGTTATAGGTTTTTGCACTTACACTGATTTTATATAGTATACTTTTATCTATTTAAGCAAATATCTATTTCCATTTGGGTGTAACGAAATGAAAAATAAAATAAATAATTCACATACGAAGGCAACACCGTCCGACCCGATGAACTGCACTCGTTGAAGTTTTCGAACAATCTGAGCTAGGGTTGGGCGATATATATCGATATATCAATATATCGATATTTTTAAAATAGTACAGCCGATAATATCGACGATATTTTGAATTACCGTGCATCGATAATCGATAATTTTTTGCCATTTCGAGCCAAATTCGATATTTTTCATACATTTCTGATTCGCTTCGAATTTAACAGCAGAACATTTTTTAAGAAGTGGTATAACCATAATGTCCGGGTGCTTGAATTTACATTACTTTCTTCTTCAAGCAATTCTTAATGATTTTTTATGTTTATACTTCAGGATTCGTAGAATATCTGAGGAGGTCCATAACAAAACGCAATAATTCCACTTTTCAAATATTTTGGTTTTTTAACTAAATCCAAATCTACGCATTAAAACCTATGTAACCATTGCTATAAAACATACCAAAGGTCAATAATTTTACAGTTATTCAACACCAACAAGTAAGGAAGCCTAAGTTCGAGTGGAATCGAACATTAGATACTCAGCTGTATGCTTTCATTGTTTGTTTGCGTTTGATGGAAACACGTGTAGGTACTTTATATAAATCGAGTGCTGCATAAAGTGGGCGTAGCCACGCCCATTTCCTAAATTTTTATCAGTCATCCAACTAAGCTTATGAATATTATTCTTTGTGCAAAATTTCATCCCTTTATGAGTTACAAAGATGTCACGTTACAAATTCCCAAAGGGTGTTCCAGAAGTATCTTTGTTAAAAAGTAGGCGTGGTCATAAACCGATTTCAATAAATTTTTGCGTGTCCATTAACACAAGTTATAAAAGTGTATAAACCAAGTTTCGTCATAATATCTCAATTATTTGTCGAGTTATGAGCTCCGAAATCTCGTTGATTCCTTTGTCTGAAAAGAGGCGGTGCCACGCCCATTTTCCGAAATTTTTCTATTTTTTGTTTCCCATCTATTGTAGAACTCATGTCACAAAATTTCAATGAATTATCTTTATATTTGACAAAGATATCGCTTAAAATGTTTTTATTAGGCCACTTTATGATACCCATATATAAAAGTGGGCGTGGTCGTCAACCCATTTCGCTAAATTTTGAACATGTATTACTACAAGTAGTGAAAGTGTATACACCAAGTTTCGTCATAATATATCGATTATTTGTCGAGTTATGGGCTCAGAAATCTCGTATATTCCTGCTTCTAAGAGGAGGCGGTGCCACGCCCATTTTCCAAAATTTTTGTATTTTTTGTTATATGTCCATAGTTGGACACCTTCCATAAAATTTCAATGATATATCTTTATATTTGACAGAGATATCGCTTAAAATGTTTTTATTAGGTCACTTTATAAGACCCATATATAAAAGTGGGCGTGGTCGTCAACCGATTTTGGCAATTTTTCGTCAAAACATTTGCCTAAGTAAGTATATCACGCCTACCAAAATTCATCGATATATCTTCAACGGTTTCTGAGTTATGACTCATAAAACTTTCAATGTTTGCCCCTTAATAAGTGGGCGTGGCACCGCCCATTTTCCAAAATTTCATCATATTTCTTCATAAGGACCTGAGCTCAATACGTGTGTGAAATTTTATCACTCTAGCTCTATTAGTGACTGAGATACAAAATTTCCGATTTTTACTATATAGGGGAGGTGGGCGTGGTCATGGTCCGATTTCGCCCATTTTCAATACCATCCGTTCCTGTCTTGATACCAACTTACATTTCAAATTTCATCAAAATATCTCAATTTTTGCGCGAGTTATCGTGCGTACAGACGGACAGACGGACGGACGGACGGACGGACGGACATGGCTCAATCGATTTCTCTTTTCACCCTGATCATTTTGATATATATAAGTCTATATCTATCTCGATTATTTCATTCTGTTACAATCCACCGTTAGGAAATCAAAACTATAATACTCTGTGTACTAGTACAGCTGAGTATAAAAATATTAGTTCAGACCAAAATGAAACATTTCCATATCTATGCAATTAAATTAATTTTATTTTTATGGTTGTTAGAAATATTCTTTGATTAAACTACCTTTGTGAATAACTACTTTGCATTTAATATTGTAAACACATTTGCTAATTCTTTTTATGCTAAATATTTTGAGAAAACTTTGGCGAACAGTGGTCCAAAATATCTGAGTTGGAGTATTATACCAAGATATTTTTAGATCAGTAGGGAAATAGTGCCAATGGAACAGATGATATAACTTTATGTGATTGTTTGGAGGACACTGCAATGAAAGTGTAATATAATGTGAATTTATTGTAATACTTGTATGTTAATATAGTGATTTAAATGCAATAAAAACCGTTGATATAAAACAGTTTTTAATTTTCCTTAGAATACGTATAAGCAATTAAAGTCAAAAAAAATTATTTAAAGCAAAAAGCCAAAATTCCGAACCTAGTTTATATCAAAACGCAACATTTCCATACATGTTCAGAACAAAATGAAATAAATACTATTGGACGGACCAAAACGCAACATTTCCATTTTTTTAATCTAAATAACTTAAAAACTAATTGCCAGATAAAAATTTTTTTTTTCTGATTTGTATTGTTTTTAGATAACTATTAAACTACAACAACAGTTTAAAAAAAATATATATCCTATTGACTTAAATTAGTTTTTTTCGTTTATCCAAAAAAAAATTTTTGGTGGAATTATTGCGTTTTGTTATGGACCTCCTCATCTGTAGATCCATCCAACTTTAACAACAAATATCTAGTAAACTATAAGTCTGCGGCAAGTTTGGATTCCAGTTTTGAGATCTGTGAGAACACCTCTAGCCCCGTGAAGAAGTGGTTTTTCGCGGGACGTGGTTCCTTAATGTGAAGCCAGCCCTTTCGATATATTGATATATCGATGTTTTTACACGGCATAAATCGATGTTTTTTTAAATATCGATACAATATATATCGATATATTTTTCCAATTTGCCCATCCCTAATCTGAGCGATCTCAAACGAGCTGCAAATTCCGTGTCCAAACACAGCAACTCTGCCGCGAAATTATCCAACGATTCTCTTTTGTGCCGCTGTTCTGTCTTCCATTTGTCCAAACACATCAACTCGTCGCTGGCTAACTTTTGTTCATTATGCTTTGTTCTGGCATTCTTCGAACGCTCTGATTGGTCACTGGCGATAAGAATTGCTGCACAAAGCGTGTTGTCCGAGCACCGACGACTTGGTGCCCCCCTCCTTTCCTCGTCGCCTTCTCACCAACAAACGAACAAAAGCAGCGGGTTGCTCAACTTCGTGTCTCCGTGTTTGGACGTCGACAAACGAGCAGGCTGAATTCCGAAGTTTCGAAATATCTGTCAGATACTTTCCGCATTGTTGCATTTTATTTTATTTAGGCCTCTATTAGGGGCATTTCAGTTATTACATCTGGGTCTGGGTTAAGATAAATTTTTACTGAAACAATCCGGCTCATAATGAAAATTGGCTGCACTTGAAAAAAACTAAAAAGAAGAAGAAACATATACAACATATACCCAGCAGTAAAATTCTGAAATGAATCCTTTATGAATCACTGATGAAATTTATCATGAGGAGGCATCAGTGAATACTTTCATATAAAGGCTGCTGAATTTTTTCAAATAAATGGTTTGCTTTCCTCATGCCTATATGACTCCGTTCGGAGCCGGCATAAAACTGTCCAATGGTAGGAAAAACAAAAGGAGCACACCTCGAATTGGGAGAGAAGCTCGGCCATAAAATTCGTCAGAGTTATAATAGCGCAAAAACAATTCTTCTGTACATTGAAAAGAGACAAATACTCCCTCAAAAACAATTTTATTGACTTTAAACCAGGGACCGTAACGATTATCATTTTTATAAAAAAAATCATTTTTAATCGTTATATGTAATTTGATTTTTATTTTTTCGATGAAATTTGATCGATGTTTTATGATTTTTATTTTTTCGATCAAAAATAATTGTTATTACTGGATTTAAATTTTTCCGATGAAACTTGATCGATATTTTATGATTTTTATTTTTTCGATCAAAAATAATTTTTATTATTGGATTTAAATTTTTCCGATCATAATAAACTCTAAAAACTTGTTCTTTTTTGCAAATTTTGTTCTCAAATAGAACTGGGCCAATGTTGGCACAATCGTCAACTTCAAGCCATCAAATATAGGATTCACTAACGTTTGAAAAAGTTTACTATGATCGGAGAAAAAATAAAAAAATATTGATTAAAGTTGATCGGAAAAATTTAAATCCAATTATAACAATTATTTTTGATCGAAAAAGTAAAAATCATAAAATATCGATCAAGTTTCATCGGAAAAATTTAAATCCAATAATAAAAATTATTTTTGATCGAAAAAATAAAAATCGTAAATAATGGTTATTTAAAAATTTAAAAAATAAAAATCTTTAGAATAAAGATGAGCTCATATTTGGGTAGAATGTGCTAAAATCATTGTATCGGCATACTTGCATTTTATTGTTAACGAAGTTTTCATAATGATTTTTTCATCCGAAGAAATGAAAATAACGATTAAAATCGGTCCCTGCTTTAAACTTCAAACTAAATGAAAATAACGATTTCAAAAATTATCTTTTTGGAAATTTGAATTTAAATTACTGAAATAAATTATGAAACTCAAATGGCGGGATAGCTATGTATTCCATGTTATAAGGAGAAGCCAGTGCGCAGTATAACTTTTCTTCCGGACTTGTTCTTTCCCCTTACGGCCAAAGCAGAAGCTTACAAGAGGCAAATTTGAAATTTGTATTTCCATATATTTTTTATTTTAAATATAATTTGTTTTATAGTTGTCAAATTGAAAACTTTGTCAGAAAAGCTGCCGAATTTCAAAAAACCTACCGAAATACAAGCTGGCTCGTTGGTTTTTAACCGCCTAGATGGTATTTCGTTTGGTTTTTTCAATATAGCTTGCTCGCTTGCACCAACGCAAAACGATAGTGATGAATATTCAACAAAGAATCATCAATGATCATTTAGAAGTGAAACAAATTTACTGCAGGGTATATCTATATATATGTATACATACACAAATGTCAATTTTCAGTTCTGCCAAATCAAAAAAGCACTGTGCTGCCAAATCAGCACGGAAAAAACAAATCGAACAGGGCGGATCAAGGCTAATTTATAGAAGGTTAACCTACTAAACGGCTGATTGCAAACTTTTTTCTATTTTTTTTTATTCATATTGTGATGCTTATGTCAAACTTATGTCAATTTTGATCTTGACGCAATATGATTTCTACAATGATATGATATGACAGAAGCATCACAGAATACACAAACAATTTACATGGAGTGTGTATGTATGTATGTCCGAATATAGTACTGCAAAAACCTTCTATAATTGAACCATGGGGCGGATCAAAAATTGAACCAGCAATTTATCTGGTTTAATCGAGTTGAAATCTTTGTTGTTGCATTTACGTGCAAAAATTTTTATCTGGGTTAGGATCACCGTATGTGAAACACGGCTATTGTTTAAAAACGGTATCCAGGGGTAAATTTGGGTTTAGAAAAAATATTAAAATACATATGATATAAGTAAATTTTATCTTAAAGTGCTTAATTAGTGCGTTTCTAAAAATACTTTTAAACAGAAGTGTACATGATCCAATTAACAGGTCGGTCCATGATACATACACAGAAACATGCCGTGAGCTGAATGTCAAACGGAATGTCAAAACTGAAAGCAGAATGAAATAATTTGACATTCACCTCACGAGCGAATGATGGAGAAACTCAGAGATCGAAGTATTTGACCAATAGTAAACACGAATGTATGTATAGAATATTCAGAAGAAGAGAAATTGGATAGCTGTTGAAGAAGAAGAAGTCAGCTGATCTAAAGAGTCGACCTGTATAGGTGGACCCTGGAGGTGTAGATACTTATTATAAGAGTAAAAATAAAAGTCTAAAAATAATTATATTATTTCAATAATATTTGTTTCTGATATATTTGTTTTAAGCATATATATAATACTTCTATATTGCTAGTATTCACTTGTTTTGTTCGTCAAACATCACAGTAACGATATACTGTTAGAAAGGGAAGCAAGATTCCATGGGCGCCGTTAAACTTTTGTTTCCAAAAACAAGGGGAACCACAGAAAAATGTTGATACTATGAAATAGGTATTTTATTTAACAAAGATAAGTCCGAATTTTATTAATTTGTACATATGTATGTACATATATATGTGTATACTTACCCAAGAAACATTTTAGTTGGAAATTGATTTGAGGTCGAATGGATATTCAACTCGTTTCCCAATTTCAAATTAGATTCAAATGAAAAAATATTACTTACTAATAATTTTACTTGTGCATATTGGGTATACATACATGAATAAAATGAAATAAAAATGAAATTCCAAAGAGCGTTCATTGGACGTTCACGAGCATGTAGGTATGCACGTTATTTGGTTGTGAAATACGTTGAAATAATAAATACATTATTTTGTTTTCGAAAGATTGGCATTTCATTGTTTAATCTACTGCTTTGTGTTTTTATAACGATCATGAAAATTTTATATGAAGGGAATAACGACCCCTTTTAAACCCCCTTCTGTTTTTTTTTGTAATGCTACTACAATTTTACAAATGTGTATGTGACATATATTCACATACACGACTTTTGCTTGTGTTGACGCATGCGCACAAATTACATATGCAGTCAGAACCGAGTTCATGAATAGCGTAACTGAAACACATTGATTAGATAGATTGTTAGCAATATAGAAGTATTACATATATGGTTTTAAGTCTTTTTATAAAGGCCCTTGGCCACTTAAAATCTGGAATGTCAAGCAGTGTATATGCGTGAGTGTCAGGTGATTGACGTAAATATCTAAAAGTTTTGATTATCATAAACGCGAGCCCGACAAAAAAAAAACGTATAGCACGAGGACTGCCGAAACAAACACAAAAAAAAACACTCACACATAAACACTGCTTGACATGCCAGATTGTAAGTTGCCAAGGGCCTTAATTTTTATAAATGAGAAATTTTGTTTTATATGCAAATATGAAAAATGCATCTTCATTGAGACAAATTTCAAAAGTCTTTAAGTGATTACTAGGGCAACCAAATATATGCAATGTCATATTTTTTCTGATTCGTTTTATTGAAAAACTTTTAATTTATAAATTTGTTTCTAGAGAAAAGCAAGTGGTTGACGTATATTTTTTAGAGCATATTTTAGCATATTTTAATAATGACAGAATATTTTACTTGTAAATGCATATTTTGTCATATTTTACATCTTTGAGGAAAATCATAGGCCCAGTTTCACCAACCGGTCTGGGCTAACTTAAGTCAAAACTTAGTTTTGGCTTTAGTCACGTAGGTGAATCCGGGCCATATTATTTCTGCTAAGTTATAAAAAAAAATTTCAGAACTAGTGCGCAAAAATGCAACCATGTCCCGGACATCTTTCGATTTAATTATCGAACTATCGAAACATTAGGTCTGTTCAATAAACGCACTAGAGTACTCTAGTGCAGAAAAAAGCGCTCGTTGAACATTTTTTTGCACTAAACTGTTCAGAACTCAGTTTTTTGAGTTGAGTTAGTATCGACCTCTCAAGAGACGCAAAAGTTCCATATAAAATGACGTACAAGAAATGCTCAAGAAATTTTTCTTGTGAAACTTTTTTGAGCGAGTATCGACCTCTCAAGAAATTTAATACACTTTTTTAATACTATTTTTCAACGTTATGCGAACACAGCAACACAGGTTTTGCCAAGAAATATATCATCGAGCATTTATTTCTTAAAGAAATTTTGACGTCTGTTGGCTTTTGTTACATGTTGATAAAAATGGTGGTGAAAATGGAAAAATTAATCAGAAAAAATATAGTGTACAATTTTTGTAATGACGCAAAGCGGAAGTTGACATCAATTTCTTACATCTACTTCCATTCCAGCCATCAATATACCACAGTTTAGCAGTAACATAAGGTCATCCTCGTCGCTTTCGATGATTTCCTAAAATAACAACAAAATAAAACTATTGAAAACAAATATTTAAAGCTTTTATTTAATGTTTTTTAGGAACTTATCAATTTCTCATGTTTACAAAATGGTTTATTTTGTTTACGTTTTTGATGATCTTTTTCGTTTCACTTGGTATTCTCGGTGGAATAATAAACGTCAAAATTTCTTGCCTACTACTATTTTTCACTCAAGAAATAAAGCTAAAAATTTCTTGAGCTGTTTCTTGAGAAGTCGATACATGGTCGATACCAGCCTTTAGCACCAACTTACACTTTACTGCACTAAACTACACCACCTTCATAGCTAGTGTAAGTTTGTGCAGCATATGAAAACAGCTGTGTTTAATAGTTAAGGCGGCAAAATAATAGAAAACCAAAAGTAAATTTAAAAAAAATTAAAGCGTGAATAACGGGTATTCATGAACATTGATGTGTAAACAGTTTCGAAATCGGATATTTATTCCCTTTTCCTTATTCCCTTTTTCCTGGTTTTCTATGGATTAAAAGGCGACTATAGTTTTTGTAATCTTTTGTTGTCATTGTGACTGCTACTATTTTGTTGTTTTTGTTTGTTTTGGTTTTTGGTTTTTGACTTTTGATTTTTTATGTTGTTTTATTTTGTATTGCTCAGAAACATGCAAGATCATCCGAGTCCATGTTTGACCCACAAATATTGCTCAGAAACATTCAAGGATCATCCGGGTGCTCCTTTTGACCCATATCTGGAGACCCGGCCTAGGGGTCACAATGAAAACAGCTTCATATCGAAGTCCTGCTCAAAACCTTTCATTTGATACCAATATTGCTCAGGAACATTCAAGGATCATCCGGGTGCTCCTTTTGACCCATATCTTGAGACCAGGCCTAGGGGTCACAATGAAAAGAGCTTCATATCGAAGTCCTGCTCAAAACCTTTCATTTGATACCAATATTGCTGAGAAACATTCAAGGATCATCCGGGTCCTCGTTTTGACCCATATCTGGAGACCCGGCCTAGGTGTCACAATGAATAGAGCTTCATATCGAAGTCCTGCTCAAAACCTTTCATTCGATACCAATATTGCTCAGAAAAATTCAAGGATCATCCGGGTCCTCCTTTTGACCCATATCTTGAGGCCCGGCCTAGGGGTCACAATGAAAAGAGCTTCATATCGAAGTCCTGCTCAAAAACTTTCATTCGATACCAATATTGCTCAGAAACATTCAAGGATCATCCGGGTCCTCCTTGTGACCCATATCTTGAGACCCGGCCTAGGGGTCACAATGAAAAGAGCTTCATATCAAAGTCCTGCTCAAAACCTTTCATTTGATACCAATATTGCATAGAAAATTAGATAAGTAGATGTAGGTGTACATATCCATACATTTGCATACATGTTCAAACAGGTTGGTCCTTTTTATTTTGCCTATTTGTCGCATTGTTGCAGAAAACAACAACAAAAACAACTTCACTTCGCTTCGTTGCTGTTGTTGTTGATATTTGCATTTGCACGGCTATGCATGCAAGCATTTGTAAGTACATGTCTATCTACCTACCTACCACTGACAATGCCAAGCGATTCACACGGACGCAGCAGTGCACTAACACAAAGGTCATTTACGTTTACGCGTAAACTTTACCTGTTTTTCGAAATCACTCGTAGCTACAGCAAAGATGTTTACACATCAAAATATGGGGTTTTCTTCTCTGTATGGCAGATTATATTCATTGCGTGGACAAAGTCAAATGGGTAGGCAACCAAACGATATTGCTCATACATTTTTTGAAGGAGCACAAACCGCAATTGGGAAAAGTTTACGAGTGAAAACAAAGCAACGAATTTGGCAAGTTATCCGATCAAAAATGGAAAATTTGTGGATAAATTTGCCGAGCACAACAACAAAATACACGTCTTGTCAAATTTGGAGCTTCGGCAAATTTCTCATACCCCAACCCGTGATATTTGATATCATGAAAAAAATATCACGGGAAATGCAACCATGTTATTACATTCACAATAGTCTTCTATTAGAAGTGAGTTAAAATTAATGTTTCTACATAGTTCTTTTTTTAATTATTTTATTTTATTCAGATAAAAAATTAATTAATTCGAAATTGAAGCAAGCAAAGCAAAGCGACAACAGTCGTATAAAGAGTGGAAAGAATATGACTAACATGCTAGTTCACAATGAACTCAGTTAGAATTTTATTTTCTTAAAGGTGCGCTCTCTCTGTGTGCAAATTTCTCAAGATAACATGATGTCTCGGCAAAAATATTAGACACAGAGAACAACCTTATACATTTATGTATGTACATATGCAAATTCTTACAGATAATGCCAAAAGCTAAACAAACTATTTCGGGAAAGCTGAAGCAGTTCGTTAAGGAATTTTCCGATCTTCAAACTGACGGTGAGGTGCTGATTTGCAAGTTATGCAGCAAGACCGTATCATTCAAGAAAACATTTCTTGTAAAGCAGCATGTGCAGAGTGAAAAGCACATCAAACTCAAACGATCACTAAATTTGCCACAATCACAAAGCTTTGTAGCGAATAGCTTGACACCGTCATATGTCGAATTCGCAAAGGATTTGTGTAAAGCATTTGTATGTGCAGATATACATATATAAAATAAGTAACATAAATCTACACCATTTCCAGATGGATTTTAGAAAGCGTTAACTGGATTTTAGAAACGACAATTGGATTTTAGAAATGTCAATTGGATTTTAGAAAGGGGAAATTGGATTTTAGAAATGTCAGTTGGATTTTCGAAAGCGTGAATTGGATTTCAGAATGTGCGTGTAAAATAAATTTTACACAGAATTTTTCCAATAGAAATTCTTTATTGCGTATGAAATTATAATGTACATATACGTAATTATATAAATTTTCGAAAATCCAATTTACGGTTTCTAAAGTCCAATTTCCCTTTTCTAAAATCCAATTGGCATTTCTAAAATCCAATTTTCCCTTTCTAAAATCCAATTGACATTTCTAAAATCCAATTTCCCCTTTCTAAAATCCAATTTACATTTCTAAAATCCAATTTCCCCTTTCTAAAATCCAATTGACAATTCTAAAATCCAATTTCCCCTTTCTAAAATCCAGTTGACGCTTTCTAAAATCCATCTGGAAATGGTGTAGTGCAGTTTTTTGAAAAATGGGTTTCCCAGAAAATACCATGTGAGACAAGCCTTCGAACTACTTATGTTAAGCAACTATATAGCAATACTATGGAAAAGATACAATCACTATTAAAAGACCACTTTATTTGGATTGCGATTGATGATACTACAGATTCTGCAGGTTGATATGTGGCAAATGTTATAGTCGGAATTTTACATGAAAACTTTGATATATCTAAGCAAAGTTTCTTTTGAACGTTGCAGTATTGGAAGCTGAAAATGAAAAAACAATTGCTCGGCTTTTCGATGAATCTGTAAAACTTTTGGGAGAAGGCTTCAATAGAGATTATATTCTTTTATTTCTAACAGACGCCGCACCATATTTTTAGGTGGTGAAAAAGTATGGAACATATTACTGTGGCGTCAATTTAACGAAAATTTTCCCGAATTTGTTACAGAAACGCACTTCCGATGTCTTGTGCATTTTTGCAATTTTCTGAGGCATATTTTTGATTTATATGTCATATTTTATTGGCATATTTTGCCTTTTTTGTGGCATGTTTTAATTTTTTTGAAGCATATTTTTGGTTTCCCTAGTGATTACTATACGTAACAAATTGTTTTTTATATCTTTGATAAAAATCAACCATACAATTTCAAATTGAAAATTTTGCCATCAAGAAAAAATATTGACAAAAACTTTTATGAAGGAAATTTATGAGACGTTTTTATCATTTTACAATTAAATAATAATTATTATACAGCTCTGCTTTTAAATTCACTCAAACCCACATAAGAAAAGTACAAAGTAAAAGCGATTTATACCCTCCTGAAATAAAATCGAAAAACAAACGTACAAACCATGGAATGCTTCTTTAACTCAACTGCTACCCAAAAGTTGGCAACTGTTGAGATCAGTGGCGTAGTAACGGGGGGGGTTTTGGGGACAAAACCCCCCCCGAAAGATTCGTTTTGTATAAAATTGATCTGACCATAAAACCATCTTTAACTAAGAGATGCTTTATTAGCATACATTTCTTTTTCAGGAAAAAATCAATGAGAATAGTAAGTTTCGAAATTGGTAATTCGAAATTGGTAATTCGAAATTTAGCGCTTTTTCATGAAGTATTATTTATAATTGTAGAATTTGTTGAGCCGTAGGAAAGTGCAAGAACCGTAGGAATTTTACCACAATTTACATTCTTTGTACTCATATTCGCTCTTTAGTGGTAAATTTCCTACGGCTCAACAAACGGTACAATTATTATACGGTATTGCTGTTATTAACATGATAATTACAGAAAAGTAACGCCAAAAATGTCAATAAAAAATTGGATAAGAAATTAAACTGGTGAAGATAGGCTGAGCGGACTTGCCCTAATGAGTATTAACAGAAAAATCGATGTCACAGTGGAAGAAGTTATTCACAGATTGGCACAAAAACATATGTAGAGAAATCAATCTGCGATTTCAATAAATTGAATTATATTAATTAATGGAATTTAATGTAATTATTTTTTCCAAAACGCGTGGAGGGATTTTGACGAAGTTTACACACCAGCTGAGTTCGTTGCCCTAGATGGTTTATATGCATATTTTTTTCAAATCCGGAAGTCGGTTCCCTAGATATAGTAGGTCAAAAGGTCAAAACGTGGACCCGGTTTTCCCCTGAATATTTTTGTACGATATTGGTATCAAATGAAAGGTATTGATGAGGACTTCGACATAGAACTATTCTATTTGTGATGCCTAGGCCGGGTCTCCAGATATGTGTCAAACTGTGGACCCGGATGACTCTAGAATGTTTCTGAACGATATTGGTATCAAATGAAAGGTACTGGAGAGGACTTCGACACAGAACTATTATATTGTGATATATAAACCGGGTCCCCAAATATGGGTCAAAACGTCGACCCGGATAACCCCGGAAAATTTCTCAGCGATATTGGTATCAAATGAAAGGTATTTAGCAGGGATTTTACATAGAGATGAACTCATTATGATTTCTAGGTCAGGTCCCCAGATTAGGGTCAAAACGTGGACTCGGATGGCCTCGGAAAATTTCTTAGCGATATTGGTTTCAAATGAAAGGTGTTTATCGTGGATTTTACATAGAGACGAACTCATTACGTTTCCTAGGTCGGGTCCCAAGATGTGGTTCAACACGTGGACCCGGATAACACCGGGATATTTCTTAGATATATTGGTACCAAATAAACAGTGTTGAGCAGGGTCTTTACATCGAGATGAACTCATTGTGATCCCTAGGTCAGATCTTCTGATTTGGGTCAAAACGTGGACCTGTATGGCCCCGGAAAACTTCCTAGCGATATTGGTATTAAATGAAGGGTGTTGAACAGGGATTTTACATAGAAATGAACTCATTACGATTCATACGTCGGATCCCAAGATGTGGGTCAATATGTGGACCCGGTTAACACCGGGATATTTCTCAGGGATATTGGTACCAAATGAAAGGTGTTGAGCAAGACTCTTATGTAGAGCCGTACCCATTATTATTTCTTGGTGAAGTCCCCAGATATGGATAAAAACGTGCAGCAGGGCTTTCACATAGAGCTGTACTCATTTCGGTTCCTACGTCGGATCCCCGGATATGGGCAAAACGTAGACCCGGATGACACCGGTATATTTCTCACTGATATTGGTATCATATGAAATGTGTTGATCAGGAATTTTATATCGATCCGTACCAATTATGATTCCTAGGTCAAGGCGCCAGATGTCCGTAAATACGTGGACCTGGATAACCGCGGGATGCTGCTGAGAAATACTGATATAAAATGAAAGGTATTGACCAGTGCTGCTGCATAGAGCTCTTTTCATGGTGATTCTTAGGCCGGTACCTAATAATGGGTAAAAGAATGGACCCGGATGCCACGGAATGTTTTTAAGCAACGATGATATCAAATGAGAATTGGAATGCAGGACTATGTAAACTTTTTAAAATATCAATTTTTTCCTTCACTTTTTAAACTTATCTGACTTTTTCTGAGGTCTGCAGCCCGTGGTAAGTTCGGCTTCTAGATACTTCCAACTTATTTTAAAGTGTGCCGTTTTCCACTTCAAATGCCTATAATAGGAAGTGAGCTAAAGCAAAGCTTGGCCGGGTACAGCTAGTGTTAGTATAAACTATAATGGGAATAAATATGCAATGTATAAGAGTATCTGAACTTGAGATTTTAGTTAATGTCTGTCAAAATGGAATATTAGAAAACTAAATTATATAAGAAAATTATTATTTATAACCGTAGATTTCCAGAAGAGAATATGTGACTTACTTTTGAAGTATAGTTAAAGGCCCTTGGCAACTGACAATCTGGCATGTCAAGCAGTGTGTATATGTGAGTTTTTTGTGTGTGTTAGTGCAATCGGCAGTCATCGTGCTACACGTTCTTGTTGCCGGGCTCGCGTTGATGAGAATCAAAACTTACATATTTGCGTCAATCACCCACACTCACACATATAAACTGCTTGACAGTCCAGATTTTAAGTGGCCAAGGGCCTTAAGAGTTTGATATATGTATAATAAGCGATATTTGTGTACTAAATTGTTAGATTATAGTCTGAAAAATTACATTTTCATCATTTGTAAAAAATTGTAGTTTTTTGATATTTTTTATTTTAATTTTTGGTAAATTTTTTACATTGGCTGTGACCCCCCCCGAAAAATTCTCTTACTACGCCACTGGTTGAGATCAACAGTTGCGGAGCAGCGTTGTCTTAGAAACTTACACAATGTCATGGAAACAGGTATGTAAAAGAATTTGACAGGACAACACACGGAAATGCTAGTGGGCGTGTGTTAGTGCAACTCTAATAGTCCAACTCTAATGTACCGTATGCGAATGCGTGTGCGTATGCGCATCTAAACGTTTTCTTGCGTGCGGCCCTGACTGCTCCAGTGTATGCGCAAGGTTGCGTCTGTCAATTACACTACATACATATATACAATGCCCGACATTTTTAGTTTTGAAAATACATATTTTACCAATTCGCGAAAGATTCAATAAAATGTATAATGGATGACGCTTTAGAATTGATATTAATTATGATAGGAAGTATTATTGCCGTATATACGGAATACCTTAAAATTATAAAAAAAAGACATACCACTCGGGTACGTGATTTGTAATTGGAAAGGAAGTTAGTGTTTTTTTTTTTTTAATTTGATGAAAACCCGTGAAGTGGATCAATTCCACATTAATAATAATATAATAATAATAATAATACACTGGCGCTATTATAACTCTGACGAGTTTAATGACCGAGCTTCTCTCCCAATTCGAAAATTGCTCCTTTTGTTTTTCCTAATTGGGTGGACCTACAGTTTTGTGCCGGCTCCGAAAGGCGAATGCATTTTTTGTGAGAAGCTTTTTTATGGCAGAAATACACTCGGAGGGTATGCCGCCCACTTCCGAAAGATAACCGCTATTTCTAAAAACCCAATAATTGGGTTTTAATTAATTAGAAAAAAATTTTTTTTGGAGTTTGTCCGGACGGGGGTTAGAACCCGAGACCTCTGGTATAGCAGGCGAGCACTCTACCCATTGCACCTCAGCGGCCACATTGCCAAATTGCTATCCGTTGATTTTTATGTATTGTAAGAATTACAGTTTCTTTGCCTTAAAATATAAGAGTGAAAATTTTGGTAAATACAAATATGTATGTATATGCACAACCTCTGAAGTCTGGTGTTCTGTTATACGAGTACCAAGGCGAAAACTCCCTATTCAAAAGAATACCCATTTCACTTAATTATTTTTTTACAGTTAAACTTATTAAAGTTTCAATTATGTATTTACAGACGGGTAACTACATATGTATATGTAATTTAAATTCATGTATGTACATACTATGTACATGGGTATGCAGATAGTAATTAACATATAATTAATATTAACCATCTCTAAATATATTTAAAACCCCTTTTAATTAACATTTCTGCTGGCAAACAAATTTTCACTACTTCACTTTAAATCAATTTAACGAAATTTTTACCCAATATTGGCTGCGACACGCATAGAAAACGCATAGAAGTAGAAAATTTTCAACTTAGCTGCGTTCGAATGCGTGTTCGAAATCATCTTCGAATTTTCTATGCGTGTGGTGCATTTACATCCGTGCCACTGGAGTTTGCCTCATTTAAACACAGGTATGCAACACGGCTGTCAGTGACACGCACACGCATACGCATCTGCATACGGTTCATTAGAGTTGCACTATAATAGTCCAACTCTAATGTACCGTATGCGAATGCGTGTGCGTATGCGCATCTAAACGTTTTCTTGCGTGCGGCCCTGGCTGCTCCAGTGTATGCGTATGGTTGCGTCTGTCAATTACACTACATACATACATATATACAATTTCCGCCGTTGTTATTTTTGAAAATATGTACATATTTTACCAATTCGCGAAAGATTCAATGAAATGTATAATGAATGAGGATTTAGAATTGATATTAATTATGATAGGAAGTATTATTACCGTATATACGGAATACGTTAAAATTATTAAAAAAAAAACGTACCATTCAGGAACGTGACGAGTTTAATGACTGAGCTTCTCTCCCTATTCAAGAAGTGCTCCTTTTGTTTTTCCTAATTGGGTGGACCTACAGTTTTATGCCGGCTGCGAACGGCGAATGCATTTTTTGTGAGAAGCTTTTTCATAGCAGAAATACACTCGGAGGGTATGCCGCCCACTGCCGAAATTTGACCGCTATTTCTAAAAACCCAATAATTGGGTTTTAATTAATTAGAAAAATTTTTTTTTGGAGTTTGTCTGGACTGGGGTTAGAACCCGAGGCCTCTGGTATAGCAGACGAGCACTCTACCCATTGCACCACAGCGGCCATATTGCCAAATTGCTATCCGTTGATTTTTATGTATTGTAAGAATTACAGTTTCTTTGCCTTAAAATATAAGACTGAAAATTTTGGTTAATACAAATATGTATATGCACAACCTCTGAAATCTGGTGTTCTGTTATACCAAGGCGAAAACTCCCTATTCAAAAGAATACTCACTTCACTTAATTATTTTTTTACAGTTAAACTTATTTAAGTTTCAATTATGTATTTACACACGGGTAACTACATATGTATATGTAATTTAAATTCATGTACTAAATATGTACATGGGTATTCAGATAGCAATTAACATATAATTAATATTAACCATCTCTAAATATATTTAAACCCCCTTTTAATTAACATTTCTGCTGGCAAACACATTTTCACTACTTCACTTTAAATCAATTTAACGAAGTATTTACCAAAAAATATGTATACCGATGTAGCAACCAACCTAATATTGGCTGCAACACGCATAGAAAACGCATAGAAGTTGAAAATTTTCAACTTAGCTGCGTTCGAATGCGTGTTCGAAATAATCTTCGAATTTTCTATGCGTGTGGTGCATTTACATCCGTGCCACTGGAGTTTGCCTCATTTAAACACAGGTATGCAACACGGCTGTCAGTGACACGCACACGCATACGCATCTGCATACGGTTCATTAGAGTTGCACTATAATGAACCGTATGCAGATGCGTATGCGTGTGCGTGTCACTGACAGCCGTGTTGCATACCTGTGTTTAAATGAGGCAAACTCCAGTGGCACGGATGTAAATGCACCACACGCATAGAAAATTCGAAGATGATTTCGAACACGCATTCGAATGCAGCTAAGTTGAAAATTTTCTACTTCTATGCGTTTCGCAACCAATATTAAGTTGGTTGCTACATCGGTATACATATTTTTTGGTAAAAATTTCGTTAAATTGATTTAAAATGAAGTAGTGAAAGTTTGTTTGCCAGCAGAAAAGTTAATTAAATGGGGTTTTAATATATTTAGAAATGGTTAATAATTATTAACTAGTATCGCCGGTGGTCGAAATTCGACCATGCAATTTATTTTTTTAACTTTGTATTGGTACAAAAATTATTCCTTTTCGCGGAGATAAGCAACACTTTCCAAATTCCAGTTGTACCGCAACACTGATTTGCCCTTTTGATCACGGTCCGACGCGAAATCATGGTCAAAATCAAGGCAGATCTAGGAAGGTAGGCCCGGTGGTGAGCGCTTTTAAATTAAAGCGACTCTTCAACTGTACGATATTTGTAAACACGTTTACGATATCTATTTATCTTAACTTAAAATTTTATTTATTAATTATAAAGAAATTAAATAATTTATAGACAAAATTATATGCCTATGCACTGCTCCTGACTCATACGAACACATCCATATCAATTTTATGTGGATATGAGTATGTTAAATGTGCAAAACAGCCTGGCAATTGTTTGTATGGGAAAAATGTTAGCCTATTAATATATAGATAGTGGGCACATTTGCCAACGAAGCAAAAACGAAGTAAATCAAAAATGGTACAAAACTAAAAACTTTATTTATTAATTATAAAGAAATTAAATAATTTATAGAAAAAATTATATGCCTATGCACTGCTCTTGACCCATACGAACACATCCATATCAATTTTATGTGGATATGAGTATGTTAAATGTGCTAAACAGCCTGGCAATTGTTTGTATGGGAAAAATGTTAGCCTATTAATATATAGATAGTGGGCACATTTGCCAACGAAGCAAAAACGAAGTAAATCAAAAATGGTACAAAACTAAAAACTTTATTTATTAATTATAAAGAAATTAAATAATTTATAGAAAAAATTATATGCCTATGCACTGCTCCTGACTCATACGAACACATCCATATCAATTTTATGTGGATATGGGTATGTTAAATGTGCTATACAGCCTGGCAATTGTTTGTATGGGAAAAATGTTAGCCTATTAATATATAGATTATATGTTAATTACTATCTGCATATCCATGTACATAGTACACGAATTTAAATTACATATACATAAGTAGTTACCCGTGTGCAAATACACAATTGAAACTTAAATAAGTTCAACTGTAAAAAAATAATTAAGTGAAATGAGTATTCTTTTGAATAGGGAGTTTTCAGATTTCAGAGGTTGTGCATATATTTGTGTAAACCAAAATTTTCAAAATCTGATATTTTACGGCAAAGCAACTGTAATTCTTACAATACATAAAAATCGACGGATAGCAATTTTGCAATGTGGCCGCTGTGGTGCAATGGGTAGAGTACTCGCCTGCTATACCAGAGGTCTCGGACTCTAACCCCCGTCCGGACAAACTCCAAAAAAAAATTTTTTCTAATTAATTAAAACCCAATTATTGGGTTTTTAGAAATAGCGGTTACCTTTCGGCAGTGAGCGGCTTACCCTCCGAGTATATATCTGCCATGAAAAAGCTTCTCACAAAAAATGCCTTCGCCGTTCGGAGCCGGCACAAAACTGTAGGTCCATCCAATTAGGAAAAACAACAGGAGCACTTCTCGAATTGGGAGAGAAGCTCGGTCATTAAACACGTCATAGTTATAATAGCGCCAGTGTATTATTATTATAATATTATTAATTTGAAATTGATCCACTTCACGGGTTTTCATCAAATTAAAAAAAAAAACACAACTTCCCTAAAAGGTTACGCGAAAATAACCTTTATCTTGTTTTGGTCCTTACGCCCTTATTTTACAAACCGCCGTGACTCGTTGCGTCGCAGTCACTCACGTTCACTCACTTTCACCTTCACCTAAAAGTTGGTATTTTATAAGCTTTTACGTTTTCTCGATCGCTCCGTTGCGTAGTCACGACGATTGTCAAACGCTTTACGTAGCCTATTTACCACTTTTCTGGATTTCTTCATTTCCTTAAGCCTATATGACACTACATTTTTTCCCTGGTTTTTTTGGTTTTGAAAACCCACCGAAAGTCAAAATACAAAAACAATTCTTCTATAGGTTGAAAAGAGACAAATACTCCCTCAAAAATAATTTGATTGACATTAAACTTCAAACTAAATGAAAATAATATTTATTTCAAAAATTTTTTTTTTTGGAAATTTGATTTAAATTACTGAAATAAAAAATGTTATGAAACCTAAAGGGCAGGATAGCTGTGTATTCCATGTTATGAAGGGAAGGCAGTACGCAATATAATTTTTCTTGCGGATTTCTTCTTTACCCTTACGGCCAAAGCAGAAGATTACAAGTGGCAAATTTAAAATTTCTATTTCCATATCCTATATATTATTTCTAATGTGTGTTTTTATAAATATCCCTTTTTCTGCTCACATAATATACCAAAATTAATAAGTAAGGCATCGTTTTAAAGGTATAAATTAGCTATACATGCGAAACGGTGTTTTATTCGGCGTAGTACTTTATATGAAAAGTAAGGGGGGTTGACCCCCGCAGCGGGGAGTGTTATGGAACCCACATAAAGTGTATATCAAATTAAAGGGATTCAAAATACCTATCGAATGGTATAAAAATATTTGAAATCGGTTCAGTAGTTTTTAAGTAATTGCAATTTAAAAAATGCATAATACAAACTTTGACCTTTAATAACTTTGGTTGTTGTTGTTTAAAAAAAAAATTCACTTTTATACTCAACTTAGCCTGTTTATAAATCCTCATACTTCGTTTTTTTGATTTCATAATTGTAGAAATTTCACATTTGTACAAGATCGTGCTATTTTTTTCAACTTTGTGGGGCTGGGGGCACCTCCAAACATGCGAGTAGGTGAAAAAAAATTTACAGGCTTATTTCTGGGCTAGAAAGGTGCCGTTCTGGCTTTGGAACAAATTGAATTTCCAAAAAAAAATTTTCACTCCACCTTAATATATACGAGTATATCAAAACGATCAGGATGAAAAAAATAATTGAACCATGTCCGTCCGTCCGGCCGTATACACTCTAACTTGCACATAAATAGAAATATTTTAATGAAATTTGGTACACAGATTCTAATGGGAACAGAAGAAGTTGGGGTTGAAAATAAGGCATATGTGTGTATTTCGAAAAACACGTAAAACATGATAATTCAGTCACTAATAAAGCCCGAGTGATGAAATGACGTTATGCCGTTATGAGGAAACGTGCTGAAATTTTGAAAAATTGGCCAAGAGGAGCAAATTTTCAAAGATTTATAAGTAAAAACTCAAGAACTGTAACAGTTAAATCGAGTAAAATTACCCAAGTCGGCAGGGACCACGTATGTACATATGTATATATAAAAATATATGTAAAATATATAAAAATATAATACACATACATATATATATGTAGGTATAATAGAACATTTTATGCGATATCCCAGCAGTATTTATCAGCTGGAAAACAGCACATATTTCCTACTGAATATTCAGTAGAGATGTAGTTCTAATATCTGAACTTTCCCTTTCGTTTTTATATAGAGGTGGCGTCGAAAATCAACTACCTAAAAACTGCCGAACGAGAAGGGAGAGTTTCTGTAGGAAAAAAGGCCTGAATACGCAGGGAGAACTTCCATAGCATGTATTTCAGTACACCTGATGTCTTCACTGCGTGTTCAGTTATTTTTTCAGCAATGAATTTTGAACTTACTTTCAGGCTATTTTTCATAATGAATATTCTATTGAATATGCACCTCCTTACCTCAAATACTGCTGGGATGTTTGTCAAACATATACATAAGTAATTCATTGAAAATTCCATAAGTTCCACTGTAGACATAAAACCAAATAAATATAAGTTTTTTAAAATGGGCGTGAGAGCAGAAACTATATCGACTGGCGCCGTATGTTTTATTATTTTTTGCGCAAGATGCGCACGGGTCCAGCTAGTATTTTTTATTTTAAATATAATTTATTTTATGGTTGTCAAATTGTCAGAAAAAATGACCGAATGCCAAAAAACCTACCGAAATACAAGCTGGCTCGTTGGTTTTTAATCGCCTAGATGGTATTTTGTTTGGTTTTTTTCAATATAGCTTGCTCGCTTACACCAACGCAAAACTGTATTTGACCATCTCCTTCACACAAAAAACCTGGTAGAATACCAGAAAAAAAATGTAGTGTCATATGGGCTTTAGTAATTTTTAGTGTGTTTTTTTTTTTAATTGAACTGTTTTATTGAGTGGTTAACCCTGGAAAGTTGGCAGCTGGCAGCCCAATAAACATTTTTCTTCATTTTCAATTTGAGGTTCATTTGAGAAGTAAACCTATTGTCAAATATCAAACGTTAGTTATCAAATGCACCTCAAATTTCTCTTGTTAGCGTTCTCGAACGAAAAGGCAGATTTTTACTATGGGATTTTGGGCTGATTGAATTGATAAATTTCTCAAATCAATTTCAAAGTTGGTACGAAATGGAATGCAATCAATAGATGTATGTATGTATTACATATTTGTACACTAGAGTACAGAAAACTTGAGGGATAGTGAGAGAGTTTGTGTTATGAGCGCAGAAATGGAATGGAATAAATAGATATACATAATATGTACATATATATTACATATTTGTTTTTCATTTACCCGTGTGGGTGAATTTCGCCGGTGCATTTTGTATAGTCACATGAGTATATTAATATCTTTTTTAATATGCATACACACATATGAGACACAAACTATGTTTTTATTAAAGTTTGTGTAACTTCACAAAAAGCAACGAACAAATAAAATAAGAGTAAGAAATACAGAATCATTATTACACACAATCATTTTCAACCATCATCATTTCAACCGTTAAGAGACTGCTCAAGTAAAACAACGAACGCTGATTGCAGTTTGCAAACATACAAAATTTCTTCGTTCCTTGAAACCTTGACATGATGAAATTCGTGAAATGGTACAAAATGTGAAACAAGTTTTTTTTCAAATGTGTTGTAAGTTATTCTAAAATCGGTAAACAATGTTTGGTGAACATTTGAAAATATGTTTATTTTCAAATTATATATGCTGATTCTCAAATTTAGAAACAATACTTTCTTTAACGTTTGAGAATTTCTTTTTCAGTGTTTAATGGGAAGTCAACAAAAATAAAAAAAGTATTTGTTGACATTGTGTGTAAATACATACATATGTGTTTTGTTTAGTTTGTTTTTTTGAATAAAATATAAATAATTGAATTGAAATTGAAATTGAAATAAATAAATAAATAAATATGTATATGTACGTGTCATCCTATGTTAAAAAATAACCCAACAGACCAGGAAGTAAGCGAAATGTAATAGGACTTGAGAACAAGCTTATAACAATTGTCCATTGTAAGCTTATTGCAATACAGTTTTTGTAAGCTTAATTGTAAGCTTATTCACAAGCATGATTGTAATAATTAAGGAACACAAGCTTGAAAACAATATTACAATAAGCTTACTTTACACTTGCAATGAAAGCTTAAAAAACTATTAATAATAAGATTGTTTTCAGCTTGCTGTAAATTTTTTTTAAATTTTGGTTTTACAATGATTCATATAATTCATTATTCCTCTTTCGGAAAAGGGAAGTATAAAAGCCTCAATAAAATTCAATATAATGTTGAATGTCCTACTATATGATACCGTTCAGGTTGATGTCATAGTTCGAAACAGGAGAAGAATATAAAATAAAGAACATTGCAGTAAAGGTGAAGAAGGAAAGAAAATGAAAAGAAAAATGCAAATAAAAATTTATTTTTTTTCTTTTTTCTACTATTTATACATACAATTATATTTATAAGCTTACAACAAGCTTTCACAAGTAATATTTTTCTACAATTACATTTGTAAGCTTATAAAAAGGGTGCCGTTTTGATTTTTCTACAATTATTCTTAAGTCTTTTTCAATACTTTACACAAGCATTCCTCAAGCTTAACGCTTATATTTGTAAGCTTGTTATAATATTATTCTCAAGCCTTTTGGTTTATTGGGAAGATGCATTTGTGTGTTCGTGTGTGTGTGCAAGAAGCAAGACAAAAGTTAAAACGTTTTTATTAATAACTTATTATTTAAATCAAAGAAAAAATTAGTTCATAATCATATCAGGGTTCGCGAGATTAAACGCGTCGATTGATACCCCGTTTTTTTTTTTAATTGGCTAATTTTAGCCGTTGCAAATCAAACTACATCGAATGCTCACTCGAACAAAAGGAAGTGAGTCTTTTGACAGTTAAAGTGACCGTTTTCGTCACTTTGCGTTTTATAAAATACCAAAAACGCAACATACTCACCAAAAAACGTAACACATTCACTTCGAGTCACTTACAGTCACTTTCAGTCACCTAAAGAGATACAAAATACGAACACGACAATAAGTGACTCTGGGTCTTTTACATAGAGGTGTATTTGTTAAGATTCGTAGGTCGGGTTCCCAGTTATGGGTGAAAAAGTGGACCCGGTGCCCTGGAATGTTTTAAGCAATATTGGTATAAAATGAAAAGAGGTAATCAGAGGTACAATCCCTGCCCAACACCTTTTTTGATACCAATATCGTCCAGAAATATTGTCAAATAAATAGGCTTGATTTTTATAGCTGACAAAAAAAAATAAAAATCTGAATAACGGTTATTCAGGCCCAAAACAGTTTTTTGGTCGCCATAACGGTTATTCAAGCCCAAAACACTTTTTTGGTTGCCATACCGGTTATTCAGGCCCAAAACGGTTTTTTGGTTTTTATAATGGTTATTAAGGACCAAAAAATTTTTTTTCTCACGATAATGGTTAAATATGACTTAACCCCATTTCTCTTATAACCGTTACGTCCCTGTTTATTTTTGTGAAGACTGTAGAAGACTATCAATAGTTGTTTTAAAACTATTGTGGCGAATATAATCGGTTCCACTCTCACATCACTAAATGACTGAACACATCTCTAAAGAAACTGCCAGAACTAGAAGAAGAGACCAGATAATTTCCAGTGTTGCCAGAATTTTCCAGATTGCGTTTGACAGACTATATAAGGCGGCGAGCAGGCGCTCCGCAGTCAGTCGTAACTTAACCGTATAATGGTGCTAACAGTCAACAACGAGTTGCCGCAACCCGTGTCAGCTGACACGATCTACCTTATGAGAGTGCCATATAAATGAAAACTCACCAACGACCGAAAACGTGTCAGCAGATTGCTTTTGCTCAACGCGGTGTTGCCGAACGAACTTTTTTAGCCACTAAAACATTTGAACGGTATTTTTCATTGTATTATTAAACGAAATCAATGCGAGTGTAAAATGTAATGGAATATATCTTTCTTCATAGGAAAAACAGCTTAAGTTTACTTAAGCGAAATATGAGTTATTAGATAATTGTTTAGCTCATTTATTGAAAATAATTATCATTTATGTATATGTTATTAATTCACATGAAACCATTTTTAATACGTTTATTTTAGTTTCAAATAAACTTAAAATCGAGATTATCCAGTTATAACTTTTTTCGGAGCATAAATTCGCACAGGATGAAATAAAAAAGTTACATAAATGATGTTAGTAACTAGTAATTTACGATAAATAAAAGTAATTTTTATTTCAAAATTATCCCTTTTTACCATTTTTGAATGGGTCAACGGATAGCGGGCCAGCGGATAGTGAACAACTGATATTTTCCGTCATAAAATTCACACAGGCAAACAAAATTGCGACAATGGCAGCTTTTAGAAATTTTTTTGTGTAAGCACGAAATAGAAATTGCGTATGGTTATTCCTTTATTCATTGCCAAAAAAGTGTATTTTCTTTTACTCATTTTTCACTTTTCAACAAGAAAATAACAAAATACATCAGAAATGCAACTCTGACTCCTGAGGAGGGATAGGACCCGCCACTCAAAAACCCGTTTTTACACCGCCGTCATTTGTTGTTGCGTTAAAAAATTAAGTTCCGCTTCGTATTCGTGTTCATGTGATCAAAACGCGTCGATTGACACCCCCTTCTTGAAAATTTACCAATTTTCACCGTTGTCACCTAAACTAGATAATTACCAAAACTTGGAATACAAAATCGCGCATTTTTTTATTAAAAATTTTCGCCTGTGTCGCTTTTTTTCTTAAAGAAAACAATATATTTAAAAATTTAAGTTGAGAGTAAACATCGGTACTAAGTTTGGGTATTTCATGCGAAATTTTTGTGTCTTCCGATTATTTCAAATACGGCAACACTCAAACGGTTGTTCAAAATAGAAAACAGCTGATTTTTATCTTTTCATACGGGCACGCACTTTTTCTAACTCGGAACGAACTCGGGCTTCGGAAACGGGTCGTCAACTCGTTGTTGACTGTCGGCACCTTAAGTGTTAACATCAAGTCAAGTAAAACAAGTGTAGACTTTTTAGTCGTGAAATAAAGCGGTGTGAATTAAGAAGTAAATAAAGACTTTTATTTAACAATTCAGCGATACGAACCCGATAGAAATAATCGAGCTATCGACAAATACGTAACAATTGGTGTCAGAATTGGAATTGTTAAATAAATTCCAGGACCAAGGATAACGAAGCAAGGATAACGAATCAAGGATAACGAATCAAGGATAACGAAACAAGGATAACGAGACAAGGATAACGAAATAAGGATAATGGCAAAGTTAAACGAACTGAAAATCCAAGCGCTTAAAAGGGAGTTAGAAAAGAGAAACCTGAGTACAAACGGCAATAAAATTGAACTACAGGCAAGGTTAAGAGTAGCTATGGAAGCATATAACATTAATGTAGATGAGTTTGATTTCAACGATGATGTGGAAGAGGTCCAAAAGGAAGAAACCCAGAAGGAAGAGGCTCCACAGTCAGTAGCAAACGTAGACATGAATTCGATATTGGCTGTACTGGCACAGATGTCAGCAAAAATGGAATCACAACAATCATTACTTTTAGAAGAGGTGTCCAGTATTGCAACTCAGTTGGGAGCGCAAGAAAAACGCATATCCTCACAATTAAAATCACAGGATGCAAAAATTACGCAGGTTGAGGAAAGACAAGATAAAATTGAGGATAATGTAAAAAAGTTGGAAGCCTGTCTTCAGGAGATCCATATAAGTCGTCCAATCGCTTCAACTGCTACACAGAAGATAAAACCTCCGTCGTTTGATGGAAGTGTTCCATTTCAAGTATTCAAGCTACAGTTTGAGAAAACGGCAGTTGTAAATAATTGGAGTGCGGAGAACAAAGTCGCTGCCCTGTTCGTAGCATTGAAAGGACCAGCTGCAGAAATATTACAGACTGTTAGCGAGGGCGAAAGGAACAGCTATGACGCAATTATGGGTGCCGTTGAAAGACGTTATGGTAGCGAACACAGGAAGCAGATATACCAAATGGAGTTGCAAAATCGCTTCCAGAAACCAAATGAGACATTACAAGAATTTTCTTCTGAGATTGAGAGGCTAGCTCATTTGGCAAACGCAGGAGCACCTCAAGAATTCATCGAAAGAATGAAAATTCAAAGCTTCATCAATGGAATACGAGATATTGAAACGAAGCGGGCTACCTATGCAAATCCAAAAGGAACTTTTGCCGAAACGGTCTCATATGGCTTGATGCAGGAAACAGCATCTTTGTTGAGTAAGCCCACTTACAAAGCTCATCGGGTGGAAGTGGATGCGCAAGACTTGCTAACTAAGATATTGGAGGTGTTGAATGAATTGCAGAAAAGAGGAATAGAGCTGTGAAATGCTTCAGGTGCAGGAAAACAGGACACATAGCACGTCATTGTAGCAAGGGCTCCAGTAATTTCAGCACTGTGGACAAGCGAAAGCGCAAGGTTGACGGTCATGAGCAAATGTCCAAATTAATAGATCGCCAGAAAGGAACCATACAAGGAAATACTGATGCCGTATTGCGAAAACCATGTAACCTCGAACGAAAGAATTCCTCCAGAGCTGAGCGGAAGGAAGTCGTCGTAAATGTTCGGCGAATGACAATAACATCTACAGACGAATGGAATGCGGAACAATTAAGGAAGTGTCAGCTAGAAGATCCAGATCTGGCACGTGTAATGATCGGTTTGGAGCAAAATGAACGACCATCAAAAGAAGAGATGTCATCAGAGAGTCCTGTTGCCAAATCATATTGGGCACAGTGGAATAGTTTGCAATTGGTAAATGTTTGTCTACATCGTATTTGGGAGAGTGAAGATGGTCAAAGTTCTAAAACATTGATAGTTGTTCCAAGGAAAAGAATACCGGATGTGCTAAATGAACTACACAATGGTCCAAGTGGAGGTCATCTTGGAGTAACAAAGACGGTAGAGAAAATCAAGAAGAGGTTTTATTGGGTCGGCTGCCGTCAGACAGTTGTTGAGTGGATTGCGAACTGCGATGTGTGCATAAAGGCTAAGGGTCCCAAATCCAGGAGTCATGGGCTGATGAAACAATACAACTCAGGAGCACCATTTGAGAGAATTGCCATGGATGTAGCTGGGCCATTTCCTACTAGCAAACTTGGAAACAAATATGTACTGGTGGTAATGGATTACTTCAGCAAATGGCCGGAGGTGTACCCGATTCCAAATCAAGAAGCAGAAACTATAGCCGAAGTATTCACCAACAATTGGGTGGCGAGATATGGTGCACCTATAGAGCTACATTCTGACCAAGGAAGGAACTTCGAATCAGTTGTGTTCCAGGAGATGTGCAAGACACTGGGTATTAGGAAAACCCGAACAACTGCGTTGCATCCACAATCAGACGGCATGGTAGAAAGATTTAACAGAACATTAGAAGAACATCTACGAAAAGTGGTGGACAAGTTCCAGAGAGATTGGGACACTCATATTCCTCTGTTCCTGTTGGCATATCGATCGGCCGTACACGATACAACAGGTCAGACTTCTGCAAAAGTAATCTTTGGTAGTGATCTTCGATTACCAGCTGACTTAAAATTCGGGATAAATGCCGATACAGGAATAAATACCAGACAGTCTAACAACGTTCTGGAAGAGGAAATGAGAGAAATACATGAACTTGTAAGACAACGAACAAAGATCATGAGTGACAAGATGAAGGCCAGATACGACAAGGCGATGAACTCAGAAGGTTTTGTTGAGGGAGATCTAGTTTTGCTATACAACCCGCAGCGAAAGAAAGGTTTGTCCCCGAAATTGCAGTGTACTTGGGAAGGGCCATACAAAGTGATTAAACGGCTCAACGATGTTGTGTATCGCATACAAACGATTGGAAGACCGAGGAATAAAATGAAGGTGGTTCATCTGGAAAGGCTAGCAGCATTTGGAACGAGTAATGTGTCAGATCGGGACGATCAGACTTAGGTGGTGGGCAGTGTGGCGAATATAATCGGTTCCACTCTCACATCACTAAATGACTGAACACATCTCTAAAGAAACTGCCAGAACTAGAAGAAGAGACCAGATAATTTCCAGTGTTGCCAGAATTTTCCAGATTGCGTTTGACAGACTATATAAGGCGGCGAGCAGGCGCTCCGCAGTCAGTCGTAACTTAACCGTATAAGTGTTAACATCAAGTCAAGTAAAACAAGTGTAGACTTTTTAGTCGTGAAATAAAGCGGTGTGAATTAAGAAGTAAATAAAGACTTTTATTTAACAATTCAGCGATACGAACCCGATAGAAATAATCGAGCTATCGACAAATACGTAACACCAAGGTTGATACATAAGGTTGTCTTGGTAGAAACGGCTGACTAATTTTTTTCATTACTTAAATTGTCAAACTTCATGTGTTTGTTGCGTTTCTTGTATGTATGTGTTGCTTTTCTTGTATGCATGTGTTGATTGGCCAATTGAAAATGGACGTTTGACAATTGAGATAGCAAAACGGGCAACAACAAAATGTATTGCAGGGTTGCTTTTCCGCACTGCGGTAACCTTATGGATCAACCTTGCGTAACACTATCAAAAACTATCTATGGTGGCACTATCGATAGTTTCCCACCTCTACTGGCGAATGTCAAGCCAAGGAGGATATACATAAATCAGCTGTTCAACGAATATCGCCTTCAAAGTAGGATTTACCATGATTGGATCATGGATGTTCCTTTATGGGATTTACCAAATTTGAGCAAAAACTGTTTAAACTGATAGCAAAAAAAAGCAAATGTAGAAAAATATGGACAAATGTATTCTATGCCTAAAACCATTGGAACGAGGAAACGGGCCATATTTTCGGGTACCAAAGGATAAATCGAAACGAATGCTATGGAACAAAACATGCCGAATGAAGTTCAATGCTAGGGATTTTGTTTGTGCAGATCATTTTTTAAAGGAAAATATTATTTATGTTGGGAAAATACCTAAACTATTGCCCAAAGCTTTGCCAATCTCTCCTCCAACATTGTGTACAGACACTGCTACTGTAACGGAACCTCCAATTGCCGTTGAAGCTAATTTAAATGAAAGACCATACAATATCCAATCGGTGTAAGTTTTAAATCCTTATATTATTGTATTATCGGAATGTTTATTTAAAAAATATATGTACATACATATGTATGTTTGATTTAGGCCGGATATGGAAGTACCTAATAATTACCTCCCATTTCCACTGCCCAGCACAAGTGTGGTTCTTGTCAAAGACTGTGAAACGCAAACTGAGTAAGTTCCTATCGCTTATGCAAACACAAGCTTTATTGACGTGTAAGCATTAAAAAAGGGCATTCAATTAATAAAACAGCGAGAATTATATAAAATAATATCTGTTAATAGAAAAATTCGATTAAATGGCCTTTTCAAAAGTGTTTACACATCAAAGACCAAGAGCTTTTTGTAATCGATTCTCTGCTAAAGTTTCCCTAGCTATCAATATCGAGAATTTACTATGGAAAAAGAGATCATTGAACTCCGGGAAAAGATTAAGACATTGAAAAAGGAAAATACGTTTTTGTGCAGTAAGTTGGACGTAGCGAACAGAGTGATTGGAAAAATTAAGAAAATATTTACAGAAGAACAGATTCGCACAATAGTTTCTCAAGGTATAATATTGTTATTAAAATACCTGAAGGAATCAGATGATAGAGATTTATTACACCGTATTTCGGCAAGATGAGACGATTTAACCAACTGTCTGTGCATAAAATTTGGGTCGGCTTTCCATTATTCCAGCACGCCCTGAGAAAAATGACTTATGCAGGGCGGTAGAGGGGCTCTCACAGATCTCAAAACTGAAAAGCAAACTTGCCGGAGGCTTATAGTTCCCGAGATATTCCTTCTTAAAGTTGAGAAAATACTACGCAGAAGGACATCACCGTGGCGGTAGCCACGGTTGGGACACACGCCCGGACGGATGGCGTAGCCCAGGATTATTTTTTATAAGCGCGGCCGAAGGCCGCCAACGCAGAAAAGTTTATTCTTTTGCGAAACTGCATGTGTGGTGAAATTTGTATGGTAAAATCGGGAACTTTAACAGCAAATATCTCGGGAACTATAGGCCTCCGGTAGGTGGGGTCTTCAGATTTGTGATCTGGGGGCTCCCCCCTACTCTCCTAAAAAAAACCGTTTTTTTCTAGCCGTGGGGGACTCGTCTAAAATTTTACCTATCTCGGAAACCACAATCCTCCGGCAAGTTTGGTTTTCAGATTTGGGATCTGTGAGAGCTCCTCTACACCCCTGTATAAGTCATTTTTTCTCGGGGCGTGCTGGAATAATGGAAAAATTTCCCTAAAATTTTATAGTGCTTTGTTTATTGTTTATCCGATACTCTCAAAAACATAACCCCGCGAGAAATATTCTATTTTTTATAATTTTGAAAACTGATTCTCGAAAGGCACACCTGCAACCACTAATTAGTGGCCAAGGTTTATCCAAATAGAGGTTATATTACTTCCTTAGATAATTCTTGTTAGTGGCCTAGTTATGTATGCGTATGAATTCATTTATATGAAATAATTAACATATGTACATGCCTACCTGTATATAGATGAAAATGTGAAATGCACACCGAAGGACGTGCCCAGCGAAGCAAGCCTACATGAAGCCGCTCCAGAAGCTAATACCCTACCAAATTATGAGGGATACACACATCCCGACTTTTCAGCCCTCCAGTATTTGTCTCAAGTATGCGATGTAAGGGAAGCTATTCCAATCGCAACAGTGTTTGCTGTTCTAGACTCTCCTTAATGAATGAGAAATGAATTTGCTAAGCTAAAAGTTCTAAAAAGTTTTCTCAAAAAATATACATTTTTTCATGTATATATAAGTAAAAAGCAATAATGTAATAAGCAATTTAAGTTAAATTTTATTTTCTGAGCAAAAAATAAAACTAAACAAGTAAGGAAGCCTAAGTTCGAGTGGAATCGAACATTAGATACTCAGCTGTATGCTTATTGTTTGTTTGCCTTTGATGGAAACACGGTGTACTTTATATAAAGCGAGTGCTGCATGAAGTGGGCGTATCCACGCCCATTTTCCAAAATTTTTCTATTTTTTGTTTCCAGTCTATTGTAGAACTCATGCCACAAAATTTCAATGAATTATCTTTATATTTGACAAAGATATCGCTTAAAATGTTTTTATTAGGCCACTTTATAATACCCATATATAAAAGTGGGCGTGGTCGTCAACCGATTTCGCTAAAATTTTCAACATGTATTGCTACAAGTAATAAAAGTGTATACACCAAGTTTCGTCATAATATATCAATTATTTGTCGAGATATGGGCTCCAAAATCTCGTATATTCCTGCTCCTAAAAGGAGGCGGTGCCACGCCCATTTTCCAAAATTTTTGTGTTTTTTGTTTTATGTCCTTAGTTGGAATCTTGCCATAAAATTTCATTGATATATCTTTATATTTGACAGAGATATCGCTTCAAATGTTTTTATTAGGTCACTTTATAATACCCATATATAAAAGTGGGCGTGGTCGTTAACCGATTTTGGCAATTTTTCGTCAAAACATTTGCGTAAGCAAATATATCACGCGTACCAAATTTCATCTATATATCTTCAATAGTTTCTGAGTTATGACTCATAAAACTTTCAATGTTTGCCCCTTAATAAGTGGGCGTGGCACCGCCCATTTTCCAAAATTTCATCAAATTTCTTCATAGGGGCCTGAGCTCAACACGTGGGTAAAATTTCATCGCTCCAGCTATATTAGTGACTGAGATACCAAATTTCCGATTTTTACTATATAGGGGAGGTGGGCGTGGTCATGGTCCGATTTCGCCCATTTTCAATACCATCCGTTCTCGTCTTGATACCAACTTGCATTCCAAATTTCATCAAAATATTTCGATTTTTGCGTGAGTTATCGTGCGTACAGACGGACAGACGGACGGACGGACGGACATGGCTCAATCGATTTCTCTTTTCACGCTGATCATTTTGATATATATAAGTCTATATCTATCTCGATTATTTCGTTCTGTTACAATCCACCGTTAGGAAATCAAAATTATAATACTCTGTGTACTAGTACAGCTGAGTATAAAAAAAGGACTTACCCTTTATTTATAAAAAATAAAATGGATTAATAAAGCTATTAAAATTGACAAATTCTATGAAAATGTCACTTTATACAATTGTTAAAACCTAATTTATTTTTTAAGAATGCTCATGCCAATATGACACTACATTTTGGTTGTCAAATTGAAAAAATTGTCAGAAAAAACTGCCGAATGTCAAAAAAGCCTACCGAAATACAAGCTGGCTTAAGCATAAGTTTCGTCATTACCTGAGTTCAATAACAAAAATTGTTTCGAATTTTTCATAAAAACTCTCATTTCAATATGGAGAACTGTCATTCTTTACGAAAAATTCGTAACAATTTTTTGTTATTGAACACAGCTATTGTGTGTTTCATTTCATTTCCTTATTTAATCCAAGTGTGTACAGTACTTAAGCGAGGAATGCTATGCCAAAAGCGCAATCTCTGATATTACAAAAATTTTCGAACGCGTTACCTCCAGTATTGCCGAGAAACATGGCTAGCTATTGGATTTATACATTTTTCTTTTATATGTATTAATTCTATATGCTATAAATAAGAGCCTATACACACTTGCGACTCAATCGATTTGGTCGAATTGGACTGTTGTATTCACACTACTCCAACTATTTAGTCGAATCGGTGGCAGCTATTCACACTTGAGACTAAATAGTCGTGCGATTGACAATGACATAGTGTTGCCAATGTTCACATTTTACTCAGCAAATTTTACATTAGTGGTCTTCATATAAAGTGATGAAGTATTAAATTGTTAAAGTTTATCTGCATTCTTACATGAAAGCACCTTCTTGTCAGCTGTCAACTTGATTAATAAATAAAAAACAATAAAATAAACAAAAATGGCATACATTGTTTGGCTTTGTTTCTTATTAAACTAGCAACTAGCTGTCAAGTAAATGAAAAGAGAAAAACGGAAGGAATTACGCCCATAAAGGCGAAACGAACAGAAGTACAAGAAATGGAAAAATAGTAAAAATCAGCCATTAATAATTTTCATGAAATTTCATTTTCATTATTTCTATTTTAAAATGCGATTAATGACATTTGAAGAGAACAACAATATCAAGAAACATATGAAAACGGAAGTAAATATCCTTAGTTAGATAATTCTTGTCTATAACTACACCATTTCCAGATGGATTTTAGAAAGCGTCAACTGGATTTTAGAAAGGGGAAATTGGATCTTAGAAATGTCAATTGGATTTTAGAAAGGGGAAATTGGATTTTAGAAATGTCAATTGGATTTTAGAAAGGGGAAATTAGATTTTAGATATGTCAATTGGATTTTAGAAAGGGGAAATTAGATTTTAGAATAGCCAAATGGATTTTAGAAAGGGAAAATTGGATTTTAGAAATGTCGATTTGATTTTAGAAAAGGGAAATTGGACTTTAGAAACTGTAAATTGGATTTTCGAAAATTTATATAATTATTAATTTATACTTTCATACGCAATAAAGAATTTCTATTCGAAAAATTCTGTGTAAAATTTATTTTAAACGCACATTCTGAAATCCAATTCACGCTTTCAAAAATCCAATTTTGTTTTCTAAAATCCTTTTAACGCTTTCTAAAATCCAATTGACATTTCTAAAATCCAATTTCCCCTTTCTAAAATCCAATTGACAATTCTAAAATCCAATTTCCCCTTTCAAAAATCCAGTTAACGCTTTCTAAAATCCATCTGGAAATGGTGTAGTTAATAAGAAACGAACCTTTTGTTTTTAAACATTTTGAAAATATTAATTGAAATATTCAATCTCTACAATTTACCAAAAGTGAAATAAAAGTAGTGCTGTCAGCATGGCAACTCTTTCCACTACGAATATCACTGTTGTTGTTGTAGTCGTTCGACTAAATTGTCTCAAGTGTGAATACGTAGAAGGGCGCCTTGCTGATCAAGCAGTTGTACAACTGTTTCAGTTGGAATGAAATTGGGCTGCAAATCCAACTGTTTCAGTTGTACAACTAATTGAATGTAGTGTGAATGCTTCCATACATTCCCATGCAAATCAACATTCGACTAAATCGATTGAGTCGCAAGTGTGTATAGGCTCTAAGAAGCGGGCAAATCATGCAGCGGTTTTACAAAAAAAGTCTTATTTTAATTGAGTAAGTAGTTAAAGAAATCTGTTTAAAATTTCACTGTTTTCATTAAACCTTTTCACAACATCCAGGGTTGATTTGATTGTATGTAACGAAACGTAATATAATGCGAGCAGCACAACACCCTCGTTTCATTCAAGAAGTCTTTTCCAAATGTTTTTTGGACAGCCGAGTGGAAATGTGCGCTTGGGACGAACGCATAGATGGCAGAGAAGTGAAAAGAAAAAAGTTCCTTTTAAAAATCATGTAATCGATATAAGAAAATACTTGTTATAAATAAATTGTGCAAATATTTACTGTATAATGTGTGAATCAATAACGAAAGAAAAAGTGCATGTTTAGCAACAAATTAATAGACAAGCTCGATAACTTGAATGCGAAAAAATTTTCACCATTTTTCCTCATCTGTGCATTCGCGCCTTCGTCGTCGTCGTCGTCGTCGTACATCAGTCAGCCGCTCTGCTTGCGCGGACATTTATATGATCTAAAAGACTCCTATTTTTCCTCAATTTTCTTTAAATATTTGCATGCCAACAACGAGGAAAGTAGTAGCAAAAATTATTAAAATCGGGAAACATACTCTGAATGCCAGTGTCAAATCGAGCGAATCGTGTACATATGTATGTATGTATGTATCAGCATATGCGTACATCGTTGACGTAGCTGTCGCAGTCAGCGCTGACGTCTTTTACGCTGGTTTCGCTGCCGCTCTTTGCTCGTTTTCGTCGGCTGAATGTGAAAGCAGAAGAAGCAGAACGAAGAAAAGTGCACACATAAATAATAAAGTAGCCGAATGAAGGATGCAGAAGTGAAATTGCTGAGCAGTGCAAAAAGTTTTTTTTTCCTACTTTTTACTTGTTTCTCATTTTATGCTTAAGCAAAATTGAATTAAAAATAAATAAGGAAAATATAAAATTAAAAAAAAATAGGCTCGTGTTGTGCGAATATTATCTAATGTATAAAATATAATAAAATAACACTGACGTCGCACAAAAAGAAGAAAAAAAATAAAGATCACAAGCAAGGTTTATCCAAATAGATAATTCTGGATCACAAGGAATCGAAGGAGAAAGGTGTAAGAAAGAAAAATCGACAACAAAAAGAGAAACTTTAATTAAGTAAATGGAAAATACTTACCAAATGAAAGCTAATGTGTGAATGTTAATGAAGGCTCAACAATTATCCTTCATACTCCTAATAGACACTTTCGTCCTCCGCCAGTGGTTATGCCATATGTCAGCACCAGCATTCTCTCAAATTCGTGAACTAATCACGGATAGCTTTGAACAACGTCATCACAATTTTAGATTTTCCGTTCTTGTGAGAGGAACCAGTTGCTGGAGCTTAGATAAGGTGAGTAAAATAGTATGTAAAAGAATATGAAAATTGGCTTTGATCAAATAAATAAGTTCTAATGGAATGAAATATATACTGCATTAGAATGCGACGAAGAATTTCAAAAGCAGTAAGTAAGTACCTAATCGATTGCATGTATCCATGACTTCAGTTGTTGGGGACTCCCAATGGGGAGCATGCTTAGCTTGGTAATGCTAGAGACACACATCGTAGTATAGTAGAAATATTGCGATCTATACCACATATGTGTCACTCTCATATTGTATACAAACTATAGTTTAATTGAAAATTTTCATAGTAAAGCCAAATCATAGTATATATATATATATTGATATTATAACCCAGCAGTATTTATCAGCTGGAAAACAGCACATATTTCCTACTGAATATTCAGTAGAGATGTAGTTCTAAAATCTGAACTTTCTCTTTCCTTTTTATATAAAGGTGGCGTCGAAAATCAACTACCTGAAAACTGCAGAACGAAAAGGGAGAGTTTCTGTATGAAAAAAGCCTGAATACGAAGGGAGAACTTCCATAGCATATACATATTTCAACACACCTGATGGCTTCACTTCGTGTTCAGTTATTTTTTCAGCAATGAATTTTGAACTCAGTTTCAGGTTATTTTTCATACTGAATATTCTACTGAATATGCACCTCCTTACCTCAAATACTGCTGGGAATATTTCTACCACATGTGTGTCTGAGGCATAAAGCAAACTAGAAGCTTCTTTAAACGTATATATGCACATATGTATGTATTAGACATATACGACGCCGATTGACGCCGCCGCCGCCGCGCCGATTACCTTCATAATCGGCCGCCGCCGCTATAATCCGTGAAATCGGCGTATCGGCGCGGCGGCGTGCGCTGGCGCGCCATACCCGTATGGAGCGAGATGTGTACATATTTTCCTAGTTTTGCTAACGGCTAAAGTTTTTCAAAATTAAAAAAAAAAGGAACCAATCGACGTGTTTTGACCTCAGGAACACGAAGATGAATGCGGAAATGTTTTGTTTTCTGCCGGTTAAAAGTTATTAACAAAAACTTTGGCTGTTCCCTACTTTACTAGCCTCAGTCCTAGAATTTAAGCTACTGGAAAATTTCAGTTCGTTGGCTTACATAATTTTTTCTCAGATACGGAACTTTTTTGGGATCTCTTCCATTTAGTCCTACTTCTCGAGGTCTGTTGCTAATTGTTCTACTCAAAACTGCACCATTTCAACCCTCCTTGATATCATTAGATGCCGAAAATGATCCCAAACATGCCTCCAGAATCGAAAACTCATAGTTTGAACGTAAGAAAGTTGCGGTTTTTGAGTAGCCCTCACAGTTGTCGAACCTCAGCCCTATAGGGAATATTAAAGAAGACGAAGGGGGTTCAAAAATGGAAAAATAAGCAAGAGTTATGGAAAAAAAATTAAAGAAGCTTGGTACTTAATACCAGTTGCAAATTGCGCTGATTTGGTCAACCCTATGCCACGAAGAAGTAAGGAAGTTATAAAAAATAAAGGAGCTTCAACTAAACATTTGTTTAAATCTATCTAAAAAACAATCGAATTTAAAGTTTGTCCCTATTATTATTTCCAAGTTAAATTATACATTTCATTATTTTTATTCATAAAAATTAAATTATTATACAAAAACCACCCCAGAGTCATTGAAGCATGTCCTCTCCGTGTAAGCATCAATATATGGTAATTATTATATGGTCTTAAAATGAAATAAATGGAGAATTGCAAAATTGTGTCCCTATTATTTTTTCCAACACTGTAAGTATATACATATATTTATTTTAAAGTGTCTTATATATATATAAATATGTACATATGTAAATATATGTGTGCATCAGAGATCAGCATGCGATACATTTTTTGTGATTTAGAGTATACTCATAAAAAATGCGGTGGGAGTATGACCGCAACCGCAAAATATGCGATCATAATAAACACCGCACCGCATTTTCTTGATCAATTCCGGTATAGGGTAGGATGGGTATCACAACACCGCAAACACCGCATATCGTAAACACCGTATACCGCAAACACCGCATATCGTAAACACCGTATACCGCAAACACCGCATATCGCAAACACCGCATACCGCAAACACCGCATTTCCCAAATAGAGATATTTACAATGTTGCCAGTGCGATTTTTTGTTTGTAATTTTTACCGTCTTATGGATTTCTGATGAAAAATACTACTGATTACAAATTGATTTTAACCAAAGAATATCTATACAGGAAAACTCTCAGGATTGGTTTTTTTTTTTAATTTTTTCATTGAAAGGGACACTTAAAATTTAGAGTTTGTTTACATTCAAAATAATTTGACTAATGAATTTCAAGATAAAAATATGTACTATTTACATGAAATAGAGTTTTTCCTAAAATCCTTGAATTACATTTATGGCTTCTTAGTAATACACATAAGTTTTGTTTACACATTTTTGTGTGTCTGTGACATAATTCTTTATTTTCCAACGAGGCATTCATTTGCACAGTCGACAAAATTGGCTACGATACATTGATTGAAACCGAAGTTTTTGTCATTTTATTGGAGCAACAACAATACACATGTTTATTTTTATAAATTTTATTATGCGCCCGTCGGACTGAATACTTTTCCGTCAATCTAGCAATTCGTTTAACTGAGAAACATAGTTGAATTAGATGTCTTTTTTTACGGCAAAGCTGAAGTACTGAATGTGTCCATCGTCATTTAAATGCATTTAATTCAACTATGTTGTCAATTAAACGGATTGCTAGTTTGACGGAAAAGTATTCATTCTGACGGCCCTATTAGTCGTATTGGATTTAAAAATGAAATTTTTTGATTATTTCATTATTGAAAATTATTTTATTATTCAAACAACTGCCACAAAAAACAAAGCACACAAAAATAAAAAAATACTTGAGAATAAATTTTCTGTAATCAGACACACATATCTATGTATTTATGTACAAACAAAAATGAATTTTCAATTGCCTATACTTTTGCAGTCTGTGAAAAATTTCCGGCAACACTGAATATTATACAAATAAACAAATGCGGTATTTGCGGTGATTGCGGTGTTTGCGATATACGGTGTTTGCGATATGCGGTGTTTGCGGTATACGGTGTTTGCGTTATGCGGTGTTTGCGGTATGCGGTGTAAACAACACTAAATACCGCAATATCATTTAGGTTTTCAATCAATGCGGTGGCGGTGAATTTTTTTTCTGGGTACTTATTTTTTGAGCCACTTAAAAAATAAGTATTTTTGCGGTGCTTTAGAAAATGCGGTGCACCGCTGCTGATCTCTGGTGTGCATGTTTATTATCATACAAAATAAGCAAATGAATTTAAATTTACCCTTACATATGGATTTGTGTATATTCTTCAATATTTATTTTCTTTATTTTATATTTTAGTTTATGTAACAATTGTTTTTTGCTGTTAATAAAAAAGTTTCAACAATTTAAGGTGGAAATTAGTTTATATACTTTGGAATAAGCGGAAAATCCAATTAGCTCATACAGCGATGGAAGATGTGATAGCTATTTCGAAGAAAAACCACTTTCTTCATCATCAGACATCTTCTCGGGAGCACACCAGGCTTTGGACCTACGCTCCAACAGCTCAGCAGGACCATCGGTAGCTGCAGTGCTTAGCGTTTCGCTAATATTCGACTACTGATGGTTGGAGCGTAGGTTCAAAGCCTGGTGTGCTCCCGAGAAGATGTGTGATGATGAAGAAAGTGGTTTTTCTTCGAAATAGCTATCACATCTACCATCGCTGTATGAGCTAATTGGATTTTCCGCTTATTCCAAAGTATAAAAATTAAAATTAAAAATAATAATTTCGTGCTAGACACTAACATACCTAATAATGGAAATTAGTTTATTTATTCCATTCAGCCAGCGATATTAAGGTAACTAAATAAAATTAATATTTGAATAAGGATTGTGATTTGTAGATTTGGGGCAGGCGCGCCGGCGCGAAAAAGCACGCCGGCGTCGCCGCCGAAATGTTTTTGGAATAGCGCCGCCGCCGCCGGAATCACTGTCGGCGTATATGTCTAGTATGTATGTATGTATAAATGTCTATACAAAGTTTGTATTACAAACTATGTAGCTGTTGCATTAAACGCATTTCGAAATCTCATTGATTGAAGCTACATACATAAGTAATAGGTATACATATATGTATTTATTGGACTTTGGATTTAGAGATGCTTCCTCTTTTTATAAAATTAATAGCTCAAGCTCTCAGATTGCTTCAAACTCAATTCGCCTTAACTTTTCTTAATTACCTACCTTTCTTTTGTTGCTTATTACCTGTCTGAGCTAATAAATCATTCATTCCTTACATCAGCACGCACATGGAAACAAATAGCCATACCTACATGAATATATGCATATATACTTTCGTACAGACTTATTATGTATGTATGTAAATACTTTGTATTTCTTATATTTATACATAGACTGTATGTAAAGATTTATGTACATATATTTGGATGTTTGTATATATGTATTCGCCTTCAAATGATCAGCCGTCCATAACTTGTCCATTTAAGAAATTCATCAGCTGCACTGTTTGTCTGGTAGCGTACATACATATGTACATACATATGTGCATTAGTAGATACGTAACGTCTATTAGTCACGTGCCAAAAGTTTGTCTTAGTGGCTCTACTGCCTTAATGCGCTTCTACGGCAGTCAGACCATACGAGAATGATGTAGGGTTGGGCGATATATATCGATATATCAATATATCGATATTTTTAAAATAGTACAGCCGATAATATCGACGATATTTTGAACTACCGTGCATCGATAATCGATAATTTTTTGCCATTTCGAGCCAAATTCGATATTTTTCATACATTTCTGATTCGCTTCGAATTTAACAGCAGAACATTTTTTAAGAAGTGGTATAACCATAATGTCCGGGTGCTTGAATTTACATTACTTTCTTCTTCAAGCAATTCTTAATGATTTTTATGTTTATACTTCAGGATTCGTAGAATATCTGTAGATCCATCCAACTTTAACAACAAATATCTAGTAAACTATAAGTCTGCGGCAAGTTTGGATTCCAGTTTTGAGATCTGTGAGAGCACCTCTAGCCCCGTGAAGAAGTGGTTTTTCGCGGGACGTGGTTCCTTAATGTGAAGCCAGCCCTTTCGATATATTGATATATCGATGTTTTTACACGGCATAAATCGATGTTTTTTTAAATATCGATACAATATATATCGATATATTTTTCCAATTTGCCCATCCCTAGAATGATGGAATCTATAGCGTGTTGTAGGGTTGGGCGATATATATCGATATATCAATATATCGATATTTTTAAAATAGTACAGCCGATAATATCGACGATATTTTGAACTACCGTGCATCGATAATCGATAATTTTTTGCCATTTCGAGCCAAATTCGATATTTTTCATACATTTCTGATTCGCTTCGAATTTAACAGCAGAACATTTTTTAAGAAGTGGTATAACCATAATGTCCGGGTGCTTGAATTTACATTACTTTCTTCTTCAAGCAATTCTTAATGATTTTTATGTTTATACTTCAGGATTCGTAGAATATCTGTAGATCCATCCAACTTTAACAACAAATATCTAGTAAACTATAAGTCTGCGGCAAGTTTGGATTCCAGTTTTGAGATCTGTGAGAGCACCTCTAGCCCCGTGAAGAAGTGGTTTTTCGCGGGACGTGGTTCCTTAATGTGAAGTCAGCCCTTTCGATATATTGATATATCGATGTTTTTACACGGCATAAATCGATGTCTTTTTAAATATCGATACAATATATATCGATATATTTTTCCAATTTGCCCATCCCTAGCGTGTTGAGATATCTTATGAACGGATTTGCGCTTTCGCCATTAAATTACTCTAACCCTATTCCCTCATGGTCTTCGCGCTCTCAATCGCTTGACTTATTATCTTTATATAACAGGCGAACTCTCTTAGCTTCGTATTCCATCTTCGACATACATATCGCTAGCTTAGAGGGCAAATTGTGTAAGTCCTTTTTTCAAACATTGTAGGAGAGAAAAAAAACAAAAAATAAAAAAATTTCGAAATGAAAAAAAAAATTTCTGTTCATGTAAAATTTTGGACTTACACAATTTGCGTATCACTGAATAACAACGAGTAGAAATATGACAAGTATCACAGACTTATTTAGCGTGGTGCGTATTTGATTTTTCTAGCGTTCTACATAAAAATACACTTTTTCATAAAAATGGACTTACACAGTTTGCACTCTAAGCTAGCGATATGTAATTTCTGGTAAGACTGTCCATCACTTCTGGGAAAGCAGGGACTTGTAACGCGTTTCGGTTTCGGTATCTGTTACACAGCTAAGTAACGAAACAGAAACAGAAACAAAACTCCTTTGTAACAAAAGTCGTAACAAAACTCCGAAACGTTTCCAGCAGAAACAAAACTGTAACGAAACTAAATTAATTTTGTTCCTTGTAACAAAAACAAAACCAGAAACAAAATTAATTTTGTTTCTCAGTAGAAAAACTATATTTGCAGAACATTAGGATGGACTTGTTATTTTTAGGTATATAATATACAACATATATAGGTATGTCTGTGGCAACCAACTAAAGTATGGAATAGGACAAAATTATGATTTTTTCGCAAACTGCAAATTTTTTCAAGAAAAAAGATATCAGGTTCAATATATTAATTAACCATCTAAACGCGTGTTCAATTTCATTTAAATATACCAGTAAAAAACAGTGAAAAAAAACAAAAAAAATGCTCTCCTGTAAAATTTTCTTTTGTCCCTTACGATAAAGTCGCACAAAGGGGTCGATATGAAGAAAAATATAATTGGGTGACTATTAGGGTTGTCTTTTTTAATTTTTTTAAATGATATATAAAAACGCTTCATATACATAGAGCAACGGATTGTGAAAAGTATACATTAATTGTTATCAAGAAATATTTAATTTTCTAATAATAGCTCATTCAGACTACTTTGTAGTGCAATTTCTTCATCATCATGATTTTTATAAGACGTCGAAGCAGTACAGGATGCTTTGGCGGGTGTAATATCGTTTCGTATGGATAATGGGATATTTTCACATATTTTCCTAACTCCAGTTGTGTTAAAAAAAAGGACACGTGAGTAAGGAGTACTCATGAACATTGATGTGTAATCAGTTTCGAAATAGGACTTTTATTCCCTTTCCCTTATTCATTTTTTCACTGGTTTTCTATCGATTAAAATGCGACTATCGTTTTTATAATTTTTTGTTGCCATTGTCACTGCTACATTTTGTTGTTTTTGTTTGTTTCGGTGTTTGGTTTTTGATTTTTAATTTTTGATTTCTGATTTTGATTTGTTTTGTTTTGCTCAGAAACATACAAGATCATTCGGATCCACGTTTGACCCATATCTCGGGGCTCCGTGTAGAAGTCCTACTCAAAACCTTTCATTTGATACCAACATTGCTCAGAAATATTCAAGGATCATCCGGATCCTCATTTTGACCCATATGTGGAGACCCGGTCTAGAATAGAGCTCTATACGAAAGCCCCGCTCAACATCTTTCATTTGATACCATTATTGTAGAAGGCCAGCTCAAAACCTTTCATTAGATACCAATATTACTCAGAAACACACAACATCATCCGGGTCCTCGTTCTGACCCATATCTCGCGACCCGCCCCAGGAATCATAAAGAATAGGGCTCCCTGTAGAAGCCCTGCCCAAAACTTTTCATTAGATACGCGCAAACTTTACCTGTTTTTCGAAATTACTCGTAGCTACAGCAAAGATGTTTGCACATCAAAATGCCACAGGCATACATATATATATTATATACCTAAAAATAAAAAGTCCATCCTAATGTACGGCAAATAGTATTATAATAATTTTTATAGTTTTGCCACTGAGAAACAAAATAAATTTCGTTTCTGGTTTTGTTTTTGTTGCAAGGAACAAAATTAATTTTGGTTTTTCGTGAAATAGCTATACACTCAACCTTCGCTGTAAATAGTTGTTGAATTTTTTTCCACTTACCCCAACAATTAAAAATTGAATTAAAATAAAAAATTTCGTGCCAAGCACTAAAAACTCTTTCAAGTAAAATTGTTAACGTTGTTTGGTATATACATAAAATAAAATACCAACAACAATGTTCATTGCGAACTGCCTACAACAAAAAATTCAGCACGTTTGTGGAGAATATATGCAAAAGCATATACACACTAACGTTAATGTTGAAAATGAAAAAGGCAAAAGTGGGGAAAATCCAACAGCTTGCACAGAGTCTCAATGGCCGAGTGTGTTTATCCGTTGGGTCATTGCGGCTGAAGTTGGAATGGACTCGGGTTCAATCCCCGGTGCATCCACTTCCGAAAAGAGTGCTGATGATCGAAAATGGTTTTTCGTGAAATAGCTATACACTCAACCTTCGCTGTAAATAGTTGTTGAATTTTTTTCCACTTACCCCAACAATTAAAAATTGAATTAAAATAAAAAATTTCGTGCCAAGCACTAAAAACTCTTTCAAAATTAATTTTGTTTCTGAGGCTGAGAAACGAATTAATTTTGTTTCTGAGAAACAAAATTAATTTAGTTTCGTTACGGATTTTGTTACAAGGAACAAAATTAATTTAGTTTCGTTACAGGTTTTGTTTCTGCTGGAAACGTTTCGGAGTTTTGTTGCGACTTTTGTTACAAAGGAGTTTTGTTTCTGTTTCTGTTTCTGTTAAAATTAATTTAGTTTCGTTACAGGTTTTGTTACTTATTGAAACGTTACAATCTTTTGGTTTCGAATTTAGTTTCTATCCTTTAATGTTTCTTGGAACAGAAACGCCAGAAACGAGAGTTTCGTTTCGTTACGAGTTTTGTTACAAGTCCCTGTGGGAAAGAATTTACATACTTAAATACTCCTTCGGAATTTTGAAGTGTAATGATCCAGTTATTAGAACCTTATCTGAACTGAATGGTTTCGCAAATTGTTTAGAACTAGATTTCTTTGGAGCTAAACATATTTTCCAATGTAAATTAAGAAGTCATCTGCTATTTAATAATATAAAATTAAACGGCCATGTAAAAACAAATACATATAAAATATCGTTGACTAGTTTTAGTTAGTTTTAGTTTATTTTAGTATGTATGTATTCCTATATATCTTTTAAGCGAATGTATGCACTAACTTTTTTGTTATTAGACGGATGAAATAAATCGGCTACCGGCTTTGCTATAGTAGTGGGGATTTGAGCTTTTTAACCGCTTGTTAGACATTTTTTCCACGTAGGGATGTCTGAATGTGTTTTTGCTGAAAATTTAAGACATATTTATTTTATACAATTTTTAAAATGGATACAATATTCCATTATTGATCTTGCTACGAAGTCTACTGTTTTCATTTTGTGCTCTGCCAAGGCATCTGCCTAGAAAGGTAGGCACACGGGCGAATTCAGAAACTACCTACTTTTTTATTTAAGGCCTATACGCAGCTCTCAAGAAAACCAAAAAATCTATGTAATTTAACGTACAAGAAATGCTCAAGAAAAATTTCTTTTGTCATATTTTCTTTTGCGGTACGCAGTTCTAAAGAAATTATACTACTATTTTTTTAAGATTTTTTAGAAAAAGTGCACAACTGAACTCTGGTTCCGCCAAGAAATAATGAATTTTCTATTATTCCGGCTGTGTGCCAATCGGTAGAAAAAATGAAATTTTGACATAAGGAAGTAAAATTTTGGCAGTATTCGTGGTGAATTCTAGTGTCATAATTTTACCTAGCTCAATGGGCTAGGTAAAATTTTGACATTTTGTAATTACATACACATATGTACAAGTAACACAAATATTTAAAAACAAAATAACATGAGATTATTACATGAATACATTTCTTCTGTTTCCATCAATATTGCCATCAACAATTACATTCATTTTACGTTTTAAAATTGTATCGTTGTCCGTTTTCGCCCAAAAGTTTATCTTTGTAACTGTCAAAATTTACTATTCCGTTTGGCACAGCAAAATTGTGTTTTTTATCTCAACATGGTAAAAATTTCTACCTCATTTTCCCATAGAGAAAAAAGTTGCCGATTGGCACACAGCCTCCTTCAAGAAAATTTGACAGAAGAGGTGAATCATGGTGTAATAACAAGGTGACGTAAGTAGGCAGCTATTTCATTCTGTTTTCCTCTTCCTCCTGTCATTCGGCTCTTTGAAAATGAAATTCCAATGTTGCCCCCAGTTGATCCCATAAAAGTGTTGTTTTTATGTGTATTTTAGGTGTATGAAGGAGCGACTTTTGGAAAAAATTTAAAACAATAGTTGTTTTGTAACATTTTTATTTCCTTTGACAATTTTATTATTTATGAAGAAAAAAATCGTTAAAATTTAAATTTTCGCGCCATCATTTCAAAAGTGCCAAAAACAAGCTACGCCCGTTGTAGAAAACCTTGGACGGCGTCGAGTTTTAGAATGCTTGGCGCTCCCACAGACCCAGAGACCCAGATATAATTCTGCTAGGGAAAGCAGCGGTGTGATGCCTACACAAAATTCAAAAGTGTACGTGCTGCATTTTGCCGAATGCGCATAACCCAGCAAAACGACGCTTGCTGACAAAGGAAACAGTGTCGATGCCTGTGGTGTACCTTATCTTGGGATTTCGAAAACCATGGTATTTGTGAAAAGTGAGACCATGCAACACAAACATTACATATTACTCTCCATATCGACGCTTCCAAACAAAACTGTACTAAGTCTGAAAACTGTGTTTTGCAGGAGAAGCTCTCAAAGTTTAAACTCGATATGAAACTTCGGTTGTATGCTAAGTATATTTTCACTTGTAACTTCCGTTTGGATTGAACGATCAACACTAAAACTCGACAATATCAAAGTCATGGTACGCTTTATATAAAACCGTAAGAAAAAAATAAAAATTTGCTACGTGGTTTTTCATGGCAAGCTCTCAAAGTTTTTATTCTGTAAAAATCTCGAGTTGTATTATAAGTACACTTTTGCTTATAACTTTTGATTGGATTGTCCGATTGATACCAAAATTAGACAGCATCTAAATTAAGACACGCCAAAAAAGGGAAAATGTACTAAGTCGACTTAGTACAGTATTGTTTGGAAGCGTCGATATGTATTATTATTTAAAAACTTTTTTGGAAACGGTTTTCGCTCTAACAAGGAATATGTTTCCAAGGATCCAATGCTTCTTCAAATAGTAACATTAAAGTTGCAAATAAAACTTCTAGAAAGCGAAAATAACAATCTAAAAGCCGAAAGGGCACAAGACGAAACAACATTGAAAGGTGTCAAAAATATTTTTACAGAGGAACAACTCCGAAAATTGTAATACCCGGATCACCATATCCGTTGAGATTGGATAGATATATTGAATGCCCAAACAATACACGCTGATACTAACGATTATAAATTTTACCAGATATTGAGTTCAATATATCCAGTTGAGTATGAATTATATCGTCGCTTTATGTTTGCCTTTTTCATACAAAACTCGCTGGGTTTTATATTTTTTCAGTAAGTTGTACCGAATTCGGAAAAACGAAACCTGATACTAATGATTAAGTATAACTTTTACCAGATATTGAACTCAATACATATATTTGGTTAAATGTGAAATATATCGTCGTTTGAAGGCGTTTTGTTTTAATTTTTATATTCATATTGGTGCAGTTCACCAATTTTTTTGTTTCTCAAGAATTAATTAAGAATATATATAATATAAAATATAGTATTTTACCTTTAACAATAAGACAAATATATAAATAATTTACTCCTCTTTTTGGACCGGATCCGGCCAATTTAGCCCTACATTTTTCCCCCTTTTCCCTCTGGAAATGCAACCCTACCGTTTCAAAGAGCTTACTATTTAAGAATAGTGTCGCACTCTTCTATTTACGTCACCTGTTTATTCCACCATGAGGTGAATAAACTCAAATGTGACATTTCGTTTGAAGGTATAATTACTTCCCTACTAATAATTCAACGCTCAAGAAATAATGCCATTTTTTTCTTGAGCGTTTTCTTGAGAGCTGCGGAGAGGCCTTTACAAAGGTGGAGTGTGATGTCAAAATCAAAGCGAATTCAAATCATGACCAAAAGGAATGGGCGCGATCACAAACGAATTCAAATTTTAACCAAGGCGAAATATCATTTTGGCATTACACGCTACCAATTACAATAACAAATTTTTGAATTCGCCCGTACGGCTACCTCCGAAATCTGCCTTGGATTCTTCCTTTACTTCACTTTCATTCACAATAAAGATTTTTCGCAAGAGATGTCATTACAAAATGCCCTAATCCGCTAAAATTTTGAGGACTAACTTAAAAGATATTCCGGATTACCTCCAGTTAATTCTCACTCCGGATTATCGCTGCTATAATGCAATACTCGACATTTTCCAATGGACACGTACATATATACTTAGATAAGTAAATTGAGTTCTAAGCTAAAACTAACTCAAGGTTTTCGAGAGATAATTTATGAACATCTTTCTTAATTTAAATTTTTATACTTGTCTTAAATTCATCAATGCGCCAACTCTTGTATCGATGAAGCGACTGTCGAGTCTAATAAAAGTCAGTCTTATAAAAAAAAACGCGTCTCAAATATTTAAATTACATACAAACATACATACATAGTAGTACATTCGATTCCGAGCGTGTCTGTTTTTTTTTTTTTTTTTTTTTAATTAAGTACATACATACATATTTGCTGTTGCTTGTCCGTTTTCGCGCTTTTTTTTCAATTTCAATTTGCAATTTGATTGCTGTTGCTGGCTCAACTGCCAATTTGTTGCGGCTCAGACAACGCTAAAGTGCCGTAATTACTAATTGATTTAATTCTTTCGGTGTTGTTATTGTTTTAGTTGCTATTGTATATACATATGTACATATACATATTAGGTACATAGTTTATGCAAAAACATAAGGCTTTAAGTTGCATAATCGTTGTTCTTTTGTTTTCTTTTTAATTTGATGCATGCAACCATAAAATAATAGCAAACATACAGTATGAGCCAACGAAATGTCGATAGCATTTTTTTATGTTTGTTTGGCAATTGAAAAGTTGTGGTTGGGCAACAAAAAACAAAAAAAAAAAAAATTTTATATTGCAGTTATACCTCAATTATTTGACTCACTGTAAAATAATTATGTATTGTCTATATTGCCACCGTGGCTTGCGTAGTAAGGCCGAGCACGATGTTCGTATAATTTTAGTTAATTTCTCATAGTTTGTAAGTAGGTTTGTTTGTATGTATGTATGCATGTATGTGCTAAGCTTCTTTTTGCAATTTTCCCTTTCTAGCCACATTTTTAAGGTGTGCTTCGAGTAATTTCAATTTCAATCATTAATTATTTTATATCCAAAGGCTCTATAAAATACCGCAATTTCAACTTAAGTTTGTACAATAATCGACAACAAACTATTTTTTTTCTCTTGCATTTGGCTTTGAATTGTACTTTAATTAGCACTTATGTATATCTATTGTTCTTTGTTTTTTTGTGTTTTTATTTATTTCATGTCTGGGAAAAACTTTAGTACTGCCCGCCGCAGTATGAAACTAATGCCGTTTTCTTTTCTCGAAAAAATGTTGCCCTTTTTGATTTTCTTAGCTATTTTGTAAGCTTGTATGGTAATTTTACCGAATATTGACCTCTAACTAAGCAAGAGGACACCATTATCTACAAATCTAGCCATTTTATAGAAAGTTAGGTTACGCAATTCGATAATTGGGATATAGAAGGGCAGCATTTTTTTGCAGAAAAGAAAACGCCATAATTTATAATTGGGTTTTTGTTGTGGTTGCCAGCTCAGCAAATATGATGATTGAAACTTAATACTTACAACATTTCACGCTTGTTAATTTGTACGATTAAATACTTAATAATCCGGCTTTAGGAAATACTTAAGTACCTACTTGAGCCTTTTTCAGCAGTCAAAGAATGAACAGATCTACCTACATATGTACATAATATGTATGTATGTACATATGTAAGTACATACATATGTATGTATGTAAATATAGGCATTAATGCTAATCGGAATTGTGTCAAATCATACTTCATTGACACAAAATTTATGCGGATGAAATTGAATACCAGAGCTGTTACAAAATGCTTACTTGAAAAATCTCAAGAGCTTCGTACTTATGCATAGACATCTTGAAGAGTTTTACGCACAGCAGCTGATCTCTTTTTGACTTAAGAAATTGCGAGCAGCCCAAAAGCGCCTATGTACTTATAGATAGCATTTTTGAAATCGTAAATCGGTTAGTCCATAACTTTGCTGGAGTGGTCTGTTATAATTTTTTTTTTTTTTTTTTAATGAAAATTTCGTTAAAAACACACAAAGTGATAAACAATTTTTGCTGCGCCATTTTTTTTTTTTTTGTTATCGGACACCGTGAGATAGATATCGCATTTATTTGTGCACTCGCATATTTGCATGACATATTTACATTTCTATTTTTTGCCCATTTTATTGATAGCGAATTTTGTTTTATCTATGTATGTATGTATATTAGGGTGGGTCAATTTGTAGGGGCGGAACCTAAGCCATAGTGTTCCTAGCAAATTCGGATTCTGCATTAAATTCTATGAAAAAAAGTCTTCTAGAGCATGCCTCTAAAATCAATTTTGAGCTTGCCCATTTTCTATTGAAGTTTATGTAGAATTGTTTTAAGTATAGCAACGCATACTCTTTTAAATTCAACTAGTAATTTTAACGTTATCGCTTTACTTTCTTTTTCATTTTGTTTGTCACTTTAAACACGTTTAATAATGTATAAAAAGTTGGATTTCGCTGTTGCGGTTTTGTTGAAAAAAAAGCATGTTTCTAAACAACTTCCACTCGTTTAAACGCAAAATGAAAATATCCAAATTCCACAATTTTTGACTAAGAACAATAAAGTAACACTTTTCTAAAGTAGAATCTTCTTCTGATTCCGAATATTACATATACTTGCTTGTGGTAGATCTAGTTTCCGAGATATCCTGGCCTAAAGATGATTAAGATGCAAAAATTGCTGTTTCTGCGCTAATTTTGACATAGTGTAGTATCAACATTTTTCCATCAATCAAAAAGCTAAGAACATCTGCTTAAAGTATGTATTTCAGTCTTTCAATTGCCACTTAGTTTGCCCAAATATATTGTTTCTTCACTGAGATATTGCACTTTCAAACTATGCATGTTTATCCATCCTGGGGCAAAATGCGCCAAGTGTAGGAGGTAAAAAATTTTATGTCACGGATTTCGCTCAATTTTGGCTAAGTTCCTACTATAATTACTAGGTATACGTATTGGAAAGGATTTTCTCCTATCTCATTTTCTTGAAGAGTTATACGTGTTTGAATATGCTCGTTTTTTCAAGGGGCAATATATGGATAAACATGCACAGTTTAAAAGTGCGATATCTCGGTGCAGGAATAATATATTTGAGCAAACTCAATGGCAGTTGAAAGACTGAAATATATACTTTAAGCAGCTGTTCTTAGCTTTTTGATTGATGGAAAAATGTTGATCCTACACTACGTCAAAATTAGCGGATAAACAGCAATTTTTGCATCTTAATCATCTTTAGGCCAGGATATCTCGGAAACTAGATCTACCACAAGCAAGTATATGTGATATTCGGAATCAGAAGAAGATTCTACTTTAGAAAAGTGTTACTTTATTGTTCTTAGTCAAAAATTGTGGAATTTGGATATTTTCATTTTGCGTTTAAACGAGTGGAAGTTGTTTAGAAACATGCTTTTTTTTCAACAAAACCGCAACAGCGAAATCCAACTTTTTATACATTATTAAACGTGTTTAAAGTGACAAACAAAATGAAAAAGAAAGTAAAGCGATAACGTTAAAATTACTGGTTGAATTTAAAAGAGTATGGGTTGTTATACTTAAAACAATTCTGCATAAACTTCAATCGAAAATGGGCAAGCTCAAAATTGATTTTAGAGGCATGCTCTAGAAGACTTTTTTTCATAGAATTTAATGCAGAATCCGAATTTGCTAGGAACACTATGGCTTAGAAAATTGACCCAGCCTAATGTACATACATATATATGTATGTGTGTGGGTATGCATGCGTTCAAAACAGAAAACGTTTACATAAGTACATACATATGTATGTACCCATGTTTATCAGTAAACGTTTCTGCGAATTTCCAAAACACCGGCTGAGTAATAAGTACTACATAAATAGATAAGTAAGTGTAAAGACATAAACAAGATCAGAAAAAACAATAACACACAGTTATCAAAACATTTTCATCATCAAAACATTTTCATCATCAAAACATTTTCATCATCAACAAGGGTTTGTTCAGAAACGCATCATAAAAGCAAAAACTAACCAAGAAAACCAAGCGCTTGACCCAAAGACCTAGGGTTGAAAAATATATAAAACAACCACTCAACCCAGCGGCTTACAGGCAGGTGCTAAAGCAGATCCACACAGATACCACAAACATCTGCGTTTCAGTGCGTCCGTCTTATGAAATATTGAAAGTCCAACCGTCCTCTATAGCAGAAGAGAAATTGGAGCTACCGGGAGAGACCCGCGTTAGCCTTGCGCAACTAATAGGCAGCGATAATCCCGTTTACCGCAACACTTAATTCGATTCGGATTTTACACTGACAGACGGCAAATTTTGCGAATTAACAAAACAGCTGAAGGAAGTTAGGTGCAGCGGCGAATTCAAAACCTTTTTTACATACATATTTCAAAAGGTGGAGTGTAATGTCAAAATCAAAGCGAATTCACATCATGGTCAATAGGAATGGGCGAGTCGCAAGCGAATTCAGATTTTAACCAAGGAGAAATATTATTTTCACATTACACTCTATCAATTACAATAACAAAATAAGTACATTGGAAATTTCTGAATTCGCCTATGCGCCTACCTTCCTAGATCTGCCTTGGATTCTTCTTTTTCTTCACTTTCATTCACAATAGAGGTTTTTCGCTAGAGATGTCATTACAAAAAGCTCTAATCCGCTAAAATTTTGAGGTCTAACTCAAGAGATGTTCCGGATTACCTCCAGTTAATTCTCAACTTAACTCCGAATTAGCTAGATATTCCGGATTATCGCTGTCGTATGTCAATGCTATAAGGTCGGGATACTGCAGCCGCCTCAACTCGTATAGCGCTAGAATAGACTCGGACATACCAAATGTATGTCAGGCATGTGGAGAGTTGCCGCAAGACACACAACATCTCTTCACATGTTCACTCCAACACACTAACTTTACCACCTTGTTCCTCTGGACTAGCCAAAAAAAAAAGCTGCCTCCTTCATGTGCCTCCCGTTAAGTGAGCCTGACGACGATCTGCTTAGTTCCCCCAGCGGGTTAGGGGGCTTAGAATATACCCGTGGTAAGGAATGCCTGTCGTAGGAGGCGACTAAAAACAACCGGACGAGAAGGTTGATTATGGCCAAAAAAAAAAAAATCGTTCGCACGACAGTCGGGCTAGTGCCAGAAGGCACTAGTACCCGAGTGTACCGGATTTATACGGAAAAGGACTGTCACATCCCCTACACTCCTCAAAACCTTCGGGGAGTGTCTTGGTGGTTACTTACTTACTGGCTTAAAATACATATACCCGTGGTAAGGAATGCCTGTCGTAGGAGGCGACTAAAAACAACCGGACGAGAAGGTTGATAATGGCCAAAAAATCGTTCGCACAACAGTCGAGCTAGTGTCAGAAGGTACTAGTACCCGAGCGTACCGGATTTATCTGGCAAAGCACTGTTACTTCCCCTATACTCCTAAAAACCTTCGGGGGTGATTACAACAACAACCACAACAACGAGAAATTAAAGCAGACTAAAGACATAGTAACTTAATCGAATCAGCTAAATTGTACAAATGTATGTACATATGTATAGTTTTTGTAAAGTCTGTTATGTATACGATAAAACACCAAACTCAAAAATCTCATTTGCTTTAAGATTGCATCCAGTGTATGTAAGTACAAGAAGGAAAAATGCTCAACGCGCTGGAACTGTAATCTTTTTTCTTCTTTTACTTAAATACTTACATATGTATGTATATGGTTATGTGTTCTTGTTCTCGCTGCTCTGCTTATACCTAAGACACATATGTGGTATGAATATTATAATATCAATACTATGATTTTGCTTTACTATGAAAATTTTCAATTAAACTACAATATGAGAGTGACACATATGTGGTATAGATCGCAATATTTCTACTATACTACGATGTGTGTCTCTAGCATTATTTGCCACTTTGTTGTAACTGAAAAGATCGCTTTTTTCCTGCTAAAGATTTTCTCTCTTCGTGTTGTCAGCTTTTTATATGCGCTTCCTTGAAAGGCAAAAACCGGACGAGATACTTACCGCTTATATATACATATGTAAGTACATATTGCCTTTCTGACTTCTTCATACCTCATATGCAACATTGAGGCCAACTACTTTTAGTTTACGCACAAATAAGTAAGCAACCAGTTCAAATCGAGCTTCGATACTTGCTATGTACATATGTAAAAGATGGCAATCAGTGACCAAGCAACAACAAAATATTTAAGTAAATACAATTTTTACATTACATAAGCCTACGTTTCACCTCTGACGTTATTCCTTTAACATACTTAACTGCCAACATCCCAATCCAAATTCGCATGCAAGACCAAGTGTGCGTATGCAACATTGAGTTCTTTCTGTTATTGTTGTTGCTGTTGTTGGTTTTCTCTTGTTTCTCTCTGAATGACATTTGTATTTTTTTTTTTTTTTTTTTTTTTAGCATCCAATATATTTTGCCAACTGTATAAATAAAATACATCCAACAATTTTGTGGTTCGTTAAAAGTAATTAGTAATTAATAATGACTTAATAAACATGGTGGGCATGTATGGATTGCTCTCAGTAGCGCATCCATTTATTATAGTGCATCAGCAAAGATCTGTAAATGATTTTCTTTTGAGGCGTACGAAATTGGTTGGTCTTGCCGTCAGGGCTAGAACGAGTGGGTTGGGGTGAGCTAATATTCTCATTTTGTATGATGCAGCATACTTTCTGATTTCTTGAGATATAGTAGGTATCTTTAGGTCACGATGTAGTTGGTCGTTCGTGACGTAGTAGGGCGCATTTACAATCATTCTAATGGTTTTCGATTGGAATCTTTGGAGAATCTCTATATTTGAGTTTGCTGCGGTTCCCCATAGCTGTATGCCATAGGTCCAGATGGGTTTTAAGATAGCTGAGTAAAGCAGGAGTTTGTTGTCGATTGATAGTTGGGAGTTTCGATTCATGAGCCAATAAAGATTTCTCAGTTTTATACCAAGAGCTTTTCGTTTGGTGAATATGTGGGTTCTCCATGTTAGTTTTCTGTCGAGATGCATACCCAGGTACTTTGTTACGTCACTTTGCGGTATATCAATGCCATTGAGTTTTACGGGTGGGCAAGTGTTGCGTCTAGTGGTAAACGTCACTTGAACAGATTTTGATTCATTTGACTTTATCCGCCAGTCTTTCAGCCAATGGGTAATTTTATTTAAACTTCTTTGAAGCTTGAGTGAGGCGACGTTAGGGTTGAGGTCTGAAGCCAGTACAGCAGTGTCATCGGCAAAAGTGCCGATAGTGACTCCTTCTGCTATTGGGAGGTCGTATGTGTAAAGTAGGTACAGTATTGGGCCCATTACACTACCTTGCGGGACGCCTGCTAAGCTCTCGTAAAGCTCAGACTGCTCTGCTCCTTCTTTGACGAAAAAGTAACGATTTTTTAGATAAGATTGTATAAATAGAAAGTAGCTTGTAGGGAGAGTATTTTTTATTTTATAGAGCAGGCCGTCGTGCCATACGCGATCAAAAGCTTGGGATATATCTAGAAAGGCAGCTGTACAGTATTTTTTTTGCTCAAAGGCAGAGTAGATTTTCTCGGTAAGTCTATGTACTTGTTCAATTGTTCCGTGTCCTCTTCTGAAGCCAAATTGGTGATTAGGTATAATGTTACGCTCTTCTATTTTGGGTAGGAGTCTTTTAAGGAAGAGAACTTCCAAGACTTTTGAGACAATGGGCAGCAGACTAATGGGTCTGTAAGACGCTGCCGTATCAGGGGGCTTTCCTGGTTTCAGAATCATTTTCATCTGAGCGACTTTCCATTGAGGGGGTATGAATGCAGTTATTAGTACTGCATTAAAAAGTTGGGTGAGAAATTTTATGCCTTCGTAAGGTAAGTGTTTTAGTACATTGCCATTAATAATATCGTACCCAGGAGCTTTCTTTGGGTTGAGCATCGCTATTACGGTTTTTACCTCCGATATTGCGAATCGTTTTATGGGGAGGTCCATTTGATAGGGATGACTCAGAGTATTTTTCACTTCTGTTGTTGTGCTTAGTGGGGGTTCAATATCATGTGGGGTGAATACTGATTTTAGGTGGCGTGCAAAAGTATTTGCTTTCTCTGCGTCACTTTTCGCCCATTCGTTATTTTCCATTCGTATTGGAGAATTGTAGAAAATCGGCCTTTTTAGCTTACTAGCAGCTTTCCAAAGGGAGTAATCAGTTGCAGCTGTTGCATCAATATTACTGAGATATTGTTGAACTTGTCTGTTGTGTTCAATTTTGAGGATGTTTTTGAGTTCTTTGGTGAGAGCATTCAATCTTTTCTTGTCGTCGGGGTGACGGGTTTGTTGCCATTTTTTCCTTGCGAGTCGTTTTTCTTTGAGCTTAGCTTGTATGTTGTGGGTAACGCTTGTCCTTTTTTGTCTGATGAGGGTGGGAGTTGATTTCCATGCAGCTTGTTGGATGCAGCTGTTAAAATGTTCGACTGCTGCCTCTATATCTTCAGCAGATTTCAGGGCTAATTTGAAGTCAAGATTAGACGTGATGATGTGTCGGAAGTATTCCCAATCAGTCTTCCGATTGTAAAGGCTGCATTGTTCCGCTGCCGGTGTAAAATTTTTATCAATTGTTACCAGGATTGGAGAGTGGTCCGAAGACAATTCAAAGCACGATTTGCAATTTATATCTGAAGAATTCACGCCTTTCACCACGCAGAAATCGATTAAGTCGGGTATTTTATTTTTATCTGTTGGCCAATAAGTGGGAGTTCCAGTAGAGAATGGAGTTAAACTGAGATTGCTAATAGCATTATATAGTTGTCTTCCTTTAGGGGTAATGAGACGAGAGCCCCAGAACGTGTGTTTGGCATTGTAATCGCCCCCAGCTAGAAATCGATTTCCAAGAGTTTTGAAGAAATTTTCATATTCTGCAGTGCTGATAGAGTGCCTCGGCGGGCTATAGATAGCAGAGAGTGTAAGCTGGCCGCTCGGGTCTTCAATGACAATATTTGTGGCTTGTATAGCATTTGTACGGAATGAATTCGTGCTGTAATGTTTAATACTTTTCCGTATCAAGATACCTGAGCCTCCATGAGCGTTGTTACTGGGGTGTTTTGTGTGGTAAAACTTGTAGTTGGGTACTTCAAAGTAGCTTTTGTCAGTAAAGTGGGTCTCAGATATGAGGAGTATATCTATATTGTGGGTCTGAAGTAAAGTTTTAACTTCAAGTAAGTGTTTGGATAGGCCATTGGCATTCCAAATGATAATTTTCAACGGGTTGAAGATGCACAGTTTTTAGTCGTGAGGGTGACGAGGAGGCTCATCATTGATGTCATTTGTTGCATGACTTGTTTCAGTAAGTCTATCATTTCTCGCATTTCGTTAGTGTTTTGCGTTGGGGTGTGGGTTTCATTACTATTTGGAATGGCATTATTAGGGTTCGAGCGGGGTGTTACGCCTTTCTTTGCTGCTTGAGCATATGTGGCTGGGTATTGGTCAATTTCAATTGGGGTTTCAATCTGCATTGGGGTTTGAATTGGCTGTTGTGGTTTCTCTTGGGGCTGTGCAGGAGCTTTTTTCCTCAGAGTTGGGTATTTACTACTTTTAGTTTACGCACAAATAAGTAAGCAACCAGTTCAAATCGAGCTTCGATACTTGCTATGTACATATGTAAAAGATGGCAATCAGTGACCAAGCAACAACAAAATATTTAAGTAAATACAATTTTTACATTACATAAGCCTACGTTTCACCTCTGACGTTATTCCTTTAACATACTTAACTGCCAACATCCCAATCCAAATTCGCATGCAAGACCAAGTGTGCGTATGCAACATTGAGTTCTTTCTGTTATTGTTGTTGCTGTTGTTGCTGTTGTTGGTTTTCTCTTGTTTCTCTCTGAATGACATTTGTATGGCACTGAATGACGGCCAACAATATTTCTAAGTATGGCAAGCGAAACTGTAGCCCAATTCTTACAATGCCTTGAGCTGCGGGAAGCATTGCAAAATAAAACAAGTAAGGAAGCCTAAGTTCGAGTGGAATCGAACATTAGATACTCAGCTGTATGCTTTCATTGTTTGTTTGCGTTTGATGGAAACACGGTGTAGGTACTTTATATAAATCGAGTGCTGCATAAAGTGGGCGTAGCCACGCCCATTTTCTAAATTTTTATCAGTCATCCAACTAAGCTTATGAATATTATTCTTTGTGCAAAATTTCATCCCTTTATGAGTTACAAAGATGTCACGTTACAAATTCCCAAAGGGTGTTCCAGAAGTATCTTTGTTAAAAAGTAGGCGTGGTCATAAACCGATTTCAATAAATTTTTGCGTGTCCATTAACACAAGTTATAAAAGTGTATAAACCAAGTTTCGTCATAATATCTCAATTATTTGTCGAGTTATGAGCTCCGAAATCTCGTTGATTCCTTTGTCTGAAAAGAGGCGGTGCCACGCCTATTTTCCGAAATTTTTCTATTTTTTGTTTCCCATCTATTGTAGAACTCATGCCACAAAATTTCAATGAATTATCTTTATATTTGACAAAGATATCGCTTAAAATGTTTTTATTAGGCCACTTTATGATACCCATATATATAAGTGGGCGTGGTCGTCAACCCATTTCGCTAAAATTTTGAACATGTATTACTACAAGTAGTGAAAGTGTATACACCAAGTTTCGTCATAATATATCGATTATTTGTCGAGTTATGGGCTCAGAAATCTCGTATATTCCTGCTTCTAAGAGGAGGCGGTGCCACGCCCATTTTCCAAAATTTTTGTATTTTTTGTTATATGTCCATAGTTGGACACCTTCCATAAAATTTCAATGATATATCTTTATATTTGACAGAGATATCGCTTAAAATGTTTTTATTAGGTCACTTTATAAGACCCATATATAAAAGTGGGCGTGGCCGTCAACCGATTTTAACAATTTTTCGTCCAAACATTTACCTAAGTAAGTATATCACGCGTACCAAATTTCATCGATATATCTTCAATGGTTTCTGAGTTATGGCTTATAAAACTTTCAAGGTTTGACCCTTAATAAGTGGGCGTGGCACCGCCCATTTTCCAAAATTTCATCATATTTCTTCATAAGGGCCTGAGCTCAATACGTGTGTGAAATTTTATCACTCTAGCTCTATTAGTGACTGAGATACAAAATTTCCGATTTTTACTATATAGGGGAGGTGGGCGTGGTCATGGTCCGATTTCGCCCATTTTCAATACCATCCGTTCCTGTCTTGATACCAACTTACATTTCAAATTTCATCAAAATATCTCAATTTTTGCGCGAGTTATCGTGCGTACAGACGGACAGACGGACAGACGGACGGACGGACGGACATGGCTAAATCGATTTCTCTTTTCACCCTTATCATTTTGATATATATAAGTCTATATCTATCTCGATTATTTCATTCTGTTACAATCCACCGTTAGGAAATCAAAACTATAATACTCTGTGTACTAGTACAGCTGAGTATAAAAAAAAGTTGCGATGCACACTTTCTGGTTTGCAACACACAATGTCACATACATATGCACATTACACCGTTTTGCAAAAAAATAAATAATAGCTTAAAAAAACTAAAAAACACGCTTTAATCTTAAAAATCGTACTAAAAATTGAGAAATAATTTAATTAGAAACAAAATGATGAACGAAAATATAAGTATTTAAGGAAAAGCGTCGGGTGGTGCTCAGTATGTCAAAAAATATTTAAGATCGCTGTTTTTAACTAATATTTTTATTTTGACTTTTTTGAGATTTCATATAACGTACTCTTTAATTTCGCAACTAGGTATGTATATTTTTGTACTAGTTGTACGAATCGAATATTTTCATATTCAAATATTATTGAGCACCCCCACGCTTTTCCTTAAATACTTATATTTTCGTTCATCATTTTGTTTCTAATTAAATTATTTCTCAATGTTTAGTACGATTTTTAAGATTAAAGCGTGTTTTTTAGTTTTTTTAAGCTATTATTTATTTTTAACTTTTTAGTGAAAATTTTCATTAAAGGATGTTTTATGCGGACGCAAGAATAAAAGTAAAAAGAAGTCTGATGAAGGGATGTGGTGATCTCCGAAATAGATCTACATACATATGTATTTATAACTTCTACCAAAAATATTAATTTTTCACATACATTTTTTCCTTATAAAAAAAAAACATTGGTCATAAGAGCTCAAAAATGAAGCCTAAACGAAAAAATATCAACTAATATGTACTATGTGTATCGAAGCAAAACTATTTCAGTTTTTAATCGGAGATATGCTCTTCTTTATTTGCCTGTGCACATTCACAATGAACAGTCAGTGCTCCAAAATATTCTCATTGTCCTATTATCACTTCCATATTTTCTTGTATACCAAAAATAGTAAACAACTTCTTGAAAACAAAAATTGCCAAACAGACGTAAAAGTTACCAAGAAACCAACAGCGAAAAATAACCTATTTTGGTAATTACCAGGTTCGGCAACCGTGCTATAAATAGAATTTGAACCAGGGTTTGAAATTGCTTATAGCCCCGTCACAATCAACTGCTGGATGTAGTTGCATTTTGCTGCATGTAGGTGCATCGCCACAATCATCTTGCGTTTCTTTGCGATCAGGGCATCGGAGCGAAAGTTTTTTTTTTTTGTTAGATCCGCTCACAAAAGATTTTTTTGCTGGCTCCGCTCTTAGCTCCCAATTTTTCTTTTTTGCGGTGATCAGGGATACTGTTTGTGGGCATTTCTTACCAAACTGGTATAGGAAGTAAGTTTATACTAAATTTATAAAAACGGTTAGTAGAGAAAATGTGGATGTGACACATATAAAGTGAAATTTTCATGTTGTAATGGAAATTCAAAAATATGGTTGGTCGTATTTCGACCGGTGCGCGATGATTTTTAAAATAAATGCGATCGGTTAAAAGAAAAAACCTTATTAAAATTAAATAAATAACACAAACAAAAATTAATAGGGATGTATGTCTACCAGACTTAGGCATTATTCGAATAAATTTTTATTTAAATAATTATTCGAATAAAAATATATTTTAAAAATTTTTATTTAGATAAATTAGTTACGAATAAATTATTCGGAACTTTATTTGCTATTTAAAATAATGGGTTATATTAATAAAAGCCAAACATTTGCTTTTGCTTCAGATTTCAGACCTTTTACTCACATTTTGAAATTTGGTTCATACAAATTAATGTCAAATTTCCGAAATATTGAGTAAAAGCATTTGCTATATTTTTGTTAATACGACCCAATAAATAAAAATTCTGGGTAGAAAAAAACGGCATTTGAAGAACATATAGATACATACATATGTACATACATGGTTTCGATTTTATCACAAAAATGTATCTAAATAAAAAGTATTTATTATTCGAATAATTATTTTTGCAGTAAGCGAAATTATATATTATTCAAATAAAGATAAAAAAAATTATTCATCTATGTACTTATTATTCGTTATTCGAAAAAATTTTGCTCAACTCTGATACATATCCACAAATATGTATAGGCGCATTTCTGTCGTACCCAAGTATGAAAAGAATACTCGCTTATTCATCAAATTACCTTCAAAGCAACAACACCAACTCGACTATTTTAAAAATAGTCCAGTTGGTGTTGTTGCTTTGAAGGTAATTTGATGAATAAGCGAGTATTCTTTTCATACTAGGGTACGACAGAAATGCGCCTTATGTAAGTGATTTTAGCTCCAACTCCGCTATTTTCAATGATTTTAGCTCCTTGCTCTTCGCAGCGCTGCGCTCCATTGCCCCGAACAAATGTCAAATGCTTCTTCTTATGCCTTACATGCAGCAAAAGTTGAAAGTTGGGAACTTGTTTATGGTAGATGGCGCTAGTGCTGCTGGATGTGACGATCTCCATGCAAATACATACATTCCACCCAGCTGTCAATGCATTCTGCTCCGTCAAAATTTCATTGTGACGGGGCTATTAGCTACTTTTGCTGCATTTGCTTTTGCTTTGCTTTTGCTAATGAAAAGTAAATTAGCAAACTCGGCCAGCCGAGTAAAAAACGAGAACACGATTCATTCGCTTCAGTTTTCAGCTGAGCCGTATTTGCTTGTATAGTTAAGCAAAAGCAAAGCAACGCGATTTGGGGGATTTCATTTTACTTCCATCAATTAGTTGTCTTTGCATTTTTTCTGCTTTTGCTTATTGCATCTTGTTAACATTACCAGAGTTGAGTGATGGTGAATTACAGATTTGAGAGAAAAGTTGAAAAAATTAGCAGCGCGCTGTAGAATGGAATGTTACTTTACATTTGTGCACATCTGCTGATATTCTTAGTTTTATTCACATACACCGATTTCACCAATGCACCAAATTCCTAAAACAGCAAAGTAATTTTAAAATTTTCTTATCGAATTTCAATTATAAATAAATTTAAGAATTAAAAAAAATCAATTTAAATTAGTTTCAATTTGACTTTTCTGGGACTCGAACCTGCGCCTCTATGTGCATATCTTTCTGTATTAAAAAATTATAATTCAATAGATGCTTTTGTGTACACAACAATTTTTTGATATGTTTTGGGGGACAGTAAGATTTTCGTTGATCCGTCATCAGACTCTAGCAGCTGCTGTGCCCCGATACACCAAGATGAATGGTGAGGGTTTTGAAGCAGCCACCAATTTATTATTGCTCAATAGATGTACATATGTATGTACATATGTACATATGTATTGATGCATCATCTATTTGTTCAGAGAGGGTGACAATTAAATTTCATTGGCATAGGTATAGAGATGGTTGATCGTTGCTCATCAACGAGGTTGATGGGTTGGCCATCAACAAGATGAAATGGACAACAAAATGTTTTTACATTTTCAAAATTTCGAAAATTTTAAAATAATTAAAAAATCGATGTGGAAATTGTAAAAATACTCACCGGTTGTAGCAAACTGATGCATTGTTGTATGGTTTTTAATACAGAAAATGCATTGATGCGCAGGTTCGAGTCCCAGTAAAGTCAAATTGAAATTAATTTTAATTGATTTTTTTTTAATTTTTAATTTATTTATAATTCAAATTCGATAAGAAAATAGTTAAAACACCAGCGGTTTTGGGAAATTAGTGCATCGATGGAATTGGTGTATGGGAGGAATAATGAGCCATATCAGCAGATGTGCAGAAATTTAATACATATAACATTCCTTTCTACAGACGAACTCGCTCTACTTCTGTTATTTTAACAGCCAGCTGTGTTGAATTAAAATTTTTTATTCACCAGATGCACTAACAGAATTTTGTTGGGTCTCTGGATCCACGATTATTCGTAGTTGCAACTTCTCTGTTCATCTACGTTCTCTGTTATTGTCTTGCATACGGGAGTGAATTGAATGAAATTCATAGAGGCTATTTTGAAGAGAGGTAACATAAAAGCCACAATGAAGCATAGAGTATAATGTTGAATCTCATTATATGATGTCGTTGGGTTGAATCCCATGTTGATGTCACGTTTCGAATCCGGAGGTGAATAGAAATAATAGAGGAGAGAACACAATAAAAGTAAAGTGAATGTTTCAAAAAAATAATAATTGAGTTAAACGTTTGCAACTTTTAGGATGGGATGAAGTTACATACATACATACATACATACATACAGGTGAAGCTAATAAGAGCGTGTTAAAAAAAAAAGTTGACCCCGCCCCTCCCATATCGACGGCTGGGAATAAGATCGCCCTATATCAAAAATTCTTTCAATACTTAACGTCCTATTTCAGAGAAAATTAAATATATATTTCTCTGAAATAGGACGTTTTTGAATTATTATCTGAAAGGCGTTATTGAAGAAAATTCTGAAATAGAGCGTTTTTGAAACAACTTCTGAAATAGGGCGATTTTTTACTCAGGTGTCTATATGATGTCTTTTTGGAAAACGTTTTAGTTTCTTTTCTAATTATCTTAATAATTTTTCTGAGAAGACCCCTACTGAAATTTTATGGCGAATAGTTCTCTAGAACATTTTAACCCTCTAGCAGCCATAGAAATACTATTTTTGATAAATTCCTAAAAAACGGGTCAAAATAACCCTTCATTTGCTGTAGTAAAGGGTTAAAGTGTTCTAGAGAATTATGCACCATAAAATTTCAGTACGAGTCTTCTCAGAAAAAATCTTTGTAAAATGAATCTAAAAGAACACAGAAAGCGAAAAACATATACATACATATATTCCTCAGAATGTTGAACGTGTTTTATTTCTGGTTCTACTGAAGCGATTGAAATACTTCTTTTGCAAAAGATTAATGATTTTTGAAGACGTTAAACATACGGGCATATAAAAGGTACGTTAGAGTGGTATAAACAATGTACTGGGTGGTAGTGACCCCAAGGGCGCACATAGGGTTAATACAATTATAAATTAGGAACCCTCTTGTCAAACCAAAGGGATTGGTATATCAAACTTAGGGATCGAACCATAAATACCGAAGATATGAAAAAATGAATTTTAGCGACATCTAGCGGTGTCCACAAACAAATAAAGAATTTTTCTGGAAATGTTTTCCAAAAAGACATCAATGGGGGGGGGGGGGGGGGTACGGTGGATTTGTTTCTTGGTTCCTATAAGGCGAGACGGCTAATGTACATATATGTGCTTAAAAAGTGGGTGGTGGTAGATGAGTTGTGGAACTTCAAGCTTTTTCTCATGTCGACGGAATAATCATAACTCCGTACGTACAAAGAAAGACGACGTGTTAGAAATACGGGTACATGTATCTACGGAGTCGACTGTACCTAATACTTCTTACTTACCTTCAGAATAGGTAGCTCTAGATTCTAGATGATCGGCATTGTCCTGTAATAAATATGTGCTTTCACCTTTAGAGAATCACTGAATATAAAGTCGCCGTTCGCCTAAAGTAACTCTACACTACAGGTCATTTCTTGATATGACATACATATCTACATATATGTAAATGTACTTAATTGCATTTGTTTGCTATTAATTAAGACAAATGACCAACCCAAAACTTTAAGCATAACAAAAAAATACCAATTAAGTAAGATTTTTTTCTCATTCAATTTATCAATTTAAAGCTATCATGGCCATTTATAAACCTTTTTCTGCTCAATTCTTATTCTAACTAGCTACAACAAAATTTGCCATGTTTTCGTCAGGCGCTTGTGTGACCCTGACATACATACATATATACAAATTTAGCATGAAATGCGGTATGATATTTTGTTTGTTATGATAATTTGTTAAAGATATTTGCAAATAATCAACACACACCTGGCCGTTCTGTCTGGCTGTCGGCTTAAGGCTGCGCCGCGTGACTGGTTAGGGCTAGACACAGAATAAAATAAATGCAAACCATACGCAAATTGGAGTGAATTTTGTTGTTTGATGTGAGATTTCGGTAAAATGCTTTGTTTTTGTTTTTATATTAAAAATACATATTCCAAAAGGTGCCATAAAAACTCTGTATCTAGATCCAGTTGCTGTCTTATAGCTAACTTGTAGTTTTCTGGAAAGAAATGGTGTCTATTTTTGTTCTGTGCCAAAAGCACGCTTTGTTCTTCCTCAGAACAAAAAGTTGTATTCCTACCTGTAAATCGATTACTATGCTATATGTATGTATGTCTGGTCTGGCTTACTTAGTCTCCACTTGTGTCCTCAGCCTTTATGCTGCTTCATTGCCGAGCAGGTACGTATACGACAGCAACAACGGGAAAGCTTACCTTCTCGCGCTTACAATGAACAACAATAATCACAACAACATCATTTGCCTTTGCTTTTCAAGCAGTTAAAATAGGCACAAAAAAAAGTTGCTTTGGTCTAAAAAAAGCAAGGGAATAAAAAGTTTGCCACTTCGTCTCTCTGCCGCTCAAAAAAAGACACGATTCGCCTGTTGCAGTTTTTTGGTGTGTTTTGTTGCTTTTTTTCAGCAGTTACATCGTTACATTGCCATTAAAGCTGTTGTTGTTGGTTTTATTCATGCTTTTTCGCATTTTGTTTTTGTTTTCTGTGCTTTTCTTTTTTTGTTGTGCCACTTTGTCTCGTCTGGTCCTTGAACTGTCAATACGAACGTGCAAACCAAACCAAAAAAAAAAAAATTTCACAAAGTACAAACCAGAAATCGAGTTTGTTGTAGGAAGACAGTGTGCAAAGGAAGCAGAAAAAAACCCGGTCTCGATGGAACAGGCGCAAACGCGATATGCTGGAGCAGCAAACACTTGAAGCGAAAAAAAGGGAAGAAAGTGTTCAAGTATTAGGCTATGGCCTATCGTGGAATTAAGTAAGTCGATATTTTCATAGGCCATATCCTAACTGAGGTGTGCCAGAAAGAAAATGCCTGTGCATTCTTCCTGAATCTGAGACCTCTAAGACAGTGAATTCGCAAAGAATCTTATAATTTTGCTTTCGCGCATTCATGGATTCTAACAAGTACCTTCTTCTGTGTTTGACAAGTGTTTGTGCCTACTTATGAACTTTTGTTATTTCAAGCACGGTTAACGGTCTTAAAGACTATTACTTGTGCATCTTTCATACATACTTTGCTCACTGTATTTTTTTTTTTTAAATGATGTACTTATCTACTATTGCTGTGTTGTTGCACTTTCGCTTTGAGAGACTGACTGGACCAACCGGCTGAATCCTAGCAGGCCATGCCACAGACATATGCACATACAGAGAAACCTCTCCTAACGGACACCTCTCATGGGCGGACACCTTCCTTGAGCGGACATTTTTTCATGCACCAAGGTTTAGGTTCAATTTTTAGAACAAATTGCCCTCTCTTAGGCGGACACTCTCTTGGCCGGACGCGGACAGTTATTTACTATTGAATTGAACTAAAAACTTCTATTAAGCGGACACGAACCTCTCGTCAACGGACACTTTGATTTTTTTTCATAACAAATCACATAAAAACCTCTGTTAGGCGGACACGAACTCTTCTTATGTGGACAAAATATAAGTATGTATAGCAATATAAAAAAAGTTCGAGGAATGTTCGTTAGGTAAAAAGCGCTACGATGAAAGGGAAATCACCAACTAAAATAAATGCCCGCATGACTTTATTGGAATAGATATGAATCGTATATTTTCAAAACCGGCCATCTCCACTCAAGTCGTTTGTGAGAAAAATACAAAAAACTGCTCTTAAGAACCAATGGCTAAAACGATTTGTGTTTATTATTATTATAGAGTAATTTGACTTGAATATGGCAGGTTTTGGTTAAGAAATTGTTTTAATATTAAATACAGGTGATGTTTTAGAATTGGATCTGATACCTAGCTTAAAAAAATTAAAATTTTGGAGATGGCCGGTTTTGAAAATGGACGATTCATATAACAACAATCACGGATTTCCAGTTAGATGTTCTAACTGACCATTGAAGATGATAGTACCGATACTGAAAGTATTACCGCTGAAAGTAGGTAATGCAATCTCCTCGGACGAAATGGATTTACCTGCAGTTTCAAATTTGAAAAGATTTTGCACGGAATACCTTATTGCATTTGAATTGTTGCAGAAATTTGAAAGCCATCTGCAAAACAATTTTATTTTAAATAAGCAAAAAACGCCTCGTCAATCGACAATTTCGCAATTTTTTAATTAATTTCAAAGATATCCCAACATTTATAGTTCTCAGCAACTTACTAATTGAAATTTAATATGTATGTTAATACTTTATACATATGTACATATTTATATATTCAAGTGAAATTTTGAAGACATAAGAATCATTGTTTTTTTCAGTGAAATATGAATAAATAAATCCTTTAAAATCCAAAAAATTTCTAAAATAGGAACCCACTCCCTTAAGCGGACACCTCTCTTGGGCGGACAAAATTTGCCCGACGGTGAGTGTCCGCCCAAGGGAGGTTTCACTGTACATACGTATGTAGGTATTTACATTTGTTTGGCTCCTTACATGTCCGCTCTAAACATTACCTCCTCTTCAGTTACACTCAATGCACAACAGCCTCCAGTTATCCACTCACTCGCTGACGTTACGCCGCAACCGGGCCGGTTTGCAACCATTCCGCAGTGGTGCAGAGATTGCTGCTTATACTACCATTACCATATTTAATGCATACATTTACTCGTACTTGCAATTATTTTGCATGCAAGCTAAATAATTTATTACTTCCCGATGGCAACTCAACTCCGAAGTACCGGCAATGGCAACGTCAACGGCCACGGTGGGAGCACAGGGCGAACCCGACAAAACAAGCGACTAACAAATGAGCGGAAAAATGTTTAACAAACCCCCTTGGCCAATCAGCAGTTCCAGCTTCTGTTGTGTTGCGTTGTTTATGCTTCAGTATTCAGCATGACTTTAACTTCGTCATCGAACGGGATGCAGCGCAGTTGCCATTTACCTATGTACATACATACGTTCATAACTGGGTAGGTGCCTACATGAACAAATATTTGCCCAGCAACCAACCAGCCATTCTCCAACTGTTATTGCAGCTGTGCTGCGTTTGCTGTTGCTGCATGGAGTGCTTGTGTTGTGCTCTATCGCTTTTAACCGACAATAACTGGCGCGCGCTCACTCCAATCCCGTCATTCGCACCAGTCTACACGGCGCTCCGGTTCAGTTTAACATGCATAACCAGTTACTTTTTGCAGTTTCCGCTGCGTTGCAGCTCAGATCTGTCTGCGGCTGTTTGATGACGGCCTTGTTGGATGTTTTTCTGGATCTCCATTATACATATTTGCTCTCTTGGCTTTTTTCTTGTTATTGGCGCTTTTTGAAATGACTCGCTAAAGCATGTATTAATTCGAATTTGTTGGCACTGCCATACATCCTGTCCTTTGTAACAATCTGCTGCTGCGGCTGTAAGTATTCACTCTGTAAATACAGTTGCCACTTTGGCTGCTACTGTACTGCCACCCATTTTTGTTATAGCCACCACCTCATTCTCATTCCGTAACTCAGTGTTGGCATAATTTCGCCCGTTAATTGTGTTTGGTAAGTATATCCTCTATTCGGTATTGAGTTTATACATTTACTTATATATTTAGTCAAACACAGGGTGTCACGTAAATAAATGAAAATAATTTTTTTTTACCTCTTTGTAATCAGATTCTTCTCGGGAGCGTCAGTCGAGCTAAATGGTAATAAAGAAAGAAGCCGAATTATCCTTGAAGCGGAATAGAGCGATTAACTAAATTGGATTTGATAGGAGCGTGGTTTTGTTATTGAGCAACTGAGTATCCCAAGACTCCAACTGTGTTGTCAGTCCTACTGAACGCATTCCTGCACAAAATAAGACTTCTGAAACACCCTGTACCTTCTGCTTCTTCACGACAAGTTCGTTGCGAGGGCTCATATATTATTGATGAATTTCTGCATAATATGTATATTCGAGGGTTGTTTGATAAGCCCGTGACATTTTGAACTTGGCGACCAGTAATTTGGAATTAAACACTGCCCACATCACTACATCTCTTAAAAGGCTACCGTAAAAAGTTTGAGCAACCTGCGCTTTTTGGTATGTGTTTGAGAGCTATCTAAAGCCGAACACCTCGCGGGTTTTTAGCAAAAAATGGAAAAGGAGAATTTTTAATGCTGATTAAACATTATTTTTTTTTCGTAAAAAAAACAATGAAGGAAACCAAGGAAAGCTTTGATAAATACTTTAGGGACTCTGATCCATCAATTCCAATGGTTAAAAAGTGTTTCACTGAATTCCGTTGTGGTCATAATAGCACAAGTGATGCCGAACGTTCAGTTCGCCCAAAAGAAGTAGTCATATTAGAAATCTTCGATAAAATCCATGAAATGATATTGAACAATTGAAGAATGAAAGTGCTTTTAATTAGCTGAGTCCACTGGCATCTTAACTGAGCGCATTCATCACATCTTAGTTGAATATTTAGACATGAAAAAGCTATCCGCGCAATTGCTTACACTCGATAATAAACGTAATCGTGTGACAAGGGAGTGTTTGACGCAATCCGAACGAATTTTCTTGCCGTTTTGTTACCGTAGATGAAACTAGCATCCATCACACCGTACCAGAAACCAAGGAACGATCAAACCAGTGGCTTTATCCGGGTGTACGTACTAGAAAAAGAAGCTCAAAGTGTATTTGTCGGCCAATAAGGTTATGGCCACAGTTTTTTGGAATGCACGAGGTGCCATTCACATTGATTATGTTGAAAAGCGTAAAACAATTGCCGGCGAATATTACTTACTAAGAGCTTTGGGACAGATTCGATCTTGATTTGAAGCAAAAACGACAGCATTTGGCAAGAAAATGAAACAAATGCCTAATTTGAGAGTCTTGAAAAATTATATTGTTTTGAAGCAATAAAAAAATAGAAAATGCGGTGGACTAGCTGTATCGAGCTAGCAGGTGATAATGTTGCAAATTATAATACATTTTTGGCGAAAAAATAATTTCTTATTCAAAATGTCACGGACTTATCATACAACCCTCGTATGTATCTACATTCATATAAGTAACATTTTTGGGGAGTATGCAATTGCATATACATATTTCCGCGTTATTGTGCTTCCATCAATTGCACTGAGAGTCAACATTTTTCTTTGGTGGAGAAGGGTGGGATGGACGCCTATTCGAGTGGGCTGGAGTTGGGTGGTGGTGGGTAGCGGTTTGTACTTTCCATAATTTCCGTCATCGTCGTACTCAGCAAATGTTTGCGATATTATTTCCAACCAACCCCCATGCATTTTTTGCGCCCACCACCCCTTCAATCAAGCGTTGTTGGGCGATGGTATGTAGTGGTTTTGGACAACAGCATTCTTTCCCTCACTTCCGATTTACATACTTACTCACCCTTTCTTGGTTTGTTTTTGTTCGTTCGTTCCTTCGAGTGAGTCTTTTAACTTCGCCAGCACAGCACAGCGGCTGTAATTTTGTTTACGCTTCATTCATGTATGAATGAATTTTAAAGTGCATTAGACTTGAATGGTGGCGCATTTGCATTTTGTACTTATTGTTCAGAACAATACAGACACACATGCATATACAGTCATGTGAAAAATAATAAGGACACTTACCTTGAAATATTTCAAAGATCGATCCTGCTTCAATTTCTAAACAGTGGTCAAAACTTATACATTAATTTCTTGCTCAGATGTCTCCGAAGTAAGGAACAGTTATTTAATCGGCCATTTTTTGGGTCGTTTCATAATGGTTGATGATTTTGTAGAGTGAGTTCGTTTCAGCTTGTGAAAAATAATAGGGACACCAAACTTCAATTAAAATTTTTTTTCAAAAGGTGGAGATTTTTATGGATAATAAAAAACTAAGTCACTGTATATCAAATTAAGTTTTATAATATACTAGGTTTTTAACCCTACAATACCATCAGTGACTCAGAATGGGTCGAGGAGACCCCTGCACTATTCAACTTATAGCAAAAAGAAAAAATCTCCAAAATAAGTGTTTTTCGTGCCGGGAAATGGACGAAATGTGAAATTGCTTTGAAATAATGTTAGAAAATGGTGTATAATATAATCCAAAAGTATAAACACGCGGACGGAAGACAAAAATATCCCCACTGGTTCAAAGCGATATACAGATATTTGTAGGACCCTTTGTATCCTTCCATGACATACAAAATTAGTTTGCTTTAAGCGTGGAATCTATCACAGTTCGGAAAATGTTAGTTTTAAAAGATTTAAAGCCAAAAAGGCCAAGAATAGCGACCTTTCTTTCAAAATAAAATGTTTCTAAAAGGCTATATTTTTCTAAGGAGCACGTCCTCCATGTTTGACAGTCTTGGCGGTATTTTGTGGGTTGAAAACTGTATTCACTCGTCTGAGAACATGTTCTGTGCCACAATCAGTATAAAAAAACTCGATTCTGAGCACAATATATGACACCATTTCTCCACTGGCAACGTCACGTAGTAGCAAGTTACATAGTTGCCTTTTGCAACATTTTATTTTGAAATAAAGGGCGCTATTCTTGGCCTTTTTGGCTTTAAATCTTTTAAAACTAATATTTTTCGAATTGTGGGAGATTTCATGTTTAAATAAAACTAATTTTGTACGTCATGGAAGGATGCAAAGGGTCTTTTATTGCAAATATCTCTATATTCCTCTGAACCAGTGGGAATATTCTTGGCTTCCGTTCACATGTTTATACTTTTGGATTATATTTTACAGCATTTTCCAACATTATTTCAAAGCAATTTCACATTTCGTCAATTTTCCGGCACAAAAAAAACTTATTTTGGAGATTTTTTCTTATTGCTATAAGTTGAATAGTGCAGGGGTCTACTCGACCCAGTCTGAGCCACTGATGGTATTACAGGGTTAAAAACCTAGTATATTATAAAACTTTATTTGACAGTCAGTGACTTAGTTTTTTATTATCTATAAAAATCTCCACCCTTTCGAAAAAATTTTTAATTGAAGTTAGGTGTCCCTATTATTTTTCACAAGCTGAAACGAACTCACTCCACAAAATCATCAACCATTATGAAACGACCCAAAAAATGGCCGATTAAATAACTGTTCCTTACTTCGGAGACATCTGAGCAAGAAATTAATGTATAAGTTTTGACCACTGTTTAGAAATTGAAGCAGGATCGATCTTTGAAATATTTCAAGGCAAGTGTCCCTATCATTTTTCACATAACTGTACATATGTATTTTAACAATATGTAAATACGAGTTTGATTTAAAAGAAAGGATGGGCGGGCGGGCGCTATGAGTGTGCGACTTTTACCACCCTCTTAGAAAATTTTTTTCAGCGTCGCACCGGCCACCAGCACCACCAATACTTTTGCTGTGCTGAGCATACTGCAGTCATCAGCGGATATATTGCGGGCAAGTGGCGAAAACCGCTACTTGGTATACAATTTCAATTTCCTCACGAACTTGAACCTTTTTCTTTTCATTATTTTTTCTGTTTGCTTCACTTATGTTCAAACACACTTCAAAAGAATGTCGCGCGTGTGTAATCGGTATCTACTTAATCAAAGATTGTGAGTGTGCTTGCGTTGCTTTTTTCCTGAATTTTTTTCTTTGCCTTTCGATTGTTTGCTATCAATTTCAAAATGTTTTGTTCAAAACCGATAAATTGGTCACAGCTCGTCTGGGTTAAATCTAATAATTAAGTAAGTGATGGTGGAGAGTGAGTTAGTCGCATTGTTGTTGGGTTTATGGGAAATCGCATTTGCACAGACGTGCTATGATGGACTTTACCAATTACTACGATTTATTACATTTAGGATGCAAGCGAGTATGGTATCGTGGCGAATTCGAGATGAATTCGCAGAGGTGAATGTTATTTTTCGGATTCGTGTCGAGTTCGAGATTGACTCGAGAAAAATCAATCCTCGCAATAGCATTTATTAATTATGTTAAATTTTAGTTTGCAGGAAAATATTCCTTATTGGGCTTAAATTTAGCGTTTCAATCTTTACTCAATAAACTCAAAGCTAGGATGTGATATCGTGGCGAATTCGAGGCGGATTCGCAGCAGAAAATTTTCTAGAATATGAGCCTCAATCTCGAATCGCCAACGATGCGATAAAATATGCACAAATGCGCGAGTCGCATAAGGTAAATGACTCGCCTGGGAATTTGCATTCGCCGAACTATCGCCGCAAAGTATCGCTGCAATAATGTTATCAGAGAAGCGATATCGTCTCGAATTCGAGGCGAATCCTATAAGTAAGTAATTTAAATACTTTTTGGTTGCTTGTTTTTTGTTTTTCCGACAGGGTAGGAATATGATGTATTGAATTTTTATAACTTGACCCCACCAGCCGTCTCAGATGCTCGTGCTTGTTATATTGGCATGAATACCTACTTACATATGTATCTGCATAATTCTTCGAAAATATACAGACAACTACAAACTATTTATGTACATACATATCGTCGCTCCGGAAGAAGAAAGATGCATGTCAGTAATTTGTCGACGAAAAAAGGCGCATTAAAAATATGTCGGGGAAGAAAGACGCTTTACAAAACATGTCGACGAAGATAGACGCATTAAAAAATATTTCGACGAACAGAGACGCATTAGCATTAATATTGACAAAGAAAAATAAAAAATCGAATACGTCTTTCTTTCCTAAAAAATATTGAAATGCGTCTTTCTTTATACACTGAGAGAAAAAAAATATATGGAGGGGTCAAAGAAATTGTTTACCTATTTTGAACACTACTTTCTTTGTTTTGAGTAAATTTTCCTTAAAACATGTTAAAAGGTTTATAAAATATTGTTGTTACATGCGTTACCATGGTTTCATATACTTGTTTTGAAAAAATTCATACATTAAAATAATGAAAAATTCTTTAAGCGCCATTCCATTCCCAACTTTCCTTGTTTTGAAGACTTGATTTCTTTAATTTTGAGAAATTAAATTCCCATACAAATCCCCATGGCAACGAATTTGTTTGAAAGTTTTTTTATGTTTTTTCCACATTTTTGAGAAAATTTACACAAAACAAAGAAAATTTTGTATTGGGACGCGTGTTCAAAATAAGGAAAATTATGTCTTTGATCGAGAGAAATTTTTTTTTTGAGTGTAGTAAAAAAAATAAAGCGTCTTTCTTCGTTATCAAAAAAAAACAAAGTCTTTCTTTCGAAAAATATTTTTAATGCGTCTTTCTTTGAAAGAAAAAAAGTTTGCGTCTTTTTTCTTCTATAGCGACGATATGTATATCTTGCTAGGGCTGCTCGATATATTTTTAGCCTAATAATGAAAATGCGAATATTAATCATAAAAAATGGTTTTATTGCTTTTCAATGTATTCTCTCTCTGACTTATACACTTTTGCAAGCGCTCAATCCAATTGTCGAAGCACTTTTTCCACTCCGATCGAGACACCTCCAAAACATGGTTTTTGAACGCTTGAACAGCATCTTCTGGCGCCGAAAGTCGTTGACCACGCATTTCTTTCTTGATGTGCGGGAATAATAAGAAGTCATTGGGTGCCAAGTCAGGGCTGTACGGCGGATGACTCATCAATTCGACGTTTTCGCCGGCCAAAAAGGCGTTGGTTTGAGCCGATGTGTGAGAGTTCGCATTGTCATGGTGAACAATGATTCGTCTTCTCTTGTTCGTTTTTCGAATTTCTCCGAAGACTTCAGGCAAACAAATTGTGGTGTACCAGTCAGAATTGACCGTCTTCCGTTGCTCAAGCAGAACAGTCGCCACATGACCAGATTTGCCGAAGAAACAGGCGACCATTTGCTTCGAAGTGCTTTTTCCACGAACAACTTTGGTTGGATTTGGCTCGTCTTCGAAGACCCACAACGTTGATTGTTGTTTTGTTTCCGGTTCATACGCATAGATCCATGATTCGTCACCTATGACAATCTTATAAACGTCTTTTGAAGCACCGCGATCGTATTTTTGCAACATTTCTTTGCACCAATCGACACGAGCCTTTTTTTGAGCGACAGTCCAATTGTGCGGGATCCAACGAATGTATGCTGGTGGGAGAAATGTCCAAGGATGTCTATCTCACGGTATGTCACATGACTATCTTGCATTATGAGTTCACGCACGGCATCAATGTTCTCTGGACCTTCACGGAATTGGTCTTTGAGCGAGCGTCGGCCACCATTGAATTCATTATACCAATTTTTCACAGTGCCATAGGATGGTGCTTCATCGCCATATAAAGATTTAAATTCATCAATGCACTCTTGTGATAATCCACGTCGAAATTTGTGAAAAATGATCGCACGAAAATGTTCACGAATTAATTCCATTTTTTTGCCAAATTAATTTTTCAAGTCACTGTAAAAAACACAAATGATGGTCGTACGCCAAAACGTTCTGAATACGAATATGCTAAAAAATGTCAGACTTTCCAATGGAAATGTCAGATTTCACCTGCCAACCCTTTTTCATTGTTAGGCTAAAAATATATCGAGCAGCCCTCGTATGCACAAATAATCGTGTTAATAAAGTCGTGTCAGTTTTTTTTGAAAATTTATATGAATGTAGGTATATTTTATGCATTGCTAAACGTGATGTTAAGGTAAGTAAGTTGTGAAAGTACACACATACATACATACATATGCACTTATTCACTTAGCATGCAGCACGTAATCAAACTCTTTTTGTCACTTTTCTTCATCTTTATTCTAATTTCATTTGTGCATTTTGAGTTTGCACGAAATGCTTTGCTAACAAAAAACGGCACGCATATACATACATACATATGTATGTACAAGTATGTACCTACATACGTAGTATGTATGTATATATGACAATGACGTCATGCATAAATTTCTTGCATCATTTTCCTTCCACCAAGCGCATTGCAAATTTCATATCATCACTATCACCCTGTGGCAAATAGGTACATATACCCTGCAAAGAACTTCACTTTTACAGCATAACAAACAAACGTGCCACTTTCGGTTTAAGTGAAAGCAGCTACAGGGAGTTGGAAATGTTTTATTTTTACCTTTACCTTTAAGTACATAAGTTTTCATAATTTTTATTCACGCAGTTATCCTCGTACAAATATATTTACTTAAGCGCATTTGTTGTTAGATATGTATACTCGTATATTGACACTTGCGATTCTTTAATTTGCCATTATTACTTAATTATGTATGTTTGGCTCTAATGACGTCATTGGCCCCCAACTTGTTTCACACATATCTAGGTACAATAAAGTGATTTACATGACTAGGTACATACAGTGGCGGACAAAAGTCTACATACACACCCCCTATTTTTGCTATACCACGGAACCAACAGCAATAAAAGAAAAAGTAAAAATGCAGTTTTATTTCACACCTTTTCTCAACTACAATAAACAAAATGAAACTCTTTTTTAATAAGAAATTAAAAAAATATTGGCGAATTTCACAAAATCAATGCTGACAAAAGTGTACATACAGCATGAGGTTACTGCCGTGCACACTTCTACGCTGCGTTGTGATAACGGTAAAATACCGTTATTTGTTTCTTCGATCGATTTTGTTATTTTTGCAACTATTCAGTTATATCAATCAGTTTTTGTTTGCACGTTATACTATTAACAATGGCTCCGCGAAAAGAAATTTCAGTTGATGTCAGAAATTTAGTTATAAAACACAAATCGGAAAACAAATTATATGGTGAAATAGCAAAACTATTAAAGTTGAGCCGCGCAACAGTACAAACGATAGTTAGAAACCACAAAAGTAATGGTTGTACCGAAAATAAACGGCGTTGGGGCCGACCGAAGAAACTATCCCGCAGAGATGTAAGCGTTATACTCAAAGAAGTGAACATAAATCCAAAAGTCACTGCTCCGAAATTGGTCGAATACTTAGAAAACATGATACAAAAGTGTGTACATGCACGCACAATAGGAAGATATCTGAACTATAACGGTTTTCGTAGTAGAACACCACGCAAAAAACCTCTTATTAGTGAAAAAAATCGAAAACTGCGCTTAGAATTTGCTAATAAACATAAGGAAAAGGGAAAGGGCTTTTGGCAAAAGGTTTTGTTCACAGATGAGTCGAAGTTCAATATATTTGGAAGTGATGGGAGGACAAAAGTTTGGAGGAAACCAAATACTGAAATGAATCAGAAAAATTTGGTATCAACCGTCAAACATGGTGGCGGCAGCTAGGGATGGGCAAATTGGAAAAATATATCGATATATATTGTATCGATATTTAAAAAAACATCGATTTATGCCCTGTAAAAACATCGATATATCAATATATCGAAAGGGCTGGCTTCACATTAAGGAACCACGTCCCGCGAAAAACCACTTCTTCACGGGGCTAGAGGTGCTCTCACAGATCTCAAAACTGGAATCCAAACTTGCCGCAGACTTATAGTTTACTAGATATTTGTTGTTAAAGTTGGATGGATCTACAGATATTCTACGAATCCTGAAGTATAAACATAAAAATCATTAAGAATTGCTTGAAGAAGAAAGTAATGTAAATTCAAGCACCCGGACATTATGGTTATACCACTTCTTAAAAAATGTTCTGCTGTTAAATTCGAAGCGAATCAGAAATGTATGAAAAATATCGAATTTGGCTCGAAATGACAAAAAATTATCGATAATCGATGCACGGTAGTTCAAAATATCGTCGATATTATCGGCTGTACTATTTTAAAAATATCGATATATTGATATATCGATATATATCGCCCAACCCTAGCGGCAGCGTAATGGTTTGGGGAGCAGTTGCGGCATCTGGAGTTGGAAAATTAGCATTTATCGAAGGTATTATGGATCGTTATAAATATAAATCATTGTTGGAAGAAAATTTGAAGCCTTCGGTGGATGATTTGGAACTTGGTGCTGGTTGGATCTTCCAATAAGATAACGATCCAAAGCAACGGCCCAAGTTGTCAAGGACTGGTTACTATATTATGCGCCAAGGCAATTACACACACCACCACAAAGTCCAGATTTAAATGTAATAGAGCATTTGTGGGAGATTTTGGACCGAAAAATTAGAAAACACCAGATTTCTAGCGCAGCAGTACTCAAAGATCGAATAACAGAGGCTTCGGAGTTGACAAATTTAGTAGCCTCAATGCCACGACGACTTCAAACAGTTATTAATGCAAAGGGAGGACCTACTAAATACTAAATAATAATAAAATTGGGAATTAAGATAAGTTTTCTCTCTGAGAAAAGCTTTGTTTTGTACTGTATGTACACTTTTTTCAGCACTGATTTTGTGAATTTCGCCAGTATTTTTTTAATTTCTTATTAAAATAGAGTTTTCTTTTACTTATTGTAGTTAAGAAAAGGTGTGAAATAAAACTGCATTTTTACTTTTTCTTTTATTGCTGTTGGTTCCGTGATATAGCAAAAATAGGGGGTGTATGTAGACTTTTGTCCGCCACTGTACATTGTATGTATATGATTATAAATATGTATTAGTTTACGTCCATATCTATCATCTAGCACGCACATGCGCACCACCCACGAAAGAACAATCAAAACACAAATGCATTTTATTTGTTTTTATCGTGTTGCCATTGTTCTTTTGACACCTTGTGGTTTGTTGTTGTTCGTTAGTTCACATACATACATATGTATGTTTTGTTGTTTTATTATCGGTTGCGTCACACCTGGGACGCATGTTAAATGAAAATTCAATTCATCACTTTTACCATTATTTACCAAATCGTTAGTATATCGACCATTCAAACTATTTCCATCAACCATTTCCTGGTGTTCGTTTTGTACCCTGCATGTTTTCTCTTACTTTTCCTGTCTTCATTTACCAGGTACATATGAATATGTAAGTATGTATGTATGTACCTACATATTTATGTACATACATCATGTGTGCTTGATCTGTATAACATACGGCTTATGAAGTCAGCTTATAAAGGACATTGGGTGTTGGTGGGTCAAGGTGGAGCGCAGAATGGAAGTCGCATCCACGGACTAAGTATTACTTGGTACTGCTTCCATAGACCACTCTATTTCTTAACCAACAGATCATATTGCAGGCTCACACTTTTTTCGTTGAAGATATAAAAAATCATCGGGCAGCGTTAAAAAAAAATTAAGTCTTTACTTTACATAAATCTCTGTGGAAATCTGTACATTTTTCATCGCATTTCCTTTCATTTTCCTTTGTGCTTTTTTTTGCATCTTATTTTTTTCGTTAAGCTCTTAATTGTGCTTTCAGCATGATCTCTTACGCCTTTCATTCATGTAGGTACCCCTTCATATTTATGAACATTACATTCGTAAGTATATATGTATGTACATACATATTATATAGTATTTACTCAATCCAAAGTACACATGCCAACTCATTATGCACCAAAGAGCCTTTCGAGAGGATTATGCTTCCTAATAGTGCTGTGCTGCTGATGTGTTGGCATGAATAACTATGCCTTCTTTTCTGTACGAGTAGGTACTATTGAGTCGCGCTGCTTGTATGATTTCCGCTGAATTACTTCTACGGTTATTGCCTTCAATGTTGCACATATACGCACACATGTATGTACGAGGGTTGTTTGATAAGTCCCTGACATATCGAATAAGAAATACGCATAGGAAGAAAAGAAAAACCAGAGGTTTTCTCTTATAGGAAACGTCCGAAAGGCTCCAAAAAATCAATAATGCGCTTTGTTTTTCAACATAAACTCCTTTTAGCTCGATTCAATTAGTCGGGCGTTTTTTCCAATTTTTTTTAATCCCAAAAAATAGTTCTTTTCAAGGCTCTCAAAATAGGCATTTGCTTCTATGATGACCGCTTCATTTGACTCGAACCTCTTACCACCCAGCCATTTCTTCAGGTTTGGAAACAGGAAATAATCGGAGCGGGCTAATTCTGGAGAATATGGTGGGTGGGCGAGGTAGAGATGCGTAAGCCAATTTATGAACCTTTGCCATGCTGAAACAGAATTTTCTTTCTTGCCAAATTCGGTCGCTTTTCCTTCAAATCAAGATCGAATCTATCCAAAAGCTCTGAGTAATATTCGCCGGTAATTGTTTTACCCTTTTTAAGATATTCGATGTGAATCACACCTCGTGCATCCCAAAAAACTGTGGACATAATCTTATTATCCGACAGAGCTACTTTGGGTTTCATTAGTGCACGTAAACTCGGAGAAACCCCCTGTTTTGATTGTTCCTTGGTTTCTGGTGAGTTGTGAAGGATCCAAGTTTCATCTACGATAACAAAACGGCACAAAATTTCGCTCGGATTGCGTCAAACGCTCACTTGAAGCTGTCACACGATTACGTTTATTATCGAGGCTAAGCAATTGCGCTGATAGCTTTTTCATGCCTAAATATTCATCTACGATGTCATGTATTCGCTCACTCTGAAACGAACAACTTTCCGCAGTTGGAATGTGCCCAACAACGCTCCGTTGTTTCAAAGATGCGAGCGTTTTTGATTCAAATACTTTTCGTATTTAAGTTAACAACGGAACCTGTTAAATCAAATACTTTTACATTTAAGTTAACAGTTTTTGCTTTTGAATTAACAGCAAAAGTTTTTGGTCCAAAAACGGGCCCCATTGAAGCAAATACTCACGCATATAAATTAACCTCAAAAAAATTGTAAACAATAGTAATTTTTTTTAATATAATATATATTTTTTTATTTTATTTTATTTTATTTTTTTATATAATGTATGTTTACCTAGCAATATTAATATTAAGGCCTGGTTTCACCAAACGAACTTTTTCGATTCACCATTTCCATCTTTATTTTTTTACTCTTCATCTGCCTTGGCCACTCCTTCCAGCCTTTAAAACAACTCTTGTTTGCAGCGTAGTAATGCTTATGCTATTCATTCCACTGCAATACAATTTCACTAAATTTAATTTATTTGTATTTTGTTTTTATTATTATTGTTATTGATTTTATATGCTACTGTTTTCTTCACTGGTATATTTTGTAAATCCGCCCAATTTTTGCCACACTCTCACATGATGGGTTGTTGAAGTAGTTTGAATACATTACTCGTGGTGCATGTTTTTAGCTTCGTAGTGAAAAAGTTCATATACACGCTAACCGTTTATTTTATGTATTTGTTATGGAATTTGAAAATTTTTTTTCTATCTTTTTATTCTTCTTTTTTTATACTTAAAAAATTTTCAACAGCAAGGGAATTTTTGGATCAACAACGCCCGTCTTTGAATTAACTACGGAAAGTTGTTGAATCAAAAACTTTGCAGTTAAAACAAATAATTTTGCTTTTGAATCAAATACGGAGATTCAACAGCGGAAAATTGTTGGTTTAACTACGGGTATTTTTTTCAGAGCAGTTAAGATGTCTGTGAACTCACCTAATTAAGCGCACTTTCATTCTTCGATCGTTCGATATCATTTCATGGATTTTATCGACGATTTCTGACATGACTACTTCTTTTGGGCGACCTGAACGTTCGGCGCCACTTGTGCTAGTACGACTACAACAGAGTTCAGTAAACCACTTTTTTAACCATAAAAAGTGATGGAGCAGCATCCCCATAGTATTTATTAAGCCTTTTCATTGTTTTCGTCGTGGTTGTTTTACCAAAAAATAATGCTTAATCAGCACGAAATTTACCTTTTTCGATTTTTTATTAATACCTGCGAGGCTTTCGGCTTTAATTAGCTGTAAAACACAGACTAAATTGCGTAGGTGACTCAAACTCTTGCAGTAGTCTTTGAAGAGATGTTAGTTGATGTGGGCAGTGTTGAATTCAAAATTACTGGTCGCTAAATTCTAAATGCCACGGACTTATGAAACAACCCTCATATATATGTATGTACATATTTATGTACTTATTTCTCTATTGTTGATGCCCTGCAGTCAACTCAATTAATTGTAAGCTACTCGCTTAATTTACAACCAATTGGCAGTGCTGATCAACTCAACCACCTTACCGACTAGTCAGAATTTTCAAAAGAGCATAGCACTTTACATACATAAGTAGTCTGCATGGAATAGTAAACCAGATACTGAAGATGGCACATAGCCGAAACCGGTTTATAACCAAATCAAACTTGACAAGGGATGACGGAAATTCGTTCCACAATACATCGAATAGTAGAGATCTAAAGTGATTTCAGTAGCACACCTCATTTTCCATGAGTAGCAAAAATAGTCTATATATTTCGAAAATTTATTGAACACTCTGAGATTGGTAGATATCAAAAGCAGAACCGTGCCAAAAATTTGTTTTTTAACCAGGGACTTGTAACAAAGCTCGTAACGAAACGAAACTCTCGTTTCTGGCGTTTCTGTTCCAAGAAACATTAAAGGATAGAAACTAAATTCGAAACCAAAAGATTGTAACGTTTCAATAAGTAACAAAACCTGTAACGAAACTAAATTAATTTTGTTCCTTGTAACAGAAACAGAAACAGAAACAAAACTCCTTTGTAACAAAAGTCGTAACAAAACTCCGAAACGTTTCCAGCAGAAACAAAACCTGTAACGAAACTAAATTAATTTTGTTCCTTGTAACAAAATCCGTAACGAAACTAAATTAATTTTGTTTCTTGCAACAAAAACAAAACCAGAAACGAAATTAATTTTGTTTCTCAGTGGCAAAACTATAAAAATTATTATAATACTATTTGCCGTACATTAGGATGGACTTTTTATTTATTTTTAGGTATATAATATATATATGTATACCTGTGGCATTTTGATGTGCAAACATCTTTGCTGTAGCTACGAGTAATTTCGAAAAACAGGTAAAGTTTACGCGTATCTAATGAAAAGTTTTGGGCAGGGCTTCTACAGGGAGCCCTATTCTTTATCATTCCTAGGTCGGGTCGCGAGATATGGGTCAAAACGAGGACCCGGATGATCTTGTGTGTTTCTGAGTAACATTGGTATCTAATGAAAGGTTTTGAGCTGGCCTTCTACAATATTGGTATCAAATGAAAGATGTTGAGCGGGGCTTTCGTATAGAGCTCTATTCTAGACCGGGTCTCCACATATGGGTCAAAATGAGGATCCGGATGATCCTTGAATATTTCTGAGCAATGTTGGTATCAAATGAAAGGTTTTGAGTAGGACTTCTATACGGAGCCCCGAGATGTGGGTCAAACGTGGATCCGAATGATCTTGCATGTTTCTGAGCAAAACAAAAGAAAACCAAAATCAGAAATCAAAAATCAAAAATTAAAAATCAAAAACCAAACACCGAAACAAACAAAAACAACAAAATGTAGCAGTGACAATGGCAACAAAAAATTATAAAAACGATAGTCGCATTTTAATCGATAGAAAACCAGTGAAAAAATGAATAAGGGAAAGGGAATAAAAGTCCTATTTCGAAATTGATTACACATCAATGTTCATGAGTACTCCTTACTCACGTAATACACAAAAAAAAAAAACGCAAGTCGGATATCCCATTATCCGTACGAAACGATATTACACCCGCCAAAGCATCCTGTACTGCTTCGACGTCTTAGGGCCTGGTTATGGTTACAATCTTGCTGGTCGAGCACCGTGAAATTGTTGTTGTGCACTCCGACGGTGAGAGAATTTTCGGACTCTCACATCCAGCAAATCTGCTGTGTGAAACAGGCAGCCAGCAGTCGAGGTTTCGGGGGTAATAATGTGTTATGTTGTGTATGTGTTCAGTAATAATCATGTGTTATGTTGTGTATGTGCGCTCCAATCATCAATGCAAGCATAACCACCTCTCACCAATCACGAAATGTTTCCGATTTTGATTGGCAATGTTGATTGGTACCATAACCACAGCATTATAAAAATCATGATGATGAAGAAATTGCACTACAAAGTAGTCTGAATGAGCTATTATTAGAAAATTAAATATTTCTTGATAACAATTAATGTATACTTTTCACAATCCGTTGTTCTATGTATATGAAGCGTTTTTATATATCATTTAAAAAAATAAAAAAAGACAACCCTAATAGTCACCCAGTTATATTTTTCTTCATATCGACCCCTTTGTGCGACTTTATCGTAAGGGACAAAGGCAAATTTTGCAGGAGAGCATTTTTTTTTGTTTTTTTCACTGTTTTTTATTGGTATATTTAAATGAAATTGAACACGCGTTTAGATGGTTAATTAATATATTGAACCTGATATCTTTTTTCTTGAAAGAGTTTGCAGTTTGCGAAAAAATCATAATTTTGTCCCTTACGATAATTTCACTCTCAATGTTTTATGAGCGTATTTGAATAAATGTCCCTTACGATAATATTTAAAAAATATAAGTGTCTTATTCCATACTTTAGTTGGTTGCCACAGACATACATATATATGTATGTATATTATATACCTAAAAATAACAAGTCCATCCTAATGTTCTGCAAATATAGTTTTTCTACTGAGAAACAAAATTAATTTTGTTTCTGGTTTTGTTTTTGTTGCAAGGAACAAAATTAATTTTGTTTCTGGCTTTGTTTTTGTTGCAAGGAACAAAATTAATTTTGTTTCTGATACTGAGAAACAAAATTAATTTATGGCGTTTTCGATTCTGGCATAAAATGTCACCCTTTAATATCTCAAATATCAAATTACGTAACCAGTCTTCGTTTTAAATGGCTGGTTTTGTAGATAATGATGCCCACTGACTTACCTTGATGTCAATATTCGCTGAAATTAGCACACAAGCTTACAAGATGGCTAAGAAAATCAAGCAGGGCAACATTTTTTCCAGAAACGAAAACGGCATTAGTTTCGTTACGGATTTTGTTACAAGGAACAAAATTAATTTAGTTTCGTTACAGGTTTTGTTTCTGCTGGAAACGTTTCGGAGTTTTGTTACGACTTTTGTTACAAAGGAGTTTTGTTTCTGTTTCTGTTTCGTTACTTAGCTCTGTAACAGAAACCGAAACCGAAACGCGTTACAAGTCCCTGTTTTTAACCTCTGCATCAGCATCATACTACCGTATGAAAATAACTACTTTCCTATTATATTTAACTAGTAGGTAATTAACTAGTTATGTATCTTTCTGACTTGTTTGTATCTTTACTGCCGTCTGTCTATTTTGCTGATGTTAAAGTTGCTGACATATTTTAGATAATTTACATTCCACACTTAATTTATGTTATTTATTTTTTTTTTTTTGCTTTTTTGCCATTTGATTATTGTCACTTCATTTACTTATATAAAGGCAGACATTTTTATGTATTAGAACGATGACTACGATGCTCATAATTGCGATTATGACACATTTACGTTTGGCATAAACTGAAATAATGATGAGCTTCATAAGACATTATCATGTTCATAAGTATTCATTCTGCTCATCTGCTTGCAGTTCATCACGTTCACTGCTCATGTTAATGTAATTGTTGGTCTGATGATGATTTTTGGTTGTTGATTCGTTTATTGTTCATTGTTGCTCGAAAATATTTTCCATGCTTTTGATCTCAGTATATTAGGGTGTGACATTTTTGCTTATAAATGGAAAATGAAGGGATTTATCATCTGTGATAACAGTAGTTAGGAAACCTTTTACAATCTAATATACATATAACATTATTTCAATGATTAAGGCCAATCAGGTACAGAATTGCAAACAAATCTACCTATACCTTACGAATTTTGGCAGATAAATTTGCTGGTCGATTTGGTCGTGTATAAAATATTAGTCTCTCGATTTCAATATATTTTGTTGACATTAGACGCCGCTTCCATGCTAACTCAAACTTAGCTAAGTCATAATTAATTATTCAGGCCAATGACCAATTAAAAAATACCGATTTTGATATTATTATTTTTTTTATTAGTTGAAAAAGTTATTTTTATTCACACTTTGCAAAGTTTATTGGGTCTTGAGCCAGTTTGGTCGAGCGTGCAAAGCGACTGAGAAATTTGCTTTGAATACATATGTATGTATGAAAAATTAATTGGACATAGTACATGGACTTTGCTGCTAAATAAAAAAAAAATAATTAACTTTATTCATTATTAAACAAATATGACAAAAAACATGTATCCAGTATTCACGCCATAAATTTCTGAAAAACTCTAGATTATTGCCATTTTAGTATGCTTTTTGTTATTGTACTACTCTGCTCAGCTTTATTATTTATTTAAATGTTTATATTGTGACTCAAATGACACTTAAATCCCAGTGCGAACAGTCGCTACAATAAAAAAATAAAACTTTAGGGGCATTCGCACTTCGGCTAATGAAGCTTGCATTTCCCTTGACGAGCTTGTCATGAAATATCCGAAGGGCACTGCGATGGTAAGGGAAAAGAAACAAATGAAAGCTTATGACAATATAGAACTGAAGCTTGGCCCAAAAGTGCGCAAAGTTAAATTTATGTGTGTTATTGTTTGATGCTTATTTTGTGAAAAAACCCTGTAGGGAAAATCTCTAGTTCAAAACTGCTTAGGTCGCTTCTAGTGCATTTTTCGCAACTTGGTATTAGTGTGAGCTAAATCTCTTTAACATGTTACCAATTTGCGAATTTAACACGCCGACGACCTAGGCGGTGTCAATTGTCACTCACTGCACTACGTTTTCGACGGTTCCGAACTAGTACTAAATTTAGGGTTGCCAGACGTACTGATTTGATCAGTACAATACTGATTTTTCGTGCCACGTACTGATGGTTTTAAAAACATCAAGAAATACTGATTTTTTGGATTTTGTACTGATTTGTACTGATTTTTAGCCTGCACTAAAAAATTTCATTTTTATCACCCTGCACTGTTTTTAATTTTCCAACTGTTTTCATTTGACGTTTGTAACCATGAAACAATTGGGAATGAGGCATCAACGCGAACGTTAAATGTCATAGAAACACGATTGACAGTTAACGATACGGAAACAAAAACATAATGCCAGTAATAAAGACGATATTGTTTTTTTTTTTTTTTTTGAAGGCAATGTACTGATTTTTTCGGGAAAGGTATCTGGCAACCCTAACTAAATTCTACAGTTTGCATTGGTTCGTTTATTGACACAATTTCCATAGTTCTGAACCAGCTGCAAGTTCTTACAAATTCTACAGTTTTACATTTGCGACTTAAGTGCAGCATTTGACACGCTTCAAGCTAAGGGATCGATAGCACAGTGGCTAACGCATCTGACTTGGAATCGGGCGATCGTGGTTCGATGATCGATTCCTGTCGTTGTCAATAATTTGAATAAAAATATTTGAAAATTAAACAAATAAGACAAATATACCTGGAGAATGGAAAATCTAGTCAACTAGTATTTTCCTAGGACTTGCTTATGCAAAGGCAGGGCCGTGCGCACGGGGGGGGTTTTGGGGGTTAAAACCCCCCCATGACCAAATCTAAGTTGCAATGATTTTGCAAAAATTTTCAAAATACTGTTTATAAATTTTATAATTATAATTTTACGGAAGAAGAATTGGTAAAAGTTGCAAAAAATAAGGTTGGCCAATACATAGGTTCGGCACTTTGAATTGCACTTGGAGCTTTCCGAAATTACAAAATTGTGTAGCATATGTTCGTTTGGCATTTTTAAAAAAATTGTACTGATAACAAAAAATGTTCATTTTGTGAAAACAGTGAGCAGTTTCAATTAACAAGTATGTACTGTAAACAGTACACGGAAAGAAATTTGTATACTTGAATCAAGAAAAATGCTTTCTTGAACTCAATTTAGAAAATTTTTAGGGAAATAAGAAAAATTGACTTAATTATTACTGGAAATAAGAAATTGAGTTTTCCAAAAATGAGACAATTATTTTCTTATTCAAGAACACTAATAAAATCTATAGAAAAAAAATGTTGAAAAAAAATGTTTAAATAAATAAGGGCCGATTTCATAATCAAATTAAAAGTTCCTTTAAATTCTAAAGGAGCCTTTAATTTTCTGATCGATTTCATAAAGTCTTTTTGAAGATAAAAGTTCATTTAAAATTAAATACCCAAAAACGGGCATTTAAGTTATTTAAAGGTTCCTTTTGCCAGAAAAAAATTTCATTTCTGTAATGTGTCAAAATCAAATATCAAAAATTTATTAAAATTTTTGAACCGATTTTGTTTGTTGTTTTGTTTGTTGAGTCGTATAATGCAATATTCATCTTCTTCTCTTTTGTGATGTTGGATGACCGCTTCTTATATTTTCTGCACTGGGTTTCCAAATTATGCTTCTTTGTTCTTTTTCTTTTTTTCAAAAAAAAAAAAAATAAAATAAAAAAGCCATAATCAAAAAATTTATTTATTTTCAGAAAAAAATAAAAGTCAAATTTCAATATTTTTAAATTTATGAAAATTATTTGACGTTAAAGGAGCCTTTTAATATTATATTATTATGAAATCACTCCCACTTTAAAGAACTTTTAAATGGCTCTTTAACTAAAAGGCTCCTTTAAGGAAAGGAGCTTTAAGAATTTCATTATGAAATCGGCCCTAAGAACATCTTTTCTTAAATTTACTTAAATGAAGAAAATCTTTTTGCTAATATGAAGAAGAATTTAAGAAAATTGTGTTTCGACGAATTGGAACAACAAAATACAGCGAAAAAAAAAATGTAAAATGAATAAGAAAACGTTTTCTTGAGCGAAGTAAAATTTTTCTTGCTGAATTTGCATTTCCAAAGTTACATGTATTTTTTTTCATTTGCCATCCGCTTTGCATATTTCTGAATATTTTTGCAATTCTCAGATTGTTAGTGAAGCATTTGGTATAAGGAGTTCACTATTTGCATCTTCATTTATATTAAATAAAATGTTGTCATTTCAATAAACAAGTCCTAGGAAAATACTAGTTGACTAATTATGGTTTTCTAATCCCTTATGATTAGTTTTCATTTTACTTATTTTTTACGTTTTTAATATTTTTAGAAAATATTTGCTTAATTTAATATTTAATATTTTCTTATGCCTCAGACACACATGTGGTATGAATATTAGAATATCAATATTATGATTTGGCTATGCTATGAAAATTTTCAATTAAACTACAATATGAGGGTGACACATATGTGGTATAGATCGAAATATTATTACTATACTACGATGTGTGTCTCTCGCATTACTTACTTAAGTTCGTATAAGAAAAGTTTTACTTGCAACAAAAAAATAATTTCTTAATTTATTTCAAAAAACAAGAAATGAACACTTACCCTAAGTAAATTATTTCTTATTTATTTAAAATCCAATTTTACTTGAAGCAAGAAAATGTTTTCTTATTTATTTAAAATCCAATTTTCTTGGATTTTCTTGATATTAAGAAATTATTTTCTAAGTTCAAAATCAAGTCTAATTTTTCTTTCCGTGTACTATTCAGGACCTGGTTAACTAGGTTTTGATGAATCAGAATGAGTTTCAGAAAAGTTAAAGAACATTTAAATTTATGGTGTATGGGTCTGGATATCTGTTTCAGCAAATATGTTTATCTTAGCGAAAAATGTATGCGAATGCAAACCAAAATTAAAAACCCCCTCCAAGGCTAATTCCTGCGCACGGCCCTGTGCAAAGGGCAAAATCTCAGTTCATACAAGTGAATTTGCAAATAGAATACTCTTATATAAAAATCTTCGTCAACCATCTCAGAATTGCAGAAATATGCAAAGCCGACAGCAATTGAACGAACGAAAAATTGTCATAGAATTTTTCCCACATCGAAATGGCATACAAATCAAAGTGTGTTATAATTGTCAAATTGTTCACTTCTGAACTGGCAAGGGTCTAACTACAATTGAGCTAGTTCTTTTTTGACAACTTTTCGCTAGCTCGGAACTGGAAATTTTGCTCACTAGTTATTGAGTTCCCTACAGGGTGCTTTCGTGTTTTTGTATGCATGTGTTATGCGTCTGCGTTCCGTGGCGACCCAGTTATATTGGACATATAAATTAATATATACATGCATAAATCATTTATTCAAATTAGAGCAGTAAACAGTAGTCACCAAACGAATGCGAGTAGTAAAACGATCTCCATATTAATTGAATGAAAAATGCCATACGCAGTGTAAACATGCTTAGATGTGAAACATATGTTTCGCACATAAATCAATTTAGTACCTTTTTTGGGAATCAATGAGCTTGAGAAGAAAATGATAAAATTCCTAATGATCTTATGAAAAGTGTCTACAACCGCATTATGTTTTGAATTCTTTTGTAGCAAAAAATAAAAAAAAAACATCTCTTAGTCAATTGCGCGCTCCGTCAATAAAAACCCTTGAGAAACCGTTTCAAAATTACCGGCATACTTAACAAAACCTCACCTTTAAAATTGTGTCGTGACCCAAATACAAACACACATGCGTCTGATTTAGAAAAAAAATATTTTTATTAATTTTGTATGTTTATAACACACTCCCCTTGGGCGAAACACTCATCATCCATCATCCGTTTTACACTTTCACATCTCAGTATGTTAGCCACTTTGGCTATCGAATTGCTTCTTCTAAATCTTTATGAATTTCTCTCTGCTCTATGTTTGTTCAAAATCATTATTTTTTCTTCTCGTTATTCTGCATTTTAGATTTTTGTATGTATTTATTCCATGCCGCTTGCGAACAGCCGCAATAACTCTTCTTTTAGTAATTATTTTTAGTACATTGTTTATTTTCAATTTGGTTTTTATTATATTAAACGTAATTTAAACGTGAGACTTTCAAAATTTTTTCACTTTTTACTTTGGAGAAGAAAAAAAAAAAGAGAAAAAGCTTCTGCGCACAGTGGGCTGGAAGTGCGAAAAAGAGAGAGTGAAATGCTGAAAGGATTATGCATAGCTATGCAGAGTCCTTGGTCGGATATATGTATGTATATAAACCCAGTTCATTCCGCTGTAAGAACTAGTTTTCCGTCGCTCCCTATCTAGAAAACTTGAAGAAAAAATTACAATATGCATGAAATATTGAAAATAAAATTATTCTTTTTTCACTCTTTCTTTCAGGTCGTAAAATTATCTTAACCCAACAAGTACCATGATGCAACCTTAATTCAAACTTTACATAAATGCGTAAGTATCCTACTATTTAAGTTGACTAATAGCATGTGTTGGGTTAATTATACAAAGATTTTGTCTGAGAAGACACCTAGTTGAATTTTATGGCGAATAATTTTATAGCGCATTTTAACCTTCCATCGACCTTCAAAATACCAGTTTTTTCCGACTTTATGAAAAGGGGTCAAAACACCCTCTTCGTGCAGGTGTTAGTGGGTTAAATTATTCTACGAAATTAAAGCTGGTGCAATTTTACTATAAGTGCATACGTTTCCTAACAACATATTTCTTTACGACATGTATCTTAACTCTTTTTTCCTTTATTTAAAAAATCGCTTAGGCAAAATTTCGCAAATTTAAAATGGCAAAAAAAAATTGACCTCAGGTAGCTAAACGGTTTGGGGGTTTTATCTAGAGTGATATTTCCTTCCGTGTGGGAATTTTTCGGCCCTCAGAGAACAGCCCGCAATTTGTGTCACGGTGTAATTGGGGATAGTTTCACATTTGGTGAATAGAACAACCCCGAAAATATATGTGGAATAGAACAAAAAATTTGACAGTCGGAAAAAAAGCAGAATAAGTGCAACATGTTTTCCAGAATCGAAAACGCTATAAATAAGGTTGCCACCTGTTGAAGGAAAGTGACTCAAAAGTATAATTTAACGAAGCAAAAGAAAATAGATTACATGCATTTTTCGAACAGAGATATTTTCAAAGAAGCTTGCCACCTGATTGCAGACAATACAAAATGGGATTAGGGTTGCCAAACCATTTAAATAAATTTAAATTATTCGCTGAAATACTACGCTTACATCGCGAAAGGTGACCCGAATTAAGGGCCGTTTAATCAACCTCTGAAGCCACGCTTAAGGCCATACATTTAACATGTTGTCGATAATGCAGTTTATAGCTTAATCGGACTTTTATCCCCCGGTTAGCGTGAATCAGAGATTGAGTAAACGGCCTTTTATACCCCCCCACGTCACTCATCCTTCAAGCGTTTTTTATTTATTTTTCTTTGTGACAGTGAGGATATTCGGTACACTTTGATTGACCATATACGTATGTATACAAACATACATACCCACCAAAAAATCTAAGCCTTATTTGAGAATTAAAACAGCAGATTTAAAGGCTTACGAAATAAGGCCTGTAAATTATAAGGGTAGAAAATTTGTATGATGTAAGGCTTAAATAAGGCTGATTTTCCTGTGTTAATGTCATCAGGCCATAAGGAGTATTCTCTCTCTGAGAGCACACCTTATTCCAAAGGCTTATCCGCCATGCGAAATGAGGGCTAGATAAGTATTAGAAAGTTAGGAGCAGGCAGAGTGAGTGCATGCCAGAAGCATCGCTGCCAGCGTACTCCTTTTTATACCTTTCATGAGAATGAAATGGTATTATAACTTAGTGCCAAAAAAATTTTGTCGAAAGTACCAGAAGGAAGCGTGGGGGACCCACCAAAATATATACCGATATGGTCAGAATCACGAGCTGAGTCGATTAAGCCATGTCCGTCTGTCCGTCCGTCCGTCTGTGTGAACGCAAACTAGTCCCTCAGTTTTTGAGATATCTGAATGAAATTCGGAATACTGGTATATTGTTATACGCAGCTGATTGTCGGAACCGGCCGAATCGGACCACTATAACATATAGAAAACAACCGATTATTCAGATATACATGAATTTTTTGGATGTAATTTGTGCATAACTTCCCAATTTAAACAGCTAAGGACATGAAACTTTGAAGTAGACGTACCCATTTTGGCCCAAACAAGGTTACCGAAAATTGTCAAGATCGGACCACTATAACATATAGTTCCACAACATCCGATTATTCAGATATACACATTTTGGTGCATAACTCCTCCATTTTAACAGCTAACGGCGTGAAATTTTGAAGTATTTGTACTCATATGTGCCCAAACGGGATTACCGAAAATTGTTAAGATCGGACCACTATAACATATAGCTCCCCTACAACCGATTGTTCAGATATGGACATTTTGGGGTATAACTCCTCCACTTTAACACCTAACGGCGTGAAATTTTGAAGTATTTGTACCCATATGGGCCCAAACGGGATTACCGAAAATTGTCAAGATCGGACCACTATAACATATAGCTCCCATACAACCGATTGTTCAGATATGGACATTTTGGTGTATAACTCCTCCATTTTAACAGCTAACGGCGTGAAATTTTGAAGTATTTGTACCCATATGGGCCCAAACAGGGTTACCGAAAATTGTCAAGATCGGACCACTATAACATATAGCTCCCCTACAACCGATTGTTCAGATATGGACATTTTGGTGTATAACTCCTCCATTTTAACAGCTAACGGCGTGAAATTTTGAAGTATTTGTACCCATATGGGCCCAAACGGGATTACTGAAAATTGTCAAGATCGGACCACTATAACATATAGCTCCCATACAACCGATTGTTCAGATATGGACATTTTGGTGTATAACTCCTCCATTTTAACAGCTAACGGCGTGAAATTTTGAAGTATTTGTACCCATATGGGCCCAAACGGGATTACTGAAAATTGTCAAGATCGGACCACTATAACATATAGCTCCCATACAACTGATTGTTCAGATATGGACATTTTGGTATGTAGCTCCTCCATTTAAATAGCCAAGGCACCATTCTTTCTAATAAATCTTTCCATAAATAACCCACAGAATTAAAATTATAAATTACACTTAATCAGGCTATGTACATACATAGGTAACTTTTCATTTCCCCACTCATGAAAGGTATGAAGTCTTCGGTACGGCCGAAGACAGCCGCGCTTTTACTTGTTTAGACCTGATTTGTCAACAATAAGCAAAACTTTTTTGCAGGGTATGTACTTACATACATACATATATGCATACATACAATGAAAGTCTGTATCTGAGTTACCATTGTCCGATAAAAAAGGAACATCCGGTGCGAGTGGAAACACCGCCTTTATGTCGTCATCAAAGACGCTATGGAATTCACTTACCATTTCATTGTCTTATTTCCCGCAAATACAATTACGAATTCTCTATAAATTTACACATAAGAGCCTTGAAAGTGCCGATAAGAAGTTTCGTCGTCGTATGCATGTATGTATGTACCCAAGCGCGCACTCAGTCCGATTTGTACAGAAAATTCCTATAAAATTTTTCTAATTGTTCTCATGTGTTGTTGTGCGCGAGAAAGTTTTTTTTGGGCTTGATTATTAAACACATACATATGTATGTATGTAAGAAATAAGTGTTTACATAATAGCTAGATACTCGGTAGCCTATTTAGACGGTGAGACCGCTCAGTCAGACAGCGGGTGGGTGTGCGGCGCACAAGGCAACGTTGGTCGGGAGATGGAGTGGCGCAAAGTGTGACGGTAAGGCCAGAAATAAGACTGTTCCAGCGCCACATGGACACCAATGACGTCGATGAAAATGAAAATGAAAATAAAGCGCAAAACACAAAATGCGTTTGTGTGTATGTTAACAAGGTGAGAAAAATTGTATTTTAATGGTCGAGCAGCATCGATTGAGCGCATCACAGCGTCGCTGCTTAATGTTCAAGTTTGTCGATTTGGGTATAGGTAGTAGATACCAGTGGCGGTCCTATTATAAATTGGCTACGCAAGTCTATGTATGAAGCATAGTCATTAGCCATTTATGTTGTTGTTGTGGTTGGTATTGTTGTTGTTGTTACGGTACTAATCCCTGCTTAGCCGACGAGTTCTGCCATTTATGTATGTAATTTCCTTTGCTGTATTATCTGAAAGTCTAATAATTGGACTCTCTAATTGCGTTGCGTCATTGACTTTGTTGTTTATATTCATACCGCATGAACTTGAATGTATTGGAATAAATCAAAAATAAGATAATATCTAAAAATTAGTTGCTTTAGTGTTTGCAAAACTGAAGTCGAATTAGCAAAAGTCGTGAAATGTTTGCTTTTATTTCATTTCGATTTTCGTCGCTTTTTTTAGAGCAGCGGTCACCTCTCGGAGTGGACGGCATACCCTCCGAGTGTATTTCTGCCATGAAAAAGCTTCTCACAAAAAATGCATTCCCCGTTCGGAGCCGGCATAAAACTGTAGGTCCACCCAATTAGCAGGAAAAACAAAAGGAGCACTGTACTGCAAAGGGCGCAAGTTCGATTCTTGGCCGAAGCAGAAGTAACCTGATGAGTCTTAGAGAGATCTAGGTGAGGCAGCTCTATTTACATAGATGCTTAAATTTTTTTTTTCTAGTTTACAAAAAAAAAAAAATTTTAACACTGAAAAAAAGCAATTGACGTCTCTTTAGAGAAAGCACGAAAACATGCTGCTATGTTATTCTGTTTTGAAAGCCTCATAAAAGCCAATGTGTGTAACTGTTAGATCGTGCTCACTAACCCAGGGCGTGCGGTTTTTGGCTGTACAAACAAAATACACGTTATGAGGTGTGTTGATGGTGTATCTGCGCTATTTTCCTAGAGGGCTTTTAGGTGCAAGATGTCAGATGTTACAGTGGGGGCTGTACTATTGTAACGCTACGTTACAACGTAAATGTTGCTGTTGGGCTAACGCGCCATGAGAACTTAAATAGTAAACACATTTCAAGCGTAAAACAATTAGATGTTAAAGAAATTCGTAAAATGAAGTGCACGAAAATATTTAGGCAAGCTGAACTTTTCGGCTTGTGTGATGCGTCCGCCACTGGTAGGTACATACATACATATATGGATGGGTGCCGGCTATGTAAACCCTGCAAAAAAATGTGCGATTAATCCCGAAAGAGATTTCTCCCGGATTGATCTCTTTCGAGAACAATCGGTCCACAATTAGTCCCCAATTGTTTCCAAACGGGTATAAATGTAGATTAATCGCTTTCATCCTGAACGGGTATAAATGTGATTAATCACTTTCATTCCGAACGGGTAAAAATCTAGATTCCTTAAATGTAGAAATTTTACAAAAATATGCAATGTATTTAAAAAATTGTAGAACAACCGGTAAAACGAATTGAACACTCTTTCTTTTAATAACATTGATTAATAATAATTTTAACAAAATGTTGCCTAAAATATCATATGAAAAAATCCTTTACATTACGCTCATATAATGCATACTCAAAACTTACAATTTTTTTATTTATTTATTGAGACTTTTACAAAAGTAAAACATTATATAATCTTTATTTAAATATGTATGAAATTTTCCAATTTTTTAAAGATTGTTATTAAAAATTGCCTTGGCTAACAACTTGGAAAAATCTACATTTGTACCTGTTCGTGCTGAAAGCGATTGATCTACATTTGTACCCGTTGGGGATGAAAGCGCTTAATCTACATTTGTACCCATGCGGGATGTGAGCGATTGATCTACATTTGTACCCGTTCGGGATGAAAGCGATTGATCTACATTGGTACCTGTTCGGGTATACAAGTTGAACAATTAGTCTCTTCATAGGACATGCTCGAACAAATGCGATCAATTGCATGCCCCTTGCGATTGATCCCGGACACGTCCCGGATAAATCGCATTTTTTGCAGGGAATACATATATGTATGTATGTGGTGTGATATGTGTGGACGCAACGTTCACGCATTGTTTCAAAGGCATAAACATTTACCTTTGTATGAACATATGCATAGGTGTTTCGATGGTTGTACCCAGCTGTGGTTCTCGTAGGTACAGATATGTACATTCATACATATGTATGTAAAAGCGGGTAGTACATAACGTGGATGATAGAAGATTAACTGGTTACTGGTATTTGACATGAATATTGTTTTTGTTGTTGTAACAGCAAAATACTTCCTAGAAGTTCGGAGGAACGCGGTCACAGCGTGGTGCTTAGACGTTTAAAAATCTGGATCTTTCCGTTATTCAGAACCGCCTTCTATGGAAACGTTCTACGCATTTCCTTCATAACGGTTAATCTTACAGAATTTAGGGAAATTTAAAAAAATTAACCGTTTCGAATTATGTAATTAAAAATAAATTAAACGGCATTTGATGATTTCGATCTGTGATGATTTCAATAAAATTATTTAAAAAGACTTTGCGCCCAAAGCAACTGGCTGTAGAATAAAAAATTCCACGATTCGTAAACTTTAGTGCATTTTTCTCTGTAAATAAATGTATATGGTTAGCGTGAATTCAATTATTTGATATTTTTACCCAATAACTCTCAGTTTTTCACATGTACTTCAGTGTTTATAAGTATTTGCACAAAGGAAAACTTGAAAGAAAGCAACAAACCGTGAATGACATAATAGATATGTAGTATACGTATATTTACGTACGCACATGTAGACTTTGTATGACAGCTCGGCTGTTTGCAGAGAATTTAGCGCTTTTCATGTTCTCGTACTTGCGCCCGCGCCCGCGGCAAAGGTCAAAGAACACGGCCAAGGTAAGCGAAATACATGCATATGTATGCAAAAACTGATGTAGCGCCCACGGCGGCGCATAAACAACAAAAACAACAACAGCACCAAGAGCAGCGGAGGCAAGAGTGCGCGAATTAGATAAAAATTGTTGCAATATCAAGCACCGCCACTATCTGCTGCAGTCACCGCGATGCACTTTCCGTTATAACTTTTTTTGCTGCGTTTCGTTAAATTTACAGTCGATGTTTTAGTACATACTTACATATAGATTGGTACATGAACGTTGGTTGCTTCTTGCGAGCATTTTCTTAGTTCACCGGCGAATTTGCAACAAATTGTGTTCCATTAATGTACTTTCATCCTCGCAATATGTGTTTTCTTTGTTTTTGCTTTTATTTTATCGATTATTATTAGATTTTATCGATTATTATTAGATTACATATTTTGTAGATTTTTGTATTGGTCATTTTTTTGCATAAATTTCACATTTCATTGGCATTCACCCTCTAACAGGCAGAACCAACTAAAGGCGGGGTTAAGGTAAATCGTTGTCGCCAAGTATATTTAAACTTTTTTGTACTTCCTTTCGGTTCAACCTATAGTCAGATATGCGCCCCTACCAGACAAGGCTGAACACTTTTTGATAAAGTCCTTGAAATGAGCACATTTTTGATTAGTTGAATCACTAGAACAGTCCCACATTTGTTTGTTTGATTTGGTTTGTATGTTCTCCCTCAATAAGAGTAGTAAAATAGAAAAAGGTAATATGTTAGAACGAGAGCACATATTATTCAAAAAATTCGACAGTTGGCCGGAGAAAATAAATACGAAAGAAACGTCAAACGGTATTGGAAAGAATTGAAAAAAAAATTAAATTTTAAATATTTTCAATAACAAAAAGCGTTGCACAAAATAACAAATTTTAAAGTAGTAGTAATTTTAGGTAAGTTGCAATGTACACAATTTGGGCTTTATTTATACTCATAAATTTTTCATCCTAATTGCAGAGATTGAAGATGGTCATGTAATTGTACAGAATCACATCACATTCAACCGCGGCAGCTAGTCCATGGATCCTCCAGCAATGGCCAATTTTGGTAATTGTTCAGCCAGAATTTGCTACCACAACACCGCCCATTATGCCGGAAAATAGTTCACCACCGCCAGAGCAATAAATTTACCCGTACGGCTGTGCTCACACAACAGCAAACAGACACCGATGCTGCGCCGTAGAACGTATGGAATAGTGCATCAAAATTCATTTGATTGGCTATGGCACCGATCAAGGTAAGCTGACGGTTGAAATTGGAAACTCCCTACCAGGTGAAATAGTTAAGTATATATGCATGTAGTTTTTAGATAGGAAAACGATTGCAACAGTAACTTTTTATTCATTAAAAAATTGGTTGCATTTTACAAAATTTGTATATGTATCTACTAGCTCTATACGAAACGATGCAATGCATTCATTGTTTGCATTGCAATTGATTGTTTATAATTATTTAAATTAAATTTAGTATGTAAGAAAATTTTTCAATAAAATTGTTTAATTTTGAAATGAAAATAGCAAAATTTGAATCTATATTATTTTTCCGGGAACGCATGTGAGTACAGTTTTTCAGCACTTTTAGCATTCGCTTTGAGTAGTTTTTGGTGCAATTTTTTAGCACTTTGAGCATTCGCTTTGAGTAGTTTTTGGTGAAATTTTTCAGCACTTTTAGCATTCGCTGTGAGTAGTTTTTGGTGAAAATTGTCAGCACTTTTAGCATTCGGTGCGAGTAATTTTTGAGGACTTTTTTCAGAACTTTTGTCATTTGGTGCATGGTATTTTTGATGTAAACATTCAACAGTTTTGTTGCTAGCGCAAAGTACTTTGTCAGTATATTAATGATGATTTACATGCTCTGTTAGAACGAGTAAGATATATTATTTGGTTATGTAAGTATACCATTAGTAAAAAAAGAGATGGCATATAAACTTGGGAGGAGAAGTGCTCACTTTTTTCACGCGGCCTGAACAAAATTGACTACTTTTTTAAGGACTGTAGCCATTAATGTTAATGCTCATATAAATACCTATAATATGCTCATCTGTCTGCTAGGGTAGGTATAAGTATATCTATAAAAAAAAATAAATAAATCAGTTATCAGTTTTCATTATCAGCAAAAGGAGCTCAAACGCTTAACTGTAAACATGGCGTTCGTTAATTAAAAAAAAAAGCAAAAAAAGATAAGTTTGTTATTTTCTCTTTATTTAAAAATGCTTGTATTTTTGCCTTCCAATCAATTTCTTTCTTTCTTTGCAAATTTCATAATTAGACAGTTGTGAAAAGGTGTAACCATCCTGTTAGTGTTAGTGGCACTAATAGCCCCGACACATAGCATACGTCAATCCGTCTACGTCGACGTATGTGACTGACAACTCAGTAAACTGTGGGCATTTAAATGTACATCGTCACACGTACGACGGATCCGTCGCCGCAACGTACCAAAGTTGCCCAACACTCAACTTTTGGCATACGTCAATCCGTCGCTATGTCAGCTGATTGCTTTTGATTGTTAACCTTTAGCTACTGTTGAATTTCACTTTTTTTGCAATTTGGTTTTCGAGTTTTTTCTCATTTGTAAAACATTCCTCCATAAAACCAAAATGTTCAATAATTATCAGGAGATGTGAAGTTACTGAAAACTGAATTTCAAGAGGGCAACTTAAAAGAGAAATTACAAAATATTGTAAAGAGCTAAATTTTGCCACCACCTCTGAAGTTAAAGGTTAATCAAACAGCTGATTTATGTATATCCGTCAACGTTTCCTATGTGGCGACCTCTCCGTCAAGTACGTGAGCTGTCAGTCACATACGTCGACGTAGACGGATTGACGTATGCTATGTGTCGGGGCTATAACTTAGTGCGTTCCCGTGTCCGAGTGAATCGCTTGACATGAACCTGAAATACATACAAATGTATGGGCGTGCTGCCTACATATACATACAGCAACAACAACAAAAACCAAAAACAATAACAAAAACAAAAGCAAAAATAGAAAAAACTAAGGAAACAAAAACAACAAAAAATTAAAAAAAAAAAACAAAAACAGAAAAAGCAAAAGCAAAAAAACAAAAAAATTAAAAAAAAAAAAACAGAAAAAACAGAAAGAGCAAAAAAAAAAACAGAAAAAACAGAAAAAGCAAAAAAAAAAACAGAAAAAACAGAAAAGGAAAAAAACAAAAAAAAAAACCAAAAAAACCAAAAAAAAGACAAAAACAACAACAAAATAGTAGTATCGACAATAATAACAAAAATTGCAAAAAATTATAGTCACATTTTAATACAAAGAAAACCAGAAAGGAAATAAAAATCCGATTTCGGAATTGTTCAGACTTCAATGTTCATACTCGTTACTCACGCTTTAAGGTCCCCACAAACAGACACGATACGATACAGTCCACATATGCAAATCGTATCGCGTTCTACACGATTTTGCTGTGTGGGCTGTATCGTATCGCTCCTGTTTGTGGGGACCTTTAATTTTTGAATGCATTTAGAGTTATTTAACTTGACGAAATGTTTTTTATCTGAAAGTACGCTTTTATAAAAGTTTATATCGCCGTGGTCATAAGCAACCCTGCAAAAATCATTGGATTATATGCTCCATTTGTGGTAGGTTGGAGTACTTTCAAAGTGACCACTAACATAGCCCAAACGACCGATTCATGTATCTGCATCGGTTCGTAGTTAGCGGAATATAACAAAAAGCAAATGTTTATCGCGACGACGACGATATGTGTATTACACGTCATTCGTGTTAAATGGACCATATTTTTTGTATGAAATGTGGCAAGTTATATAGTAATCGGTTGGTCCATAGCGAGCACTCCATGGATTAGCGAATGGAGTACTCGGAATTTTTGCAGGGAATATAAATAAAATTCCATACATACATATGTACATACACACGAATATGTTTTGAAGTTTCACCTTTTCTTTGCTCATTATTCGCCCATTTCAAAAAAGGCACAAAGAGAGGCGCTTCAAATTGAGGGCCGTTAGATTTCTTTTATAACTACAAATGTATGCACATAAACATTTATTTATGTAGTATGCACCTATATATTCAGTGATTTCTATAAGCGTTTCTATGTACATACATACATATGTATATTTATGTGCTAACTTAATAGATAGCCATGCGTTCATCTACAGTAAGTCCCAGTAGAAATGGTACTCAGAATTTGATTTGAGCAAAAGTATTATTCTCGAATAAAAGTACATTCCATACATTACTGATCCCTTTTGTCTTATTTTCAATATAGAAAAAGATTTTATTAATATTATACCGCCAGATGGCACTGGACAGATGAAGAAAATTTTGTATAAGTAGATTACAAAAGTTCACTGACTGCTGTCCAAGAGCGTTTGCTTCTATAGAAGGTTTTGCAAAATAATATTCCACATTAGCGTGTCAGCTACTAGTGCTGGAAAAACATCGATGTTTACGAGTATCGATATTTTCGATATTTTTGAGAAAAAACATCGATATTATCGATATATCGACCTTTATATTAGAGCTCTAGATACCCGGGTATCGAACAATTCGAAAAGATCGAATTTGTCTGAGGCTCGTTTGTCGTTCAAATGCCCGTACAAACATTCGAGCATTCGAGCTTACAGACAAAAAAATTTTTATCAGGAAAACAAAAATAAAAAAAATACATATGAAGACAACAAAAAAAATAAACAAACGAAAAATACAAACTTCAAATGCCCGTGCAAACATACGGGTAATAAACAAACAAACAAGTGTTCGAGAATTTGAACAGCATTTGTTCGGGCTACTCGAAAATGTTCAAAAAAAATCGAGAGCTCTACTTTATATAAACCTTAATTTAACATATCTATATATAACAGCTTTATTTTTCGAAATGTCTGCATTCATTATTGTGCCCTGAATTGAACGAGAGTGACAGTCATTTATATTACTCTAAAAATTAACTAAATAAACATTTAAACTAAATATTTCAATTTATTATCAACAGAAATCTTTTTTGAAAAGGGATTTCAATAATCAAAAAAAAAAAAAACAAAAAAGGTAAATTCTGTTCCAGCCAGAAAGAGTAGGTATCAATTACAGTGGTTCACTGAAATATTTCGCATTTAAGTTATTTAAAAACCATGTTAAAGACTAAAAGGTTTGAAATAGACAAATTAATAACGCATTCTAAATACCTTTTACACTCAGAGAAAATAAATCAAAAATAAAATTTTTATTTTTATAATGCACGTTTTCAACCAAGTCATTTTATTTTAAAAATGAAATATTTTAAATTAAAAATGAAATTTTTGGAATTAAAATGTATTTGGGATTTAAAAAGAAAATGTTTAAATTAAAAATGAATGGAAAAAAACATAAGTTTTTGGTTCAAAATCTCATAGTGCTTAAAATAGAAATAAAAATTTTTAAATTTAAAATGTTTTTTCTTGATTTTGCAATTCTACAATGAACATTTAAAAAAAAATGTTCGTATTTACATTACTTTTAAACACAGGAATTTCTACATAGGAATCAAATTTTAAAAAAATCTCCAAATTTGGGGAATTACTCACAAAACGGCAATGCTGCCTTTTACCAGCTTCTTTCCGCGTTTATCAGTGATGGATCCATGACCGTCGATATATCGAATATCGGAAAAAAATATCGATATATCGAAAAACTTCAAAAACATCGATGAATCGATATTATATCGATATCGCTTCCAGCACTATCAGCTACTGTATTCATATAGAAAAAGTTACTTTAGCTTTGATTTCTAATATATGTATGTATGTATGTATATGTAACGACTTGGCAAAGCGCAAAGAAAAAAATAAAATAATTTCTTGCCGATATTTCCAATTAATAGCGTAACTTTTGCGGTACTTTTTTATATCATTTCATTTGTTGTTGTTATACATTGTTATCTATATGTACCTACATTGCTGTTATTGTTGTTAGTAGAGTCTTATTTTGTTTTACTGCAGGCAGACAATCAGTTCGATTGTAATTCTTCTTCATTTAGATTTATGTATGTACCTACATATGTATGCTTCCGTCCCATATGCGCGTCTCTTCCACATACATATGTATGTATGTAAGTATTTTCTACAATATTTTCGCTGTTTGCCGCTTCACTGTTGCCAATTGTTGTCAATTGTCAGTTGATTGTTGGCTGTTTTTGTTTTTTGTTCTCTGTTCTCTTACTGCTTTTGTTTTTTCTGTTGTTACCTATTATTCACGTACTTATGTATGTACATATGCACTACTTATTGTGGCTTGTGGAAAGCTTTGTTAATTCTCATATCCCTGTAGGGAAAATCTCTAGTTCCAAACTAGGTCGCTTCTAGTGCATTTTTCGCCACTACCAGTGTGAGCTATGTACATAAATCTCTTTTGCATGTTATCAACCGGCGAATTTAACACGGCGATGTTCTAGGCGGTGTCAATTGTTACCATCTGCACTACGTTTTCGTTAGTTCCGAACTAGTAGTAAATTCTACAGTTTACATTGGTTCGTTCATTGGCACATTTTCGATAGTTCTGAACTAGCAGCAAGTTCTTACAAAGTCTACAGTTCTACATCTGCCATTTAAGTCCAGCATTTGACACGCAAGCAAAGGGCTCGATAGCACAGTGGCTAATGCGTCCGACTTGGAATCGGGCGATCGCGGTTCGATTCCTGTCGCTTACAATAATTTTTATTTTATTTTTTTTTTTGATTGAATAAAAATATAAAAAAATATTTAAAAATTAAAGAAATAAGAAAAATATTCCTGGAGATCGGAAGAACTAGCCAACTAGTATTTTCTTAGGATAGCTCAAGCAAAGGGCAACATTTAATTTCATACAAGTGACGATGCAAATAGAATACTCTTTATATACAATGCTTCACTAACCATCTGAGAATTGCATAAATATACAAACCCTCGGCAATTGAACGAACGAAAAAGTTTCATTGAATTTTTGTCACTGCCAAAATGCATACAATTGAAAAGTGTGTCTTATAATGGTCACACAATTCACTCCTCCTGAACTGGTGAGGGTCTAACTACAATTGAGCTAGTTCTTTATTGACAACCTTTAACTAGTTCGGAAACAGAAATTTTGCTCATTAGTTATTGAGTTCCCTGCAGGGATAGTATAAATAAGTACATAAATATATTTATCTAGATATTTACTATACATATATCTACATTTACTATACGACCAGTCATTCTGTCAGTCAATAAATTGTTTTGAATTTGTGCCAATTCTTAGTCATTGTGCGTGGGATGTACTCGCATATGTATGTAGTGTGTGTGTGTGTTTGTGATGAGTGCATTTACATACGTATGTATATCAGAGGCGGTCGCTTCATACAAGCCGAGAAGCCCGGCTTGCGTACACATTTTCGTTCATTTCATACGAAATTCTTTAAAATCTGGTTATTTTACGTTTTAAATGTGTTTACTATTTAAGTTCTCAATAATATAGCCCCCACTGTAACATGCCCTAAAAGCCTGCTAAGAAAATAGCGCAAATACACCACCAATCCACCTCACAATGTGTATTTTGTTTGTACAGCCAATCACAGCACAGTGAGCATGCTTCAATGTTTCCACACATTAGCTTTTACGTGGCTTTCAAAACAGAATAACATAGCTTGTTTTCTCGCTTTCGCTAAGGAGAAACCAATTGCTTATTTTCAGACTTAAATTAAAAAAAAACTAGCAAAGCACTTTTTTTATTTTTCATATCAAATTTGTATGCGAATATGAAGCTGGCTTCGGCATTCAAAAGTTCAGTATTCACAGCCATATGCATATTTGATTTGATTTTCGTTTACATTTTGGTACATACTTATGCACATAATTTCTTACATCTACATGTGAATACAAACATAAATATCAAATACCAGATTATAAAAGGGTTGATTGTGATTTTTAGCGACTATTGGCACAATATCAAGATAATTTTAAAAAGCGGTAGAAATGAAATTGGACCTCAGTTTTTCAAACACTAAAGCACCCATTTTTTAGGCAATAAGCAAATACACTTGCTACTGCTGAAATTTCCGTCGGTATAAGGAAACTAAAAATACCTCTGCGCTTTCGTGTAAGATTTGCCTAGCGCACGTTTTTATATTTAAGAATTATGTAAATACGAAATTTTTTATTTTAAAAATGTTCAAAGTAAAATTGCAAAATCAAGAAAAAACAATTTTAATTTAAAAATGTTTATTTTTATTTTAAGCACAATGAGATTTTGAAGGAAAAACTTTCGTTTTTATTCCATTAATTTTAATTTAAACATGTTTCTTTTTAAATCCTAAATACATTTTAATTTAAAAAATTAAATTTTTAATTTAAAAATTTTCATTTATATAATAAAACGTGCATTATAAAAATAAAAATTTTATTTTTGATTCCTTTTCTCTGAGTATACAAACAAAAAAATGTGTATCAGGAAAACAAAAATAAAAAATACATATGAAAAAAAAACAAAACAAAAAAAATAAACGAGAAAAAACGATCTTCAAATACCCGAATTGTTCAAATGCCCGTACAAACATACGCGTAATAAACAAACAACCGAGCGTTCGAGCATTGAAAAGCATTTATTCTGGCCACTCGAAAATGTTAAAAAGAAATCGAGAACTCTAAATCAAAGTCAATGACGGACCGCAATCAGACTTTTAAATAATACAGCAAAGGAAATTACGTAAATGGCTAATGGTTATGCTTCACACATAGGCTTGCCCAGGAAATTTATGCTAGGTCCGCCACTGATGTATATATCTACATATGGGCATTTCTATATGCAAAATTGTCTAGCTTCACTTTCTCTTTAAATGCGTACATTTGTATGTAAATACGAATAAGTATGCACAATTGCAAATTTTCATATATGAAAGCTTAACTTCAAAAGCTTTTGACAGCTTATAAAGGTGACATCTGTAGGTAAAGTTTGGAATAATGGTCAGATGAAGAATATTAAGAAATATGAATACATACATATATACACGATTTATTAAATTTAATATGTATAATATACATAACGGCATGAATATAACTCTAACGAGTTATCGAGGCGTGCTCCTTAATTTCTTTCCTGTCATATTGAGTGAACCTCAAATGTTTTGCCGAACAAAAACTGCGAATGCATATTTTGCGAGAAGCTTTTTCATGGCAGAAATGTACTCAGAAGCTTTGAAGCATACTGCCGAGGGCTGACCGCTTTTTTTTTTTTTTTTTTTTGAAAATCCAATCTGGAAATTCTGTCAAGTCAGAAGAGTACTACTACCTACTACACCATAGCGGTATGTATGTATGTATATTTATCACGATGGAGGAGGAGGCGCTGGCTGGCGGTAGGTGGTTGTTTGATTTGGCTGGCTGGCTGGGTAATTAATTGTTGCGGTTGCCGCCCAGCAACAGCCTTCAAAATAATCATTCGGTATGCGCCAGACTTTTGCTTTTTGTCTTCCATCATAACTTACTACTTATTTACTTGGCGCGATTGTGCCGATCGAAGAATTTGTTTATATTATAGGCATGCGCGCCACGTCACACTCTCTGCCCATTCAACCATTCAGTCATTCAAGCATAGATTTTGGCCGTCATTGTCATCGTCGTCTCGTGGTTGCGGTCTTCCTTCTCCTCCTCCTCCTCCTGTTGCTCCATACGCTTGCTGGCTGCTCTTGTCCGCCAATTCACCGGCTCATTGCCATAAACATAAACAACTGTGTGACCATTTATTTGTAATTTGGTGTGAAAATTTCATTTTTATGAGCCAAACGCATTAGTTAGCCTTTGCCGTGGCTTGTGCATTGCCTTTGCCACGCCGTTCTATTTTTTTTCAAACCGCCTTTTTTTGTAATTTTCAAACATTATTATGTATTACACAATAAGGCGCGTTAAAAAAATATGATTTTAATGTGGTATTAAACATCACATAGTGACTGGCGTGCTTGCTGCCCGTGCCGTGTCAGTCAGCCAGTCAAAGAGTCAAGCCTTTGTGCCTTGTGCTATGTCATGCCATTTACTATTAAGTTTTTGTGCCTCGTTTTTGTTCAGAGATTTTGTTAATGTCTAAAGTTCGTGTGCAATAAATAATTATATCAATTTTGTGCGATTGCGCAGCATTTATTGTGTGTATTTTTTTTTCTTTAATTGTTTATTTTTATGCTTCGTTTGCTGTTTTTTTACTTATCTAGTTTATTTCTTTTATATCTACAATAAAAAGTAGGTACATATCTGTGGCAATTTGCAATAATCGCTTAAGTCTTAAAAAATGATTTCGAGATAAATTGATTTTTATATTCGAAAGCGTTTCTTAACAAATCATAGAAGTCGATTAAAAACTATGGACGCAAAATCAGTGAGCCATCCACAATGTTACGATCAAATTTTGTAAATAAAATAAAATGTCATGAAGAAATTTGATTAAGTATATACGTCTACTTTGGCTGTTATAGCAAGTTTAATATACCTCTATTGTAAGTTAAGCCTAAATGTTTTTATTTATATCTTTTGATTGAATTAAGTTATAAGCATGGGGGTTTTACAGAAATATAGAGTTTTAAAAGGAGAATAACGTGGTATATACAACTCGATATAATGAATGATAAAAAAATCGTAATAATGAGTACATACTAATTTAGGTACATTAGGGTGGTCCTTAAAAATCTAATTGGCGATTTTCTTCGGTCTCACCCCTAGATCCGTAAGAGCACAGTCAAAGATGTCTACAATAAAAAGTAGGTATATGCATATAATGAATGATAAAAATCGTAATAACGAGTACATACTAATTTAGGTACTTTAAGTTGGTCCTTAAAATTTAATTGGCGATTTTCTTCGGTCCCACCCCTAGATACGTAACAGCAAAGTCAAAGATGTCACATACAAATTTTAGTCCCGCTCGGAGATTGATAAGGGGTGTCGCACAGGGGTCTTACTTAATTGGCACGTAACCGTCTAGACGATTCTGGCCGAGTTCAATAAAGCGCGCCAGCTATTTCTGTTTCGCGCAGCATGGCGCCACTTGGGAATACCTAGGGAGTCAGCATCACTGTCCACCTGATCTTCCCAACGCAGTGGAGGCCTCCCTTTTCTTCTGCGTTCAGCGAATTTCGATAAAAATACTTTTTTGGCTGGAGCACCTTCGTCCATTCTCACGACATGACCTGCCCAGCGCAGCCGCTGGATCTTTATTCGCTGAACAATGTCGATGTCTGCGTACAGCTCGTACAGCTCGTCGTTAAATCTCCGTCGATACTCGCCCTCGCTAACGCGCAAAGGTCCATAAATCCTCCGCACAGGGTCAAAGTTCAAAAAATTGCTTAACATTTTTCTTATATCTAATGCCAAAAATCAATAGCACTGCACTCAAGGATACGAAATGTAACTTGGTCCCGATCCGAGGCGGTTGAGGTGTGTCGCACAGGGCTCAGAATTCATATTACCACATTTGACCCCTGTGCGATACCCCTGAACCGTCTCCAATCGGGTCCAAAATTTATATTTGGTATCCCTGAGTGCAGTACTATCGATTTTTGACATTAGATATACACAAAATTTAATTTAATTTTCGCAGTCTCCATAGAGTTTTCCGAACTTTGACCCCTTTGCGACACAACGTGTTCGGTTGAGACAAAAGTTTATATGTGGTATCTGCGACTATATAAGCATCGACTTAGGGTCTGAGGTTGAAGAAATATGATATAAACTTTTCCTCCATACATTTGAGGACCACCCTAATGTGCATACATACATATGCCATAATTTTCACATTAAATGGGTCACACATTATGTAGGTATATTGCCAAAGGCTTGATTTCTCTCTGTATTTCAGGCTTTTATCGTTTCACTGCGAATCCAGATCAGACCCTACTTTCTGAGGCATTAGATGGTCATGAACTTATGTGCTTTCAATTGAAGCAGAAGTCGCCATATTAAGCAATTATAAAAAATAGCATTTTCGATTCTTATATGAGAAGAACTATTTCGATATTTCTGTCAAACCATTAATTGCTCTTCTCGCAGACAAAGACGAAGTTTCAATGACTCTTGTATAAAAAGGAAAAGGGTTAAATCTCAATTATTGATATATGTATGTACATACATTAGGGTGGGGCGATTTGTATGGAGGGAAACTAATCGATACCGCGCCATCTAAATTCGGATTCCTCTCATTTTTCTGAGTAGAAAACTCCTCCACGACATTTGTCCAAAATTAATTTTGATGTTCCGGAATTTGGTCTTTAAGGACCAAGACGAATTTTTGAAAATATAAATTGGGCAAAAATCGACAAAAAAAATATCCAGGCCAATGTGCACACCGAGTTGAAGCAGAATTTTATGCTAAATCCAGATATGAAATCCAAATTAAAATCGGATGATCCATTTTCGAGATATAGCCTGATTTCCGGTTATGGAGGCTGAATGCCCAAAATCGCGTATTTTTTTGCGATTATCCCTTGTTGTGTACAATACATCTTAATTTTTTTTTTGCAAATTTCTTAAAGATAAGTTAATACAATATATGAACGGTATTTTAAAATATTAATTTACCTTTCGGTATAGGAAAACTAGAATGCACTCGTTTTTCCTTGGCCCGAAATCGCGATATGGGTTCTCTATGTTATAGTCATCCGATACCGATGATTTTCGCCGACTGCCGATTCTGCTGCAATTCTATGTGCACATTGGCCTGGATATTTTTTTTGTCGATTTTTGGCCAATTTTTATTTTCAAAAATTCGTCTTGGTCCATAAAAACCAAATTCTGGAACATCAAAGTTAATTTTAGACAAATGTCGTGGAAGAGTTTTCTACTCAGAAAAATGAGAGGAATCCAAATTTCGATGGCGCGATATAGGTTAGTAAATCGCCCCACCCAACATACATACATACATACAGAGGCTTTGAACTTGAAATACCATCTTGATAACTGTCCTTCTGTGAGCGAATGCCGATCGCTCATTTAAACCCCGTGGATAACCTAAAATCCAGTGTGAGTTTAGAGAAATGCTTCATTGAGCGGTAGGTAAGTACTGCCAATCTGATAGAATCAGTTGATTGCATATTAGTTCTTAGAATTCGTTTAATATTTCACGTGAAAGGAAAGAAAAAATTTACTAAACGAAATTAAATTAAAAGCTAACGTAAAAGAGAGAGAAAGCGGCCCTAGCCGTACAAATATTTTGGCTTACATATTTTAGTGTTTGCCTACTTTTGTAAAACTTCCCAGCAGTATTTATCAGCTGGAAAACAGCACATATTTCCTACTGAATATTCAATAGAGATGTAGTTCTAATATCTGAACTTTCCCTTTCGTTTTTATATAGAGGTGGCGTCGAAAATCAACTACCTAAAAACTGCCGAACGAGAAGGGAGAGTTTCTGTAGGAAAAAAGGCCTGAATACGCAGGGAGAACTTCCATAGCATGTATTTCAGTACACCTGATGTCTTCACTGCGTGTTCAGTTATTTTTTCAGCAATGAATTTTGAACTTAGTTTCAGGCTATTTTTCATAATGAATATTCTACTGAATATGCAGCTCCTTACCTCAAATACTGCTGGGTTGCTTTAATTTTGTGTTTGTTTTTTCAATTGAAGTTATCACACAAAACTCATAAGCTTTTAATAGCTTTTGTCGCAGTAAATTTAATTTAATGTTTTTAACACTATTAACGCTTTGAGCCTAATGTTTGCGCACAAGCTCGTTAAATCGCACCTCCTGAGCCTATGAATGGACACATCTATGTACATCTGTATGTACACACAACAACCTTTACATACATATCGCACACTAAATCAAAAAGCGTTACAACTCAAAATTCAAAAATTTTCAGGAGAGGCAAAAAACTTTTTAATTTTTATAGGCAGTGATATGGGAAAAGGCTACGTATAATAATTATTTCTCAGTTAAAAAAGACTGATGGAAAAGATTTTTTGGCAGCCGCTAGAGATATATTCTGTGTACCAATTTATGGAAGAAACCCTATTTCGAAAAATTTTGAGTTGTAACGCTTTTTGATTTAGTGTGCGATATGTATGTAAGCACCCGGCAAAGAATGTGCCTAATCCGGAATTACTCGTAAGGGAGGATGTGGGTAAATAAATGCCTACCTACATACATATGTATAGGTATTTGCATATATTTTATAGGTAGCGCATTTATACCTGCATATCTGCCCTGCAGCAAATCGCACTAGTTCCAGGCTAGTGCAGAACTAGTTTAAAAAGCGACAGGGTTTGTTCTCGTTCTCGTCCCAATGCAATGCTTTCAACTGTCTTTTTTAACACGACAATGTCCTACGAAGTGGCAATCTTCGCACTCTGCAGAACTTGGAAACGCGTTCTAAACAAGTTTCTACATGGACAGTTCTGGGATAGTGCAAAAATCAAAAGTTCAGAGATATTTCAAAAGGAAGTTCTTCAGGACTAGTTAAAAAATGGACAGTCGACGCTTTACAAAAATAATCCTCATCCGGCAGAACGCTTAACATACTGAAAATAAATTCGGCATTATATTATAAACAAGCAAGTTTTTGACCGCCGCTGTGGTGCAGTGGATAGAGTGCTCGCCTGCTATGCCAGAGGTCTCGGGTTCAAACCACGGTCCGAGCCAAACACCAAAACAATTTTTCTAATTAATAAAAATCCAATTATTGGGTTTTTTAAGAGCAGCGGTCACCTCTCGGCAGTGGGCGGCATGCACTCCGAGAGTATTTCTGCCATGAAAAAGCTTCTCACAAAAAATGCCTTCGCCGTTCGGAGCCGGCATAAAACTGTAGGTCCACCCAATTAGTAGGAAAAACAAAAAAGGAGCACACCTCGAATTGGGAGAGAAGCTCGGCCATAAAACTCGTCAGAGTTATAATAGCGCCATTGTATTATTATTATAAGTTTTTTAAAGGTTGACTAAGTAGGCAATTGAAAAGTAAAGTCCTCTCGCAGAACCAAAATCACGCTCTACAGGGCACTCATCGTGCCAGTCCTCATGTACGGCGCAGAAGCATGGACTATATGAAAAGCAGATGAGATAGCGCTTGGAGTATTCGAGGGGAAAGTTCTTCGGAGGATTTATGGACCTATGCGCGTTGGCGAGGTCGAGTATCGACGGAGATTTAATAATGAGCTGTACGAGTTTTACGCAGACATCGATATTGTTCAGCGAATAAAGATTCAGCGGCTCCGCTGGGCCGGTCATGTTTTGAGAATGGAAGAAGGTGCTGCGGCCAAGAAAGTATTTCTGTCGAAACAAGCTGAGCGCAGAAGAAAGGGGAGACCTCCACTGTGTTGGGAAGATCAGGTGGACAGTGATGCTGGCTCCCTAGGTATTCCCAAATGGCGCCTCGCTGCACGAAACAGAAATAGCTGGCGCGCTATGTTGGCTCGGCCAAAATCGTCTAGACAGTTAAGTGCCAAATAAGAAAAAGAAAAAGTTTTTGGAAGTTAACCACACAAAAGTTGAAATTATACCCATACACCTACAAATGCCAAGCAGTATTGCTTTGGTTATTTAACCAAGTTCCATTTGCTACTACCCAGCAAAAGACAACAAAAAAGGGGCATTATTATAAAGTGCCACAGTTGTTGTTGCTTAACTATGAACTAATACCAGACCTGTTAAATTCCGATTAGGATTAGTAATCAATTAAATTGTTTTGTTTTTTAATTGGTAATCATTATTTTAATTCTTTTGTAGAAAAAAAGTAATTTTAATGATTACGATTAAAAAAAATCAAAAAAAAATCAAAAAAAATCAAAAAAAATCAAAAAAAATCAAAAATAATCATAAAAAATCAAAAATAATCAAAAATAATCAAAATAATTTTTTTTGATTGTTTTTGATTATTTTTGATTTTTTATGATTATTTTTGATTTTTTTTGATTTTTTATGATTTTTTTTTTGATTTTTTTTCATTTTGTTTGATTTTTTTCAATATTGTTGTAAAGAAATTTGGATACGCATGCACATAAGTATTCAGGTAGGCATGCATGTTTGGTCAGAGAGGCATAAAGTTTGTTTGTACAAATGTATGTGAACGCATATTAAAGTACGTAACCCTGCAGTAAATATGGGGACAGGTGTATCCAAGTCATTGTGTATTCTACAGCGACAACTGCACTAATTAAAATGTCGACAAATTTAGAAGTACAAAATTTGTATAGACCTTGGCTCGTTGGAAGTTTTTCGTACTAGATACGGATACAAACCCTTCTTACACCTGGGGAAGATTCATTTCTAGTTCCAGGAAAAGGACAGGGAAGAGCGAATAAATAATTCTGATTATGCCAGAGATTATCTTTACGCAGATCTATTTGCAGCATAGCAAATCGTCTACTGCTTTATTATGTAGTAGGCATGCGAAGCGGCATACAAATTCCCTAATAATCCTATTTGAGGAAAATGGGTATGTCGTGAACGCATCTGTGGCCTTGGAGGTATTTCTTGAGGCAACGTCCTTCACTTTACAGGGAAAGTAAGATCGTGGGCTAGTATCATTGTTCCGCGATCAGCAGAATGCACGATGCTTAGAGAATTTGTTTACAGGAAATTAAATGTTTATCCAGATATGATTAATCCGAGATAATTCACTCAGTTTTTACTAAAGATTAATGTTATATATTCCTTAATATTATAAAAATTAGCTAATACAAGAAATATACATTTCTTTATTTATTGATGTATCTAAATGTTTAAATTGCAATAAATTTTCATTAGAAAACAGCACGATGGTATAGAGAATCTATGATTCCATTGCCTCGGTATGGCCCCAAAAAAAGCTAGGCACTTTTTTTAAAATGAACATAATTATATGCAGTGAAAATACATATATGGTTTTGTCATATAAATGCAGGGAGTGCAAAAAATATAATTTAAAATGCAGTGAAACATGAAGTTATAAGCATAATAATATGTATGTAAAGTATACCATGTATATATGGTGCAAGCCACACTAAAAGTATTGCTATCATCTCAAATCTCTCATCTGCGCTCACCCACCTTTTTTAAGCTAAGCCCGGATAATTAAGAGGACAGAGAGTAAGTCTATGCATACGGCAGACCCACCAAAATATATTCGATATGATGAGGGCTATGAGCTGTGTCGTTGAGCAATGTCCATATATGCGTATGCATAAACGCAAATTACTCCCTCATGTTTTGAGATATCTACTTGACATCTGGTACGTGGGTGGCTTTTTAAGAGAAATCGGACCACTATAATATATAGCTCGCATACAACCGATTGTTCAGATATACACATTTTGGTGTATAACTCCTCAGGCTATGTACATAGGTAACTTTTCATTTCCCCATTCATGAAAGCTATGAAGTCTTCGGTACGGCCGAAGACAGCCGCGCTCTTACTTGTTTTGTTTTTTTTTTTTCACGAGGAGGAAGCATCTAAAGCATTTACCCTGCCAGTGTGGGACTTCACCCGCACTAAACCTGCTGTCGTCGTACCGAACGCCCCCTCCCCCACGGTACTATCAAGCTACCGTCGTGAGGTTGGTTGAGCACCAGGCTTTAAGTCCGCAATAGTTGCGTTATTGCCCTCAGTATGCCTTAAAAGGCTTCATACATACCTGCATACGTACAAATGTGCATCTTTCTTTACAACGATGTTGATAAAAATTAAAAAAAATCAAAAAAAATCAAAAAAAAATCATAAAAAATCAAAAAAAATCAAAAATAATCATAAAAAATCAAAAATAATCAAAAACAATCAAAATAATTTTTTTTGATTATTTTTGATTATTTTTGATTTTTTATGATTATTTTTCATTTTTTTTGATTTTTTATGATTTTTTTTGATTTTTTTTAATGGTAATTGCAAAACAATCATTAAAATTTGAAAACAATGGGTAATCAATCATTAAATAGATACCTGAAAAAATAATCAATCAAACCGGTAATCATTACGATTAATAATCATTATTTAACAGGTTTGACTAATACATACATATATAGCTTTAAACATAAATTTTTGATGAAGTCACAATAATAAACTGTCCGAATGAACTGTCGAAATGAACTAGTTTGGGGTGAGTTGATGACCAATTGTACTCGATGTACAAATGTGATATGTATGTTCGTATGTATGTGTAAACATTTAAAAGTGAGAGCTTGTGGATAAGCGCAAAATTATCGAAAAAGTTTTCAACATTAAAAAAAAATAGTTAGTCCAGCTGTGCTGGTTGATGAGCTGCTCGCACGTCGCCGCATTCCCCCTTCCAGCCATTCGACTTGCCAATGGGTCAGTGACCATTAAATGCACACACGCACTCTACTTACTTAAAAAGCACGTAATGCATTTCGTGGCATTAATCCAGGCATTTTCACAGCCTATGCACGCGGTACAAGCTTTTTAGAGCTTTCACACCGACAGCCTCACACCGACACTGCAGAACTCTTCGTGCACGAAAAGAAATTTTGCAAATTTCTGTTCAGTGAGCATTGAGCTGTTGAGCTAGCAGGTTGTGTTGCTCGAGAAGTCTCTGAATGCTTGTAAATGATTGTGTGTTGGGGGTGGTTTTATGTTTGGATTTTTTTACGTAATATTTTTATTAGGAATCATGATTTTGCATTTCGTCTCATATTTTTTTATTTTAATTTTTTTGTTTGTGGTTTTTTGTGAAGTTAAGAATAAAATACTATCCATTTCCAATTTAAAAATTTTAATGTTCGACAATGATTGAGTTTCTTTTGGGTGTAGCCAAGAGCTTTTGTGCTTTTAACACATGCACAATGTTTGAAAGTATTAGTGTGATAATCCCTGCATTAATCGCATCACAGCAGCGGCGGCTTTAACGCGTCACTGCGTTTAATTGAATTTTTTAATATTTTTCATTCAAAGAGCAAAAAGAAAAAAAAACGAAAAGAAAAAAAAAAACACTTTCCCACTGCCACTGAGCTGGTGCAGTTGGCGCGCATGCGCCATAAACGAGTTGGTCAATATTGACATGCTTAGCTAAGTTAGTATGTTGTAGTTGTTGTTGCGGTTACTGCTATTGCTTATTGCAAATTTCTTTATTACTCATATTTTGTGGCTTATTATTGTTATTATTAAAATATTATGCATTATTACAACTGCAACAACGTTTTAGATAATCATAGCAGAAGCCAACAGTGCGTGCCACCAGCGGTGGTTGATATCGTAAATACGAGGGTTGTTTGATAAGTCCACATCGACTATCATCTCTCTAAAGGCTACTGTAAAAGTTTGAGCAACCTGCGCATTTTGGTTTGTGTTTGAGAACTATTTAAAGCCGAACACCTCGCGGGTTTTAACAAAAAAATGGAAAATGAATGGAAATGATTTCAAAACCGACAGAAATGGCCGGGTGATAAGAGATTCGAGTCAAATGAAGCGGTCATCGCAGAAACAAATGCCTATTTTGAGAGCCTTGAAAAATCCAATTTTTTTGAAAGGAATTAAAAAATTGTGAAAACGGTGGACTAAGTGTATCGAGCTAAAAGGAGATTATGTTGAAAAATAGAATGCATTTTTTGCCGAAAAAGTTCATCCTTAGTAAAAATGTCACGACTTATCAAACAACTCTCGTATTATGAAAGATAACATCGATATATCGTTCGATTGGTGCTTGGCGTAATCGATGGTGCTGTGCAAAACTCCACTTCAATCGGTCTTTAAATAATAAAATAAAGTTGCTCTGTCACTAAATAAGTAGCTACATTGCGTTTTTTTTATACTCAGCTGTACTAGTACACAGAGTATTATAGTTTTAATCACATAACGGTGGATTGTAACAGAGTGAAATAATCGAGATAGATATAGACTTATATATATCAAAATGATCAGGGTGAAAAGAGAAATCGATTGAGCCATGTCCGTCCGTCCGTCCGTCTGTCCGTCCGTCCGTCCGTCCGTCCGTCTGTCCGTCCGTCTGTAAACACTCTAACTCGCGCAAAAATTGAGATATTTTGATGAAATTTGAAATGCAAGTTGGTATCGAGACTGGGACGGTTGGTATTGAAAATGGGCGAAATCGGACGATGACCACGCCCACTTTTCCTATATAGAAAAAATCGGAAATTTGGTATCTCAGTCACTAATATAGCTGGAGCGGTGAAATTTTACCCACGCGCTGAGCTCAGGCCCCTAGGAAGAAATTTGATAACATTTTGGAAAATGGGCGGTGCCACGCCCACTTATTAAGGGTCAAACCTTGCAAGTTTTATATGTCATAACTCAGAAACCATTGAAGATATATCGACAAAATTTGGTACGCGTGATTTACTTACTTAGGCAAACGTTTGGACGGAAAATACTTAAAATCGGTTGACGGCCACGCCCACTTTTATATATTTGTATTATAAAGTGACCTAATAAAAACATTTTAAGCCATATCTCTGTCAAATATAAAGATCTATCATTGAAATTGGCGCATGAGTCCAAGTATGGACATAAAACAAAAAACACAAAAATTTTGGAAAATGGGCGGTGCCACGCCCACTTATTAAGGGGCAAACATTGAAAGTTTTATGAGTCATAAATCAGAAACCGTTGAAGATATATCGATGAAATTTGGTATGCGTGATATACTTACTTAGTCAAATATTTGGACGAAAAATTTCCGAAATCGGTTGAGGGCCACGCCCACTTTTATATATGGGTCTTATAAAGTGAACTAATAAAAACATTTTAAGCGATATCTCTGTCAAATATAAAGATATATCATTGAAATTTTATAGCAGGAGTCCAACTGCGGACATAAAACGAAAACCACAAAAATTTTGGCAAATGGGCCTGGCACCGCCTCTTTCTATAAACAGGAATATACGAGATTTCTGAGCCCATAACTCGACAAATGATTTATATATAATGACTAAACTTGGTGTGTACACTTTTATTACTTGTGGTAATACATGTTGAAAATTTTAGTGAAATCGGTTGACGACCACGCCCACTTTTATATATGGGAACTATAAAGTGACCTAATAAAAACATTTTAAGCGATATCTTTGTCAAATGTAAAGATAATTCATTGAAATTTTGTGGTATGATTTCTACAATAGACCGGAAACAACAAATAGAAAAATTTTGAAAAATGGGCGTGGCACCGCCTCTTTTTACACAAAGGGATATACGAGATTTCTTAGCCTATAACTCGACAAATAATTGAGATATTATGACGAAACTTGGTTTATACACTTTTATTACTTGTATTAATAGACACGCAAAAATTTATTGAAATCGGTTTATGACCACGCCTATTTTTTAGCAAAGATATTTCTGGAACACTCTTTGGGAATTTGTATCGTGACATCTTTATAACTAGAAGTCATAAAGGAATGAAATTTTGCACAAAGAATAATATTCATATGCTTAGTTGGATGACTGATAAAAATTTAGAAAATGGGCGTGGCTACGCCCACTTTATGCAGCACTCGCTTTATATTAAGTGCACCGTGTTTCCATCAAACGCAAACAAATAATGAAAGCATACAGCTGAGTATCTAATGTTCGATTCCACTCGAACTTAGGCTTCCTTACTTGTTTTTTATTTTTTTGTTTTAAAGGCAATCATAATTTTTTTCTTCTTTTTTTTTTTTAAATCTACGTATCTTCAGTGAATGTTGTGTGATGTTTCGACTTTAGCAAATTTTAGCATTATAAAATTACATCTGATTTACCAGTGAAATTACTAATAGATATGCACACTCGCATTAGCATTTGTTTGGTAGTAAAATATATTCATTTGTACATTTCGCTGGTGGTGGCTTGTTTGCGGAAATAATCAATTCGCTGCAGATAGTCAAATGGATTTGCAAAGCAATTCAAAAGATTTGTTTGTGTAACTTTTGTAATAGCCAATTTTTGTTTTTGTTTTTGCCTTTTGATTTCGCTTCTGTATTGTTTACCGGAAATTTGGTATCGTAAAATAGATTTCGACGGTTGTTTGTTTTTTGGAATTTTTCTCTAGTTGGTTAGTTAAATATTTTATTAATCATTAGCAAATAGGTACGCGTCCCGCTTGGCAGCGACGAAAAAAGTTTTGATGTTATAATGAGTACTCTGAAAAAAATACCCGTAGTTAAATCAACAACTTTCGGCTGTTGAATCTCCGTCTTTGATCCAACAGCAAAAGTATTTGTTTTTACCGCAAAGTTTTTGATCCAACAATTTATTCAAAAACGGGCGCTGTTGTTTCAAAAACTTGCTTGCTTTTAAATTTTTTTTGTGAGAAAACCAACAAAAACAATAATGATGGAGAGAAGATGAAGAGTAAAATCCAAACAAAAGTTTATTTTTAGCAGAAAATTTTCTCCAAAAGTCCCCTTTGTTGATTTAAAGGCAAACGTATTTGAACCAACAGTTTCCGTTGTTAACAAAACTAATGAGAACAATTTTTTTTAAATTATGTTTTTACAATAATTCATATAATTTATAGATGCTTTTTCGGGAAAGAGGAAGTATAAAAGGGGGTTTTAAATTCAATACAATATTGAATGTTCCACTATGTGATGATTGGATAGAATTTCAGGTTGATGTTATGGTTCGAATCCGGAGGAGAATATAAAATAAAGGAGAAAATACAGAATAAGGAATAAAGATAGCAACCAGTGAATGATAAGAAGGAGAGAAGAAGAGGAGAATAAGCGGAGGCTACATATTTGCAGTTGGGACCCGGGTGGAGAGAAGATGAAGAGTAAAATGCAAACAAAAATATGTTTTTAGGTGAACATTTTTTCCAACAGTCTCCGCTGTTAACTTAAAGGCAAAAGTATTTGATCCAACAATTTCCGTAGTTGACTTAAATCAACAACGCTCGCACCTTTGAAACAACTACGGAGCGTTTTTGGGCACATTTCAACTGCGGAAAGTAGTTGATTTAACAGCGAAAGTCTTTAGATTTACAACGTTTTTTTTAGAGTATTTCCATCTACATTTACCTTTCTCTTTCTCTTTCCCTTTCCCTTTCCCTTTTAACTTTACCTTTACCTTTATCCTTAACTTTACCTTTACCTTTACCTTTACCTTTACCTTTACCTTTACCTTTACCTTTACCTTTACCTTTACCTTTACCTTTACCTTTACCTTTACCTTTACCTTTACCTTTACCTTTACCTTTATCTTTACGTTTACCTTTACCTTTACCTTTACCTCTACCTTTGCCTTTACCTTTACCTTTACCTCTACCTTTGCCTTTACCTTTACCTTTACCTCTACCTTTGCCTTTACCTTTACCTTTACCTTTACTTTTACCTTTACCTTTACCTTTACCTTTACCTTTACCTTTACCTTTACCTTTACCTTTACCTTTACCTTTACCTTTACCTTTTACCTTTACCTTTACCTTTTACCTTTACCGTTTACCGTTACCTTTACTTTTACCGGGCTCACTACTCGAGCCCTGTCTGGGAAACGTTTTTAGAAATCACAATGAAAATAGCTGTATATTGAAATCCTGCTCAACGCCTTTGATTTGATGGCAATACCGCTCAGAAACTTTCCGGGGTCACTCGGTTCCACCTTTTCATACATATCTGGGGACTCGGCCTAGGCATCGCAACGAAAATAACTGTACGTTGATGGCCTGTTCAACAACTTTTCGCGCGCTGGCAAAGGTTTTACTCCTCTCTCGTGACTATTAACTCCTTCAATTCGTCTTCAATTTTAAGCTAAAATCATCATTTATAGAAAAGGCCTCAAAGCATTTTAAACATGCATGTATGAGATCGCAGAACATGTTTGAAATCTGGAATAAAAATACGCTGCAACTACATAACGTTTGTTTGTTCAATCGATGCTCTTACGATTACCTATAGGCATTTTGTGTCCATTTGGCAAGACTTTGCCTTGCGATTTCCTGTATCTCCTGCTCGTTTTGTTATTACTTTACACTACTTAATTGAATGCAAACTTAATTAAACTTAATTATTCATATTTTTTTTTTAACTTTCATTGCAGGTAATGCGCACAATACACGTAAATGCCTCATTATAAGACATTGCAGGAAGTTCTCAATATCGAGGCGGAACAGACACAATAAAACCACCTTTAACATGGCTTAATGAAAGCTGAAACTCCATGCGGAAGAGCGGGAGAGTGGACACAAAAATAAGAGGAGGAAACCATATAAAGCAAAAAATCAAATTGCAAACGAAATGAAATACCGCAGCAAAAAAGGACTAAAGCACAAGCACTAGGACTACCGAACAGCGCAGTGAACATATGACAGTTGTTACTGTTATTGTATGACGCACAAAAACCCGGATCAGACCAAAAAAGCCGTTACAGAAAAGCAAAGGAAACGAAGTGAAGAAATAGATAACAAAGAAAAGGAAATAAAAAAAATCAGAAACAAAGCACAAATTTAAGTTTAAAAACTTTTCAACAAAACAAAAAGAAACTAAGCAACAACAATAAACATTAGCCCCAAAACAATAAACTTTAAATTAATTTTTAAGCAAAGCACAAGCACAAATACAAAATGGCAAGATTTTGAGAAGACACAGCAACCTTTCAAGCGCCTCAATCAAGTTCACGCTTTGTTTGTGACCGAATTCAGCAGCAAAACAAATACAAATACAATATACCTAATTGTCATCACACCGTTACTAAATACTATAATCGAACATCTCGTGTCTGCTCTACACCAAAAATCACCAATGTGACGCGGTTGGTGCATCGTCCGTCGTCTTTTGTTGGCGCTGTCCGTGGGTCATCATTACTGTCAGAGTTTAACCGAATAACGGTCGAAAACAGTGTATTCCATACACCAACAACCAATAGCAATAACAGAACTAAATAATAATAAAAAAAGCGAAAACAAGAATAACAAGAAGTACCTTCAAAACTGTAAAAACCTTAAAGCGCCGCATTTGCCCAAAAACTAAAAGCAAAAAAAAAAAGTAGTAAAAAATAAAAAATGTTGCAAGACACCAATAGTACCACCATACAGCCAAAGGTTGTTGTAATTCGACGACGTCCGAATCAAGGTTTCGGTTTTACGCTGCGTCATTTCATTGCCTATCCACCGGAAGATGATCCGTCTTGGCCGCAGGTAAGTGGGCTCTTAAAGTATAACATATCTACTTGCCATTTCTTTACATACGAGGGTATTAAATTTAATTGTGTGCGTTGAGGACAGTTGAATGGACACTAGGCGCATGTGTATTTGTAGAAAGAGTGCTGGAAGTGGGCTTGATGAAAGTTCGCTTGGATTTTGTCTTCCCCTTTGCATGGCGTTTCCAGCCTTGAGGCAGTTTTATTTGACTATCTAAAGACACTGTCTTCTATGGGCGAATGACATCGACATTGTTCAGCGAATAAAGATCCAGCGGCTGCGTTGGGAAGGTCATATTGTGAGAATGTATGAAGGTGCTCTGACCAAGAAAGTATTTCTATCGAAACCCGCTGAACGCAGAAGAAAAGCGAGACCTCGACTGCGTTGGGAAGATCAGGTGGACCACGTAAAAGGTTGACTTTGGAGATGTAAGATTCCTCCAATCGAAAATAATAAAAGGATTCCATCACAATCGAATGCTGGCTATTATTTCTAGGTATTTTCCAACGAAAACTGCTTCCAATATGAACACGCAACCTACAAATCGTATCCTCCCAACTGCGAACTTTCAGCAAGTCCTCGCCTTTTTACGAAATTATGGACGGTCAGTCAACAAACAGTTATACATTCGCATTTCAGTATTTTGAAACTTATTTTTTGTTCGTTTTTTTTCTGCTGATTTTTGTTTTTGGCTTAAAAGTTTGCCTTCTTCTTTTATGTTGAGTATTTTCGCTTTTGTTTTTGTCATGCTTCGTTGATTGCCACATTAAATAACAGCACAAATAAACTCTCACAAACATGCCAACATACTCACGCTATCAACAACACCACCGACAGATTTCGTAGTGCCACAGTGGGCGGTTTTGAGGTGCTGCCGAGAGATAGAGGTAATTTTTTGGGAGGGGGCACACTAAAAAGACGAAGAAGAAAGACTAAAAATGTTTGCGTCTGATATGGCTCTAGTCACTAATCCAAACTAGCGCTCCTAGGATTAACTAAAATATATTTAGGAGTTCATCTGAATAGGAGGCACAAAATTTTTTTCCTGTAGCCAAAAAGGGTTTTGATTCTCATGACAGTTTAGCAGAGCTACTAAAAAAAAAACACAAACAAACGAGGGTTGTTTGATAAGTCCGTGACATTTTGAATATAAAATCACTTTTTCGGCAAAAATGAATTTTATTTTTCAACATAATCTCCCTCTAGCTCGATACACTTAGACCAGCGTTTTACCAATTTTTTTATTCCTTTAAAAAAATAGGATTTTCAAGGCTCCCAAAATAGGTATTTGTTTCTGTGATGACCTCTTCATTTGACTCGAATCTCGTTAACACCCAGCGTTTTCTTCCGATTTGGATTTAGACAAATAATCGGAAGGGTCTAACTCTGGAATCTGGAAAATACGATGAGTGAGGTATCAATTCCTAACCCAATTTAAGAACTTTTGCCATGGTGACTACACACGTGGTGCGGTCGTGCATTGTCTTGATGAAACAGAACTTTTTTCGTACCAAATGCGGTCGTTTCTGCTGTAAATCAAGATCGAATCTGTCCAAAAGCTCTGAGTAATATTCGCCGGTAATTGTTTTACACTTTTCAAGATAATCGATGTGAATGACATCTCGTGCATTCCAAAAACTGCGGCCATAACCTTATTGGCCGACAGAGCCACTTTGGTCTTCTTTGGTGCACGTAAACCCGGAGAAACCCACTGTTTTGATTATTGCTTACTTTCTGGTGTAGCGTGATGGGTCCAATTTTCATCTACAGCAACAAAATGGCGTAAAAATTCGTTCGGATTGCGGCTGAACATCGTCAAACACTTCTTTGAAGTTGTTACACGTTTACGCTCATTATCGAGTGTAAGCAATCGCGGCAGCCATCGCGCGGATATATTCATGTATGATGTCATGTATTCGCTCAGTTGAGATGCCTGTGGCATCATATCATTCCATTGATTTTATCGACGATTTCTGATGTGATAGTACCTACGACCCCAACGGAACTCAGTATACCACTTTTTAACCGTTGAAAATGACAGAGCAGAGTCCCCATAGTATTTATCAAGTCTTTCCTTGGTTTACTTCATGGTTTTTACGAAAAAAATAATGCTTAATCAGCATACAAATTCACTATTTTCTATTTTTGTTAAAAACGTGGGGCTTTCGGTTTTAAATAGCTCTCAAACACAAACTACATTGTGGCGGTTGCTAAAACTATTACAGTAGTCTTATAAGAGCTGGTAGTTGCCGTGACCAGTGTCGAATTCAAAATTACTGCTCGCTAAGTTGAAAATGTCACGGACTTATCACACAGCCCTCGTATATATTCCGCTCTGATCGCTTTCAACTTAATCTGCAAAATTGAAGGAATAAAGTTCTTTTTTACGTTTTGATCCTATTTTTTGACCATAACTTTTCAAAACGTGCCCACTGTACTATGCTGCCCATACACACATACATACATATTTGCGCCATCGCAAAAGCAGGCACTTTTACAAGATACATTTTATAAACGCTTTTGCAATATAAAAATGTAGAAACCTAAAAACAAATCTGCCTCTACCGTCCTCTTCCGCTGCTTTCTAGGTACATAATTTTAAATTATTTTTATTTTGTTTTATTTGTTATTTTTGCTCTTTATTGCACACTTTCTCACATTTATTTTAGCGTCAAGCCAAACTCATTCACTCACTAACTTTTATGTACCTACATACATATGTATCTTTTTTCATTTGGTTTTTTTCCGTTTTCTTCTCTTTCAAATACAAAATGCGCAAATCAACCCACTTGGTCCAACTCCAATTACTGCTCTCGCCACTATTCCGGCTTTGACTTTATTCGTGCTCACTTTGACTGGCTTGGCTGGCTGGTTGCTTGGATTGTTGGCTCTTCGCTCTTCTTGGCTTGCTGTTTCGCTTTCGGCCCAACTTAACAACAACTCACCATTGACGGCGACTGTAACTGGCGATTGTGTCGGCGCTGACGGCTTTATTTTATTGGCGTGTGTAGGAAGCTTCGCATTCGTACCATCAGCAAGTGAAAGCGATGGAAACCATTTTCATAAAAGAAGTACAAACGAACGGACCCGCGCACTATGCCAACCTGCAGACGGGCGATCGCGTTCTAATGGTGAACAATACGCCAATTGCCGGACTAGCATACAGTACAATCGTATCGATGATCAAGCAAACGCCATCGGTGTTGACGTTGCATGTGGTGCCCAAGGAGTGCGATGTACTACAAATGGTAAGTTATTGTTGTTATAGTTATTACATACACCCATACATATGTATTGTAAGCTGATGTTGTGAGCCATTTTTCAATGACAAATTGCTAATAATTCCATTTCCTTTTTTGCTTGCAGCATTACACCAGCATCGCCCATACACCAGAAACCAATCGTCTTGCCACAGCCCCACGACCCATCCCATCGCCGGTGACTGTGTTGGGTAATGGTAATGCAGCTGGCGCATTAATACCAATCGGCAGTGGAACAGCTGCTGCTGCTGCAGCCACATCTACACAAACAACAAAATCGCATATACATCAACAACAACACCAGCAACAACAACTACAATTGATCTCATATGCACCGCCGCCATTGAAGAAAGGTGGTGTCAGTGGTGGTATTGGCGGCGCTGGCGCTGGTGCTGGTGCTAGTCGCGCGGGCAGTATTGCTAGCAGCACTGGCAGCACCAGCTTCCGAGGGGGTGTTGGTGGTGGTGGTGTTGGCGAATTTGTCGATATATCATCGCAGGGATCGCATCAGCTTAGCGGGCGTTTGTTGTTGCGCGATGATGGAGCAGGCAACACCAGCATTTATGTGTCGTCGCGGTAAGTGCGCAAATCAAATTTTTATTATTAGATATTTGGAATTTTTATTGAAATGTACTAATTACGCAATCATCGTACATACTTTTTTATGAGAGTGTATCATCAAGCGTGCAATAGTGATAAATAGGGCATGGAATTTCATGTACTAAAAAACAAAAAATATGCGCATAAAAAATGCAACAAAAACTGAGAAATATGCATGAAAAATAAAAAAAAATGCATTAATTCAAATTTTTCAACTTCAGATAATTCATGTTTATTGAAGTTACAATAGTTAAATAAATTAGGTACAAACATTTTTTAATTCAATTTTGCTCTTACGTTGTACGTTTATACATATGGGCTAATCCTGGGTAACGCACGCGACATTCGTACGCATATAATCAATGATAAAGGAGGGGAACGACGAGAGGATTACATGTTTATTTTATCTAATGTAAAGCACTACCAGAGTACTACATTCACGAGAAAATTTAAGCTGGAGTAACAGTTAAGTTCTGATATACACGCAAATATATAGTGGTAACGCACGCGACAAAAAATAGAAGTTATTTTTTAACCTGTCTGGAAGTATGCAAAATTTAGCGAATTTTGCACAATAACATATTTACTAAAAATGAGGAAATGAAGTTCGAAGAGTACCTTAGGTTCGTAGATTTACGAAATTTTAAAAACATTTCTCTAATTTTGTTTATGGACTATAATAGTAGTACTCACGCGACAGTAACGCACGCGACAAAATTTCCCAATGAAAAAATATAAAACAAAAATTCTTTTTAATTCTCATTGTTAATGAATTTTTAGCAAAGAATTAATAAAAAAGTACATTTAAAGTATTTTGATAGAATAAGTAAAAAATAACTTAAAACTAGGTACGTTGTACTTTAATTTTTTCTTCGGCGAATAAGCTGTTCGAGCAACCTCAATAAAGTCGCCACCGATAATGTTTGGAACACTTTTCCATAACTTAAAGAGATAAAGTCTGTATCGGAGATGCCACGCCTCCTTTTCCAATAGCTCCCATTTGACATTTTTTATGTCCCTACAAATTTCCAGGGTCCTACCATGAACACTTCCAGAGATATTGAGTATAAAAAATCTGGGGTATATGGGAGGTGCCACGCCCTTTTTTGTAATAACGCTCATCTCTATTTGTGAGCTTGGCATCTCGTTAGTATATCATCCCAAGTTCTAAGTCTTACAAAGAATATTTTCAGAAATACGTATACAGTATGAAACGTTTTGTTTGTATGGGAGGTCCCACGCCCTTTTAACTTTTTTGAAATTATTTTCCAATAGAACTTTCTCCAGACAATACTAAACTCAACAAAAAAAAAATTATCGAAATCGTTCCATCCGTTCAGGCGTGATGCGATGACGAAGGAAATAGTGATTAATTTTTTTATATATATAGATTGAATTTTTGCACTTACGGTAACGCACGCGACAAATTTAAAACACACATAAAGTGGTAACATTCAGCTTTCGTACAATACTGATTTTATTTTTCGAAAAAGGTACACAAGCTTACTTTGTCACTGAAATTTCTTTTTATTTCAAGTGGTTTCCTAGGTTTAATAACTATTTATATAGTTTTTTTGGTAACGCACGCGACAAAAGGATAAAGCGAAAATTTAAAGTAAAAAAACTCCTTTATTCTTACTAGCTTCGCAAATTTTATACTCTTATATTAAATTACGTTTTAAGTAGAATGATTAGAGCGTGTAACAATAACATAACTGTCTTTTCAATAAACTAAACCCGCGAAGAAAAAAAAATGATACTTTGCTAATAAAAAAGCCTTAGTGAAAATTATTTTTTTGGCGATTTTTCTCAGCCTGAGTTTAAGAACGAATAGAAAATGCTTATGTTTTTCTAACATATACATGTATTATCTTCACTAACAAATACCAAAAAAAAAGTTCGGACCATTTTTAATTTCATGCTCTTGGTTGACTTTTTCAGGATTAGCCCATATGTATGTATATATATATATATAGATACATAAATTCAGTCTTGAACATTTCATAATTTGCAAAGGTTAATCATTATTGAACGATTCATTAGCGTACACAATGAAATATTTTTTCATATTCTCAAAAAGAAAACATTGCCGATTCGGCCGAAAAAAAGCTCTTATACATAGAAAACGAACGTTCTACAATGTATATATAAAGAATCTACATCCACAGAGGTAATAGGAGCATGTTTGAAAACGGCTCTTTGTCGACAGGTATGCACCCTATCGAAAATACTAATAATAGCCGTGTTCACACGAAACTCTATTCGTCGTCAGATGGCTGTTATGCATGAATTTCGTTTGTATAAAACTGTCAACTAGCAAATTACAAAAATAGGCAATATAATGCGAAATATGTAATAAAAAAATGCAAACAACGCAAAATATGTAAAAATTTGCATATATGACCAAAATATGCAAAATATGCAAAAACATTTGAATGCCATTTTTAAGACAATTTCACGATTCGCAAAGATTGTTTATTTATTTGGCTCTACCTAAATCTAAGAAAAACATGTATTTGCATAGATTTCCATGCCCTAGTGATAAATAATAATTATTTTTTTTTTTTGCATTTTTGTTATGAATTGAAAATTCAAAGAATGGAAACTCAATTCAATTGGGAATTAAGTTGGCTCGCTTTTGAGCGTAATTTCACTAACCGCTCAGAGGAAAGTGTTTTTTAAAATTTAGCGATCTCCAGCTGTATCAGGGATATCAAGCCTGTATACTCAAATGCTGACTGTAGGACGGTGATTTATGTTGTTTGCTAAAAAGGAAACATTGTGAATATTTGTGAACTTTCAGTTATTTGAGAGAAAGTGCGAGAAAATGGAAGCGCTCGGCGAGAGAACTAGCCTAACTGTGATTTATAGCTGATACATTTACATACTTAAGCACTATGGGCAAAAAAACCGATGTCGCGGCATAAAATATGTATGTGCGTACTTCCAGCCAAGCCAGCATCTCCACATCTGGAACACTGATTTCTAATGTAAAAGTATTCAATATGAGAAAAAATTGAGGCCCATGACCCGTTTTTCCAGTGACCCCGCTATAATTAGAATTTTTGTCCGAACTGTTTTTCAACAATTCAATTAATCGTTGCTTTTCTCAAGACCAAATGACCAAAACGTGCCGTTATTCATTTGCACCAACATGCAGCAGACTTTAAAAAAGCCTGCTTTTTTATCTTGATAAGCTCGGAAAATGATTCATAAGTCGGCGATTAGCAAGATATACATATACAACAAATTAAAGCGCAAGCAACGTATTTTTTTCTCATATAAGTTTTGTATTGGACCCAATTGGACTTCTGCTTGGTGGAACCAGAATAATATCTCTAAACCTATGTATATAATTTTGCATATATGTATGTATATAACTACTCTGAAATAAAATACCCGTAGTTAAATCAACAACTTTCGGCTGTTGAATCTCCGTCCTTGATTCAATAGCAAATGTATTTGTTTACCTATACAGACTGCAAAGTTTTTGATCTAACAAATTTCCGTAGTCAATTCAAAGACGGGCGTTGTTGATTCAAAAACTCACCTGCTGTTAAAATTTTTTTGTGAGAAAACATTTTTTGTGAGAAATCCTTCAAAAACAGTAATCAGAATACATTTTTAAAATATTATTTTTACAATGATTCATATAATTCATAGATTCTTTTTTGGAAAAGGGAAAGTATAAAAGCATTTTTCAAATTCAATATAATGTTGAATGTTCCACTATGTGATGATTGGATTGAATTTCAAATTGATGTCATGGTGTGAATCCGGAGTAGAATATAAAGTAAAGAAGAAAAAGGAGAATAAGAAATAAAGATAGCAACCAGTAAATGCGAAGAAGTAGAGAAGAAGAGGAGAACAAGCGGAGGCTACATATTTGCAGTTAGGACCCGGATGGAGAGAAGATGAAGATTAAAATGCAAACAAAAATATATTTTTAGGTGAAACTTTTTTCCAACAGTCTCCGCTGTTAATTTAAAAGTAAAAGTATTTGATCCAACAGTTTCCGTAGTTGACTTAAATCAACAACGCTCGCACCTTTGAAACAACTACGGAGCGTTGCACACTGGTCAGCCCCCATACACAAAAGTCAAAAACGTTGGTGCTTGAAAAAGATACTTCTGTCATGCATTTCCGTGGGAAATATATTGAATTTTATACGCAATAGCCACCATTAAATGTTACCTTGCTCATTTAAAGTCAACACATCTGAAAAAAAATTTTTCTGGAAAAAGTTTGTGTAAATAAGTTTATTATGATTTTTGCGATATTTCAAGTTTGAGTGCTAAAAAAATGCGGATAACTATGGCAAGAAAAACGTATCTTTCATGATTTAGCGAAAGAAAACAGTGAAAACAATTTATTTTTAGCAAAATACAAGATGAAGAAATCTTGGCTTTTCTATGAGCGTAATTTTCAAGCATTAGCATTTTCATTTAAACTTTTAACAATTAAGGACCACTCTGGACCAGGTCTTATAAGCAGATTTGAGTTCTTTCAAGTCTTAAGAAGCCTGTTTATACATTTTTCTCTTTTTTCCCCTTTTTTCTTAGAATATCATATTAAATGTAACCGTTTATTTCGGGCTTTTATTGCTTATACTAGAGTTGTCAAAAAACCAAAAGTTTTATGTACATATTCGCAATGTTAGGTGTACATATTTGCTCTTCAGAAAAAATACAATCTACAAAAAATTCTTATCTAGAAAAATTGACTTTTGGCCGCAGAGCCTAGAACGTTTAAGCCACTGTGCATAGGTACATATCTACCTACATACATATGTGTTGTTTTAATTTAAGTGAAATTTCGCGTTTTATTTTTATGATTTATGCGATCATGCTGTGTACAGTAAGTACTCGTAGTTTAATATTTTTTTTAATAATATACTCTCCGTATTTTAGCATGAAAACTATAACAAAATAATGCGCTATTGTGTGCCATCTACCAAGAAAAACATAAAAAATCCCTGCAGTATTTATCAGCTGGAAAACAGCACATATTTCCTACTGAATATTCAGTAGAGATGTAGTTCTAAAATCTGAAATTTCCCTTTCGTTTTTATATAAAGGTGGCGTCGAAAATCAACTACCTAAAAACTGCTGAACGAGAAGGGAGAGTTTCTGTAGGAAAAAAGGCCTGAATACGCAGGGAGAACTTCCATAGCATGTATTTCAGTACACCTGATGTCTTCACTGCGTGTTCAGTTATTTTTTCAGCAATGAAATTTGAACTTAGTTTCAGGGTATTTTTCATAATGAATATTCTATTGAATATGCACCTCCTTACCTCAAATTCTGCTGGGATGTAAATAAATGAAATAAGCGACATTGCATTGTCCACTTTAATTTAGTCCGCTCGCTAGTGAACGCTATTTTCAGTGCTATCATTAGCGTCATTCATTACTGTCGTCAACTAAAACTTCACAATCACTTGTTCATATATGTATGTATGTATATTAGGGTGAACCGTTTTTCAAAATTTTTGTTTATATCTTACGGTCTGTCTTTAAGAACAGATACCTCGTAAACTATAAGCCTCCAGCAAACTTTGATTTCAGTTCTGAGATCTATGAGAGCCCCTCGACCCCACTGAAAAAGAGATTTTTCTCGGGGCGTGGTTCCTTAATGGAAATCCCACCCTCGTTTTCTCTTTTTCTCAAGTAAGTATTTCATCGCCGCTTGAGTTTCGGTTGGAAAAGTTCTGCAGCGATCAGGCTGCCGGGTTTATATTTTTAACGCTATCTGTAATACCCCCCATATCATGTCTTTTTGTAAAACATTTCCGGAAACATTTTTTATTTATTTTTTTGACGCCGCTAGATGTCGCTAAACCACATTTTTTCATATCTTCGGTATTTACGGTTCGATCTCTAAGTTTGGTATTATACCCAATGTCTTTGGCTTGGGAAGATTGTTTATGGTATATACAAATCTCTTGCAAGAGAAGTCTTTCGATCGCTTCGGTAATACCCGAAATAAAACACATTTAACATTCCGAGGAATATAAATATGCAAGTTTTTCGCTTCCTGTGGCCTTCTAGGTTAATTTCACAAAGATTTTTTCTGTGGAGACCCCCTACTGAAATTTCATGGCGCATATTTTTCTAGAACATATTAACCCTCTAGCACCCCCACAAAGCGTTATTTTGAACTCTTTTTTTTTAGAAAGTCAGGAAAAAATTGTACGTTGGCCTTTTTTTGGTCCATGTGAGGCGAGACGGCCTAATGTATGTACATACTAACATCACACACATCTACCGCATTCGCTTGCGCTTGCAATAATTTTGTTCCTCATTCCAACACGACTCGTCGCCGTGAGATGAAAAATGTGCGCTGATGATCCGAGATGATTTCATCGAGCTTATTTAATTTGCTATGTGTCTGCATATTTGTCATTCTTTTGCAGTGTAAAAATAAAAATTATTATCATTGTTATTATTATTGTTTAATGTAATTCATAATGTCATTCTTTCATTTGCATTATCTACATACATATTTTTATGTGTTAATCGCGCTAATTTCGCATTTTCGGCGTGTGATCATCTGCTGATTTAAATTGCGAATGAGTAATTATTGCTAATTTGTTTTGTTTTGTTTTTTCCCTTTTGTTTTCTTTTTAGCTCCGCTAGATATACATATATAATATTTTTCTTAAATTAAAATTTGCAATTTATTTGATACATATGTACGTTTAAATGTTTGTCTATTGTGGATTTTTCTTATTATTCAAACGTTTTCATACATATTTATTAATTTTTGTTAAACATTTGTTTCACATCTTTTACTTATTTGCTTTTCTCGCATTGGCGGAGATAAGCTTTTTCAAGAGTGTCGAGAATTTACAGATTTGAGAATTTTTAATCATACAAGTCATTTACAGGGTTGCGCAAATTTAATTACGCGGAAGTTTCAGTTGTATTTTTGTATGAATGCAAAACTTACATTTATTGCCGGCAAGATTGATGTAAATTTTCTTTTTTGGAACTAATGTAGATCTACTTAACGAATGCAAAATCATTCTTCCTAAAAAAAATAGATATTACACTCAAAAAAAAATTACTCAGATTTTGGAAAAGTGGGAATGATTCGGCGCTAAAGACAATTTTCATTGTTTTGATGTATAATGTTCTTCAAATCAAGGAATAACAACCACGTTTTAAAGAAAATTGTCTTTAGCGAATCATTCCCACTTTTCCATAATCTGAGTAATTTTTTTTTTGAGTGTACGTAAAAAATTTAATTGAAAAAATCACCTCCACACACACTCATTTCCAACTGTTCAGAGACTACTCGACTAAGAGCGCTTTCACATTACTCGGTGCGGTATCGGATCGACATTTTTGGTTTTTACCGAAAGTATACCGAAACCTTAATGACCACATGTATTTCAATTGGCACTTTCACATTAGTATTGCATGCATGAAATCGGAGCGGGTTAATTTCGGTATACCGCAACGCGGTAAGACCGGCCAGTAAAATTTGAGGAATTACTGCATACATTTTTGCGGCGTGATAAAAGAAGAAGAACAAAGTCAGTAAAAAACTCGTTTCGGTAATAAATGTAGCTAGTTATAATGTCTTCGTCTTCGCTAGAAGACATTATTGTTATTATTGAGTGATTTGTTGAAGTAAAAAATTTTGTTTTGCAAATTTCGATGTTTGTTTTCCTATTTTCTGCCGATTACGCACCGAAAGTATTCCCACAAGTGTGAAAAGCACAGCAACGCGGAATCGTTTCGGTAAGCTGAAAATACCGAGCAAAAAATGTCGATCCGATGTCGTACCGAGTAATGTGAAAAGGCCCTAACACAACCTGCTAGTGCAACAGCTGAACGCTAACTGAAGCAGCGTTGCCACTTTGGTTACTTTTTACCAAAATTGGTTACAGTTTTTTCGTTTGGTTACGTGGTTTCTTTCGACCGATTTTGGTTACCTTCAAGGTCCATGTATTGAGTACACCATGGTTAAATTCAATTTTTAGGAATACGCTTTTAATTTTTCCAAACTATAAAATACATATTGGTTATTCAAATTGTTTTTTTTATATAAAATTCCAAATAATTTATTGTTGGAGGTAAATGGAAAAAAATTCAACAACTATTTCCAGCGTATGTTGAGTGTAAAGCTGTTTCAGGAAAATGAATAAGGCAAAAGTGTGAAAAATTCAACAGCTTTCACAGAGTGTCAATGATCGAGCGTGTAAAAGCGTTCGCACATTGCGGCTGAAGATGGAATGTATCACGAGTTCGATCCTTGGGAGGAGCATCCACTTCCGAAAAGGATGCTAATGATCGAAAATGGGTTTTTCGTGAAATAGCTATACTCAACCTTCGCTGGAACTAGTTGTTCAAATTTTTCCATTTACCCCCAACAATAAAAAATTAAATTAAATAATTTTCGTGCTAAGCACTAAAAAGCTTTTAAGTCCAAAAATTTATTTGACAGGAGCCAGCGACCACATTAGAAATAAATCTATTCTGGCGAATTTTCGTCGCGCGATTTTCGTCAGCTTTTTGGTTCTGCTAAGCGCTGATAGAGATGTGCGCTTAGAAATTCATACAAAATTTAAGCGCAGATGTATATGCGCTAGAATAAAAACACGGCAATTATTAATTTATTTTGGTTACTTTTATTTTGTATTTTTTGGAAATTTAAAATTTTTTAAGTGGCAACGCTGAACTGAAGATCGTTGAACAAAAATGTTTCATGTGCACGGAGCTTTGTAGTGCCCGTGTGAGGCTGTCGGTGTGAAAGCTGCAAAAAGCTTATGTACGCGTGCATATCCTGTGATAATCGCTGTTTTATGTTGTCAAAACTTTTTGTGCCACCTTGTATATGAACATTATTTGCTATTATTGCAGATGATGCATTTACATATAAACACATACACATACGAATATGTATATTCTTATCTCCATTTGTACATACATATATGAGTGGATATGCATTTTATAAACGAACGTCACTGCGAGCTTCGCGAGATTCTCTTTATAAATGGCCTTGCCCTTGAATAAGTTCATATTTCATGTGCAAGTGGAGGCGGAAGATTTTTTCTTGTTAATGGGCATTAACGACAAATTAATGTAATCACACTCAGAGAAAAAGTAAGCTAAATTTAAGTATAGCGGGCTTGAATCAAGCCGAAAACGTCATGAAAGTCTGTTAAGCTGGAAAATGCTAAAATCAAGAATATATTCTTATTTTTAGAACGATTCTTTTGAGAATAAAAAGCTTATATTAAGAACCTTCTGTTTTGAAACAAGTTTGAATTTACTCATTTTCAGCATTGCACATGATTGATTTAAGAATTTCCATTCTTATTTTAAGAGTTTTCAAATTTGTTTTAAGAATACTCATTCTTGCTTTCCACTTTTTGAAATTCAAAATTCGAAGTCAATTAACCCACCTAACAAAAAAAAAGAAAAATGGTTAATATCTTCATTGTGTTTTATTTTATGACACATATATGTACATATATTTACAATGAGAGATATTTCTTATTATAACTATTGAGATATATATGTATGTACATATAATTCAGTTTTTATATACATACATATACAAATATATAAGTGTAGATTTTAAAACTAAAAGAGGAGACTTATGATACTATTATGATACTAGAGGACTTATGATACTATAACTATAACTATAACTATAACTATAACTATAACTATAACTATAACTATAACTATAACTATAACTATAACTATAACTATAACTATAACTATAACTATAACTATAACTATAACTATAACTATAACTATAACTATAACTATAACTATAACTATAACTATAACTATAACTATAACTATAACTATAACTATAACTATAACTATAACTATAACTATAACTATAACTATAATTATAACTATAACTTCAGAGTCATTAATTTCTGCATAGGCGATGGTGTGCTTCAGCTTCTATGCTCTTCTGATTTTTTTTTGTATTTGGCGTAGATCTTACCGCTCGCATTTTTCCGGCCACTACTGTTTATGAAATATATTACTCCTGAGGGAAAAAAGAAACATTTTGGATGCCATATTAAAACATAAACTAAATTCGCATGAACCCGAGAACTCTTACCTGTTCTTTTTTCCAAGCAAACAATTTCTCGTGAAACTTCATCCGCAATCCTAGCGCAGTAATATGTTCCTTTAAATATGTATATATCTATATATATAAATGTGTACGTATGTTTACATATCGCGACGGAAAACTCACCCTTTAACTATTGAATACAGCTCCCAAATTAAAATCCCTTAGCAGTTTTCTCGAGCAAAAAATTTTAAATTATTATGAAATGATAGTTATGTACATATGTATGTATATAAATATTATTTCGAAAAAACTTTTCATTCTTAAATCAAGAATATTATTCTTAAACCAATTTTTTTTCAGATTTTTATATTGTTTCAATAATGCCATTCTTGATTTAAGACTGGAGAAACTTAAATTTGAAATATTTTTCCTTAATTTCAGTTATTCTTAAATCAAGTACGGCACAGCTTGATTCTAGCCCGCAACTTTTCTCTGAGTGCAACTGATAAATTACCTGAAGTGCTGAAAATGAAGAATATGTAAACATACTTACATACATATGTAAATGTCCTGCATGAGGAAATATTCATTGTTTATTTGGTCAGCTCTCGCATAGTACTACCAGATTGCTAATACAACTTAAAATAGTTTATAAAGACAGCTGATATGGCATTTAGATATATGAAAAGCTTGTGTCGAGTTTGTCAATGCGTCGGAAGGTGCCTCCTTTAAAGAAATTAGTTGGAGTTGCACCAAATACAATGTCTCAAACAGACAAAAAGCTCACTTTTTAGCTTTGCCCATTTCGTGTGGCGAGCTTTAATCATTTTCATTGGAGCTTTTTTCTTTCATTGCGTCGTCTGGAAGTACCTTTAAATTGGTTTATTTTATACAGTTGTGGATCAAATAGGTATATTGTCAAATTGTTTGCAAACGTAGATGAGTCAGCTTATGCAGTACACTGACAAATAAAATGTGAGACTTACATACATAAATACATACATATGTATATTTTAATAATTTTTTAGTTTGTATATTCCAACACTTACATTTTACTGTAAGCCTCATGGGAGTTGATTACAGGAAACACTTTCACACGCCAACTAAAATTGACGCACTGGACTAAAGTACCCACATTTTTATGTAAATACACTTGTGCATATGTAGGTTTGTATTTATGAACTATAATAATAAGCTTTGAGCGCACTTCAAGCATCAAACAAGTAGCTGACATATCCGCTGTCATTGTCATAACTTAAATAAACTTTTTAAAAAAGCAACAACTAAAAATGTAATACATACATACATATGTACATGTATGCCAGTGGCGGTCCTAGCATAAATTGGCTGGGGAAGCCTACATAGTATGTATGAAGCATAGCCATTAGCCATTTATGTAATTTTCTTTGCTTTATTATATGAAAGTCTGATTGCGGTTCCGTCATTGACTTCGATTTAATACATTTTGCATATTTTGTTGTTTATATTCATACCGTATGAAACTGAATGTATTGGAATAAATCGATCGAAATGAATATGATGAAGAATAATTTTTTGATATGCAATGGATAACATGAAGATATGTACATTAGGCCGTCTCGCCTTATAGGGACGCAAGAATAAAGTTCGCCGTACGCCCCGCATATGATGTCTTTTTGGAAAACATTTCCGGAAAATTTTTTAATTTTTTTTTTTGGACGCCGCTAGATGTCGCTAAAATTTATTTTTCTCATATCTTCAGTATTTATAGTCCGATCTCTAAGTTTAATACATCAATGTCTTTGGCTTGAAATTGCGCCTTATACTATGGAATATTATTAACCCTATGTGCGTCATTGGGGTCACTACCACCCAGTACTTAGTTTATACCACCCTAATGCAATTTTTTATGGCTGCATGTTAAACGTAATCTACAATCATTAATCTTTTGCAAAAGGCGTATTTCGATCGCTTCAGTAGAACCCGAAATAATACGCGTTCAACATTCCCAGGAATATATGTTTTTCGCTTCCTTGGGTCTTTTAGGTTCATTTTACAAAGATTTCTTCTGAGGAGACCCCTACTGAAATTTTATAGCGAATAATTTTCGAGAACATGTTAACCCTCTAGCACCGCCAATAAAGGGTTATTTTGACCAATATTTTTTTGAAAATCAGGAAAAATAGTATTTTTAAGGTCGCTAGAGGGTTAAAATGTTCTAGAAAATTATTTGGCATAAAATTTTATTAGGGGTCTCCTCAGAAAAATTTTCTGTAAAATTAACCTAAAAGACTAAAGGAACCGAAAAACCTATATTCCTCGGAATGTTGAACGTGTTTTATTTCGGGTTCTGCTCAAGCTATCGAAATACTTATTTTGCAAAAGGTTAATGATTTTTGACTCCGTTTAACATGCAGACATAAAAAAGGTACATTAGGGTGGTTTAAACTAAGTACTGGGTGGTAGTGATCCCAATGGCGCACATAGGGTTAATAATATTCCACATTATAAGCCGCCCTTTCAATCCAAGGACATTGGTGTATTAAACTTAGAGATCGGACTATAAATACCGAAGATATGAGAAAAATAAATTTTAGCGACATCTAGCGGCGTCCAAAAAAAAATTAAAAAATTTTCCGGAAATGTTTTCCAAAGACATCATATGCGGGGGCGTACGGCAAACTTTATTTTTTGCGATACGGTCTAAGTTACATATACATATGTGTGAGTTGTTGTTTTAGTTGTAGCTACTTTTGGTGAGCACATCAACAAGCCTGGCTCAGTCGAAAATAAATTCAGGTTCCTCACCATCAGAACGTGAATTATGTACATATCTACAAAAGCAGAGCAGAAGTTATTATTAGAATCATTTGGGAAAAATTCAACTGAATTGATTGATGACGCCAAGCTTATAGAGAAATCTCTAAATCTCACACGAAAGCGCAGAGGTATTTTTAGCTTCCTTATACTATATATCGTCGCTCCGGAAGAAGAAAGACGCATGTCATCAATTTGTGGACGAAAAAAGGCTCATTAAAAATATGTCGGGGAAGAAAGACGCTTTACAAAACATGTCGACGAAGATTGACGCATTAAAAAATATTTCGACGAAGAAAGACGCATTAGCATTATTAACTGCGAAGAAAGACGCATTAGCATTAATATTGACAAAGAAAAATAAAAAATCGAATACGTCTTTCTTTCCTAAAAAATATTTAAATGCCTCTTTCTTTATAGTAAAAAAAAAAAATAAAGCGTCTTTCTTCGTTATCAAAAAAAGTAAAGAGTCTTTCTTTCGAAAAATATTTTTAATGCGTCTTTCTGTGAAAGAAAAAAAGTTTGCGTCTTTCTTCCTCAACAAAACAGTTTGCGTCTTTTTTCATCTATAGCGACGATATATGTACATCAAATATCAGACTGTGAATAGCACTTTTGAATATCAAATCACAAATGCCAAAGCCAGCTTTTCATTCGCATACAAACTTGATGTGAAAAATAAAAAAAAGTGGTTTGCTACTTTTTTTTTAAATTTAACACTGAAAATAAGCAATTGACTTCACCTTAGAGAAAGCGAGAATACAAACTATGTTATTCTGTGTTGAAAGCCTAATAAAAGTCCATATGTGGCACTGTTAACGCATGCTTACTAACCGAGGCTGTGCTGTGATTCGCTGCAAAAACAAAATACATGTTACGGGGTGGGTTGATCGTGTATTATTTGCGCTATTTTCCTAGAGAGCTTTTAGTCGCAAGTTGTCGAATGTTGCAGTGGGCACTGTACTATTGTAACGCTACGTTACAACGTCAATGTTGTTGGTGGGCTTAAATAGTAAACACATTTCAAGCGTGAAATAACCAGTTTTTAAAGAAATTCGTAAATTTAAATGAGCGAAAATATTTCGACAAGCCGGGCTTTTTTGGCTTGTATGAAGCGTCCGCCACTGATACATGCCTGTATACAAAAGTGATTAAAAACTTTTGCACGCTTTTATATTTCAATAAAATCAAAGGTTTTTTTTGCTTTTTCTTATCACATTTGAATAAAAGGCAAATGCCATTGTGTAAGCCAATCGTAATGCAAACTGTTACAGTGAATCGTTGTCGATTGTGCGTATGCATTGTTCACCGCAAGTCCAAGCTGTCAACGGTACGTCAGCGATGATGTTGATTTGATTTCATTAAAAACGGCAGGCAGAATGTCGGCGCGCGGTGAGAACGAGTTGGAATGGAGTGGACGCTCGTTTTACGTGGGTCGTTGGTATTTTAATTTTTTTTTTTTTTTTTTTTTTTCTTAACAAAAGCATAGCGCTTGTGAATTATTTAAATACACTTACAATAATGAAAATAAATAATTATACAAAAAGTTGTAGGTAGCTAAATGTTATTGATATTAGTTGAGCCAAAACTGAACTGACTCAGCGTAATTTTCTATAATAACAAATATGTTCTCTCTAGTGTAAATATTTTTATTGCATACCAATTGACGATTATATACATATGTACATGTTGCTAAACTTGCACAGTTGTAAAATTCTCCATCAATTATCATTTTATACTTCTGTTCCTTACGAAATCCCTCCGCCTGCTACTGATTCGGGGTATAAGCTTATACCATGTCTCAACATAACGTGTTTCGCTCTTTTTTTCTGCACTCGCTCTCTCAATCTTGTGTCGACATCAAAACGAGCGCCGAAACTCGCCAATTTCCATACAAATTTCTGAGAGCGAGTGAAGATTGAAACGCGATGATATCGATGACTTCTCTAATTTTGTATCGAAAATCTATCGAAATCAAACAAAAATAAGCAAACATACAAACATTTAAGAAGAACAAGAAACGATCAGCCACGTGGAGACGCGTTATTTAGCGAGATGTTTCCCTAGATGTTTCGCCGGCGAATCAAATTATGTGGAGACGGGCTTTTATTTTCGCAAGCATTCGAATGCTCATAAATATGCATGTAAATGTGTATAGCACGTACATTAGATGTTATCATGGCAATTGTGCGCACGCGCGCGTACATTATTTTGTAATTACGCGCGGGTGGAATGACGACGCGCGCCGCGCCGCTCAACGCAAAAGCTCCAACTTTTTTCACATTTCTTTGCTTTATATACATACGTATGTATGTTGGTATATTTTTACTAAGTACATTTATTGGCCAGCCAGTTAGTGCAGGCCTTTGGTTTTCCTAAGCTTGCTTTTTTTGTTGAATATGGGTTATGGGGCCCGTGCCGTAAGCCGACTGATTTTTTACTCGAACACATTTCAGCACTTCTGCAGTTGGGTTAGTGTTTGTTTGGCTTCATCAAATCGTGATTTATGAATTCATTAATTTTGCAATTTTTATGTGGTTATGCGCTCTTTCTTACTATTTTCTTTATGTGCATATTTTTGTTTATTTTGCGACTAATCCCGCTTTTGTTTCTGCGGCTTATTTCGTATTCGGTGAAGTGACACTTGAAGTGTTTCTGTTGCGAGAAAGCGTGACCTTTTAATGTGCGTATGCGTTTTCTTTTGTTACTGATCTTTGGATAAAACTTTTTGTCTTGATCTATCTACCTACTTTCATTAATTATTTAAAGGTTTTGCCGACTGGCGTAATATCTGCAATTTTTTTTTAATTTATGTTAGGGGAGTTCTCTCTTTTGATTAATTTGTGTATAGGTAATGAGGGCAATCCTTAAGAATACATATCCAAATTGTTCTCAACGCTTTCCATTTTCTCAACACACTGTATTTTTTATGGAAAGACTCACGTGAATTCCCTCATTACACACGGTAGGCAGGAAGCGACGATAGGTTGCATGAAAATGTCGAGAAAAAAGGAAAGTGGGGTTGTATTATGTGATGTTTATAGATGAAACATCCGTTGAAATTAAAATCCGAGCTGCTCCTTTTTCAAGGATATCCAAATTTTTTGTTTTTTTTGAAAGGATCAAATATTGAGTAAATCGAAAATTCGCCACCGTCCAAATTTTTCCGATTTCAATACATTATTTGGTCGCTAAGGGATACAAAAAAAGGTATTAAAAAGAAAAAAGGACACCTGTAGTGGAAAGATCCAATGTGAACAGGACCTAAAGGATAACCACTGAAATATAAAATAACACAAAAAGTACCCACTTTAATTTGCGTATAACTCCTAAAATGTTAACTCTACGTGAAAATTCCTTATTATATGTTTCATTCAGAATAAATAAAGAAATATTTCTTTAATATACAATTTTGATGTACCTGCAGTGCTTAATGTACTTTTGTGCATCTAAAGTGAAAATTTCAAAAAAAGTACGTTTTTTTTATGGTGCTATTTTAAGTTCAAATATTTTTCTAGTTTATGTAAATATTTTAATCTAATGATCCAACCCTCATTCCTACATATCTATACGTTAATACTAAAAAAGAGTTAGAGCTGAGATACGCGCTAGCTGTGCACGGTGGGCGGGAAGCAACAATAGGTTGCATGGGAATATCGTAAAAACGATGACCCAACGAATATGTGCCTAGCTGTGTGCTGGTACTAATTTTCGTTTAAAAAAAATGTTGGAGATTTTATTGACGCTTGCTGTGTGTTTATGAAGTATATTAGAATATCATTTTTCGTAAGTTTTTAGCCGGCGATCGTTTTTTCGATATTTTCATGCAACCTATTGTGGCTTACTGCCCACCGTGCACAGCTAGCGCGTATTTCAGCTCTAATTCTTTTTGATATTAACGTATAGATATGTAGGAATGAGAATTGGATCATTAGATTAAAATATTTGCATAAACTAGAAAAATATTTGAACTTAAAATAGCACCATAAAAAAAGTACTTTTTTTTGAAATTTTCATTTTAGATGGACCAAAGTGCATTAACCACTGCAGGTACATCAAAATTGTATATCAGAGAAATATTCCTTTATTTATTCTGAATGAAACATATAATAAGGAATTTTCACGTAGAGTTAACATTTTAGGAGTTATACGCAAATTAAAGTGGGTACTTTTTGTGTTATTTTATATTTCAGTGGTTATCCTTTAGGTCCTGTTCACATTGGATCTTTCCACTACAGGTGGCCTTTTTTCTTTTTAATACCTTTTTTTGTATCCCTTAGCGACCAAATAATGTATTGAAATCGGAAAAATTTGGACGGTGGCGAATTTTCGATTTCCTCAATATTTGATCCTTTCAAAAAAAACAAAAAATGTGGATATCCTTGAAAAAGGAGCAGCTCGGATTTTAATTTCAACGGATGTTTCATCTATAAACATCACATAACACAACCCCACTTTCCTTTTTTCTCGACATTTTCATGCAACCTATCGTCGCTTCCTGCCTACCGTGTACAATGTACAGTCCATGTTCCATATAGATTTTTCAGCTTTAGCTGTCATTCCTAACATTCCCGTCTTTACAATTTCCATATATTACTCTTCCATTGCCCTTGTTTTCTTCTATTATTTATTAATTTAATATTTTATGCGGTTTTATTGTGTCCATAAATTCTTTAGCTACTTGTTCGTGCTTCAATTGCTCTTTCGTCATTTACATATATGTACATACATATATGCACCAGTGGCGGTCCTAGCATGAATTGACTAGTCAAGCCTATGTATGGAGCATAGCCATTAGCCATTTATGTAATTTTCTTTGCGGTATTTATGAAGTGTCCGCCACTGGTGTGTAGGTACATATCGACGGCTGAGAATAAGATTGCCCTATTTCAAAAATTGTTTCAAAAACGCCCTATTTGAAAAATTGTTTCAATAACGTCCTATTTCAGATTTTGCTTCAAAACGCCCTATTTCAGAGAAAATTTCATATATATTTCTCTGAAATAGGGCATTTTTGAATAATTGTCTGAAATAGCACGTTATTGAAACAATTTTTGAAATAGGGCGATCTTATTCTCAGCCGTCGATATGTACGTCTGTATGCATTATATTTGAGCTTTTCTGTGATGCGCTTATATTGTTTCATTTGGCTTTTCCGTTTGAGTTGGTTGCTGTTGTTGTTTCTTGGTTTTTAGTTTTCGCTTTGTCATAACATTTGTCATTCAGCAACACTATGATTGATGTGGTGATACAAAATTTGCAAAGTGTTCTCCTACATATTCATATGTATGTTGTACATATTTATATACATATATGATATATACTATATATCATACATACATGCGCGTGGAAAAAGCGAAAAGCAAATAAAGATGAACAAAATATACTTACGAACCTTAAGTTACTTTATTCGTTAGAATAAAGAAAAATGTGTTAAAAACATATTTATCTCTTGAACTCGTTTATTTTATGTATCACCACAAAATTGCTTACTAGATATACAATAAATATCCAAAATACAATATGGACCCACTTGCATGAATACACTTGTACGCGATTACATACATACATAAATTTTTTTTTTTATCTTTTTTGCTAGCCTCTTCACTAAGCTTATGCGGTATGTATATCGCTACTTGAGCTACAACCCATAAAGCGGTATCATACACTTGACAAAATCGCACAGTGGGCCGAAATCTCATGCAGTTTGTGTGGGCCGAATTTTATTTGTGAATTCATGTTTATCTTGTACATATTTGCATAACTACTTACATACTTACATTTGTGTCTATATGTTTCTACAATCATGTACATATTATCTCTTCTCTACTACGTCATCTACGCATACGCAAATTTATTTCTTACAGTGTGTTTGCGCGTGTGAGTGCCTTCATGTTTTTGCGTACGCCATTTCTTACCATTTATGGTAATATGTAAAATCTTGTAGATAGTACGCAAATAAAATAAAATAAAACAAAATTATAATTAAAACAAATAAAAAATATGTAAAGCGAGCTCATCGTTTGAGATTGATGTTGAAATTGAATCTGCCATATGCATAGTGGGATAGCAAAAAAAAATGAAATAACCGATTAACCGCTTTTTCGGTTAATCGAAAGCGTTCGATTATTAATCGCGAATAATTGTGGGGAACTAACCGATTATAACTATAACCGCTTTTCGATTACATCTATTCCTTAAAAAAAATATATATATAATAAACAAAAAACATCGTCATTTATTAGGAAAAATCCTCAAAATGACGATAAAATCGTCTATTCGGGAACTGGAGGGAACATTTATTGCGTTTTTTTTGGATATACTCACAAAACCGTAGGTAGCCGAATTCGGACTCGGATGAAAAGGCGCAAATTCTCAACTTCGATTATTTCCTTTCGATTATTTTCGACTTAAGAGGAAAAAGGTTAATCGAAAAAATAATCAAAAGGAAAAAACCGATTTATTTTAACCGTTAATCGAAAGAAATAAACCGATTATAATCGTTTTTCCGATTATTGTTGCCATCCCTATATGCATATGGTATGAAAATCAATAAAATACACACATTTTTTTACATACCATGTAGCTTATTTGGAATTTCCAAAACAAGAGAGATCATCTAAAAATTTGTGTGGTTGATAATTCTGTGTCAATATTGACAAATACTTGCGCATAATTTGCTTGATTAACTAGATTTTGATTATTTTTGATTTTTAATTGTGCTGCGACTTAGTTATAGTTTCTAATATTTGTTGGTATACCTGAGGCTCCTGAAAAGTATTCTCTCGGTGGTAAGATGTTTTATTTAAAATTGAGGAAATGCTTATAGCTTTTGCTAAGATATTGTTGCTGTGTAATGACGAGAATTAAAATTACCACACTCTTGAGCATTTGGGTATATGTAACACCTCAGCGAGGTCTCTATAACTTAGCCATGGGTAATGGCGCAATTTTTTTGGCGCTGATACAATAACTCCAGCGCCACTCGTGGCGCCAACTCACGGTACCGGCGCAATAACACCTTTAGCGCAATCGTCATGGAATAATCGATAAATAACATTTTTTCGCTTGTTACTGTTCACCATCCCCTTTTTATTTCTTTTGGCGCAATTCTGCTTACATTTACGAGGGCACAATTAATTTAAATTTTCATAATCATTTGGAAACATATTCCGTATATTTGTGAAAATATGCTGGAAATTAGAGTCACTTAGATCACTATCAAGCATACATAATTGTGACGGTGTCATACGTATACATATACTATGGTGCTGTTATTGGCGTTGTGGTTGCGCCATTTTACACTAGCGCTATATTGGTGCTGGTGTTAGCGCACGAAATTGAGTCGGTTTTATATTACAAAATTGAGTTGGCGCAATATTGAGTTGGCGCTATATTGTGTTGGCGCATTTCCCAAATCGGAGTTAGCGCAATAACGCCAGGGTTGGTGTTAGCGCAATTGCGCCGCGCAGCGCAGTGTTACCCATGCCTACTATAACTATACCATAGGTGGGCAAATGCGACTCATGTGAGCAATGAGAGTAAGCACTTGTGTACGTATACACACCGATTGTCACTACTACAGACAAATAAAGAGCGTAAAACGAGCGCTTACGATGGGACTAGGCGATCGTCGATTAGCAAAAATAATTAAGTTGCCTTCGACTGGCGTGAAAGCAAGTGGTCGTTAGGTGGCCGTCGCTTGAAATTATTTTATGTGCAAATAACGTGTGTACACAAATACATACATATGTATGTACATATGTATACGTACGTTCTTTCATAATTTCGCAAAGCGTGCGCGCATAACCCTGCTCGGTCAACATCTGCATGCAGACTGATTATCTGTAATAATTTTTCACTTTGGCCTACAGGAGGCGCACCAACACACGTTCATTTTTCGGCCATCGCTTGAAGGTGGTAGTGCCCACCTATGAACTATACCTATGTATGTATGTATAAGTATATAGGTAAGCCAAATTCTGTGAGTACACTAGAAGGATTGTATCGTCTGTAATCGCAAACGCTTTATAAATGATGTTAATACAGTCTGAAATCTACTTGCTGTAAGATTGTCATTCTTGGTAATTGTACCGAGAGGCACGAGCTACATAGCAGGAGTTTATGTGGAGCAGTTACCCCAGCCCAATATAAATACCGGGTTTCAGCCCATACATGTCCTTTGTCTACACTAATGTAAATATGTATTATGTTGTATGCTGTCATTGCTTTTAATTAGGCCACCAACCAGCTGTTAAATAATCTCCTCTTTGCCTCACTGTCTGCCGTTTTTTCGTTTTTTTGTGGCAATTCATTTTAAGCAACCCATGATTATTGCAGCCACTTGGTTACGTTCACAATTACGACTAATAATATTATTGTACGCTCTCTTAAGCACATAAATCCATTTGCATAATGTCGTCTGTTATATGTATATTTGTATATGTACCCCTTAGGGAAAATCTCTAGTTCCGAACTAGGTCGCTTCTAGTGCATTTTTCGCCACAACTAGTGCGAGCTTAATCTCTTTTGCATGCCATCAACTGTCGAATTTAACACGGCGATGTCCTAGGCGGTGTCAATTGTCACCCTCTGCACTACGTTTTCGATAGTAGTTGCGAACTAGTACTAAATTATATAGTTTGCACTAGTTCGTTTATTGGCACAATTTCGATAGTCCTGAACTAGTTGTTACTTACGTGCAGCATTTGATACGCTTCAAGCAAACGGCCCAATAGCACAGTGGATAACGCATCTGTCTTGGAATCAGGCGACCGCGGTTCGATTCCTGTCGAAAAAATATATATCAATAATAATTAAAACTGAAACCAATAAGAAAAATATTTCCGGACACCGGAAAAACTACACTGAAAAAAAATAACTTACTCAGATTATGGAAAAGTGGGAATCATTCGGCGCCAAAGACATATTTTCATCGTTTTGATGTACAATTTTCATCAAATCAATGAATAAAAACCACGTTTTAAAGAAAATTTTATTCGAAACCATGAAAATATGTCTTTAGCGCCGCACCATTCCCATTTTTCCTTAATTTAAGTAAATTTTTTTTGTTTGAGTGTAGTATTTTCTTACAGCTCAAGCAAAGGTCAACATTTCACTTCACACAAGTGAAGTTGCAAATAAAATACTCTTTATATACAATGCTTCGTTAACCATCTGAGAATTGCAGAAATATACAAAATCGACGGCAATTGAAAGAACGAAAAATTTTCATAGAATGTTTGTCACTTCGAAATTGCATACAAATCAAAGTGTGTCTTATAATGGTCACTCAATTCACTTCTTCTGAACTGGTGAAGGTCTAACTACAATTGAACTAGTTCCTTTTTGAAACCTTTTCGCTAGTTCGGAACTATATAGAAATGTTGCTCACTAGTTATTGAGTTGCCTGCAGGGTACATGTGGTATGTGTGTAGGTATGTATGTGAGTACCTAGAAAATCGCATTGTGATTTACTGATTCACTCATTTATTGGTCTGTTTTTCATTTAAAATATTATGATTTGTTTTGTTGTTGTTGTTACTCTCTCCTTGTCTCTGTTGTTACTATCAACGAGTACTAGTATATTGTGATTGTAAATTTTATATATACATACATACATACCTACTCTGCGCACAGTCACACATTTTAAATGAACGGTAACAATAGTAGTGTCACCCTTAACATCCTATGGGTTTATACAACCAATCGCCCGCATTGGTCTTTAGGGTGTTTGAAATTGTAGGGTCTTATCTATCGAGCTTACGAGGTGGGACTACTATCTTCACCAATCTATTCGATTTTTTGTTCTTGCGTTCAACTAGCAGCGTTCCGAGTAAATGACCCCATGATAAGACTTCCTACATACTAACTACCTTAGAGGGTTTCATAGAGGAACCTCTTCATTTACTTTATTGGTTAAAAAAAAAACAGAAAGTTATCACTGTTTTTTTGAACAGTGTTTAGTAAGCGACTAGAGTAGCAGTACTTGCATCTGTCAGAGCTCATTTCGATACGTATATATAGTCATATGTAGAATCAACCATCGAGTCTTCGTTCAATGCGTGATGTAGCAAATTCTCAACACTTCTCCTGCTCGTACATTAGCAATAAAAGCACTCGGATTCGAATATTATTTTGATTCGTTTTTGTTCTTAATATATTTTTTGTACCTTTTAGTAGTTTGGTGACAGTCGTTGTGGTATAACATTAGTGGTGATGTACTAGATTTACTTTACTTAAAAGTATATACATATATATGACGTTTGTGGTGGTACTCATAAACCCAGTAAACATTGGTCTGAAAGGAGTCCTAAATCGGTGCTTTCACACGCATTATGTTTGCCCGATACGTGCCTAATTACGTACATCATATGAGCCTGGATAAGAGTCATACAAGACTGCTATTGGACTCATATTTATCTCTTATTTCTTTTATATAATTCCAAAAAGACTCTTATCGGAGTTCTATATGACAGTTCTCTTTATCCTCTCTCCGTTCGGTTTCCAAGTATAAATATGTACATACATATGTACATAGGTTCAGCCCCGCTTGTCCTCCTCTTTTATCATTGTGAAACCTTCTTCGCTTGCTTTATAGTGTTGTCTATTTTGTATTCTCCTCCGTATTCGAACCTGAAATTCAATCCAACGACCATCATATAGTGCGACATTCAACAATATATGTATTAACCTTTAGTAATGCTTTTAAAATTCCGTTTTTTCGAAAAAGCATCTATGAATTACAATTATCATTTTAAAAAACAAAAAAAATTATAAAAACAAAATTTCCTAAGCTCATATTTCGGATTCATATCGGACTTCTAAATTCTGAGGCTCATGTTTCACACATATTCCAAAAGCTTAACACATATTTCAGACTTATATTGGTCTCCAAAATTACGAGGGCGCCGAGAATGTTTGCTGGGAATATGTAGCTACAGATGTGGGTGGTAGGTAGCAAAACCAAGATTGCATTTGTCGCGGTGGCACCCACCAACAGCGACTTGACTATTTTCCAGACTATCGGCCGTATGCGTGACAGTCGTTCGTTTGGTCGGCCGGTTGGCGATTAAGCGCATAATTGAATATCTTGATTGGACGTTGTTGAGAAAGCTCCTTGTGACATTTTTGCTGCGCTCGCATATCGCAGAAGCGACAAATGACAAACGCGCCTTCAGTTAAGTTTAGTTCAGTTCAGTTGGTGTGGCCGTTGAGCTGGCAAAAGCACAGGTACCTACTAAGTACGTGATGACTTGAAAAATCGAGTTTACTTGGCAGTTTCATCAGCTGTTCAACGTGCCTCTAAGACTGTGAAAAACATTTTTTTTTTTATTTTTCTATTTTGCGAATCTTTCATACCACCACCCTTCCGGCTGCATAAACGCGTACACACAAACTTTGCTCGAAGTTACTGTGTTGTGGTGGTTGTGCTCTGTCTGCTGCTGCTCTTTGAGCTTTCGAAATACATGAGTCAGTGATTACGTGGTGCATGTGGCTGAAGCTGTTATTGTTGTTGTTGTTGCTGCTGTTGCTGCTGCTGCTGTCCTACCTGTCGCGCGCAATCTCTTACAGCACACACTTCGTCTGCTGGTGCATGCAACACCAACACCAAGAGTTAGTTGCGCGCCAGTCTAGTCTAGTCAGGCGGCGTGTGTGCAACACAAATTCGGCTGAGGTGATTCAAGTGGCTGTGTTAAGTATGTACATATGTACATACAACAAATGTAAATTTTATTTTAACTACAATTTGCGTGTGAAGTGAAGTGAATAGCAAAGTGGAAGAATTTACTAAAATATAATTTCATTTAAAAAATGTCTAAAGAAAAAATTTGGAAAAATATGTATTAAGTTGACGAAAATAAAACTTAATCAGCGAGTAACTGTCAAGCTTCCTGCTCATTGCATAATCACTGTAAGCAGGAACATGTTACAAAAAAAAAATCTGATTAAATTTTAATTAAAAAAATATTTAATAAGCTGCATTCATGCCACAACAAGTGGCATAACTAATGCTAAATCTACATACATATAAATCGTGAAATGCCGCTGCGCCACCAGAAATATTTACAACCTGTGAAACGCTGTTGATTGTGTTGCATAAATTGCTACGAATGCCGCAGAGCTAAGTACAATACATACTAAGTAAATACATTTAGCTGAGATTTAAGCCAACGATCTAAAATTAGTTTTGAAGTTTATCGATAATAAAAAAAATTAAATGTACACCGTTAAGCTCAAGTGGTTATACGTATGTATATATGTATGTAAATACTTGACGGCAACCGGTTAAGTGCGCGTTTGTGTTCAATAAAAAGCGGCATCATCGCTCGCTACTGGTGTTGCCAATATTTTTTTTTTTGATTTATCATTGATAACGTCACGCAACGCCGCGCAGCAGCATTCTCAAATGTCTGTGTAATAACGTCAACTGATCTAATCCTAAACTTGGCTTCCTGCAGTTCCATGCGAGAGTGAGTTTTTGTTTTTATAGAGATTAATACTATTTTTAATTTTTTTTTGTGGTACATTTATATATGTACATAAGTTTTACATAAATATGAGCGCCGTTGCCTTCCCAGAAAATATTCGGAGTCATAAAAGAATCAGAAAGGAATGCTAAGCCGGAGTGTTCGCACTCACTATGAGCTCATTTTGGAGTGCGAAATGTATGTATGTATCATATGTTCGCCCAATATGAGCCTAATTTCATACATCATATGAGCCTGAATAAGAGTCATAAAAGACTTCTATTCGACTCATAATTATGACTGCTTTTTCCTTCTTTTATGACTAGTAAAACCAAAAAATATTTGTTTTTTTTTTGCATTTTCCTTCCCCTGAACCAGTTCTTCTCTTATTGTGGAACCTTCTTCGCCTTCACTGCTTGCTTTATAGTGCTGTCAAGTTTGTATTCTCCTCCGTATTCGAATCTGAAATCAACTTGAAATTTAATCTAACGGCGTCATACATATACCGCAAGATGCTGAGTAAAAATTTTCTGAACCCGCGCGTATCTGGTTGCTGGTCGGAATTGTTGCCTAAAGTTTGATCTTTTGGCATGATTTTGAAATTCAGAATTAATCAAAAATTTTTTCATTCTTGAAGAAAAATAAAATTTGAACAAAGATTGAGGTAAATTCTCGTTAATTTTTCATTATTGCTATGAAGAGCGTCGGAACAACTGCCAACAACTGATTTTCTAGGTCATCTGCCTTAAGTATAGCAACATTAGTGGTGTTTTCTTGCAATCGACCTTGAACAAAACGCTTCAACTTGCTAAACAACTACTTGCTTGCTTATTTGTCAACTGAGTTATAAGTAAAAAGAATGTCAGATTTTAAGAATATGATAGGTAATCGCGAAACGCTTTCAATACCGAAAGTACTTGATCACGCGAATTTTTGCAGTGACCCTCGTACAAACACATATGTATGTATGTATTTTCATATAGCCACACACTTGATCCATTTGTAAGGTGATGTCAGCTTTATTCATGTCAGGTTACTTGCTTTTGCTAGATATGCCGCAGATACGCCTAGAGTATGTTGAACGGCACGTACAAATTGAGCACAGATCAATTCTTCACTGACTAAAGTAGGAGTTAAGAAGAGTAACAAGTAAGGAAGCCTAAGTTCGAGTGGAATCGAACATTAGATACTCAGTTGTATGCGTTCATTGTTTGTTTGCGTTTGATGGAAACACGGTGTATTTTATATAAAGCGAGTGCTGCATAAAGTGGGCGTAGCCACGCCCATTTTCTAAATTTTTATCAGTCATCCAACTAAGCTTATGAATATTATTCTTTGTGCAAAATTGCATCCCTTTATGAGTTACAAAGATGTCACGTTACAAATTCCCAAAGGGTGTTCCAGAAATATCTTTGTTAAAAAGTAGGCGTGGTCATAAACCGATTTCAATAAATTTGACACAAGTTATAAAAGTGTATAAACCAAGTTTCGTCATAATATCTCTATTATTTGTCGAGTTATGGGCTCCGAAATCTCGTTGATTCCATTGTCTGAAAAGAGGCGGTGCCACGCCCATTTTCCGAAATTTTTCTATTTTTTGTTTTATGTCCATAGTTGGACACCTTCTATAAAATTTCAATGAATTATCTTTATATTTGACAAAGATCTCGCTTAAAATGTTTTTATTAGGTCACTTTATAAGACCCATATATAAAAGTGGGCGTGGTCGTCAACCGATTTCGCTAAAATTTTGAACATGTATTACTACAAATAGTGAAAGTGTATGCACCAAGTTTCGTCATAATATATCGATTATTTGTCGAGTTATGGGCTCAGAAATCTCGTATATTCCTGCTTCTAAAAGGAGGGGGTGCCACGCCCATTTTCCAAAATTTTTGTATTTTTTTGTTTTATGTCCATAGTTGGACACCTTCCATAAAATTTTAGTGATATCTCTTTATATTTGACAGAGATATCGCTTAAAATGTTTTTATTAGGTCACTTTATAATACCCATATATAAAAGTGGGCGTGGTCATCAACCGATTTTGGCAATTTTTCGTCCAAACATTTGCCTATGTAAGTATATCACGCCTACCAAATTTCATCGATATATCTTCAACGGTTTCTGAGTTATGACTCATAAAACTTCCAATGTTTGCGCCTTAATAAGTGGGCGTGGCACCGCCCATTTTCCAAAATGTCACCATATTTCTTCATAAGGGCCTGAGCTCAATACGTGTGTGAAATTTTATCACTCTAGCTCTATTAGTGACTGAGATACAAAATTTCCGATTTTTACTATATAGGGGAGGTGGGCGTGGTCATGGTCCGATTTCGCCCATTTTCAATACCATCCGTTCCTGTCTTGATACCAACTTACATTTCAAATTTCATCAAAATATCTCAATTTTTGCGCGAGTTATCGTGCGCACAGACGGACGGACGGACGGACATGGCTCAATCGATTTCTCTTTTCACCCTGATCATTTTGATATATATAAGTCTATATCTATCTCGATTATTTCATTCTGTTACAATCCACCGTTAGGAAATCAAAACTATAATACTCTGTGTACTAGTACAGCTGAGTATAAAAATGTATACGAATGAAGTACATAACATTGTTAGGTGGTAGGCAGCTGTATATTCAGCACTACAATACTGCTACAATTCATGCTGAATACCTAACAAGACCATATAAAAAATAGCATGCGGTTTGGAATGAAAGCCCGACGCTTTCGCTTCATTGCTTTTTTACTATGCAAAGTCAATTATGCGAAGGCGGCCATCGCCGTGTGATAGGCCGGTTAGTCGAGAACGTGTGGTCCGCCCGCTGACGCAAACGCCCGTATGCACTTTTTGGGATTTTTTGAGCCCGTAAGGCAACGGAGAAATCAGCTGTTTTACTTAAACATATTTACATACATGATTTGTTTACATTTTGTCAGAGTTGCCATTTGGCCGTTTCTGAACAGATAAAAATTATTATTATCTTACTCTTCAGTACACAGCTGCGCATTATTTGCCAAATGGCAAGAAAATATAAATCTTATCGTTTTTAAAGTTGACGACTTTTTTTAAATAATTTAGTTACTTTTTTCCGGCTTAATTGGTAATTAAAACAAATTTTTGTTGTAATTTTGTTGCTTCCCAATATATTTCCATCACACTTTGGTGATAGTTATCAAGGGCTAAAGCATAAAATAACAAAATACACAGTCAGAACATTAAATTTACAAAATTGAAAATCCAAAAAAAAATTATATTGGGAAGCAACAAGATTCTCACAAAAATGTGTTTTAATTAAGACATAAAGCCTCAAAAAATTAACTTAATTTAATCGTTTTTAGGAGATAAATTTAAGATATCTGTACTGAGTTTCCTTAACTCATATCTTCATTTCTAGTATAAATACTTCGTGACAAAGTGTGGATCGTATTAATGTGACGTCACTTTAATTCACACTTTCCCCGATTTTTTTACAGAAACTCAGATCTGTTGTGGCAATTTATAACTTTTTAATATAGAAAAGTTGCACAAGAAGTCCACCAAGAGTTATCAATTAAGAAAATACAGCCACCATACAATACAATAAATAAATTTTTGCTTTAATTTTCTGTAATATCGTCTTTTATTATCTTGTTATTAATTTATATACATATAAATTTACATTTTATTTGGGATTTTAAAAAAATGTATAAAAGTTTTCTTTCTTTTCTTTTTAAAAATTAAAGCAATAAAAAATGGTTCGTTTAAGTAGACATAATATTTTTCCCATGTGAACACATATATGTATATTCGATAACATTTTACAATCTTGTTAGTTGTATAATGCTGTGAAAATTACTGTTTAAATATTTAATAACTAAAAATGTTCAGTCGGCAACCCTTCTACACTGCAACCCTGCGAGCGATCAGCTGATACGTTCTTACGTGCAAAATCAAAACGATTTTGATTTCTGCGGTGCGGGCATCTGCGTCATCCGTCCTTGAATAATCGGTTACACACATATCCCATTGAATAGGTTGGGTCAGCTGACACGGTATACGGGTTTACGTTCTCGACTAGCCGGATTATGAAAGTCATGGAAGTTGTTATCTTCCCTAAAGGATATGTAAGGAGGAGAGTATTGATGATTGTAGTACCTTTGGGCCTACTGGGCAACTAAAAATATGGTAAACTAAACGAAATGAGTATTTATTAAATAAAATATATTGAATCATGCAACACTGCTATTCAGCTGGACAAGGTGCTAAGCGCTTAAAACTCAACACGCCGAGCCAACTCAACTAGCTTACTTTTTGTTGTTGTTTTCCATGTTATTCGGTAAGCGTTTTTTCCAAATTGCTTGCAAGAAAAAGCGGCTAGGTTCTAGGCATTAAAATTGCTGATAAGACTGTCGAAAAATTATATTTAATTACTACACTTTAATAGAGCATAGTAGAGATGAGCGAAACTGCGATTTTTCGATATCTGTGATTTCGGTGATTGCTATTTTTAAATCACTGTGATTTTAAACTGCTATTGCGATTGCATGGACTGGTATAAAATCATCAGTTACCGGTAGAGATTAATTTTGCGTTTTCTGAGCGATATAACCTGTCTTTATTTTATGTTAACAAAATGATAGCAATAACAACGTATTCCGCAGTAATATCGCTGTTTGTAAATATTTTTCAAAGACAAATTGTAAATTCAATAATTTTTTTTTCTTATATTTCTATATATGTACGTATGTGGTCTGCTCAAAAGTGTAAACAAAAAGAAATTTATAATGCTTTTGCGATTGCGATTCACATAGGTGAACTGCTTACTTGCTACATCGATAGCAGTTGCCAATAAGTAGTGAACTGCTATTTTGAAAAAGTGATCGCAATTGCGATTTGTGATTTTTTATTCACAGTGAAAAAATCACCGTTTGCGATATATCGCTCATCACTAGAGCATAGTAAATGTAGTAAACATGTGAGTGAGTAAGCGATTTAAATATTTGTACGATCTTGAAATATCAAGTTGTTTGTGCATCTCGGATGTAATGTGACTTTATTGTGGTTTTTGGTAAACATACTCGTATATAATATGTATATATGTAGGTAACCACTAAGTTGCTTTATTTTTAATTTTCTACATTGTATGTAGATACTTATTCTCCCTCTTTCGCCTTTTATCGCCTTCGCGTTTAATTGCTTGTTTTCATTGTTTTTATTTCTCGCCTCTAGTCGCATACAAAATAAAATTAAAGATTATTTATTTATTTTACCTGCTTGCGTAGATTTCTATGTTTGTATTTTTATACTCAGCTGTACTAGTACACAGAGTATAATAGTTTTGATTTCCTAACGGTGGATTGTAACAGAACGAAATAATCGAGATAGATATAGACTTATATGTATATATCAAAATGATCAGGGTGAAAAGAGAAATCGATTGAGCCATGTCCGTCCGTCCGTCCGTCCGTCCGTACGCATTGAGATATTTTGATGAAATTTGAAATGCAAGTTGGTATCGAGACTGGGACGGTTGGTATTGAAAATGGGCGAAATCGGACCATGACCACGCCCACTTTTCCTATATAGAAAAAATCGGAAATTTGGTATCTCAGCCACTAATATAGCTAGAGTGATAAAATTTTAACCACGTATTGAGCTCAGGCCCTTATGAAGAAATTTGATGAAGTTTTGGAAAATGGGCAGTGCCACGCCCACTTATTAAGGGTCAAACATTGAAAGTTTTATATGTCATAACTCAGAAACCGTTGAAGATATATCGATGAAATTTGGTATGCGTAATTTGCTTACTTAGACAAATGTTTTGACGTAAAATTATCAAAATCGGTTAACGGCCACGCCCACTTTTATATATGGGAACTATAAAGGGGCCTAATAAAACCATTTTAAGCGATATCTCTGTCAAATATAAAGATCTATCACTGAAATTTTGTGGCAGGAGTCCAACTACGGACGTAAAACAAAAAATACAAAAATTTTTGAAAATGGGCGGTGCCACGCCCACTTATTAAGGGGCAAACATTGAAAGTTTTATGAGTCATAACTCAGAAACCGTTGAAGATATATCGATGAAATTTGGTAGGCGTGATATACTTACTTAGGCAAATGTTTGGACGAAAAATTGCCAAAATCGGTTGACGACCACGCCCACTTTTATATATGGGTATTATAAAGTGGCCTAATAAAAACATTTTAAGCGATATATCTATCAAATATAAAGATATATCATTGAAATTTTATGGAAGGTGCCCAACTATGGACATAAAACAAAAAATACAAAAAGTTTGGAAAATGGGCGTGGCACCGCCTCCTTTTAGAAGCAGGAATATACGAGATTTCTGAGCCCATAACTCGACAAATAATCGATATATTATGATGAAACTTGATGTATACACTTTTATTACTTGTGGTAATACATGTTCAAAATTTTAGCGAAATCGGTTGACGACCACGCCCACTTTTATATATGGGTATTATAAAGTGACCTAATAAAACCATTTTAAGCGATATCTCTGTGAAATATGAAGATAATTCATTGAAATTTTGTGACATGAGTTCTACAATAGACCGGAAACAAAAAATAAAAAAGTTTGGAAAATGGGCGTGGCACCGCCTCTTTTTATACAAAGGAATCTACGAGCCTATTACTCGACAAATAACTGAGGTATTATGACGAAACTTGGTTTATACACTTCTATAACTTGTGTTAATAGACACGCAAAAATTTATTGAAATCGGTTTATGATCACGCCTACTTTTTAACAAAGATATTTCTGGAACACCCTTTTGGAATTTGTAACGTGAAGTCTTTGTAACTAAAAGTCATAAAGGAATGAAATTTTGCACAAAAAATAATATTCATATGCTTAGTTGGATGACTGATACAAATTTTGAATGTGGGCGTGGCTGCGCCCTGTTTATGCAGCACTCGCTTTATATAAAATCCATCAAACGCAAACAAACAATGAAAACATACAGCTGAGTATCTAATGTTCGATTCCACTCGAACTTAGGCTTCCTTACTTGTTATTTATACAGTTCAAAGAAAAGATATTGTGATATCAAATTTCTATGATTTTTTTGTTCGATCTACATAAGTACTTATCCACTTACATATCTACTTATTATCTCTTATTATTATTATTTTTTTTGTTTATAACGAACCAAACAAATGCTATCAAAGCCCCCCTAAACCACCTGTCAATCTTTTGTATGCCATTACGTGCGCAAATCTATAGTATTTGCTTTTATTCTATATTTGCTTATATACGCTTTTACTTAATTTGATTGTGTTGCTATTTACTAATTTACCATTAATATTGTTTTTCTAATTATATTTAAAATAAACACGGAAATATTTATTTATGTTATGATTAAATTATAAATCGGCCAAGTTTTTATGAAACCAATCTTTATACATATATATTACGCTAAGCGATTTTTTTTAAGCACCATAACTTTTACACCGTTAAGCAGGGTATCCACATCACAAGAAATGCTAAAACTCCATATAAAACAAGTAAGGAAGCCTAAGTTCGAGTGGAATCGAACATTAGATACTCAGCTGTATGCTTTCATTGTTTATTTGCGTTTGTTCGATATAGGGTGTATTTTATATGAAACGAGTGCTGCATAAACAGGGCGCAGCCACGCCCATTTTTAAAATTTGTATCAATCATCCAAATAAGCATATAAATATTATTGTTGGTGCAAAATTGCATCCCTTTATGACTTTTAGTTACAAAGACTTCACGTTACAAATTCCAAAAGGGTTTTCCAGAAATATCTTTGTTAAAAAGTAGGCGTGGTCATAAACCGATTTCACATTTTTGCGTGTCTATTAACACATGTTATAAAAGTGCATAAACCAAGTTTCGTCATAATATCTCAGTTATTTGTCGAGTAATAGGCTCGTATATTCCTTTGTCTAAAAAGAGGCGGTGCCACGCCCATTTTATAAACTTTTTTTATTTTTTGTTTCCGGTCTATTGTAGAACTCATGTCACAAAATTTCAATGAATTATCTTTATATTTCACAGAGATATCGCTAAAAATGATTTTATTAGGTCACTTTACAATACCCATATATAAAAGTGGGCGTGGCCGTCAACCGATTTTGATAATTTTTCGCCAAAACATTTGTCTAAGTAAGCAAAGTAGGCATACCAAACTTCATCGATATATCTTCAACGGTTTCTGAGTTATGACATATAAAACTTTCAATATTTGCCCCTTAATAAGTGGGCGTGGCACCGCCCATTTGCCAAAATTTTTATACTTTTTGTTTTATGTCCGTAGTTGGAGTCCTGCCACAAAATTTCAGTGACAGATCTTTATATTTGACAGAGATATCGCTTAAAATGTTTTTATTAGGTCACTTTATAATACCCATATATAAAAGTGGGCGTGGCCGTCAACCGATTTTGATAATTTTCCGTCGAAACATTTGTCTAAGTAAGCAAATTACGCATACCAAATTTCATCGATATATCTTCAACGGTTTCTGAGTTATGACATATAAAACTTTCAATGTTTGACCCTTAATAAGTGGGCGTGGCACCGCCCATTTTCCAAAACTTCATCAAATTTCTTCATAAGGGCCTGAGCTCAATACGTGGGTAAAATTTTATCACTCTAGCTATATTAGTGGCTGAGATACCAAATTTCCGATTTTTTCTATATAGGAAAAGTGGGCGTGGTCATGGTCCGATTTCGCCCATTTTCAATACCAACCGTCCCAGTCTCGATACCAACTTGCATTTCAAATTTCATCAAAATATCTCAATGCGTACGGACGGACGGGCGGACGGACGGACATGGCTCAATCGATTTCTCTTTTCACCCTGATCATTTTGATATATACATATAAGTCTATATCTATCTCGATTATTTCGTTCTGTTACAATCCACCGTTAGGAAATCAAAACTATTATACTCTGTGTACTAGTACAGCTGAGTATAAAAAAGCTTAAGAAATGGTCAAGAAATTTTCTTGTGTCAAATTTTCTTTAGGCAGTATCCATTTCACAAGAAAATCTATTACATTTTTTGACGAAAAATTAGGTTGGCAACGCTGGTTTTGCCAAGAAATATATACGATTGTATATATTTCTTGAAGAAAAAATCAAACGTCAAAATTACTTAAGAAATAAATGCCAATTTTTTCTTGAGCAATTTCTTATGAAGTGGATACCCAGCTTTATACCGATTTTCGAAAATGTGGTGTCAGATGAAAGGGCTTGACCTGTAGATGTGCAGGAAGGTTTAATTTTTTTGAAAAGGGTTGCCAGATGTTTGAAAATTTAATTTTACTGTATAGTTTGTTTGATTTTAAAATTTTTGGTACCATATGAAGGGGCTTGACCTGATATTGAGCAATTCAATAAAAATTTTACAAAAATTCAGTTTTACGCTATAGTTTGTTTGATTTTTAAATTTGAGGTGTCATATGAAAGGACTTGGCATGGAAATGAGTAATTTATTAAAATTTTTACAAAAAGGGTACCACCTGTTCCATCCATTTTTACCCTACAGTTTATCTCATTTTTAAATTTGAAGTGTCATGCAAGGCCTAGCACTGAAGATGGGTAATAAAAGGAAAGGGAAGAGGAAAATGAAAGGGACGTATATGGCGAAGGACAGGAAACGAAAGAGGAAATATGAAAAATAAAATGGATAAAGGGAAAATAAAGCGCAAATAAAGGGGAAAGGGGAAGAGAAAGAGAACTAAAAAGAAAAGGAGGAGCGCTCCAAATGGCCTTTTGTAGGTCGCTTTAAGGTTACCATAGTCTAGAAAAATATTCGGCACAAAACTTCACTATGGGGCTCCTTGGTCAAAATCTATGTATAAAAAATCTAGGTCCACAGAAAATAAAAATAACCAGTAGCTATGAAGGTATATCAAAAAATTTTCAAATGTGACAATAAGTGGTCTTCCACCCTCAAATTGTCGCACAGTGTAATTGAAAGCCACAGCATCGCGTGGCCGGGTTTACTAGTTTGTTTTATTTTTGTTATGCATACAAATGTTTTAGAATTAATTTGTACCAAAGAATGGAATCTGGTCTGTGAGTTTGCATCTAATCTGCTCGGAAGCCTCAGATCGTTTTAAAAAAATTACTTTTCGGTGCTCAAATTCAAAGGATTTTAGCTGTTTGTTCGTCGTTCAAGCTTTACTTCTCTAATAAATTGTCTTATACATATGTATTCTCTATCCTATGGCTTAACTCCTTCGCCGGCAGTGAGTTCCAGTGACTGAGCTTTGTTGCTCTTTCTTGTCTTCTCTACACTCAGAAAAATTTTTTCCCAGATTATGGAAAAGTGGGAATGATGCCGCGATAAGACATGTTTTCATTGTTTTGAATACAATTTTCCACCTCCACTCACTAGCACTTGTTTTTGATTATGATAGACCCACCTAGTTAAAAAAAATAAAATAACTGAATGCAAAGTGTCACTTCTGAATGTTTATCAATAGCGTGCGTTTGACATTCTTGACAAGAGTTATAGGTATTTCGTTTTTCTATAAAAATTTGCTGATTCACAAGACACAGCAAAACTAATTTACTCTAGAATGCAGACATTAACCATGTATGCATGTCTGTAAGTGCCTTTCGTTATAAATAACAAATTTATGCAATTCATTAAAATTTAACACACACACAAATAAAATAAATAATTTTACAAACAAACAAAAAATTGCCAAAATGTCAATTCGGCCGATTTCGCAGAGCTTTTCGCATTTTTTCACCTAAAAAGTGTTTGGCTTGTGGCCACCCAATGAAACTCCGTTCACACCAAATTGTTCTGCAAAAGCGTTATTACAATTTTTGTTTGTTTGTAGGTATGTATTATCGCAAAAATGCAAATCGCAGTAAAAAGCCAGCAGTCAGCCGGTATAGATATTAGTGTCCGACCGAATATTCGGCCAAGCTTCGGTATTCGGTCTATTCGGCTGGTATTTTTTATTCGGCCTTCGGCTGAAAAGGCCGAATAGTCGAGGCCGAATAATAGATGTGTTTAATAACAAAAAAAAATTGACTGGATTTTACGATTTTTTGATTTTTTATAAGCGACAGAATATCGTAACTTCCAGTAATATTTTTTTGTTATTGAACAGGCCTAAGATTTCGAACGATAACTTACGCTAATTACACTGAATCACAAAATGAAATTTTTTGTCTGTACTTTGGACGTGACTATCCTATCTATATGTAAAATCGGTCGCTGATTCAGAAAATCAGGTTCACTTTTAATTCTATGGGAAGGTTTTAGAGATATAGGCAATTTACCGTTATTTGGCCAATGGGTCCACTTAATCCAGTATATCTCTTTAACAAAGTGAGTTATCTTCCTTAGGGTCACACCAAACGAAAGAAAATTAAATTTCCTTTTCACTGTTCCTGTAACATTTTTCTCTAACGCGTATAGTTTCTGAAATATTGACGATTAAATTTGAATTTTTTCGATTTTTTACGATTTTTTTAAGAAAAAATTGACTTTGTTAGGCAATATCTTTAAAACCAATGTCTTCACCTTCGGTTTTACTCTTTTACGTGAAGCTCCATTCTATTTGGAAAAAGGTAAGCTATCAACGAAGAAAATCCATGGTAAAATGGAAAAGTTATAGGCGATCAAGTAAATACAGCCAAGTCGCGCAATGCCTCTGCACGGGTATATTCTATGCATGTTATACCCGTAAATGGGCTTGTATCTACTGCGCTGCCAATGTGCTGCTACTGCAGATGTGTAGGTATTGGTACAATATGCATAGAATGTACGCGTGCAGAGGCATTGCGCGACCTGGCTGTATTTACTTGATCGCATATAACTTTTCCATTTTACAATGGATTTTCATCGTTGTTAGCTTATTTTTTTGGTAACAGAATGGAGATCGACGCAAAGGAGTAAAACTGAAGGTGAAAACATTGGTTTTAAAGATATTGCCTGACAAAGTCTATTTTTCTTCAAAAAATCGTAAAAAATCGAAAAAAATTCAAATTGAATCGTCAATATTTCAGAAACTGTAAGAGCTAGAGAAAAATGTTATAGGAGCCGTGAAAAGGAAATTTAATTTTCTTTCGTTTGGTGTCACCTCAAGGAAAATAAATAAAGGATGGTCGCGTTCAGAGTATTTTATGGCTGTAGAGCAGTGTTATTAACAGAGACGAAAAATAACTCTTAGGCCCGGTTTCACCAACCGGTCTCAACTTAGTTAAGCCGATTTTTTTACGTTTTCAGTTTCACCATGCAACTAAGCTAAGTCACAAGTTAGTCAGCTTTTACCTTGACTAAAACTAAACTAAGAATTTGAGTCGCTTTAGCAAATTCCACTACCAACAGAGCGAATATGACAAAAAATGAGCAAATACAGCAACCAAAACAACCAAAAAACCCAGTATTCGCCATAAAAGGTTGGTTACAAAGCTATTTTCTTAGACTATTTGGTGAAACCCAAAAGTAAGTTAGCCTCAAATCTGGGCTAAACTAAGTCAAAACTTAGTTTTAGCTTTAGTCACGTTGGTGAAACCGGCCCTTATTGAATTTTTTGAAATCAAAAACGTTGGGCACATTTCAATGAAAAAATTTTTCCCTTACATTTAAAAGTTATTATGGGAAAGAAAAATTTTTCTGTTGCTCATAACGATTATAATCAGGGGCCAAATCGTCGTAGTCGTGAACGAGAAAAAAATTTCGAAATTTTTAAATTTGGTATCACCACATTCGTTAACGAGTGGACACTATCGAAATTTGATATTCTCTCATTCGTTCACGAGTATTTCATCATTCGAACAGACCGAAATTTCATTCGAATAGAAATTATCAAACGAATAAATAAATGAGTGGGAATGCAAATATGATTTGCACTACCACTAATCGTTTAATAGCAGCGGAAACCTATGGTCGTAGTTAAGGTATTTAGTGGGCAATCTATTTATTAACGGCAAGGAAGTTTATGGGATATTGTACACATGGAATTAGGCTTAGAAAAGTGAACAACACGGCATTATAATATGTCTTGTGTATATCAATAGGTGTTAAAGTTGTTAATAAATTTCTTTTAAATACGAAGAAGGTAAAGAAATACTTATACATGTAGTTATAACATAGGACATAGGCCGTGTTGGTTTCCGTTCACTTTTCTAAGCTTAATACCTTAACTACCACCATATGTTTCCTCTTATTCTTCTTCTTCGATTCTGGCCAAATCCAACAAAGTGCGCCAATTGTTTCTGTCTCGTGCAGCATGGCGGCATTATGGAATACATAGGAGTCAGCATCCCTGTCCACCTGATTTTCCCAACGCAGTGGAGCTCTCCCCTTTCTTCTGCGTTGAGCGAGTTTCGATAGAAATACTTTCTTCGCCGGAGCACCATAGGTTTCCACTGCTATTAAATGATGAGTGGTAGTGCAAATCAATTTTTCACTACCACTCATTATTGATTGGGTAGTGCAAGGCTGAATGCAATCAAAATTTAGTGCACTTTGCTCAATCCTGATATGAATAATTATAGGAATAAAATTAATATGCATAATGGCCAAATACATGACTCCGAAGAACTCATGTGCAAAAGAACTCATATGCAAAAGAAGTAAGTATATTAATAAAACTCTTCGTTAAAAGTAAAAATGTGTACCAAAATTTACTTTTTTTTAAAATAATTTGACATATGTATGAACATTTGTTTTGTTTTTCATTTGTGGAATATAAGTTTGGATAATAAAATTTCGATACGAACTGTTTCGAATGGGACAATTCAGCCAGTCGATACGTTTCTAAATTTTATTCGTTTCGAATGCTCGCTCGTTTACGACTACCACGATTTGGCCCCAGATTTTTATTTTTTCAATTGCCTCATAACTGTTATTCATCAGAAAAAAATTTTTCCGTTGCTCATAACGTTTATTTTGAAATTTTTTTTTTTCCGTTGCCTCATAACAGTTATTCATGAAAATAAATTTTTTCTCTTGCTTATAGCTAATTTCTATTTCAGATTTTTGATTTTTACGTTGTATTGTGAGTATTATTTTGTGGAATTGGTTCCTTTTTTTGCTCATAGGACTTCATCTTTCGGTATCTAGTGTATGTAATTGGATGGTGCTATGTAATACAGTATATTTATTTTATTCACAAACCCGAAGCTAGAATGTTTCAATTGGTACTAGCTCTAAATATATCCTAACTAAAATTAAAAAATGCTGATTAGAAATCGGTTTAGGCCCATGGTTTCATATGCAAAGTTACATAGAATAATCCGTAGGATTTTTTTCCGCGCAAACGATTTTTCGAAAATAAAATAATCGATCTCGTGGTAAAAATCGATAGCAGATAAGAAAACAAATCATTGTGGTAGTCAGACTTAGCACGATATTGTCCGGAAGCGTCGATATGTATGTACATTAGAGTGCGTTTAAAATTCAAATTAACGACATTTTACTGTATCGCCCCCTCAACATGGTTAAAGAAATCACAGATAAATTTTGGTCCAGATTGGTGGCGGTTAAGGCGCGGTGCATTGTGGTGAAAAATCTATGAAGGTTAAAAAAACCAAAATATTTTTGTAAATTATCTAATACCCAAAATCAATACTTCTATACCCAAGGATAACAAATATAAATTTTGGTCCCGATTGATGATGGTTTAGTGGTCTTTCACGGGGGTCAAATTTCAGATGGCCATAGAACTTACATTTTTTACCCCTGTGACACTCCACTAAACCCTGATCAATTGGGACCAAAATTTATGTGTGATATCTTTAACCATGCTACTACCGATTGAGGGGCGATACAGTCTTTTTATGAACTTTTAATTTCTTCATACAAATTAAACGCACTCTAATGTACATACATATAACTTTCTATTATATTTATTGACTAATCCATACCCGCGAAGTCTTCCGCGGAAGAAAATTAAAATCGAATTAATTTATGATCTTCCATCTTCCACCAAGCTTCAGTTTTCCCTCTTTCTCTCTCTTTCCCTTTCCTATTCCCTCTCTCTCCCCTCTCAATCTTTAACTATCCCTATCCCTATCTCAATCTTTTTTCACATTCCTTAGCTAAAAAGCCAGATGGGCTAAGAAGGATGGGTGAGAACGCACACTTTTCCAAAGTTATCTAAGCTCGATGTAGTGGCCCATTTACCAAATATAATTGATTTACGCAAATAGACTCCGAGTTATAAGGATTTTAAGGATTTCTACTGAAGGGGAAGGAAAGTAGGGGGACTTTTCTGTGTACCATATGTACACCCCAGTGCAAAAATGCGTTATATTATTTTCTAGCTCAAAAACGAACTTTCGTACAAACAAAAGACGCGAAAACTCGAAGCGCAAAAGCATGCAGATAAAACTTTTTAGTTCCTTTTATCCCCTAAGATAAAAGGGCAAAAACGAACTAAAAAGCTTTGTCGGCATGTTTTTCTGCTTCGAGTTTTCGCGTCTTTTGTTTGTACGAAAGTTCGTTTTTGCGCTAGAAAATAATATAACGCATTTTTGCACTGGGGTGTACATATATGATTTACACGAACGCTTATCTAAAAATCACTTGCGAGGAGTAAACGCTGGTTTTAAAAATCATAACCGAAGATCTTTAGCATGGATAACAAATTCCTACCACACTAAGCCATCTAATCGTACATTCACGTACATATGTATCTCATATTATTCACCGAAAAATAAAGTCCTATAACCAAAAAAAGAAACATATTCTGCAAAATAATATTCAAAATATAACGAAAAAATTAAAAAATTTGAAATGTAGAAGTTATGAGGCAACGGAAAAAATAAAAATTTTAAAATAAAAGTTACGAGCAACGGAAAAATTTTTTTCTCATGAATAACAGTTATGAGGCAATTGAAAAAATAAAAATCTGAACATAATCGTTATGAGCAACAGAAAAAAATATTTTTCAAACATAATAGTTACGACTGTAAAATATTTTTTTTCGGTTTGAAATAACTCTTAAGAAATGAAAGAAAAAGATTTTTGAATTTTTTAATTGTTATGAGGCAATTTTTTTGAATATTTCCTATAACAGTTATGTCTCTGGTTATTAAATATCGTCACCGTAGTGTGTCCATCAATTCTTTTAAAGTGTCATTAGATTAAACATAGTTTATTACACGAAAAAGTGGTTTATTCACTTATTGGCCATAAAAACAAAGAGATCGTAAGTAAAAATTAAATACCGTTTAAAAAAATATTTTAATGTATGTATAATACTATGTTACAGCCAAAAAATACCAATAAATTCAGGTATTGTTATTGTTTTATGGTTAGGTTTTTGAGATAATGGTAATTTTGTGTTTTCTTGGTTATCACTTCATTCAAAAATTATTTTCGCGGAAGTCGCAGACCGTGATTGGCGGAATACAATTTGAGTATACATATACAACTCCAATCAGGTGTTCGACTAACTTAATCTTAGTTGCTGATCAACTATACACCGATGCAGATAAACTCTTTTTTGGCGTACAACATAAAGCTGTTGAACTTTAAGTATTGAATTTTATTTACCTACAAAAAGGCTGAATTTTTTTTATTTTTGTTTACAACTATGTATGTATTTTTGTAAGGTGTTTTGCTTATTCAAAAAACAAAAAAAAATTAATTGTTATGAAATAAAAACATCTCAAAATTAAGTATATATTTTTCTTATTTTGGTATTCGGCTTCGGCTTCGGTTTTCGGCCGAATAAAGGATTATGCCGAATATTCGGCTACGGCTTCGGCTTCGGCCTAAAATTCCAGCTTCGGTCGGACACTAATACATATATTTGCGCCATTGATAGTTGTTCGTTCACACGTATGTATGTAGATACATTTTATTATTATTTATATTAACATACCTACATACTTAGTACCTGCAGTGCATAGCTGTTGCAATCTTGGCGTTAACGACATTCCAGATTGACATTTACCAGATTTAAAGGAAACATACATACATACATAGCTATTTATAATCCAAGCTACATAGGCAGTTGCCTTGGATTTTTTTTAACGGCATATAAGTAAATTGCGTAATTGTGGCATTGCTGTTTATTTCATTTTAATTTTTTGTTTGTTTATTTATACCTTGTAAAACGACTTTGGTAGTCGCTGGGCGAATATACATAAATCTCTGCTATTTCGATATTTATGCTCAATAGCCGTGTGAACAGCAAATGGGCGGTATGTCCCACTGGCACTCGGAGAACTAAAGCTTCTTACGAGACGATTATCCCAACGATAGATGCCAAAGTTCCATAGTTTGTGTCACAGCAACATCCTTTAAATATATGTACATAAGTTTATGCACAAGACAAACCTCACTAAAAACTGAGGAGAGCTATATCAGAAAGGCTGTAGAAATTAAAAGCCGATTAAGGAGGTGTCTAAATGACGTTACGTTATAAAGAGTTGTCTTACAAAAAGGCTCTCTAGACCTTAGCATTTTCAAACTTCAGCTGCATTCTCAATATTAAGCTGTCCTTGTCTAAATTTGAATTGTCCATCGCCTAAAAAGTACAAGCTGAAATACGAGGGCTGCTCGATATATTTTTAGCCTAACAATGAAAGTTTTGCCAGGTGAAATCTGACATTTCCATTGGAAAGTCTGACATTTTTTAGCATAATCGTACTCAGAACGTTTTGACGTACGACTATCATTTGTGTTGTTTACAGTGGCTTGAAAAATTTAATTTGGCAAAAAAATGGAATTAACTCGTGAACATTTTCGTGCGATCAGTTTTCACAAATTTCTACGTGGATTATCACGACAAGAGTGCATTGATGAACTTAAATCTTTATATGGCGATGAAGCACCATCCTATGGCACTGTGAAAAATTGGTATAATGAATTCAATGGTAGCCGACGCTCTCTCAAAGACCAATTCCGTGAAGGTCATCCGAAAACGGCCGTTGTACCAGAGAACATTGATGCCGTGCGTGAACTCATAATGCAAGATCGTCATGTGACATACCGTGAGATAGATACATCCTTGTACATTTCTCCCACCAGCATACCTTCGATATTACATAAACACATGGCCGTAAAAAAGGGTTGTTCTCGTTGGATCCCGCACAATTTGACTGTCGCTCAAAAAATGGCTCGTGTCGATTGGTGCAGAGAAATGTTGCAAAAATACGATCGCGGTGCTTCAAAAGACGTTTATAAGATCGTCACAGGTGACGAATCATGGATCTATGCGTATGAACCGGAAACAAAACAACAATCGACGTTGTGGGCGTTCGAAGACGAGCCAAATCCAACGAAAGTTGTTCGTGGAAGAAGCACTTCGAAGCAAATGGTCGCCTGTTTCTTCGGAAAATCTGGTCATGTAGCGACTGTTCCGCTTGAGCAACGTAGGACAGTCAATTCTGACTGGTACACCACAATTTGTTCGCCTGAAGTCTTCGAAGAAATTCGTAAAACGAACAAGAGAAGACGAATCATTGTTCACCATGACAATGCGAACTCTCACACATCGGCTCAAACCAACGCCTTTTTGGCCGGCAAAAACGTCGAATTGATGACTTTGCACCCAATGACTTCTTATTATTCCGGCACATCAAGAAAAAAATGCGTGGTCAACGACTTTCGGCGCCAGAAGATGCTGTTCAAGCGTTCAAAAACCATGTTTTGGAGGTGTCTCAATCGGAGTGGAAAAGTGCTTCGACAATTGGTTTGAGCGCATGCAAAAGTGTATAAAACATGATGGAGAATACTTTGAAAACCAATAACACCATTTTTGATGATTAATATTCGCATTTTCATTATTAGGCTAAAAAGATATCGAGCAGCCCTCGTATATTTCGTACATGTAACTACTGCGCTTTGGTTGCTAATTCAACGGGCACTTGAACTTATGTAGAATTTAATTTGTTTCAAGGCCGCATTGTTTTCGTTTTTTTCATATACATATGTACATTTATATCGTCGCTCCGGATGAAGAAAGACGCATGTCAGTAATTTGTCGACGAAAAAAGGTGCATTAAAAATATGTAGGGAAAGAAAGACGCTTTACAAAACATGTCTGCGAAGATAGACGCATTAAAAAATATTTCGACGAACAGAGACGCATTATAAAATATTGCGACGAAGAAAGACGCATTAGCATTATTAACTGCGAAGAAAGACGCATTAGCATTAATATTGACAAAGAAAAATAAAAAATCGAATATGTCTTTCTTTCCTAAAAAATATTTAAATACGTCTTTCATTATAGTAAAAAAAAAATAAAGCGTCCTTCTTCGTTATCAAAAAAAATTAAGAGTCTTTCTTTCGAAAAATATTTTTAATGCGTCTTTCTTTGAAAGAAAAAAGTGTGCGTCTTTTTTCCTCAACAAAACAGTGTGCGTCTTTTTTCTTCTATAGCGACGATATGTATGATATATATATAAATATGTATATTTAAGCGAGTATATGCATGCATACATGTCTTACTTACTTACTTAATTGGCACGTAACCGTATAGACGATTTTTGGCCCAAAAATTCTGTTTGCCACTGTTACGAGGGTCACTGCAAAAGTTCGCAGAAAATGTAAAGAAACACGAAAACTAAATCGCTTTATTGCCACCAATCAACATTAACGGTCCTTGGATCCTCTAATGCTAAAGTTGCAACATGACCAATTTTTCTGCAGAAACAAGCAATCATCCTTTTCGAAACGTTGTGAGCGCACCATTTGTGTGGATTTAGGTTCATTTTGAAACACCCACACAGTCGATTGCTGTTTAGTTGCAGGCTCATATGAATATATCCAAGATTCTTCACCTCTTGCGATGTTATATGCCGAATTTCAACTACCCTCTTCGAATTTCTCTAGCATTTCCCTCAATCAATTGGTACTCGCCTGTTTTTATTCTTCTTTCAAATTGCGTTGGATCCAACGACTGCAAAGCTTCCTGATATGTAAATGGTCCTGCAAAATAGTATATATTTGTTTCGTCGCAATGCCCAAGGATGCCTCTATCTCACTATATGTCACATGCCGATCTGACAGAGCCATTTCACGCACAGCATCAATATTTTTCGCGACAACAGAGGCGCATGTATGATCTTCGCGAAGATTGTCATGAAATGCTGGTTTTCCACGCTTGAATTCTGCAAACCATTTGTAAACCATAGTTTTGGATGGTGCTTCATGCCTAAATAAAGTTTCGTAATGAGGGCTTGTAAGTTGTACAATAGATGCGTTTTTATACTCAGCTGTACTAGTACACAGAGTATTATAGTTTTAATCACATAACGGTGGATTGTAACAGAATGAAATAATCGAGATAGATATAGACTTATATATATCAAAATGATCAGGATGAAAAGAGAAATCGATTGAGCCATGTCCGTCCGTCCGTCTGTCCGTCCGTCCGTCTGTAAACACTCTAACTCGCGCAAAAATTGAGATATTTTGATGAAATTTGAAATGCAAGTTGGTATCGACACTGGGACGGTTGGTATTGAAAATGGGCGAAATCGGACCATGACCACGCCCACTTTTCCTATATAGAAAAAATCGGAAATCTGGTATCTCAGCCACTAATATAGCTAGAGTGATAAAATTTTACCCACGTATTGAGCTCAGGCCCCTAAGAAGAAATTTGATGGAATTTTGGAAAATGGGCGGTGCCACGCCCACTTATTAAGGAGCAAACATTGAAAGCTTTATGAGTCATAACTCAAAAACTGTTGAAGATATAGCGATGAAATTTGGTATGCGTGATTTACTTACTTAGACAAATGTTTTGACGGAAAATTGCCAAAATCGGTTGACGGCCACGCCCACTTTTATATATGGGAACTATAAAGGGGCCTAATAAAAATATTTTAAGCGATATCTCTGTCAAATATAAAGATCTATCACTGAAATTTTGTGGCATGAGTCCAACTATGTACATAAAAAAAAGCACAAAAATTTTGGAAAATGGGCGGTGCCACGCCCACTTATTAAGGGGCAAATATTGAAAGTTTTATGAGTCATAACTCAGAAACCATTGAAGATATATCAGTGAAATTTAGTACGCGTGATATATGTACTTAGGCAAATGTTTGGACGAAAAATTTCCAAAATCGGTTGAAGACCACGCCCACTTTTATATATGGGTCTTATAAAGTGACCTAATAAAAACATTTTAAACGATATCTCTGTCAAATATAAAGATATATCATTAAAATTTTATGGCAGGAGTCTAACTACGAACATAAGACAAAAACCGTAAAAATTTTGGAAAATGGGCGTGGCACCGCCTCTTTTTAGAAGCTGGAATATACGAGATTTCTGAGCCCATAACTTGACAAATAATTGATGACGAAATGACGAAACTTGGTGTGTACACTTTTATTACTTGTGGTAATACATGTTGAAAATTTTAGCGAAATCGGTTGACGACCACGCCCACTTTTAAATATGGGTCTTATAAAGTGACCTAATAAAAACATTTTAAGCGATATCTCTGTCAAATATAAAGATATATCATTGAAATTTTATAGCAGGAGTTCAACTGCGGACATAAAACGAAAACCACAAAAATTTTGGAAAATGGGCGTGGCACCGCCTCTTTTTAGAAACAGGAATATACGAGATTTCTTAGCCTATAACTCGACAAATAATTGAGATAATATGACGAAACTTGGTTTATACACTTTTATATCTTGTGTTAATAGACACGCAAAAATTTATTGAAATCGGTTTATGACCACGCCTACTTTTTAACAAAGATATTTCTGGAACACCCTTTGGGAATTTGTAACGTGACATCTTTGACATCTAGAAGTCATAAAGGAATGAAATTTTGCACAAAGAATAATATTCATATGCTTAGTTGGATGGCTGATAAAAATGTTGAAAATGGGCGTGGCTACGCCCACTTTATGCAGCACTCGCTTTATATAAAATACACCGTGTTTCCATCAAACGCAAACAAACAATGAAAGCATACAGCTTAGTATCTAATGTTCGATTCCACTCGAACTTAGGCTTCCTTACTTGTTTTGATCTAACATACCCCTCCGGCCACAGAATATGAAAATAGGATGTTGTAGGATAACTAAGCTGGGCTACTCCAAAAACAGCGATTTTTTTTTAAATTCCATGATAGGTTTAGATGCATATATGAAAAAAACTACAGAATTAAAAATAAAAAAACAAAAGATACATATTCTCATGTAAAATTAACGGCTTAATCGAATGGTGTACTCAGTTTTTTTAGTGCGAGCCATAGGGAAGGTACCAAGATCGCTTAAAGTGGAATTTTATTTTTTTAGTCACGAATTTTCAAGTTTGGACCCTGGTATTTCCAAGATACCTTAAATTTCTTTTTAATCAAAATATACAGGAATCTGCGCAAATTAATGCAGTTTTCAGAAAAGTTTATTTGATCGAAATCGAGCTTTTTTTTGTCCAAGCTACTTTGGTTCAAATGAAACATGCCAAAATCATTTTCATATTGAACAACATTTTTTTGTACATATCGCACGTTTTATGCAATAGGGATTTAACTCAAAAAAATTTTTTTTTGGGAAAACGCAAATAAACTTTTATAATTTCAAATAGTTTCCTTCTACGGCTAACTACAAAATCACTTTTATTTCCGCCATTTTTATCCTTTTGAGTATTTTATAAGACTAGACTCAAAGGCACGACCCAGTTATTGAAATATATGGCAAAATCCCAGAAATCGAAAATTTCGAGTTAAATCCCTATTGCATAAAACGGGCGATATGTAAATAATAAATTTTCGAATTTTGTACTTGCAACAATAAAAAATGTTGTTCAATATGAAAGTGATTTTGGAATATTTCAATTGAACCAAAGTAGCTTGGACAAAAAAAGCTCGATTTCGATCAAATAAACTTTTCTGAAAACTGCATGAATTTGCGCAGATTCCTGTATATTTTGATTAAAAAGAAATTTAAGGTATCTTGGAAATACCAGGGTCCAAACTTGAAAATTCGTGACTAAAAAAATAAAATTTTTTTTGTTTTTAATTCTGTGGTTTTTTTCATATATGAATCTAAACCTATCATGGAATTTAAAAAAAAATCGCTGTTTTTGGAGTAGCCCACTCAGTTTTTTGTCTAAAAAAAACAAAAATCAGCTTAGTTATCCTACAACATCCTATTTTCATATTCTGTGGCCGGAGGGAAGATCTGAGAAACTTTGCCAAAAAAAAACGCATCTATTGTACAATGTACATTAGGGTGGTTCTTAAAAGCAAATTAGCGATTTTCTTCCTCTCACCTCCTAGTCCTTAACAGCACAGTCACAGATATCACATACATATAAAGTTTTGTCCCAATTGGAGACGGTTAAGAGGTGTCAAAGTTCAGAAAATTATATGGAGACGGAAAAAATTAAATTAAAATTTTTGTTCATATATTTAATGCCCAAAATCGATACTTCTGCACTCAAGGATAGTATCCTTAGGATACCAAATATAAATTTTGCTCTCTATCGTAGGCGAATAAAGGGTGTCGTACCCAGGTCAAAATTCAGATTTCCATGTGTGACCCCTGAATAAATCCGCCTGGACGAAGTGGGTGCTCAGGAGGATTTATATAAAGGTTTCCGTAAATGAAATAAAAAGAAGAAAGGATTTAATTAGAAGATAGCATGGATGGCTTTATTTCAATGTATATGCATATATATTGGAATATATGAATAATGATGAGGATATATATATAGGAATATATGGAAGTACACTTACCGCTGTGGCTGGATAATCGCAAGTAATGAAGAGAAAAAATATGAAAAGCGCGCTGACCGGCAGAAAATTACTTTCGTTAAGTCAACGGCTTTTCATATAGTATATGTTTACATATACTAATACAACATATTAAGGTACTAGGGTGTACCGAAATATTTAGACGCTTGGTCTAAACAACCCCTCTTAACCGTCTCCTATCGAGACCAAAATTTATATTTGGTATCCTCGAGTACAGAACAATCGATTTTCGGCATTAGATATAAAAAAAGTCATGTAATTTTTTGGCCTCTCTCCTATTGGAACCAAAATATGGTATCTTCGACTATATTGGCATCGACATGTGCGATGTGGTTGAAGAAATATGTATGATATTAAATTTGTCTCCATACATTTGGGAACCACCCTAATGCACATACATAATGTTTTCGGCACTCATGCTAATCATATGTACACGCATAATTGAAAAGGCTACTGATTTTATGTTCTTGGAAAGCGTGCTTTTTAAATCTGATAAGTAGAAATAATAAGGGTATAAGAATTTATACAAAAAATTCCTTCGAAAAAAATTGCTTTGCGGTTCTATAAACTAGTTATCTGGTCTCCTCAATTGCCTAACAACTCGTAGCAGTATCTCTTAAAGAAAGTATTTCTATGATGGGCTTTCAGCTTAGTTCCCTTTAGTTTAAGCTAAAGATAGTTTTCATGCGTGAGTTAGTGGAAAGTGTCATCTTTATCATTACGCACTCAACATGCCGAATGTGGAACTTGCAGCTACATACATAAGCTTCTAGGATAGTACTTATTTAAGCAAAAAAGAAAAAATGCCAAAAGAAAAAAAAAACAAATAGAAATGCTAAATTTTTAAAGCAACCAGCAGTGAAAAAAAAATCCAAGAACTGCACGTAAAGGTCAAGTTTTGAAGTTATCTTCAATAACTATTCTTTACTCATCGTTCTTGTGCATAAAAGCCATACAGTCGTATGCCTTTCTGTACCTAGTCTGGCTCTTGAAGTAAAAAGCAAAAGTGCAGCAGCAATTAGCTTGCTAAGTGGTCACAGTAACCTAATTAAAATGAAGGACAGGCAATGTTTGTCAACCGATGGTCATCAGGTACGTCAGGCATCCATGCACATATGAGGAAGTTGCATCTGAAATGCCTTACCAGAACTAATGAAAAACAATCGCCTCCCTGTAGGAAATTTAATTAATTTTAAATCACTTTATAAACTACTTTATTTTCAATAACAACTAATTGAAAATGTGACTTCTTCCTTTGCAATGAACTGACTTTTTTAACACGGCGATGTCATAGCAAGCAGTCAATTGCCCTATCCTGCATTTGTTTTCAACTACTTTACTAGTAGTTTAAAATAAATAACTTTATCTTGAGTTTCTTTTCAACTACTTTACTTGTAGTTTCATATAAATAACTTAATCCTGCATTTGATGTCGAAATTCAAGAAATGGTAAAAATGCGAAGCAAATTTTCCTCAAATTTCGCAAATTGTTCTCAAGTTGATAAACAATATTTGAGAAACAATTGAATTTATCTTAATTTTCAAATGATAAATATGAAACAATATTTTCTCCGTTTGAGAATTTCGTTTTCAGTGTTTAATGGGAAGTGAAGCTGAAAAACGGTAACCAAAAAAAGGAAAAAACAATCTTGGCATACTTAGATCTGAAAACATGTGTTTACATATAAATATGTACATATACAAGAAACTGTCCCGCGCTGCATTTGCTTAAAGCTACTTTAAAATTAGTTGAATATAAATCACTTTTTAATATATTTATTTTTGCAACTAACTTTTTTTTTCCGTGAGGGCTTAGATGGATTTAATACATACACAAGTAAATGTGTACCAAACCAACATATCCCTGCAAAAAAATATGCGATCAATCCCGAAAGAGATTTGTCCTCGATTGATCTCTTTCGAGAACAATCGGTCCACAATTAGTCCCCGATTGTTCCCGTACGGGTATAAATGTAGACTAATTGTAGACCAATTGTTCCCGAACGGTTATAAATGTAGACTAATTGTAGACCAATTGTTCCCGAACGGTTATAAATGTAGACTAATTGTAGACCAATTGTTCCCTAACGGGTATAAATGTAGATTAATCGCTTTCATCCCGAACGGGTATAAATGTAGATTAATCGCTTTCATTCCGAACGGGTACAAATCTAGATTCCTTAAATGTAGACATTTTACAAAAATATGCAATGTATTTAAAAAATTGTAGAACAACCGGTAAAACGAATTGAACACCCTTTTTTAATAACAATTTTAACAAAATGTTGCCTAAAATATCCTATGAAAAAATCCTTTACATTACGCTCATATAATGCATACTCAAAACTTACAATTTTTTAAATTTATTTATTGATATTTTTTTACAAAAGTAAAACATAATATAATATATATATACATTATATTATAATCTTTATTTAAATATGCATGAACATTTACAATTTTTTAAGGAAAAATCTACATTTGTACCCGTTCGTGCTGAAAGCAATTGATCTACATTTGTACCCGTTGGGGATGAAAGCGATTAATCTACATTCGTACCCGTTCGGGATGAAAGCGATTGATCTACATTTGTACCCGTTGGGGATGAAAGCGATTAATCTACATTCGTACCCGTTCGGGATGAAAGCGATTGATCTACATTTGTACCCGTTCGGTATGTTAGTGATTAATCTACATTGGTACCCGTTCGGGTATACAAGTTGAACAATTAGTCTCTTCATAGGACATGCTCGAACAAATGCGATCAATTCACTCCATATAAAGGGATGTAAAATTGTATTAGTCGCATGCTCCCTTGCGATTGATCCCGGACACGTCCCGGATTAATCGCATTTTTTGCAGGGATGCGACTAGATGTAAAATGTGGTTGACCGTGGCATTCAGCCGGAAAGGCTCGTATTTTGACACTGATGTGCGGCAGCATTCTCAGTGTTCATACATATGTATGCATGTGCGTATGTACATTAATTAGATCAAAATGGTTAAATTAATTATGTGCAATAAATTTCAAAGTAGCACAAACGGAAATGTAATTAAAAAACTTTTGATTCTTTCTCTCTTTCACTTTTGCGCAATTATGAAATATTTTCATACATATCTACTCGTACCTATGTAAGTACGTTAAATGCTTTTTTTTGTATGGGATTCTTTAAACCTTCTCAGATCCTCCCTCCGGCACCGGAATATGAAAATAGGGTATTTTAGTAAAACGGTTTTCTTCAAAAATAGCCAAATTAAAAAAATACCCCCAAATAATTAAAAATATGTATACTAATTTCCTAGCTTGAGTGAAACTTTTAAGAATTCCCCTACCATTGATTCACATTATTATTATTTCGAGGGATTCAGTAGAACCGGAAATAAAACACATATAACATTCCGAGGAATATGTGTAAGTTTTTCGCTTGCTGAGGTGTTTTAGGTTCATTTTACAAAGAGTTTTTCTGAAGAGACTCCTACCGAAATTTTATTCCGAATAATTTTCAAGAACATTTTTACCATCTAACACCCCTAAGAAATCGTTATTTTGTCCCCTTTTTATACCGTCAGGAAATGGTGTTTTTAGGGTCGCTATAGCGCTAAAAGGTTCTAGAAAATTATTCGCCATACAATTTCGGTAGGGGTCTCCTCAGAATAGATCTTTGTAAAATGAACCTAAAAGACCACAGGAAGCGAAAAACTTATATTTCTCTGAATGTTAAATGTGTTTTATTTTCGGTTCTACTGAATCGATCGAAATACTTATTTTGCAAAAGATTAATATTTTTTTCAGGACATTTAAAATGCCTGCAAAAAAGTTACATTAAGTTGGTAAGTATAAACTAAAAAAAAATCTAGATCTCTATTAGGTACTGGGTGGAAGTGACCAAATGGCGCATATAGGGTTAATAGAATTATAAAGTAAGAACCCTTCTCTCAAGCCAAAGGGATTGGTGTATCAAACTTAGCGATTGGACCATAAATACCGAAGATATAAAAAATTAATTTTAGCGACATCTAGCGGCGTCAAAAAAAAAATAAAAAAAATTTCCAGAAATGTTTTCGAAAAAGAAATCATATGCGCCCCACAGTAAAATTTTTTATCAATAATCAATATTAATGTGTAACTTGTAGTTACTATTTCTTATTTCTTTATTTTACTACTTATGTAGTACATATAGTTATTGATATTTACCATACACCCGTTACCTTATGTACCTACTCATGTAAAATATGAGCAAATCTGTTATGCATTTTTGTTATTAAAGTCAGTCAAGGTTAAACTCTAAACCGCATCGGTTATTTGCTAAACTTATTACTCTGCACGTATTTTAAACTTTTTAAAAAGTTTCAAAACTTCCATGTATTTAGTACACTAACTAAAACTCAAGTCTAAGGGTACAGCCAGACGACGCAAAAAATCACTTTCAGAAAGTGAAAAATTCAAATTTTTTTAACACAAAGTGATTGAAAGTGATTTCTTGCATCGTCTGGCTGTACCCTAATGCACTTTTGAAATGCAATTACGTGAATATATACATACATATGTACATACATACATACGCAGTGGGCCCAAAGATCTACAAATCATCAACACTTTCCTCTATACATATCCTTTAGGGAAGATAACAACTTCCGTGACTATGCCCCATGATGACTTTGTATAGTAAAAAAAAACAGCAATGAAGCGAAAGCGTCGGGCTTTCATTACAAACCGCATGCTTATTTTATATGGCCGTTATTATAATCTGGTTAGGTATTCAGCATGAATTGTAGCAGTATTGTAGTGCTGAATATACAGCTGCCTACCACCTAAATTTGTTATGTACTTCAGTCGCATAAATTTTTACTCTTCTTAACTCCTACTTTAGTCAGTGAAGAAATGATTTGTGCTCAATTTGTACGTGCCGTTCAACATACTTTAGGAGTACCTGCGGTATATCTAACAAAAGCAAGTATCCTTGCATGGAAAAGAAATCGCATCACCTCACAAATGGGCCTAGTGGGTACATATTTATGTAGGTATGTATGCTGAAGGCCATCTGGGCTGATTTCGCCTGCATGAACAGGCTGTTAACTAACTACTTTTGTTGTTTTTGTTGCTATTGCACTGACAGGGTGTGAATTGAAAACTTTAATGGATATGTGAGCAAGTTGAGAAAAAAATAATAATTGAATAATTAAATCAGCATGCGTAAATGTGCATGAGATTGATTGACGGCATGCAGCAGACCACTCCGCGCCAGTGGCGTAGTAACGGGGGGGGGGGGTTTTGGAGACAAAACCGCCCGAAAGATTCGTTTTGACCATAAAACCATCTTTGACTTTATTAGCATACATTTCTTTTTCAGGAAAAAATCAATGAGAATAGTAATTTTTCGAAATTGGTAATTCGAAATTTAGCGCTTTTTCACGAAGTATTACTTATAATTCTAGCGTTTGTTGAGCCGTAGGAAAGTGCAAGAACCGCAGGAATTTTACCACAATTTACATTCTTTGTGCTTATATTCGCTCTTTTGTGGTAAAATTCCTACGGTTCCTGCACTTCCCTACGGCTCAACAAACGCTACAATTATTATACGGTATTGCTGTTATTAACATGCTAATAACAGAAAAGTAGCGCCAATTATATAAATTTCAAGTTTTCTTTCAATTACTTATCATCTTAATCAAATAATATTAGTATAAACTATGTACAATGGGAATAAATATGCAATGTATAAGAGTATCTGAACTTGAAATTTTATTTAATGTCTGTCAAAATGGAATATTAAAAAACTAAATTATATAAGAAAATTATTATTTATAACCGTAGCACATAGGTAGGAATATTTTATTGTGTACATCATACATACTTCTTTATTTCTATTTCTGCTCTTTTCTTTCCTCAATTTCTTTCCTACTTATTCTTTCTTATCCTACTTATTCTTTGTCTTTATATTTTTGTTGTAGTGCTTTTGCTACCTTTTTACGTTGCTACCTACTTCTTTGAAACTACACACCACATCCAGCTAAACATGTTCAGAATTGCAAAGCAAGTTTGGTGAAAACGCACAAAGTCAGCTACATATGCTTGCGCATTGAGACAGCTCTGTTGTGTGCAAAAGCATGCAACAACAACCACACGGCAATTTTCCAACGACGATTGTGGACAAATTTTCCAACCAATTTTCATGAAAATTGGCGCAGTTCTATTTGAGAGCAATAACTTTCTAATGGTGTGCTTAGTTTTAAAATCGGTTCAGTAGTTTCGACGGAGAAGATGGAACAAAATTTATGTTAGCGTATTAATAATATAGATATAAAGCACAAAAAGAAAATTATTGTAGGTACATATGAAAAACCCTGTATCTAGTAGTAAAGTGCGGCTTTGTGCGACGTAATTTTATGTCGGCTAACTACTAATTGTACTAGATATCATGTCCGAGGGTTAATTTGACTGAGTCTGACAGAGCAACATAACAAAACCAATTTTTAACATCAAAAAGAATGATAATTTTTTTTTAAATATCCCAACTTCAAAAGCTTAAAACTATAAACTTAGAATTATTGGAAACCAAGGATATTATTGAAAAGTGTTAATAATTACTTGAACCTTTAGGATTCATCACGATTACTTAAATGAAATGCTTTAAATAATAAATATTCAAGTTGAAACTAGCATTTAAAAATATGTAAGAAAAAAAAAAATTAACTTCAGATATGCTCAGTTACGACCATCTGGGGCAAGTGCAGAGTATGGGGTCGGGAAAAAAGTGATGAATTATTGTTCACCATTCTATTTCCAATATGTGGGTATATTTTTTTTTCTGCGGGTTTTTTCCTATGTGCGTAGATTTCCAGAAGAGAATATGAGACTTACTTTTGAAGTATAGTTAAAGGTCCTTGGCAACTGACAATCTGGCATGTCAAGCAGTGTGTATGTGTGAGTTTTTTGTGTGTGTTAGTGCAATCGGCAGTCGTCGTGCTACACGTTCTTGTTCGGGCTCGCGTTGATGAGAATCAAATCTTTTAGATATTTGCGTCAATCACCCGACACTCACACATATGGATACACTTCTTAACATTCCAGATTTTAAGTGGAGTTTGATATATGTATTATAAGCGATATTTGTGTACTAAAATGTTAAATTATAGTCTGAAGAAATTACATTTCGCTAGCTTAGAGTGCAAACTGTGTAAGTCCACTTTTATGAAAAAGTGTATTTTTATGTAGAACGCTAGAAAAATCAAATACGCACCACGCTAAACAAGTTTGTGATACTTGTCATATTTCTACTCGTTGTTATTCAGTGATACGCAAATTGTGTAAGTCCAAAAAGCGAAAAAATTGTGTAAGTCCAAAATATTTATATGAACAGAAATTTTTTTTCATTTCGAATTTTTTTATACTCAGCTGTACTAGTACACAGAGTATTATAATTTTGATTTCATAACGGTGGATTGTAACATAATGAAATAATCGAGATAGATATGGACTTATATATATCAAAATGATCAGGGTGAAAAGAGAAATCGATTGAGCCATGTCCGTCCGTCCGTCTGTCCGTCCGTCCGTCTGTCCGTCCGTCTGTAAACACTAACTCGCGCAAAAATTGAGATATTTTGATGAAATTTGAAATGCAAGTTGGTATCGAGACTGGGACGGTTGGTATTGAAAATGGGCGAAATCGGACCATGACCACGCCCACTTTTCCTATATAGAAAAAATCGGAAATTTGGTATCTCAGTCACTAATATAGCTGGAGCGATGAAATTTTACCCACGTGCTGGGCTCAGGCCCCTAGGAAGAAATTTGATGACATTTTGGAAAATGGGCGGTGCCACGCCCACTTATTAAGGGTCAAACCTTGCAAGTTTTATATGTCATAACTCAGAAACCATTGAAGATATATCGACAAAATTTGGTACGCGTGATTTACTTACTTAGGAAAACGTTTGGACGGAAAATAGTTAAAATCGGTTGACGGCCACGCCCACTTTTATATATTTGTATTATAAAGTGACCTAATAAAAACATTTTAAGCCATATCTCTGTCAAATATAAAGATCTATCATTGAAATTTTGGCGCATGAGTCCAACTATGGACATAAAACAAAAAACACAAAAATTTTGGAAAATGGGCGGTGCCACGCCCACTTATTAAGGGGCAAACATTGAAAGTTTTATGAGTCATAAATCAGAAACCGTTGAAGATATATCGATGAAATTTGGTACGCGTGATATACTTACTTAGTCAAAGTTGAGGGCCACGCCCACTTTTATATATGGGTATTATAAAGTGACCTAATAAAAACATTTTAAGCGATATCTTTGTCAAATGTAAAGATAATTCATTGAAATTTTGTGGTATGATTTCTACAATAGACCGGAAACAACAAATAGAAAAATTTTGGAAAACGGGCGTGGCACCGCCTCTTTTTACACAAAGGGATATACGAGATTTCTTAGCCTATAACTCGACAAATAATTGAGATATTATGACGAAACTTGGTTTATACACTTTTATAACATGTGTTAATAGCCACGCAAAAATTTATTGAAATCGGTTTATGACCACGCCTACTTTTTAAGAAAGATATTTCTGGAACACTCTTTGGGAATTTGTAACGTGACATCTTTATAACTAGAAGTCATAAAGGAATGAAATTTTGCACAAAGAATAATATTCATATGCTTAGTTGGATGACTGATAAAAATTTAGAAAATGGGCGTGGCTACGCCCACTTTATGCAGCACTCGCTTTATATTAAGTGCACCGTGTTTCCATCAAACGCAAACAAACAATGAAAGCATACAGCTGAGTATCTAATGTTCGATTCCACTCGAACTTAGGCTTCCTTACTTGTTTCTTTTTTGTTTTTTGTGTCTCCTACAAAGTTTTAAAAAAGGACTTACACAATTTGCATTCTAAGCTAGCGATTTTTATCATTTGTAAAAAAAATTTTAGTTTTTTTTTTGGTAATTTTAATTTTGGTAAATTTTTTACATTGGCTGTGACCCCCCCCCGAAAAATTCTCTAGCTACGCCACTGATCCGCGCGCGTCAAGGAGAATGTCAATTAGGTTATGTTTAAATGGTTTTGGTAGTAGAATCCGGCAGCAGGCGAGCGGGTTGTATGTGGGAGGCTTAACGCCACCACAGAAGCGCAAAAATTCGTACATACATATGTACATATCTACATATTTCGCACTTGAGCTAAATATCAAAATGCTAGTCGGTCTGTCTGCTCTACATTATATATGTACATACATATGTATGTATTTATATAAATGTACCGCAGTTGGGGGTGGCCGTTAATCTTTTTGAGGTACTAGAATGAAAATTACCAGATGTTTGTAGTTCAAACATTGATTGCGAATTGTTAAGATTTTTGTGCGAATTTTAAAGGTCAGTTTTTTTGCTTAATGCAAGTATTTGATACACTCATTCGTCCATATACATATGTACATACATACATACCTAGTATGTAAGTTGGCATTTTGGACAAGGTCGGCCTTGTGTCATACCATACAGAGAAACGTTATTCTTCGGTGATATATGGCGTTTTTCTTTATTCATTCCGAACGTTCGGAATATACTTTTCTGTTTACTTATACCATAGAACGATCCGGATAATGCAATTATGGATAATCTTTACGCATCCTTTTTGTTCCGTCTCTTGCACGGAATGTTTAGAATATTCTGTCGATCAGCTGTTTGCATTCATAAATAGGGCCTCGAGCAAAAGTTTTTTTCGTTTGGTCCGCTCCCAACATTTTTTTTTTGCTCTGGCTGCGCTCTTAGCTCTCAATTTTTTTTTTTTTTGCTTCGTGCTCCGCTATCGGTCCCATTTTTTTTTTTAATTTTTGCTCTGGCTCCGCTCCACCTCCCAATAAACAAAAAACGTTATCTACTTATGTACTGGACTCGTGCCTGTGCACTTTTCGGCCTTTTCGGAAGCATCTTCGCACTTATCACAATCGACAAGACTGTTTTAACTCAGATACGAGGTAGTGATTTTTAGCTCCAGCTGCAGCTCCGCTTCTGCCAATTATTTGAGCTCCAGCTCCGCTGCGGGAAAAAGTCTTAGCTCTTCGCTCGTACGGTCCGCTCCGCTCCGGGGGCCCTGCTCATGAAAAAAAGGCATTTCTTTATTCTCATTGCTCTAGATAATCTGCGACTATTCTATACGCTTATCCAAAACTAGCGATCGCTTACTGATCTTGGATAAGAAATCATGAATTCCAATTGATTTGGGAATTCATTAGATCTTTCAATTTATGGATGTCTTGAGCTGAATCCATTGGTGTGTTGAGGAACTACATATATGCATATGTATGTAAGTAAAAAGCAAACAATCAAGGTACGAAGGACACAGTCAACCATTGCATTATGTTGCAACTACATACATATGTAAACTAATTTTGCGCTATAAATAATACACTTGCACTTCTTTTCATGCGTAGGCATGGCTGCCATCCATTGTCCATTCAACCAGCGCAACTCTATTGAAACGTAGATATGTACATACATATGTACGCAAGCCAACTACTGGTTACCGTTTCTGGACTCAAAATACATAAATCAAAGATCTGCGCTATAGTGTGTATCGCAAAATTGCTGATCAGCATCGACTGTGCCATCGGCGATGTCATGGCGTGCTGGTGCTGTCAGCCCACTGAAATAGTTGGTGATGCGCGCAGGCGCAAACGCCGCAGTCAAGCAGGCAGCCAGTCACCAAGCAGCAGCAAGGAGACAGACCGACAGACCAAGCAATAAAATGTGGTGCGAGCCAAATGAAAAGTTGAACGCATGAACATTTTTACGGCAATAAAATTGAAAATGAAACTGAAACCATAAACAAATTAAAAAAGAAAAAAAACGAAACAGAAATCAAGTCAAATGAACCTAAAAATAGACGAACGAATGGACGTGCATGGACACAAACACACGAATGTGTCATAGATGCGACGAGAGGGATTGACTGCCTCGCTTAAAATATTGACTATCGATGCCTAAGTATGCATTTGGCCCTTTTGTTGTCATACATACATATGTATGTACCTGAATGACATACTGACTGACAGTCAGCTGAGGTAGTTTAAGTATTTTTTATATATTTTTATTGCTGCTGTTGATTATTTGATTTTATTTTACACATGTGTTACCTGTGTTTTGTCTTACATAAATTAACCTTAGCCAAATAAGAAGGTGCTAATGGGCCTGCACGCTGAAGTGTTGTTTGTAAAAGGGCATGGGCGCGTGCGAGACCGCTTGGGCAAATGAATACATACATACCATAAAGTGAAAGAAAAGTGACAGTTGGTTGCGTGGCATAGTCTGGTCGGTAATACGTAGCAGCATAGCAACACATTGGTCACATTGGTCGCATTGATTGCGATGAGTGTTGACAGTAAATATAAAATACTCACCAAAAAATCTATGCCTTATTTAAGAATTAAAACAGCAGATTTAAAGGCTTATGAAATAAGGCCTGAAAATTATAAGGTGAGCAAATTTGTATGGCGTAAGGCTTAAAATAAGGCTGATTTTCCTATGTTGATGTCATCAGGCCATAAGGGGTACTCTCTCTCTCTCCCTCTCTCTCTCTCAGAGAGCACACCTTATTCCAAAGGCTTATCCGCCATGCGAAATAAGGCCTAGATAAGTATTAGAGAGTTAAGAGAAGACAGAGTGAGTGCATAACAGCAGCAGAGCTGCCAGCGTACACCTTTTTTAGACCTGATTTGTCAACAATAAGCAAAAATTTTTTGCCGGATAGCCAAGTGTCGGAGCAGACACATAAAAAAGTATGTATGTATGTATGTACCCAGCAAAAAGATTAGGCTTATAGCTGAAGCCTAAGCTATTAAACACGAATACGCAGGCAGCGCTGCTTGCTGTTATGAGTTAATTGGGCAACACGTTTTAATATTTAATTTTCTCTTATGCGCTCGTAGTAGAGTGGGAGGGAATTTAGTTTTATGTGCAAACAGAGGACAAAGAGAGCACAATGAGTGGCGAGCGTCTAAGTTGTGCAAAAAAATATAAATTATGCAGCTAAACAAAAAAAGAAACACCTTTTAAATATTCCTTATATAAGGCATAAGGCATAAACCTTGCTCCCATGGCGAATAAGCCTTATTATAAGATATATAGACACCACAAAAGGCCTTATTATCAGTAGGTAATTAGCTAAGCCTTATTTCCCATGGCGAATAAGCCTTCGAAATGAGGTTTCTTCTCAGAGAGAGAGAGAGACAGTAGTCCTTACAGCCTGATGACATCAACACAGGAAAATCAGTCTTATTTTAAGTAACTTTTGTTCGTTTAGAATTTTCAGGCATTATTTCGTAAGCTTTTATATGCATCTTGTGTAGTAAAGCTAAAATAAGGCGTAGATAGTACGTTTGCTGGGTGTGTATGTATGTATGTACATTCGTAGCATGTAGATGACGTGAAGGAATGGCATTGCAGAATTTTTTCACATTTGCAAAGAAGCAAGCATATAAAATATAGCATAGTCGGTGGAGGAGTGAAATATACGTGAAGTGGTGGATAGTGAAACGAAAGCTAGAAAACGCTAAAATCAACGCCATTACTCCATGCTCTCATGTATAACTTACTACCTACATAACTAACGAATATTCATTAACATAAATATGATCCAATTAAGTTTGCGTTATTCGAGGAACTCAATAAACACAAATACACACAAGCCCACATATTCATACTAAGAATTGCCAACAAGTTTTGCGATTCCAAAAACTCTTATCTTAAAAACTCTTCAGTATCAGTCTTTCATTCGTTTTGTTACCGTCTGTAATACATAGGGTTGCCAGATACTTTTCCCGAAAAAATCAGTACATTGCCTTCAAAAAAAATAAATATATGCGGTGAAAATCGTCTTTATTACTGGCATTTTGTTTTTGTTTCTGTATCGTTAACTGTCAATCATATTTCTATGACATTTAACGTTCGGAGTGCACAACAACAATTACATGCTGCTCGTCGAGTATTGTCGTAAGCATAACCACGGCATTACAAACGTCAAATGAAAACAGTTGGAAAATTAAAAACAGTGCAGGGTGATAAAAATGAATTTTTTAGTGTCGGCTAAATATCAGTACAAAATCCAAAAAATCAGTATTTCTTACGGTTTTTAAAACCATTAGTACGGAGCACGAAAAATCAGTACGTCTGGCAACCCTAGTAATACAACTAATTTTTGGCTAAATCCATGTTAAACCATCTATAAATATACATACATAAATGATACCTACTTGCTTTTTATATATGTATGTACCTGTGTATATATGTATGTATACATATTTACACGCGGAAGAGATTATTCAAAAATCATATACAGTCGCTGCTTAGCCGCTGACTGTGCTGCTTTAGGCATAGCAGTTCGTCATCAATTTGGTATGCCTTATAATAAAATTAAAAAAAAAAACACGCAAACAAAAAGAACAAGTAAGGAAGCCTAAGTTCGAGTGCAATCGAACATTAGATACTCAGCTGTATGCTTTCATTGTTTGTTTGCGTTTGTTCGATATAGGGTGTATTTTATATGAAACGAGTGCTGCATAAACAGGGCGCAGCCACGCCCATTTTCAAAATTTATATCAATCATCCAAATAAGCATACAAATATTATTGTTAGTGCAAAATTTCATCCCTCTATGACTTTTAGTTACAAAGACTTCACGTTACAAATTCCAAAAGGGTGTTCCAGAAATATCTTTGTTAAAAAGTAGGCGTGGTCATAAACCGATTTCAATACATTTTTGCGTGTCTATTAACACATGTTATAAAAGTGTATAAACCAAGTTTCGTCATAATATCTCAATTATTTGTCGAGTTAAAGGCTAAGAAATCTCATATATCCCTTTGTCTAAAAAGAGGCGGTGCCACGCCCATTTTCCAAACTTTTTTATTTTTTGTTTCCGGTCTATTGTAAAACTCATGTCACAAAATTTCAATGAATTATCTTTATATTTCACATAGATATCGCTTAAAATGGTTTTATTAGGTCACTTTATAATACACATATATAAAAGTGGGCGCGGTCGTCAACCGATTTTGGTAATTTTTCGTCCACACATTTGGCTAAGTAAATATATCACGCGTACCAGATTTCATCGATATATCTTTAACGGTTTCTGAGTTATGGCTTATTAAACTTTCAATATTCGCTCCTTAATAAGTGGGCGTGGCACCGCCCATTTTCCAAAATTTTTGTAGTTTTTGTTTTATGTCCATAGTTGGACTCCTGCCACAAAATCTCAGTGATTGATCTTTATATTTGACAGAGATATCGCTTAAAATGTTTTTATTAGGCCCCCTTATATTTCCTATATATAAAAGTGGGCGTGGCCGTCAACCGATTTTGATAATTTTTCGCCAAAACATTTGACTAAGTAATTATATTACGCGTACCGAATTTCATCGATATATCTTCAACGGTTTCTGAGTTATGACTCATAAAACTTTCAATGTCTGCCCCTTAATAAGTGGGCGTGGCACCGCCCATATTCCAAAATTTTTGTGTTTTTTGTTTTATGTCCATAGTTGGACTCATGCGACAAAATTTCAATGATAGATCTTTATATTTGACAGAGATATCGCTTAAAATGGTTTTATTAGGTCACTTTATAATACACATATATAAAAGTGGGCGTGGCCGTAAACCGATTTTGATAATTTTTCGTCAAAACATTTGTCTATGTAAGCAAATTACGCGTACCAAATTTCATCGATATATCTTCAACGGTTTCTGAGTTATGACATATAAAACTTTCAATGTTTGACCCTTAATAAGTGGGCGTGGCACCGCCCATTTTCCAAAACTTCATCAAATTTCTTCATAAGGGCCCGAGCTCAATACGTGGGTAAAATTTTAAAACTCTAGCTATATTAGTGGCTGAGATACCAAATTTCCGATTTTTTCTATATAGGAAAAGTGGGCGTGGTCATGGTCCGATTTCGCCCATTTTCAATACCAACCGTCCCAGTCTCGATACCAACTTGCGTTCCAAATTTCATCAAAATATCTCAATTTTTGCGCGAGTTAGAGTGTTTACAGACGGACGGACGGACGGACGGACGGACAGACGGACGGACGGACGGACGGACGGACGGACGGACGGACGGACGGACATGGCTCAATCGATTTCTCTTTTCACCCTGATCATTTTGATATATATAAGTCTATATCTATCTCGATTATTTCATTCTGTTACAATCCACCGTTATGTGATTAAAACTATAATACTCTGTGTACTAGTACAGCTGAGTATAAAAACACTCAATGCAATAAAATCAAGTAATAAAATGTGGCAATAAAACAACGAAGATAAATGTATGTATGTAAATATGTAGTTCATTTAGCCAGCCAATAAGGCGACAATGTGCATATGTATTTGTAAATGCAGACATATCTACCCTGCAGGGAACTCAATAACTAGTGAGCAAAATTTCTAGTTCCGAACTATCGAAAAGGTGTCAAAGGGGAACTAGATCAATTGTAGTTAGACACTCACCAGTTCAGAAGGAGTGAATTGAGTGACCCTTATAAGACACACTTTGATTTGTATGCAATTTCGAAGTGACAAAAATTCTATGAAAATCGTTCGTTCGTTCAATTTCCGTCGGCTTTGTATATTTCTGCAATTCTCAGATGTTTAGTGAAGCGTTTTATATAAAGAGTTTTCTATTTGCATCTTAACTTGTATGAAATGAAATGTTCACCTAATTATGCTTTTCCGATCCCTCAGGCTTATTTTTAATTTTTTTTATTTTATTACCTTTTAAATATTATTGTAAATTTTTATTAAATAAATAAATAAAAAAATATTCGTTAAAAAAAAAAAATTATCATCCACCTTGACACCAACAGGATTCGAACCCGCGCCCCTCTGATTGAAAGGCACATTCGTTAGCCATCCGGCCAGCGTGCTACTTGCATGAAGTGTGTCAAAGGCTGCACTTAAGCGGCAGATGTAAAACTGTAGAATTTGTAGGTACTTGTAGCTAGTTCAGAACTATCGAAATTGTGCCAATAAACGAACTAGTGTAAACTGTAGAATTTAGTACTAGTTCAGAACTATCGAAAATGTAGTGCAGAGAGGGACAATTGACACCGCCTAGGACATCGCCGTGTTAAATTCGCCAGTTGATAAAATGCAAAAGCGATTTAGCTTGCACTAGTAGTGTCGAAAAATGCACTAGAAGCGACCTAGTTCGGAACTAGAGATTATCCCTACAGGGTACATACCCTGCAGGGAACTCAATAACTAGTGAGCAAAATTTCTAGTTCCGAACTAGCGAAAAGGTGTCAAAAGGGAACTAGATCAATTGTAGTTAGACCCTCACCAGTTCAGAAGGAGTGAATTGAGTGACCAATATAAGACAGACTTTGCTTTGTATGCAATTTCGAAGTGACAAAAATTCTATGAAAATTTTTCGTTCGTTCAATTGCCGTCGGCTTTGTACATTTCTGCAATTCTCAGATGTTTAGTGAAGCATTTTATATACTTAAAGAGTTTTCTATCTACATCTTGTATGAAATGAAATGTTCCCCTAATTATGCTTTTCCGATCCCTCAGGCTTATTTTTAATTTTTTTTATTTTATTACTTTTTAAATATTGTTGTAAACTTCTATTAAATAAATAAATAAAAAAATATTCGTTAAAAAAAATAAAAATATCATCCACCTTGACACCGACAGGATTCGATCCCGCGCCCCTCAGATTGAAAGGCACATGCGTTAGCCAGTCGGCCATCGCGCTACTTCAATGAAGTGTGTCAAAGGCTGCACTTAAGCGGCAGATGTAAAACTGTAGAATTTGTAGGTGCTTGTAGCTAGTTCAGAACTATCGAAATTGTGCCAATAAACGAACTATGTAGTGTAAACTGTAGAATTTAGTACTAGTTCGGAACTATCGAAAATGTAGTGCAGAGAGTGACAATTGACACCGCCTAGGACATCGCCGTGTTAAATTCGCCAGTTGATAATATGCAAAAGAGATTTAGCTCGCACTGGTAGTGGCGAAAAATGCACTAGAAGCGACCTAGTTCGGAACTAGAGATTTTCCCTACAGGGTACTTACATATCTACATATACATAAGTATAAAACACATACTGCAGAAGCAATGCTCTGCTCGAAGCTGTCCCGCACAACAGACAGGCACTTTGTTGGATGGAAAGACGATTTTTAGGGCAAATACCGCGGAAGGCAAGTCTCGGCGCACTTTGCAACAGTCTTAAGCCCAAATTACATCAGCGATGTGGCAGCGGGCAGCGATGGTTTTCGGAATCAGCTGATGCGTCTAATATGAGCAGTGACTGCCAGACCAAACACAATAGAGCGTTCGCAGTATTTGGCAGTGACTTCTTTATATATTAGGTCTGTTTCCTTTTACCTTGGACACGTGGTGACATAAATTTACTTACTATTTTCATTTCCACTTTTTTCAATTAAAATAATCAATCTTGTTTCATTTTTTCCTCTGCTCTTTCTTCTTCTTTGCTTTTGCATCCCGCCAGCAATATTTGCTAGTGGAAATTAATTAAGTAAAAATTAAATTCTCTCCCGCTTGCTGGCATCAAAGTACGGAAACACAAAATTAGTAAAAAATATATTACATTGGATAGAACGGAAACAGACGTAAGTTCACATCAACACTTTGAAGTTGGCTGCGATTCAAGGCAGCGGCAGCGAATTTAGAATTTGGGCTAAACGGAGCGGTGCTGCCAGCTGCCTCTGCTGTATTATGTGCCGCTTCATTACAAACCGTAGTTTCTAAAAATCAGCTGATTTCGAAAAACAGTCGCTGCCACAGCCACAGCGCTATTGTAATTCCGGCTTTATACGACCGCCCAACTAGCTGCGTGCTACAAAAATTATTTTTATACTAGGTATATACATATGTACATTAGGCCGTCTTGCCTTATAGGGACGCAAAAATAAAGTTCGCCGTACGCCCCTGTATATGATGTCTTTTTCGAAAACATTTCCGGAAAATTTTTTTATTTTTATTTTTTGACGCCGCTAGATGTCGCTAAAATTTATTTTTCTCATATCTTCGGTATTTATAGTCCGATCTCTAAGTTTAATACACCATTGTCTTTGGCTTGAAAGGACGCCTTATACTATGGAATATTATTAACCCTATGTGCGTCATTGGGGTCACTACCACCCAGTACTTAGTTTATACCACCCTAATGTACCTTTTTATGTCTGCATGTTAAACGTAGCCAAACTCATTAATCTTCTGCAAAATAAATATTTCGATCGCGAAATAATACACGTTCAACATTCCGAGGAATACATGTTTTTCGCTTCCTTTGGTCTTTTAGGTTCATTTTACAAAGATTTCCTCTGAGGAGACCCGTACTGAAATTTTGTGGCGAATAATTTTCTAGAACATGATCACCCTATAGCACCGCCAATAAAAGGTTATTTTGACCACCTTTTTTAGAAAATCAGGAAAAATAATATTTTTAAGGTTGCTAGAGGATTAAAGTGTTCTAGGAAATTATTTGGCATACAATTTTACTAGGGGTCTCCTCAGAAAATATTTCTGTAAAATTAACTTAAAAGACCAAAGGAACCGAAAAACCTATATTCCACGGAATGTTGAACGTGTTTTATTTCGGTTTCTGCTCAAGCGATCGAAATAATTATTTTGCAAAAGATTAATCATTTTTGACTACGTTTAACATGCAGACATAAAAAATTGCATTAGGGTGGTATAAACTAAGTACTGGGTGGTAGTGACCCCAATGACGCAGATAGGGTTAATAATATTCCATAGTATAAGCCGCCCTTTTAAGCCAAAGACATTGGTGTTTTGAACTTAGATATCGGACTATAAATACCGCAGATATGAGAAAAAGAAATTTTAGCGACATCTAGCGACGTCCGAAAAAAAATTAAAATATTTTCCGGAAATGTTTTCCAAAAAGACATCATATGCGGGGGCGCACGGCAAATTTTATTTTTTGCGATACGGTCTAATGTACAAACATATGTAAAGGGTGTTTTTGGGTGCACTTTCTGCAAGTTTGGTTTCAGGAAAACTGGTTTCGGCAATGTACCATCTACAATGTCTTTTCTCGTTCTAGACATGTGATTGAAAATGGTTCTAAAAAACAACACTAGCTGAGTTCTCGTGGCAGTGATCCAGATCCGGATACGAATTTTGCAAAAAATGCAACAACAATTTTGTGATCCTGATATTTATCTGGACCAGATAAATATCAGGATCACAAAATTGTTGTTGCATTTGCATACAAAATTTTTATCCGGATCTGGATCACTGCAACGGGAACTCACCTATATATGCATTTCTGTCGGAAAAACAAACAAAACCAAAGAAACAAATCTCTACTCTTTATTTTGTGTTCAATATAATATCGGTTGGAGGACTGGAACATAGTTAAGCAACAGTTGCTTCAAAACAATTTAAATTGAAAGATAGACTTTTATAGTTGGTTAGAAAGAAACACCCTTTATATGCATATCTCTATGCATATGTACATATGTATGTCCAATATGTACATATGCCGCAGCAAAGATCGTTAAAGCTTATCGCAAAATCGCGCGCGCCGTAATGTTTAATTAAGAGTTCAACATATTGCCAACAGTTGCTGTTGAATGCCATTCGTGGAATTGTTACACAAAGAAATCAAAAAAAAAAAAAAAAAAAAACAGATACAAAAAAAACATGCAAATATTGTGTAGGTATTCATGTTGAGTAAATTGGGTAACAAAACAGGAGATAATTCGGACAATAATGCAATATAAATATGTACATATGTATGTATGAAAATCAAAAGAGCAACAACAATAATGAAAGCAACAACAAACAACAACACCACCACCCGCCAACAATAAAATATTTATGTAAGCTGGTGTGCAGTGTAATTGAACGCAATATTTTTCGTTGTTGTTGTTGTTGTAGACAGCAATCACACAGCAAATCAGCGCGACAACATGAACAACAATCAACTTAACAATTGCGGCAGCAACAGCGAGCAACTACAGCAACAAATAACAAATGCAACTTACTAATCTGTTATAAACAAGTAGGTACATATATACATATATTTATTAGGGTGGGGCGATTTACTAACATATATCGCGCGATCGAAATTTGGATTTCTATAATTTTTCTGAGTAGAAAACACTGATCCGTTTTCGAGATATAGCGTGATTTCCGGTTATGGAGGCTGAATGCCCAAAATCGCATATTTTCGCGATTATCTCTTGTTGTGTACAATACATCTTAATTTTTTTTTGCAAACTTTTTACAGATAAGCCAATACAATATATGAACAGTATTTTAAAATATTAATTTATCTTCCGGTATAGGAAAACTAGAATGCACTCTTTTTTCCTTGGCCCAAACGCGCGGTATGGGTTCTCTATCTTATAGTCATCCGATAACAATGATTTTCGCCGACAGCGCTTTGTGTACAATAAATGCTCTAAATACAAAATTTCAGAATTTTAGCTGCAAAAATTGAAGAGTTATTCCCTAAAACGTAGACTTATGCTTCTGAAATTTGTTTTTTCTTCCAATAGTACGCTATGGCGTATGAGTAACCTTGAGTTTTTTTAGAGTTGACTAAAGTAAAAAAACAAGTCCCAAACAGCATACGTCTACGTTTTGGGTTATAACTCCTCAATTTTTGCAGCTAAAATTGTGAAATTTTGTATTTAGAGCATTTATTGTACACAAAGCGCTGCCGGCGAAAATCATCGGTATCGGATGACTATAACATGGAGATCCCATACCGCGCTTTTGGGCCAAGGAAAAAAGAGTGCATTCCAGTTTTCCTATACAGGAAGATAAATTAATATTTTAAAATATTGCTCATATATTGTATTGACCTATCTTTAAGAAATTTGCAAAATAAATTAAGATATATTGTACACAGCAAGAGATAATCGCGAAAATATGCGATTTTCGGCATTCAGCCTCCATAACCGGAAATCAGGCTATATCTCGAAAACGGATCATCCGATTTTAGTTTCGATTTCATATCTAGATTCAGCATAAAATTCTGCTTCTATTCGATGTGCATATTGGCCTGGATTTTTTTTTTGTCGATTTTTGCCCAATTTTTATTTTCAAAAATTCGTCTTGGTTAATAAAAACCAAATTCCGGAACATCAAAATTAGTTTTAGAAAAATTTCTACGCCTTATTGAAGAATTATTACAGAAGATTAAAAGGCTTAAGAAATAAGGCCTGCAAATTTTAAGGAAAGCTAAGCCAAGGCTTAAGATAAGGCTGATTTTCCTGTGTTGATGTCATCAGGCCATAATGAATACTCTCTCTCTCTCTCTCTCTCTCTCTCTCTCTCTATCTCCCTACATCCAACTTACAACGTTGGCGAAGTATAACATATACATATGTATATAGGGAATACATACATTTATAGTACATGTATTTTAGAGTGGTCCAAAATTTTATGAAGAAAATAAAGTTCTCTCGAAATCTGCGGAAGAATCCGCATTTTATGCGTCTGTACTACGGAAATCTGGCCGCTGTGGTGCAGTGGGTAGAGTGCTCGCCTGCTATGCCAGAGGTCTTGGGTTCAAACGACGGTCAGAGCCAAACACCAAAACAATTTTTCTAATTAGTAAAAATCCAATTATTGGGTTTTTTAAGAGCAGCGGTCACCTCTCGGCAGTGGGCGGCTTACCTTCCGAGTGTATTTCTGCCATGAAAAAGCTTCTCACAAAAAATGCATTCGCCGTTCGGAGCCGGCATAAAACTGTAGGTCCACCCAATTAGTAGGAAAAATAAAAAAGGATCACACCTCGAAGTGGGAGAGAAGCTCGGCCATAAAACTCGTCAGAGTTATAATAGCGCCATTGTATTATACAAGGATGCATCGTAACGTTAATATTATCGTTTACCGAAAAAAAGCAATCGTTTCCGTTGAAACTATTCAGGTTTTTACCGTTTACGCAGTTATCAAAATAATTTATAGTCGCAAAATAACGACAATGAAATTATCGAAATAATACCACTTCGTTGATTAGCGAAAAGAAATTATCAAAATAATTTTCATTTCGTTGATTAGCGTTATCATAATCAAATTCATAACGTTAAAATCCTACACTTTATGTTGTTAGTGAGTTGGCAATGCCGTCACGTACAATCGGCCGAATACAGGGTTTCGGAGTAAATTTTTTGTTTCGTTAGCTCCGCTCCTACTCCGCTCCAAAATCTTTTTTTGATATTGACACATCTTATAGGGACGTCAGAATGAATACTTTTCCGTCAATCCAGCAATCCGTTTAACTGACAGCAGAGTGGAATTACATGTATTTGAATGACGATCGACACATTCAGTACTTCAACTTTGCCGTAACAAATATATGAAATTGAAGTATGTGTCAGTTAAACGGAGCTAGATTGCTGGAAAAGTATTCATTCTGACCCATTAGTCATTACATCGCGTATGTTTCAATAGCAAAGGATAAGGCGCCAAATCCGTTAAAGAAAAAATTTTATTAAAACTAAAATAATAAAACCATCAAAATTTCCTTCAGAATCATAAGTCTTGATAATAACTTTTTCTTAATGAAAACGATAAAAATCTATAATTATTATACAAAAACTTACATTTTAAAAATCTTTGCCTGATAGTTATATCAAATATATTTTTTAAGTCTTCAAGGACTTTCATTGAACCGAATTTCAAAAGCCTTCGAGTAATTATTACTATCAAATTGTTTTTTATATCAAATTGTTTTCATTGAGACGAATTTCAAAAAAAGTCTTTCAGTAATTTTTTCTTATCATACAATTTTGAGTAACTTTCATATAAGTAATACAAGTTTCAGGCAAAATTTCCAATTTCTTAATTGTATGAAAGATTCTTTTCGATGATATAAAAACCAATTTGTCACATGATAATTACCTACTGGAAGAATTTTTGAAACTCGTCTCAAAGAAAATGTCTTTAAAGCAGAGATGTAGGATAATTATTATTTCATTTTGAAATTATAAAAAAGTCTTACAAATTTTCTTCAGAATCATAAAAGTCTTTTGATAATATTTTTTTCCTGATGAAAATGATAAATATCTTCTATAATTATTATTCAGTAACTTATATTTTAAAAATCTTTCCATAATAGTTATTTCAAATATATTTTTTTTAAGTCTTCAAAGACTTTTTCATTGAGACAAATTTCAAAAAAGTCTTTGTGTAATTATTATCAGTAAGAAATTGTTTTTTATATCTTCAAAGACTTTTTCATTGAGACAAAGTTCAAAAAAGTCTCAGTAAATGTTCAATAACTTTCATATAAGTATAAAATAAGAATAACTTTCATATAAGTACTGCAAAATTCGAGCAAATTTCCAATTTGAAATTGTATGAAAGATTTTTATCGAAGATATAAAAAATAAATTTGTTACTCAAAATAATTACTTAAAGATATTTTTGAAATTCGTCTCAATGAAAAAGTCTTTGAAGACTTAAAAAACAATTTGTTACGGATAATAATTACTCAAAGACTTTTTTCAAATTTGTCTTAATATAAAAGTCTTTTAAGATATAAAACAAAATTTCTCATTTATAATAATTACAAAAAGACTTAAAAAAAAATATCTCAGAAATAACTATTATGGAAAGACTTTTAAAATATGTTTCTTTCAATAATAATTATTTTTTGATTTTTATTTTTTCTCTTATAATAATTACAACTCTGCTTTAAAGACTTAAAAAAATGTATTACTGATAATAATTACTCAAAAACTTTTTTTGGAATTCAGCTCAATGAAAAAATAAAACAAAATTTCTCATTCATAATAATTACAAAAATATTAAAAAAAAAATATATGTATAAAAAATAACTATTATGGAAAGACTTCTAATATACATAATATGTTTCTTTCAATAATATTTTTTTCTTTATTTTTATTGTTTCTCTAAGAATAATTACACCTCTGACTAAAACAAACGAAAGTGGAGAGTAACGTAGTTAAAATATCGCGTTTTGCGACAAAAATTGATAGGCTGCAAGCCATTTTGTTAGGTTTTTAGGTAAGAATAAAATTTCCTTAGGGTAAACCCTGGTGGCGATGTGTATATTAAATCTTAAAGAACGTGCCGCAGTGAAAAACTTTTTGTCAATAAATTTTAATGTTCATTTCTGCTTTCGGGTTGGTTTTATTGTAGCCAAGAAAAGTCGATTGGTAAACTTACTAAAACTCCTTATAAAAAAGTGCTCAAGAAATATTCAAGTGATAACTGGCGCAGTTGAAATAAAAATTAAGCTAAGTTATTATCCATCTGTTGTTTCCAAAGGGTGAGTCCCTCTTCCTCTACTGCCAAGAAATTTCCTCTCGAATACTCAACATGCCATCTCATTGTAATGATATATATATTTATATATATATACAGTTGTGTTCAAAATAATAATAGTGCTATTAAATCAATGTGCAACTTACTCATAAAAAGTTTATTTTAACTTCTTTTTGGTTAAAATTGGGTACAAAAGTAGCATAGACATTCATTTCACGTATCACAAGAGTTTTACGGTGTTAAGTTGCAAGATAACCGATTTATAAAGACAAAGGTAAAACAACTCAAAAATTCCTTGTTCAAAAAAATAATAGTATTTTTATTCTAGTTTAGATAAATATTTAAAAAAAGGTAAAATCAAAAAATTTAGAATATACAAAGTAAATTAGTGTTTAATATTAGTTCGTGAAACCATCATTGTCTAAAAACACCTTACACCGACGCGGCATAAAATCGGCTAATCCTTCACAGCGTTTCTTGGGTATTTTTTCTGAACTATTCTTTCCTACTTCCCAAAGTTCACGATTATTGGCTGGTTTCCCATTTCTTTATGTCGCCCCACAAGTTTTCTATAGCATTGAGTTCGGTTGATTGTGCAGGACAGGACATTACCTCAATTCCTTTGAACTCCTTGCCTAGCCTACTCGTATGTTTTGGGTCCTTATTCTGATGGAAGGTTAATTCCAGAGAAATTTTGTATTCCGCATAAGGCAGCAGAGTGTTCTGCAAAATTATCACATAGGCACGTTGATCCATGGTGGTGTCAATACGATCTATGGGCCCAAGACCATAAAAAATAAAACATGCTCAAACTGATATTTTCAGCCCACCATGTTTAACCTTTTTGGTTGTGTATCTAGGCTTGTATTCAGTATTCGGTGGACGACGGACATACTGCTGAGAACCTGTGCCTCGAAAAAAGGAGGGACGAAAGCAAGAAACCAACTAAACATTGTGGGTCGAAAATATTAGTTTGAGTGTGTTTTACTTTTTATGGTGTTGGGCCCATAGATCGTATTGACACCACCATGGATCAACGTGCCTGCTTGGGTATTTTGGAGAACACTATGCTGCCTTATGCGGAATACAAAATTTCTCTGGAATGAACCTTCCATCAGGATAATGACCCAAAACATACGAGCCGGCTAGGCAAGGAGTTCAAAGGAATTGTGGTAATATCCTGTGCTGCACAATCAACCGAACTCAATGCTATAGAAAACTTGTGGGGCGACATAAAGAAATGGGAAACCAGCCAATAATCGTGAACTTTGGGAAGTAGGAAAGAATAGTTTAGAAAAAATACCCAAGAAACGCTGTGAAGGATTAGTCGATTTTATGCCGCGTCGCTGTAAGGTGTTTTTAGACAATGATGGTTTCACGAACTAATATTAAACACTAATTTACTTTGTATATTCTAAATTTTTTGATTTTACCTTTTTTTTTAAATATTTATCTAAACTAGAATAAAAATACTATTATTTTTTTGAACAAGGAATTTTTGAGTTGTTTTACCTTTGTCTTTATAAATCGGTTATCTTGCAACTTAACACCGTAAGACTTTTGTGACGCGTGAAATGAATCTCTATGCTACTTTTGTACCCAATTTTAACCAAAAAGAAACTAAAATAAATTTTTTAGAAGAAAGTTGCACATTAGCAGTCTTTTCAGAATATTGCATTTCAGCGTTTAAAAATGGGTTTCAGGTAGATACTATTTACACTGATTTCTCGAAAGCGTTCGATAGAGTGTCACACGCTATCTTATTGCGTAAGCTTGAATCTATTGGTTTCCATTCCATTTTTCTTATATGGTTGAAATCTTATCTTTCGGACAGAACTTTAGTTATTGAAATCGAAAATTGTAAATCCAAACCTTTTGTTGCCTCTTCTGGAGTTCCACAAGGAAGTATTCTGGGTCCCTTACTATTTATTCTTTTTATTAATGATGTTGGCTCCTGTTTCAAACATTCTAGATATCTGCTTTATGCAGATGACCTTAAATTGTTTCGCATAATCACGTGTCCGTCCGACGTCCTGCTTGTACAACAAGATCTTAATAATCTTATTAGTTGGAGTCTGAAAAATAAGCTAACACTTAATATCAAAAAATGTTTCCACCTATCTTTCTCTAGGTCTTCAAATAAATTTAGTTCAAATTATTCTATTATAAGCCACAAGCTAGACACAGTCCAAAATTTCGTTGATTTGGGTGTCGTTTTTGATTCTAATTTTTCTTTTGTAAACCATGTTTGCTATTTACTACCTAAAGCATATAGTAATTTGGCCTTTTTACGTAGGTATGCGAAGGACTTTAAGGACCCGTATACCAGAAAAACTCTTTAATTCACTTGTACGGTCTAAGCTTGAATATGCGTCAATAATTTGGAGCCCAATTTATAGCTGTCATGTGGCACGAATTGAACGAGTTCAAAGAAAATTCATTAAGTTCGCGCTGCAGCCTCTAAATTATTCTGACCCGCTTCCATCGTATTCTGCTCGCTGCCAACTTATCAACTTACAATCTTTGGAAAATAGAAGACATATCCAATCACTAATGTTTGTTTATGATTTAGTTTGTGGGCATATTGACTGCTCTGAATTGCTTCAGTTCATAAATTTCAATGTCCCTCATAGAGTCCTACGTTACCATCAGCCGTTTCACATTTCGACGGCTAAGGCTAATTATATTTCGATAGCCACAATTTTCAGAGCTCTTTGCGAATATAATAATATCGCAAAGTTCACTGATATTGAATTTTCATCATCAAGATCTCTATTTAAGTCTAATCTTACTGTGTATTTCTCCTAGGCTTTGTTGTATGTACCAGTTCTTTATTATTTTTCACCAAAATTATAATTTTTTCCTTTATATATATTTTTTATGTTAATTCTTTATATATCTAGTCTGTAAGATTGTAAATCATAGACTTTAATAAAGATTGAATTGATTTCATAGCACTATTATTATTTTGAACACAGCTGTACATGTATGTATGTATGTATGTGTTTAAAACAATTATAAATTTATTTATTTATTTTTTGCGCATCAAAGGCATTTACAATAAAAGCTCTTCCAGTTGAGCATGATCAATATACAATATATTATATACACAGATACATATGTATGTATATACTAGGCACTACATATGCATGTATATACAAGTATGTACATATCTACAATGTACACCATAATGTGTTTTTATATACATATACGAGGGCTGCTCTATAAAATTTTAACCTAATAACGAAAATGCGAATATTAATCATCAAAAATGGTGTTATTGTTTTTCCAAGTATTCTCCAGCATGACTTATACACTTTTGCATGCGATCAAACCAATTGTCGAAGCACTTTTTCCACTCCGATCGAGACACCTCCAAAACATGGTTTTTGAACGCTTGAACAGCATCTTCTGGCGCCGAAAGTCGTTGACCACGCATTTCTTTCTTGATGTGAGGGAATAATAAGAAGTCATTGGGTGCCAAGTCAGGGCTGTACGGCGGATGACCCATCAATTCGACGTTTTTGCCGGCCAAAAAAGTGTTGGTTTCAGCCGATGTGTGAGAGTTCGCATTGTCATGGTGAACAATGATTCGTCTTCTCTTGTTCGTTTTTCGAATTTCTCCGAAGACTTCAGCCAAACAAATTGTGGTGTACCAGTCAGAATTGATCGTCCTACGTTGCCCAAGCGGAACAGTAACCACATGACCAGATTTGCCGAAGAAGCAGGCGACCATTTGCTTCGAAGTGCTTCTTCCACGAACAACTTTCGTTGGATTTGGCTCGTCTTCGAAGACCCACAAGGTCGATTGTTGTTTTGCTTCCGGTTCATACGCATAGATCCATGATTCGTCATCTGTGACGATCTTATCGTCTTTTGAAGCACCGCGATCGTATTTTTGCAACATTTCTTTGCACCAATCGACACGAGCCTTTTTTTGAGCGACAGTCAAATTGTGCGGGATCCAACGAGAATAAACCCTTTTTACGGCCAGGTGTTTGTGCAATATCGAATGTATGCTGGTGAGAGAAATGTCCAAGGATGTATCTATCTCACGGTATGTCACATGACGATCTTGCATTATGAGTTCACGCACGGCATCAATGTTCTCTGGCACACCGGCCGTTTTTGGACGACCTTCAGGGAATTGGTCTTTGAGCGAGCGTCGGCCACCATTGAATTCATTATACCAATTTTTCACAGTGCCATAGGATGTTGCTTCATCGCCATATAAAGATTTAAGTTCATCAATGCACTCTTGTCATGATAATCCACGTGGAAAGTTGTGAAAACTGATCGCACCAAAATGTTCACGAGTTAATTCCGTTTTTTTGCCAAATTAAATTTTTCAAGTCACCGTAAACAACACAAATGATGGTCGTACGTCAAAACGTTCTGAGTACGATTGTGCTAAAAATGTGGCGGGGTGTAATAAGGCCTTTTGAAATAAGGCCTTTAAGGCCTTATTTCGCTATCGATTGAGAAATAAAGCCTTTATTAAGAATAAGGCCTTATTTCACTTCAAATGTGAAATAAGGTTCTAAAGGTCTTATTTCACTTTGTGGCCTACGCTGAAGGGTGTACTACGCAGAAGGACATCACCGTGGCGGTAGCCACGGTTGGGGCACACGTCCGGACGGATGGCGTAGCCCAGGGTTATTTTTTATAAGCGCGGCCGAAGGCCGCCAACGCAGAAAAATGTTCTGCACAAAAGCCCTGTGGACTGGGCCATAGATATTACTCAGGAAAGAGAAGATAAAGAAAAAACTTTTGCGGAGAACAGCTTTTGCGTTGGGGGCCTTCGGCCGCGCTTACAAAAAATTCTCTTTCCGGAGTAATATCTATGGCCCGGTCCACAGTGCTTTTGCGCAGAACACTTTTCTGCGTTGGCGGCCTTCGGCCGCGCTTATAAAAAATAACCCTGGGCTACGCCATCCGTCCGGACGTGTGCCCCAACCGTGGCTGCCGCCACGGTGATGTCTCTCTGCGTAGTACACCCTTCAGCGTAGGCAACAAAGCATTCAAATGTACATCGTCACAAGTACGACGGATCCGTCGCCGCAACGTACCAAAGTCAGTCACATACGTCGACGTAGACGGATAAGTTATCGCGTAAATAAATAAAGGCGTTATTGCACATTTCAAAAAAGGCCTAATTGCGCTTTAAATGTGAAATAAGACCTTTTTTTTTTGAAAATGACAAAATAAAGGCTTTATTTCACTTTGGTTGCGAAATAAGGCCTTAAAGGCCTGTCAGATTTCACTTGGCAACACTTTTTCATTGTGAGGCTAAAAATATATCGAGCAGCCCTCGTATAAATAAGTAGTCTATTTGTGACAATTAATGAATTCTTGAATTACATTATGTTTCAAATTGTGATACTTGTAATCTCCATTGTCAAACTTGGAACTGAATATCGCTAAAAGTTTTCCTTCTACAACACCAAGCGCTCCTTTTGATTCAAACTCCAATCTATTCACGCCTTCTGTGGTCAAAAACTGTACGCTATCCAAATTGATGGGAGTTGATTTAACAGCCATATCATAAGCTTGTAGCCTATGGAAATCAAAATACGCATTTCCACCCCGCTTCCAACCGATCACCTGCATTGTGTTGCCCCTTTCCAAACATGTACCATCGAAGAGAGGAGCTGGTTGAACTCTTTGGTTTTGCTCAAAAGGCACGCTCACTTTAGCAAGCGCTAAATCATCCACATTATCATCATTACTGTTCGGATTGCGTATAACTTCAGCTTCGCGTTCATATCCTTTCACATTCCCATACTCTCTGGTTATACTGCTCATTCCGGCTACCACTTGGTAAGTCGGAAACAAAGCCAGACACTCCTCCAGAGTAATCACTAATCTTAATGTTATTAATGCACCCACACATTTAAACCTTTCGGCCGGCTTACCGTCATACACTCCCACCAAAAACGGTGGTGGATCTATATTTATATTTCTAAAAGTAAGATCATTTCTTATACCCGTCGCAGGATTACATTTACCATTAGCACAATTTTTTTTATTAGGTTCGTCCTTAGCGGCCAATGCAAGGGTGGCCAGGATCGATAGCAAAAATGAAATATTTCGCGTGTTCATTTTTTCACTCTTTTTAAACGTTTGAGAACTATTAATTTTAAGTCTGCAGTGTTGGCCTTTTTATACTGAATTTAAGCAAATGTCTTGAAGAACCTGCCTTGCGGTATGACTAATTAAACAATTGAACAAATAAGTAACTGCTTAATTAAGAAGAATAACAGTGAGTGGCATGTGCAATTTTTTTCAATATAGCTACAAAACAGAAGGTTGCGAAATCATGTATTACTTATGTTATCAGCCTTGGGCGATTTTCATATGCGTAAAAAAACCTATTTGCAATTTTTTTTAAATATGTATATAAAAAATTAGTATTTAGTACTTCGTAGTGTTTACCCAACCAAAAAAAATACGCTAAGCTATCATAAATAGGAAAAACAAATTTTAATCTCTGTTAATAACACTGTCCAACAGTGATTTCTCAACACGAACAAACGCTATTAATTATGAAAGAGGATGTCTCCCAGACCAACTTTGCCGAACAGAGTACTAGTCCAGAGGGTCTGAGTTTTTTTTTAGAGGGGGTTAAAGTTTTATGGATTTAGCTGGAGGTGCAATTACTTTATCGAAAATATCTTATAAAAAATTACCTCAAATAAAGTTTTTGAGCTCGGACTTCTTCTACAGAATTTAATAAGGAATTTCTTTGTTGAAGACGTTAACCCTCTAACGCCCACGCAAATGACTGTTATTAACCCTTGTTTGGAAGCACATGTAGAAAATATCAATTTACAATGCAGATAGAGGGTTAATATGTTCTAGAAAATTATTCGCCATAAAATTTCACTAGGGGTCCCCTCAGACAAAATCTTTGTACAAATAACGCAAACGGCTACAGGATATGATAATCACAAATTACGCCATGAAATATGCAACAAATTTTATATTTATATACATTAGATGTACTTTTTGTTCTTTGGATCCTCCCTCCGGCACCGGAATATGAAAATGAGTTTTTCTAGAGTATGTTAATTAAAAAAAAAGTTCACTTTCCAAAAACTGAATGGGGCTACTCCAAAAACCGCGCGATTTTCAAGAATTTCAAGGCAAGTTTAGATTTATGTATGAAAAAAGTTATAATTTTGCACAAGAAAAAAAATTTACATCTACCTATACGTAGAGTTAACCGCAAAAGCGAATAGCGTATTCAGTTTTTAGTGCACTTCCCTGGGAGGGTAATATCGCGGCCTAAATAGAACATTTTGTTTTTTTCTCGCCAACATACAACTTCATGCCCTGTATTCTTTCTGACAGCAGACATTTTTTTATGTGAATCACACAGGATGCTGCTTAATTTAATGCGGTTTTCAAAAACTAATTCTGGTTAAAAATCTATTATAATTTGGATGAGCGCATCAAGTTTAAGTGAAGTAAAATATGCCCTAATAGGGCTGACATGGATTAAAATTTCTAAAAAATTTTAACAATTTTTGCTCTTCAAGGTGGTTTTATGATGGTGGACAACTCCACAAATGTAAAAAAAGGTAGAAAGGTCGAGACCGTGGATAGCGGAAAAAATGTGGACCCGGATGACCCCACATATTTTTGGGCAATATTGGCATCAAACTAGGGTTTGAATATTACCTTCACTGGGGAGTGTACCAAAAAACTGAATACGACATTCGCTTTAGCGGTTAACTCTACGTATAGGTAGATGTAAATTTTTTTTCTTGTGCAAAATTATAACTTTTTTCATACATAAATCTAAACTTGCCTTGAAATTCTTGAAAATCGCGCGGTTTGTGTAGTAGCCCCATTCAGTTTTTGCAAAAGTGAACTTTTTTTATACTCAGCTGTACTAGTACACAGAGTATTATAGTTTTAATCACATAACGGTGGATTGTAACTGAGTGAAATAATCGAGATAGATATAGACTTATATATATCAAAATGATCAGGGTGAAAAGAGAAATCGATTGAGCCATGTCCGTCCGTCCGTCCGTCTGTCCGTCCGTCCGTCCGTCCGTCTGTCCTTCCGTCTGTAAACACTCTAACTCGCGCAAAAATAGAGATATTTTGATGAAATTTGAAATGCAAGTTGGTATCGAGACTGGGACGGTTGGTATTGAAAATGGGCGAAATCAGACCATGACCACGCCCACTTTTCCTATATAGAAAATATCGGAAATTTGGTATCTCAGTCACTAATATAGCTGGAGCGATGAAATTTTACCCACGTGTTGAGCTCAGGCCCCTAGGAAGAAATTTGATGACATTTTGGAAAATGGGCGGTGCCACGCCCACTTATTAAGGGTCAAACCTTGAAAGTTTTATATGTCATAACTCAGAAACCATTGAAGATATATCGACAAAATTTGGTACGCGTGATATACTTAGTCAAATATTTGGACGAAAAATTTCCGAAATCGGTTGAGGGCCACGCCCACTTTTATATATGGGTCTTATAAAGTGACCTAATAAAAACATTTTAAGCGATATCTCTGTCAAATATAAAGATATATCGTTGAAATTTTATAGCAGGAGTCCAACTGCGGACAAAAAACGAAAAACACAAAAATTTTGGAAAATGGGCGTGGCACCGCCTCTTTTTATAAACAGGAATATACGAGATTTCTGAGCCCATAACTCGACAAATGATTTATATATAATGACTAAACTTGGTGTGTACACTTTTATTACTTGTGGTAATACATGTTGAAAATTTTAGCGAAATCGGTTGACGACCACGCCCACTTTTATATATGGGAACTATAAAGTGACCTAATAAAAACATTTAAGCGATATCTTTGTCAAATGTAAAGATAATTCATTGAAATTCTGTGGTATGATTTCTACAATAGACCGGAAACAACAAATAGAAAAATTTTGGAAAATGGGCGTGGCACCGCCTCTTTTTACACAAAGGGATATACGAGATTTCTTAGCCTATAACTCGACAAATAATTGAGATATTATGACGAAACTTGGTTTATACACTTTTATAACATGTGTTAATAGCCACGCAAAAATTTATTGAAATCGGTTTATGACCACGCCTACTTTTTAAGAAAGATATATCTGGAACACTCTTTGGGAATTTGTAACGTGACATCTTTATAACTAGAAGTCATAAAGGAATGAAATTTTGCACAAAGAATAATATTCATATGCTTAGTTGGATGACTGATAAAAATGTTGAAAATGGGCGTGGCTACGCCCACTTTATGCAGCACTCGCTTTATATAAAGTACACCGTGTTTCCATCAAACGCAAACAAACTATGAAAACATACAGCTGAGTATCTAATGTTCGATTCCACTCGAACTTAGGCTTCCTTACTTGTTTGAGTCTCGTTTTGTTTAGCCGTACAGGGTGTTAAAAACTGAGCAAAAAATATTTCCTTTTATTTCTCAACAATTACACCTTATACAAAATGCTGTAACTCATTCAATTATTAACGTATGTAATCGAGTGATACATCATTACATAGATATTGATTTGGCCTTTTAGAAACAATAAACCTTTTGTAACCAGCGGTAACTCGTAGATTTATATGAACTTTCAAATATTGACAAAAAAAGTCGTAAAAAAAAATTTTGCTCAACTTTAAACAAAAAAATAAAAAAAATAAAAAATATGACCTCCCCAATTTTTTCATATGTTTTGAAATGATATATTTTTAATCAAACTGCATTTTAATTCTTGAAATCCACCTGCGCTTTTCGCTTAAATAATCTTTTTCCCATTTGACTAAAAGTGCCTTTTTCAAAACGCAATAATTAGGCTACTTTTGACATTATGAAAAATCTTATTCTTAGGCGACTAATCGAATAGTTTGTTCACCGTGTTGTAGGCAATGGTTCACACTTTCAAATTATGAAAGAATTTTTTTTATCAGCGTTATCATTATTTTTTTGCAGCCTTTTTCTTTTCGAACAGAAAAAAAAATTGTGTAAAAATTGGAAAATTTCAACATGAAATAAAAAAAAAATACAAAATATGACCTCTCCAAATTTTTAATATTTGGTGCTAGTGAACGTGCTTTATAAACAGGTGAAGAAATCTTAAAAATTCGTTTGCGCTTTTTTGTTTTATGAACTTTTTTATGGAGTGAGTTTTTCTAAGTTTTCATACATTTTTCCCATACAAAATCCCCAAAAGTATGCTTCAAAAAGTATTAATAATTTTGTTTGGGGAAAATTTGCCAAGTTAATGAAACTTAAACAACAATTTCTCCAATTCTAATAAAGATATCTGAAAAATTTAAACGCCATATTCAGGGGGATGGTTTATGCTTTCTAACGGTGTATTTGATTTTGAATAAAAAAATATTACATACAAGATATTAAGCAGGGAATATAGTCAAAAACGTGTTTTTTTGCCTAATTGGACATGAATATCTCAAAAACTAGAACCAATTTGAAAATTCTGACTTCAGATTCAGATTCAACACACTGAAATCCTTTAGAAAAGTATAGTTTCATTTGTGGTATAAAAATTTTTTTAAATGTGATTTTTTTGAAGGAAAATTTTATGATGAATGCTTATAAAATGCTCAAAAGTGCATATATTTTTAATTTGAAAACCATGGAATACTTTGCGCTTTTTCCAAAATGATTACTGTATATTATTTATATTTAAAAAATGTGTGCTCTTATTAAAATTGAGCATTTTAGCTATAATAGTTAACAAAATATTGAAATTTCAAAAATACCGTTATATGGGAGGGGGGTGTATTTGTGGGCCGATTTTGTTCAAATTTTCACAGTTTACTATCTTCAATCAAGAAAGCTTAAGTTCCGAGTTTAAGTTCCGCGTTTGTATGGAGGTGCCCCCACTGTGTGCCGGAGGGAGGTTCTAAAGAAAAAACAAATGCATCTAATGTGTATACATATAAAATTTGTTGCATATTTCATGGCGCAATTTGTGATTATTATATCCTGTGGTGTTTTGCGTTATTTGTACAAAGATTTTGTCTGAGGGGACCCCTAGTGAAATTTTATGGCGAATAATTTTCTAGAATATTTTAACCCTCTATCTGCATTGTAAATTGATATTTTCTACATGTGCTTCCAAACAAGCCATTTGTGTGGGCGTTAGAGGGTTAACGTCTTCCACAAAGAAATTCCTTATTAAATTCTGTAGAAGTCCGAGCTCAAAAACTTCATTTGAGGTCATTTTTTATAAGATATTTTCTATAAAGTAATTGCACCTCCAGCTAAATCCATAAAACTTTAACCCCCTCTAAAAAAAAACTCAGACCCTCTGGACTAGTACTCTGTTCGGCAAAGTTGGTCTGGGAGACATCCTCTTTCATAATTAATGGCGTTTGTTCGTGTTGAGTAAAATTTTTTTAAATTTGTTGGACTGTGTAATTAAACATATTTTGTGTATTTGCGTCATTAAAAAATGTCTCTGTCCAGTGTTAAAACTTTCAACGTTTTAAATCAGAGGCAGTAAGGAGCCCAAGGAATCATAAGTTCGAGTGGACCCCAACACTGGATACTCAGATCGGATGAAGCCAGCCTTCCGTATATCTATAGCATATTTCGAAAAACACGCAAAAAGTGAGTCAATGCAAGGGTTGTTTGATAAGTTCGTCACATTTTAAATTGGCGACCAGTAATTTTGAATTCAACACTACCCACATCAACTGCCATCTCCTAAAACACTACTGTAAAAGTTTGAGCAACCTGCGCAATTTAGTTTTTGTTTAAGGACTATTTAAAGATGAAAGCCTCGCGTGTTTTACAAAAAAAAAAAGTGAATTTCGTGTGCTGATTAAGCATAATTTTTTTTCGTAAAAAGTCCATGAAGGAAACCAAGGAGAAAGGTTCTATAATTTGCAATGGTTAAAAAGTGATCTACTGAGTTCCGTTGCGGTTGTACTAGCACAAATGATGTCCAACGTTCAGGCCGCCAAAAACAAGTAATCCATGAAATGGTATCGGACGTTCGATGAATGAAAGTGCATGAAATAGCTGAGACCACAGGCATCTCAACTGAGCGAAGAATACATCACATCCTACATGACTATTTAGACATGAAAAAGCTATCCCCGCGATGGCTGCAGCGATTGCTTACACTCGATAATAAAAGTAATCGTGTGACAACTTCAAGGGAGTGTTTGACGCAATCCGAACGAGTTTTTGTGCCGTTTTCTTACCGTAGATGAAACTTGGATCCGTCACAACTCAACAGAAACCAAGGAACAATCAAAACAGTGGTTTTCTCTCTGGTTGAATGCGCAACAATGAAGACCAAAATGGGTATGTCGGCTAACCAGGTTATGGCCACAGTTTTTTCGCATGCACGAGGGGTCATTCATATCGATTATCTTGATAAATGTAACACTATTACCGCCGGATATTACTCCGAGCTTTTGGACAGATTCGATCTGGATTTGAAGCAAAAATGACCGCATTTGGCAAGAAAAAAATTCTGTTTCATCCAGATAATGCACAATTGCTACCTCACCCACCATTTTCTCCAGATTTAGCCCCCTCCGATTAAGTATTTCCTGTTTCCAAACCTGAAGAAATGGCTGGACGGTAAGGGATTCGGGTCAAATGAAGAGTTCATCACAGAAACAAATGCCTATTTTGAGAGCTTTGAAAGATCCTATTTTTTTGGACGGCATAAAAAATTGGAAAAATTTTGGACTAAGTATATCCAGCTAAATGAAGATTATGTTGAAAAATAAAATGAACATTTGCCGAAAAAGTTATTCCTTTTTTCAAAAAGTCACGGACTTCTCAAACAACCCTCGTATACTACTGAATTTAAGCAAATGTCTTGAAGAAAATACCTAGTAGTATGACCATTTAAACAATTGAACAAATAACTAACTGCTTAATTAATAAGAATAACAGTTGAGTGGCATGTGCAATTTTTTTCAATGTACTAAACTGAAGGTCACGGAATCATGTTTTCCCTGTACATTAAGCGTTCTGCGATTTTCATATTCGTAAAATTTGACGTGTTGCCAGGCACTGGTTAATAACAAACATATTTGCAATTTTTTTAAATATCTGCTTAGCATTTAGTACTTCGTACACGGAGAGAATTGTGTGCAGAAATTATGCGGTATGGGCACAACTTATGCACAAATTGTTCACGAAAAATGACCAAGAATAGTTGTTCATAATCTATGCACAATTGATGAGTGTCAAGTTAGCGAGGCACCCCTGGCAGATCGGATCCGGAAGGGGTGCATAATTAGTCCCTAATCAATCCCTAATTAATCCCGCAAAAATAAATTTTTTCCCTCAAATATTTATGGATTCTTTGTACCCAGGTATATCCATGTCACCTTACCGAAACACCCTAATGAAATTTTGTGATATCGAAATCGGACTTGTGGCATAATTTGTCCCTAATTAATGACACAAAAATAAATTTTTTTCCTCAACTGCTTCTCGGAATTTTTGGGTGCTTCGCTAAGTTGACATGCCGATTTCGATATCATACTTGGGTACATAAAAACCAAAAAAATTTTGCGTCATTGTTTAGGGATTAATTGGGGATTAATTTAGCCACAAGCCCGATTTCGATATCTCATGTCTAAGGCGTTTTTACAGGGTGCCTCGCTAAGTTGACATGTCAAGTTAGCGAGGCACCCCAAAATTCCAAGAAGCAGTTGAGGAAAAAAATTAATTTTTGTGTCATTAATTAGGGATTAATTAGGGACAAATTATGCCACAAGTCCGATTTCGATATCACAAAATTTCATTAGGGTGTTTCGCTAAAGTAACACGGACATAGTACTTGGGTACAAAAAAACCAAAAAAATTTCAGGGAAAAAATTAATTTTTGCGCTTTGTTTAGGGATTAATTAGGGATTAATTTAGCCACAAGCCCGATTTCGATATCTCATGTCTAAGGCGTTTTTACAGGGTGCCTCGCTAAGTTGACATGTCAAGTTAGCGAGGCACCCCAAAATTCCGAGAAGCAGTTGAGGAAAAAAATTAATTTTTGTGTCATTAATTAGGGATTAATTAGAGACAAATTATGCCACAAGTCCGATTTCGATATCACAAAATTTCATTAGGGTGTTTTGCTAAGGTGACATGGACATACTTGGGTAAAAAAAATCCATAAATATTTGAGGGAAAAAATTAATTTTTGCGGGATTAATTAGTGATTAATTAGTGACTAATTTTGCCACAAGTTCGATTTTGATATCTCAAAATTTTATTAGGGTGCCTCGCTAACTTGACACGGACATACTTTGGTAAAAAACTAAAAAAATATTTGAGCAAAAAAATTTTTGCGGGATTAATTAGGGATTAATTAGGGACTAATTAAGCCACACACCCGATTCCGATATCTCATGTCTAAGACAGTTTTTACAGGGTGCACCCCAAAATTCCGGGAAGCAGTTGAGGTAAAAAATTAATTTTTGCGGGATTAATTAGGGATTAAATAGGGACTAATTATGCACCCCCTCCGGATCCGATCTGCCAGGGGTGCCTCGCTAAATTGACACTCATGCACAATTGCTCATAACTTAAGTCCAGCACTATGAGCATGTTTTATGAACAACTGGGCATAGGTTATGAACAGCATTTTCATAGATTGTGAACAAATGGAAACAATTTTTACACCTCCTGCTAATATTAAAGAAAAAAAATTTTATTTTATTTTCAAATGTCTTTATTTCAAAGTAGAATTGCTTACTAACTAATATTATATATATATATCGTCGTACCATACGAAAACTAACATATTTAAAATTTCCGGCGAAAGGTATCAATAAAAAAATTCTGTACGAAAAGTAGAACATTTGACTTTTGGCCGACGAAAAGTAATAAAATCGACTTTTGGCTGACGAAAAGTATCAGTAATTATATACTGTTTTTACATTAAAATTGTTGTTGTTTAAACGAACTTGATAGTTTTCGTCAGCCAAAACTCGATTTTATTACTTTTCGTCGGCCAAAAGTTGAACTTTTTACTTTTCGTCAGCCACAAAAAATCTGATGTTAGTTTTCGTATGGTGCGACGATATATTAAAATACAATTGCTTGCGTTTTAATTATCGCAAATTTTTATTCCAATTGCGGAATCCAAGAAATTATGTAAACTCTGAAATATTAACAATTTGTGAGAGGAAAAAAGTGTTATACAAATTTGTATGTAGAGCTACTCGACTCTAAAACTGAGTCTGAATGTTTGCTACAACATGTTAAAATTGGGGCCAATTTCTGCGATTAAACAAATTCGATATATTATACTATATTTCATATAAAATTTGTTTTCTCACATTTGCAAGTCGCCACTCGTTGAACGCCAATTTCCTCATTAAAAATCTCTTTAATGTCAACTTCTGTTATGGCCTTGAAGCAGTCGATATTTATCCATATTTCGCACTTCAATGTATGTACACTATTTCGTTATTAAAAAAACCATCGTTAAATGTCATAACTGCAGTGATAAATAGGTTTATGATAATAACTCAATAGTTACCTCTGGTTTTCTTTATTTGCACAATTATATATTTCTAATGTGGCCGCTGTGGTGCAGTGGGTAGAGTGCTCGCCTGCTATGCCAGAGGTCTCGGGTTCAAACCACGGTCCGAGCAAAACACCAAAAAAATTTTCTAATTAGTAAAAATCCAATTATTGGGTTTTTTAAGAGCAGCGGTCACCTCTCGGCAGTGGGCGGCATACCCTCCGAGAGTATTTCTGCCATGAAAAAGCTTCTCACAAAAAATGCATTCGCCGTTCGGAGCCGGCATAAAACTGTAGGTCCACCCAATTAGTAGGAAAAACAAAAAGGAGCACACCGCGAATTGGGAGAGAAGCTCGGCCATAAAACTCGTCAGAGTTATAATAGCGCCATTGTATTGTTATTATTATATATTCCTAAACAATATTAAATTCTAGTATTGTCGCTCTTGACACAAAGAAAGTGTTTATAGTCACATATTATGCACAATGTTTACATATTATGATCAATTGTGTTTGATTTTCAAATTATTAAGCTATGAACAATGTTCACAAACTGTGCACATTTTTGTGTATAGCTTATGCACAATTTTAATAGATTGTGCAGAATTTATGATTATTAGGCATAATTTATGCGCAAAGTTGCATATTCAAAAATGTTCTTAAACATTTTATAGTTATGAACAGCTTGTGCATAAATAATGCACAACAGTTTTCTCCGTGTAGTGTTTAATAATAATAATAACATAATAATACACTGACGCTATTATAACTCTGACGAGTTTTATGGCCGAGCTTCTCTCCCAATTCGAGGTGTGATCCTTAACTTTGTCATACGTTGTATTGTGGAACGATCCTCCGTCATCCCTTGTCAAGTTTGTCATATTCCTACCCTGTCGGAAAAACAAGCAACCAAAAAGTATTTGTCATACGTTTTTACAAAAAAAAAAAAAAAAAATTGGTGGAGTATAAAAACAGCTATGTGCATTAAAAAGGCGCAAATCTTTATCACGTTGCAATGGGTAAAAAATTGATTTATTTTTCCATAAATCAATAACAGTGATATAGTACCATCGTTTCTGAATTAAAGTTTTGCTAAATTTTGCCAATGGACGCCAGGAATCAGTTTTTTTGCTCTCCTGCAAAGTTACTGAAAAATACATACAATTTTGTTATTCACAGGGACGATATGTACAATGTAAATTAGGCCGTCTCGCCTTATATGGACCAAAAAAAAAGTCCACCGTACGCACCTCCCCGCCCCCTCCACGTGATTCGTTTTCGAAAACATTTCTGCAAAAGTTTTTATTTTAGGACGCTGCTAGATGTTGCTAAAATTGAATTTTTTCATATCTTCGGTATTTATGGTCCGATCCGGTATTTATCCCAATCCCTTTGGCTTCCTAATTTCTAATTGTACCTATTAATCCTATGTGCGCCATTGCACACTGGTCAGCCTCCATACACAAAAGTAAAAACCTTGGTGCTTGAAAAAGAAACTTCTGTCATGCATTTCCGTGGGAAATATATTGAATTTTATGGAAAACCTCCTATACGCAATAGCCACCATTAAATCGTCCCCTCAATATAACAATAGCGTATGTGCTCATACGCCATTATTTTTTTATTGCATATTTAGAATCTCCATCATTGATTCTATGTCTGGTCAAAATTTCGTCAAATTCTACTTCCACAAAGTGGGTCAAAATGTCATTGGAAAAAATTGTGTATAATTTCTTGTTCAAACATTTAATAGATATCTGATTTGACAAAAACTTTAAACTCGATTTTTTCAAAACCCAAAAAAAATTATACGCTATTGTTATATTGAGGGGACGAAATGTTACTTTGGCTCATTAAAAGTCAACACATTTGAAAAATTTTTTTTCTGGAAAAAGTTTGTGTAAATAAGCGTATTATGATTTTTACGATATTTCAAGTTTGAGTGCTAAAAAAATGTGGATAATTATGCAAACGCAAGAAAAACGTATGTTTCATGATTTAGTGAAAGAAAACAGTGAAAACAATTTATTTTTAGCAAAATACAAGATGAAGAAATCTTGGCTTTTCTATGAGCGTAATTTTCAAGCATTAGCATTTTCATTTAAACTTTTAACAATTAAGGACCACTCTGGACCAGGTCTTATAAGCAGATTTGAGTTCTTTCAAGTCTTCTCTTAAGAAGCCTGTTTATACATTTTTCCCTTTTTTCCCTTTTTCTTAAAATATCATATTAAATGTAACTAGTCTATATAAAATATTGTTGGCCTTTTACGATTTTTTTACATATTTACATCGACTGTTTTCTATAAAACTTTATTTTCGATAAAATCTGAGTAATTGAGTTTTGTCCCACTCTCCATACAATTTTTTTTTTTTGATCCGGCGAAATATCGCGGAATAATTTTTTTTTTATTGTAACTTTGTTATTTGACATCGGATTTTTAAAATCGAAATGTTATTAGTTTAGTCTTTGGAAGCTCTATATTTTCTTCTAATGTCCTTTTGACCTATGAAGGCGTTTTCACATAGTTAAGTCACCTAACCAAGTTTTTCGTCCAAAATATCCTTTTTGTTTCACAAGAAAAAAATTGCCAAAAATAAAATATTTGTCGGATCTCTCTGATATTACGCTTAAAGTCTTTGCAATTAAACGGGTAAGTTTTTAAAGTAATAAAACTTTCCTGATTTTTACAACTTTTTATAAAAACTTAATTTGAAAATCAAAATTTTTTCAAAAATCGCAAAAAATCCACAAAATTTTGACTTTGACCGTTATCTCAAAAACCTAACTATACAAAAAATTAAAAAAAATAGTTCCAAGCTCAGCAGGTCAATTCCTATCCTCCCCCATTCCTGGTTTTCTTGTTTTTTTTTGGCTGTAAACTAGCGTTAGTGGTGGGCGTGGATTACAACATATTTGCTTTTAATTTTTCTGAAAGATGAGTCGTATAGTAGGACACCAATGTGCCAAATTTGGTTTCGGTAGGTCTATCCGTTTCCAAGAAATTGAGTTTTGTCCCACTCTCCATACAAATGAGACCAGTGTGCATTGTGATCACTTCCCAGTAGTATCTTTATACCACCTTAATGTAACTTTTTTTTTCGCTGGTATGTTAAACGTCGTCAAAAAACTTTAATCTTTTTGCAAAAGAAATATTTCGATCGCTTCACTAGAACTGTAGAACTGGAAATAAACACATTTAACATTCAGAGGAATATATGGCAGTTTCCCGCTTCCTGTGGTCTTTGTAAAATGAACCTAAAAGACCACAGGAAGCGAAAAACTTATATTCCTCGGAATGTTAAAAGTGTTTTAATTGCGGTTATACTGAATCGATCGAAATACTTCTTTTGCAAAAGATTAATTATTTTCGACGAGTTTTACAAACAGACCAAAAAAGTTAGATTAAGGTGGTATAAACTAAATACTGGGTGGAAGTGACCCCAATGGCGCACATAGGGTTAATTGGTACAATTGCAAAGTAGGAACCCTCCTGTGAAGCCAAAGAGATTGGTGTATCAAACTTAGGGATCGGACCATAAATACCGAGATTATGAAAAAATTTAATTTTAGCGACATCTAGTGGCGTCTAAAAAAAAAATAAAAAATTGTTCCAGAAATGTTTTCGAAAAAGAAGTTATGTATATGGGGGGCGCGTACGGCGAACTTTTTTTTGTTGCGATACGCTCTAATGTACATATGTATGTATGTAAGTACAAATGTTTTTTCGTCAATCTTTTTGCAATTTTTAATTTAATAATTTTTTAATTCAATCGTCAGTCAATTTTAATCACCGAAAATGATGGCATGACTACGCGCATGCACTCTTTAAGGAATTGCGTTCACTTTGCAACTGTGCCATTTCAATAGGTCGCCATAGTCGTCGTCGTCGTCGTTACCGTAGAGACGTAGTCGTCGCGCATCCTTAATGGGAGTGCGGTTGCGTTGACGTTTCAGCGCATAGTAATGGTCATACGTCAGCGCGCATATTGTCAGTGGTGTTGGCAAGGTGCTGCTACTGCTGTGCTCCGTGACTACGCAACACATGCAATGCGCCATAGACTTTTATTTTCCATATGCCTACAATGCTTTGCAGCTGCGCGCGCACTCTCATTAAAGGCTGTGCCGACGCGTCGCATTGTCTGTCCGCGCGCCGCCTGCCAGTAAGCCATGGTAGTCAGTATCCGTCACATTCTCGTGCGCGCTAGTCCGTTTTGACGTGGCGGCCATCAAAGCGGTCTGCGCACACATACCTACCTACAAACGACAAAGGGAACGTCTAACGCATTGTTTAGCGTATTTGCGCGCGTACCTCATAGTCACCACATTAGGCCTTCTTCCAGTTTTGTTTTATTAAATATGCGTCAAATTCGCGTTGTCAATAAATAATTTCTAATATTTGCTGGCTGAGAGTTATGTATGTATGTATGTATGTAGGTATTCTGCTTTCTCAGTCTACTATGTGCATACATAGGCGACTTTGGTGAAACGATTTCAAAAGCGGCGTACGCTAATTAGTAAAATATTTATTTAGCAATCGTTAGGTTGAGTTATCGCAAGATTTTCAAGCGCATCGCTTTGTAAACGACGGACGTGTGTGGTTTTTTTTTTTTTTTGTTTTTTTTTTTTGGTGGGACGATCCGTTTAATCGAATGAAAGTGTGTCATCAACGTTTTAGTTGTTGCATTTTGTCATGTAGAACAAATATTGATTATTAAAATATAAGATTTTTAATATACATAATTTATAGCAAAAATCCGATATTAAAGCGATGAAAATTTATTATAATTTGTTGTATAATCAATTTTTCATATTCAACTCAACCTTTTTGGGCGATCGGCATATTTACATATAAGGCTTTGTTCAGAAACTCAGTTTGAAGCGCAACCTGATTTTGTAGTACAAGCAGAGCGTTCATAAACGTAAATTTTGCATGAAGCGTCGCTCATCACAATCATCAAAATAATAATTACTGCCGCTGTTGCGCTTCATGCTGCGTTTCTGAACATAGCCTAACAAACACGCCCTTTAATACAAATTTTTATTTTTATAAACGCGCGTGCGATTTGACTTAATTTCATAGATACATATGTACATACATATGTATGTATAATAAGAGTACTTGCTATTTACATACAAAACTACGTATGTAATACTTGCACATAGAAAAGTGCTTTCATTGTAAAAATAAAAAAATATCAATTTCAATGCAAAAACATCATCCGTGATCTGCGATCGCGATCTGCTTGACAGCAAAGCTTCGTTGGCCGCTGTTGCCACTGCTACTGCCACTTACTAGGTATCTCCATCTATCTACATTCCGATGTCATGATGGGGCCAATAGATGCGGTTTTGAGTTGTTTTTGCAGAATGTGTCAATCATCGTGTTGTAGGTGTGTGTGTTCATGTGTTGCGACATACATACATATATGTATGTAAATATGTTTATTTGTTGTACTAACAAGTGTTGGGTGTTACTGTGTAACCTAAATCAAACGCACGCCGTCAATTTACTGTCAAAAATTTCTCATGCCCATACAACTTGTATGGGAGTAACCGAAATTGAACGGCGTGCGTAAAAAGCAAATTCGACGCCCAATTTTTGTTTTGCGTGACAGTTGAAATTAAGCATTGTGGGTGATTGTTTGCAAAAAAAATTGACACTTGCTTTTGATATCGTGTCTGTTAGGTACATATTCCACAAAATAACAAGATTTTCTCTGATTTTCTGTATTTTTCTATTTCTTTATCTGAACACGCACGCAAGTCAATTTCGGTTCAACGCATATGAAAAATTTGCGTGCGTGCGTTAAATTGACGACTTGCGTTTGATTTAGGTTACACAGTTAGGCGTAATGATTTAGAGCCCGTGCACAATTGACTTCTACCTCGCTTTGCTTCAGAGTTTTGCTTTGACAGTTTCGTTCAGCATGTGCTTTTCAAAGGGATATGTTCACAATTGAGGTGAAGCGAGGTAAGCAAGGTATAAAGTTAGCCATGTTTCAACTTTTTTACACTTTGACAAACATCTCCCCTTGTGTGTGTGTGTGTATGTTTGTACATCTACACGTATTTTAGCGATTTCGCGCAATTTCGTGAGAAGTGAACAGAGAAAAGTAAAAAATAACGTTCGAATAAGCAGAAAAAAGCAAATTCCCCAAATATTTTACCAAAAATCAGGTTTATAAATTAAAGCAAAGAAGTGAAGTGGAAATTGTCAAAGTGTTAATTGTAGCAAGCATCTGGAATTTCGCTTTGCTTTAAGGTTTTTTCTATCAAAGTTGGAGCAGACAAAGCCAATTGTGCACAGGCTCTTACAGTTTCGTGTAATCTGTGGGTGGTACCTATTTGAATAAAAATTATTTTGAGTAAATACTCTAAATGGAAATAAAAAATAAAAAAAAAATTTAAATAATTTTTAAATAAATAAAAGTAATATGATAAAATAATAATAAAATTTAAAAAATGATGAACGGCGAAATTGATCCTCGATTTCCAATATACATACATACATACATATGTATGTATGTAAATATGGAGCTGAGAACGAGCTTATACCATGTTCAGACATAAACTTTAAAACCCTAATTGAGTGCTATTTACCATAAAAACAGCTTAATATATAATTAATCTATTAAGAGTAAATTTACCTCTAAATTGAGTACAATTTTCAATGTAACTTGATAACCGGATGTGTTAAGTGAGAAAACCAAATGTCTTGAAAAGAAAATGGAAATACTCTGAAAAAAAAATGGTTGTCAATCTAAAGACTATCGCTGTTAAATCAACTACTTTCCGCAGTTAAAATGTGCCCAAAAACCCTCCGGTATTGTTTCAAAGGTGCGAGCGTTGTTGGTTTAAGTCAACCACAGTAACTGTTGGATCAAATACTTTTGCCTTTAAGTTAACAACGGAGACTGTTGGAAAAAATTTTCACCTAAAAATAAATTTCTTTTTTCATTTTACTCTTCATCTTCTCTCCACCTCGGTGCCAACTGCAAATATGTAGACTCCGCTTGTTCTCACTGGTTGCTATCTTTATTTCTTATTCTTCTTTATTTTATATTCTCCTCCGGATTCGAACCATGATATCAACCTGAAATTCTATCCAATCATCACATAGTGGAACATTCAACATTATATTGAATTTAAAACAGACATAGGCAGCCCATACCACAATTATGGGAAGTCGATTCACACGCAGTGTTGCCAGATTTTTTTTGTCCCAAATCGTCAATTTAAAAATAAAAATCGTCATCAATTTTTTGCCTTATCTGCGACAAATGCAATCATGTTGTTTTCATAAGGCACATTGTTTTCGATGAAATACTGTTTTATCGCATTATGTATGATAGCGTCGCAGGTTTCAACGCGGACCAAACCAAAAAAAAGTTTTTCACTGAAAAGTTTATACATACTCTCACTACAAGACTGAGTAATTTCGTATTACTTATGTATGTATATCAGTGGATTCATCAACGCACAATGAAAATTTAGTTGTTCGGAGTATGGCACATAGCGATTCTAGCTGGTAGTGCCCAAGAGCGTTCTGAATAATACTTGTTGCTTGTGTTCTTCCACACGATAAAGCTGCCGCCGTTTAGAATCGTCGAAACTGCTTTTTATACACTTTACAAGATCATCTACGGTGGAGAATGGTAGATTATGTTGAGCAATGAATGCACTTATTCTATTCGTGTGGCAGTGTGCTCAGAACCAAGGCAATGTGGCATTTTAATGTAGTAAAAGGATTGAAGAAAACCAATCAGATTGCCTTAATTTTTTGTTTTCTAATTATGGAAATTTGTATAAAGTAATTAATTTTTATTACGAATAAATCAATATTTCTCTGTACTTCCTAAAATCGTCATTTTGTGACATGAAATCGTCCCATCGTCATGGAGTCCAAAAATCGTCAAAATGACGATGCCATCGTCATTCTGGCAACGCTGTTCACACATATTCTTATAGCCCCGACACATAGCATACGTCAATCCGTCTACGTCGACGTATGTGACTGACAGCTCACGTACTTGACGGAGAGGTCGCCACATAGGAAACGTTGACGGATATACATAAATCAGCTGTTTGATTAACCTTTAACTACAGAGGTGGTGGCAAAAATTTAACTCTTTAGAATATTTTGTAATTTCTCTTTTAAGTTGCCCTCTTGAAATTCAGTTTTCAGTAACTTCACATCTCCTGATAATTATTGACCATTTTGGTTTTATGGAGGAATGTTTTACAAATGAGAAAAAACTCGAAAAGCAAATTGCAAAAAAAGTAAAATTCAAGAGTAGCTAAAGGTTAACAATCAAAAGCAATCAGCTGACATAGCGACGGATTGACGTATGCCAAAAGTTGAGTGTTGGGCAACTTTGGTACGCTGCGGCGACGGATCCGTCGTACTTGTACCGATGTGCATTTAAATGCCCACAGTTTACTGAGCTGTCAGTCACATACTTCGACGTAGACGGATTGACGTATGCTATGTGACGGGCCTATTACTCTCTTCATCAGTCGTTTGCCAACTGTCGAACGATAAACATTGCGCCTGACTATGTCGCTTCGTGGTTGAACGCAAGCATTGACTTTATACAGGTAATGTATGTATGTATGTCCACAAATAAAATGCCCGGCGAGAAATTTTATATGGTGGAAATGTCTTCGGCGATATGCAATGCCTTTTTTGCTATAAAGTATTTAAAAATAATACAAATGATTATGCACTACAAAGGCATTGCGAAGTATTTCACAAAGAGTTTTTGTACTCTTATTTGGATGACTTTTGTCTTCCAAACATTAGCCAACTACCCTTTAATTTTTTTCAGAAGAGCTAATTTTTTTTTTTTATTAAAAACTTCTTTTCATTTCTCGTCCCCATAATCCCTAAACTCTTCAACACTACAGCAACATCAACAAAAACAACAACAACGGCAAAAAAACAATAAAAAAAAAACAAAAAAACCAACAAAAGCGAAAAAACAAACAATGGGCGATATTAATAAAATCCAAGCAAATGCTTTTACTCATAATTTCAGAAATTTGACATTAATTTGTATGAACCAAATTTCAAAATTTGAGTAAAAGGTCTGAAATCTTAAGCAAAAGCAAATGCTTGGCTTTTATTAATATGACCCAATACAAAAAAACAAAAAAACAATAACAATAAAAAAACTAAACACAACAAAAAACGAAAAAAGGTTCTACATATACGTATGTATATTCCACTTGAAGCGGATCAATTTCCTACTGGGGTGCGCATGCTGAGAACTTGTTTTGTTCTCACCAACACAACCTCATTTCAGATTTCGCCGACCACTGATTTAAAACACCCTTTTATACTTCCTCTTTCCCGAAAAAGCATCTATAAATTATATGAATCATTGTAAAAACAAAATTTAAAAAAATTTGTTCTCATTGGCTTTGTTAACAACGGAAACGGTTGGATCAAATACTTTTGCCTTTAAATCAACAACGGGGACTTTTGGAGGAAATTTTCTGCTAAAAATGAACTTTTGTTTGAATTTTTCTCTTCATCTTCTCTCCATCATTTTTGTTTTTGTTGGTTTTCTCACAAAAAAATTTTAAAAGGAAGCAAGTTTTTGAAACAACAGCGCCCGTTTTTGAATCAATTGTTGGATCAAAAACTTTGCTGTGAAAACAAATACTTTTGCTGTTGCATCAAAGACGGAGATTCAACAGCCGAAAGTTGTTGATTTAACTACAGGTATTTTTTTCAGAGTACATAAGTGAAATGCGATTAAAATATCTACACCTCAGTCAACCAGAGGACTCCGTATTATAGCATATTTTCAATTGTTGTTTTTTTTTAACTTAAGTTTTCAGAGTAAAATAAATCTCACGAAATAAATTGCCGCCAGTTTCTTCGCTGGAGTTCTTTTTCGCTTCTACTTTGGATTGCATCGAAAGTGGTTGCCTGGCATATATGTATCTAATACTTGGTTCATTTAATTAAATTCAATTTAAAGCTAAATTGACTCAATTAATATCATGTCTGAATATAATAGTCTAAACAATTTTAGTTTTCTAACGTTCATAGTATATTGGAGGCACAATCCAAATGGGTTCGAGAATGAGAACCATATATGTTACCATAGTAACAAGAGAAAGAGTAACGTATATAGATACGAGAGTTGTTTGATAAGTCCATGACATTTTGACTAAGAAAAAAAATTAAAAAAATTTTTTTTTTGGCAAAAATGCATTTTATTTTTCAACATAATCTTCTTCTAGCTCGATGCACTTAGTCCAACGTATTTCCCATTTCAACCTAATTGCGCAAGCGGCTCAAACTTTTACAGTACTTAGTCTTATAAGAGATGGTAATTGACGTGGGCAGTTTTGAATTCAAAATTGCTGGTTGCCAAGTTCAAAATCTCACGGACTTATTTTAAGGCAAACACTATTTCGACGGCTGAGAATTAGATCGCTCTATTTCAAAAATTATTTCAAAAACGCCCTATTACAAAGCTTGTTTGAATAACGTCCTATTTCAGATTTTGTTTTAAAAACGCCCTATTTCAGAATTTGTTTCAATAACGTCCTATTTCAGACAATTATTCAAAAACGCCCTATTTTAGAGAAATACATATGGAATTTTCTCTGAAATAGGGCGTTTTTGAAGCAAAATCTGAAATAGCACGTTGTTCAAACAATTTTTGGAATAGGGCGTTTTTGAAACAATTTTTGAAATGGGGCGATCTTATTCTCAGCCGTCGATTTAATATTAAAAATTTCCTTGGTGAATGGTTTCGAATTCATAACGAATTTAAAATACATTAGACAATGAAGGTTCCGTTTTGTTGGAGAATAACATTTAGTTCTCGAATCGAATACCAAATAGTTGTTTTTTTGGAAATTTATAATATGTACGAATGCTCTAGCAGCTTTTTGAAATATTTCAAGGGCTACCTAATCTATTGTATTTAAATCACTCGCAGCTGTGGATATCGATCCTAAAGTCTACTCTTTGGAATTCATTGAATGCCTCTACTTTGTGACATTAGTTACAGACTGAATAGTGCTTGAATTACGTTTCGCTTTTTACTTATTACACACAAGATCTCTGTAAACAAACGTGTGCATTTACGTACACACATATTTATGTATCTCTCTCTCTCTAATTATACATATCTGAAATCTTTTTTTCTTCTTTTACTTGCAGCTCACAACCACCGGCCAATTTGACAGTATTATCCCGACAACAACTACAACAGCAACAACAAAACCAACAACAAAACCAACAACAACAACAGCAACAACAATTCTATCATACACAATCGGCTGCAGTGGCTGCAGCTAATTCCGCCTACTATGTGCCCACTTCGGGTAGTGGTGGTGGTATTGCTGGTGCTGGTGCTGGCGCCGTTGATACCAGCGAATTGATGGTACGCCTACGTGAATCGATCAAACAGAAAGAGGAATTCCTTAAATCACCAATACCACACACGCACGCTGCGCTGCAGCACACCACAGTTGCTCCAACAGTGGGCCACCATCATCACAACGCAATCCAACAGCATTTCTTCCCGCCACACACCCCACCATCGGGCAGCCCACAATTGTCTATGGTGTCGACGACATCGACATCAGCCGGTTCTTCAGTGCTTAGCAGCTTTGGCGGTGTTGGTGGTGGCGGCGGCGGATTGCCGACAGCAACGGCCCGTGGTCAGGTGCGCACACTCGTCAAGCAACCATTATCCGCAAGCTCCTCATCGGCATCGAGTACGCGTGAATTACTACCCGCAACGACGTCGGCGACTACCAACGCTGCCAGTGTGCTTGAAATGCAGCAATATTACGGCAGCATAAGAAACAACAGTGCCGCCAACTCGAGTGCGTTAAGTCGCGCAAGTGCTGCGATGACAAGTACGAGCGCTGGCACTGGCTGTGGCGGTGGTGGGGTAAGAACAAGTGGTAGCGGCGGAGAATTGGTGTTGTTGCGGCGTTCATCTGGCAATGGTGGTGCAAGTGCCACTTCCTTGGCGACAAACAACAACAATGGTTTGGCTGATAAATACGCAAAGGATTTGGATTATTTGGAAACATTACAAGAGACGGGCGTTACCAATAAAGTGTAAGTGGTGGATGTTTTTTTCTTATTTTTATTGGGAAATCGGGCTACTGTGTAGAGCACTACTGATTTGTTGTTTGATTATCAAAAAAAAAAAAAAAACATTGTTTGATCATATCGTCGTTTCCGGTTTCAACAAAGATCGACTCCACAATAAAACCGTTTGCTTGACAATTCATTCGAAATAATTATTTAATCTTTTTCTCTCTCCTCTCATCTTCTCAATCAACAATCACAGTTTCGAGCGCAAACTGGTCTCTCACCTCGCCAAAGGTTTCGATCCATTTCAACCGCTCTCCATCAATACGAATGCCTGCGTGGACTCGTCCGCAACAGCAACAGCAGCAACCACAACTACAACCGCAGCTGGCAATGCGATGTTGATAAAGAAACCCACAGTGCTGTACGATTCGCTGCATCATCATCCGTTGCATCAGTTACAGGCACAACAATTGCAACAAACAAAACAACAAGCACCAGTGCAATTGAGCAAAATGCAGAGCAGCAATGCGCTGGCACAGCAACAGCAACAACAACGCCAACAGCAGCAACAACAACAACAGCAACATCTGACTGGCAGCGTTGTGGATGGTGCACAATATAGCCGCATGGAGATACACAAGGCCAGTTTGGCTAAGGCGACCATCGATCATGCGCCGTCAAGCAGTGAGTTTTTGCTTTTCATTATTATTTTTTTTTATTATTATTTTTTTTTATTATTATTTTTTATTTTTTTTGATTATTATTATTTTTTTTGATTATTATTATTTTTTTTTTATTATTATTGTTATTGAGTTTTCTTCTGAGGTGTACATATGTTGGTTGTTGAGTATAGTGGAGTAAGGATAACACAAACAGCTGAGTGGTGCGGGATATTTCTGTATGAAGATTGAGTTTTTTGTAGAAAATCGTTGCATATTTCTCAGAATAGAATAGCATAGAAGAAGCTAAAGAATAAATTTTTAGAAAATGGCAGATCAATTTTTGTTCAGTAGAATCATTCAAAACGTTTTAAAAATGCCTCAAAAACAAGAGATAGCCGCTTTGCATTAATAATTGCGATTTTGATTTTTTTATCACGAGTCTACTGCCTGTCATTTAGCTAAGCAACCGTCACCGCAGTGTTTTCCTAGATTTCAAAACTTGTTCGTCAAGTTGTTGTAAGAGAGCTAATAACAAATAACAAATTCATATTTTATTTTTTGCTTTGCTTCGAACTTTCGCAGAATATACCAACACATTGGCGGAAGCGCTTGGACCAACAACAGCGCCAACATCGACCGCGGTGACTGAACCGAAACCTGCGCTCACTGATATCGCCGAAAGCAACGAGTCACCAGCGACAGACACTCAAGGTGAGTGATAAGCGCTTCCCCTCTTTTTTTGTTCCCCTCTTTTTATACCTTTCATGAGAATGAAATGGTATTATAACTTAGTGCCAAAAAATTTTTGTCGAAAGTACCAGAAGGAAGCGTGGGGGACCCACCAAAATATATATATATATATGATCAGAATCACGAGCTGAGTCGATTAAGCCATGTCCGTCTGTCCTTCTGTCCGTCTGTCCGTCCGTCCGTCTGTGTGAACGCAAACTAGTCCCTCAGTTTTTGAGATATCTGAATGAAATTCGGAATACAGGTATGTTGTTATATGCAGCTGATCATTTGTCGGAACCGGCCGAATCGGACCACTATAACATATAGAAAACAACCGATTATTCAGATATACATACATGACATTTTTGGATGTAATTTGCGCATAACTTCCCCATTTAAACAGCTAAGGACATGAAACTTTGAAGTAGACGTGCCAATTTTGGCCCAAACAAGGTTACCGAAAATTGTCAAGATCGGACCACTATAACATATAGTTCCACAACATCCGATTGTTCAGATATACACATTTTGGTGTATAACTGCTCCATTTTAACAGCTAACGGCGTGAAATTTTGAAGTATTTGTACCCATATGGGCCCAAACAGGGTTACCGGAAATTGTCAAGATCGGACCACTATAACCTATAGCTCCCCTACAACCGATTGTTAAGATATGGACATTTTGGTGTATAACTCCTCCATTTAAATAGCCAATACACCATTTTTTCTAATAAATCTTTCCATAAATAACCCACAGAATTAAAATTATAAATTAAGCTTAATCCGGCTATGTACATACATAGGTAACTTTTCATTTCCCCACTCATGAAAGGTATGAAGTCTTCGGTACGGCCGAAGACAGCCACGCTTTTACTTGTTTTCACTCACTCTTTCCCATTATATGGTTTTCTTTTCCTTTCCAATCACGAAAAATCTGGCTTTTCACATGTAAATTATTATTATAATATAATATTTTTATTTTATTTTATCATCTCCTTTATCGCACCATCATCGCAAACAGTGGCAACAACACCTGTTTCCGATGCTAGTGGCGGTGCTACTGTCGTTCGCCGCTATAAGCCGCCAATGTCCTCGTTCGATGATAACAAGCCGATGCGTCGCATTTCATATTTACGCGCCACAAACAACGAGGCCGACTATTCAACATCGGACACATCGATTACATCGCTGACGGCACTGAACAGCAGTGGTGGTGGTGGTGCTAGTAGTGTGGGTTCACCGCCTCTACCGCTGCCACCACAGCAGCGACTCATTGAGGTGACAACAAAACAGTCTTCGCCGGATAATGCGGTCATTTTGCATCGCAACTATAATGTCCAACACGACGACGCTGATGATCCCACGTATGACGTAGTGGCTGGTGATGTTGAACAACGTCGTCAGTCTATTTTAAAACAAAACGCTGAGCTGATGACCACAACGGCGCAGGAGCAATTACAACAAAAGCAACAACAACAACATATGAAAGATCGAATGAGTGTCACGGCTGAGGCGGCCATTGTGGCGGCTGTGACGGCGGCAGGTGTTGGTGGTGGTGCTGCAGCGGCTATAAGTGAAAGTAGACGTGGATCGGTGAATAGTGAAATACGAAATAGGTAAGTTTGTGTGTCACTAACTACATATGTATGTACATACATATGTGCATGAATATACCCTGCAGGCAAAACAACTAGTTGCATACTACAATTCTACCAGTTTGAAAATGTCGGCATCTAGTTGCCCAACTATCCATTTTACTTGAAAACAAGTGGTAGTTTTAACGTGGCGATAGCCTATGAGATGGCAATTGTCTTCCCTTGCATAAGCTTCATACTAGAAAAATACCACTCAGTTTCATACCAGTAGACAACACATCAGCTTCATACTAGAAAAATACCAGTTAAGGGTATACTAGAAGAATACCAGTCAAAATAATACTAGAAAAATGCCACTTCATCTAGGTGAAAAAATAGCATTTTAGTTCATTTAATAAAGCTCACTTTAATTAGCTCAGTACTTTTTAAAGTTACATTTAGTACATATTATATACAGTACATGCAAAGATGTATAGTAAGGTAGAATAATGGCTTCGTGTTACTGCGCCAGTTGGCTGATACATAGAATCTCCGATTTGGATGAAACCAAATCAATTAACTAAACTCTCTTAAACTCTTCTTGCCACCTGCTGCAAAGATATATGCATGTATGTAATTATTCTTGTGTACCCTTGGTCAAAAATAAATGAAAAGCCTTAAAAATATTTATTTTTTGAGAAATGGTTGTTTCTTTTTGGCAAATTGGTAATAACTAGGGCAACAGAAGATATGCAAATGCATATTTTTCTGTTGCAGTCCTATTTACATATGATAAATATATATCGGCGTTTTAGCTCAAGACGAAGAGAATAAGCCTAACTTGTTAGGGCATATTTTCGCATATTTAGGTCAAAAGGCTTAATTTTGCATATCTTGACTTATTTGCATATTTTTGTCATATTTTGCTGTAAATTCATATTTTAGCACAGTATTTCGTCGTATTTTTCCATCTCGCTCGTAAAATACCTTCAGTTGACGTGGAAAGAACTTTTTCTACGTTTAAAAACTTACCGCGACAATCGACATAGTTTTCTATTTGAAAATTTATCGCAAAATTTTGTAGTTTACAGCAATAGCAATTTGAATAAATAAGTATGTAATTTGATTATTTTTCAGGGAAATACATTAATTTTCCAAACCTCTTCTTTAGAATTTCTCCCAATTATTTTATGTTACAACAGGTATATCTTAAAAGTTTGAAATATCTAAGTGAAACGCCGAAACACGTCAACTTAATTTTTGCCTGTAGAATACAATGACGTATTCAGAATATCCGTAATAAATTTTGATTTCGAGAAAGAAGTTTAAGGTCTCTGATAGTGAATTCTTCGTCGTTTGTAAACTTTACCCAAATTCATTAAATTTTGTGATAATGTGTCGGCCGACAGATGGATTCAACTCAAATAAATCTCAAAATTTAATTTGAGTATCTTCAACTACATTTTTTTTAACAAATCATCGTACCATACGAAAACTAACATATTTAAAATTTCTGGCGAAAGCTATCAATAAAAAAATTCTGTACGAAAAGTAGAACATTTGACTTTTGGCCGACGAAAAGTAATAAAATCGAGATTTGGCTGACGAAAAGTAATAAAATAGACTTTTGGCTGACGAAAAGTATCAGCAATTATATACTGTTTTTACATTAAAATTGTTGTTGTTTAAACGAAATTGATAGTTTTCGTCAGCCAAAAGTGGATTTTATTACTTTTCGTCAGCCAAAACTCGATTTTATTACTTTTCGTCGGCCAAAACTTGAACTTTTTACTTTTCGTCAGCCACAAAAAATATGATGTTAGTTTTCGTATGGTACGACGAAATGTAAAAAAAAAAATAGGGATGGCTATCTAAAATCAAAATTGCGGAGGGTCAAACTTCATTTTAGAACTATGCTCCTTTGGACTTTTTTGTTCGGAATTGACCAGAGAATGCAGCTGTGGCCGAAACAAAGTAGGTTTTTTCCATCAATACAAATTGACCCGCCCTAATATATATAGATTTTCGTATGTAAATATACTTGTTTTCTTTTGGTAACGAAGATGTGTTTCGCAAATGTGAATTTTTTTATTTCGTCTTTTGTACCTATATATAAAGGTACCTTTAATAAAAATAATTTTTTGTTACAAAAAGTATTATAATTTAATAAAATGTGAATTTTTTATTTCGCTTTTGTACCTATAAAAACAAATATGTACCTTTAATAAAAATATTTTTTTTACAAAAAGTGTTCTAATTTTATTTAAAACAAATTTTTGATATTTGTCCGGGCCAGGGTTTGAACCTGGAACCTCTTACATGAAGGAAGAGCACACAACCTACCATGCCGTATATCTTTTTATTAAGTATGTATATAAAAAAAAATTTTTAAGGGCATATTTTCAGTGCTTAAACCATATTTTTAAGGACATATTTTTAGCACTAAAAACGAATTTTTTAGGGCATATTTTCTGTTGCCCTAGTAATAACTATTCTGACCCTTTTGTTAAATGATAGCGTAAATTTACTTCAAAGTCGCCAATAAAGCTTAGTTTGTGATAGAATTGCACAAACTGCTATATTCAGTTAATGAATAAATTGGTATATTACTAGTAGAATACCAACTAGTATGATTTTGTCTTTAAAAGCGGTTGATCAACTAGTAGATAGCTAACTAGTATAATTTTTTCCGTTTCATACCAGTTGATCAACTAGTAGAAACCCAACTAGTTGAATTTTTTCCTTTACATACCAGTTGATAAACTAGTTTATTTTCATACTAGTTTAATTTTGCCTCCAGGGTAGTTATCTATGTATGTTAATGTACATTTATATATATATAATATACATATACTTACTGTGTGTGTTTATGCGTGCGTTGTAATTTGCATTTTTGATTGATTTACTAATTACTTCACGCATAAAAAAATAAAATAAAAAGCGTACGCAATCTTAACATATACATATATATTGTATGTAATTATGTACCTACATATATGTATGTACATACATATGTACGTTGTAAGTTTTTATTGCATTTTAAAACAATAATTTTATGTATATTTCTGTATTTTTTTGTTTGTTTTTGTTTTTGTTTTTGTTTTACTCAGCGTTCACATTGACGATGTAATCGCCGACATTAATGGCAAATTGGAGACAAAGGATGTGGCTACCGAAATGGAAGTGTTCGAAACCGAAATGGAAATTAAGTCGTCGTGCATTAATGGCAAGGTGTGTATGGAATTTTTAATTTAGTTTTATTTTTATTTATGTAAATTTTTTTGCTTAGTTTTTTGTTGCGAATTCCTTAATGTTTGCCAAATATGGGCAAAGGAATTATATCATAGACTAGTAAATACACATCCCACATCCCACGCAGCGACGATAAATGTATTTGTGTTATAATGGGCCATATTAATAAAAGCCAAGCATTTGCTTTTGCTTGGGATTTCAGACCTTTTACTCAAATTTTGAAATTTGGTTCATACAAATTAATGTCAAATTTCCGAAATCTTGAGTAAAAGCATTTGCTTGGTTTTTATTAATATGGCCCAATGAGTCTTTCGCTCTACCATTTCCTTTCCCTTTTTAATTTCCTTATCTTTTTACCTTTGCCTATACATTTACCTTTACCTTTACCCTTACCTTTACCTTTACTTTAACCTAAACCTTTACCTTTACTTTTACCCTTACCTTTACCTTAACCTTAATCTTTACCCTTACCTTTACCTTTACCTTTACCTTTACCTTTACCTTTACCTTTACCCTTACCTTTACCTTAACCTTAATCTTTACCCTTACCCTTACCTTTACCTTTACCTTTACCTTTACCTTTACCTTTACCTTTACCTTTACCTTTACCTTTACCCTTACCTTTACCTTTACTTTAACCTAAACCTTTACCTTTACTTTTACCCTTACCTTTACCTTTACCTTTACCTTTACCTTTACCTTTACCTTTACCTTTACCTTTACCTTTACCTTTACCTTTACCCTTACCTTTACCTTTACTTTAACCTAAACCTTTACCTTTACTTTTACCCTTACATTTACCTTTACCTTTACCCTTACCTTTACCTTTACTTTAACCTAAACCTTTACCTTTACTTTTACCTTTACCTTTACCTTTACCTTTACCTTTACCTTTACCTTTACCTTTACCTTTACCTTTACCTTTACCTTTACCTTTACCTTTACCTTTACCTTTACCTTTACCTTTACCCTTACCTTTACCTTAACCTTAACCTTTACCTTTACTTTTACCCTTACATTTACCTTTACCTTTACCCTTACCTTTACCTTTACTTTAACCTAAACCTTTACCTTTACTTTTACCTTTACCTTTACCTTTACCTTTACCTTTACCTTTACCTTTACCTTTACCTTTACCCTTACCTTTACCTTAACCTTAACCTTTACCTTTACTCTTACCTTTACTTTTACCCTTACCTTTACCTTTACCTTTTCTTCTACCTCTCCTTTTCTTTATCCCTCTCCTACTATCACTCGCTTTTTGCTTCCTTTTCATCTCCCTCTCCTCTCCGTTTTAATTTTCTTTACTTACCTTCCCCCTTTCCCTAGGTTGCTGGGGTTGTGCATCACGTCAATAATAGATCTATATAAAAGCCCTGCTCAACACCTTTCATTTGATACCAATATTGCTCAAAAACTTGCTGGGTCTCTCTGGGTCCACATTTGGGTCTCTTTTCCGGAAAGCGTCCACTTTCCAAAATTATATTTGCCCTACATTATGTATTAGTATCATATGAATCCACTTTGAAAATTTGATAAAGATCGGTTTATTACTTTATGAGTCCATAAAGTGAATACATACATATACACAAACTTTATTGTTTATATAAAAAATGGAGGTGCTCTTGCCCTTGCTTTACTAATGACACACACTTTTATCGCTTAGGTACATAAGGAGTTCGATCCACCAATTTTCATTACTCTACTACAAATATTTCAAGAGATATACGCTGTGAAAGTTTCAATTTGTACGGAGGTGCCCATTGCTGCCTTCAAATAAGATTAAAAATACTTATATGCCATAACCGTCACGGGATGAAAATAATTAGGTGTGCAAGGTTTCGTGTGGATCCGTTCAACGGTTATCCCGTGATGAGATTTCACATTTATAATGAAGAGGAAGAAGAAGATTTAAAATTTTGGTTTTGTTTGTGAGCATTTTAAAGTTTTGACGGCGTTAATTATTTATTTTGTCCCAACTCAATTTGGAAATTTAATTTAATAAATTTCGCTACTGGTTATATTGTGTTTAGTATTAGTAAATTTTGCTGCTTTTAAGCTCTTCTGTAATCATTTTTTTTTACTTCATATCGTTTATTTTGCTTTTATCTTAACTCACCACAGCGTCTTTCGGACTATCGTTCGTGGCGGCAAGTGAAAATCGAAATCAAAGGCGATTTCCTACGAATCTATCCTGGCCGAAGTAGTAAAGAGAGTCATGTAAGCTTACATTCATACTGCCTTGCTTCGAATATCATAACTTCATTTTTGTTTTTCATTTGCAACAGATAATTGAACTCGATATCAGAAGTTTTAAAATTTTCGATGAATCGATCGATAAAAAGAAATGTTACATGTTTCGCATGCAATCGAAGCCCACACAAATTGCCACGCTGGGCAATGAGCTAAATTTGGATGATGTATCGGATAAGTTGACTTCTTCGGGCAGCAGTGCGTCGACATCGGCGTCACACAATGACATACCGCATCATCACCAACCAAATCCCCAACCAACTGAAATATTATTCAAAACGAAGAGCATGACCGAAATGAAACGCATTTTCGGTTTATTGCAATGGAAAAATAGTTTAATTTATGATGATAGTGTAAGTAATGCAAATATTTACAATGTAAAATGCTTTGATTGTTTAGTTTTTGGCGTGTGGTGAGTTTCATTTTGCACCTTCTATTCAATTCACGCAGGATCTTCAAGGCAGGCAATTAGCTGAGCCGCAAAAAACTGCGGCCATCTCTAGCATGCCAACAGCAACATACTGTGATGACAATGTACAACACCAGCACCAACAATTACAACCGGAACATTCACCATTGAGCACAACGTCGCGTGGCGGTAGTGGAGGCGTTGGAGATGCAGATCTCGTATCCGACTCCATATCGCCCGTGATGAAAACGCGCAAATCATCTTCACATAAAAATATACCTGACAAAGATTTAGGTTCGCCAAAAGCCAAAAATTGGAAAGATTTGCTATTTCGACGCGGTGGCGGCAGTAGCAGCAGCAGCAGCCACAACGCAGATATATCGCCATCTAGTTTGGCGTCGGGCGGCAAGGCGACCGGTTCGATTGGTGTGCCACTGAAATCGTGTCCGATGGTGAGTTTTGATTCGTTGTGGTGAATTATGCGCCAAACACTATATTAATCACTTGATTTGCAGTCCAAAAATAACGAATATGTGCCGCTGCTTGTCGACGTTTGCACAAATATCGTGGAGACCAAAGGGCTGGGTGTTGTAGGCATTTATCGCATACCCGGCAATAAGGCTGCCATTTCGGAGCTATCCGAGCAGGTGAACAAAACCGACTTCTCGTGGGATCGTTGCAGCACCGACGTCAGGTGGGAAGATGTGAATGTGGTGTCGAGTTTGCTAAAGCAATTCATACGCAATCTGCCGGATGCATTGATGCCATGCTCCTTCTATATAAATTTCATCGAAGCCGATAAGAAGACCGGTTTGGAGCGTTTGAAGGAGCTGCGCGAATTAATGAACACGCTACCCCCATATTCATATGAAACGCTGAAGCATTTGATACGCCACTTGAGTCGTGTGAGCAAGAATTGTGATGTGAATTTGATGGAACCAAAAAATTTGGCCATCATATTTGGGCCGTCGATAATACGCACACCCAACGATACGCTCGAGATAGCGGTGAAGGATATGAAGCATCAGTGTCGCATTGTAGAATTGCTCGTGACGCAGGTAAGAGAATTTAAAGCGTGTGGTGAATATTTTCTTTTGTCTCAGTTTGACATCGCATTATATTCGATTTTTTTTTCTTCATTGCAGTACGATTACTTCTTTGAGAACGGTCCCTTACCCGAGTTGGCAGACATCACTGGCAATACGCCCATCGCAACGACCGGCTCCAGTTCGGCTTCCGCTGCGCTGCAAACACAAGAGGATCAGACGAATATGCTGTTGCACAATGTTTCGAAAATCGAACGTTTGGCCGAACGTGAGGCGTCCACCACAACACGAACATCCCGCTTCATACCACAACTGCGTCGACGAACGCATAGCAAGCGCGGTGCCGTCAGCTCGGATACGTATTCGGGTGAAAGTGTATTGGTAAGCGAAAAGCCTGATCTGAATCAGACTACAGACACGATTCTGAATATAGATAGCAAAAATACAAAAAACAAAAGCAAACATAAACGCAAATCATTACAATCATCCATCAATTTGAATCAGACCATAACCAAAATCATTTCTGCACCTCATCACATGCACAACGCACTACTCAAGTATCATAGCACTTGCACTAGTAGCACTAGTAATAGCACCACAAATCCCATGAGAAACACTACCATCACACAATCCACACCGAATATTTGTGTGGCGGCAGCAGCCTCACCCACCTCATCCTCCACCACCACCACCCACTACACACCACAAGGCGCATCGGCGAGTCGAACGCAACAGCAGCAGCAGCTGCAGCTGCAACAACCACAGCAATTGCTTAAGCAACAGCTGCAGCTGCAGCAGCGGCGTCGCAAAGCCATGCCCACAAATTATGATATTGGGCTAACGTTGCGTGTACAATTTCAGTCATTGGATTCAACCAAATCTGTCACAACGGCGATGACAACAAGCAGCAGCTCCGCCAACGCCAACATGGCGTCGTCGAGCAGTGGCAGCGGCGGCGGCAGCGTCGGCAGCAGCACCATCATAACCACCACGCAAACGAAGGCGAAGAAGGAACGTGGCGGTTTCCTGATCAATCATGGCGCTGGCGGCTTTGTGCGCCTGCATCACCGCAAGGCGAGCTTAGATGAGAAGGATTCGGGCAGTTGCAGCGGCTCGGGCAGTGGCAGTGGCGGCAGCATGAGTAAAGAGCAGCAACGCAGCAGCGTCGATATATCGGTGCTGCTGACCGACGATGAGTCAAGCAACAGTCGAAGCGATACGGGTAAGTGAAAGATTTTTAAAATGATTCATATGGCGAAAAATTTTTAATTGGCACTTATGTCATAACTGCCTCGGCTCCGCACACTTCCCGTCCCTAGAAGGCATTGCGGATCAGTTAGTACACAAAATACTAAAACTTGCGAGGCCTTGCATTCCAAGTTTAATATAACGCCTCCAATACGCTGCACACTGGTCTCATTTGTATGGAGAGTGGGACAAAACTCAATTTCTTGGAAACGGATGGACCTACCGAAACCAAATTTGGCACATTGGTGTCCCACTATACGACTCATCTTTCAGAAAAATTAAAAGCATATATGTTGTAATCCACGCCCACCACTAACGCTAGTTTACAGCCAAAAAAAACAAGAGAACCAGGAATGGGGGAGGATAGGAATTGACTTGCTGAGCTTGGAACTATTTTTTTAAATTTTTTGTATAGTTAGGTTTTTGAGATAACGGTAATTTTGTGTTTTATTGTTATCACTTTATTCAAAAATTATTTTCTCCGGAGTTACAAATGCGATAAACGCAAGCATTATCTCGTTCGAAAGGCAATTAAAATACGCTTCAAACGACATACAACTTGTAGTGGTCTAATAAAAACTCGCTGAGCGAAAGCTGGTCAAAGTCAAAATTTTGTGGATTTTTTGCGATTTTTGAAAAAAATTTTATTTTCAAATTAAGTTTTTATAAAAAGTTGTAAAAACAGGAAAGTTTTATTACTTTAAAAATTTGCCCGTTTAATTGCAAAGACTTTAAGCGTAATATCAGAGAGATCCGATAAATATTTTATTTTTGGTTTCTTGTGAAACAAAAAAGATAATTTGGACGAAAAACTTGGTTAGGTGACTTAACTATGTGAAAACGACTTCATAGGTCAAAAGGACATTAGAAGAAAATAAAGAGCTTCCAAAGACTAAACTAATGACATTTCGATTTTAAAAATCCGATGTCAAATAACAAAGTTACAATAAAAAAAAATTATTACGCGATATTTCGCGGGATCAAAAAAAAAATGTATGGAGAGTGGGACAAAACTCAATTACTCAGATTTTATCGAAAATAAAGTTTTATCGAAAACAGTCGATGTAAATATGTACAAAAATCGTAAAAGGGCAACAATATTTTGTATAGACTAGTTACATTTAATATGACATTTTAAGAAAAAGGGCAAAAAAGGGAAAAATGTATATACAGGCTTCTTAAGAGAAGACTAGAAAGAACTCAAATCTGCTTATAAGACCTGGTCCAGAGTGGTCCTTAATTGTTAAAAGTTTAAATGAAAATGCTAATGCATTGAAAATTACGCTCATAGAAAAGCCAAGATTTCTTCATCTTGTATTTTGCTAAAAATAAATTGTTTTCACTGTTTTCTTTCGCTAAATCATGAAACATACGTTTTTCTTGCGTTTCCATAGTTATCCGCTTTTTTTTTTAGCACTCAAACTTGAAATATCGCAAAAATCATAATACACTTATTTACACAAACTTTTTCCAGAAAAAATTTTTTTGAAATGTGTTGACTTTATATGAGCCAAAGTAACATTTAATGGTGGCTATTGCGTATAGAAGGAGGTTTTCCATAAAATTCAATATATTTCCCACGGAAATGCATGACAGAAGTTTCTTTTTCAATCACCAACGTTTTTGACTTTTGTGTATGGGGCTGACCAGTGTGCGCTGTTGGCAACACTAACCACCATACGTGGCCTATATCACTGTATCCTGGGCAACCTGACCTAACCTAACCTAAGTCATGAGGAAACTTTTTTGTTCCCATAATCCAACTTTGAACCATTTCACACCTCCCAAAAAAGTAGCTCATCCACTGTGACCTTATCAAATAACTTATTTATTCAATTTGTCCACAGGTTCCATGTCCCTAACCACTATCACCGATACGCTGGATACGAAATTGCGCAATCTACGCAGCGGTTCCGAATCGAACGATGAAAATGGTGGCTCACCGGAATTTCGCAAAAATCGACGACACACGCTCGGCCAACCGTTGCATTTGCATTCAGAAAACATTCCCTATGCAGACGAATCGCCGGAGCGTAATTTCCATTCCTGCCCTTTGGATGCGCCGAATGTGTTGATGCTCAGTCGTTCGTGTACCGCCACCAATACCATCGCCGCCGCAGCAAAGGCGAATGAGAGCAGCAAGGAAAAACGCATGGCATCGGTGTTGGCTGCGTACAAAAGCAACAAGCTGCAGCATTCGGCCACCGCGCCCATCAATGCCGGCTCCGGTTCGACCAGTTCCAACGCGACAAACATTTTGCCTGGAGGCAGCGGCAGTGGCAGTGGCAGTGGCAGCTCACCAGCGACGGCGGCTTCAACGCCCACAACGATTTTAACGGTCAAATCGAGCAATAATACGCCGCTTGGCCAGGTTGGCATTGGCGGCATAGGCAGTGGCGGTGACGGTGGGGGCAACGTGAGTACCGGAAGTGGTAGCAACTTGACACGTAATTCGTATGTGAGCGCACGCTCCACACGCTTCTGCAAGCCGACCTACGACCAGCAATGTTGCTCCGACGACTCTGAGGGTTCCACTACGAGCGATCCCAAGGACTCGCTAATCATTGCATCGCCGCCGTTTTTTCTAGATCGTTACAATAAGAAGCGACGTGATCTTCGGCTCTTTCGTTCCGCATCATTTAATTGCCGCAATTATTCGTCGTCGTCACCATCGGCGGCGGCGGCGGCGGCTGCTGCCGGAGTGGGTGTTGCAGGAGCGGCTGGCAGGCATGGCGGTGGTGGTGCGCATCATATGACGACCGGCGGTTCAGCATCACCATTGACTAAAGATGAAAAGACTGATATGAATTTAACGAAGAAGCGACAAATACAAAACAAACAAAATCGTTCAATTAAACGGCGCCACACGGTTGGCGGCCCACATGACTACAACAATGGACCGACGAATGGCTGCCCGATGGCGACGCACTGCACAAACAGCGGCGCCAATTGCAACCAACATCATCAGCACAAGTGCAAAGTGGTGAACGCCGGTGTTGGCGGTGCTGCAACTACAACAACAACAACCACAACAGTGCTGCGACGCATTCCCATACCAAGTGCTAGTGGCAATATCATCAGCGACAGCAGCAACAACAACAACAATAATAACAACAACAATATCAATCTCAATACGAATCTTACGTCGGACGGCAGCAATGGAAATGGTGGTGGTGGTGGTGGTAGTGGTGGGGGTGGCGTCAGTGGCAATCATGGTGGCAGCGGCGGCAGTGGCAGTGGTAGTGGTGGAAATGGCAGTGCGACGTCAGTCTCAATGACCAGCGGCGCTGGCGGTGAGCATGTGCTCGAAGTGGGCATACGGATAAAGAATATCAATAGAAGTCGATATTAGTGCGCAGAGTGAGTATGAGAGATGTGTGCGTTTAACCACAAGCTAGAGAGCTTTCGTGTAGACTTTTAAGGAAAATAAAAGTGAAGAAAGAAAAGAAAAGAAAGGAAAAGAAAAAATAGAAATAAAAAAAAGAAAGGATATGCTATAAGAAATAACACCAACTAGCTCTTAAGTGTAAAAAAAAAAAAAAAAAAATTGAAAAAATCAAAAATGTTCATTTAAATGTGTGTGTAAAGAATATAAGTATATTTAGTATTATCAAAGAAATTAATATGTATGTTAATTAGCAAAAAAAAGTTTGAAAAAGGCTAAAAAAACAAAAATCTAAGCACTCAAAGAATGAAAATTTGGGGATATTCATGCTGTGAATTATATGGAAAAAGAAGAAATTAAAAATTATCCTCAAAAAAATTCCCGCTTAAAAAGTTGGCATGAAGACGTTAAATTGTTTTTTTTTTTTCTTTTTTTTTTGGTTTCTTCTTTTGCTTATAGCAGTATTTGCTTTATATTAATTTTGCTAACGTTGTTGTTTGTTTCGCATGTTTCCATCATCCCTTCGATATCTCTCTCTTTAGCTGGGCTGCGCTAAACTCTTTGGCACACATCTACTACGTGCCCGGGCGCGCTTGAGACATTGAACTGTTGAAAGCGTTTGCATTATGTTTGCTCATCGTCAGTACGAACAGTTGCTTTAATGGCTACAGTTGCTTTAATGGCTGCAGCTGCTGCTTTCTACTCTCGATGCAAGTTTTTTTTTGCCGCTGTTGTGCCTGCCAGGCTACTGAAGGGTGTACTGCTGGATACGTCCAGTGAAAAGTGGGTTATGCGCAGAGTGAGCTCTTCAGTACTTCTAATAGTTTCGCGTATACACTCCGCACCATCATGTATAATTGTGTGCTCGTCGTTCGTGTATACCAAGTCATCTTCCACCTACAAACATACATATATGTAGGTGAAATATTTTAATGGCCTGCCATTAAATCAAAGCATGATCACGCGTTATTTGTATTCTATTTTCACTTTCATTCGCACACTTTCGCATCGTTGCTTGCCGCATCTAGTTAGAGAACCGGTTTATTGTGGATAGATAACTTTTTGTTGGTGTTGTTGGCGACAATTGTATTCGGCTTCGACACGTAGCCGGTGGTGCTCCAATAATTCGCATTTCTTGAGGTTCAGTTCACTTTCAAGTATAGCATACATACATATTTACAATTATAGGGTAACAAATTTCATTGACAAATTCTTTATTGAGTTGCTTGTAATTGGCCTTAAATAAGAAGAAATTGTTGTAGCCACGGTGCTTTGTGTGATTTTACCGCCAAGCGCAAATAACCAACTCAAATCTTTATTTGAAAGTTTAGAAGGACGCCCCCACTTCCATTGCAGCTCAAAGTAAAACTTTCCTGCATACTGCAAAATAATTCCAATTGTTTCATTCACCACAAAAATTCGAACTTTTTTTCTTTTATTATTATTATTATTTTAAACTACAATATAATAAAAAAAAAATTCTTGCATGTTAACCAAAAAAAAAAAAAAAAAACGAATCCCGCTATGTATTTTATAATTATAGTATAATTTGGAACTATATTCATACATACTGACATATGTATGTATGTATTATAATGCATTAGAGTATGTAAATTCAAATTATATAAAGTTTAGCGCACAGATTTATTTATTTTTATTTTATTTTTTTTTTTAAAACTAATTTAAACCATACATGTATGTATGTATATGTATATACATAGCATAAGTATATGCATTTGCAAGACCTAGCAACAAGAGAACAGAATTTCTGCATGCTTACAGAGAGAATATATTATGATTTTAAATCCTTCGACTTGTTATTCGTATACACATATTTATCTAATATAAATATATGTATTTTATTTTTGAAATTTATTGCCTACGTTGATTGTAAATAATTATGAAGAGCTACGATATAAAGAGAAAATAAATAAATTAATTTATTTGAAAAATTGTATATACAAAAGAAATATGTTTTTTATTTTATTTATACTACACTCATTTTTCTTTTTTTTTTTATTTTCATCCTCATTCGCAGTTTGTATAGCGGTATTCCACGCCTGTTTTTTTTTTAATATAGGCGAATAGAATTTACCTTAATTTACACAACATTCTTCAACAGCCGACATGAATATCCCGCATGTTGAAATGAAAAATTGAATTGTAAACAAATAACATACATACATACGTAATGTACGCTTGTTTATGTAATGTGAATGCACTTAAAATTTATGTATGTAAAACAAACACTTTCCACAATACCTGCTGCACACAAATATCAAGAAAATTAGTAGTACATTAACAAGCACAACGTGCATACGCATAAACTCACCTCATTGATCGTAGAGAAAGATATAGAAAGCAGAAACAAGTTACACGAACTGAGAAGACATGAAAGTTAAGTTAAATAAATGAAGAACATACACGGGTAGAGTTATTGGTGTGGCGAAACAGAAATATGTACGGGCGTTTTAATAAGAAATCTAATATGGTCCAGAAGTCTTTTATCAAATCATATTCAATTCATATAAATGCAATTTTCAGTGGCTAGCAAGAAATTTTATTTTTTTTTTTATCAATCACTTACCCAAATCGATATTCAATTCAATTATACATAACATTTCAATTAACATTGGTAATTCCGCATATGGGCATTTCAAGATGTCACCATTTCGTTAGAGTTAACAAAATATATGTATAAATATATATACTTTTGTTTTTGTTTTATTTTTTTTTTAAATAATAGCAAATTGCGTCTATAAACTTGTTAAAAAAAAGTACACCGCAAACACATTGTTTTACAACCAAAATGTGTCGGCGCTTGTCTTCAAAATGAATATTTAAATTTTCATTTTCAAACACGTTCAAAGCAATATCTCTTGGAAACAATTGCATTATCTATCGATCCTGTTTTTTTTTTTTTATTTACTATCATATTTCTTTTTTTTTTTTTTTAAGTACATATGTAACTAGTATAATTTTATAATATTGTTGATAATAAATATGCTTTAACAAAACAAATAAAAAAAATGAGCTTTGCGAAATTCTTACAAAAAAAAAAACGATTTTTATGGTGCAAAATTTCGAATTATTAAAAAAAAATAGAACTTATATCGGTAGCTTAGAATGCAAACTGTGTAAGTCCAATTTTAAGAAAAAGGTGCATTTTTATATTGAAAGCTAGAAAAACCATATACGCACCACGTTAAACAAGTCTGTGATACTTGTCATATTTCTACTCGTTGTTATTCAGTGATACGCAAATTGTGTAAGACCAAAAAGCGCAGAAAATTGTGTAACTCCAAAATATTTACATGAACAGAAAACAGAGCGGACAGTAAACAAAAAAGAAGACACTGAAGATATTGCAGCTACTTATTTGCTTTGTTTATGATTGTTTAATTAGTGTGACTAGCGTACCTCAAAAAAGAAGTATGTGATTTTTTTGTCTATATGTACATACATGTATTTATATTTGTAATTTTATTTCCAAAATGTAACTTTGTTTTTTTTCGCCCAAAAGTAAGTCGCGTTGTGATATAATTTTTGTGATTTTTATTGTTTTTATCGTTTATTTGCAACCTACATATGTATGTAACTAATTTTTTTGTGTTATAAAATTTTTCTTTTTATGTTGTATGCAAATAAAGAAACGCCCCTGAAGATGGTAAGGAGTTTACCGAAACGTCGGGCATAAAGTGGATGCGAAAAGTGTTTTTTTCCTTCGCACTGGCACACATTAGACCAAAATAGCCTATATAAAGATTGCATAAAATTGTTAAATTTGGTCAGCTTATTCTATAAGAAAATTTTTTTTTTCATTTCGAAATTTCTAAATTTTTTGTTTTTTGTCTCCCCTACAAAGTTTGAGAAAAGCACTTACACAATTCGCACTCTATGCTAGCGATATGCATATATGCAATTGTTTGGCAAAATTTTGTTGGCATTAAAAAAATAAATAAAACCAAAAGCAAAAACAAAAATAACGGTTTGCTTGTTTTAATCCATGTATGTATGTATGCATTTACATGCAATTGTAAGTAATTTTACTTTGTTTTGATAATTTTAAAGTTTATTATGTGCAAATAAATTAACTTGACTTTTTTTAGGCTTTACTCATTATAGAAATATTTTAAATTACATATACACATATGGACATTGAAATAGGTGTAACAGTTTTCACATTTTTTTCTTTCACAGTCTTACAGCATTCGCAACTAAAACGAAGTTTGGCTTAATTATATGAATAATGTACTCTACTAAAACGAACTATTTTAAAATTATTTCATTTCATTTATTTAAACGAAAGTTACACATATGGACACTGAAATGGGTGTAAAAGTTTTTCCTTCACAGCCTTACAGCATTCGCAATTAAAACGAAGTTTTGCTTAGTTATATGAATAATGTACTTTGCTAAAACGAATTATGTTAAAATTATTTAATTTTATTTATTTAAAGGAAAGTTATATCAGATAAACAAACATCTCCTGGACACTGAAATAGGTGTGCAGCACATTTTTTTTTAAATCTCAAAAATAATTCAGTTAAAACTTCTCTATTCAATTGATTTTTATTAGATAGTATATCTGTCATTGTTTTGTATAACTTTGGCTAATCTATTGGTTATGGATGTAGCTAATTTGTGGCAGTTTTCTAATGGAGTAGTAGTAGGAGTAGTTCCCGCGCTTTCTGCCAAATTGGAGCTTTCTTTGGAAATGAAAAGGCTGTCAATCATCTCTGAATATCACTACGCAAGTTCTAAATTGGTTTTGGATCAGGCAATTCGCTTAGCCATTCCATACAGGTGACATTTGCATCTTGGAAAAATTCAAACCCCAATCACCCAAATGTGCTTTGGGTCGTTTTCTTGTTGAAAAATCCTTTTATGTGACATGTTTCCTTGGCAATATGACAGCTTAAGATTCCGCTAAATATCCCTGTACCTTATAATGGTCAATGTGTCCTTTAGCGAAAATAACAGACCAACACTTTTCCAAGTGGCACATTATGTTTCCACCCACTTGCCTAATCGTCTTTTAGGTGTAGAATGGTGCAAATCCATTGCCGTTTGGGCGACGTAATGAACTTCTGGAATCATGTCCACAAATATTAAAACAAAGAATTCGCTCTGTGATGCATTAAATGTACTATATAGTTTGGGGTGGAAACATGATGTTTTAAGGATGTGCCACTTGGAAAAGTGTTGGTCTGTTATTTTCGCTAAAGGACACATTGACCGTTATAAGGTACAGGGATATTTAGCGGAATCTTAAGCTGTCATATTGCCAAGGAAACATGTCACATAAAAGGACTTTTCAACAAGAAAACGACCCAAAGCACGTTTGGGTGATTGGGGTTTGAATTTTTCCAAGATGCAAATGTCACCTGTTTGGAATGGCTAAGCGAATTGCCTGATCCAAACCCAATTAAGAACTTGCGTAGTGATATTCAGAGATGATTGACAGCCTTTTCATTTCCAAAGAAAGCTCCAATTTGGCAGAAAGCGCGGGAACTACTCCTACTACTACTCCATTAGAAAACTGCCACAAATTAGCTACATCCATAACCAATAGATTAGCCAAAGTTATACAAAACAATGACAGATATACTATCTAATAAAAATCAATTGAATAGAGAAGTTTTAACTGAATTATTTTTGAGATTTAAAAAAAAATGTGCTGCACACCTATTTCAGTGTCCAGGAGATGTTTGTTTATCTGATATAACTTTCCTTTAAATAAATAAAATTAAATAATTTTAACATAATTCGTTTTAGCAAAGTACATTATTCATATAACTAAGCAAAACTTCGTTTTAATTGCGAATGCTGTAAGGCTGTGAAGGAAAAACTTTTACACCCATTTCAGTGTCCATATGTGTATATCAGATAAACAAAAAATCCCCTGGACACAGAAATAGGTGTGCAGCATATTTTTTTTTTTCAAAATATTAAAAATAATTCAAATAAAACTTCTTTATTCAATTGATTTTTATTAAATAGTATACCTAACTAACTTTGGCTAATCTATTGGTTATGGATGTAGTTAATTTGTGGTAGTTTTCTAATGGCGTAGTAGTAGGAGTAGTTCCTGCGCTTTCTGCCAAAATTGAGCCTTTTTTGGAAAGGAAAAGGCTGTCAATCATCTCTGAATATCACTACGCAAGTTCTCAATTGGTTTTGGATCAGGGAATTGGCTTAGGCATTCCATACAGGAGACATTTGTATCTCGGAAAAATTTAAACCCCAATCAAGAAGTGTGCTTTGGGTCGTTTTCTTGTTGAAAAATCCTCTTATTTGACGTGTTCCCTTGGCAATATGACAGTTTAAGATTCTGCTAAATATCCCTGTACTTTATAATGGTCAATGTGTCCTTTAGCGAAAATAACAGACCAGAAATTTTACAAACATACATACTTACTTTTAAGATATTGAGTTTGAAATTTTTCGTTTTCTTTTTTTTTTACATGATAGAAAAAAGCTTCTTTTGTTATTGTTGATTTATTCGAGAATAGCTCGTAAATCGCAATGTTCGTAAAATGTACGTTACTTTGCTGGCTGGGTAAACACACAAATGTATATGCAAACGAATGGATTTATTTTCATGTAATTATGTACATATGTATATACAAGCATATACATATATAAATGGTAAATATAATGAATGTGTTGAAAATGAGTATTTAAAGAAAAATAAAGTTTTTGAATGCACACCCCACCTACATACATTGTACATATACACACATAACAAACACGCATTAAGAAGTATAAATCATGGTATAAATATGTATTATGGAAAACCAGATGAATAAATAAAATTGCAAATTTAGGAAAAGGAATTATATGTAAGTGAAAACTTATTTTCGAACTGAAGTTTTCTTAAAACAACTACAAGTTAGCGGTGGAATTAAAATGTAAATTAAGTCTATTGTGTGGATGGAAAGCTAACGTTTAAGGCTGTACAGAGAGATTTGAGAGTACAGATAGTGACTTAATGCTAACTAGGACTCCTAGTCTAGGAGTTCCCGCTACTGTCGAAAATCGACTGTTTTCCAGTAGTTTAGCTACTCCAGAATGCAAAAATGTTCTTAACTTTATGATATTTTTTATTAAAATTTGTATTTATTTGATTCAAACCCCATTTGTAGTTCAAGCACAACCCTTTTCCATTTTAAATTTATTACAATTTTTCATACGGAATTATTTTTTTACCTTAGTTTTGATGACACTGTTTTTTTTTTTGGTTTTAGTTTGGACTACACCTTTTCCACAAGTACTTCAGAAAGCGTAAAATTAACTTCAGAAACCGTAAAATGTACTTCAGAATAGTCAATTGTACTTCAGAAATCGTAAAATGTATTTCAGAATAGTCAATATAATTCAGAAATCGTAAAATTAATTTCAGAATAGTCAATTGTACTTCAGAAACCCTAAAATGAATTTCGGAATAGTCAATTGTACTTCAGAAACCGTAAAATGTTCTTCAGAAACAGTAAATTGTACTTCAGAAACCTTAAATTTTTCTTCAGAATCATGAAGAACAGTCCAGCCCACGAATTCAAAAATTTGGTAGATAATTTCGATAAATTTGGAATACTTTGCACCAACTTGCTCGTTCACGGAATAGGCGATGGAGATTTACATAGCTTCAACGATGTCTGGAATCTGGACGTAATATATTACAATCGAATGAAGCGAACAGGGGCTACTTCGGTTAAAAATTTAGATATTACCAAGTATGTATGTACATAGTTCAAATGCAAAGTACACATATTTGGATACAAATAAATCCCACTTTCCTACATAGTTTACATACAGTAATGTGGAATACCTAGCTGCAGGCCTCTGAAATATTTAAAACTACATAGCTGACCCGGCAGACGTTGTTCTGGCCAAATTTTTTTCCTATGAAGCTATTAAAAATGTCAATTCTTTGAATAAAAGTTATATATATATATTCGCTGCGACAAACCTAATTTTCCTATCTCTATCCCTATCCCTATCCCTACGTATAACGCTGAGAACTTTTAATTTTCGATATTTCTAATTTTCGAGGGGATTTTCCAAAATTTTATACCGCAAGAACCTTCTCCTCGAGAATACGAACTGACAAAAAATTTTACAGAAATCGGCCCAGCCGTTCTCATTTTATGAAGTACTATACATTTCTTACACCATTTTTTATATATAGATTCCTATTACTTCTGAATTACAATTTACGGTTTCTGAAGTACATTTTATTATTCTGAAGTACAATTTATTATTCTGAAGTAGATTTTACATCTTCTGAAGTACAATTTGCTGTTTCTGAAGTACAATTTACGTTTCCTGAAGAACATTTTACGCTTTCTGAAGTACAATTGACTATTCTGAAATTCATTTTACGGTTTCTGAAGTACAATTGACTATTCTGAAATTCATTTTATAATTTCTGAAGTACAATTGACTATTCTGAAATTTATTTTACGGTTTCTGAAGTACAATTGACTATTCTGAAGTACATTTTACGCTTTCTGAAGTACTTGTGGAAAAGGTGTAGAGCTCGGAAAAATAGGTGAAATCAAGCGCTACATTTGTAAATTTTGTTTGTTTTCAGTGGCGGGACTACAATTTAGATATAAAGGGGTGGGTGAAGATTTTATTAGAAAAGTTCTTAATCATGTTACACAAATTTGCAGTTTAAATAAACATACAGTGGTGTGTGATGAAATAAAGCCAGAATAGAAAGTGATTTTATTCGCAAAATATATTATTTATGTGTTTTTAATAATTTTAATTTGTTATATAAAAAAATCTATAACAGAAACCAAATATGTACATATATTTAAGTTAAAAAGTTTGTGCAAAATTCTGGAAAATTCGCCAATTTTTCAGCAAAATTTGTAATTTTTTGATTAGAAATTTTATATTATTTTCTAGTACGCAGTTTTTTTCGGCTTGTAAATTCGCATGAAAAAAAATGCAGAGGTCAGCTAGAAAAAAATTCTCAAATAATAGGTATTAGTATTTTTTATAGTAAAATTCAACGAGCTACAAAATTTGCGAAAAGCTACAAATTTTGCTGAGAACTTTGTGAATTTCGCGTAAGCTTTAATTTATTTTGTTTCTGATGTAGATTCCGCTATATTTCAAATGAAAATTATTAAAAACACATAAATAAATATATTTTACGAATAAAACCACTTTCCATTGTGGATTTATTTCATCGCTTGTTACAATAAATTACTAAAAATTTCTCCATATTTTCGTTACTAATACTTTGGCGCTTTCCGGAAAAATGGTTTTATATGCAGAGAAGCTCCTTTCCACATCCACAGAAGTTAGTGGCGCATACTTGAATTTGAATACATGTGGACCTGCCATTTTTGAACGTGTCTGCCATAATATAGTGTGCATTTTTTAATTTCTCACTTATTTCCTGAGCGGAAGTAAAGTCAACGTCTCGTTGCAGAATTTTGCTAAATTTGATTTTCAACGCTTCTCCTAAGTCCCCATTGACGAAATCAATTATTTCGTGTGTATCTTCCATATATTTGAGGGAAATATACATATATTTGTTTATTATTTTTTATTATTATTCTTTATTATAATATTTATTTATTGTAGCTTTCTTTGCAATTCTTCACTTTCAACCCATAAAAAACCTTAACAATTTATTTTGCTGGGATGCTAGTAAGCAAAAAATCCAATTGCATTCACGGGGGGGCTTAGACCCGAATGCCCCCCACCCTTAAACTTGCCACTGGATGTGCTCACAAACATTACGTAGCATAATTTTAGGCGTTTGATTTTCACCTATTATCCGAGCTCTAGTTTGGACACAGCCCTTTTATTACGCCTAAAAGCAGGCAACAAAAAATATTATAAAAATTATTATAGGTAAAGTTATGACAATTATTGTGTTTTGCAATAACAATAACATAGGAATTTTCTGCAACAACAACAATTACACAGAAATTTTCCAACGGCGATTGTGCACGTATTTTCCAACCGATTTTAATGAAAATCAAAATGTACCTATTCTCGGGAATTCTCTTTCTACTGATGGTCTAACTTTTAAAATCGGTTAGCGTATGTTAGCGTATTAATATATAGATTTAATAATGTCTGCGACCAGTCGGAGTTTTTTTTGCGACACAATACCATTGCATGAATTATGCGCTAAATTGGCTAGCGTAGAACTAAACTGGTATATCTAACAAAATACAAAAGTGGAGAAAACAGATGAAACGCGTTTTAATGCGGTGTGCGTTTGTTGGTGTATGTTAAGTGAATATTGTACATTATTATGTTAGCTTAATAGTTAACTTAACATTCTGCATTAAAAAAAAATATTATAGAAACGTTTTTTATATAATATTTGTTTGTAACAAGAAAACTTGTTACATAGACCACTTTAGAATTTTAAATTTTTAAGTAAGTTTGAACTACAAATTGGAAATTATATGAATAAAACAGCAAAAAATATGTGAAGGGAAGTACTTTAATTACAAAAATAACATACACGTGTTCGTAAATGATCACCTCTGCATTAAAAGTAACAGTAACCTAGTTTTCTCCACGGTGGGCTGGTAGAAAATCTTCTGGATTGTTTTCTGTTTCATCTCTGTGGTTTACATGTGGAGAGACAGGTAAAAGGAGTGATGAATCGGTGGTACAAATTTCAACATATTTTTTATGTTCTGCATTTTTTTGAATTTCAAAACGCGTATGTCGCTGCCCTGATCTGGTGTAAAATTCTGCAAGAACTCTATGAAATCATGTAGGTTCATACTAGATTTCTTTATATCGACGGATTTATATGTTTCACAACAATCATCTTTAAACTGCATCACAGATTCACCCTTGACAAATTTTGCCTTTCGCGTTTGGGAAACTTTTGCACCGTCGTCTACTATACTCTGGTAGTCCCTGAACATTGGCCATAACATGACATAATTTCCCCACCATATTATTAACATCAAAAAGGGCATGCTTTCTACAATTTTTAACCAATTCCATCCACTCATCTGGTGTAAGATCATACTGGTCTATGGTAGTCTATGCTAGTTGGACCACTTTAGAATTTCTTGAAATGACAAAAGGACGTGAATTCTAAAGTGACATTTTTATCGTTTGGACACTTTGGTGCAGAAATAAGACCTACATCAATTTTGCACGGATAAATTTATGATTTTCAAGTTCAAAAATGTACACAACTCGATTTCTGAAAAAATGTTAGATAGACCAGTTTAGTTCTACGCTAGGCAATTCTACTTAATACAATATAGCAGAGGCGGTCGCTTCATACAAGCCGAGAAGCCGGGCTTGCGTACACATTTTCGTTCATTTCATACGAAATTCTTTAAAATCTGGTTATTTTACGTTTTAAATGTGTTTACTGTTTAAGTTCTCAATAATATAGCCCCCACTGTAACATGCCCCTAAAAGCCTGCTAAGAAAATAGCGCAAGTACACCACCAATCCACCTCACAATGTGTATTTTGTTTGTACAGCCAATCACAGCACAGTGAGCATGCTTTAAAGTTTATATGAATTAACGTAGGTATGATGCAGTAGAACACATACCTCTTACGATAAGTCTGCAAATTTCAATTGATCTATCTTAGCGAAAAAAAAAAGAAATTTGAGCAAACTCAACGCCATTCGTAAGATAAAGGCTTCTTCTTTAAGATGCTATGTGTGCTTTTTTTTTTTAAATAATCTGTCGTTTATATATAACCTCAAAAAGAGGCAAAAATGGTGTTTTTTGCGCATTTAGGTTAGGATATCTCAAAATCCTGACGTTATGGAGCAATTCTGCGTCCAGATTTGAATTCAGCACATCGAAAACCTTTAGGAAAGTATGGTCTGGTTTGTGGTCAAAAAACTCGGTCTCATTTTGTCGGCCTGTGTAATACAGCAAAGGAAATTACATAAATGGCTAATGGTTATGCTTCACACATAGGCTTGCCCAGGCAATTTATGCTAGGTCCGCCACTGCAATATAGTATGTATGTACTTAGAAACATGTTTTTTATTTTGTCAAAAAGTAAAACATGGATATAACAAAAATCTATTATATGTAGATAAATTATTGCTATAGCTTAGCATTGGGTGCAGTGCCGCTGATTTTATAAACAGCTTGATGTGCATAATCATAATGCGGATTGCAAGAGGCGCGCACGCGTTTCAGCCACGCCTTAATTTTTGGATATTTTATGCGCACATCATAATCAGCCAAACCTAGAAGCGCAAAAAAGCAACAAACAAAAAATTAAAACATATTATTTTTTTACTATAAACAAAAACTCATAAACTTATAAGCATTTAATCTCTTTTCAGCACACTTTTATTAGCTACACCTGCATGTATGTGAACATTGCATACTTTTGGGCGAAGTCGTGTGTAAAAGCAAAAATTTTTCTAAGCTCTATTTTATTTTATTTTATTTTATTTTTTTTGTGGTAGACAACTTACGTGTCTGTTCGATTTCGCATGCCGCAAATATATCAGCCACCCGCAGATTTTGTCCGGTTAGAAAATCTGTTTTCGCTAGCCACACATTTTCCACGATATCCAGATTTGACTCCATTTGATTTTTAAGTGCTGCAACTTTCTCCATCTTCGGTGGTGTGCCTGTCATTAATGGATCCAACCAAACGGTACGGAAATAAAGCGCACAAGTTAGACGAAGCGTTATGTGTTGCCATTCGAGAAACTCATCGACACGCGCCTGTTCAACGAAATATTTGGGATAGAGATGTTCGGGAATTTTGCCCTTTGCGCTGAGGTATCTGCGAAAGATTAACGAAATTAAAGATTGGCTTGAATTGAAGTCTTGTTGGCCATTTATTTTGTGTATCATATGTATGTATTTATTACCTGAGCACAGCAACACTTTCAGCCAATTTGAAGCCATCATCGATTATGCAAGGCACTCGTTGGAAACGATTGATATTTTGTTTGAATTCTTCAGTCAAATGTTCACCTGTGCAATCAAATTTTTTTAAGTAATCAGTTAAAATATATAGAACAGTACAAACGTGTAAAAGAAGAAGCAGAATTATATTAATCTGCTCTTGTAAACAGTAAACTAAATGGATTTTTATTTTCGCTTGCTATGCAAGTTTGTAAATCGATAAATATGTAACTATAAATTACTATACTACATATCGGCCCCTAAAGCATTAAGTGACACAACTCAAAATTCAAAAATTTTCAGGAGAGCCAAAAATCTTTTACTTATTATATGGGAAAAGGCCACGTATAATCGTTATTTTTCAAGCAAAAAACACACTGATGGAAAATTTTTTTGCCAGTGGCTAGATATACATATATTCTGTGTACCAATTTATGCAAGAAACCCGATTTCGTAAATTTTGAGTTGTGTCACTTTATGATTTAGGGTGCTATATCGTCGTACCATACGAAAACTAGCATAGGCTTTTTTGTGTCTGACGAAAAGTAACAAGTTCAAGTTTTGGCCGACGAAAAGTAACAAGTTCAAGTTTTGGCCGTCGAAAAGTAACAAGTTCGACTTTTGGCTGACGAAAACTATCAATTTCGTTTAAACAACAACAATTTTAATGTAAAAACAGTATATAATTACCGATACTTTTCGTCAGGCAAAAGTCGATTTTGTTACTTTTCGTCGGCCAAAAGTCAAAACGTAGCCGCTGTGGTGCAGTGGGTAGAGTGCTCGCCTGCTATGTCAGAGGTCTCGGGTTCAAACCACAGTCCGAACAAAACACCAAAAAAATTTTCTAATTAGTAAAAATCCAATTATTGGATTTTTTAAGAGCAGCGGTCACCTCTCGGCAGTGGGCGGCATACCCTCCGAGAGTATTTCTGCCATGAAAAAGCTTCTCACAAAAAATGCATTCGCCGTTCGGAGCCGGCATAAAACTGTAGGTCCACCCAATTAGTAGGAAAAACAAAAAGGAGCACACCTCGAATTGGGAGAGAAGCTCGGCCATAAAACTCGTCAGAGTTATAATAGCGCCATTGTATTATTATTATTATTAAAAGTCAAATGTTCTACTTTTCGTACAGAATTTTTATATTGATAGCTTTCGCCAGAAATTTTAAATATGTTAGTTTTCGTATGGTACGACGATATGTACATTTACGTGAATACCCCAATAAAGCTTGTCCCAAAGGAATTAGTTATGTATGTATATCAAAAATTGAGCATGCTGAATAATAAATTAATATAAATATATGTATTTTAAATAGAAACACCATGTAGACTTGGTTACTCGAGGCATACCTTCGATCGCGAATTTTTAAGATAGGTTGGCATTCGATTCGAGGACTTTACATTAGTGATGAGCGATATATCGCAAACGGTGATTTTTTCACTGTGAATAAAAAATCACAAATCGCAATTGCGATCACTTTTTCAAAATAGCAGTTCACTACTTATTGGCACTGCTATCGATGTAGCAAGTAAGCAGTTCACCTATGTGAATCGCAATCGCAAAAGCATTATAAATTTCTTTTTGTTTACACTTTTGAGCAGACCACATACGTACATATATAGAAATATAAGAAAAAAAATTATTGAATTTACAATTTGTCTTTGAAAAATATTTACAAACAGCGATTTTACTGCGAAATACGTTGTTATTGCTATCATTTTGTTAACATAAAATAAAGACAGGTTATATCGCTCAGAAAACGCAAAATTAATCTCTACCGGTAACTGATGATTTTATACCAGTCCATGCAATCGCAATAGCAGTCTAAAATCACAGTGATTTAAAAATAGCAATCACCGAAATCACAGATATCGAAAAATCGCAGTTTCGCTCATCTCTACTTTACATATATGCCATTCAACTTTTTCTCCGTTATGAAAAATTTGAATGAGAGAGACTAGCTAAGTGGTTTGCAGGCTTGCTTAAAGCACTTCACCTTTTCTCTGGTTATTGTGGTTCTAAAATGTTCGTTACAAGTTTGTTCTCAGTTCGAAATTCACATCGCATATTGAAGGCAGTATTAAAAAAAAAAAACAGATTGTATCGAAGCTACCTAAAATCCGTAAATACTCGTACTACATCTCATAACGACTAGTACTAGCATAAAATTCGTTTAAACGCAACTTTTTGTTGGATAGGCGGGTTGTTATGCTTATACATATGTACATAGGGTATGTTCAGAAACGCTGCATGAAACGCAACAGCGGCAGTAATTATTTTTTTGATGAATGTGATGCGCGACGATTCATGCAAAATTTACGTTTATGAACGCTCTGCTTGTACTACAAAAGCAGGTTGCGCTTCAAGCTGAGTTTCTGAACAAAGCCATACATAAATTAAAAATTAAAAAGAAAACTTATTAGCAAACCCTTTAACTTACCACTACGTAGTGCCACCGGACAATCTTTGAACTGCGTAGCGCTCATACGGAGTATTATGAGCAGAGCACGGGAAGGCTGGGACAGCAAATCATAATAAAATTCCAACGACATTTTAACCTTTGTACCGCGGTGCACATCAAATGGAGGCACTAAAATACAAATTACAATACACAGCGCTAAACACGTAAATACATATGTAAATAATGAATAACAGATATCTTTGGTTAAAGCGCAACTGTCCACCTCCCACGAATTACTTTTGCTGCTCCGTATTCATTGAGCGCATTTTTTAGACTGACAATTAATGTTCCGAAAGCTCAGCGTGCTTGAAAGGGCTAATAGCTAGTCGCTAGCAACTAGCAGCTAGCTTGTGAGCGTTGAATGAGCGTAGTGCTTCCTTATCATTGTATTTACTACTCAATTTTCTTCTCACTTGTTACATGAAAGTGACAGTTTTTATCTCCCTTTTCCGCTCTTCTGGATTATGGGGGACAAGCATATATATTACATATATGTATATATATATATATATATATATGGGACAAGGTACAAGTACTTTTGTTTATATATATGTATGTATGTAACTAAGTATATGTACATATCGCACGTTTTATGCAATAGGGATTTAACTCGAATTTGGATTTCTGGGATTTTGCCATATACATATTTCAATAACTGGGTCATGCCTTTGAGTCTAGTCTTATAAAATACTCAAAACGATAAAAATGGCGGAAATAAAAGTGATTTTGTAGTTAGCCGTAGAAGGAAACTCTTTGAAATTATAAAAGTTTGCTTGCGTTTTCCCAAAAAAAAAAAATTTGTTTGAGTTAAATCCCTATTGAATAAGACGTGTGATATATACAATCAGGCCCGACGAGAGGGGGGGGGGGGCTGAGGGGGTCAATTGCCCCGGGCCCGGGCTTTAGAGGGCCCGGGAATCTTAAAATGATATCCAAGTTTTTGCTACAGAAAATAAACAAACAACACCTTTAATCACCTTTCGTAGATAGCAATCATTTTAAATTTCAACAAATTTTATAAATCTCTTAACGTGTCAGCATCCCACTTAAGGAATTGTTGGTTTTTGGCGTCGACTTTGCAGCATAAATTTGAATTCGTTTTCTGTTGCAACAGAAAAATTCGGTATGATGCAAATTCTTATACAGCGATATGGGTATTTCCTGGGCGTTTCGGACGGTATGTTCGCACGATTTTTTGAACTTTTGAGGCAGAAATATCGCGAAATATTGTATCGTTTTATGATAAAAGGAAAGATTTAGGTCACAGCTGATGACTAAAGTATGTTACCGACAGAAATTTAGGTTAATGCCTCTGTGTAAGCCACTTAAACTGCGTTCCGGACGCTACAAAAACACGTCCATATTTTAAAAGTAGCTAAAACAGAGGCATTAAACTAAATTTCTGTCGCTAACATACTTTAATCATTATCCGTGGCGTAAATCTTTCCCTTTATCATAAAACTATACAATATTTCGCGATATTTCTGCCTCAAGAGTTCAAAAAATCGTGCGAACATACCGTCCGAAACGCCCAGGAAATGCTCATATACATATGTACGTGTATGTATGTATGTAAACAGCGATACGCCGAAAACAAACAAAGCTTTCGAAGCTAAAATTTGCTTTGGTGCTTCGTACAGTTGAATTCGATTGCTGTTTCACTAAAGCGTTCAGCAGAATCAGTCTTTTGATATACTAAATTATTACCAACAAATATTTGTATTCCAATTTAAAGAAATTTATTTCATACAAATAAAGCAATATGTATTTAAACAGAATTCATTCAGACCTATGGTCCCTTGGACAATATTACTCAGTATGACCCATGGATTCGGAAACTGGATGTGCCTTTTGACAATACATTTGACACACCCTAATATGTATATTTCTATGTAAACATATTTACTTGATCTGTATTAATGTATAGATAAATTAAAATTCGTAACTATAATATATATATATATTATATATATATATATATCGTCGTTGAAGATGCATTTTTGCGTAAGAGGTATGTAATTTAATACCTCTTACGCAAAAATGCATCTTCAACGACGATATATTATATTCATTGAATTTTGATTTTGAGAATTTGTTCATTTAGTATAGGGGCCCGTATTTATTTTGACCCCGGGCCCGGATTTTCTCTCGGCGGCCGTGTATACAATACATATGTATGTATGTACATGTAAAAATAAATTATTTAATGCGTTTGCTATCAAAACCAGCTCATTGCATATCTTTCTGAAATCCACTTGTTTGCATATTTTCAAAGTTTAGAGGGCTCTTCGTAATCTGACTACGGGATATACCATGGGATATACCAGGAATGGGCATTATTCAAAAATTTAATACATAATTCAATAACGAAAAAATAAGAATAAAGTTTTATTCGTCATGCAGAAAATTTTAAATAATGAATAAATTTTTACTCTTCATTCTGATAATCTTTGAATAATGAATAAATGTTTATTTCATCCAAAATAATTTGAATAACGAATAAAATTTTATTCTTCAGCAGAATAACTTTGAATAAGGAATAGATACATTTTTATGCACGTTAATCAATTATTCTTGCTAGTCACACAAGTGAATGGTTTTTGTTTTGTTTCAGTGATTTTTCGAATATTTTCCCGAGGCCGAACCGAATATTTGCCGAATCTGAAGCGAATATTTTCCCCCATACTTAGCCATATATTTATTCCCCCGCGAGGGGTTGGGGGCTTGGAATATACCCGTGGTAAGGAATGCCTGTCGTAAGAGGCGACTAAAATGCATCGGCCTAGAAGGTTGATAATGGCAAAAAATCGTACGCATGACAGTTGAGCTATTGTCAGACGGCACTAGTACCCGAGCGTACCGGATTTATCCCTTCCTCTTAACTGCCCAAAACTTTGTCTTGGTGGCTACAACAACAACGAATATTTTGCCGAATATTTTTCCGCCGCTGTGGTGCAGTGGGTAGCAAAACACCAAAACAATTTTTCTAATTAGTAAAAATCCAATTATTGGGTTTTTTAAGAGCAGCGGTCACCTCTCGGCAGTCGTTGGCATACCCTCCGAGAGTATTTCTGCCATGAAAAAGCTTCTCACAAAAAATGCATTCGCCGTTCGGAGTCGACATAAAACTGTAGGTCCACCCAATTAATAGGAAAAACAAAAAGGAGCACACCTCGAATTGGGAGAGAAGCTCGGCCATAAAACTCGCCAGAGTTATAATAGCGCCATTGTATTATTATTATTATATTTTTCCGAATATTTTCGCGAATAAGAAACCGGATCCGAACCGAACGCAAATACTTATCCGAATATTTTCCGAATTCGAAAAGTATTCGGGTTCTGTTTCGGATTCGGGAAAATATTCGGTGAAATTAATAACGTGAGCAAAAATTTATTCATTATTCAAAGTTATCGGAATGAGAATAAAATTTTATTCGTTTTTCCAATTATTCACTATTCAAGATTATCGGAATGAAGAATAAAAATTTATTCATTATTCAAAAAATTCATTCAAAAACGCCCATACCTGGGATATACATAGCTCAAACTTAATTGAAAAAAAAAAAACTTAAAAAATCATGAAAATTCGTCTTTCTCGTTGTCTTTTTTTTTTTTTGAGACAAATTAGATCTCAAAATATGATTAGAAAGCGCTTGGCGGTTCCTATTTATTCCATTTATTTCAGTTCGGACAAGTAAAACTGGAACATTTGCCTATCATCCGTTATTGGGAATGTGCATTTACTTTTTCTTCAAAAAAATTTTTATTTACTTTTATATAAAAGCCAACACAACATTTCAGATTCTAAAAAAAAATTTAGAATAACAAGAAAAGAAGCCGAAGAAAATTGAAAAGCAAGGCGCACGGAATTCGTATACAGTTAGGTGTCAGGATAGCGCTTTAAAATTCACTTTAAGCAACTAACAAATTTTTGTCACAATAAACTTAAGATTTACTAACAAATAATAATTTTATGCAATTTTACAAAGCTTTTTTTTTTTTTTCTCAAATTCAATTTGTGTCACATAAATATTAATCAACTGCAGCAACTGATAAGCACGAGTTCGATAATATATGTGTACCTACCAGAATTGCATATATGTACATATGTATGTATGTAAATACATACCTACGTAGGAATTGCCTTTCGGTTATAGCAAGTGAGCATATAATTAGCACACAAAAAATGTTTTTTTATAAAGAGAAATCTATGCGATTAAGTGGCTAAAAATTGTAAAAGCAGATCAACTGTTCGTTTCTCTTAAAATATTATTTAAATGACTCCAAACAAAGCTGTTGCTGAGACTGCATTTTATGAGATATCTGGGCATAACACCAACAGTCTATTGTGTTTCGTATGAAATATTTTCTTTTTTATTTCAATATTTTAAATTTAATGCTAATTTTTTTTTTTGTTTTCGAGACTTTGCAAGTATTTTTTTTTTATATAAAAAGCAATTTTATATTCAACTTTCCATTGATACCATATCGCGGCAAAGAAAGAAAGCTGCTATCAACGCTGTTGTTTGTGGCGCATCAGTGCAGCCTTTTGCCAAGCGTTCCTCAATACTGGCCATTTTTATAATCAACTTATTCATAACGGCGGGTGGCAATTCCACTGAAATATAAGTGAATTATAATTAGAAAAAAAAAAATAATAATACATGTAATAATACAATTTAAATGAGGTATTTGAAAACTTACAGCGCATAACATATAAATGCAATTCCGTAAGAATATCGCTGAGCGCCAAGCCACGTACGGATTTAATGCGGTGAATATCTACAATAAAAGGAAGACAATAAGGAGTTTTAAAGCAACAGAAACAAATGCATTTATATAAAATATGAAATATGTTAGATAGTTTAATGAGTTCGTATTGCTATCGAAAAACAAAATGCTTACCATCATAAGCATCCTCAAAGTTTTCCGTCGACAGTAATGTTTGGAGTGTACGCTCAATATCACTACGTAAAGGATGCCCAACACATGTGTAAACATTGTCTTCATTAACAACATCGAATGCCATTGAAGTGCTCTGCAATACATTCAATACCTTGCGCATATCACCTTTCGAAAGTGTCATCAGGGCCTTTTTACCATCTTCGGTGACATTTAAACTGCAACACGTAATAAGTGCGTTAATTCAATAGGCTATTTGCATTTGTTTACCAAAATTTGCTGGCTTACTTTTCCTCTTCAATTATCTTATCGAGACGTGGCAAAATCTGCTCCGGCGCCAGCGGTGCAAATCTAAAGCGCGTACAACGTGATTGCAGCGCCGGTATAATTTTACTTAAATAATTACAGATAATACAAAAACGCACATTTTCTGTATATTTCTCGATGATGCGACGCAATGCATTCTGTGCATCGTTGGTCATTGCATCCGCCTCATCCAATATGATCAATTTAAATGTACCACTGAAAATTGTGCGCGTGGAAGCGAAATTTAGAATTTGTCCTCGCACGATACCGATACCGCGATCGTCTGAAGCATTCAACTCCAATACCATTGATTTGAATTGTGCCGGCGAGTAGAGCTGTTTGGCACAGGCGAGTATCGTGCTGGTTTTACCGGTACCCGGCGGGCCATAGAAGAGTAGATGTGGCAGCCGCTTTTGACTGATGAAACGGTTTACTAGTGGAAGGGCAGCATTAATGAGCATCAACTAAATATTATTAACTTTTTTACTTACTTGTTGTGATTATATCGTCGTGCGAAATCAAATCGTCCAACTTGGAAGGTCGGTATTTCTCCACCCTGTCAACAATTACTATGTGTTAATCACATTTTTATGTAAACGTAATCGTACTTACCAAGGCATCCGACATTCTTTTGCTGTCTTCTCAGTCATTTTGGGGGAATTTTTCGAAAAATCACTGCAACACAAAAAGTAAAAAATAAGCAAATTGGCGCCGCCAATTGTCAAAATGCAAACAGCTCAGTGATGCCAATATTCTTTGACCAAAAATCCCTACGGCATGCCAAAAAATTCCCTACTTTTCCCTACACTAACAAAATTTTTCCCTACAAATTTCCCTACGCCGTATTTTCTCTATATTGACCTACATACACACAAAATTTACGCAAATAAAGTTTTTATTGAAGAAGCCATGTACGCATACATAGAAATTTTTATGTTTCTAAGCATATTTTCTAGAACCTTCTTTTCATGTTCAAGGAAATTAAAAATTTCCTTTCTTCTTATTCGCTCAGAAGCTGATTTCAAAAGAGTATTTAGAAGCTCGAGACATTCAGGTCGGAAAAACAAGCAACCATAAAGTATCCAATATATATATCATCGACTGGCAATGTTTCGTGAGGTGACCTAATCCTAATTAGAGACCAACCACCACCAATAGCTGCAGAAGAACTAGAGTTGTCCAGAGAAACCCGAGTCACCTTATCACAATTAAGGTCGGGCTTCTGTAGTAGGCTCAATTCCTACAGGGCCAGAATCGATCCAAACGTATGTCTGACATGTGGAGAGACGCCGCATGACACACAGCACCTCCTTGCATGCCACTTGAAACCAACTAACTTAACACACCCTTGACCCTCTGGACAAGCCCAAAAGAAGCTGCAACATTCTTGGGCCTTCCCTTAAGTGAAATTGATGACAATTTGTGAACAGAACTCGTTGGCTAAGCAGGGCTTAGTAAAGCTACAAAAAAACAACAACCCTGGATTAGGTGTTTTTGTTTGAACGAAGCTAACGAAAAAAAAACTTTTGCTCCGAGGCCCTGTACGCAGGTAAACGAATATATTTCCAGATCAGGGCTGGGACTCTGCAACTTATTTTGCGACCGAAAAGCGCAAAATCTACCGACACAAAAATTCCCCTCGATACCTCTGCGATGATTATCGGAAACAACTGTCCAAGTATACTATAGAATTCGACCAAAATATCCTACAGAATAGCCTAATCGCAAAACTGATCGCAAATTTGCAATATCGATCCGAAAATTGTCGCCAATTGGTTACAGAATAGGCCCACAGAACAAAGTACAATTTTGAAATATTGCATTCAAGCATGCAGAAACATTTTATTTGTACGTAATAAAAAATATTAGGTTCTTAGTAATAATTAATTCGTGGCAAAGGAAACGAAAATTTTTAACTTTAAAAATTCCCTACATTTAGCTAATTTTTGAAAATCTGTCCTTTTTTCCCTACACTGCAAATTTGAGGTCGAATTTCCCTACATGTAGCATCTTTTCCCTATACTTGGCATCACTGAAACAGCTGTTTTGAGCGTACATTACAGCGATGCCACATTTCGTACTTTCGTACCAAAACTGATACTTTGAAAATGATTTGGTACGTTGGTACGTTGCTTTTGATTTTGGTACTTTTTCCTTAAAAGCAACGGTTTGGGAAAACAATGTTTATTTATTTCCATCTATTTTTTATTTTTCTATATATTATTTTTGTTCGTCCACTAAAAAAACAGTAACTAACGCGATAGGTATCCCAAAGACGTATGTAGATGTTATGAAATCGATACAATTCTTGATCACTAGTATGACCCAACTATACCGGTCGTAGCACTATGCCACCATCAATTAGCGTGTATTTTGTTAGAGCTTTTTGGCAAGTAGTTGTCAAAATTGGCAAACAAATTGTATGGAGGGAATACGGTTACTCAGTTTGACCTTTGTGTGCTGTGGCACTTGCTCCCAGCCAAGAAAAAAATTAGCTGATGGCATGCTACAGCCGCTGTTAGTGAGCTCTGATCACTACTCAATAAATATACATTTATCAAGCAAGTTTTAAATGGAAACAGAGTGATGGAGATGTATAAAGTTAAATTAATTTAAAGCGCGATAATTTTTAATTTATTAATTTTTGGTTGGTTTTCCTTAATTTTTTAAATACTATTTTTTCTTTTTGTTAACATTAATATCGCACCCTAAATCATTAAGTAACTCAAAATTTTTTTAAATCGATTTTTTATTATAAATCTCTATACAGAACATATCTTTAGCGGTTGCCAAAACTTTTTAATCCGTGGCTCTTTTGAGTGAAAAATAGCAATTAGACTTGGCCTTTTCAACATCATTGCTTGTAAAGAAAAAAAGTTTTTGGGCTCCTTAAAATGTTTCAATTTTGAGTTGTGCCCCTTTATGATTTAGAGTGCGATATAGTGAAGTTAATTTTCAATTAAAAAAATAATAAATGAAAAAAACCATTTGTCTACTACGACTATTACTACGAAAAAATCTTTTTGGTACTTTCAAAAGCAATTTGGTACGTTTTTTGGTACGAGGAAAAACATGTCAGTGGCATCACTGGTACATTATAGTCCAACTCTAATGCACCGTATGCGAATGCGTGTGCGTATGCGCATCTAAAGGTAAAGGCCCAATGTACGCTTGCTTTTCTGGCTTTGTTTGCTTTGCTTTACTTTGAAAGCTTCTATAGCCCAATGGTAGCTTTGAACGCTGTCACATTAATCAGCTGAATCGGCAATCCAAAGAAATAAAACAAAAGGTTTGTTTCTTATTACATAGCTAGCTATGAATATTTATCCAAGTTCGTGCTAGCAAATCGTTACTTGAATCAAAAAAGCCGAATGAGAGCCAAAGCGTGAGAGTAACAATCATAGAGAGCTCCAAACTTCAGCTAGTAAAATTTTTACAAGCTGAAATGAGATTTGTTCAACAACTTTACTTGCAAGAAGAGCGTCAGTGACAAATTTAGTGTAAAAACGAGAAAAAGAGAAAATTATCAACCAAAGTTATTGAACACAAAATTGTAAACATTTGCAAGTAAACAGCTGATGCGCTGTTTCCACAATTAGATTTTTAGGTTAGGTTGTAATTGAAATCTTTGAAATTAGAAAAAAATAATTAAAAGCCAAAAATAGCATTAAAATAATTTTTGCTAATTTTAGTAGTTTTCCGTTTCTTGATTTCCTGTCTGTTTTGCTCTTTGTGAGCGTAATTCTTTACATTTTTTTCTTTTCATTTCACTTGACAGCTAGCTGTTAGTTTCCTAAGAAACAACCCTAAAATGTTGACTCGAAGTGCTGAACAAGTCTTGAGTTTTTTCCTCTTCTGCAAATTTTTTGCTTAACAGGTGATATTTCTTACAATTTTTTAATAATTTGTAATAATTTTCTGTTAGGGAATACACCTACTGCCTAATATCAGCAGCCATATTGGAAATTGAATTGTCAAAAATGATGCCAAAGCTTTCAAAGCGCTGTCAAATAGAGAATTGGGCAATTCAAAACTTTGCAGCGCTTCAAGCGCGTGAAGTAAAGCTGACATTTGGCCAACTTTTATACATTTTAGTAGAGCTCAAAATGATTTTGATATTTCTCACAGCCAAGCAAGCAAAGCAAGCGTGCATTGGGCCTTTACCTTAAACGTTTTCTTGCGTGCGGCCCTGACTGCTCCAGTGTATGCGCATGGTTGCGTCTGTCAACTACGCTACATATCGTCGTACCATACGAAAACTAACATATTTAAAATTTCTGGCGAAAGCTATCAATAAAAAAATTCTGTACGAAAAGTAGAACATTTGACTTTTGGCCGACGAAAAGTAATAAAATCGAGTTTTGGCTGACGAAAAGTATCAGTAATAACATACCGTTTTTACATTAAAATTGTTGTTGTTTAAACGAAATTGATAATTTCTTGACTTGAAACTTGAACTTTTTACTTTTCGCCAGCCACAAAAAATCTGATGTTAGTTTTCGTATGGTACGACGATATATACAATTCCCGACATTGTTATTTTTGAAAATACATATTTTACCAATTCGCGAAAGATTCAATAAAATGTATAATGGATGACGATTTAGAATTGATATTAATTATGATAGGAAGTATTATTGCCGCATATACGGAATACTTTAAAATTATTAAAAAAAAAAAAACGTACCACTGGGGTATGTGATTTGTAATTGGAAAGGGAAGTTAGTGTTTTTTTTTTTAATTTGATGAAAACCCGTGAAGTGGATCAATTCCTAATTAATAATAATATAATAATAATAATAATAGACTGGCGCTATTATAACTCCGACGAGTTTAATGACCGAGTTTCTCTCCCAATCCAAGAAGTGCTCCTTTTGTTTTTCCTAATTGGGTGGACCTACAGTTTTGTGCCGGCTCCGAACGGCGAATGCATTTTTTGTGAGAAGCTTTTTCATGGCAGATATATACTCGGAGGGTAAGCCGCCCACTGCCGAAAGGTAACCGCTATTTCTAAAAATCCAATAATTGGGTTTTAATTAATTAGAAAAATTTTTTTTTGTAGTTTGTCCGGACGGGGGTTAGAACCCGAGACCGCTGGTATAGCAGGCGAGTACTCTACCCATTGCACCACAGCGGCCACATTGCAAAATTGCTATCCGTCGATTTTTATGTATGTAAGTTGTGGCCGCTGTGGTGCAGTGGGTAGAGTGCTCGCCTGCTATGCCAGAGGTCTCGGGTTCAAACCCCAGTCCGAACCAAAAAAAATTTTTCTAATTAGTAAAAATCCAATTATTGGGTTTTTTAAGAGCAGCGGTCACCTCTCGGCAGTGGGCGGCATACCCTCCGAGTGTATTTCTGCCATGAAAAAGCTTCTCACAAAAAATGCATTCGCCGTTCGGAGCCGGCATAAAACTGTAGGTCCACCCAATTAGTAGGAAAAACAAAAAGGAGCACACCTCGAATTGGGAGAGAAGCTCGGCCATAAAACTCGTCAGAGTTATAATAGCGCCATTGTATTATATATTATTATTATAAGAATTACAGTTGCTTTGCCTTAAAATATCAGATTTTGAAAATTTTGGCTTATACAAATATATACACAACCTCTGAAATCTGAGAACTCCCTATTCAAAAGAAAACTCATTTCACTTAATTATTTTTAACACGCTTTTATTAGCTTCACCTGTATGTATGTATGTATGTATGTATGTAATTTCAAGCTGATGTCTAAATATATGCAACACATTTTACTAATGAGATTAGGTTATAACCTCCGCTATGTTCCAACAGATGGCGCGAGTGTATTTATATTTTTAAAATATTCACTTATTTTACAGTTGAAATTATTTAAGTTTCAATTGTGTATTTGCACACGGGTAACTACATATGTATATGTATTTTAAATTCATGTACTATGTACATGGGTATGCAGATAGTAATTAACATATAATTAATAATTATTAATCATTTGCAAATATATTTAAAACCCCATTTAATTAACTTTTCTGCAGGCAAACAAACTTTCACTACTTCATTTTAAATCAATTTAACGAAATTTTTACCAGAAAATATGTACACCGATGTAGCAACCAACTTAATATTGGTTGCGAAATGCATAGAAAACGCATAGAAGTAGAAAATTTTCAACTTAGCTGCATTCGAATGCGTGTTCGAAATCATCTTCGAATTTTCTATGCGTGTGGTGCATTTACATCCGTGCCACTGGAGTTTGCCTCATTTAAACACAGGACATACATACATAAAAATCGACGGATAGCAATTTTGCAATGTGGCCGCTGTTGTGCAATGGGTAGAGTACTCGCCTGCTATACCAGCGGTCTCGGGTTCTAACCCCCGTCCGGACAAACTCCAAAAAAAAATTTTTCTAATTAATTAAAACCCAATTATTGGGTTTTTAGAAATAGCGGTTACCTTTCGGCAGTGGGCGGCTTACCCTACGAGTATATATCTGCCATGAAAAAGCTTCTCACAAAAAATGCATTCGCCGTTCGGAGCCGGCACAAAACTGTAGGTCCACCCAATTAGGAAAAACAAAAGGAGCACTTCTTGGATTGGGAGAGAAACTCGGTCATTAAACTCGTCAGAGTTATAATAGCGCCAGTGTATTATTATTATTATTATATTATTATTAATTTGGAATTGATCCACTTCACGGGTTTTCATCAAATTAAAAACAAACACTAACTTCCCTTTCCAATTACAAATCACATACCCCAGTGGTACGTTTTTTTTTTTTTAATAATTTTAAAGTATTCCGTATATGCGGCAATAATACTTCCTATCATAATTAATATCAATTCTAAATCGTCATCCATTATACATTTTATTGAATCTTTCGCGAATTGGTAAAATATGTATTTTCAAAAATAACAATGTCGGGAATTGTATATATGTAGTGTAATTGACAGACGCAACCATGCGCATACACTGGAGCAGTCAGGGCCACACGCAAGAAAACGTTTAGATGCGCATACGCACACGCATTCGCATACGGTGCATTAGAGTTGGACTATTAAAAGATTATGCACACGGCATTTGAAATTACGTTGATTAGCCGAAATTACTTTCCGAAATCACGCGCATTCACACACGTTTTTGAGTAATTTCAATTAGTCGGGTTTCAGCATATATATAGTACTCCTATATTCGTAATACCTACGAGTTCCATCAGCCAACATTACAGTACAGACATATAAAAAAAGAAAGAGAAAACCGAGCAATCAAATTTGAAAAATGACATATGAATTCAAAATAAACCGCAGTGATGGCACATAAAAAAAATTATAGGGAATTTACATATTTATAATTTGATTCTCGTATTAAAAAATTAAAAAATGTCGAAGAGGTGCTATATTTGTGATAATAAAAGGGATAAAATAAATAAAATAGCTTTACATACGTATTTCGTTTTGAGTGCATTATTGGTTATATAAATATATACATATGTAAATAGATTTCCAAAAGACGAAACCATTTGCAAACAATGGATGCATGCGTGCGGTCTGATGCCTGACGACGTTGTTAAAAACATTCGAATCTGCAGCAACCATTTCCAAAAAAGCGATTACACTGGGAATCGCCTGTACGTATCAATGCCTGAAATATACTGCAGTAGTCCGGGACTAAAAAGGATTTTTTAATCCCAAGCTCCGGACAAAACACTGCAGCTCCCACCCGTCCACCTTTTATCCGCCTGTAAATATGTGGAACATATAGCGATTGGTTCGTAGTCCTTTCTTCCATCCATCTTGTTATATTATTACCTGTGGTCCCCTGTTGAGGTCGGTTTGGAGAGTAACTTAGTCTGAACTTTGGTCCTCATATGTTGCTGTGTCCAAAAGTTCGTTGTCTAAATTGTCCTGTTATTCAGTTTAGAAAATCGCAGTACAAACATAACCCTCAAACGGCAGAATTCGACTTTTTGATATAATGCCCAAGGATCGGACCACAGGATTTTAACATGAAACGCTTTCCGCCGCGATTCATAAAAATATGAGTGCATAGAAAATAGATTTTTCTTTTTCCACTAATTTTCATAAAAAAATTCACAAAAGTTTGCATCTTAAAATAAATGTGGCAAATTTCTTATATTAATTATAAACAAATTCAAAAACTAAAATCAAAGGGGTATAAGTCCCCTAGAACACATTTAATGATGCCTTTCAATTTTTTTTTCAAACGCCTCTGAACTCAATTGAATGTATTTGTCACACATATTCACAGATGACATTAAATGTAATTGAGGCGCATGCGCAGAACTGCCAGTTGCACAAAATTTTTGGATGAATTCATACACATTGCACAGATAGAATACTATCAATATAGAAGTACTATATATATGGTTTTCAGTTACGCTGTTCCTGTGCCAAATAAAAATTTGTACATGGTCAACTTAAATGAAAATATCATTAATAAAATACTCCCACCAAATTAAATTTTTTATAATTAAAGAATCGCTAATGCAATATACAATGAGAATATATCTAAGAAACCGTCGCGAACAAATTTAATAGCCGTTTTTATTTTAGCGCAGATGTATATGCGCTAAAATAAATCTCAGCTAATGTGAAATATTAGCGATGGGTAAAGATGTTTTCCATTATAATCGATAAAATTTAGAGAAGAGACCGATTCTAGAGTAATTTCGTGAGTATTTTCGCCGAAATGCGCATTTCAAGGGTAATTTCAGCTGGCATTTTTGAATGGCAAAACAACGTTATTTAAGGATAATTAACGCCGAAAACACGATTTTTGCCTAAATCACACTTAAATCATGCCCGTTTGCAGAGTCTTTAAAATTTGTTGTTGTCGTAGCAGACAGAGATGATTTAGCTAAGCGCTGGCATTTAATGACAGTTTTGAGATTGCCATATGATTCATTTCGGATTTGTAAAATTCAGGCAAATTAACCACAGAAAAAAACCGTTGTTTTAAAATAATCCTTTATGGTGGGAGTGGCTTAAGTGAAATCGAAACCGTACTCTCTGACCAAGGTTTATCCAACTTATGGACCCGTCAGAATGAATTTAAAACAGGGACCGAGAATAATGGTTATTTTTTTTTAGTGTGGTGAAAAGGTTACGCAAAAATAACCTTTACCTTCTTTTGGTTCTTAGTAACTAGGGCATGGAATTTCATGTACTAAAAAATAAAAAATATGCGCATAAAAAATGCAACAAAAACTGAGAAATATGCATGAAAAATCCAAAAAAAAAAAATGCATTAATTAAAATTTTTTCAACTTCAGATAATTCATGTTTATTGAAGTTACAATAGTTAAATAAATTAGGTACAAATATTTTTTAATTCCATTGTGCTCTTACGTTGTACGTTTATACATATCGTTAGCTTAGAGTGCAAACTGTGTAAGTCCACTTTTTATGAAAAACTGTATTTTTATGTAGAACACTACAAAAATTAAATACGCACCACGCTAAACAAGTCTGTGATACTTGTCATATTTCTAATCGTTGTTATTCAGCGATACGCAAATTGTGTAAGTCCAAAAAGCGAAAAAAATTGTGTAAGTCCAAAATATTTACATGAACAGAATTTTTTTTTTTCATTTCGAAATTTGTTAATTTTTGTCTCTCCTACAATGTTTGAAAAAAGCACCTACAAAATTTGCACTCTAAGCTAGCAATATGTATGTATTTTTTATAGATATGTACATAAATTCAGTCTTGAACATTTCATAATTTGTAAAGGTTAATCCTTATTTAACGATTCATTAGCATACACAATGAAATATTTTTTCATATTCTCAAAAAGAAAACTTTGCCGATTCGGTCGAAAAAAGCTCTTATACATAGAAAAGGAACGTTCTACATCCACAGAGGTAATAGGAGTATGTTTGAAAACGGCTCTTTGTCGACAGGTATGCACCGTATCGAAAATACTAATAATAGCCGTGTTCACACGAAACTCTATTCGTCGTCAGATGACTGTTATGCATGAATTTCGTTTGTATAAAACTGTCAACTAGCAAATTACAAAAATAGGCAATATAATGCGAAATATGTAATAAAAAAATGCAAACAACGCAAAATATGTAAAAATATGCATATATGACCAAAATATGCAAAATATGCAAAAACATTTGAATGCCATTTTTAAGACAATTTCACGATTCGCAAAGATTGTTTATTTATTTTGCTCTACCTAAATCTAAGAAAAACATGTATTTGCATAGATTTCCATGCCCTATTAATAACCATTATAAAAACCAAAAAACTGTTTTGGGCCTGAATAATCGTTATGGCAACCAAAAAAGTTTTGGGCTTGAATAACCGTTATGGCAACCAAAAAACTGTTTTGGGCCTGAATAACCGTTATTCAAATTTTTATTTTTTTTGGTCAGCTATAAAAATCAAGCCTATTAATTTGTCAATATTTCTGGACGATATTGGTATCAAATGAAAGGTGTTGAGCAGGGCTTTTACATCTCTTTGTCGATTTTAAAGCCGCTTTTGATAGCACGAATAGGAATTGCCTGTATGCCGCAATGTCTGAATTTGGTTTCCCTGCTAAACTTATACGGCTATGCCAAATGACGTTGACTAACACCACCAGCTCCGTCAGAATTGGGAAGGACCTCTCCGAGCCGTTCGAGACCAAACGAGGTTTCAGACAAGGTGACTCTCTTTCGTGCGACTTCTTCAATTTGATGCTGGAAAAGATAATACGAGCTGCAGAACTTAACCATACAGGAAGCATCTTATATCACAAGAGTGTGCAACTGCTGGCGTACGCCGATGACATCGACATCATTGGCACTAACACGCGCGCCGTATGTTCTGCCTTCTCCAAGCTGGATAAAGAGGCTAAGAAAATGGGTTTGGCGGTCAACGAGGACAAGACGAAGTACCTCCTGTCATCACACAAAGAAACAGCACGCCTTGGCAGCCACGTCAATGTTGATAGCTACAAATTCGAAACTGTTAAGGACTTCGTCTATCTGGGAACCAGCATTAACACCAAGAATGATGTCAGCACGGAGATCCAACGAAGAATCACGCTTGCCAATAAATGTTACTTCGGACTAAGTAGGCAACTGAAAAGTAAAGTCCTCTCTCGACAAACAAAAATCACACTCTACAGGACGCTCATCGTTCCAGTCCTCATGTACGGCGCAGAAGCATGGACAATTTCAAAATCAGATGAGATGGCACTTGGAGTATTCGAGAGAAAAGTTCTTCGTAAGATTTGTGGACCTTTGCGCGTTGGCGTGGGCGAGTATCGCCGGAGATTTAACGATGAGCTGTACGAGCTTTACACAGACATCGACATTGTTCAGCGAATAAAGATCCAGCGGCTGCGTTGGGCAGGTCATGTCGTGAGAATGGACGAAGGCGCTCCGGCCAAGAAAGCATTTCTATCGAAACCCGCTGAACGCAAAAGAAAAGGGAGACCTCCACTGCGTTGGGAAAATCAGGTGGACAGCGATGCTGCCTCCCTAGGTGTTCCCAAGTGGCGCCATGCTGCACGAAACAGAAGCAATTGGCGCGCTTTGTTGGACTCGGCCAGAATCGTCTAGACGGTTAAGCGCCAATCAAGAAGAAGAAGTATTTGTTAAGATTCGTAGGTCGGGTTCCAGTTATGGGTGAAAAGTGGGCCCGGATGCCCTGGAATTTTTTAAGCAATATTGGTATCAAATGAAAAGAGGTAATCAGAGCTACAATCCCTGCTCTTATGCACTTAATGTTCTTTTTATTTATTTTTTAAGCCAAAACACTCATGCAAAATGGATGCCGTGCCAATTTATCGTACGACTTGGGATCGTTGTACTACAAATCGTCACATTAGTGGGTCTGTTGTACATGTTGGACATACGGTTGGAGGAAGATCAAACGATTTTGATAGTTTCTCGCGTGGTACAACAACTTGGAAGGTTAGTGGATATGTTTGACATACTTCATTATTTTTTTCTCGCTGAAGTGAAAGTATCGCGCGCATCGCGTTGAAAATAATAAACAAAAGTGGCAAAATTTAATAAATTCCTACAAAAATATTGCCAAAATGTACAATATTAAGTGCTAAAAATGTAAATATTTAACTTATATATTTTTATAATACTAGAATTAGCATTTTTTCAATTATTACATGTAGAGCCAGCACAATCCGTATGCTTTGGCTTGTTGTTTACTCTACAAAGCGTCGGGCGTTGAAGTTGGAACGTTGGTGGCGAAACATGCGATTTATCGTACGACGGTGTAGTTCGATAAATTGTATGGTTAATGGGCGGCATTATATCGATTTTCGAAAATGGGGTGTCATATCAAAGGGCTTGGCCTGTAGATGTGCAGGAAGGTTTAATTTTTTTGAAAAGGGATGCCATCTGTTCAAAAATTAAGTTTTACGATATGGTTTGTTTGATTTTTAGATTTGAGGTGTCATATGAAAAGGCTTTGAGTGAAAAAGTAATGTATAATAATTTTTACAAAGAGGGTTGCCGGGTTGCCATCTGTTCCAAATTTCATTTTTGCGCTTTGTTTTTAACACGCTTTTATTAGCTTCAACTGTATGTATGTATGTATGTATGTAACTTCATCCCATCCTAAAAGTTGCAAACGTTTAACTCAATTATTATTTTTTTGAAACATTCACTTTACTTTTATTGTGTTCTCTCCTCTATTATTTCTTTTCACCTCCGGATTCGAAACGTGATATCAACATGGGATTCAACCCAACGACATCATATAGTGGGACATTTAACATTATATTCCATGCTTCATTGAGGCTTTTAAGTTACCTCTCTACAAAATAGCCTCTATGAATTTCATTCAATTCACTCCCGTATGCAAGCCAATAACAGAGAACGTAGATGAACAGAGAAGTTGCAACTACGAATAATCGTGGAAGCCAGAGACCAGGGGCCTGTAACACAAGCACTACAATCCCAACAAGTGTACAAGAAAATTTCACAAGTGTAGACTTTCCGTAACTTAAAGTGGATTGTAGTAACTGGCTTAATACTTGTAATTATTGGAATTTTTAAACAATTGTAGCTACGTTTCATAACATAACGTGCACACTTTTACAAGTAAGTTACGGAATTATCAACAATTGCGTACAAATTTCTACCTATGTTAAAGGTAGCCTTGGTTCATTACAGTGGCATATTTCAGAAAGAAAACATCTCTTTGTTGTCGATATGTGGTCAAGCAATTCTGAAAATGAGAGCGAAAATGCTCACGCAACGTATCGGTACCGCAAAAGAATCAACTTTTACATGCTTAAAGACGGAGAATTTGTGGAAAGGTTCAAACTTAGCCGATAAGATTGTCAAGCTCTTCTTGAAGGTGTAGGCCCACCAATCACTCTGCATTGTTTCGGAAACGGAAGGAAATACCATGGGGTATCTGTATGGTTGCCAGATACCTTTTCCGAAAAAATCAGTACATTGCCTTTCAAAAAAAAAAAAAAAACAATATATACGGAGAAAATTTTCTTTATTACTGGCATTTTGTTTTTGTTTCCGTATCGTTAACTATCAATCATGTTTCTATGACATTTAACGTTCGCGTTGCTTCCTCCTTCCTAATTGTTTCATGGTTATGCCGTGGTTATGCTTACGAGCAAAACACCGATGAAATTCGGACACATTTTCATCATCGGTGAGAGGTGGTTAAATCGATGATTAGAGCGCACATACACAATAACTATAACACATTATTACTCCGAAACCTCGGCGTGCTGGGTGCTTGTTTCACCCAGCAAATTTGATCGATGTGAGAGTCCGAAAATTCTCTCACTCGTAGGAGTGCACAACAATAATTACACGTTGCTCGTCGAGTATTGTCGTAAGCATAACCACTGCATTACAAACGTCAAATGAATACAGTTGGAAAATTAAAAACAGTGAAGGGTGATAAAAATTAATTTTTTGAGTGTCGGCTAAAAATCAGTACAAATCAGTACAAAATGCAAAAAATCAGTATTTCTTAAGGTTTTTAAAACCATCAGTACGGGGCACAAAAAATCAGTATTGTACTGATCAAATCAGTACTTCTGGCAACCCTAGGTATCTGAGATGCATAGAGTACCAAAAATGGCAGTCTGCAGATGTGTTTACGATGTTGTTAGTGCAGTGAACGAAATATAAGCGATGTGGTGAATATACCCATCTCGGATCTACAAATTTTCATGTTAAATTTTGGATTTAACATTTGCACCTTCTCTATAATTTACATTCTCTGGCCATGATCCAATAATTCTATATGGTCGTATCAGCCAAAAGAGAATAGGCGATTAGCGTTGAACGGCCGTAGATAAGAATGTCAAAAACAGAAAAAACGCCAGCGAACACACAAGCTATTTTCCACGAATAACACGTGCAAGAGGGAAAAATCAAAACAAAAGACGATAATTTGACAGCTTACTATTCCAAAAACAAAATAGCCGTCCTCTGCTGCGTCCACCATTTTATTATTGCGTCATGTCTCTGGCTTAACTATACAAGCAAACACGGCTCAGCTGAAAACTGAAGCGAATGAATCGTGTTCTCGTTTTTTACTCGGCTGGCCGAGTTTGCTAATTTACTTTTCGTTAGCAAAAGCAAAGCAAAAGCAAATGCAGCAAAAGTAGCTAAAAGCCCGTCTCCACATAACTTGTTTCACCAACAAAACATCTAGCAAAACATCTCGCTAAATAACCCGTCTCCACGTGGCTGATCGTGATTCAGTTTAACACAAGGTTAATCCACAAGGTTACCGCAGTGCAGGAAATCAACCCTGCAATACATTTTGTTGTTGCCCGTTTTGCTATCTCAATTGTCAAACGTCCACTTTCAATTGGCCAAGCAACAAATGCATACAAGAAAAGCAACAAACACATAGGCAAATGCTACACTGTCAATATGAATCGCGATATTTGAATCGCGATTCATATTGATGGTTTGATGAATCGCAAACTGGTGCTACACGTTCAATATGAATATTGCGATATTTTTCTCGCTCTGAGATTCAAAATATTTTACTTTCGTCCTTTTCCCACTTTCACTTTCAATTCGTTTATTGCCAATATTGCGATCCGGATCGCGGATTTCTAAATTTCTAAATATACACGCATTTTGATGGATCGCAAAATTTTCATGCTACGCAGTCAATCCATATTGTCAATATTGCGATCCGGATCAATACTCGATGCTACACTGTCAATATGAATCGCGATCCACGGATTTCATCAATATATATTGATAATGTAGCATCTGCCATAAAGTTTGACAATTTAAGTAATGAAAAAAAATAGTCAGCTGTTTCTACCAAGATAACCTTATTTATCAACCTTGGTTTAACATTTCTCTTTCTTGCTCTTCTTAAATGTTTGTATGTTTGCTTATATTTTGCGTTTTTGTTTTGGTCTGTGTGAGATTTCGATAGATTTTCGATACAAAATTAGAGAAGACATCGATATCACCGAGGTTGGCAAGATGATTCAGAATGAACCAGTGTTTCAATCTTCACTCGCTCTTAGAAATTTGTATGGAAATTGGCGAGTTTCGACACTGGTTTCCGTGTCGAAACAAGATTGAGAGAGAAAATGCAGAAAAAAAGAGCGAAACACGTTATGTGGAGACATGGTATAACGGATTAGCTATTGATTGGGTAAGTTATGGATTAATCGAAGGTAGTATGCATTAGTTAATAGCATCACACACCCCAATTTTTACAGACTCTAGTGCATCATCGCACTAATGACATCAATAACGATTTTCGTTCAATTCGCTGTTACCGCCATTTGAATTGGCACCGCTCTTGATTTTAACTTAAATACGTTCTATTGTTTACTTTGTGTTAAATAGAATTAAAAAATTTCAGATCTATTTATAATTTTATTTGGGTTCTAAATAAAGTGAGAAATATGTAGAAGAAATTATTAATTGACGCTTTTCTGTCTTCCAGATGACATTAAGAAGTTACTTCCAGAAGCGTCGTATTCGCTTTTTGTACGTAACGTTTTTGTCTCTTCCAAACGACACTTGGAAGTTACTTCCTGAAGTGTCGTTTATAACTCCTTATGGACGTAACGTTGACGGGGAACACTTCTTCCCGAACGAAGATAGGAAAAAGTTGAGAAAGCGATATCTTCCGCGATTGAATTAAACTTCTTGACGTTATCTTTTCGTCACTTCCACGATAATAAATGTTGGGTGGGTAGTATAAATAGAATCACGGTTGCCGAACTTGGTAATTAATTACCAAAATAGGTTATTTTTCGCGGTTGGTTTCTTGGAAACTTTCACATGTATGTATATGTATACAAGAAAATATGGAAGTGATTATAGGACAATGAGAATATTTTGGAGCACTGACTGTTCATTGTGAATATGCACAGGCAAATAAAGAAGAGCATATCTCCGATTAAAAACCGAAATAGTTTTGCTTCGATACACATAGTACATATTTTTTCGTTTAGGCTTCATTTTTGAGCTCTCATGACCAATGTTTTTTATAAGGAAAAAATGTATGTGAAAAATTAATATTTTTGGTAGAAGTTATAAATACATATGTATGTATGTAGATCTATTTCGGATATCACCACATCCCTTCATCAGACTTCTTTTTACTTTTATTCTTGCGTCCGCATAAAACATCCTTTAATGAAAAATTTAAATAAAAAGTTAAAAATAAATAATAGCTTAAAAAAACTAAAAAACACGCTTTAATCTTAAAAATCGTATTAAAAATTGAGAAATAATTTAATTAGAAACAAAATGATGAACGAAAATATAAGTATTTAAAGCAAAGCGTTAGTCAGTGGTAATTTGTACATAATAAACATAATAAATCCTCTACAGGTTGGTAATGTGACTCCACATTACGGGTCGAATTTCCATGAAAATTCTAATTTCGGGGTGTGTGAGGGAGTACCCAATAGCCATTCAAATATAAATATCATCAAATCCAACGGAGCCATGTATTTTTCGAACAATTTAGCTGAAAAAAACATCGATGTATCGATGGTTTTCTTCCGATGTTTTTTTTAGAATCGATGTTAATTTTTTCGATACATCGAACATCGATGTATTAATGTTGGCCCTCAAAATTTGCATCCCTAACCCCACCACACCATATGTACATAGTTTAACGGTAGCAATTAATGAACTGTTGATTTACATTATGTTTCAAATTGTGATACTTGTAAACTCCATTGTTAAACTTGGAACTGAATATCGCTACAAGTTTTCCACCTATAACACCAAGCGCCCCTTTTATTACAAACTGCAATCTATTCACGTTTGCTGTGGTCAAAAACTGTACGCTATCCAAATTTATGGGAGTTGATGTAACAGCCTTATCAAAAGCTTGTAGCTGATGGAATAAATCATACCCATATGATTCTTCGATCCAACCGATCACCCGCATTTTGGTTCCCCTTTCCAAACATGTACCATCGAAGAAAGGAGCTGGCTGAACTCTTTCGTTTTGCTCAAAAGGCACGCGCGTTTTAGCAAGCGCTAAATCATCGTTATTACTAAAATTTCTATTCGGATTGTGTATAACGTCAGCTTCGCGTTCTTGCCCGATCACAGGCACTTCGTCGTTGAATGTTGGGCCCATTCCGGCTACCACTTGGTAAGTGGACCACGTCTCCAGACACATCTCCAGACTAATCACTAACCTTAATGTTATTAGTGCACCCACACATCTAAGCGAGTATGCCGGTGTACCGTCATACACTGCTGCCAAAAATGGTGGTGGATTTTTAAGTATATTTCTAAAAGTAAGATCATTTCTTATATCCGCCGCAGGATTACAATTACCATTAGTACAATTATTCTTCTTAGGTTTGTCCTTAGCGGCCAATGCAAGGGTCGCCAGGATAGATAGGAAAAACGAAATGTTTCGCGTGTTCATTTTTTGACCCTTTTTAAACGTTTGAGAACTATTAATTTGAAGTCTGCAGTGTTGGCCTTTTTATACTGAATTTCAGCAAATGTTTTGCAGAAAATACCTGGCAGTATGACTATTTAAGCAACTGAACAAATAAGTAACTGCTTAATTAATAAGAATAATAGTTGAGGGGCATGTGCAATTTTTTTCAATATACTAAACTGAAGGTCGCGCAATCATATTCGTGAAATTTGACAGTTGCCGGGCAATAATATGTAGCAAAAATATTAGAAATTTTTTTAAATATGTATGCACATACTTCCCATTAAACACTGAAAAAGAAATTTTCAAACGTTTGAGAAAATATCAGAGTTGTAATTATTATAAGAGAAAAAATAAAAATCAAAAAATAATTATTACTGAAAGAAACATATTTTAAAAGTCTTTCCATAATAGTTATTTCTGATATATTTTTTTTAAGTCGTTTTGTAATTATTATAAATGAGAAATTTTGTTTTATATCTTCAAAGACTTTTATATTGAGACAAATTTGAAAAAAGTCTTTGAGTAATTATTATCCGTAACAAATTGTTTTTTAAGTCTTCAAAGACTTTTTCATTGAGACGAATTTCAAAAATATCTTTAAGTAATTATTTCGAGTAACAAATTTATTTTTTATATCTTCGATAAAAATCTTTCATACAATTTAAAATTGGAAATTTGCTTGAATTTTGAAATACTTATATGAAAGTTATTGAAAATTTTCTGAGACTTTTTTGAACTTTGTCTCAATGAAAAAGTCTTGGAAGATATAAAAAACAATTTGTTTCTGATAATAATTACGCAACGACTTTTTTCAAATTTGTCTCAATATAAAAGTCTTTGAAGACTTAAAAAATATATATTTGAAATAACTATTATGGAAAGATTTTTAAAATATAAGTTTCTGAATAATAATTATAGAAGATTTTTATCATTTTCATTAGGAAAAAAATATTATCAAAAGACTTTTATGATCCTGAAGAAAATTTGTAAGACTTTTTTATAATTTCAAAATGAAATAATAATTATTCTACATCTCTGGAAAATATTGTTTCTAAATTTGAGAATCAGCATATATATCATTCGAAAATAAATATATTTTCAAGTGTTCATCAAACATTGTTTAACAATTTTAGAATAACTTACAACACGTTTGTTTCGCATTTTGTACCATTTCACGAATTTCAACATGTCGAGGCTTGAAGGATCGAAGAAATTGTGTGTGTTTGCTAATTTCAGTCAGCGTTCGTTGTTCTACTCGAGCAGTCTTTTAATGGTTGAAATGCTGATAGTTTAAAATGATTGTGTGTAATAATGATTCTGTATATCTTATGGCGTTTTCTTTTCTCGAAATAATGTTGCCCTGTTTGATTTTCTTAGCCATTTTGTAGGTTTATCTGGTCCTTTCACCAAATATTGACCTCTAACTAAGTAAGAGGGCACCCTTATCTACAAATTCAGCCATTTTATAGAAAGTCAGGATACGTAATTCGATAATTGGGACATAGGAGGGCAACATTTTTTCGTAGAAAAGAAAACGCCTTTAATCTTATTTTATTTGTTTGTGGCTTTTTGTGAAGTTACACAAAATTTAATAAAAACATAGTTTGTTTCTCATATGTGTGTATGCATAATAAAAAAGAGATTAACATACTCATGTAACTGTACACAAGGCACCGGCAAAATTCACCCGCACGGGTAAATGAAAAATATCACATCAGAGTACAAATATGTAATACATATGTATTAGGGCTCTTAAAATTATTCGACTATTCGATTATTCGGTTAACCGACTAATCGATTCATAACCGTTTACTTGCTAAAAAGTCGGTTGAAGATATTCGATTAGTCGCCTTGCCTCAATTATTCGAATAATTGCTTTCCTTCGACTACGCGATTTATGTAGAAAATCGAATTTCAAAAATCGAATATTCAGTGAAAATTTTTTACAGATAATTTTAAAATATAAATATGCTTATTGTGTTTATACATACATACATATGTACATATGAAAGAAGCTGGGTGTGGGGATTTTTTGAAAAATCTGCCACAGAAAAGGATGTAACTTGCTCCAACAAAAAAAAAAGAATATTTCCGCGGTATTCCGCGGGATCAAGAAAAATTTGTCCCGAAACCCTATTTTTAGTTTTTTATTTAATTAACGCAGAATTCGAACGTATTTTTATTAGAATTAATATTGTAAAAACGAAGTAACGTAACGGAATTCATTTGAAAATGTAAAATTCTACTTTAACGTCTTTATTCTGCTGTGGTAACATACATAGTTTACTTTACTGGTAAAGAAGAAGATATTTGAACAAGAAGATTCTGGATCTTTGAATACCCATTTCGTATTCTGGGAGCAGGAAAATTAAGTTACCACCACAATAGTATGTGGTAACATTTTGTTATAATTTTCAGCCCGATTCCATTCCGTTCGTAATATTTACTCTAAATCATCGGATGAGGAGAAAATATGTGATAAAGATATGTTATACAATGTGTAAAAATGGGCAGTTCCTGGGCGTTGCCTACGTTACGTTCTACTTTATAACTGTATTAACCCTATGTGCGTCATTGGCGTCACATCCACCCATCACTTAGTTTATACCACCTTAATGTAACTTTTTTGCAGGCATGTTAAACGTCTTCAAAAAACATTAATCTTTTGCAAAAAAGGTATTTCGATCGATTCAGTAGAACCGGAAATAAAACACATTTAACATTCCGAGGAATATAAGTTTTTCGCTTCCTGTGATCTTTTAGGTTCACTTTACAAAGATTTTTTCTGAAGAGACTTCTACTGAAATTTTATTCCGAATAATTTTCACGAATATTTTAATCATATAGTGCCCCTAAGAAAGAGTTATTTTGACCCTATTTTTTATACAGTCAGAAAACAGTATTTTTTCTATGAACAGAGCAAATAAGCACATGATAGAAGAAATTATAACATTTGTTTCTATTAACAGAAAATTAATTTTTAAAAAGTTTGGAGCAGAGGAACTGGGCGCATGACAGCAAGCAGTAAGTAGGTATACCATATTTATTCCTTATTCCCTAACAATTTTTTGCAGGGTAGGTAAGTATCTAGGCGCAAATGTACGTGTGTATGTATGTATGTACTTAAGCCCTCGCACTCATTCAAAGCACACGCCTTGCTTTTCATCATCGGCATCAACACTTTTGAAACATTCAATAAACACAAAGTCAAACGAAGAATGCGATTTTGATGCTCTCGCCAAAGCGCACAGACCGGAAGTAGACGCCATTCCATTTATCAAAGGCATGATTTTGTCACACGCTTACGACGATCATTTCTATGCAGCAAACCGATTTGTGTGCGGCTGCATTAATGCATACATACGAGTATATGTATGTATGTACACTGGTGGCAAAAAAAAAATAGACACATAGCCTTGATATATATTTCTTCGTTCATATCCTCAATATTATTGCACTATTAATAACCAATTGTATACACGTTTTTTTGTTCCAATCTCGTGCTCTCAACAACAACACAAACAATTCCCTGCTAGAATTGTGTGACCGAAAGTACTAACCCTATTACAAAAATATAATATTACCAACACATTTGCACTTGTATGTGTTCTAGCCAAGTTCAAAACCAATACTTTTCCCTTAAAAAATAAGAAAAAACACGACCCATGCTGTTAGAGTACTAAGACATGTTGGCAAATAAAATAGACTCATAACATTTTAAATGCGAAAAACTCCATTATTGTCCCCTTTAAACTGTTAAAATCAAACAGATATACATATATTTTTTTTTTTTATAGTAGGGGGAAGCATCGAAAGCCGAAAAGTGAGAGACTTTAACCCGCTAAACCTAACCTACTCCCGCCCACAGCCACTCCCACGGAACTACCGGACAGGCAATACTTCGTAGGAGGGCGGCTAGACATAAAGTCTTCATTCAACAACCAGGACAACTAACGCCTACCTTGGTCCATGTACCTCAGTTGGGCTAATATTGACGACGACACATCACTAACTGCCTCCCAAATATCAGAGGACTTACACACAAGTGTAGTCAAATTTTCCACCGTAACTCTGGTTCTCGCTTTTTGGTTCAACCGTGATCGCACGGCTGAGAACCGTGAAAAAACACGTGTTCTGCGTCCTCTACATCGTCGCAACACCTTGGACAAAACGGACTATCATCGCGCTTGAATCTATAAAGGTACGCCCTAAAGCACCCATGCCCGCCAAGGAACTGAGTAAGGTGGAAATTGAGGTCACCCTGCTTTCTATCTGCCCAACTGTTTATGTTTGGAATTAATCTATACGTCCACCGACCTTTAAGCGAGGTTTGTCAGCGTTCCTGCCATAGCAGACGGCTTTTCTTTTTTTCCTCTATTCTGCAAGACATCTGAACCGGTTTCGTTGTGTTGTAAATGTTGTTGCATTCCCGAGCTTGAATGTCTACTGGTGGCATATTTGCTAAAACTTCTGCAGCATCCCGAGAGACTGTTCGGAATGCGCTTATAACTCTGAGAGCGGTCATACGGTGTATGGCGTGTAGCTCCTTTGCATACCAGCTATAATTGAGAGCATCGAACCAGATATGTGCTGCATAGAGGATGGCAGAGTTTATTGCCCTGGCTAGCAAATGTCGTCGAGTAGAGCGCACACATCCTTTATTTGTCATCATGCTTGCGAGACCGCCACATATTTTTTGCGCCTTTTCTGCGGCATAGTTCAAGTGGTCCTTGAAGCTCAAGTACCACGCCAAGATATTTCAATGATGGCTGCGAATTTATCTCGCATTCCCCCACTGTGATGCGTATATTTTTACGAACTTTTCTTGTGCTCACTAGCAGTACCTCTGTTTTTTGTTCCGCGAGCTGTAGGCCCATGATCGAAAACCACAGACGTATTCTGCTAATTGCATCATTGCAAATACTCCGGAGATCTTCTATGTGCTTTGAGACTCCTATTTTTACGAGGTCATCTGCGTAGGCAATGAGCTCCACTGATTTTGGTTGTTCCAACTCTAGGACACCATTTTACAACACATTCCACAGGAGGGGGCCTAACACGGATCCTTGTGGTACTCCGCTCGTAATCTCATACCTTTTGGCGCCCTCATCAGTGTTATAGACTAACACTCTCTCTTCCAGATAACTCAGTATTATATTTATTTATTATGCGGTGTAACGACTTGATAATATTCGCCCAATTAGCCGAGTTAAAGGCATTTTTTATATCCAGAGTGACAAGTGCGCAATACTTTTTGGCTCCTCCTTTCCACCTCTTTCCGCTTACTGCATTTTTTGCTATTTCGACTACGTTTTTTATGGCATCGACTGTCGACTTATGTCTGCGAAAGCCATACTGTTTCTTCGACAGCCCACCTACATTTTCGAGGGCCTCCTGTAAGCGGTTACATATAAGTGGCTCATATATTTTGCCCATAGTATCGAGCATGCATATTGGGCGGTATGATGAGGGGTCATCTGGTGGCTTCTTCGGTTTCGGAAACAGGACCAGTCGTTGTACTTTCTATGAACTTGGAAATATACCCTCTTTGAAGTAAGCATTATACATATTTGCAAAGAGAGTCGGGCTTAAGTTTAGGGCCGCTTTAAGGGCCTTATTTGGTAGACCATCTACACCGGACGCTTTATTATCTTTTAATCTCTTAGCAATATTAATAATTTATTCATCTGTGACCAGGTTTGGAGGATCGTCGGGTATTTTTCGAGCAAGTTGAGCCGGTATTGGCTCATGATTCGGAAACAACGTTTCAATCACCCTGGAGAGAAAAAGGGGGCACATAGGCTGCACGTAATTATTATTAAATTTTTTCATACATACTTTATAGGCCTTTCCCCAAGGGTCGACGTTCGCTTCTTCGCATAATTTTATAAGCACGTTTTCTTACTGTGCGCTATTGCTGTTTTTAAATGCTTTTTACACATTCTGAAGTTTTTTCTGAGCTCCTCTTCATTATTTCCCCTGCGGTTTCGTTGGTATCTTCGTCTGGCCGCGTTGCAGAGTTTTCTAATGCCGGCTATTTCATTATTCCACCAGTAAACAGGTCTACGACTGGTGTTATGTTTAGCCCTCCGCATTGTAGCATCGCACGCAGCTACCAGTCTATTTGTGACCTCGGTTACAAGACGGCTAGCATCTTGCTGTGTAGCTGGGGATGTATCCCATACTAGGCCAAACAAATCCAGGTCCAACTCTCGATAAGCCAGCTTCGTGATTGTATTCTTTTTCTAACGACGGCACGTAAATTTATCATGATCGACACTCGGCAATTATTGCCATATGGTCACTATAAGGGGAAAATAATGGAGTTTTTCGCGTTTAAAATGTTATGAGTCTATTTTATTTGCCAACCTGTCTTGGTACTCTAACAGCATGGATCGTGTTTTCTCTTATTTTTTAAGGGAAAGGTAAATGATTGTGTTGTTATTGAGAGCACGAGATTGGAACAAAAAAACGTGTATACAATTGGTTATTAATAGTGCAATAATACTGAGGATATGAACGAAGAAATATATATCAATGCTAAGAGTCTAATTTTTTTTTGCCACCAGTGTATGTACATACCCTGCAGGAAATAAATCTAACGTAAAAGTAACTTTAAGTTGCATACAAATCAACTGGTATTGACTATTTACTGTCAATTTTCATATACTCGGGCTAACTATTTTTGTTCGGCGATGGCCACAATCCGGTCAACTATGGTTACTTCTGCATGAGATGTCAACCAACTATTATGTAGCTACTTTGCGAACACGAAAAATGTCAATAGCTATCTTCCGAATAAATCTAAACCAGCTAGTAGCTAGTTTGTTTGACATTACCTAGAAATTAGTAAAAAACAAGTAAGGAAGCGTAAGTTCGAGTGGAATCGAACATTAGATACTCAGCTGTATGCTTTCATTGTTTGTTTGCGTGTGATGGAAACACGGTGTACTTTATATAAAGCGAGTACCGCATAAAGTGGGCGTAGCCACGCCCATTTTCAACATTTTTATCAGTCATCCAACTAAGCATATGAATATTATTCTTTGTGCAAAATTTCATTCCTTTATGACTTCTAATTGCAAAGATGTCACGTTACAAATTCCCAAAGGGTGTTCCAGAAATATCTTTGTTAAAAAGTAGGCGTGGTCATAAACCGATTTCAATAAATTTTTGCGCGTCTATTAACACAAGTTATAAAAGTGTATAAACCAAGTTTCGTCATAATATCTCAATTATTTGTCGAGTTATGGGCTCCGAAATCTCGCTGATTCCTTTGTCTGAAAAGAGGCGGTGCCACGCCCATTTTCCGAAATTTTTCTATTTTTTGTTTCCGATCTATTGTAGAACTCATGCCACAAAATTTCAATGAATTATCTTTATATTTCACAAAGATATCGCTTAAAATGTTTTTATTAGGCCACTTTATGATACCCATATATAAAAGTGGGCGTGGTCGTCGACCGATTTCGCTAAAATTTTGAACATGTATTACTAAAAGTAGTGAAAGTGTATACACCAAGTTTCGTCATAATATGTCGATTATTTGTCGAGTTATGGGCTCAGAAATCTCGTATATTCCTGCTTCTAAAAGGAGGCGGTGCCACGCCCATTTTCCAAAATTTTTGTATTTTTTGTTTTATGTCCATAGTTGGACACCTTCCATAAAATTTCAATGATATATCTTTATATTTGACAGAGATATCGCTTAAAATGCTTTTATTAGGTCACTTTATAATACCCATATATAAAAGTGGGCGTGGTCGTCAACCGATTTTGGCAATTTTTCGTCCAAACATTTGCCTAAGTAAGTATATCACGCCTACCAAATTTCATCGATATATCTTCAACGGTTTCTGAGTTATGACTCATAAAACTTTCAATGTTTGCCCTTTAATAAGTGGGCGTGGCACCGCCCATTTTCAAAAATTTCACCATATTTCCTCATAAGGGCCTGAGCTCAATACGTGTGTGAAATTTTATCACTCTAGCTCTATTAGTGACTGAGATACAAAATTTCCGATTTTTACTATATAGGGGAGGTGGGCGTGGTCATGGTCCGATTTCGCCCATTTTCAATACCATCCGTTCCTGTCTTGATACCAACTTACATTTCAAATTTCATCAAAATATCTCAATTTTTGCGCGAGTTATCGTGCTCACAGACGGACAGACGGACGGACATGGCTCAATCGATTTCTCTTTTCACCCTGATCATTTTGATATATATAAGTCTATATCTATCTCGATTATTTCATTCTGTTACAATCCACCGTTAGGAAATCAAAACTATAATACTTACTCTGTGTACTAGTACAGCTGAGTATAAAAAAGGTTGTAGTTTAATAAGAACTAATAAAAACTAGATTTAAACCCATTGTGCTTTTGAGCTCCGGTACTCGTACAATAGAAGTTCATCAATATTTATATCAAATACAATTTCTTCGTATTTCGAAATTACCTCGGAAGCCTTTGCAATCTGCTGCTCAAAATATTGGTTTTGGCTGTGTGCCAATCGGTAGAAAAAATTAAATTTTGACATAAGGGAGTAAAATTTTGGCAGTATTCGTGGTGAATTCTAGTGTCATAATTTTACCTAGCTCAATGGGCTAGGTAAAATTTTGACATTTTGTAATTACATACATACACAAGTAACACAAATATTTAAAAACAAAATAACATCAGATCATTACATGAATACATTTCTTCTGTATCCATCAATATTGCCATCAACAATTATATTCTTTTTACGTTTTAGAATTGTTCGTTGTCCGTTTTCGCCCAAAAGTTTATCTTGGTAACTGTAAAAATTTTCTATTCCGTTTGGCACAGCAAAATTGTGTTTTTTTTCTCAACATGGTAAAGTTTTCTACCTCATTTTCCCATAGAGAAAAATGTTACCGATTGGCACACAGCCTTTGATTATAAATTCCAGGTGAAACAGATTTTATCACCACTGGAACTTTGTTCACCTCAAAACAAATAAGTGAATATTTTAAATATATAAATACACGCGCGCCATCTGTTGGAACATAGCGGTGGTTATAACCTAATCTCATTAGTAAATATGTTGCATATATTTAGACAGCAGCTAGAAATTACATACATACATACATACATACATACATACATACGTACATACATACATACATACATACATAAATACCGGTGAAACTAATAAAAGCGTGTTAATAAAAACACTTCTCTCATCTAAATTTTCCTCATTTAAAATTTGCAAGAGCTCTTCGAAAAATTTCGGCGAAGGATTATATTTAAAATATAAGTCTTTCAGCATATATTTCAAACTTTGTTGGCATACGATTTTGAAAATCAGGGTGAACATCATCACCTAAAGCCACCGAAGCACCAAACGCCGCTGCCGCTGGTGCTGCCACTGCATCTGCCTTACTAATACTGTTTAGCATATTTAAATAAACGCTTGGTCCTTCCACTAGAACCCCTTTTTTACATTTTTAATATTTTAAATCAGGGATTGCAAATAATCGTTACTTTTTAAATTTTGACTAAAAAAATCATACTGAAGGAGAAACGCTATACGCAAAAGAAGTACACAGATGTAATCACCGTAACGCAGACTACCTCTAGGTGCATTAAATTTTATTTTTTCGATTTTTATAAAAAATTGATTTTTAATCGTTATTTCGCTAGCTTAGAGTGCAATTGTGTAAGTAAAGTTGTTTTTCAAACTTTGTAGGAGAGACAAAAAACACAAAATAAAAAAATTTCAAAATGAAAAAAAATTTTCTGTTCATAGAAAAATTTTGGACTTACACAATTTTCTTCTCTTTTTGGACTTACACAATTTGCGTATCACTGAATAACAACGAGTAGAAATATGAAAAGTATCACAAACTTGTTTAGCGTGGTGCGTATTTAATTTTTCTAGCTTTCTACACTTAAAAACACTTTTTCATAAAAATGGACTTACACAGTTTGCACTCTAAGCTAGCGATTTTCTGAGTTTTATTTTTCCCTCAGCAAATAAAAGTTATTTTTTGATTTTTATATTTCGCTCAGAAAATAAAAGTTATTTTTTGAGTTTTATTTTTCCCTCAGAAAATAAAAGTTTTTTTCTGAGTTTTATTTTTCGATCAGAAAATAAAAGTTATTTTTTGAGTTTTATTTTTCCCTCAGAAAATAAAAGTTATTTTTTGAGTTTTATTTTTCGATCAGAATATAAAAGTTATTTTTTGAGTTTTATTTTTCCCTCAGAAAATAAAAGTTATTTTTTGAGTTTTATTTTTCGATCAGAAAATAAAAGTTATTTTTTGAGTTTTATTTTTTTGCTCAGATAATAAAAGTTATTTTTTGAATTTTATTTTTTTGCTCAGATAATAAAAGTTTATTTATAAATTTTACGTATTTATGTGACGCGAGCACATATCGTCGGTCTCCTGCCAGAAACACGAATGTGAAATTTTTTCTAAGTGCGATGTCTGCTCTTTATCGGGTATATATTGATATAATAACAATTAATATTTGTATATATGCTTATGTACATACAAGTACATATTATGTATGTATGTTGACACAAGCCGCCGCTGTGGTGCAGTGAGTAGAGTGCTCGCCTGCTATGCCAGAGGTCTCGGGTTCAAACCACGGTCCGAGCAAAACACCAAAAAAAACAATTTTTCTAATTAGTAAAAATCCAATTATTGGGTTTTTTAAGAGCAGCGGTCACCTCTCGGCAGTGGGCGGCATACCCTCCGAGTGTTTTTCTGCCATGAAAAAGCTTCTCACAAAAAATGCATTCGCCGTTCGGAGCCGGCTTTAAACTGTAGGTCCACCCAATTAGTAGGAAAAACAAAAAGGAGCACACCTCGAATTGGGAGAGAAGCTCGGCCATAAAACTCGTCAGAGTTATAATAGCGCCATTGTATTATTATTATTATTATATGTTGACACAAGAATTTATACCAATATTAATTGTTATTCCATCAATATATACCCGATAAAGAGCAGACATCGTACTTAGAAAAAATTTCACATTCGTGTTTCTGGCAGAAGACCGACGATATATACTATTAAAAATGTAATTTTATGTATGTATGTGAGTAGGTACATAAATATGTATCATTTATTATACAAGAATTGCTCGTTTAAGGTTATTAGATTTAAGTAAATGCTTCACATACAACAACTTTATTTCTGTCCTTCTACAGAGTTTCTAAATAATACATATTTATGTACCTAATCACATGCATACATAAAATTACATTTTTAATAGTATATATGTGCCCGCGTCACATAAATACGTAAAATTTATAAATAAACTTTTATTATCTGAGCAAAAAAATAAAACTCAAAAAATAACTTTTATTATCTGAGCAAAAAAATAAAACTCAAAAAATAACTTTTATTTTCTGATCGAAAAATAAAACTCAAAAAATAACTTTTATTTTCTGAGGGAAAAATAAAACTCAAAAAATAACTTTGATATTCTGATCGAAAAATAAAACTCAAAAAATAACTTTTATTTTCTGAGGAAAAAATAAAACTCAAAAAATAACTTTTATATTCTGATCGAAAAATAAAACTCAGAAAAAAACTTTTATTTTCTGAGGGAAAAATAAAACTCAAAAAATGACTTTTATTTTCTGATCGAAAAATAAAACTCAAGAAAAAACTTTTATTTTCTGAGCAAAAAATAAAACTCAAGAAAAAACTTTTATTTTCTGAGCAAAAAATAAAACTCAGAAAATAATCGTTAAAAATCAACTTTTTGGATATCACTTATAACCGTTACGGTCCCTGTTTTAAATACTTACTTTTACACAAAATTCACAATTAAACTCACAAATTAAACTTTAGACGCGGCCGTGTGAAAACTAAATTTTGTTTGGTTTCATCAAACAGCTGATCGCTGTCATTACCATCTATGCTGCCATATTGGCATTTTAATTTACTAACGAGTAAAAGTGGTAATCGAATTTTGGATTCCTCTGCATGACTTATGGTCCAATTAACTATTTTCTGCAATTGATATTTTTTTACTGCAGGGTATGTCTGTAGATAGAACGCGCGAAAGTGCATCCATAATCATACAAACACACAAAGGTAAACAATTAATTTTACATCTGTCATTTAAACGCACGCAGCGTCAAAGGGATTGACTGACGAGATAAACCTATGCATCCGTATGCTTGTATGCATGCATATGTAGCCACATATGTGTGTACATATATGTCAGTTTGTCCGTATGCTGCTTGGGTATCCGTGAGCTTGAAATGAACCACAAATAGTGCGAGAGCATTTAACCAACCCACCCACCACCTATTGTCCTCTGCCCGCTGCTTGTTGTTGTTGAGTGGGCGCGCTTTCATTCATTGCCTTCCATACCGGGTGACCGAAGACAGCCTCCTCGGTTATGGCCGATGCCGAGATTGTGAGAGTACGTCGGCTGTTCGGTAAAAAAAAAAATAAAATGGTTATAAAAGATGGAAAATAAATACCAACAAGCAACAACAGGCAAAAAAAATAATAACAAACAACAAACAGAAATTCCAATGGTGTCACCAGCGGCTCGATGCCATTAACCGCCCTAGTGTACAAAAATACATATGTATGTACATACATATTTAAATGGAAAATCGCATGAAACCGGATATAACCAGCGTTTGCAATTTAAAAAAGAAAAATATTTTAATCTACAACTTTGTTCGCCTTGATCCATCATAAACTCGGGTCTAATAAGCCGTGCACAATTGACTTCTACCTCGCTTTGCTTCAGAGTTTTGCTTTGACAGTTCTGTTCAGCATGTGCTTTTTAAAGGGACATGTTCACAATTGAGGTGAAGCGAGTAAAGCAAAGTATAAAGTTAGCCATCTTTCAACTTTTTTCCACTTTGACAAACATCTCCCCTTGTGTGTGTGTGTGTATGTTTGTATATCTACACTTATTTTGGCGATTTCGCGCAATTTCGTGAGAAGTGAGCAGAGAAAAGTAAAAAATAACATTCGAATAAGCAGAAAAAAGCAAATTCCCCAAATATATTACCAAAAATCAGGTTTATAAATTAAAGCAAAGAAGTGAAGTGGAAATTGTCAAAGTGTTAATTGTAGCAAGCATCTGGAATTTCGCTTTGCTTTAAGGTTTTTTCTATCAAAGTTGGAGCAGACAAAGCCAATTGTGCACGGGCTCTAAGTCTTTCGCCGTAAACAGTTTACATTGTGCTCTGGAAAGTCCACCTAGTTAGCTCTACACAATTTAACTAACATGGCTGCAGCTAAATTTATTAGTGTTTTATAGTCGAAAGTCAGTAGAAAATATTTTTTTTAATATAGGTACATCATAATGTGCCTTTTCTTAGATGCGCGCCTAAAAATAAACAACATTCGGTAATATGACTTCCACAATCTGGAAATTGCATCTATAAGCTTCTGGGTAATGTAGGTACATACAGGTCTGGGTAATACTGAGTAGAAATTATTAATTTTCATTAATTTTAGTGCCTACTACATGAATTAATCCCATGTAGGTACTCCTTGGATTACTCGGGTGTCATGCGGAAATCGGAGTATGTGATCCCTGCCTTGGACATCGGCATGTTAAATGGACCATATTTTTTAGATGAAATGTGGCAGGTTATGGAGTACATACTCGGTTGGTCCATAGCGAGTACTCTATACACGCGTGCACGGAGTACTCGGCTTTTTTGCAGGGAAGGCATAGTGTGAGTGTATTAAGTTTAAACGCCTCAACGGTTGCTTCCGTTTTCCTGCCAATGTGACTCTCCTTACCGTTTGTTTTGTTTTTCTCACACTGTGAGCGCGCGCCTGGAAGCGGCGCGGGAAATCCAAAGCTCACACCCTCACAACTCATTTCTGCTTCCGGTATTTCCAATCGGTTGCTGCTGCTGCTGGTACTTACAATACGTTTGTTTTTTGTTGTTGTTGTCCTTGTCGTTTGCGCGCAAAAACCAATTTAAGTTGGTTACGATATACGAAACACATATCGGCTTGGCCTCGGTTTGATTTCGTGTTTGAACGACGACATCGTATTACAGTTGTGAGCGACTGGAGCGCCTCGCCAATTGTCATTCCAAAGTTGAGTGTTGCCACAGAAGGATCGCAGCTTCATTGCCTGCGTCAGAATACTATTTGTTTTGTGCTCGCTGTTTCTGTGATTGTGGGTGTATTTGATTTATTGTACCTACTGTGCAAGTGTATGTTTGATATGCTTATTACGCAGGATACATAAAGGCACACTAGCGTTAAAAGAAAGTAGTTCTTCAAGTGAATAAGAAAACGGGAAATAAATGAGATAAAACAAGAAAACAAAAATATACTTACATATATGTATCTCAAATTTTCTACGACTTTTCAGCGGGTGTGAACCCATCAATAGATGGGGTAAAATAATTTACAGTTATTATAACTTAAAAAAAAAATGTATGTACATTAGGGTGGTCCCCAAATGTATGGAGACAAATTGTATATCATATTTTGTGAACCTCACCCCGAAGGTCGATGCTTATATAGTCGGAGAAACCACATATAAATTTTGGTCCCGATCGGAGACGGTTAAGGGGTGTCGCACAGTGGCCAAAATTCATATTAGCATATATACATATGTGCGACACGCCTTAACCATCTCTACTCAGTTCCAAAATTTCTCTATGGTATCCGGGTGCAGGCCTATCGAATTTGAACATTAGGTATGAAAAAAAAAATGTTATGAAATTATACTCTGGTCTGAATTTTGACCCCCGTGCGACACCCCTTAACCGTCTCCGATCGGGACAAAAATTTATATTTAATATCCTTGAGTGGCCGCTGTGGTGCAGTGGGTAGAGCGCTCGCCTGCTATGCCAGAGGTCCGGGTTCAAAACTCAGTCCGAGCAAACAAAAATTTTCTAATTAGTAAAAATCCAATTATTGGGTTTTTTAAGAGCAGCGGTCACCTCTCGGCAGTGGGCGGCATACCCCCCGAGTGTATTTCTGCCATGAAAAAGCTTCTTCCAAAAAATGCATTCGCCGTTCGGAGCCGGCATAAAACTGTAGGTTCACCCAATTAGTAAGAAAAACAAAAAGGAGCACACCTCGAATTGGGAGAGAAGCTCGGCCATGAAACTCGTCAGAGTTGTAATAGCGCCATTGTATTATATTATCCTTGAGGTCAGAACTATCGATTTCAGGTATTAGATATAAAAAAAAAATTTATTTATTTTTCTTGAATCTCCATAAAGCTTTGTGAATTTTGACCGCTGTGCGACACCCCTTAACCATCTCCGATCGGGACCAAAAATTATATGTTATATCTTTGACTTTGCTGTTACCGATCTAGGGAGTGAGACCGAAGAAAATCGCTAATTTGATTTTTAAGGACCACCCTAGTGTATGTACATATACAATAAAAAAGATGCAAAAATACATATATGTATGTATGTTGTAAAAGTGTATTTTACAAAGCTATATCCGCTTCCGCATCTCATGAGTTTTCGTCCTTTGAATCGTAAAAATTTTGTGGAAAAATTTGCAATTGAGGCAGATTTTTGATGAATACATACAAATTTGCTTGTTAGGGCAGTGCCGAAAATTGAACGTACACATCCCCATTTAGGTACATACATATATATGCACATATGTACATATGTATGAATAAAGTGACAAATATACAAGTTTAGTGCTAGTGTATTTACTACGAATTCTATCTACATACCTACTATGTTTGTACTACAATTGTTGTTGCTATAGTGAAAAAGCGAAAACTGCTTGCTTATAAAGGAAAAAGTGATGGAGTAAAAACAAAGGCAGTGAAAATCACAATAAGAAAAAATCCAAAAACAAAAAATGCAAAAAAGTTGAAAAAGTGAAGTCAAAACCAGCTTCACAACGCCAAATATTACAAGTAAGGAAGCCTAAGTTCGAGTGGAATCGAACATTAGATACTCAGCTGTATGCTTTCATTGTTTGTTTGCGTGTGATGGAAACACGGTGTACTTTATATAAAGCGAGTTCTGCATAAAGTGGGCGTAGCCACGCCCATTTTCAAAATTTTCATCAGTCTTCCAACTAAGCATATGAATATTATTCTTTGTGCAAAATTTCATTCCTTTATGACTTCTAGTTACAAAGATGTCACGTTACAAATTCCCACAGGGTGTTCCAGAAATATCTTTGTTAAAAAGTAGGCGTGGTCATAAACCGATTTCAATAAATTTTTGCGTGTGTATTAACACGAGTTATAAAAGTGCATAAACCAAGTTTTGTCATAATATCTCAATTATTTGTCGAGTTATAGGCTAAGAGATCTCGTAGATTCCTTTGTCTAAAAAGAGGCGGTGCAACGCCCATTTCCCAAAATGTTTCTATTTTTTGTTTCCGGTCTATCGTAGAACTCATGCCACAAAATTTCAATGAATTATCTTTATATTTGACAAAGATATCGCTTAAAATGTTTTTATTAGGTCACTTTATAATACCCATATATAAAAGTAGGCGTGGTCGTCAACCGATTTTGACAATTTTTCGTCCAAGCATTTGCCTAAGTAAGTAAATCATGCGTACCAAATTTCATCAATATATCTCCTACGGTTTCTGAGTTATGGCTTATACAACTTTCTATGTTTGGCCCTTAATAAGTGGGCGTGGCACCGCCCATTTTTCAAAATTTCACCAAATTTCTTCATAAGGGTCTGAGCTCTACACGTGGGTGAAATGTTATCACTTAGTGACTGAGATACTAAATTTCCGATTTTTACTATATAGGGGAAGTGGGCGTGGTCATGGTCCGATTTCGCCCATTTTCAATACCATCCCTTCCAGTCTTGATACCAACTTGTATTCCAAATTTCATCAAAATATTTCAATTTTTGCGCGAGTTATCGTGCGTACAGACAGACAGACGCACGGACAGACGGACGGACATGGCTCAATCGATTTCTTTTTTCACCCTGATCAATTTGATATATATAAGTCAATATCTATCTCGATTATTTTATGGTGTTACAATCCACCGTTATGTGATTAAAACTATAATACTCTGTGTACTACACCATTTCCAGCTGTATTTCAGAAAATTCCAAGTATATTTCCGAGAATTCCGAATGTATTTCAGAAATTTCCAAATATATTTCAGAATTTTCCAAATATATTTCAGAATTTTTCAAACGTGTTTCGGAATTTTCCAAATGTATATCAGAAATTTCCAAACGTATTTCAGAAATTTCCAAACGTATTTCAGAAATTTCCAAACGTATTTCAGATCTTTCCAAATGTATATCAGAAATTTCCAAACGTACTTCCGAATTTTTCAAATGTACTTCAAAATTTTACAAACGTTTTTCAGAATTTTCCACACGTTTTTCAGAAATTTCCAAACGTATTTCAGAATTTTCCAAAGGTATTTCAGAATTTTCCAAATGTATTTCAGACATGAACACCATTTTTCTAAACACTCAAATCAAAACAAATCAAATTTGCATCGCTTTAAAAGTCTTAATAAAAAATACGCAAAATATTCAGTTCATTCGTTCGTGCATATACATATGTTCACATAAATTAACAAAAAAAAAATGAAATTTAAAGATAATTGCGCGATTTGCCAGACAGACATGCGCAGGAAATCAGTGATTCGCTTGCTTCCATGCGGCCACTTGTTCCACCAAAATTATTCAAATTACATTTTAGAAACCAATAAGTGTCCCATATGCCGAGGAGATGTCATAGGTATGTAGGCACATACATACACATCCATTTAAATTATTTTATTTCAACTCTTTAATATGCTTTTAATCTTCTTTGGTACAGGCAACGAAGGTGTAGAAAGAAAAAAGTACGCCGTATATAACGAAGTAGACCGCGCCCGGATCATAGAAGCCGTAAATAAAGGTGAAGACTGGAAGAGTTTGGCAACTTCCATGGGTGTCAATTACAAGGCGGCGTACTCTTGGGTGCAAACAGGTATAAGCACAAGCCAGCAGCGTGGAAGAGCCAACACAAAAAAGCTTTCAACGGAAGAGATTGAGATAATTGTCAAGTGGATTGAAGAAAATGCAACAATTACTTTAAACGAGATGGTCGGCAGAGTGAGAGCAGAACTCCACAAAGACATAAGCAAATCAACGGTGGCAAACTATTTAAGCGGTTGTTTATTTACCTTAAAAAATGCTCACCACATACCAGCAAATATGAATACCACTGAAAATAAGGAAAAAAGGGCAGAGTTTGTGAGGATGTTAACCCAAAATATACAGCAGGGAAAACAAATTATATATATTGATGAAACCAACTTTAATTTATTTTGCCGCCGCACAAAAAGACGATCTCGTTGCGGTACCCGTGCTGTTTTAACTCTACCACCATCAAGGGGGCCAAATGTTCACTTAATTGGCGCCATAAGCACATCAGGTGTGCTGAGTATGGAAACACGAAGGGGATCCTTCAAGAAGGAAAGTGCGACAGAGTGGGTGAATGGGCTACTTGAAAAATGGACCAGCATGGGCAACTTGTTATCGGAGCTAGTTATAGTCTGCGATAACGCGCCATGCCATGCTCGTCTGGAAAACGTGATTGGAGCTAACGGTTCCCCTACCATTTTGCGCCTGGGACCTTACTCACCGATGCTTAACCCCATCGAAAATATTTGGTCAAAAATAAAAAGTCATGTGAAATCCAATATGGGCGTGCCGTCAACCGTAGGGCCAGGTGTCGTAGAAAGGAGAATTCAATATGTTGAAGAAAAAATAAATGAGGCGAAATGTTTAATAACAACTGCCGATTGCGCACGTGCTATTCCACATTCTTCAATTTTTTTTGCCGATGCTTTAGCACTCCGCGATATGCCAGTTGGCATGTAGACACGTTGTACCTTTACTTTTATATTTTAAGTTTTATATACATATGTATATACACAATTTTAAATACAGTTAACATATGCATACATATGTACATGAAATAAAATAAAATAATATGAATTAAAAATTTTGCGTTATTCTACGGTATTTACATACATCTGTATGTATACATACATTAATTTTTATATATGTATGTTAAACATTTCGACCCGCTTGGTACAATATATCCCAAAAATTTTTAAAGACACCTACAGGTAATATTTGCTTAACAATTTGAATGAAACGGAGTAGTTTCTGTTTTTTGGGATATTCAGTATATACTGGTGACATTTGTATACATTTTAACAGCTGAAGTTGGTTGTGAACAGTGAATACGTGGTCACGTGTTGCGAAATTCTTCAGAAAACGGTGAAAATTACAGCGAAGCGTAATTTTTCACATGTCAAACATGGGAAGTTCCGCTATGGTGTTTTACGACATATCATATGTAATTCTTTTATAAAAAAAATATAAATTATAAACTTGTATTTTTTAGGTTTTTTAATAATGAACACTACTAGGAAAATATATGACAAATTTCCTATCAAAACTACCGGCTGGGATTTAATATCCCGCCACATACCGCGCCTTACGGGCTGAAAATTGAAATTCTGGTTCGGTAGAAGTCTTCTTTTATTCCTAGTCTTCAATGCCCACATATTTCCAATACTGTATATATAGCGGATTTTTATTGGTTCGAAAGGGTTAATACATACATACATACATGAAATAAAATAAAATATAAATTAAAAATTGTACGTATTTTTTATTAAGATTTTTAAATCAATGCAAATTTGTATTTAGGTCATTTTGTATTTTGAGTTTTTAGAAAAAAGCTGCTCATGTCTGAAATACATTTGGAAAATTCTGAAATACCTTTGGAAAATTCTGAAATACGTTTGGAAAATTCGGAAGTAAGTTTGGAAAATTCTGAAATACTTTAGGAAAATTTTGAAATACATTTGGAAAATTCGGAAGTACGCTTGGAAATTTCTGAAATACGTTTGGAAATTTCTGATATGCATTTGGAAAATTCTGAAATAAGTTTGGAAAATTCTCAAATATATTTGGAAAATTCTGAAATATACTTGGAATTTTCTGAAATACATTCGGAATTTTCGGAAATATACTTGGAATTTTCTGAAATGCAGCTGGAAATGGTGTAGTACAGCTGAGTATAACAATAAAATAATACAAAATAACCGATACTAAGTACATACCTACATACCTACCTAGTATCCTAATAGCATTGACAGACGGCAGCGATAATCCGGAATATCTAGCTAATTCGGACTTAACTTGAGAATTAACTGGAGGTAATCCGGAATATCTCTTGAGTTAGTCCTCAAAATTTTAGCGGATTAGAGCATTTTGTAATGACATCCCTGGTGAAAAATGTTTATTGTGAATGAAAAGGAAGAAAAAGAAGAACCCAAGGCAGATCTAGGAAGGTAGGCGCATAAGTGAATTCAGAAATTTTGAATGTAATTTTTTGTTTTAATTGGTAGAGTGTAATGTCAAAATGATATTTCGCCTTGGTTGAAATCTGAACTCGTTTGGGACTCGCCCATTCTTATTGGCCATGATGTGATTTCGTTTTGATTTTGACATTACCCTACCTTTGGAAATAAAACAAGAAGTTTTTGAATTCGCCGCTGCGCCTACCTTCCTTCAGCTGTTTTGTTAATCCGCAATACTTGCCGTCTGTCAGGGTAAAATTTTAATCGAATTAAGTGTTGATGTAATCGGGATTATCGCTGCCGTCTGTCAATGCTATAAGGCAATTAGAGCAAGCAACAACAACAGCAAAAAATAACAAAAATACAATAATAGCCTCTGCACACTGCATTTGAAATTACGTTGATTAGCCGAAAATACTTTCCGAAATCACGCGTATTCACACACGTTTTTGAGTAATTTCATTTAGTCGTGTTTCAGTTACGCTGTTCCCGCGCCAAATAAAAATTTTTACATGGTCAACTTAAATGAAAATATCATTAATAAAATACTCCCACCAAGTTAAATTTTTTATAATGAAAGAATCGCTAATGCAATTTATGATGAGAATATATCTAAGAAACCATCGAAAACAAATTTAATAGCCGTGTTTTTATTTTAGCGCAGATGTATATGCGCTCAAATAAAACACAGCTAATGTGAAATATTAGCGATGGGTAAAGATGTTTTCGATTATAATCGATAAAATTTAGAGAAGACCGATTCCAGAGTAATTTCGTGAGTTATTTAGCCGAAATGCGCATTTCAAGGTTAATTTCAGCTGGCATTTTTGTATGGAGAAACAACGTTATTTAAGGGTAATTAACGCCGAAACAACGATTTTTGCCTAAATTACCCTTAAATCATGCCAATGTGCATAGGCTATAAGTTGAAAAAAGAAATCAATTGCGCGACACATCATCGACGCTGCAGCAGGAAAAGTGTTATCTCAACCAGTGATGCCGAAATTGGGCTTTTCGGACCAAATCTGGTCCGATAAATTTACTTTGGGCTGTTGGGCGGCTAAAATCAATTTTGGTCCGATTTGTAATATGAATATTTTTAGTGGAGACAATTTCTCTGACGCTAAACATTTTATCTTTCCCGTGTAAAGTTCTTTTATTGTTATATCTAAATTCGCTTGGGACTCGTCTCGCATGCCAAGTTTAATGAAACGTCAAAATCAGACAATCTGACATTTATTTTGCAAATAAAATGCTGAAATTTAACACAAATTATGTTTCACTTGAAAAGCGCCAGCGAACATACGGTTAGGTTGGAGTGGCTGCCACAGAGTCGCACTTAGGCCAGTGCAGAGGCCCGTTGTGTTACCACAAGAAGAAAACGGATTACTCCTCCTTTTTGAACCAATTTGTGAACTTAGTGCAGTTCATCAGGGCCCTCACTATATATGTAGATCTATTTAAAAGCGAAATGCAATTCGAAAGCACATCTTATTGCATAGAATATATGGAATAGAACTCGAAATCGAACGAATTTTCTTTCGAATTAAACTACGGAGTGAGGGCCCAGGTCCTTTATGTCGACGTCCGCAACTTTGCATAGGCTATCCAGGAAGGAAGTCCCAAGAAATCGTCGTCTGCCGCTGTTAAGAGCCGAGCAGTGGCAGATGAGGTGTTCGATTGTCTCCTCGCCTCCAGCTTATGCAGCATCTGTGGTAGGGTGCACCTAGCCTCTCTGCGTATTTCCCGATGAGGCAGTGTCCTGTGAGTACCCCCACAAGGTTCGAGATGTCATCTCTCCTTAGAGTACTGATGAGATCACTTGTGAACCCATTTCTGCCAGGTTTGCCTTGATGTTCGTCATACTGGCTTCTGTTGCCATCTATCACTTGCTAGTTTATAGATATGCTGTTTAAGAATTAACTTGTTTGTGGCTAACGGCATACCTATGCGTTCTTTGTCAGGAAGAACCTGCTCGGTAGTGCCCTGCCTCGCAAGTTCATCCGCCCTACAACTGCCATTGATACCCTACGTCCTGGGACCTACACGAGGTGCAGACAGGTCTGTTTGGCCATCTCCTTTAGAGATCGGCGACAGTCTAGTGTTAGTTCTGAATTGCATAAGTGGGAGCCAAGATTACTTAGTATGTACATATGTATGTATTTAAAAATAAATATGTAATTCCATTTTAAGTTGACTTCTGATTTTTGGGCGTTTTTTGGCGAAATTGGACGGTAATTTGGTCGGTAAAATTTGTTTGCAGTGGCAACACTGATCTCAACGCAAACAAACGAAACCGCAGAGCTTACCGAGTCAAATCGAGTCGATATGAATTGCCGAGCCAATTTTGCGCCAGCCTCCTTTGTTTTCTATACTACAATTAACAACACCAACAATGGCTAAACCGAAAAAACACACAAACACAAAAAAAACTTACAACAAAAAAAAAAACAAAAACACTTAAATATTTTCGTACACTGCAATCAAAATCAACTACATACATACATACATATATAGTTGCATTACTAACCAACAATAACTACAAATGTATATATTTTGGGATTGGCTTCCTTTGTAATGCTGCTTCTTGACTCGACCTTTCGTCATTCCATCGTCCTTTTATCCCCTCGCCTAATGCTAGCGCTTCGTTTTGTGATTTTCGCTTCGTTGCATTTTTATATACATATGTACATACATATATACCTATATTTCCTTATGCATGACTTCGTTTATGTAGAGTCAAGTGGTTATATTATTATTATCTTGACTAACACTGTCCCTTTCGTTGGCATTCGAACAATTGAACACAATGCAAGTTGGTTGTTGACCGTCGCCCCAATATTCGTATACAAAATCCAACAACCCCAGCTGCAACTCACCTCACTTTTACGCTTACATACATACATAGATTTTACTATTAAAACTACTATATTCTATGGTTTGCATGTATGTCGTCATCATCAGCATCAGCAGCATCAGCAGCAACATCAGTATCATAGTTGAGTGGTTTTGCGCTCAAAAAACACTCTCGCCTTTCTTGTGTATACAATGAATACGCCCATATATATATAAATATACTTACATATGTATGTATGTACATATTCGAAAGGTGGATGGAATAGTCCATTAGTTGACATATGTATGTATGTACATATGGACATACCTTGGAAGTATATTCCAAAAATGCAATGGAAGTCAAGTAATTATTTAATTTATGCAGACAAGAATTTTATACCGTACCTATTACATATTGCGGTTTGAACTTTTAAGCCAGTGTTTGTAATTGAAGTACCACCTGCCCACCTGCCTAATCAAAACGATCTCTGGCCAAAAAGTGCTATGCGAGCGCGAAATATTCTGAACTCGAAATTGATTAGACTCGCTGTTGCTGTGTTCTGGAGGCCACTCAAAAGCCATAAATAAGTGACTTGCATAGATACTTCCACCGTAAGGATCCACCAGGATGGCAATACGAAGTGGATAATAATAAATATCCATGTAATAGCTTGAATACATTTAAAGCTGGAAAAGTATAGTTGTCATTAATATTTGGATTATCATTAGGGACTCAAGCTACATACGTAATCTATGAAAATATATTTTTGGAGTACGGAAATTGTATTGTCAAATGTCAACAATTATTTAATAATTCATCTCTGCGAGGTACAGAAAAAGCTTTTCCAAAACTATTTGCTGATCGATTTTGACATCGCGATGTACGATATACATTGATTGTGGAGATCTCATTGTCGATCTCAAATATGTACGTTTTTAGACGTCGCAAAGTTGAGAAGGATCGTTCATTCGTCGCTGTTGTCACAGGCAAATATGCCATAACGTGAAGCAGTCGGTTGACATTTGGAAACGCATCCTCATTATAAATATGGAGTGCTTTAAGTGCATTTTTGATTTCCTTTCCGACAATGAGCTTCCGCCAAAGTTGTACTTCGTTCAACCAGATGTCACGAGATTCGTCATGCAAAATTTAACAGTATGATTGGAATAGTTAAACGCAGGAGTGTTCATAGACAGGAAAACGTACTAAGTCGACTTGGTACAGTGTTGTTGGGAGGCGTCGATATATTCCTGGCACTGTCTCAACTACATACAATCTTAGAGCCCATTATGCCTCGCAGGAACACGCCAAAATGTGCGCATTAGTCAAATCATCGACTAGACACGCCAGACATAGTTTTTTTTTAGAGGTAATTGCAAGAGCAACACATTTCAATAGCCCATCTACCCTTTGTTCGTTGTGCCCTTTAATTCTGATTTTCCATTCTTTGCTCTTTTCGCCTATTTCTTGTCTGCTGTTGCTTCAATTCAATTTTTTGGCTGGTCGCTTCCTGCTTTGCCGCCCCTCAAGTGTTTACGCATTATTTTTTGTGAGGCCAAGTCTGCCAAGTCGTTCCAGTTCTTCCGGGAGGCTTGTGTGGATTTTCCTGTCAAATGCGTAAATAGTAATAATAAATAATCGTAATTGCTGTTTTTGTTGTTGTCGCTGCTTGCTGTGTGTTCTTTGCTGTTTGCTGTTCCCTCTTTTATGCACTACGCATTGAGGTATCATAAAAATAAATTTGTTTTTTTTTTGTGTGCGTGTGTCTTAGCCAAGGGATATGCCAGGCTTCCCCTGACACTTGTTCGCGCAGAAAACATGACAAAAGAAAAGTTACGACAAAAATTGTGACGTAGAAAATTCGTTGAAGTGCGCAGTCCGAAATCTCAAATGCATAAAAACGACGAATACAAAATGAAAATACGAATGCTTGCATTAGGGTGTCCAGTACATAATTTAATACCTACCACAGTCTTTGTAACTGGGGAAACGTCTACAGCGAGTTTCCCTCAGAGCTTTGTGTGCGCGAGAAATTAAATATTTTGTCCGAGAACAGCGACACCCTAATGTACATACATACGTACATATATATATGTATACATGCTAACAGCCTACGATATATTTGTCCTCATTTCAGGTTTACGAACCTAAAAATGCCACAGGCAATGTTTGAAAACCACTGTGATGCATTATAAGAAGAAAAGAATCTAAGAATGCCTCAAGCGACAGTTGTAATACCACTGTAAAGTGCTTTTAAAGAGCGCATACATATATATAACAAGGTGTAACAAAAACAGATCGTATGTGAAAATAATCGAAAAAGTGAGAAAAACTTAAAGCGAAAAAGTTGAAAAAAGTTGCTCAAACACTGCTCAAATCCACAAACAACAAAAGCGTTGGCATAGCCGCAGAGACTCCACCATCATGGATAGTTCACCGGATCTATCCTTGAAGCTGCGTCGTGGCTCTAGCGATTCGCGCGATAATTTCTATATGGATTTCGCTCAAGGAATTGACTCCGACATCGAAGAGGTGGATAATAGTGCGTTGGCGCTAGAGCCCCAAAAACAACAACAACAACAACAACAGCAGCAGCAACAACAAGCATTACCACCGCCCCTGCCAGTCATATCAAGCGAGGATTCAATTCTCGCCGGTTATATGCCACCACCGCCCTTGGTTATGCAAGGACAACCCTTACCCACGCTCACCGAACACGATGACCTACCGCCAACACCACCACCGCATCAGCCATCCACCGATACCGAACCCGATTCACCACCACCGCCAATTTCGCCAACTTCATCGGTTTTAGAAATGATACCTCCACCACCTTTGTCACCGCCAATGATATCACCACCACCGCACATGGCACGTTCTATGGCACCACCATCGCCACCACTCGAAACCGAAGATGAGGCTGATGACGGTGATGTAGATGAAGGGGAGGAGGAGGAGGATGATGATAAGGCCACGCCACCACCACTGCCGCCGTTACCTTCGAATTTTTCCTATGTGCATGGTAATGGTGCCCATGGTACGGGACTTCAAAGCACGGCCGGTGTCGTTACACCACCACCAGTGAATAAATCGCCATCGACCTCACCATCACCACCGGACACTCCACCGCCATGCCCGATGCACACACAAGTTGCGATACCACCATTGACACCACCTTCGGAGAGTGATCAATCACAGCCTAATTCACCGCCACCATTACCGGCACACCACGCCGCCACAATGCTACAGTCGCCACCACGTTCAGCTGGTTCCCCGGCCAGTTCAGGTGGTTCGCAACCACGTTCGATTGGTTCACAACAGCGGGTAATGATGAGTTCACCGCCGCACTCGATCGGTTCCCAACAACGTTCCATAGCATCGCCGCAAGGTTCGATGGGTTCGCCACAACTTTCGATTAGTTCGCAGCCTCGTTCCATTGGCACACCACCGAGGGGCAGAGATATCGTACCCGAGGGTGCGCCCGCTACACCAACGCCTGACTATGGTGAACCCAGTGATATTATCGCTGCGGCATTGGCGGCCGCAATTGAAGTGAAATCTGGTGAATTAATACAAGGCATTGAACATGGCACGGCCTATCATTTGACCGATGAGAATAAATCATTAAATGAAGATGAGTCTACAACTATAACAACGCCACCTAGCAACGGTTACTCAGCGTCCTCGATGATTCCACCAACAGGTGAACTATTGGGCGAATTGGAACATGATGCTGGTATAATGTTAGCTGACATACCACCGCCGCTGGGCATGGAGGATGACGAGCCAGATGAGGAAGCTGAAGACGGGATGGATATTGGAGCAGTTGTAAGAGAACGCAGAGAAGAACCCATGGATGTTGATGAAGCTATAGTAGAAGTAGAAGAAGAAGACGGAGAAAAAACGCCAACGTTTGAGCGTCAACCAAGCGAGGGAATTACTGATGATCACACAACCGTCGATACGCCAGCCGACGAGTTGATTGAGGCGCATGGCACACCCATCTCTCAAATAACACCGCGCAGTACACCACATCCTACGCCACCCGCTTCGGGCTCGCCTAAGAAGAGGCGGAGCAGCACTGCTGGAGGAAGTGTTGGTGGCTGTGGCTCCGGTAGCCGTGGTCCAAGTCGCAGCGCCAGTCGAAGTGGAAGCCATAGCGGTAGTCATGGTGGTAGTAGTAATGCCAGTCGCAGTGGCAGCGTACGCGGCAGCATAGGGTCGCGTGCGGGCAGTATTGCCACTGCTTCGGTAGCCTCAGCTGCAGCATCTTTGGCCTCGGTGGCTTCACAAGCAGCTGTTGACGCAGCATCGGCGGCTGCGGCCGTATCACCACAGAGTTCGATTAAATCGCTGCGCAGCCAGCCGTCGATAAAGTCAGTGTCGTCGCATTCAAAACATAGCGCATCGCCACCACCACCACCACCACCGGCGCCAACGATGATGAAGAGCCCAACCGAAGGTGATCGGCCACCGGTAATGCCATCACCACCAATGATGCGCTCACCGCCGCTCGTCAGAAGTCCACCTTTGATGCATAGTCCACCGAAAGTGACAAGCCCACCAAGGGTTTACAGTCCACCATTGGTGGGTAGTCCACCAATGCGTAAAACGGCCGAGGTCGGCGAATCGTCGAAAAGAGAAGCTGAAGAAAGAGCGGCAGCGGCGACAAAGGCTGCATCAGTTACAGGGTGAGTAGTGCTAACTTACTTAATTTTAAACTTTTTTGCTTCTTAATTATTTTTTATTATGATGGAGTAATTGAAATGGAAAAATCACTTTATGTAAGTTGTTGGTAAAAAAGAAAAAGCCCCAAGGATGATAGAAAAAATCCAAGTAAAAAGTCAAAATTTGCAGTGTTATATCGATGGCTGAGAATAAGAGCCCGTGCACAATTGACTTCTACCTCGCTTTGCTTCAGAGTTTTGCTTTGACAGTTTCGTTCAGCATGTGCTTTTCAAAGGGACATGTTCACAATTGAGGTGAAGCGAGTAAAGCAAGGTATAAAGTTAGCCATGTTTCAACTTTTTTACACTTTGACAAACATCTCCCCTTGTGTGTGTGTGTGTATGTTTGTATATCTACACTTATTTTAGCGATTTCGCGCAATTTCGTGAGAAGTGAACAGAGAAAAGTAAAAAATAACATTCGAATAAGCAGAAAAAAGCAAATTCCCCAAAAATGTTACAAAAAATCAGGTTTATAAATTAAAGCATAGAAGTGAAGTTGAAATTGTCAAAGTGTTAATTGTAGCAAGCATCTGGAAATTCGCTTTGCTTTAAGGTTTTTTCTATCAAAGTTGGAGCAGACAAAGCCAATTGTGCACGGGCTCTAAGATCGCCCTATTTCAATAATTATTTCAAAAACGCCCTATTTGAAAAATTGTTTCAATAACATCCTACTTATTTCAGATTTTGCTTCAAAAACGCCCTATTTCAGAGAAAATTCCATATATATTTCTCTGAAATAGGGCGTTTTTGAATAATTGTTTGAAATAGGACGTTATTGAAACAAATTCTGAAATAGGACGTTATTCAAACAATTTTTGGAATAGGGCGTTTTTGAAACAATTTTTGAAATAGGACGTTATTGAAACAAATTCTGAAATAGGACGTTATTGAATGTCACATTCGCAAAATTCGACGTTTTTTACCTACTATGTATAGTTCAGTTGATAGTTCGATTTAAAACTGCTCAGTTTCGTATCAACAAAACTTAACGGGAGTAGGTACCTCCAAAACTAGTGATTTATAAGCTTACACAGCACCTTCGGGCGATGAAAAACGCACGCACTTTATATTTGACATGTCGAAATAGGATAATAAACCAAGCGAATTTGGGCAATGAGTCATTAATTTTATTTATTTATTTATTATTCGCCGGTTTATGTTGTTCCACTCCAACCAACATTAGCGGTCCTTCGATCCTCTAATGCAACAGTTGTATCATGACTCATTTTTCCAAAGAAACAAGTAATCTTTCGTAATATTAGTCTTAAATAGTGAAAGTTTTGAAAATAATCTTTCTGATGATGCACTGCTATGAGACAGCGTTAATATATTTGCAACAAATTCACAACGAGTTCTCATTTAAATTGTTTTTCTTATTCCCCACGCTGTGCCAAAACTCTTCTATTTTAGTTTGTTCAAACAATTTTCTTGCATTCTAAAAATTTATACTCCTAAATAACTCTTTCGGGATTTTCCTTCGCAGCGGAGAGTTGCCAAGGAAAATGAAAGGTAACAAATAGGCTTTTTTTATATTTAGAAACATTTATTACATTATAGTTTTGAAAGTAAAAAAGGACCAAAAGTGGCCCGAATTTTTAAAAAGGATCAAATATTGCATATTTTTAAAAAGTTGGGTTCCGATGGCCTGGCTCTTAAAAAGGTTCAAATTGCCACTTTAGTGGCCCCAGCGGCAACCCTGAGTCGGACCAATGATACATACATACATATAGAGCGCTCGTTAGAGCGATAACTCTCTCAGTAATAGAGACTCTATAACAGGGCTGCTCAACGCTCTCGTATTGAAAGTACAAAACTCAATACATCTACAAATTTTGTATATGCACTGAAAAATTTGTCGCTCATTTAAATTTTTGTATGAATTCCAATAAAATATTATTTTAGAATTTATTTTCAAATGGTAGTATCACATACATACAAATTTTTTTATTTTTTATATGAAAGTTTTTTGAATACAAATTTTTTGCAGTGCTTTCATTTTTTTAATTTTTTTTTCATTACATATTTGTTATTGTAAATTTCGATTTCTTACGACAGTGCTCGAGCTCCTATACAAAGGGAATCAAAATACCTATCGAATGATATAAAAATATTCGAAATCGGTTTAGTAGTTTTTAAGTAATTGCAATTTAAAAAATGCATAATATAAACTTTGACCTTTAATATTTTTTGCTGTTGTTGTTTCCAAAAGAAAAAAATTCACTATAATACTCAGCTCAGCCATATTTATCAATCCTCATACTTCGTTTTTGATTTTATAATTTTCAAAATTTCATATTTGTACCAGATCGTGCTATTTTTTAAACTTTGTGAGGCTGGGGGCACCTCTAAACTTGCGAGTAGGTCAATAAAATTTTACAGGCTTATTACTGGGCTAGAAAGGTTCCGTTCTGGCTTTGGAACAAATTGAATTTGCAAAAAAAAAATTTCACTCCACCTTAATGTGCATCTATATGTATGTATATATATATTATAGAGTGTTCAACATTTCAAGGTTAACGATTGAGTTTCGTTGACATGAAAAGCGAAAAAAATTATTTTGATAATTACTCTAAAAAAACCCGTTGTTGATATACATACATACATACATAACTAGCAACTTTCCGCTGTTGAATATCTGTCTTTGATTCAACAGCAAAAGTATTTGTTTTAACAGCAACGTTTATGATTCAATAACCTTCCGTAGTTAATTCAAGGACGGGGCGTTGTTGATTCAAAAACACGCCTGCTGTTAAACATTTTTTTCTAAAAAAAAATTTTTTTTTTGAGAAATTCAACAAAAACAATTGTCAGAATCAATTTAAAAAAAAAATTTAACACAAAATTGCCGTTATCTCAAAAACATAACCATACAAAAAATTAAAAAAGAAAATAGTTATCATCTTAGCAGGCCCATGCCTATCTTCCCCATACCTGAATTTCATGGTATTATTTTTTTTTTTAAGTTATTTGTTGCGTAGTATTATTATTGCTTGATTTTTACTTTTTTCATCAAAGCATAATCATTATGTGTATGTTTTATTTTATTTAATCAAGATAAAAATTACAGTCTGAATTTTATTTAATTTTTCCTAAATAAAACTCACAACGTGCTACAGCCTGAACTATTAAGAGTTTTGATGATATCGCTATTTCCAATGAAAAAATGCAACTGAGCGCATGTGATATGATTATGTAGCCTGCGACTTATGTAAGCTTTTGTTGTGCTTTTTTGCAACTGTTAAATCTCCGCATTTATGTGCCCAAAAAGTCTCTTCAAATATATGAAAGTGAATTTTTTGTCAAGTTGGCTTATATTGTTGTTAAAGTCAATTGTATGTAGTTGCGCATGTATGTATATGTATAGGCATGCGTGCGTGCTTATGTACGATAAACAAATAAACACTGCATATTTGACGGCGTTCAAACGCCAAAGTGTGTGTTTTCGATCTGTGCATGCACGTTGTCTTTGTCGCTGTTTGGCATTCGATGAGTACGAAAAGTTTGTTTGTCGCAGCACAAAAACAAAGGTCATAATCCTTTGTCACTGTTTCTTCCCTTTTTTGCTTGATTTGTGTTTGTTCTTTTGTTTCAATCCCCCCTTGCAGTGGCCTGTGTTATCTTTGTCCCATACGCAGCCATTTTTTAAGAGCTCTTTGTTTTGGAATCTGCTTCTTGTGCTGCTTTTTGTAACGAAAAACAAGCATGCCCCTTCTCTAATAATTTCTGCCTCTCATGATATTTAATAAGTAAATTCTTTTTGCTATTCTTGTCTTACTTTCCTTAAAATGCCGTTGAAGCTCTAAAACCTTATCGAAGTCTCTTTCAGTACAGAGGCAACAAGATTAGCGCGAGTGTTTGGCGAAGGTGGATTGGGGTACATGTAATGTACACCGTTAAATCGAAGTGTGACACGCCTCTCACACTACGATTTTGCAGTCAACACATATGGCGTGTTTTTGTATTTTTTTTTTTTTTTTTTTGTATTTTTGTTTGTTGTTGCGTCGCAAATTAGAAGCACGTATCCTCATTTTCCTTGCCTATCATATTTGTATTTTGTTTGATTTATTTGCTTCCATTTCTTGTGTTTTCCTTGGTAGGTCTACCAAAGTAGTTGAATTCCTTTCTTTTCTGTTTTACTTTTTATTAGCATTTCTTGTAACAATTTTTGTGTTAATTTGAAATTATTTGTTGCTATGCATATACATATGTATGTATGTAAGTGGGGTGTGTGACAGTGTGCTTGTATGCGTTCCAAGCTGTTGAGTGCAATGGTTAATCGCTTTTTTCTGCCTACAAAACTTCCTTCGACTTTGAGTTGGTGTTTTCGGGGGTGCGTTAGTCTATCCCTGTAGGGAAAATCTCTAGTTCCAAACTAGGTCGCTTCTAGTGCATTTTTCGACACTACTAGTGCGAGCTAAATCTCTTTTGCATGTTATCAACTAGCGAATTTAACACGGCGATGTCCTAGGCGGTGTCAATGTCACTCTCTGCACTACATTTTCGATAGTTCCGAACTAGTACTAAATTCTACAGTTTACACTAGTTCGTTTATTGGCACAATTTCGATAGCTCCGAACTAGCTACAAGTACCTACAAATTCTACAGTTTTACATCTGCCGCTCAGCCTTTGACACACTTCATACAAGTGGCGCGATGGCCGACTGGCTAACGCATGTGCCTTTCAATCTGAGAGGCGCGGGATCGAATCCTGTCGGTGTCAAGGTGGATGAAATTTTTTTTTTTAATTTTTTTTTTCACTATAATTTTTTTACATTTGTATTTATATGGCCGTTTTAATTCTAATAATTATTTTATGTGAATTTAAATGAGCTATTGGCCTTTTTTTTTATTGAAGAAAAATTGAAAAAATTTTTTTTGGTAGAAGTTATGGATCCAATTCGGAGATCACCACATCCCCTCATCAGACTTCTTCAAGCGGCCTCAACCGAGAATCGAACTTAAGCTCATTTAAATTCACATAAAATAATTATTAGAATTAAAACGGCCATATAAATACAAACGTAAATATGAATATCGGAGAGCCTGCCGAAAAACAAAAGTCTGAAAACAATAACAAGCATTTTTATACTTTGGAATAAGCGGAAAAATCCAATTAGCTCATACAGCGATGGTAGATGTGATAGCTATTTCGAAGAAAAACCACTTTCTTCATCATCAGACATCTTCTCGGGAGCACACCAGGCTTTGAACCTACGCTCCAACCATCAGTAGTCGAATATTAGCGAAACGCTAAGCACTGCGGCTACCGATGGTCCTGCTGAGCTGTAACAAGCATTGCCTGTACAAAAGCTTTGCTTGTTAATAGCTTTAGAACTTTGTACAAACCAAACACACAATCGCACCAACATACTACCCTGTAGGGAAAATCTCTAGTTCCGAACTAGGTCGCTTCTAGTGCATTTTTCGACACTACTAGTGCGAGCTAAATCTCTTTTGCATGTTATCAACTGGCGAATTTAACACGGCGATGTCCTGGGCGGTGTCTATTGTCCCTCTCTGCACTACACTTTCGATAGTTCCGAACTAGTACTAAATTCTACAGTTTACACTAGTTCGTTTATTGGCACAATTTCGATAGTTCTGAACTAGCTACAAGTACCTAAAAATTCTACAGTTTTACATCTGCAGCTTAAGAGCAGCATTTGACACACTTCATGCAAGTGGCGCAATGGCCGACTGGCTAACGCATGTGCCTTTCAATCTGAGGGACGCGGGTTCGTATCCTGTCGGTGTCAAGGTGAATGATAATTTTTTTTTATATTTTTTTTAAGTAATATTTTTTTATTTATTTATTTAATAAAAATTTACAATAATATTTAAAAAGTAATAAAATCAAAATAAGCATAAGGGATCGGAAAAGCATAATTAGGGGAACATTTCATTTTATACAAGATGCAAATAGAAAACTCTTTATATAAAATGCTTCACTAAACATCCGAGAATTGCAGAAATATACAAAGCCGACGGCAATTGAACCAACGAAAAATTTTCATAGAATTTTTGTCACTTCGAAATTGCATACAAATCAAAGTGTGTCTTATAATGGTCACTCAATTCTCTCCTTCTGAACTGGTGAGGGTCTAACTACAATTTATCTAGTTCCCCTTTGACACCTTTTCTCTAGTTCGGAACTAGAAATTTTGCTCACTAGTTATTGAGTTCCCTGCAGGGATTATTCTCTGCGTTAATGTGTGTGTGTGTTATTTACCCACGTATGAATGGTAAAAGGGAAAGTGTAAAATTAACATAAAATACAAACACTTGTAGGTGGAAGCATGTAGAAAAGTAATTATTTTTGTGTATCGCAAACTTTAGTCATAAAAGAGGGCAATAAACAGTGTAAAGCAATTGGTTCCGTCTTTAAAGTTGTGTTATTTTGGGCACCTAAACTTTTTAATGTGATTAGAAATGTGAAGCACAAATGTATCATGACAATAATTACCGAAACTGTTGACTGAACTAACATATGCTGGGCCAAAAGTAAATACATATTTAAGTGCAATGAATTTAAATTAGAAAATATAAGCAGGTAAGATGGAACTTCCTATAAAAGAACAGCGAAAAAGATATAAGAAGTGAGAAGGTCTAAAATAAAAAGGCTTAAAGAATGAGTTCTTGTTTAATTTTGTCTGATAAAGAGTCCACGTGGCTTTAAATATAATGGAGAGAGGAGAAATATAAGGATCTGTTTTGAAACGGCGCTAAATGATAAAGATCGGTAGATCGATACTGCCTATAAAGTATCAAGCAGAAAGTACAATAGAAAGCTTTCCGAGAGGAATTGAAAGTGAAAGGATGATAAGAAAAATAACAAGGAAAGCATTATAGGTACATATGCTAATATCTAAGTTTATAATGGCGGAAGCTTAAAATTATATCTAACATAAGATGAAAGTAGTTGAATTAATTAAGAGTAAGTAAACTCAAAAAAAAAAAAAAAAAAAAAAAAAACTTATCTCGATCAAAGACATATTTTTTCTTATTTGGGACACGCGTTCCACTACAAAATTTTCTTTGTTTTCAATAAATTTTCTCAAAAATGTAGAAAAAACATCCAAACAAGTTCATTGTTCATTGCTATGGTGATTTATATGGGAATTCAACTTATCAAAATTGCAGAAATCAAATCTTCAAAACAAGGACAAGTTAGTAGTGAAATTGCGCTTAAGAAATTATATTTACTATTTATAGAAAATTTACCCAAAACAAAGAAAATAGTGTTCAATATAACGAAGCAATTTCCTTGATCCCTCCACATATTGTTTTTCGTCAAAATTGTGTGCTCTCCCACTCTCTATCTAATTTTTCGCTTTAATGGAAAAGCAATAGGAGATATTTGACCACGTTGATTTTGATGTGAGCGTAAACTGGGCCACAGAAAATTGTGCTGCATGTCAATAATATTCTTTTAAAGAGCTTTGAGCGATTTTCGTCAAAGAAATTTTTTTCAGAGAAAATGTAGCTCACCACAACTCTTTAATGTTTTTTCAGGAAGTTCTTGGCTTAAATTCAATGCCCAGCTGCCCACAAAACTTAATCAAAACAAAGTTCTTGCTATTTTTTTTTGTTTCTATTCTCACAAAAACAAAACACCAAACACTGTATGTAACTTTTTTAAGTCTGGTGTCAAAGTAAATGTCAATGAAAGGTAAATACACATAGAAATGAAACCATAGCAAAGCAAATGCCACAAACAACAGTAACAACAACAATGCCATCGGCAAATATTACAAATACCAAAGTGCAATCACGCGGAATTAACAATCCTGTTGCTGTGCTGCTCCTTCGAAGGGACAATTGAAGCTCTTCAAATAACTACAGTACGCCATATACATATGTACCTATATCCGTACATATGTATGTACATTAGGCCGTCTCGCCTTATAGGGACGTAAAAATAAAGTTCGCCGTACGCCCCTGCATATGATGTCTTTTTCGAAAACATTTCTGGGAAAAATTTTTATTTTTTTTTTGGACGCCGCTAGATGTCGCTAAAATTTATTTTTCTCATTTATTTATTTTCGGTATTTATAGTCCGATCTCTAAGTTTAATACACCAATGTCTTTGGCTTGAAAGGACGCCTTATACTATGGAATATTATTAACCTTACGTGCGTCATTGGGGTCACTACCACCCAGTACTTAGTTTATACCACCCTAATGCAATTTTTTATGCCTGCATGTTAAACGTAGTCTAAAATCATTAATCTTTTGCAAAAGAATTATTTCGATCGCTTCAGTAGAACCCGAAATGAAACACGTTCAACATTCCGTGGAATATATGTTTTTCGCTTCCTTTGGTCTTTTAGGTTCATTTTACAAAGATTTCTTCTGAGGAGACCCCTACTGAACATTTTAACCCCCTAGCACCGCCAATAAGGGGGTCAATTTTTTAGAAAATCAGGAAAAATAGCATTTTTAAGGTCGCTAGAGGGTTAAAATGTTCTAGAAAATTATTTGGCATCAAATTTTACTGGGGGTCTCCTCAGAAAATTTTTCTGTAAAATTAACCTAAAAGACCAAAGGAACCGAAAAACCTATATTCCTCAGAATGTTGAACGTGTTTTATTTCGGGTTCTGCTCAAGCGATCGAAATAATTATTTTGCAAAAGATTAATGATTTTTGACTACGTTTAACATGGAGACATAAAAAGGTACATTAGGGTGGTATAAACTAAGTACTGGGTGGTAGTGACCCCAACGGCGCACATAGGGTTAATAATATTCCAAAGCATAAGCCGCCCTTTCAAGCCAAAGTCATTGGTGTATTAAACTTAGAGATCGGACTATAAATACCGAAGATATGAGAAAAATAAATTTTAGCGACATCTAGCGGCGTTAAAAAAAATTAAAAAATTTTCCGGAAATATTTTCCAAAAGACATCATATGCGGGGCCATACGGCGAACTTTATTTTTTGCGATACGGTCTAATGTACATACTTATGTATTTACATTCATAGTCAAACGTCCGCAGAGCTGACTTCGGGCAATGAAGTGTGCGCAAATACGTTTTCAAATTAACTTCAATCGTCCCTTGATAAGTAAGAAAGTGTTCATACATACATACGAGTTTGTACCCAAAAGTATGTATACAATTTACCTGCTGTTGATTGCGGCGGTGACAGTAAAAAGGGGCGCTGGTGGAGCTATTCGGAAACGTTTTAAAAATTTGTGCAACAAATTGTGACTAAAAGTCGATTGACTGTGTTCGTTAGACAAGCATTTTATTCCATCAGTCAGTCAGTCGTTCAGTCTTTTGCGCAGTTTAACAAATGCTTTTTCTTCGCTCGTTGAGAAGATGAAACGAGCAAGCACACAGACATTGATTTGAGATGGTTGTAGCCATTTTGTTTGGGACTTTCTTGCTTGTCAATATGTATGTACAATGTACATATATATGGCAGTAATAAGAATTACCCCTGCATTAAATATGGAGATAGGTGACTCCAAGTCATTCTGTATTCTACAGCGACAACTGCACTAGTTCAAATGTCAACAAATTTAGAAGTACAAAATTTGTATAGGCATTTGCTCTTTGGAAGTTCTTCGTATTACATGCGGTTGCAAAACCTTCCTACACTTGCGGAAGATTCAGTTCTTGGTCCAGGATAAGGACAGAGAAAAATCGAATAAGAAACCCCAAATAATGCATATTCCCGCACTTTATGGGGACGGGAAGCCAGCGGTCTGCTATCATTGTTCCGCGATCAGTAGAATGCATGATGTTTAGAGAGTTTGTTTACAGGAAATTAAAAAAATGCTTTTGTTTATCCAAATATGGTTAATTAGTGAGAATTCTCTCATTTTTAATAAAAACGAATGTTCTATACACGGAGAAAACTATATTGATGTCACATCTATATTTATGGATAATCCTGTCTGATCCATAAACCATGGATGTCATATCCATATAATGGGTTAACACCCAAAAAACATTTGTAACATATTCAAAAATATGGATATGACATCCATAGTTTATGGATCAGATAGGATTATCCATAAATATGGATGTGACATCAATATAGTTTTCTCCGTGTACATATTCTTTAATATTTATAAAAATTAAAAATGAACAAACTAATACAAGGATTATACATATACATATATATATCAAATACCACATAAAGTGTTTCGCTCTTTTTTTTTGAATTCGCTCTTTCAATCTTGGTTCGACACGGAAACCAGCGCCGAAACTCGCTAATTTCCATACAAATTTCTGAGAACGAGTGAAGAATGAAACATTTATTTCGTTCTCAGCACAGCACAATGGTATAGAGAATCTGTGGTGCCATTATCTCCGTATGGCCCCAAAAGAGGTACTTTCTCAATAGATCTGTAGAAATGCAATGAAATGTATGTACATGTTAAATGTACATATATAGATAATTACATTGTGTGTAGCTTTTATGGGAAGTAGTCCTGGTGACTAAGTATATAGCGAATCAATACCGTTTCTCTATAGGCATTTACTGCAGGGATCTGAAGAGCAAGAAAGTTGGTTATATTTTAGCTTTCAACACATTTTGTACTATAATGTTACATATGTATGTACATATGTATATTCTTAAGATATCAGCTGTTCTTGTTGTAATTGTTGCAATAATATTTACACGATTTAGCTCTTTAATTCAACATAAAAACGGATGTACATATGTACCTATGTATCTACATGCCACACCCGTAGCTGAGCGCCAAATTCCGGCATAACTCTTCCACATTATTTGCCTCGTCCCCTTGTCGCCCAGCACCGCTTTTCATTCAACTCTTTGTCCTCACTCTTTATCCTCACGCTTTACCTACATACATACATACGTCTTGGCAATCTCTCTGCTAACCCTTCAAAAATTCCGAGTACTCCATTCGCTAATCCATGGAGTGCTCGCTATGGACCAACCGAGTACTCCCTAACTTGCCACATTTAATACAAAAAAATATGGTCCAATTAACATTGCATATTATTGCAATGGAGGGTATACTCCAGTCCCGCACAACAATGAAATTAATCCATGGAGTAGGTGGATACATTGAATTAATTGATGGAGTACCTAACATAACTACATATGTATGTATGTATGTATACGAGTACACGTGATTCGTCGTCATTGCGATAAACATTTGGTTTTCGTTGTTATGTTCGGCGAAACTACTAACCACTGCAGATGCATGAATCGGTAGTTTGGGCTACTTTAATGATTACTTTGAAAGTACTCCAACCTACAACAAATGGACCATATAATCCAATCAACGATTTTTGCAGGGAAGTAACAGCACGAGCTTAGTGGTTGGTTTCGCTTGTGATTTGCTTTATTGCGCAGCAGGCACTTATTTACGTAATTCATTCATTCCTTTTATGATTTGCAAGCTGTGCTGCGACATTGTTGTTGTTGTCATTGTTAGCATGTTGCTGCTGCAAATGGGGTAGAATCATGTTGTTCTCATTGAGTAGATTAAACATATGCCAAAGTTTGCTGAATGGCAATCAACCATGTTTAACCCTTTTTTAGCCTCCTCCCCTATGAAACAAGGAAAGTGCTTTGTCTGCGCAGTTGTAATTTTGTGGAATTTCTCTTAAGTTATTTTGCAGAATTTAAAGGAAAATGTAGCGCAGAAAAATTGTGGCAGTCATAGAAACTTGGCGGAACAAGTTTAATTAACCATTAAAGGCAACATTAAAAATTTATAAGCCATTACTTTCTGCTTCGGTTTCCTTGTGATTGACAAAAAAAAAAAAATGTTGGAATTGGGTCAATTGAGCTCGGCTGATTGTAATTTCGCTGGAAATAATGAATAATAAATTTGTTAGCCGTATATTGTGGGGAACTGAAGTTAAATTTTAGTGAAAAATTTTAAGTCGGTTTGTTAAAGTTTTTATTGCTGGCAGTGAACCGGCTAACTTGTTCATAGAATAGTAGATATCCAGCGAAAGATTAGCTTATAGTTTCGAAATATTCAGCCTTGTTTAATTCGATGTTGCTTACAGCAACATTTCATATTAAAATCATAAAACACACATGACAATATTTTCACATCGTATACATCGTATGTATCTCATCTCTCTTGGCCACAAATAATCCTCGATTGCTACACGTACTAAATACTGTTGTTGTAAATTTAAACGCACTGAAGCCAAAATGTCTGTTAATCAAATCAACTTCCTCATTCTGAATTGCTTGGCCCTTCTGCAAAATTTTGCCATATGATTGCCGCATGCGTTTTGGATATTTGACATTTGAATTTCGTTCACATTTGACAGCATCAGAGCCGAGCAAACTCAATCTAAACCAGGGCTGTCCAAATGCGATTCACTACCAGTGTTGCCACTGAAAAAAAAAAATTTTACCGACCAAATTACGGCCCAATTTCGCCAAAAAAAAATTATACATATGTTTGTTTCTATGTTTGCGTATGTGTGTGAATATGTTTCACATAAAGGAATGTTGTGGTGGTTTGTAACGACCGTTTTTACTGTTAAATCGCCTTTCCCTTTCATTTGCTTATTTAGTTTTTTTTTTTGTGGTTTGTTGATTTAGCCACAAATAGCAACAGCACGATGACTTGCACTGTGGGTTGGATGCCACCATTGACTTAATTTTTTCAGTATCTTTCAGCAATTTGCCACATTTTATAAATTTTTCACCACAAAGAGCCGAATATTAGTCGATCGAATTTATATATTATTTCTGTATATTATTTTGCTTTAACAAACATTTGTACTATTTCCCACACTAAAAATAAAATTTCGTAAAATAACTACGAAAGACTTTCGTAGTCTAGAGATTCGTAATATGTACGAAAGTTTCGTATATATTACGAAAGCATTTTTCTCAACAAAATCTAAATTTACGAATCTTTCGTAAATATTACGAAAGGGCTTTCGTAAACCATTTTCTAATATTTTTTTCGTATATATTACGAAATATTTCGTAAATATTACGAAACACTTTCGTAAATTTTCTTAAAATTATCTTTACGAATAATTTCGTATATTGTACGAAAGTTTTCGTAACATTATCAAAGGATTAAAAGATTTACGAAATACTTTCGTAATATATACGAACTACTTTCGTAACACTATCAAAGGTTTAAACGATTTACGAAATACTTTCGTAATATATACGAAATACTTTCGTACAATAATATTTAACTGTACAAGTCTTCTTTCATTGTAAAGTGTTGAGTCGGTGCAATAATATCAAAAATTATTTTAAGTAGTAAGTGCGTAATGAAATAATGCGTAAAAGAATAATGCATTGTATATAAAAAGACAATATTGATTTACAAAATAAACTGTGATATTTTCCAACTTAATTAAACTTAAAGGTGAGTACAGTAGTTGCATTTACTTTTTCCTTTTTTCGGTCTTATGTATTTTCCTAAATAAATACTCAATAAAATAATATAAAGAGATATTTCTACACTCAGAGAAAAATTTTTAAAAACATATGAAAATGGGCTTAAAATTTGCAAAAACGTATTTAAAAGTGATGTAGATACGACCATTTTTATTTTAAAAAGGTTCATTGTAAAATTGTAAAATCAAGAAAAAACATTTTAATTTAAAAATGTTTATTTTTAATTCAAGCCCTATGAGATTTTGAACCTGAAACTGCGCTTTTATTCCCTTCATTTTAATTTTCAATTTAAAAATTATTCTATTTAATCCAAAATACATTTTTATTTCAAAAGTTTCATTTTTAATTTACAAATTTTCATTTTTAAAATAAAAACGATCTGGTTTAAAACGTGCATTATAAAAATAAAATTTTTTTTCACCGAGTGTAGCTGCTTGAATTTTAAGGTTTTAAGTAGTTTCCCTTTATCTTTATCTTTATCTTAGTCTTAATATTAGTCTTAATTTTTAATTTTTATTTTTCTTTGTTTTTTCATTTTCTTTTTTTTTTCTTTTTCTTTTCCTTTTTCTATTTCTTTTTTTTCTTACTTTTTCACAGGGATATCTGTTTAAGTGGATCGGAACGATGTCCACATTTGCAAATTGCGATTTCCAAAGTTTCCTATGTTTGTAAGAACACGTATAGGCAATAAGTACCTCTTATTTTATTAGTTACTAAAATTAATATTAATATAAATGTAAAATATTAAAATAAATAAAAAACTTTTAAATGAATTGAATAAATTAATTTCAGTAGATATTTAAAACCAAAATGAAATTATCTAAACTTATTTCTTATGCATATATAAAACATCTTTCTCTTAGCATTTTTTTATTGATATACATATTTTGAAAAAGTTTTCAAATTTCGTTGAAATATACATCATATGTACATAAATATATGTATGTAATAATTAAGGTATTTTTAACTTTAAGCTAAAAAATAATTTGGTCAATTGTACAACAATTTGACAGCTCTAATAGCCTTCGTAAATTTACGAAAGCGGTTTCGTAATATTTACGAAATCTTTCGTTGCTCAAAAGCACGAAAGTATTTCGTAAATAGTACAAAAGCCTTTGTAAATACTACGAAAGTATTTCGTAAATACTACGAAAGTATTTCGTAAATACTACGAAAGTCTTTCGTAAATAGTACGAAACCTTTCGTAAATACTACGAAAGTATTTCGTAAATAGTACGAAAGCCTTCGTAAATATACGAAAGTATTTCGTAAATACTACGAAAGTATTTCGTAAATAGTACGAAATAGTTTTCGTACTATTTACGAAACCATTCGTTGCTCAATTTTACGAAAGAATTTCGTAATATGTACGAAAGATTTCGTAATATTTACGAAATATTATTTTGAGTGCATCATTCATAAATTAATACACCCTCGCGCTGCTTTTGGTTTCACTGTGCGCTGAACTGTTGCTTCTGAATTTTAACATTTATTATTTTCGGAATACACGCAAAAGGAGAAATCGCTTGAATATGCAATCCAACTTCAAGGGTGTGCTTTATAACGGTTTCATAACGCGTTATGCTAATGGAAATAATTTGCTTTAAGCCATTACCTTCGCTACAATCATCAGTTAAATAGTTCATATGCAGTATGTTCACTTTTGGTCTGACGCCTTCGACATAAACAAAGTTTGTCATAAGTCGTGTTGTTATTGTGGTATCCTGACGTGCGTCTATCTGTTTACAAAAGCAATCTATACTTGTTTATTCTACTGTCAGTTTTAGCTATTTACTATTATTGTTGTTGTTGTTTCGTGTCCACCTTTCTTTAATTTTTTATAATCACTTTCAAGCCTTGTTAAGTTGTCACTAGGATTTTTCGCTTAGAAAGTCGCATTAGAAAAAATCTACGCCTAATTTAAGAATTATGCCAGAAGATTTAAAAGCTTACAAAATAAGGCCTGGAAATTCTAAGCGAACAAATGTTGTACTGGCAAAGGTTTAAACTAAGGATGATTTTCCTCTTTTGATGTCATCACGCCTCCCTGAGAGGAAATCTTATTCCAAGGCTTATCCACCATGAAATAAGGCTTAGTTATATACTGAAAATCAGACCTTATGTGGTGTATATATACTTTATAAAAGCCTTATATAAGGAATAGTAAAAATGCTTTTTTTGTTTTGCTGCATAATTCACATTTTTTGCGCAACTTAAGCGTTGAGGCTATTTAATAATAAAAACATGATTTATTGTGGAACGATTTTCCGTCATGCCTTCACAAGAATCGTTCCACAATACATCGCATTCCTACCCTGTCGGAAAAGCAAGCAACCAAAAAGTAATAATAAAAAATATATTCTGCTTAGGATGAAACGTTCATACATTTTGTTTTGAAAGGCTACATAGCCGTACATATCGCCGTTTAAAGTTCATAAACGCATCACATAGGTACATAGATTTTCATGTTTTATGCGGCCAAAATTGAATTTTGTGAAGTTGTTACAATTACAGAAAAAAACATACCCACATATTGGAAATAGACTGGGGAACAATAATCCATCGCTTTTTTCCCGACCCCATATTCTGCACTTGCTCACAGATGGTCGAAACTTAGCATATCTAAAGTTAATATTTTATTTTTTTTTACATATTTTTAAGTGCTAGTTTCAACGTGAATATTTATTATTTAAAGCATTTCATTTAAGTAATCGTGATGGATCCTAAATCTTCAAGTAATTATTAACACTTTTCAATAATATCCTTGATTTCCAATAATTCTAAGTTTATAGTTTTAAGCTTTTAAAGTTGGGATATTTAAAAAAAAAATTCACTCTTTTTTGTGTTCAAAATTCATTTTGTTATGTTGCTCTGTCATGATATCTAGTACAATTAGTATTTTTCCGGCAAAAAATTACGGCGCACAAAGCCGCACTTCACTACTAGATACAGGGTTTGTCATATGTACCTACAATAATTTTCTTTTGTGTGTTTTATATTTGATTTTAATGTTTATATTTCTAACGCATATCTTGGTTAATGTAAGTGATGCTCGAAAGTAACTGAGATATTTATCACCGATTATTGTTAACTTTTTAGGCAGTATTTTTAGTATTTCGAATTTTTCAAAGTCAAGGAAATACTTATCATAAAAAGGGGCTAAGAATTCTAAAGCTCAACGCTCTTTTATTGAAAGTACAAAGCTTAATACATCTACAAATTTTGTATATGCACTGAAAAATTTTTTTGCTCATTTAAATTTTTTTATGAATTCCAATAAAATATTATTTTAGAATTTATTTTCAAATGGTAGTATCACATACATACAAATTTTTTTATTTTGTATATGAAAATTTTTTGAATACTAATTTTTTACAGTGCTTTCATTTTTTGAATTTTTTTCTTTCATTACACATTTGTTATTGTAAATTTCGATTTCTGACGGCAGTGCTCGAGCTCCTATACAAAGTGCCTTTGCTCTGCACATTCAATATGAATCATAGGCACATACATATAAATTTTTTTTATATATGAGTGCTTATGATAGTGCAAAGAAAATTTTATTTTCATATTTGAAGTGAAAATACATATCGTTGGGTTCGTGAGCAAATGTGCCAAGTCCATTTGTGGTAACTTTTCAGGAGAGGCAAAAAACCTCCTAACTTTTTTTGTTGTTACTATTTTAAAAATCTGAAAATGCAGTTTTCTTCCTCAGATGGTCGTGCTAAAATACCAGTTATCGGCACATTTTAATATAAAGCTTGTTCAAAGTTATGAGCTTCTTTAGGACTTAGCACATTTGCTTTCTATGATTTTGTATTTTTTAGGTGGACTTAGCACATTTTCTCACAAATGTAACACTCAACTGTACGTAGTAAAATTGAAATATTTTGATGAAATTTGGTACAGAGGCTTCTAACTAGACAGGGAAGGTTGGTATTGAAAATAGGCGAAATTGGATGATAACCACGCCCACTTGCCCTATATAGTATATATCGAAAAACACGCAAAAAGTGATAATGGATGAAATTCCATCCATACAATGAGCTTACGCCGTTATAAAGAAATAAACTGAAATTCTCGGCGGTGCCACACCCATTTATGAATGGATTAATTCTAAAAGTTTTATAAGAGATAAATAACTCAGAAACCGTAGTAGATATATAGATGAAATATGGAAGGCGTAATTTACTTGCTAGGGCAAAGGTTTGGACGAAAAATTGTCCAAATCGGTAGACGAGCACGCCCACTTTTATAAATGGGAACTATAAATGGAACTAATAAAAGCATTTTAAGCGACGTCTTTGTAAAATATGAAGATAATTCATTGAAAGTTTTTGGCATGAGTCCAACTATGGACAAAAACAGAAACCATAAATATTTTTGAAAATGGGCGTGGCATCGTGAATCCAAGACATTTCGGAGCCCATAACTCGACAAATAATTGAGATATTACGACGAAGCTTAGTGTAGTACATATGAAATTTTAAACCTTTTAGTAAAATTTTAGCAAAATCGGTTTGTAACCACGCCTACTTAAAAAAAATTGTAAAACTCCCTTTGGAAACTTGTGACGTGGCATCTTTGCAACTAAAAGTCATAAAGGGATGAAATTTTACATTAACAAGAAAATTTTAAGCTTGGTCTGATGAGAGATAAAAATCTTGATAATGGGTGTGGTCACGCCCATATTATGCTGTAACCTCTTTATATAAAATAGGTGCAACGTGTTTCGATCAAACGCATACAATTATAATAAAAATGTAAGAAGTACCGCAAACTAGTTTGCATATCAAATTCGTGGGAAAGCTAGCCACTCCCGCAAATTATTAACGTTTACAGTCCCAAGCCATGCTTATTAAAGCATTGTAGTAATAATTCTATATCATTCTACAAAACAAATTTAAAAAAAAAAAACAACAATTTCTTATTTTCACCTGGACTTAGCACGTAGATTTTTGAAAAAAAAAAAAAAAATTTTAATGGACTTAGCACATTTGCTTAACACTGCATTACAGCATGAAAAACAGACATTATGGTAACTTCTTTTTGGCAGATGATGTATTTTTAGTTGTACTATCTTACTGCATTAAAATCTCAGTTTTGGTAAAAATTGGACTTAGCACATTTGCTCACGAAGCCAACGATATGTATCTGTGCCTATGATTCGGTACAAAACGAAAACAATTGTGCTTTGAGTGCCTATGAGGTGAGCAGCCCTGTTTTAGAAGATTTTTGAGTATTATAGGCCCGTCACATAGCATACGTCAATCCGTCTACGTCGACGTATGTGACTGACAGCTCAGTAAACTGTGGGCATTTAAATGCACATCGGTACAAGTACGACGGATCCGTCGCCGCAACGTACCAAAGTTGGTCAACACTCAACTTTCGGCATACGTCAATCCGTCGCTATGTCAGTTGATTGCTTTTGATCCTTAACCTTTAGCTACTCTTGAGTTTTACTTTTTTTGCAATTTGCTTTTCGAGTTTTTTCTCATTTGTAAAACATTCCTCCATAAAACCAAAATGGTCAATAATTATCAGGAGATGTGAAGTTACTGAAAACTGAATTTCAAGAGGGCAACTTAGAGCGCTTTCACATTACTCGGTGCGGTATCGGATCGACATTTTTGTTTTTTGTCGAAAGTATACCGAAACCTTACCGACCACATGTATTTCAATTGGCACTTTCACATTAGTGTTGCATACATGAAATCGGAGCGGATTAATTTCGGTATACCGCAACGCGGTAAGACCGGTCAGTAAAATTTGAGGAATTACTGCATACATTTTTGCGGCGTGAAAAAAGAAGAAGAACAAAGTCAGTAAAAAACTCGTTTCGGCTATAAATGTAGCAAGTTATAATGTCTTCGTCTTCGCTAGAAGACATTATTGTTATTATTGAGTGATTTGTTCAAGTAAAAAATTTTGTTTTGCAAATTTCGATGTTTGTTTTCCTATTTTCTGCCGATTACGCACCGAAAGTATTCCCACAAGTGTGAAAAACACAGCAACGCGCAATCGTTTCGGTAAGCTGAAAATACCGAGCAAAAAATGTCGATCCGATGTCGTGCCGAGTAATGTGAAAAGGCCCTTAAAGGAGAAATTACCAAATGTTCTAAAGAGTTACATTTTTGCCACCACCTCTGTAGTTAAAGGTTAATCAAACAGCTGATTTATGTATATCCGTCAACGTTTCCTATGTGGCGACCTCTCCGTCAAGTACGTGAGCTGTCAGTCACATACGTCGACGTAGACGGATTGACGTATGCTATGTGTCGGGGCTATTAAATTTTGCAGCTCATTCAATTTTAATATAATAATATGCAGCATTCAACTTTTTGAAAATTTTCATTGGCTTTTCGGAAATTTTAATTGGAATGGTCTCACGTACAGATAAGGCAAACACCCTACAGAAAAAACTTATAAAATCGACGGAATTTTTCACAGCATTGAGAATTTAATTTTTTACACTAAACCATCAACTTCGTTTAAAAGTAGGAACAATTTGAATTATTGGTAAATTTTATTTTTTCCACAAGTGCCACTTACGCGGCTATGAAATTTCGCTTATGCGATTTCGCTTATGACTTTAAACGACGATATGTACGTATATCTGTTGCGTGCTTAACTCATAATTAACATATTTACAGTTTTCTCTTTTACTTCATTTATCTCTTCGTCCTGATGCATATACGCGCATAACAAACATATTAGTAGAAATTCTGTATATGTAAATACATACGCACATATTCCTGATAACTTTCAACACGCCAACCATTTAAGTCACATTATAACTACTGAAAAATGTCTCGACTTGTGATTACTTAATTAGTGTGGCTATGTCGGTGTTGGTTGTTGTTATTGTTGCCGTAGCTATTATTGCACGCAATACGAGCTCAGTCATTGCTATGCGAGAGCACCCAAATACACACACACATACCACTATGTATGTACATATGTATATGTAATTTTGAATTTGCAAGCTTGGGTGAGCCAGACATGTTACAGCCACTTGCAGCTGAAAATTTAATTAACGTCACTTCGTCATTATTGGCATTTAGGCACTTCTGAAGACAGGCCAGCGGCTATAATTTGATGCGATTTTAGCCGAGGTGATTTTTTTTTTTAATTTAATCAACGATGTCGATTAATGTTGGCAAAACTTTCCTGCTTGTTAATTCTCATTTTTCAATGTGCAAGCTGGGATCGCTGAAATGAGAAATTATATCTCGTAATATGTCTTCTATGATATTGGCATTAGCATTTGGAAAGTTAGGCTGTTTTAGCCTTTATTAAAATTTTTATAGCATTTGGCTTGTACGGCAAAGTAGAGAGTCGTTCCATTTCTTACTACTTAGTGCCTTCGTGGTGCTTAAAACTCAGACTATAATACCCTATTGAATAATATTATGGATTATAAATAGCAGCGGCACACAGTCTAAATTCCTCTTGCATAATGTTTTCCCATCTCTAGAGCAGACTTAAACACAATTCTCAACAATTTCATGCACTTTTATACATACATTTGAATGCATGGCAAACTATTTTGATTTCTTCTTTTAATGTGCAGCAATTCCTACTTTAACTACGTAAAAGTTTCGCATGGAACTATGAGAAACTGTTTAATCAGTGTTAATTTGGAAATTATGGAATTTTCCAATAAAAAAGTTAATCCTTTTACAGCCAAGCCGCGTCAAATACGAGAACTTCACTAGCCGCAGCTTTCATGAGAAAAAGAAAATGAAAAATAAAAAAAGGGAATTGAAAAAAAGAAAATGAAAAAGAAAAATGGAAATGAAGAAAAGAAAATGAAAAAAAGAAAAAAACTAAAAAAAGTCTAAAGTAAAATTGCGCGAAATAAGCTTTTCGCTGCGATAACTGTATCAGCGTTAGCGTAGATTGTGAACGTAACGCGTGCAACAGCATCATGTTATGCTTGAACTATTTAAAATAAGATAAAATGCGTAAAAAATGAAGAAAATGAGAAGCAAAAATGCTAAGAAACTGCGAAAACCCCGTTGATGGTGCAAGCATTTGATGGCAAGAAAAGAGAAAGAAGAAGCAGCAGCAAAGAAAAAAAACACTTATTTAGAAAAGCGTTGCGAATTCGCTGCATTGGCAGTTTCAAAAGGCAACAAACGTCTTGCTAAATTACAAAGCAGACGCAAATACACCCACATTTGAAAAATAATGCTGCTGCTATTAATATAACGTATACGCCATGGTGCGCTTGTTGAGGAGTTGGTAAGCTTTTGAAAAAGTGTGGCTGCTCGTTGCAACTCTATCGCCTTTGGCAAAAAGTAATATGCATTCTTTTTATTGTAAGAGTAAATATGTACATATGTATATAGTTTTAGTGGCTGTTATTGTTGTTGTTGTTGGTGTTGCACTGCAGCAAGTGCACACTACCAAACTAAATAATGCAGCGAAGGCGATCAAGAGCAGCAAAAGGAGTTGCATTTGCGCGTTCGTTTGCTACATTCACTCGATTGTTTGCGTGAAGTTGCAGTGAAGTTGTGCGTGTGAGTGTTTGCGTATGTGTGTGTGTGTGTTTTTGTGCAATTGAGACGTTGCTAAAAGAAATCCACTTTTACACCAAGTGCCTGAGCGCACTATGTACACACGCACATACATACATACAGACATTTATATGTATGTACTTGCATTCTTGTACAATGTATGTACATTAGGGCGGGTCAATGTTTTTTCCAACTTTGTTTCGACCACAGCTGCATTCTCTGGTCAATTCTTAACAAAAAAGTCCAAAGGAGCCTAGTTCTAAAATGAAGTTTGACCCTCCGCAATTTTGATTTTATATAGTCATCCCTAAAAAAATATTGAATCATTTACAGATTACTAGTTTAAGTAACAGATTAAGTTTACAGATTACTAGTTTAAGTAACTGAATATGTCATGTTTTTATTAATGATCAAAATTTCAGAGATAACTATGTTCACAAGCAAAATATTTCACCCCAAATTAGGAACATGGAAAAAAACGATTTTTTATCGAAATTTTGAATTTGGTTGCACAAAAGTGCATTAAGTACTGCAGGTACGTCAAAACCATATATCAAAGAAATATTTGCGTATTAATTCTAAATGAACGTGCAATATAAGTTTTTCACGAGGGACTAATATTTTCGGAATTATAAGTGAATTAATTTAGGTATCTTTTGCATGGCAGGTGTTATCCTTTATATCCTGTTTACGTGAAATTTTCCCATCACAGATATCCTTTTTTATTTGATGCTTTCTTTATCGTCCTCAAGGTATCCGAAAAGGTATACCAATCGAAAAAATTCGGACTGTAGCGGATATTAGATTCCGCGAAAACATAAAATATATAAAATCGCGGTTTTCTCAAAAAATTACCATTTTGCGATTTTGGTTTTGACAGACACTTGTTAGTGAAGCATTGAAATTTGATATTCTGCAATAATCTCGTGGGTGGTCTGACCTTCGTATTAAAATTTGTTCTACCTCGTCGTGATTGTTTTGTACGAAAATTTTATCAAACATTAACAATGAAAAATTTAATCAAATAGGTATAAAATCCTTATAAGTGCATGTATTTTCACGATTTTAAAACTAGATAATACTTCTTTTAATTTTCTATAAGATGATATAAAACTCCTCTAATTCATTTAATATGATACATGTGTTAACGAGCTTAAAAAACAAATTTATTGTGAAATTTCGACTTTGGTTGCACAAAAGTGCATTAACTGTTGCATATACGTCGAAATCGTATATGAAGAAGTTGTTTACGTATTAATTTTGAATGGAAGTGAGTATTATACTTTCTGCGTGGAATGACTATTTTCGGAGTTAGGAACAAATAAAAGATCAAAACCATATATCTGAACAATCAGTTGTACGGGGACTATATGCCATAGTGACCCGATTTCGATTATTTTTTAGAAATAGTTAAGGTGATAGTAGCATACAGTCACGTGCAAAGTTTTAATATCTAAGCTCGAAAACTGACTGAGTTATTGCCAGGGGTAAATGGGGTATGGTAAATTTTAATTATCTACCGTTATCTCGAAACCCGAATCCAATTTGGGAAAACTGGAGGTGGCATTGAATTTAAAATATCCCAATTAAGTAGACAGCTATTAAAATCTTTTCGCGGAAAAAAGTGCAAAGCCTGGGTAAAGTTTACAAACGACGAAGAATTCACGTTCAGAAATCTGAAACTTCTTACCTAAATATCTCGAAATCAAAATTTAATACGGATCATCTGAACACGTCATTGTATTCTACAGGCAAAAATTAAGTTGACGTGTTTCGGCGTTTCACTAAGATATTTCAAAATTTTAAGATATACCTGTTGTAATCTATCTAATACCTTTAAACGAGCAATTCTTGTATATATCTATATATATAAAAATGGTGTAAAAAATGTTACTAACCTCATCAGATGAGAGGGCCGATTTCTGTAAAATTTTTTGTCAGTTGTTCGTATTCTCGAGGAGATGGTTCGTACGGAAGAAAATTTTGGAAAATCTCTCCGGAAAAGTCCGAAAATTGGAAAAATCGGTGTGTATGTGTGTATGTGTGCATCTGTGGATGTGTGTCCTTTATAAACTCCCAAAGTTACCATCCGTTCTTTATGAAATATTCACAGTAGATTCATGTGGTGTTAGTGCACATAGTAGGGTATATAGAATTTCGAAAAAAAGGAAGCTTCTCGGAATACAGGCCTAAATGAAGACCCAGATCGATCCAGCAAGTCTTCGACCAATATTGGTATCAAAGGAAAGGTGTTGAACAGGCCTTCAACATAAAGTTATTTTCATTGCGATACCTAGGCCGGGTTCCCAGATATGGGTTAAAACGTGGGACCGAGTGACCCTGGAAAGTTTCTGGGCAATATTGGTAGCAAATGAAAAGCGTTGAGCAGGCTTCCACATACAGCTATTGTCATTGTGATTTCTAAGGCTGTTTCCCAGAGATGGCTAAAGTAGTGGGCCCGGATGGTGATCGACGGTCCCAGTAAGGTAAAGGTAGGTAGCTATAGGGATAGGGGTAGGGATAGGGATAGATATAGGGATAGGGATGGGGATAGGGATGGGGATAGGGATAGGGATAGGGATAGGGATAGGGATAGGGATAGAGATAGAGATAGAGATAGAGATAGAGATAGAGATAGAGATAGAGATAGAGATAGAGATAGAGATAGAGATAGAGATAGAGATAGAGATAGGGATAGGGATAGGGTAGGGATAGAGATAGGGATAGGGATAGGGATAAGGATAAGGATAAGGATAAGGATAAGGATAGGGATAGGGATAGGGATAGGGATAGGGATAGGGATAGGGATAGGGATAGGGATAGGGATAGGGATAGGGATAGGGATAGGGATAGGGATAGAGATAGAGATAGAGATAGAGATAGAGATAGAGATAGAGATAGAGATAGAGATAGAGATAGAGATAGAGATAGAGATAGAGATAGAGATAGAGATAGAGATAGAGATAGAGATAGAGATAGAGATAGAGATAGGGATAGGGATAGGGATAGGGATAGGGAAAGGGTAGGGATAGAGATAGAGATAGGGATAGGGATAAGGATAAGGATAAGGATAAGGATAAGGATAAGGATAAGGATAGGGATAGGGATAGGGATAGGGATAGGGATAGGGATAGGGATAGGGATAGGGATAGGGATAGGGATAGGGATAGGGATAGGGATAGGGATAGGGATAGGGATAGGGATAGGGATAGGGATAGGGATAGGGATAGGGATAGGGATAGGGATAGGGATAGGGATAGGGATAGGGATAGGGATAGGGATAGGGATAGGGATAGGGATAGGGATAGGGATAGGGATAGGGATAGGGATAGGGATAGGGATAGGGATAGGGATAGGGATAGGGATAGGGATAGGGATAGGGATAGGGATAGGGATAGGGATAGGGATAGGGATGGTGATAGGGATAAAGATTGAGATTGAGATTAAGATTGAGACCGAAATAGAGATAGGGATTGAGATAGAGATAGGGATCGGGGGAAGTAGGTTTGTCGCGGCGAATATAACTATAACTTTTATTCAGAGAATAGACAATTTTTTGTTATCATTATGTAGTCATTAAGATGGACTCTAAGATAATCGTAGCAATACGGTAATCAAAGACTTTTCTTTAGGCTTCATGGGAATAAATTTTAGCAGAACAACGTCTGCCGGGTCAGCTAGTATATGTATATATATAATCAGGATCTCGGAAACGGCTCCAACGATTTTCATGAAATTTGGAATGCAGGGAGCTTCGGGGGTAAAATCTCGTAAAACTTAATTTTTTTACTCACTTTTATCCCGGGTCCCGAGATATGGGTCAAAACGTGGACCCGGATGACCCTCGAATGTCTCTGAGCGATATGGGTATCAAATTAAAGGTCTTGATGAGGACTTCAACATAGAACTCTTTTAATTGTGATGCCTAGGCCGGATCCCGAGATATGGGTCAAAATGTGAACCCGGATGACCCTCGAATGTCTCTAGCGATATGGGTATCAAATGAAAGGTCTTGATGAGGACTTCAACATAGAACTCTTTTAATTGTGGTGTCTAGGCCGGGTCCCGAGATATGGGTCAAAACGAGGACCCGGATGACCCCCGAATGTCTCTGAGCGATCTGAGTATCAAATGAAAGGTTTTGATCAGGACTTCGACATAGAACTCTTTCAATTGTGATGCCTAGGCCGGGTCCCGAGATATGGGTCAAAACGTGGACCCGGATGACCCTCGAATTTCTCTGAGCGATATGGGTATCAAAAGAAAGGTATTGATGAGGACTTTAACATAGAACTCTTTTAGTTGTGATACCTAGGCCGGGCCCCGAGATATAGGTCAAAATATGGACCCGGATGACCCTCGAATGTCTCTGAGCGATATGCGTATCAAATGAAAGGTATTGATGGGGACTTAAGCATAGATTACTCCGAAAATTGGGAATCATGGCTTCAATATAGAGATCTCTTCGATGTAATGCTCAACCTGGGTCCCTAAGTAAAGGGAACATGAAAAGGAAAAAGAAAGTCGAATGGAATGGTATGGCAATGGGAAAGGGAGAAGGGAGAGGAAACCAATATAGAATGGGAGAGGGAAGGAGTGAGAGAGAAATTGGGAGAGGGGAAGGGAGAACGAATAGGGGGGTGAGAGAAAAGGAGGGGTTAGGGAGAGCGATAGGGAAAGGAAAGGGAAAAGGAAACGGAGATGAAAGATAAAGAGAAAGGAAAAAGAAAAGTAGAGGGAGAAGGACATGAAGAGGTAGAGGTATCACGGCCAAGCGAGTCGGATTTACTTTAGTTCTGGATCTCACAAATGGCTTCCACAATTTTCAAGAAATTTAGTATACAAGGGGTCTCGGGCGCAAACTTCTGAAAAGTTTCATTTTTACACTAATTTTTTTTATTTTAACTTTTCATTTCGCTTGCGAGGACCTGCGAAAAAATGGCAGCCCGAGATAAGCTCGGTCATCCAGGTACTATAAAATAATTGGGACAAGTTCTAAAGAAGGGGTTAGGAAATGAATGTATTTCCCTAAAAAAGAACCAAATTGATTAAATTTTGCGATAATGTGCCGGCCAACGGATGGGTTCAACTCAAGTAAACTTCAAAATTTAATTTAAGTATCTTCAACTACATTTTTTTAACAAATATAAAAAATTTTTTTAGGGATGACTATCTAAAATCAAAATTGCGGAGGGTCAAACTTCATTTTAGAACTAGGCTCCTTTGGACTTTTTTGTTCAGAATTGACCAGAGAATGCAGCTGTGGCCGAAACAAAGTAGGTTTTTTCCTGTCAGTACAAATTGACCCGCGCTAATGTATATACTGGTGTTACATATATACATACATAATTCTAAGCATATTTTCTAACTTATTTGTATGCATTTCTATTCCGTCTGCAACACTTCAACTAAGCTCAAGTGCCAGCAAACAACACCGGCGCAAATATAAATACATACATACATCCATACATACAAATGTAGCTGGAGTTGAAGAATTACTGTAATTTTTCTGTATTCTTAAGGCTTGTGTGCTGAAAGGATATGTACTCGTATTTGAATAGTTGTAGTAGCTGTTGGGTGCATTAACAATACCCTGCAAAAAAGTATTGCTTATTGTTGACAAATCAGGTCTAAAAAAGGAGTATGCTGCTTCTGTTATGCTGCTAACTTTCTAATACTTATCTAGGCCTTATTTCGCATGGCAGATAAGCCTTTGGAATAAGGTGTGCTCTCAGATAGTGAGAGAGAGTACCTACTCCTTATGACCTGCTGACATCAACGCAGGAAAATCAGCCTTATTTTAAGCCGTACGCCATACAAATTTGCTACCCTTATAATTTTCAGGCCTTATTTCGTGAGCCTTTAAATCTGCTGCTTTAACTCTTAAGTAAGGCTTAGATTTTTTGGTGGGTAGCCATAAAGTTTGTGTGTGTAGGTGACACCAGTGGCGGACCTAGCATAAATTGCCTGGGCAAGCCTATGTGTGAAGCATAACCATTAGCCATTTATGTAATTTGCTTTGCTGTATTATTTAAAAGTCTGATTGCGTTCTGTTATTGACTTTGACTTAGAGTTCTCGATTTCTTTTTAACATTTTCGAGTGGCCCGAATAAATGCTTTTCAATGCTCCAACGCTCGTTTGTTTGTTTATTACGCGTATGTTTGTACGGGCATTTGAACAATTCGGGTGTGTGAAGATCGTTTTTTACGTGTATTTTTTTTTTTTGTTTTTTTCATATCGCTAGCTTAGAGTGCAAATTGTGTAAGTCCTTTTTTCAAACTTTGTAGGAGAGACAAAAAACAAAAAATAAAAAAATTTCAAAATGAAAAAAAATTTTCTGTTCATATAAAAATTTTGGACTTACACAATTATCTTCGCTTTTTGGACTTACACAATTTGCGTATCACTGAATAACAACGAGTAGAAATATGACAAGAGTCCCAGACTTGTTTAGCGTGGTGCGTATTTGATTTCTCTAGCTTTCTTTTCTACACTTAAAAACACTTTTTCATTAAAATGGACTTACACAGTTTGCACTCTAAGCTAGCGATATGTATTTTTTATTTTTGTTTTACTGATACACATTTTTTTGTTTGTGTACTCAGAGAAAAGGAATCAAACATAAAATTTTTATTTTTATAATGCACGTTTTAAACCAAGTCATTTTTATTTTATAAATGAAAATTTTTAAATTAAAAATAAAATTTTTTAAATTAAAATGTATTTAGGATTTAAAATGAAACATGTTTAAATTAAAATTAATGGAATAAAAACGATAGTTTTTCCTTCAAAATCTCATAGTGCTTAAAATAAAAAAAAACATTTTTAAATTAAAATTGTTTTTTCTTGATTTTGCAATTGTACTCTGAACATTTTTAAAATAAAAAATTTCGTACCTATTTACATAATTCTTAAATATAAAAACGTGCGCTAGGCAAATCTTACACGAAAGCGCAGAGGAATTTTTAGTTTCCTTATACCGACGGAAATTTCAGCAGTAGCAAGTGTATTTGCTTATTGCCTAAAAAATGGGTGCTTTAGTGTTTGAAAAACTGAGGTCCAATTTGATTTCCACCGCTTTTTAAAATTATCTTGATATTGTGCCAATAGTCGCCAAAAATCACAATCAACCCTTTTATAATCTGGTATTTGATATTTATGTTTGCATGCACATGCAGATGTAAGAAATTATGTGCATAAGTATGTACCTACATGCAAACGAAAATCAAATCAAATATGCATATGGCTGTGAATACCAGCCAGCTTCATATTCGCATATAAATTTGATGTGAAAAATAAAAAAAGTGCTTTGCTAGTTTTTTTTTTGAATTTAAGTCTGAAAATAAACAATTGGTTTCTCCTTAGCGAAAGCGAGAAAACAAGCTATGTTATTCTGTTTTGAAAGCCACGTAAAAGCTAATGTTTGGAAACGTTGAAGCATGCTCACTGTGCTGTGATTGGCTGTACACAGAGCCAAAAAGTTCACCTACAATCAAAGAGACTGCCACCTAAAAAATCTATTTGGCCGAGGAGAGGGAGAGGGGACAAAATTGAAGAAATTTTTGCTAGAAATTCTTCTGGATTTTAGCTTGAATTTCTTCTTAAATTTATTTAAAAGGATATCGTCTGAAAACGAGGAGATAACTTCTTGTTTATTAATTTTTTATGTCATTTTGTAAAAAAAATTAAATTGTTAGAAGAAATCTGCTTGTTTTTAGGAGAAAATTTTTATAAAGCCAATCAATAAGGACATCCTCTAATTTTTACTTGAACCTTTTTGAATTTATTAAAAAGGAAAACTTTTTATTTTTAAAAGAGCCCTTATTAATTAAAATTTTGCTATAAACGTCTTAACGTACGTACATGTATGGATATACTCGTACATACTAGAAGTATGCATAACAGTTATTGCATCAGCCACGTTTTATGCGTGCAATTACATGTTCAAGAAATTAAAAGGGAGAACTTTTTATTTTTAAAAGAGCTCTTATGTATTTCCTCCGTTCGTCAATTTCACTACGGCTTTGCACATTTCTACAATTCTCAAACGATTAATGAAGCACTTGGTATAAAGAGTTTATTATGTCCATCTGCACTTATATGAAATGAAATGTTGCCCTTTGTCTGAATAAGTCCTAGGAAAATACTAGTTGACTAATTATGTTTTCCGATGAAAATCAAGATTCTCTTCTTAATAATATTAAACAGGGTTTCTTCTTAATTTTACAGGTTATCTGCTAAATTTATGTGAAAAGTTTCCATATTTATTCTAGGAGTCATCTTCTAAATTTTATTTAATAGGTTTTCATCTTAGTTTTATAGGTTATCTCTTAAATTTTACTGAAAATGATTTCATCTAAAATCCACGGGTCATCTTCTTAATTATATTGAAAAGGCTTTCATATTAGTTTTACAGATTATCTACTTAGTTTTATTAAAATGAAATATCCAATAATAATAAGACGGGCATCTTATTGGAGAGAAAGCATAGAGAAATCCGCTAAACTTTGTTCTAATTTATAGGGCATTTTAGGTGGTATTTTGGCTCTGTGTACAAACAAAATACACATTGTGAGGTGGATTGGTGGTGTATTTGCGCTATTTTCTTAGCAGGCTTTTAGGGGCGACCACCTCTGGGTGACACATACATACACATTTAAATTTTTATCGGAAAATTGTTTATATGCAGTTTTCAGACTTCCGCTGCAGAGGTAAATAGATTTTTTGCTGCTCTGCAGTTTTCAGTGATATTGATCCCCTCTCTACTGATATAAGTGAATTTAGAGCAAATGATTAGAAGTAATGTCCATTTACATATTTTATTCCAATCAAAAATTAGAAACAATAGGCGAGAGGTCATTATCACCTTGTATGCGCTGGATGTCGATTAGCCTCACACTTATTACTAAATATTACATATATCCGTAGCGCTTCAGATATTTCAGCCCAAAGCATGTCATCCCAAGGCGAGTTATGTGCACGGTCCACTGGTAATCAAAATTCATTAAAAATTTACTACATTACTTCAAACATGTATGCTCCACTATTTGTGAGCCTTCGCCCCCTCCCGCGTACATTTCCAACTAAGCAACAATTACTTCACTTTTATCCACTTTTGCATGCAATAACTCGCAAAAAAAAAAGTTTGACACTCACTGCATATTCACCTGCTGCATCATGGGGCACTTGCATTTGTACATGCAACCATACATACATAGATTGTTTAGGACTTTTGTTGCGCTTGCATATCGCCGTTAAAACTTCATAATCGCCTATGTGAGACTTTCATAACCTTCTTCTTCTTTAATAGACTGCCTAACCGAAATTTGTGTCAAAAATTAAAATTCAAATTCGTCACTCCCAAATCTAAGACTTCAGAGCTGCTGAAAATGGCACTAGAAGCAAATATGGAGCTTACCGAGTTTCCCAAAGACAATTCCCTTATTTATAGTATGTATCGATAGAGCTGCGCGCCAGGATTTAAAGTTTGCTGAATTTCAATTTTGGCATAGGCGGCTATGAAAGTTTTACTTAGGCGATTATGATGTTTAAACGACGATATGTGCAATGTAGAAGTCAAGGTGGATGGATATGCATCTCTGCTTATATTTAATTGTATTAAAATTCAAACGCAATTCATCTCAAACGTGATGATGCGTCGACAAGACCAAGTAAAAAAACCTTCTTCCTTCTTCTTTCTTTTACTATGCCAGTAATGCTTACTTACTCCTGCAGCAACACTTAGCAGCAACAGCAACAAGAAATAATTTATATACATATGTATATACGGGAAAAAATAGATATGGCTTAGCTTGCCTAGTGTAGACAAAAACAAAACAAAGCAGCATCCATCATTTGTATCTCTCAAGTGCACTTCTCGCATGTGTATTATTCTTCATTTGCAGCGGCCCAGGCATAAGCTGCTGTCATTTTCTATACCATTTACGGTATACATACCGACGGCTGAGAATAAGATCGCCCTATTTCGATATATTCTCTCATTTGCATATGTTAGAACTATGAATATGTCAAACTTCAAATTTCGAGGAATTTCGAGAGGAGTTGTTATTGAAGAGGTTGAGGTTTATTAGACAGTGTAAATAAGTATGGTGAGTTGCGGTGCAACGCCAAATACCTGAAGGTTAGTCTCTAAAACACCATTCATGTTTTTGGCACTAAGGTGATCATATAAAATATTAAATTTTACACGAACTCAGTACTTCTTACTTGCTCGCTTTATATGTGTGTCTTGCGAGTAACAATTTCCCTTCTGCTGTTTCAACTGTTGCATATAACTCGTTGGAGTAACGGAAAATGTAATTGCAACACACTGTTACATACTTATATATGTATGTATATTCATGCATAGATGTAAACAATTTTCCTCGTATTCATTGGTATCCAACATATGCTTCCAAGTACGTGTTTACTACGCTTGAAAAGCTGCCAATGCGATCTAAACGTGCTTGCAGGTTAATAACCTTCGCCTATGTGGCACGCTTCAATGGCAGGAGTCAGTCAACCAGTTAGCCAGTTGGTATGTTGACAAAAAATTGCACGTATATACCTTGTTGATTGTGTAGGTGTGTTGGTGAAAGTTGGTTGTCTTATGTATCCTTTCCAGCTTAACAAAATATTTACTTTGACTTCTGACATCCGATTCAACATAACTTGAATTGGCAAAAACGAAAATCAGGGAAAAATTGATTTTGAAAGTAATATCTAAGATTTTTTGAAGCCACGCAAGCAGGGAGTGTACCATTTGTTTGTGCCTTTTCCATGATCCTTAAGCCATGCCCGTTACAAGCCAAGCGGAAAAGTTGAAGTTGTAGTGCCGAATATAATGAAGAGAAACTTGTTTTTACTTCAAATTTATAATCTGATGAAATCTTACTATTTATGAAATATGACATTTTGTTATATGAACTATAGCCAAAGTATGAAAAGTACAAACGATTTTAACATTTTTCTGTGCAAAAGAAAAATATGCATATTTCCAAACGGATATCATACTTCATTATAATCACTTACAAACATACATACCCACTACGCCCATTTGTGAGGTGATGCGATTTTTTTTCATGCCAGGATACTTGCTTTTGTTAGATATACCGCAGGTACTCCTAAAGTATGTTGAGCGGCACGTACAAATTGAGCACATATCATTTCTTCACTGACTAAAGTAGGAGTTAGAAAGAGTAAGCCGAAACAAAAAAATGTATACGAATGAAGTACATAACAAAGTTAGGTGGTAGGCAGCTGTATATTCAGCACTATAATAATGCTAGCTTTCATGCTGAATACCTAACAAGAGTATAATAACGACCATATGGAAAAAGCATGCGGTTTGGAATGACAGCCCGAAGCTTTCGTTTCATTGCCTTTTTTTTGCTATACAAAGTCATTCATGCGAAGGAGGCCATAGCCGTTCGATATTCATGGGGCATAGTCATGGAAGTTGTTATCTTCCCTAAAGGATATATATAGAGGAAAGTATTGATGATTTGTAGATCTTTGGGCCTACTGGGTATGTGTATTCGCTTTCAGTGTTCGTTTGGCTTTTAAAAAAATGTAGTTTGTCATGGAATTTCCGGTATGTGGCATGTTTGCACATAAATGAAATGAATAAAGATAAATATGTGCATATGGATAATATCTAACAGTGGTGCCAGATTGAGGGAAATTTCCCTTTTTGGGGGATATTTCACTGCAAAATTTTTAAAGAGGGAAAAAGGGACATTCTGTTGTCGTCCATATAAATAATAATTGAGTTAAGCGTTTGCAACTTTTAGGATGGGATGAAGTTACATACATACATACATACAGGTGAAGCTAATAAAAGCGTGTTAAAAATGGGATTTTTTGGTTGCAGAACTGTTTACATACCTACATATGTATAATTTATAGTATTACTTAAGATAAGCACATCTCACACTAAAAAATCGCCATACACACGTTTTCGTGTTAACTTATGCAATGCAAAAAGGAGTCAGTTACATACATACATACATATAAATAAACATACAGTGAACTACACTGCGTATACGTAACTTGTTTAAATAAATACATACATACAGGTGAAGTGTGAAAGCGTGTAAATAATCGCCACTCTTAGGTAATTTATATTTCATTGTGCACATTCATACTGTATTGTTAATGATCGAAAGAATTTTGGAGAATCGGGAGCCACTTAAAAGCTATTTTCGCCTGGCCTCATTTGAAGATAAGCGTAAAAAACCAGAAACTATTTATGAAGAATGGGAAAGAATTCAGAACAAGGCTTAATTTAGATTTTTGAAGTACGTTCTTAAATTTTTCATTGAATTTAACGCATTGTTCCAAAGTCGAAATGTACTTATACACCGACTAGGGCAAGAAGCTAAGACACTTGTGTTGAAAATTCCAAGAAATTTCTTAAAACCCGACTTTTTTACAATTCCGTGGGAATTACAGCTAAAAGTTTTGGAACTTCCAAATCCATTTTTACTTAACGTGCATAACGTTTACGTTGGTTATGAATGCGAAGATATTTTGTCAAATTTAAATTTGGAGGAAAAGATTGTATTCAATAAAAAGAGTTTGCACTTTTATCAAGCTTCTACTTTTCAGATAATATCACGTTTTCCATTTGACGGTGTTTTCGAAGAATTGCAGTTTTTAGATCCCGATATTGTTTTTGATTTCTCTAGAAACAATCGTGTATCGTTTCTTGCTTTAACTAAAAAATTAAATCTTAATCCTGATCTCACAGAATCGGAACACAAAGTATTTGTATAGTTTTAACCGAAACACAAAAAGACGATTTAAAAAAATTACCTGTTGATGTAATGTGGAGTAAAATAATAAACTTTAAAAACTATAATGACAATTTTTTGTTTCATAACCTTAAGCAAGTGGTTGAAATTGTACTCACGTTACCCCATTCAAACGCTGAATCAGAAAGAATATTTTCAATTTTAACGGATGTTAAATGTAAAAAGCGAAACAAACTATCTAGTGATATGTTAAATGGTATAAGTAAAGTAAGAGTTGCCTTTCAATCCAAAAATATCAATTGCTTCAACTTTAAAATCAACAAAAATCATATCTACTTGCACAATGCAAATAATTTGTACAACTGATACTTTATCTATTAAAAAAACTGTATTTGTCTGTTATATATTCTTATATTACTGAAATAAATGCTCTAAATTCGGTGGGAATTTTGTGGAATTTTTTTAATTTAAAATGTGGGAAATTAGGGAATTTTTCCAATATCTGTGGGAATTTTAGCGGAGATTATCTGGCATCACTGATATCTAAGTAAATGTAAAGCGCAAACTTTTTCAAGTATATAAATACATACATATATTAGACGACGCACAATAAATCGTATATTATTTGGAACAAGAGAGTTTGGACAAAAAATGTTTGAAAAAGGTTTTCATGTTTAAAAAAGGGGAAACTAAAGAGTAAAGGAATGTAATGTAATAGGATGTACGAAATTAAGTATGTGCTATGTGAATGAAATTATGTACATATCGTGTGACTTGCATGCTGATGAAGCAAAATTTGTAAATTAAGGCAAATGACAAATATTTGAGTTATGCTGAAACTTTTTATTCTATCATTTCTTATTCGTTTAATATTTAGAAACTTTGCTGCTCTCTTGTTCTCTCTTTTGGCTTAAAAATTGTTGCTGAAGTTGTTGAAAACAAGAAAAGGAACAATAGCAAAGCAATAAAACATAAAGCGGCTGTAAGGTCAAAATTCAGCTTTTTCGATGACACTGAAAAAAGTGCGTGAGTTTGTCGAACTAATACATATCTGTGGCAATTTGCAATAATCGCTTAAGTCGAAAAATATGATTTTGAGATAACTAAATTGATTTTTATATTCGAAGGCGGTTCTTAAAAAATCATAAAATTCGATTAAAAACTATGGATGCAAAATCAATGTTACGATCAAATTTTGTAAATAAAACAAAATGTCATGAAGAAATTTTATTAAGTATATACATCTACTTTGGCTGTTTTAGCAAGTTTAATATGCCTCTATTGTAAGTCAAGCCTAAATGTTTTTATTTATATCTTTTGATTGAATTAAGTTAAAAGCCTGGAGATTTTGCAGAAATATAGAGTTTCAAAGGGAGAATAACGAGTTATATATAACTCGAAATCTTTCCAAGTCGACTTAAGCGGTTATTGCTGATGACCACAGATATTTTCTAAAGCTCTTGACCTTTTGCGATAACTTTCATGATAACTCAACGAATTGTGACCAAATCTAAGAAAAAGCTTGAATGATGTTTGTGGCTTTTGTCAGCGACCAATCGAAGTTTATCAGCAACTGAAGAAGTTCACTGTGAGGCTACAAAATCATTAGTTTGATAGTATTTCTCTTTTAAAGTTATTATGAGTTCGTATACATGAAAATGAATAAATTAGGTTAAACCGCTTATAACCACTTCTCTTCCTCATTATTAGCGAGTCTAAGGCAATTTGAAAGTGGAATGTTCAACTTAAATTTCCTTGTATAGTGAAAGAAATATTGCGGTTATGGTACCTTGGAAGCGTTAAGTAAGAGATCTCATTCCAATAATTATCTGTAAGGAGATCAGAAAGTTCTGAATGGATTTCCTACCAATTATGTGATTTTTATATAGACACCCATTTACGCAATTTCATCGTAAGGGTAATTTTCTCGAAATTTACTTTTTGATGCAAATTTGTTCAACATCCCTCAGCACATCACCTGGTAAAATATTGTAGCTGAAATACTTACAGTTGTGCCAAAAATTGGCTTTCTTTATTATCGTAAGGGACAATCTAAACTTTTTTCTTGAGCTCGAATTTATCGTATCGCCCATATAAGAAATATTTTGAATATAGCTAGTAGGAAATCGAAGGTGGAAACGCACTTACTCAGTATATTACCATGACCCCATCATTAAAAATGCAAAAGTATGCAATAAGACACTTGTATTTGTCATAGACAACCTTTTTTAGAGCTTTATCGTAAGGGACATTTATTCAAATACGCTCATAAAATATTGAGAGCGAAATTATAGTAAGGGACAAAATTATGAGTTTTTCGCAAACTGGAAATTTTTTCAAGGAAAAAATATCAGGTTCAGTATATTAATGAAGTATCTAATGGCGTGTACAATTTCATTTAAATATACGAATAAAAAACAGCAAAAACAACAAGAAAATGCTCTCCTGTAAAATTAGCTTTTGTCCCTTACGATAAAGTCGCACAAAGGGGTCGATATGTACAGTTGTCCACAAAATAATAATAAAACGGTTTTATGGGGACATTTTTTTCACAAAATTATTTACTAATCTTTTATTAATATATTCACAGCCCACATATTTCACTTAAGTGCCTTAAAAATTAAAAATCTCCGTTTTAGTAAAGTAATCAAAAAATTAGTTCCACAAAAAAAATTGGAGTATTCATCTTTTTATAAATTTGTGAAAAAAAATTCCACATAAAACCGATTTTTTTTTGTGGAGAATTGAGCAATTCAGTTTTTTAATGTCGGCACTGCTATTATTTTGTAGACCGCTGTACCTATGTATATGTATGCCAGCTCCTAAACAAGGAAGTATTATTTGTAAAAGTTCCTCTGTACGTTCAATTATGTTTCACGCATTCATGCGTAACTGATTACATATCATTGACAACCCACTCCACCAAATTGTGTTTGCTCATTACATAACAAGAAAAAAACTTATATTTGTGTTTTTTTATTGCTATGAGGAGACTTTTTGGAGACATTTGAATATTGTACTAACACGGATGATGTAACTGGGCGTTTATGTTGGTTTATGTGGTAGTTGGTGATTGTGTTTAGATAGCAAAATAAGAATTCTTTGCTCGGTTGCTGATTTCTAGCTTAAGGCATACAAGTAATATCTAAACTTTTATCGTTCCATCGCATTCTCTTTTATTAAAAAAGAAGCCATAAGAAGCAAACCACGAGAAGCATTGCAATGGAATACCAAAGTTCATTTAAACTTTATGCCAAATTTTATATCTCTATCTAGACTTTGGCGGTAGGCTTGACTTTTGTTTTAAAAACATTCCAATTTGGTCTACTCTGGAAGAAGCTTATTAGTTGTAAATATCTTGTTTTCATACAATTAGTTACAGAAGACTTCTTAAAATGTGAGTAAATCATCAATCATCAGTCTTACTACATCCAGATTGTGCATTCAAGTTCTGTATGTTTTTGTTGTGCAGTATTTGCTGCTGTAAATACACAAACGCATAATAAAACTAAATGAGCGTCACAGATCGAATATCAGTAACAGCATAATCTTTGCGCTCGCAGCACGTTCGTCATATCTAGATATACATATATACATGTATATCGTAAGTACTTGCTATATTTTCTGGATGTGATAAAGTAAAGTCGTCATTTAAGTACACTATACAAGCAATTGCAGTTCGTTTACATTGTTCGTTTCAAGTACATGCGGTTTTATTGCATTAAAAGCTGCAATAATAAATTTTTGTTGCTTGCCTTTTTTGCCCCCGTACCTCTTTTCTTCTATGAATTTTATTTACACTAATAAATCAAAGCAATCAAAAAGGGAAACGAAAGTTCATTGCCCTTGGTAAAGACTTATGTGAGACTATTATTGTTGATTGCATTTATTTATTGTTTGTTATGTACATACATACATTCTATATATTTTCTATTGTTGTTATGCATCTTTTGTTGTTGTTATTTGTTGATTTGTCGCCTCTTTAGCTTTATTTCATTTCCGTTTTGACGCCGCAAAGCAATTCAAACTAAAAGTTATTGTTGTTGTTGTTGCTAGTTGGCGCGTTAAAAAATATCGCATGAAAATCAAATATTTTGACAAACAATAAACTGAGGTGTTTATTTTGTTATTGATGGTGAATTTTCGGAACGTATTGACGAATAACTTCAGGAGAGTTCTGCCTCACACTAAATCCCTATCTAAGAATTTTTTACACTGAGGGAAAAAAAATTATAAAAGCATATGAAAACGTGCTTAAAATGGACAAAAACGTATTTAAAAGTGATGTAAATACCAACATTTTTATTTTAAAAATGTTCATTGTAAAATTTTTAAATCAAGAAAAAACATTTTAAATTTAAAAATGTTTATTTTTATTTTAAGCACTATGAGCAAAAAAAACGCTGCTTCACTGCAGTGTTCTCTATTTCATATTCTCTTCCGGATTCGAAATTGAATCCAACGGTATTCTCTTCATCTTCCCTTAATCCGAGTCCCAACAACAAAAATGTAGCTTCCGTCTGTTCTCCTCTTCTTTTCTTCTTCGCCTTAACTGTTTGTCTTTATTTTTTATTCTCCTTATTCTCCTTTTTCTTCTTTATTTTATATTCTCCTCCCGGTTCGAACCATGACAACAACCTGAAATTCAATCCAACGGCATCACATGGTGGTACATTAAACATTATATGGAATTGTAGTAACCTATCTACAGTGGCGCACACAGAAAAATATTTTGGGGGGGTTTTCAATATCGAACGAAAAATTATAAAAAAAAAAATTAAAACTCGTCCAGACAATTTTTACTTATATTTATTTTTTGGGGAGTGGACCTACGTATGCACACATTAAACAAAGGCACCTTTTAAATCTCAATTCATTTCATTTTCTCTGTATTTAAACTAAAACTAACAAGTAAGGAAGCCTAAGTTCGAGTGGAATCGAACATTAGATACCCAGCTATATTCTTTCATTGTTTGTTTGCGTTTGTGTATTTTATATGAATCGAGTGCCGCATAAAGTGGGCGCAGCCACGCCCATTTTCAAAATTTTTATCAATCATCTAACTAAGCATATACATAAATATTATTGTTAATGCAAAATTTCATTCCTTTATGACTTCTAATTACAAAGATGTCACGTTACAAATTCCCAAAGGGTGTTCCAGAAATATTTTTGTTAAAAAGTAGGCGAGGTCATAAACCGATTTCGTAAAATTTTTGAGCATGTATTACTACAAGTTATTAAAGTCATAACATCTTAATTATTTGTAGAGTTATGGGTTCCGAAATCTCGTAGATTCCTTTGTCTGAAAAGAGGCAGTGCCACGCCCATTTCCCAACATTTTTCTATTTTTTCAATGACATATCTTTATATTTGACAAAGATATCGATTGAAATATATTTATTAGGTCCATTAATAGTTCCCATATATAAATTTGGGCGTGGTCGTCAATCGATTTTAGCAATTTTTCGTCCAAACATTTTCCTAAGTAAGTAAATTACGCGTACCAAATTTCGTCGATATATCTGCTACGGTTTCTGAGTTATGACCTATAAAACTTTAAATGTTTGACCTTTAATAAGTGGGCGTGGCACTGCCCATTTTCCAAAATTTCAATATATTTCTTCATAAGGGCCTGAGCTCAATACGTGTGTGAAACTTTATCACTCTAGCTCTATTAGTGACTGAGATACAAAATTTCCGATTTTTACTATATAGGGGAAGTGGGCGTGGTCATGGTCCGATTTCGCCCATTTTCAATACCATCCGTTCCTGTCTTGATACCAACTTGCATTTCAAATTTAATCAAAATATCTCAATTTTTGCGCGAGTTAGAGTGTTTACAGACGGACGGACAGACGGACGGACGGACGGACGGACGGACGGACGGACGGACGGACGGACGGACGGACATGGCTCAATCGATTTCTCTTATCACCCTGATCATTTTGATATATATAAGTCTATATCTATGTCGATTATTTCATTCTGTTAAAATCCACCGTTATGTGATTAAAACTTTAATACTCTGTGTACTAGTACAGCTGAGTATAACAAACCTCAGCTAATATCCACAGCATGCTTTTAGGGAAATGTCTCCACACTGCTTGTTTATAAACATAATCAGTAGTTGTTGACAAACATTCGCAATGTACATAAACGAATATTCATAGATTTTACAACATGTATTTACACAAATATTTGTGCATGTACCATCTTTTATAAAATTATTTTTTTATGGTGCTGTCAAATTTGGGGGGGGGGGGTTAACCCCAAACCCCTCCCCCCTTGTGTGCGCCAATGCCTATCTATTTATGCTTCCCTTTTCTTAAAAAAGAATCTATAAATTATATGAATCATTTTAAAAGCAAAGTTTAAAAACAATTGATTCTCATTATTGTTTTTGTTGGATTTCTCACAAAAAATATTTTCTCACCAAAAATGTTTAAAAGCGAGCGAGTTGTGGAATCAACATTAATTTTCATTTTTAATTTAAGTATGTTTCTTTTTAAATCGAAAATGCATTTTTACTACAAAAACTCCATTCTTAATTAAAAAATTTCATTTTTAATTTAAAAATTTTTATTGTTAAAATCAAAAAGTGATTTGGCTTAAAACGTGCATTATGAAAATAAAAATTTTATTTTTCATTTTAAAACGCTGCTTTTCTATGAGTGTTATGGGAGGGATGTTAATTTTTTTTTCTCACAATAAATAAAGTCAAATTCACGCGACCGTTGAAATCCACTTTAAAGCGGAACAGCTGTTTTAGCGCTCACATTTTTTGTAGAGCGAATTCGCCAATTTATTGCTGTTGCTAACGAAGCTTTGTAAATTGCGCTTAATAGAGTGGATTTGCAAAAATAAACAAAACACAAAAATAAAAAAAAAAAAATTATGACAAAAATACAGACAAAAGCGAATTAAATAACAGAGTGAATGATATGATTGAAATTTGTTTCGTCTAGTTGGGGTTGCAGGCCATTAGCGGTGCCAGACACAGCGGCACAAATCCGCACTTAAACATGCAGCATTTATAATTTAAAACAATCAACGCTCGGGCAGCTGGATTAGTGGCAATACATTAATAAGCGTTCGTTGTGGCTGTACTTATCTATCAACATTTCATCATTTATGTAGCCAATTCACCCACTTAATCGGTCACGCCACGATAAAAGCGATATTTTGTTTGTTGAATTTCGTCGTCAGCTGTTGCACAAGCTCAGCGCACTTATAACGATGGTTATTAGCTTAAATGAACTTTGACCTTGATGTAGATGTGACATACATTCATTTGGTAAGCCAATGTTATGTATTTTTAGCATTTATTTCAATTAGTTTGATTGATTTCCTGTTAGATTGTCAGGGGATTTTGGTGAATACGAAAGCTGAGCTTGGATTAGATGTTGGAGTAATAGAGCCATTTCAAACGAATTTTGGCAGCTTGATGAGCTTTTTTTTTTAAAGGTACTTAGGTCCGAATTGAGTTAAAGTCCTCTTTGCTTTTGTATTTGTTGTTGCTAGTGAGCCTTTGTAACATCCAATAAACCAATAGCTTCAATTCTTGATATAAACTTTTAACTTTTTCCCACCAAAAAGCACGCGCAGCAACCAAAAATACAATATAAACCAGGGATTGCAAATAATCGTTATTTTTTAAATTTTGACTAAAAAAATCATACTGAAGGAGAAATGCTAAACGCAAAAGAAGTACAGAGATGTAATCACCGTACACGGTAGGCAGGAAGCGACGATAGGTTGCATGAAAATGTCGAGAAAAAAGGAAAGTGGGGTTGTGTTATGTGATGTTTATAGATGAAACATCCGTTGAAATTAAAATCCGAGCTGCTCCTTTTTCAAGGATATCCACATTTTTTGTTTTTTTTGAAAGGATCAAATATTGAGGAAATCGAAAATTCGCCACCGTCCAAATTTTTCCGAATTCAATACATTATTTGGTCGCTAAGGGATACAAAAAGAGGTATTAAAAAGAAAAAAGGACACCTGTAGTGGAAAAATCCAATGTGAACAGGACCTAAAGGATAACCACTGAAATATAAAATAACACAAAAAGTACCCACTTTAATTTGCGTATAACTCCTAAAATGTTAACTCTACGTGAAAAATCCTTAATATATATTTCATTCAGAATAAATAAAGAAATATTTCTTTAATATACAATTTTGATGTACCTACAGTGCTTAATGTACTTTTGTGCATCTAAAGTGAAAATTTCAAAAAAGTACGTTTTTTTTATGGTGCTACTTTAAGTTCAAATATTTTTCTAGTTTATGTAAATATTTTAATCTAATGATCCAACTCTCATTCCTACATATCTATACGTTAATACTAAAAAGAATTAGAGCTGAAATACGCGCTAGCTGTGCACGGTGGGCGGTAAGCAACAATAGGTTGCATGAAAATATCGAAAAAACGATCGCCGGCTAAAAACTTACGTAAAATGATATTCTAATATACTTCATAAACACACAGCAAGCGTGAGTAAAATCTCCAACATTTTTTTTAAACGAAAATTAGTACCAGCACACAGCTAGGCACATATTCGTTGGGCCATCGTTTTTACGATATTCCTATGCAACCTATTGTTGCTTCCCGCCCACCGTGCACAGCTAGCGCGTATCTCAGCTCTAACTCTTTTTTAGTATTAACGTATAGATATGTAGGAATGAGAGTTGGATCATTAGATTAAAATATTTACATAAACTAGAAAAATATTTGAACTTAAAGTAGCACCATAAAAAAAACGTACTTTTTTTGAAATTTTCACTTTAGATGCACAAAAGTACATTAAGCACAGCAGGTACATCAAAATTGTATATTAAAGAAATATTTCTTTATTTATTCTGAATGAAACATATAATAAGGATTTTTCACGTAGAGTTAACATTTTAGGAGGTATACGTAAATTAAAGTGGGTACTTTTTGTGTTATTTTATATTTCAGTGGTTATCCTTTAGGTCCTGTTCACATTGGATTTTTCCACTACAGGTGTCCTTTTTTCTTTTTAATACCTTTTTTGTATCCCTTAGCGACCAAATAATGTATTGAAATCGGAAAAATTTGGACGGTGGCGAATTTTCGATTTCCTAAACATTTAATCCTTTCAAAAAAAACCAAAAATGTGGATATCCTTGAAAAAGGAGCAGCTCGGATTTTAATTTCAACGGATGTTTCATCTATAAACATCACATAACACAACCCCACTTTCCTTTTTTCTCGACATTTTCATGCAACCTATCGTCGCTTCCTGCCTACCGTGCGTAACGCAGACTATCTCTAGGTGCATTAACATTTATTTTTTCGATTTTTTTAAAAAGGTTGATTTTTAATCATTATTTTCTGAGTTTTATTTTTCCCTCAGAAAATAAAAGTTATTAGCTTCACCTGTATGTATGTAGTATGTATGTATGTATGTATGTATGTAACTTTATCCCATCCTAAAAGTTGCAAACGTTTAACTCAATTATTATTTTTTTTGAAACATTCACTTTACTTTTATTGTGTTCTCTATTATTTCTATTCACTTCCGGATTCGAAACGTGACTTCAACATGGGATTCAACCCAACGACATCATATAGTGGGGCATTCAACATTATATTCCATACTTCATTGAGGCTTTTAAGTTACCTCTCTTCAAAAAAGCCTCTATGAATTTCATTCAATTCACTCCCGTGTGCAAGCCAATAACAGAGAACGTAGATGAACAGAGAAGTTGCAACTACGAATAATCGTGGAAGCCAGAGACCCAACAAAATTTTGTTAGTGCATCTGGTGAATAAAAAATTTTTATTCAACACAGCTGGCTGTTAAAATAACAGAAGTAGAGCGAGTTCGTCTGTAGAAAGGAATGTTATATTAAATTTCTGCACATCTGCTGATATGGCTCATTATTCCTCCCATCCCAATTCCATCGATGCACTAATTTCCCAAAACCGCTGGTGTTTTAACTATTTTCTTATCGAATTTGAATTATAAATAAATTAAAAATTAAAAAAAATCAATTAAAATTAATTTCAATTTGACTTTACTGGGACTCGAACCTGCGCATCAATGCATTTTCTGTATTAAAAACCATACAACAATGCACCAGTTTGCTACAACCGGTGCACACTGGTCTCATTTGTATGGAGAGTGGGACAAAACTCAATTTCTTGGAAACGGATGGACCTACCGAAACCAAATTTGGCACATTGGTGTCCCACTATGCGACTCATCTTTCAGAAAAATTAAAAGCATATATGTTGTAATCCACGCCCACCACTAACGCTAGTTTACAGCCAAAAAAAAAACAAGAAAACCAGGAATGGGGGAAAATAGGAATTGACCTGCTGAGCTTGGAACAATTTTTTTAATTTTTTGTATAGTTAGGTTTTTGATATAACGGTAATTTTGTGTTTTTTTTGTTATCACTTCATTCAAAAATTATTTTCTCTGGAATTACAAACGCGATAAACGCAAGCAGTATCTAGTTCGAAAGCCAATTAAAATACGCTTCAAACGACATACAACTTGTAGTGGTCTAGTAAAAACTCGCTGAGCGAAAGCTGGTCAAAGTAAAAATTTTGTGGATTTTTTGCGATTTTTGAAAAAATTTTGATTTTCAAATTAAGTTTTTATAAAAAGTTGTAAAAATCAGGAAAGTTTTATTACTTTAAAACTTTGCCAGTTTAATTCCAAAGACTTTAAGCGTAATATCAGAGAGATCCGATAAATATTTTATTTTTGGCGATTTTTTTCTTGTGAAACAAAAAGGATATTTTGGACGAAAAACTTGGTTAGGTGACTTAACTATGTGAAAACGACTTCATAGGTCAAAAGGACATTAGAAGAAAATAAAGAGCTTCCAAAGACTAAACTAATGACATTTCGATTTTAAAAATCCGATGTCAAATAACAAAGTTACAATAAAAAGAAACATTATTCCGCGATATTTCGCGGGATCAAAAAAAAAATGTATGGAGAGTGGGACCAAACTCAATTACTCAGATTTTATCGAAAATAAAGTTTTATCGAAAACAGTCGATGTAAATATGTACAAAAATCGTAAAAGGGCAACAATATTTTGTATAGACTAGTTACATTTAATATGACATTTTAAGAAAAAGGGCAAAAAAGGGAAAAATGTATATACAGGCTTCTTAAGAGAAGACTAGAAAGAACTCAAATCTGCTTATAAGACCTGGTCCAGAGTGGTCCTTAATTGTTAAAAGTTTAAATGAAAATGCTAATGCTTGAAAATTACGCTCATAGAAAAGCCAAGATTTCTTCATCTTGTATTTTGCTAAAAATAAATTGTTTTCATTGTTTTCTTTCGCTTAATCATGAAACATACATTTTTCTTACGTTTCCATAGTTATCCGCATTTTTTTAGCACCGCCGAAATGTTTTTGGAATAGCGCTGCCGCTGCCGGAATCACTGTCGGCGTATATGCCTAGCGTCCGCATAAAACATCCTTTAATGAAAAATTTCACTAAAAAGTTAAAAATAAATAATAGCTTAAAAAAACTAAAAAACACGCTTTAATCTTAAAAATCGTACTAAAAATTGAGAAATAATTTAATTAGAAACAAAATGATGAACGAAAATATAAGTATTTAAGGAAAAGCGTCGGGTGGTGCTCAGTATGTCAAAGAATATTTAAGATCGCTGTTTCTAACTAATATTTTTATTTTGACTTTTTGAAATTTCATATAACGTACTCTTTAATTTCGCAACTAGGTATGTATACTTTTGTACTAGTTGTACGAATCGAATATTTTCATGTTCAAATATTATTGAGCACCCCCACGCTTTTCCTTAAATAGTTATATTTGCGTTCATCATTTTGTTTCTAATTAAATTATTTCTCAATTTTTAGTACGATTTTTAAGATTAAAGCGTGTTTTTTAGTTTTTTTAAGCTATTATTTATTACTAGTATCGCCGGTGGTCGAAATTCGACCATGCAATTTATTTTTTCAACTTTGTATTGGTACAAAAATTATTCCTTTTCGCGGAGATAAGCAACACTTTCCAAATTCCAGTTGTACCGCAACACTGATTTGCCCTTTTGATCACGGTCCGACGCGAAATCATGGTCAAAATCAAGGCAGTTCTAGGAAGGTAGGCCCGGTGGTGAGCGTTTTTAAATTAAAGCGACTCTTCAACTGTGTTTACGATATTTGTAAACACGTTTACGATATCTATTTATCTTAACTAAAAGTTTTATTTATTAATCATAAAGAAATTAAATAATTTATAGAAAAAATTATATGCCTATGCACTGCTCCTCAATCATACGAACACATCCATATCAATTTTATATGGATATGAGTATGTTAAATGTGCTAAACAGCCTGGCAATTGTTTGTATGGGAAAAATGTTAGCCTATTAATATATAGATAGTGGGCACATTTGCCAACGAAGCAAAAACGGAGTAAATCCCGGTGGTGAGCGCTTTTAAATTAAAGCGACTCTTCAACTGTGTTTACGATATTTGTAAACACGTTTACGATATCTATTTATCTTAACTAAAAGTTTTATTTATTAATCATAAAGAAATTAAATAATTTATAGAAAAAATTATATGCCTATGCACTGCTCCTCACTCATACGAACACATCCATATCAATTTTATATGGATATGAGTATGTTAAATATGCTAAACAGCCTGGCAATTGTTTGTATGGGAAAAATGTTAGCCTATTAATATATAGATTATGCATACACCCATATGAGAAACAAACTATGTTTTTATTAAATTTTGTGTAACTTCACAAAAAGCCACAAACAAATAAAATAAGAGTAAGATATACAGAATCATTATTACACACAATCATTTTCAACTATCATCATTTCAACCGTTAAAAGACTGCTCGAGTAGAACAACGAACGCTGACTGAAATTAGCAAACACACACAATTTCTTCGTTCCTTCAAGCCTCGACATGTTGAAATTCGTGAAATGGTACAAAATGCGAAACAAAGGTGTTGTAAGTTATTCTAAAATTGATAAACAATGTTTGATGAACACTTGAAAATATATTTATTTTCGAATGATATATATGCTGATTCTCAAATTTAGAAACAATATTTTCTCAAACGTTTGAAAATTTCTTTTTCAGTGTTTAATGGGAAGTATGTGCATACATATTTAAAAAAATTGCAAATATTTTTGCTACATATTATTGCCCGGCAACTGTCAAATTTCACGAATATGATTGCGCGACCTTCAGTTTAGTATATTGAAAAAAATTGCACATGCCCCTCAACTATTATTCTTATTAATTAAGCAGTTACTTATTTGTTCAGTTGCTTAAATAGTCATACTGCCAGGTATTTTCTGCAAAACATTTGCTGAAATTCAGTATAAAAAGGCCAACACTGCAGACTTCAAATTAATAGTTCTCAAACGTTTAAAAAGGGTCAAAAAATGAACACGCGAAACATTTCGTTTTTCCTATCTATCCTGGCGACCCTTGCATTGGCCGCTAAGGACAAACCTAAGAAGAATAATTGTACTAATGGTAATTGTAATCCTGCGGCGGATATAAGAAATGATCTTACTTTTAGAAATATACTCCATCCACCACCATTTTTGGCAGCAGTGTATGACGGTACACCGGCATACTCGCTTAGATGTGTGGGTGCACTAATAACATTAAGGTTAGTGATTAGTCTGGAGATGTGTCTGGAGACGTGGTCCACTTACCAAGTGGTAGCCGGAATGGGCCCAACATTCAACGACGAAGTGCCTGTGATCGGGCAAGAACGCGAAGCTGACGTTATACACAATCCGAATAGAAATTTTAGTAATAACGATGATTTAGCGCTTGCTAAAACGCGCGTGCCTTTTGAGCAAAACGAAAGAGTTCAGCCAGCTCCTTTCTTCGATGGTACATGTTTGGAAAGGGGAACCAAAATGCGGGTGATCGGTTGGATCGAAGAATCATATGGGTATGATTTATTCCATCAGCTACAAGCTTTTGATATGGCTGTTACATCAACTCCCATAAATTTGGATAGCGTACAGTTTTTAACCACAGCAAACGTGAATAGATTGCAGTTTGTAATAAAAGGAGCGCTTGGTGTTGTAGATGGAAAACTTGTAGCGATATTCAGTTCCAAGTTTAACAATGGAGATTACAAGTATCACAATTTGAAACATAACGTAAATCAACAGTTCATTAATTGCAACCGTTAAACTATGTACATATGGTGTGGTGGGGTTAGGGATGCAAATTTTGAGGGCCAACATCAATACATCGATGTTCGATGCAGTGGCGTGGTAAGAGAATTTTTCGGGGGGGGAGGGGGTCACAGCCAATGTAAAAAATTTACTAAAATTGAAATAAGAATTACCAAAAAACTACAATTTTTTTTACAAATGATAAAAATGTAAATGTTTGTGACTACATATAATTTAACAGTACACAAATATCGCTTATTATATGTACATATATCAAACTCTTAAGGCCCTTGGCCACTTCTGGAATGTTAAGCAGTGTATATGTGTGAGTGTCGGGTGATTGACGCAAATATCTAAAAGTTTTGATTATCATCAACGCGAGCCCGACAACAAGAACGTGTAGCACGACGACTGCCGATTGCACTAACACCCAAAAAAAAAAACTTACACATACACACTGCTTGACATGCCAGATTGTCAGTTGCCAAGAGCCTTAACTATACTTCAAAAGTAAGTCACATATTCTCTTCTGGAAATCTACGGTTATAAATAATAATTTTCTTATATAATTTAGTTTTCTAATATTCCATTATGACAGACATTAAATAAAATCTCAAGTTCAGATACTCTTATAAATTGCATATTTATTCCCATTGTAGTTTATACTACTTACTTACTTACTTAATTGGCACGTAACCGTCTAGACGATTCTGGCCGAGTTCAATAAAGCGCGCCAGCTATTTCTGTTTAGTGCAGCACGGCGCCACTTGGGAATACCTAGGGAGTCAGCATCACTGTCCACCTGATCTTCCCAACGCAGTGGAGGCCTCCCTTCTGCGTTCAGCGGGTTTCGATAGAAATACTTTCTTGGCTGGAGCACCTTCGTCTATTCTCACGACATGACCTGCCCAGCGCAGCCACTGGATCTTTATTCGCTAAACAATGTCGATGTCTGCGTACAGCTCGTCGTTAAATCTCCGTCGATACTCGCCCTCGCTATCGCGCAAAGGTCCATAAATCCTCCGAAGAACTTTCCTCTCGAATACTCCAAGCGCCATCTCATCTGCTTTTGATATAGTCCATGCTTCTGCGTCATACATGAGGACTGGAACGACGGCATGTTAATATGTCTTGTATATATCAATGGATGTTAAAGTTTCAGTAAATTTTTTTAAAGAAGAGGAAGGTAAAGAAATACTTATGCATATAGGACGTATTACCATTCTGTGTTGGTTTCCGTTCACTTTTCTAAGCCTAATTATATGTGTACAATATCCCATAAGCTTCATTGCAGTTTATAAATTGATTGGCTTGTTGCAAGTCAAATTTGCACTCGTATTAATTATTGATTGGTAGTGCAGATCAATTTTTCACTACCACTCTCTTTTAAATGGTAATCCGCTTTGAGCGGTAGTGCAGAAATGCCTATTCTTGCTTTATATGTACATATGTATGTATACGAACCTTATTTTATAACATAAAACACCGGGCTACTTTATATTCAATTGCTCGAAATCTAGTTTGCTTAAGTGCACAAAAAAAAAATTAAATATAAAGTATTTCTCCATAGTGCAACCATTCTAACTATTTTCCACGTTTCGGCCTTTTTTCCCCTTCAGGAAACTATATCCTGTGATCTATGCCCTCGGGAGGTACTACTCCCACTTTTCCGATGATGGCTATATTAAGTCTTACGGCTTCACGGGATTATAGTAAATAAGCGTACTTAATGTCGTGCGATTCCGTACCACGGTTCAAAAGTTATAAGCGTTTAAATGAACATATTTTCATATTTCAGTTTCATATAAAAAATAAAAATTGTTTCCCTATTGCGATCCATTTTTTTTGACTTCTGTATATTATAGGGGTAAAATTTTGCACATGCGGCTAATTTTTTTTTATGGAAAGGAGATCGAGAACATAATTTTAGCGACCATCTTTCAAGAAATTTCATAAAATTTAACTTAAAAAAATTTTTTTTTCTGATGGAAAAATAAAACTCAAGAAATTTCTTTTATTTTCTGAGGGAAAAATAAAACTCAAGAAATAACTTTTATTTTCTGGGGGAAAAATAAAACTCAAGAAATAACTTTTATTTTGTGAGCAGAAAATAAAACTCAGCAAATAATGATTAAAAATCAACTTTTTGGATATAACTCATAACCGTTACAGTCCCTGATATAAACTGAAGTTAACGAAAAAGTCAAACATTTACTTTTACTACTGTGGCATTTGTATACTTTCGCTTACTTGATCATTTATAGTCTGCTTTCTTTAATAAAGCTATGAATTCAGTCTTCTGTGTGTCTTGGTTTTGCTTTTGTTTTTGGCTATTGACTTTTGTCCCAAAAAGTTTCTCTCCTCAGAGACTTGCGCCCAAAAGTCACGATTCGTACATGACTTTAGTTTGCCATTTTTACCTTTTATGGTTTTGTCAGTTGTTGCACAATTCCAAAAGTGCCACATTGTAGATACTATTATTTTTGTAATAAAACCGACGCGCGAAGTCGCCTTTTGTGTCGCGGTAGTAAACTGTGCTTGTTGAGTACCTAAGTATGGTTTTATTTTTTGTATGAAAATTTTTGAAATGTTGAGTCGAAGCGAGGGGAGCGGTAATAAAGCGAGACGATTGCTAAGTGCGACGACGGAAATTGTAAAAGTTGTCATAACAAGAGACAACGAGCTAAGCGCAAAATAAAGATGCTGTGCGCATTTCTATGTGGTGTGTTAAACTCACTGAAATGACTTTTCTATGTTTATTCATCTTTTGTTGTCACATCGGCAAAAAAGCCATGCGTATAAGCGAAGAAAAATAAAATGAACCAAACGAAGTTTGGAAAGCTTTGCAGTCGGTCATGAAGTGTTTTAGAGGAGTAAATGAAAAGCGCTTTGCTAGTTTTTCATTTTTGGTCATCTGACAGGCTTACATACATATATTTTTTCGTTTTTCAATAATAAGTTTTTTCTTTTATTAAGTGTTGAATATTTGTATGACGTGTTCATTAGACCGTATAGCAAAAAAAAAAAAAAAATCGCCGTACACTTCTGACTTCTTCTTCTTCTCGTCTTTAACTCTCCGAGTACAGAAGAATGTCATACAAAGAAATATTTGACTTTGAGTTTGACATTCTGATGGACAAAAACTTAAAGCGAATCGCAGCGAATATTGCCGAATTCGCCCTGTCAGTACCATATAATGAATTTGCCTTGTCCTCCCAGTTCGGATTTCTTTTTTTGGAAAACATTTCCGAATTTTTTTTTTTTGGACGCCGCTAGATGTCGCTAAAATATATTTTATTTCATATCTTCGATATTTATTCGGTCCGATGTCTAAGCTTAATAAACTAATGTTTTTGGTCTAAGAGGAGGGTGTTGACTATATACTTAATAGTATTAACCCTATGTGCGCCACCCATTACTAAGTTTATGTCACTTCAATGTATATATTTTTGCTTGCATGTTAAACGTTGACAAAAATCATTAATCTCTTGCAAAAGAAATATTTCGATCGCTTCAGTGGAAGCCGAAATAAAACACATTTAACATTCCGAGGAATCCGAGGGTCACTGCAAAAGTTCGCGGAATCATGTACTTCCTGTATTGGTAGCGTTCTGCGATTATCATGCGTGGCAAGCGTTTTGCATCGACTGAAGGGACCGTTTTACCGATCTACATCGAATAGTTTTGGAGGTGCTCCCGTTAAGTTTTGTTGAAACGAAGCCGAGCAGAGAGCAGTTTGAAATCGCACTGTCAAATGAATTATAGTTAAAACCAACTCAGATTTTAGGAAGCGTGTGATTCGGACCCTTCTATATGTATATTTTTTGCTTTCTGTGGCTTTTTAGGTTCATTTTACAAAGAGGAGACCACACGGAAAGAATTTGTATACTTGATTCAAGAAAAATGCTTTCTTGTACTCAATTTAGAAAATTTTTTAGGGAAATAAGAAAAATTGAATTAATTATTACTGGAATTAAGATATTGAGTTTTCCAAAAATGAGACAATTATTTTCTTATTCAAGAACAGTAACAAAATCTATAGAAAAAGTGTTGAAAAAAAGTTTAAATAAATAAGAACATCTTTTCTTAAATTTAATTAAATGAAGAAAGTCTTTTTGCTAATATCAAGAAGAATTTAAGAAAATTGTGTTTCGATGAATTGGAACAACAAACTACAGCAAAAAAAAAATTGAAAATAAATAAGAAAAGGTTTTCTTGACCGAAGTAAAATATTTCTTGGTCAATTTGAACGCCAAAGTTCTTTGAGCATATCAGCAAACTACAGCAAAAAAAATTAAAGCGTGAATAACGGGTATTCATGAACATTGATGTGTAAACTGTTTCGAAATCGGATATTTATTCCCTTTTCCTTTTTTCCTGGTTTTCTATGGATTAAAAGGCGACTATCGTTTTTGTAATTTTTTGTTGTCATTGTGACTGCTACTATTTTGTTGTTTTTGTTTGTTTTGGTTTTTGGTTTTTGGTTTTTGACTTTTGATTTTTTATGTTGTTTTGTTTTGTATTGCTCAGAAACATGCAAGATCATCCGAGTCCACGTTTGACCCATATCTGGAGACCCGACCTAGGAATCATAAAGAGTAAGGCTCCGTGTAGAAGGGCTGCTCAACACCTTTCATTTGATACCAATATTGCTCAGAAACATTCCTGGTTAATCCGGGGTCACATTTTGACCCATATTTGGGGACCCGACCTAGCACTCATAATGAATAGGGCTCTATGTGAAAGCCCTGCTCAACACCTTTCATTTGATACCAATATTGCTCAGAAACATTCAAGGATCATCCGGGTCCTCGTTTCCTAGGAATCATAAAGAATAGGGCTCCCTGTAGAATCCATGCTCAAAGCCTTTCGTTTGATATCAATATTGCTCAGAAACATTCAAGGACATCCAGGTCCTCGTATTGCCCCATATCTCGGGACCCGACATAGGAACCATAAAGAGTAGAGCTCCGTGTAGAATCCCCGCTCAGAACCTTTCATTTGATACCAATATTGCTCAGAAATATGCAAGATCATCCGGGTCCTCCTATTGACCCACATCTCCGGACCCGACCTAGGAACTATGAAGAATAGAGCTCCCTGAAGAAGACCTGCTCAAGATCTTTCATTTGATACCAATTTTGCTCAGAAACATTCAAGGATCATCCGGGTCCTCCTTTTGACCCATATCTGGAGACCCGGCCTAGGGGTCACAATGAAAAGAGCTTCATAGCGAAATCCTGCTCAAAACCTTTCATTTGATACCAATATTGCTCAGAAACATTCAAGGATCATCCGGGTGCTCCTTTTGACCCATATCTGGAGACCCGGCCTGGGGGTCACAATGAAGAGAGCTTCATATCGAAGTCCTGCTCAAAACCTTTCATTTGATACCAATATTGCTCAGAAATATTTAAGGACCATCCGGGTCCTCCTTTTGACCCATATCTGGAGACCCGGCTTGGGGGTCACAATGAAGAGAGCTTCATATCGAAGTCCTCCTCAAAAACTTTCATTTGATACCAATATTGCTCAGTAACATTCAAGGATCATCCGGGTGCTCCTTTTGACCCATATCTGGAGACCCGGCCTAGGGGTCACAAAGAAAAGAGATAGGTAGATGTAGGTATTAGTGGTCGGAAACTATCGATGGCACTATCGTCACTATCGATGGTTTCTGAACATCCACTATCGATGGTTTTCGACTATCGTTTGAACTATCGATAGTTTATTGAAAATTTAAAATGCGACCACTAGGCACCAAACAAACGGTAACTATTCCATGCAGGGTTTGAATTGCTGACTAGCAAGTAGTCAAAGCAACATAAATACGACTATGCGTTCTAGTCGCATGGTCGTTTAAAATGTGATTACCCAAAAACATTAAAATTACACTACAATATGGGTATCAAACGAAAGGGGATGACCCCAGGTTTCATTTGGACTTCGATATATTTCGATAAATTGATCGATAACTGAGTTATCGGTCAAAATGTGATTGCCCAAAAACATTAAAATTACACTACAATTTTGGTATCAAACGAAAGGGGATGGCCCCAGGTTTTATTTGGACTACGTTATATTTCGATAAATTTATCGATAACTGCTCATAATTGTGGAAAAGCGGATAAATATGGATACGTAATACGAATATAGAATACCGAACACCGCAAAATGGGTATCAAATGAAAGCGCTTGGCTAGGGCTATCGTTTGGTCGAGTCTTAATTAATTATGAACTGATCTAAAAAATATCCATCATCCAGTAATTGTTATGGAAGATCGAAAAAATATAAATTGCTCATAACAATTATAGGATGATCTAAAAAATATCCATCATCCAGAAATTGTTATGGAACATCGAAAAAAATATCAATTGCTCATAACAGTTATGATCTGATCGAAAAAATATCGATCTATGAGTAATTTTTATTGATGATGGAAAAATTTTTCTATTGCTCAATAATTGTTATCAAGTGATTTTTATATTTATTTGTTATAATTGTTATGGCCTCTGGTTAATATATTAATTTTTTTGAACAAGAATAAATGGCTAATAAATAAATAAAACAAAACAATGTACTGAAAAAAGTTTTATTGGATCATCTATTACTTTCATGTATTGGTAAGACAGAGATGTAGAATAATTATTATTTCATTTTGAAATTATAAAAAAAGTCTTACAAATTTTCTTCAGGATCATAAAAGTCTTTTGATAATATTTTTTTCCTGATGATAAAAATCTTCTATAATTATTATTCAGAAACTTATATTTTAAAAATCTTTCCATAATAGTTATTTCAAATATATATTTTTTAAGTCTTCAAAGACTTTTATATTGAGACAAATTTGAAAAAGTCTTTGCGTAATTATTATCAGTAACAAATTGTTTTTTATATCTTCAAAGACTTTTTCATTGAGACAAAGTTCAAAAAAGTCTCAGAAAATTTTCAATAACTTTCATATAAGTATAAAATAAAAATAACTTTCATATAATTATTTCAAAATTCAAGCAAATTTCCAATTTTAAATTGTATGAAAGATTTTTATCGAACATATAAAAAATAAATTTGTTACTCAAAATAATTACTTAAAGATATTTTTGAAATTTGTCTCAATGAAAAAATCTTTGAAGACTTAAAAAACAATTTGTTACGGATAATAATTACTCAAAGACTTTTTTCAAATTTGTCTCAATATAAAAGTCTTTGAAGATATAAAACAAAATTTCTCATTTATAATAATTACAAAACGACTTAAAAAAAATATCTCAGAAATAACTATTATGGAAAGACTTTTAAAATATGTTTCTTACAATAATAATTATTTTTTGATTTTTATTTTTTCTCTTATAATAATTACAACTCTGTGGTAAGAATAAGACCAGGACAGGTGGGCAAAGTTTGTTTACATTCGGGTGAAATCGGGTGAGCTCATTTAAAACAGACGTGTTTATGGATGTGTTTGCTGCCGGACGGCAAAAGGCGGTTACAGTGTGAGCGTAGCCGTAGACTCTCCCAAATCACCCGAAACCAAGGCTGCACAACGATATCAACAAAAATATTTTGTTTTGTTGAATATCAAATAAAAATTAACAAAAAAATTTTGTTTTGTTGAATATCAAATAAAAATTATTGAAATTATTTCGTTTCGTTATCAAAAAAATATTATCAAAATTATTTTGTTTCGGTGATTATCAAAAACAAAATAATAATAAAAAATTGTTTCGGGCTTACGGCTTCATTTTACTTTGAATTTTTATTAACGTTATTTTTTATGATAATTTTTTTGTTGGCTACCGAAACAAAATTTTTTCAATATTTGTTTTTTGATAATCAACAAAACGAAATTTTTTTTCATAATTTTTTTTGATAATTATCAAAACAGTATTTTTTTGTTCAGCACTTAACGTTAAAATTTTTCAAAGTTGAATTGACAACAAAATATTTTTTCGGTTATTGATAAAAAATAACGTTAATGTGCAGCCCTGCCCGAAACTATCGTCAACTATCGATATACTATCGATAGTTTGCAAAAAACTATCGTACACTATCGATAGTTTCCGACCTCTAGTAGGTATGCATATCCATATATTTGCATACATGTTCAAACAGGTTGGTCCTTTTTATTTTGCCTATTTGTCGCATTGTTGCAGAAAACAACAACAACAACAACAACTTCACTTCGCTTCGTTGCTGTTGTTGTTGATATTTGCATTTGCACGGCTATGCATGCAAGCATTTGTAAGTACATGTCTATCTACCTACCTACCACTGACAATGCCAAGCGATTCACACGGACGCAGCAGTGCACTAACAGAAAGGCCATTTACGTTTACGCGTAAACTTTACCTGTTTTTCGAAAGCAAAGATGTTTACACATCAAAAATTGAAAATGAATAAGAAAACGTTTTATTGAGCGAAGTAAAATATTTCTTACTGAATTTGCATTTCCAAAGTAACATGTATTTTTTTTCATTTGCCATCCGCTTTGCATATTTCTGAATATTTCTGCAATTCTCAGATTGTTAGTGAAGCATTTGGTATAAGGAGTTCACTATTTGCATCTTCATTTATATTAATTGAAATGTTGTCATTTCAGTGAACAAGTCCTAGGAAAATAAGTACTAGTTGACTAATTATGGTTTTCTAATCCCTCATGATTAGTTTTTTCCTTATTTTTTTACGTTTTTAATATTTTTAGAAAATTTTTACTTGATTTAATATTTAATATTTTCTTATTTACTTAAGCTCGTATAAGAAAAGTTTTACTTGCAACAAAAAAATTATTTCTTAATTATTTATTTCTAAAGCCTAGTACTGAGTTCACTGCCGTGAAATTTCGCCAGCAACATGCATTTATTTTGCCGTGAAATGTTTCAAAAAAAGTTTTTGTCAATTGAGAATAAATGCCAAAATGAAGACTGAGCAAATGTAAAAAGAAAAAATTTGGAGCATCGCCTCAGAACCAACTTTCAAATTTTGACCAATAAAAAAATTTTATACAAAATATAAATTTCAATTTCAACAAATGTCAGTTTTCACTCGAAAATAAATAGCATTGTATATTTTAATTGTCGTGAAAAAATGTTTCTGGCATGATGTTGCTAGCATGTTGCGAAACATTTTCACGACAGGAACTCAGTACAACTTTGGCGTGAAATATCTGTGAAATTTCACAAATGTTTCACAACCAGTTTTTTTGTATGGATTTTGACAGCAGTTTCACGTGAAACTCGAACTCAGTACTATGCTTAAAATCAAGAAAAAAACACTTACCGCAAGTAAATTATTTCTTATTTATTTAAAATCCAATTTTACTTGAAGCAAGAAAATGTTTTCTTATTTATTTAAAATCCAATTTTCTTGGATTTTCATGATATTAAGAAATTATTTCATTTATTTAAAAAATATTTCAAGTCTAATTTTTCCTGTCTCGGCATTGATTCTAGTAAAAAATTCTTTCGGTGCACTACTGAAATTTTATGGCAAATAGTTTCTGATTAGTAATGTGCACATTTATCTACTATAAATGCTAAGCAAACGCTGTTTGTATTAATTTTTTGATGTGTAAACATCTTTGCTGTAGCTACGAGTGATTTCGAAAAACAGGTAAAGTTTACGCGTAAACGTAAATGACCTTTGTGTGAGTGCACTGCTGCGTCCGTGTGAATCGCTTGGCATTGTCAGTGGTAGGTAGGTAGATAGACATGTACTTACAAATGCTTGCATGCATAGCCGTGCAAATGCAAATATCAACAACAACAGCAACGAAGCGAAGTGAAGTTGTTGTTGTTGTTGTTTTCTGCAACAATTCGACAAATAGGCAAAATAAAATTGACCAACCTGTTTGAACATGTATGCAAATGTATGGATATGCATACCTACATCTACCTATCTAATTTTCTGTGCAATATTGGTATCAAATGAAAGGTTTTGAGCAGGACTTCGATATGAAGCTCTTTTCATTGTGACCCCTAGGCCGGGTCTCCAGATATGGGTCAAAAGGAGGACCCGGATGATCCTTGAATGTTTCTGAGCAATATTGGTATCAAATGAAAGGTTTTAAGCAGGACTTCGATATGAAGCTCTTTTCATAATGACCCCTAGGACGGGTCTCTAGATATGGGTCAAAAGGAGAACCCGGATGATCCTTGAATGTTTCTGAGCAATATTGGTATCAAATGAAAGGCTTTAAGCAAGACTTCGATGTGAAGCTCTTTTCATTGTGACACCTAGGCCGGGTCTCCAGATATGGGTCAAAAGGAGGACCCGGATAATCCTTGAATATTTCTGAGCAATATTGGTATCAAATGAAAGGTTTTGAGCAGGACTTCGATATGAAACTCTTTTCATTGTGACCCTTAGGCCGGGTCTCCAGATATGGGTCAAACGTGGACTCGAATGATCTTGCATGTTTCTGAGCAATACAAAACAAAACAACATAAAAAATCAAAAGTCAAAAACCAAAAACCAAAACAAACAAAAACAAGAAAATAGTAGCAGTCACAATGACAACAAAAAATTATAAAAACGATAGTCGCCTTTTAATCCATAGAAAACGAGGAAAAAAAGGAATGAGGAAAAGGGAATAAATATCCGATTTCGAAACAGTTTACACATCAATATTCATGAATACCCGTTATTCACGCTTTAATTTTTGATGTGTAAACATCTTTGCTGTAGCTACGAGTAATTTCGAAAAACAGGTAAAGTTTACGCGTAAACATGTAAACGGGTAAACATGTAAATGCGTAAACCGTAAATGACCTTGGCATTGTCAGTGGTAGGTAGGTAGCTAGGCATGCACTTACAAATGCTTGCATGCATAGTCCTGCAAATGCAAATATCAGCAACAACGGCAACGAAGCGAAGCGAAGTGAAGTTGTTGTTGTTGTTGTTTTCTGCAACAATGCGACAAATAGGCAAAATAAAAAGGACCAACCTGTTTGAACATGTATGCAAATGCATGGATATGCATACCTACATCTACCTATCTAATTTTCTGAGAAATATTGGTATCAAATGAAAGGTTTTGAGCAGGACTTCGATATGAAGCACTTTTCATTGTGACCCCTAGACCGGGTCTCCACATATGGTTAAAAACGAGGAACCGGATGATCCTTGAATGTTTCTGATCAAAATTGGTATCAAATGAAAGGTTTTGAGGAAGGCTTCTACAGAGAGCTCTACTCTTTATGATTCCTAGGTCGGGTCCCGAGATATACATAGGTCAAAACGAGGACCCGAATGATCCTTGAATGTTTCTGAGCAATATTGGTATCAAATGAAAGGTTTTGAGAAGGCCTTCTACAGGGAGCTCTATTCTTTATGGTTCCTAGGTCGGGTCCCGAGATATGGGTCAAAACGAGGACCCGGATATTCTTGCATGTTTCTAAGCAACATTGGTATCTAATGAAAGGTTTTGAGCAGGCCTTCTACATGGAGATCTATTCTTTATGGCTCCTAGGTCGGGTCCGGAGATATGGGTCAAAACGAGGACCGGATGATCTTGCATGTTTCTGAGCAATATTGATATCTAATGAAAGGTTTTGAGCAAGCCTTCTACAGGGAGCTCTACTCTTTATGGTTCCTAGGTCGGGTCCGGAGATATGGATCAAAACGAGGACCCAGATAATCTTGCATGTTTCTGATCAATATTGGTATCTAATGAAAGGTTTTGAGCAGGCCTTCTACAGGGAGCTCTATTCTTTATGGTTCCTAGGTCCGGTCCCGAGATATGGGTCAAGACGAGGACCCGGATGATCTTGCATGTTTCTGAGCAATATTGGTATCAAATTAAAGGTTTTGAGAAGGACTTCGATATGAAGCTCTTTTAATTGTGACCCCTAGGCCGAGTTTCCAGATATGGGTCAAAACGAGGACCCGAATGATCCTTGAATTTTTCTGAGCAATATTGGTATCAAATGAAAGGTGTTGAGTGGGGCTTTCATATAGAGCTCTATTCTTTATGATTCCTAGGCCGGGTCTCCGGATGATCCTTGAAATTTCTGAGCAATATTGTTATCAAATGAAAGGTTTTGAGCGGGACTTCAACACGGAGTCCCGAGATATGGGTCAAACGTGGACCCGAATGATTTTGCATGTTTCTGAGCAAAACAAATCAAAATCAGAAATCAAAAATCAAAAATCAAAAATAAAAAACCAAACAACAAAACAAACAAAGTCGCATTTTAATTAAAGGAACAAGGGAAAGGGAATAAAAATCCGATTTCGAAACTGTTTACACATCAATGTTCATGAGTACTCGTTACTCACGCTTTCTTTTTTTTTAAATACTTGGAAATTTTGAATCATGTTGCACTTTAAAATGCAAATATGCAAACCTTTAATTAAAGAGCTTTTGTTGAAAACTTAGATAAACTCAGCTTACATAAAATGTCTATAACATATGTAAATCAACTTTAATTGTAAATTCTCGTTTAATTGTTCAACACATTTTCTGCGCTTTCAAGCTCATCTATTTTTAACTCTGTTTTCTTTAACTTATTTTCTAACTGACACACTTTATAAGATTCCATTTACTTTTTAATGCATATTCAATTGAGTGCCACAATCACATTTGCCACTCTAGCACCACCTCGCCCGCGCGCAAACTCTATGCACACACTCGATTGCCGTCTCGGGTCCTTAAAGAGTCAACATTCTTGTGTGTGCATGTGTGTGTGTGTGTGTGTATGGTGAACACACACAAATAGCATTCTCACCTTTCTCGTTGGCCTACAATAGAAGTTTGACAAATTGCATTTAATTCTGTGTTACATGTGAACGAATATGTACGTGTGTAAGTATGTATATAACTTTGTGTGCTTGTGTGTGTGCTTGTGTGTGTGCTTGTCGGTTTGTATGCTCCATTAAACGCATTTAACATTTATAAATTTCGCCGACGACAAATGTGATTGTACGCGAAATCACCCACTTTGATAGCGAAAGAAAAAGCAAAAAGAGCAACGAAGAGCAAGAAGCGCAAAAAGCGAATATGAAAACATATTTGATAGAATGAAAAGGATATGAGCAGGATGTAGGCGACCACACATATAACGGAAATGCATTTGCAAATGTGAATGTAAAAGTCCATAGTAACGTAGGAAACAGATTGTAAAAAAAATTTATGTATGTATGTAATAATAACTCCGCTGCGGTGGTATTAGCTATTGTTGTTATTGTTATTGTTATCGTTATCGTTGTTGTTGCAATATCTGACCCATTAACTGCAAACAATCCAATTACCAACTGTTCAAGCATATTGTGGTAATTTGTAAAATATGCGCCCGCATACACCACCGGCATATAGAAATGAATGCACTTCAGCTACACAAAAAGCCTACAGTACCTATACATGCATACATACCAGAGGTGGTCGCTTCATACAAGCCGAGAAGCCCGGCTTGCGTACATATTTTCGTTCATTTCATACGAATTTCTTTAAAATCTGGTTATTTAACGTTTTAAATGTGTTTACTATTTAAGTTCTCAATAATATAGCCCCACTGTAACATACGGCGCCTAAAAGTATTCTAAGAAAATAGCGCAAATACACCACCAATCCAGCTCACAATGTCTATTTTGTTTGTACAGCCAATCACAGAACAGTGAGTATGCTTCAACGTTTCCACACATTAGCTTTTACCTGGCTTTCAAAACAGAATAACACAGCTTGTTTTCTCACTTTCTCTAAGGAGAAACCAATTGCTTATTTGCAGACTTAAATTGAAAAAAAAAACCAGCAAAACACTTTTTATTTTTCTCATCAAATTTGTATGGGAATGAGAAGCTGGCTTTGGCATTCAACAGTATTCACAGTCAAATGCAAATTTGATATTTTCGTTTGAACGTACATACTTATGTACATAATTTCTTACATGTACATGTACATACATGCAAACATAAATATCAAATACCAGATTATAAAAGCGTTGATTGTGATATTTGGCGACTATTGGCAAAATATCAAGATAATTTGAAAAAGCGACGGAAATCAAAATCAAATAAAATCAAACATTTCACGACTTTTGGTAATTGGACTTCAGTTTTTCAAATACATATTAGATAATAAGCAAATACACTTGTTACTGCTGAAATTTCCGTCAGTATAAGGAAACTAAAAATACCTCTGCGCTTTCGTGTGAGATTTCTCTATAAGTTTAGCGTCATCAATCAAAACGTGGACCCGGATGACCCTGGAATGGCTCTGAGCGATATTGATATCAAATGAAAGGTCTTGATGAGGACTTCAACATAGAACTATTTTAACTGTGATGCCTTGGCCGGGTCTCCAGATATGGGTCATAACGTGGACCCAGATGGCCCTCGAATGGACCAAGACATATTTAACAAGTAAGGAAGCCTAAGTTCGAGTGCAATCGAACATTAGATACTCAGCTGTATGCTTTCATTGTTTGTTTGCGTTTGTTCGATATAGGGTGTATTTTATATGAAACGAGTGCTGCATAAACAGGGCGCAGCCACGCCCATTTTCAAAATTTATATCAATCATCCAAATAAGCATACAAATATTATTGTTAGTGCAAAATTTCATCCCTCTATGACTTTTAGTTACAAAGACTTCACGTTACAAATTCCAAAAGGGTGTTCCAGAAATATCTTTGTTAAAAAGTAGGCGTGGTCATAAACCGATTTCAATACATTTTTGCGTGTCTATTAACACATGTTATAAAAGTGTATAAACCAAGTTTCGTCATAATATCTCAATTATTTGTCGAGTTAAAGGCTAAGAAATCTCATATATCCCTTTGTCTAAAAAGAGGCGGTGCCACGCCCATTTTCCAAACTTTTTTATTTTTTGTTTCCGGTCTATTGTAAAACTCATGTCACAAAATTTCAATGAATTATCTTTATATTTCACATAGATATCGCTTAAAATGGTTTTATTAGGTCACTTTATAATACACATATATAAAAGTGGGCGCGGTCGTCAACCGATTTTGGTAATTTTTCGTCCACACATTTGGCTAAGTAAATATATCACGCGTACCAGATTTCATCGATATATCTTTAACGGTTTCTGAGTTATGGCTTATTAAACTTTCAATATTCGCTCCTTAATAAGTGGGCGTGGCACCGCCCATTTTCCAAAATTTTTGTAGTTTTTGTTTTATGTCCATAGTTGGACTCCTGCCACAAAATCTCAGTGATTGATCTTTATATTTGACAGAGATATCGCTTAAAATGTTTTTATTAGGCCCCCTTATATTTCCTATATATAAAAGTGGGCGTGGCCGTCAACCGATTTTGATAATTTTTCGCCAAAACATTTGACTAAGTAATTATATTACGCGTACCGAATTTCATCGATATATCTTCAACGGTTTCTGAGTTATGACTCATAAAACTTTCAATGTCTGCCCCTTAATAAGTGGGCGTGGCACCGCCCATATTCCAAAATTTTTGTGTTTTTTGTTTTATGTCCATAGTTGGACTCATGCGACAAAATTTCAATGATAGATCTTTATATTTGACAGAGATATCGCTTAAAATGGTTTTATTAGGTCACTTTATAATACACATATATAAAAGTGGGCGTGGCCGTAAACCGATTTTGATAATTTTTCGTCAAAACATTTGTCTATGTAAGCAAATTACGCGTACCAAATTTCATCGATATATCTTCAACGGTTTCTGAGTTATGACATATAAAACTTTCAATGTTTGACCCTTAATAAGTGGGCGTGGCACCGCCCATTTTCCAAAACTTCATCAAATTTCTTCATAAGGGCCCGAGCTCAATACGTGGGTAAAATTTTAAAACTCTAGCTATATTAGTGGCTGAGATACCAAATTTCCGATTTTTTCTATATAGGAAAAGTGGGCGTGGTCATGGTCCGATTTCGCCCATTTTCAATACCAACCGTCCCAGTCTCGATACCAACTTGCGTTCCAAATTTCATCAAAATATCTCAATTTTTGCGCGAGTTAGAGTGTTTACAGACGGACGGACGGACGGACGGACGGACAGACGGACGGACGGACGGACGGACGGACGGACGGACGGACGGACGGACATGGCTCAATCGATTTCTCTTTTCACCCTGATCATTTTGATATATATAAGTCTATATCTATCTCGATTATTTCATTCTGTTACAATCCACCGTTATGTGATTAAAACTATAATACTCTGTGTACTAGTACAGCTGAGTATAAAAATAATGTAAATACGAACATTTTTATTTTAAAGATGTTCATTGTAAAATGGCAAAATCAAGAAAAACATTTCAAATTTAAAAATGTTTATTTTTATTTTAAGCACTATGAAAATTTGAACCAAAAAATTACGTTTTTATTCCATTAATTTTCATTTTTAATTTAAACATGTTCCTTTTTAAAGCCTAAATACATTTTAATTTAAAATTTTCATTTTTAATTTAAAAATTTTGATTTTTAAAATAAAAATGACCTAATAAACGAGAAAAAAACAAACTTCAAATACCCGAATTGTTCAAATGCCCGTACAAACATATATATAGTACTTCTATATTGATAGTATTCTATCTGTGCAATGTGTATGAATTCATCCAAAAATTTTGTGCAACTGGCAGTTCTGCGCATGCGCCTCAATTACATTTAATGTCATCTGTGGATATGTGTGACAAACACATTCAATTGAGTTCAGAGGCGTTTGAAAAAAAAATTGAAAGGCATCATTGTGTTCTAGGGGACTTATACCCCTTTGATTTTAGTTTTTGAATTTGTTTATAATTAATATAAGAAATTTGCCACATTTATTTTGAGATGCAAACTTTTGTGAATTTTTTTATGAAAATTAGTGGAAATGTTCTAGAAAAATCTATTTTCTATGCACTCATATTTTTATGAATCGCGGCGGAAAGCGTTCCATGTTAAAATACTGTGGTCCGATCCATGGGCATTATATCAAAAAGTAGAATTTTGCCGTTTGAGGGTTATGTTTGTAAAGTATGTACGTTCGAAGGCCGCCAGCACGGTGATCTAAGCAAAAGTACTGCGAATAACTAAACTGAATAACAGGACGAACTTTTGGACACAGCAACATATGAGGACCTAAGTTCAGACTACTTTGCTCTCCAAACCGACCTCAACAGGGGACTACAGGTAATAATATAACAAGACGGATGAAAGAAAGGACTACGAACCAATCGCTATATGTTCCACATATTTACAGCGGATAAAAGGTGGACGGGTGGAAGCTGCAGTGTTTTTTTCCTGGAGCAGACTGGCGGTCACATACCAACAGAGCACTGTCATCCCATCTCAAGATGGGACTGGTGCAAAGTCAGGCGTACACGGCATGCATCGAACCCGATGCTGACTATAAAGCCAAAAATACCAGCAAGCTAAAATACTAGAATTAAAATTTTATTTGTATTATGAGGTATATGATTTTTAAAAGTATATATGTATACATACATATTTATGTAAGAAATCTATCTATCTATCTATTACGTATGTAAAGATATTTTATTTATTTTATCCCTTTTATTGTCACAAATATAGCACCGCTTCGCCATTTTTTAATTTTTTAATACGAGAATCAAATAATAAATATGTAAATTCCCTATAATTTATTTTATGTGCCGTCACTGCGGTTTATTTTGAATTCATATGTAATTTTTCAAATTTGATTGCTCGGTTTTCTCTTTCTTTTTTTATATGTCTGTACTGTAATGTTGGCTGATGGAACTCGTAGGTATTACGAATATAGGAGTACTATATATATGCGTACAAACATACGGGTAATAAGCAAACAAACGAGTGTTTGAGCATTTGAAAACATTTATTCGGGCTACTCGAAAATGTTAAAAACGAAAATCGAGAGCTCTAAATCAAAGTCAATGACGGAACGCAATCAGACTTTTAGATAATACAGCAAAGAAAATTACGTAAATGGCTAATGTTTATGCTTCACACATACATGGGCTTGCCCAGACAATTTATGCTAGGTCCGCCACTGATAAATACATACAGGGTGCTTAGTTAATTTGTTCACAGCAGTAAACGTATTGAAAGTATATAGAAAATTGGCATTTTTGTACATATTCCACTTTAAAATCCTTCAGAGAATGTTGTAATTGAGCTTGGCCATCAATTGCTGTTCACCATTTTCGTGCATTTTTTTCAACATATTTTGGGGTTAGAACAGCAAAATATTTGTTTAGCTTTAGTCTGAGTCCCACCTCACCATGTAGATATAAGTATTAACTCTTATCTGTATATGTATTTGCATTATGTATGCATATATGTATGTTTGCATTCATTGGCACATTGATTTCGCGTTTGCTTTCATACAAGAGTTGGGCTTTCTAGTATGTGGTTAAGTATACGCCCCGTCCTCCTCTACACAAAAAAAGCAATTGATTTGGTTGTTGCGGTGAATTGGCAATTGGATGCAAATGTATAGAAAATTTAAGGACAATGCAAGTCGGCTGGCGGCACAGTTTAATGTGTGACTGAGACTTCCGACCGAGTTGCGAGCTACGCACTGCTTCAGGACCATTACTCACGCATTTGCCGACTTTCCAACTGAGCTTTCTGTGTTTGACTGGGTTGGCAATTTAATTCAAAGCAAATATCTGCATTCTTCTGCGTGTATTTATGTATAAATGCACATACAATGCAACAGCAATCAAAGTCAAAATCTTGTTTGCTTGCAACAACAATGTGCAATCAATGCACAAGGCAGAAAACAACAAAAACAATGGCAATTGTGTTCACATTCACTGTTGGCTGAGTGGCGTAGAAAATGCATTTTATCCTGATTTTTCACTTTTTCATTCTTTTTTTTTTATATATTTTCCATGTGTGCCTTTTTGCATTGCAGCATTTTTTTCTATAATATTTACTTGCTTTCGACTTTGGCTGGGGCGGAGCTGTTATAGAGAAAGTGAAATATGTTTGTATGTGAGTGAACTCGTAGTAGGCTTTGTTGCAAATTCCATTGAGCGCATGAACTTTCAGTTTGCTGTTGTTTTTGTATTATTATTTTTTCCTTTTAAATAAATTCGCAAATGCAACCAATTATGCTTTGGGAAAGTGCAGTATGTGCGATTGAGGTGGGCGGCGGAGGTGGCTTGGCGAGAGGTAGGCATTTTACGTTAATATCGCTTAGTGGCATTTATGAGAAATATACGATATAAGTAAAAGTTATGTCTGGATATACATATGTATGTTCAACGAAACTGGGTCATGCCAATAAAGTTGTACGCTATGAACTCTTTTTTTTTCGTTTTTTTTTTTCGATTATATCGAACGTTGAAAGTTAAGCTTGCAGTGAGCAGAATTCGCAGCTGGTTTTATGTACATACACACAAGCACATCCCAGTAGAAAATATATCGAGCGCTTGATGAGTAAGAATAGAGCGCAACGAGCGGATCAATTTGAGAGCAGCTTTTGTCATGTGCGGACATGGACAAAGAGAGCTCTTTGTGCTGCGAGCGTAAAAAAATGTATACGTACACAAATGCAAAGCATAATTATTTCAGCAAGAAAACGATTCAGTTCGCCTTCAACAGTGATGGAAGCAGGTTGATGCCTTTTTTTGTCCGTAACAACAGTGGGCGACTGATGTATGAAATTTTTGATGTGTAAACATCTTTGCTGTAGCTACGAGTGATTTCAAAAAACAAGTAAAGTGCACGCGTAAACGTAAATGACCTTTGTGTTAGTGCGCTGCTGTGTCCGTGTGAATCGCTTGGCATTGTCAGTGGTAGGTAGGTAGATAGACATGTACTTACAAATGCTTGCATGCAACGAAGCGAAGTGAAGTTGTTGTTGTTTTCTGCAACAATGCGACAAATAGGCAAAATAAAAAGGACCAACCTGTTTGAACATGTATGCAAATGTATGGATATGCATACCTACATCTACCTATCTAATTTTCTGAGCAGTATTGATATCAAATGAAAGGTTTTGGGCAGGGATTCTACATGGAGCTCTACTCTTTATGATTCCTATGTCGGGTCCCGAGATATGGGGCAATACGAGGACCTGGATGATCCTTGAATGTTTCTGAGCAATATTGGTATCAAATGAAAGGTATTGAGCAGGACTTTCACATAGAGCTCTATTCGTTATGAGTCCTAGGTGGGGTCCCCAAATATGGGTCAAAATGTGACCCCGGATTAAGCCGGAATGTTTCTGAGTAATATTGGTATCAAATGAAAGGTATTGAGCAGGACTTTCACATAGAGCTCTATTCGTTATGAGTCCTAGGTCGGGTCCCCAAATATGGGTCAAAATGTGACCCCGGATTAAGCCGGAATGTTTCTGAGTAATATTGGTATCAAATGAAAGGTGTTGAGCAAGACTTCTACACGGAGCTCTCCTGTTAATGATTCCTAGGCCGGGTCTCCAGATATGGGTCAAACGTGGACTCGGATGATCTTGCATGGTTCTGAGCAATACAAAACAAAACAAAATAAAAAATTAAAAGTCAAAAACCAAGCAAACAAAACAACAAAATAGTAGCAGTCACAATGACAACAAAAAATTACAAAAACTATAGTCGCCTTTTAATCCATAGAAAACCAGGAATAAGGAAAAGGGAATAAATATCCGATTTCGAAACTGTTTACACATCAATGTTCATGAATACCCGTTATTCACGCTTTAATTTTTTTTTTTAAATGTTTAAGACTGGTTGGGATATTGATTATTTTAAATATTCTCAATAGTATTAATGAAGTATTATTTTTTATGCCACTTTCAACTCTTTAAAATTGAAAATGGATTAATTTTTTATGCTTTCATATTGAAATTGCAATTAATTCGAATGTGAATCGAAATAAATCAACATTTATTTTTTATTAAATTTGTATCTACAAACATACCTATTTTTAATATAACCTCTATTTTCATGCTATAAAATCTGATATAATTAAATTTTCATCAACACACGAAGTTACGAAAAATTTTTGAATATTGCCTCACTGTGCAATTTTAAGCGCACTACTACATGCTCACACTCTCTGCTTGTTCGCTTGTGGTGGTGCCGATGCTTGGTCATGTGGGATCTCTTGTGAATTTTTTGGGAGCAAAATGGGATACTTTTTAGACAGTTATCTGTGATCGCCTACTAGTTTTTTTTTTCGGAAATATGGGATATCGAAAAGCAACGTTAATTATTGAAAAAAGTATTATTCATTTGAAATATGTTGGTAAAAGTGAAACGCGGTGTAATTGAAACGCTCCTTAAAAGGTAACATAAAGTGGAAAAAGAGACAAAAATGTCCACGAAATTTGTTTATTTTTTATTAACTTTTAGAGCAGCATTTGCAAATTTTTACGCTATTACGCTATAGAGAGCACTCCTTTTTTGCATGTTCAGATCACTTACAGAGCGCTCTGGTGCCGTTTATTTTTAGCATGTAAAAAGCGCTCTGGCTTTGTTGGATTATTATTAGTATTTTCTAGACTATATAGACAGCGCTCTATTTCTGCTCTTTCTTATCCATTTGCAGAGTATGACATACCATGTTAAAGGGAGAATATTTTGCTCGGAAATTTGGACAAGCCGGTAGTACTCATACGCTCCCTATAATAATAATAATACAATGGCGCTATTATAACTCTGACGAGTTTTATGGCCGAGCTTCTCTCCCAATTCGAGGTGTGCTCCTTTTGTTTTCCTACTAATTGGGTGGACCTACAGTTTTATGCCGGCTCCGAACGGCGAATGCATTTTTTGTAAGAAGCTTGTTCATTGCAGAAATACACTCGGAGGGCATGCCGCCAACTGCCGAGAGGTGACCGCTGCTCTTAAAAAAAAAAAACAATAATTGGATTTTTACTAATTCGAAATTTTTTTTTGGTGTTTGCTCGGCCGGGTGTTTGAACCCGAGACCTCTGGCATAGCAGGCGAGCACTCTACCCACTGCACCACAGAGGTCCCTATAGAGCGCTCCATTATCGCTCATAATATGCTCCTCATTTCCTATTGGGATGTAATAGAACTAACATTGCCTATCGATGCGCGTATGATATGAACGTGCATGTACGGGCTGCAGGGCTTAAGCCTTTACTGCGACAACAGCCCGATGTAATCCTTTGTGCATATATGCACTATGTATGTATGTACGCGCAAATATTTTTTCAAAGGATTTTAGCTGGCAGCGTTATCAGCAGTAATAATAGTTTGATATTGTGATTTCTAATGAAATTTTATAGAAATGAAAATTGAGCTTATAAAGGATTTTTTAGGTTTTAAATGGGCCATGTGCTAATACCAGTTGCCATAGTAGGCTGTTATCAAACTTGTAAAAACTCTGTGCTACTTGATACTGTTTATGTATGCGTTAAAGTTATTAGATGCGAGATTAAATGGCAGCGAACGTCGTCAGAGAGGCTTAAAATTACATGAAATAGAATTGAATTTGAAGCAGCACAAATTGAAAAAGCTTTAAAGCGGGCAGTGTATCTACTAATGGAGTAGTGGAGTCTTCTTCTTGAAAGCTACAACATTTGTACTATTTTTTACAAATGCTCTTCAATACAATTTAGTAAGCTTTAAAACAAACAGTTTAACATTTTTCTTTTATTTCCCAAAAAATAAGGAAAATCTTACTTTAACGTACCTAATTTGATTAAGCAAATCGGCTAACCGTACACAACAACAAAATCAAATTACAAAAAGCACTCACTCTTTCAAACCAAAAAAGTTTTTTATGGTGCTGTGGCGCCTAAAAGTCGACTTTGTGTGATAGAAGATAAAAGAAGCAAAGAGAAATTAAAATTTTGTGACAGACAACGAAAGAGAAGAAGAAAATAAAGCGCGGAATTTTAAGCAGCAAAATAGTAATTTATAAAATACAAAAACAACAAAGCGATAGTACCTACTATAATAAATAGCCTTCCAATCCAGCAGCTGCTAATGCGCGTCGCCTTTTAGTTCTTGTATCGCAAACTCAGGCTGGCTTGTTCAACGCATAAGTAGCTGCCATTTGTCAAGCACATATTTTTTTATCCTTTAGCTTCTCAGCAACAGCTATGTATGTACAACAGACTTGCGGTTAACACATTGTTAGAACAATGATGAATCGAATAAATAAACACAGCAGCATCCAGCAACGACCAGTTGACCGACGCGACAGATGACCGACGATGGCTGACGAATGGCGGGAGTGAAAGGAAAATGCAAGACAAAGGACGACTCACTCATACATCCCCCAATGGAGTTGCCTTTTTCCATTGTTGTCACTAGTGTCGTGGACTTACATACATACATACATACATATTTTGTCACATTTTACGCCACAAAACGAATGGTTTTCCCAAATTGAAATGGCAAGTTGGTATACTTCTCCTAATCTTCCTCTGGCTTATTCTTTCGGGATTACATTTCCATTAAGTTTGTTTTATTGTTTTGTTCTAATGCTTTGTTTTTGTTGCTGTGCGCTTTTCAGCGTACATTTTACGCTTTAGCCGATTTTGTTGTCACTTGTGAATTAAATGGCGCAAATTTGAAAAGAAAGATGCAGAAAAAAGAAGTAAAAGGGAAAGAAACATACAGAATATGTAGAAATTACTTTAGTTATTGTAAAGAAAAAAGTAAGCATCACACAATTCAATGTAGAATTATTTTGACCGAAGTAAAAGGCTGTGCATGAGTTTGCATTGAAGCTAATAAGTTAGTTTATGTTTGGTTTGTTACCATAAAATGGCTAGTCTCTCTAGTCTAGCCTAGGCTTTCACTTGATCTGACATTTATAGCGAAAGTCTTCATAATTGCATCTCCTTTTCCCTGAAAAACTGGAATAACTTGCATATCAAAATACTGTCGTGAAACCACTTTTAGTGCAATAATAACTTCTTTCAACCCAAAAAAAAAATGCAATTCAATTTACTACTCTAACAAATTGAATACAGATTTTATTAAATTTTTCTTTCGCTACAACTAACTGTGTAAATAGTTAGTGTATATATACATACTTACATATGTATGTATGTATATATGTAGGCCAGCGCACCACAATCTCAGCGACTGTGCACTGCAAATTCATTCAACAACTTTTTTGTTAAATCGCGAAAGCGCATTGCTTTAGCAAATAAATTTTTACATTTCAATTTTGAATGTAAACCAAACCGTAGCCACTTCAGAGAGTCAGAGCAATAGGAGCAAAAAATAAAAAAAAACAAGTAAGGAAGCCTAAGTTCGAGTGGAATCGAACATTAGATACTCAGCTGTATGCTTTCATTGTTTGTTTTCGTTTGAAGGAAACACGGTATATAAAGCGAGTGCTGTATAAAGTGGGCGTAGCCACGCCCATTTTCAACATTTTTATCAGTTATTCAACTAAGCATATGAATATTATTCTTTGTGCAAAATTTCATTCCTTTATGACTTCTAGTTACAAAGATGTCACATTACAAATTCCCAAAGGGTAATCCAGAAATATCTTTGTTAAAAAGTAGGCGTGGTCATAAACCGATTTCAATATATTTTTGCGTGTCTATTAACACAGGTTATAAAAGTGTATAAACCAAGTTTCGTCATAATATCTCAATTATTTGTCGAGTTATGGGCTCAGAAATCTCGTATATTCCTTTGTCTAAAAAGAGGCGGTGCGACGCCCATTTTCCAAAATTTTTCTATTTTTTGTTTCCGGTCTATTGTGGAACTCATGCCACAAAATTTCAATGAATTATCTTTATATTTGACAAAGATATCGCTTAAAAAGTTTTTATTAGGCCACTTTATAATACCCATATATAAAAGTGGGCGTGGTCGTCAACCGATTTAGCTAAAATTTTGAACATGTATTACCACAAGTAATAGAAGTGTACACACCAAGTTTCGTCGTAATATCTCACTTATTTGTCGAGTTATGGGCTCAGAAATCTCGTATATTCCTGCTTCTAAAAAGAGGCGGTGCCACGCCTATTTTCCAAAATTTTTGTGTTTTTAGTTTTATGTCCGCAGTTGGACTCCTGCCATAAAATTTCAATGATATATCTCTATATTTGACAGAGATATAGCTTAAAATGTTTTTATTGGGCCACTTTATTATACCCATATATAAAAGTGGGCGTGGTCGTCAACCGATTTTGGCAATCTTTAGTCCAAACATTTGCCTAAGTAAGTATATCACGCGTTCCAAATTTCATCGATATATCTTCAATGGTTTCTGAGTTATGACTCGTAAAACTTTCAATGTTTGCCCCTTAATATGTGGGCGTGGCACCGCCCATTTTCCAAAATTTTTATGTTTTTTGTTTTGTGTCCATAGTTGGACTGCTGCCATAAAATTTCAATGATATATCTTTATATTTGACAGAGATATCGCTTAAAATGTTTTTATTAGGTCACTTTATAATACACATATATAAAAGTGGGCGTGGCCGTTAACCGATTTTAACAGTTTTTCATCAAAATGTTTGCCTAAGTAAGTAAATCACGCATACCAAATTTCATCGATATATCTTCAATGGTTTCTGAGTTATGACATATAAAACTTTCCATGTTTGACCCTTAATAAGTGGGCGTGGCACCGCCCATTTTCCAAAATTTCATCAGATTTCTTCATAGGGGCCTGAGCTCAACACGTGGGTAAAATTTCATCGCTCCAGCTCTATTAGTGACTGAGATACCAAATTTCCAATTTTTTCTATATAGGAAAAGTGGGCGTGGTCATGGTCCGATTTCGCCCATTTTCAATACCAACCGTCCCAGTCTCGATACCAACTTGCATTCCAAATTTCATCAAAATATCTCAATTTTTGCGCGAGTTATCGTGCGTACGGACGGACGGACGGACGGACGGACGGACGGACGGACGGACGGACGGACATGGCTCAATCGATTTCTCTTTTCACCCTGATCATTTTGATATATATAAGTCTATATCTATCTCGATTATTTCATTCTGTTACAATCCACCGTTATGAAATCAAAACTATAATACTCTGTGTACAGCTGAGTATAAATATTGTTTGCTTATGTTGATGCAGACATACATACATATACACAATCGCAGCAGCACAAAAGATGGTGGCTCTGGTGAGCGTAAAAGGTGCTTGTGTCCTCGTTGCACATCTGGGCGTATGCCGAACGTTTGTTTAGCTAAGTTCAACCAACTTTTTGCCTACTCGCCTATATACGATTGTAACGCATTCACACACATACACACATATATATGTATGTATATTAGGATGGTCCTTAAAAATAAAATTGGCGATTTTCTTGGGCCTCACCCGCTAGATCGGTAACAGCACAGTCAAAGATATCACATATAAATTTTCGTCCCAATCGGAGATGGTTAAGGGGTGTTGCACAGGGGTCGAATAGGACAATATGAACTTTGACCCTGTGCGGACACCTTTTAACCGCCTTCGATCGGGACTAAAATTCATATTTGCTATGCTTGAGTGCATTACTGTCGTTTTTCGGCATTAGACATACAAAATTATTAATTTTGATATGCTTTTTCAATAATATTGATAAATATTATTGTTCAATATTATAGCGCAATATTAATTTTCAAAATTGTTGTTAAATATTATTGTCTAAAGTTATTGCTCAGTGTTACTGCTTAATATTATTGTTCAATATTATTGCTCAATATTATTGCTCAATATTATTGATCCAATGCAGTGCTAAATATTAGTGATCGCCTAAATTTTATGTATGTATGTATTTTTTAATGCTGATTGATCTGATATAATTTGTTTTATATTATTTGTATTATAATATATTCTGACATCAGCTATCGTAATTATCACCTTTGTCATAAGCGCAATGAGTTGATCAAAATTATTGAGCAATATTAGTTTTCGAAATTATTATTACATTATTTTTCAATATAATTGCTCAATATAAATGCTCAATATTGCACAATATTATTGCTCAATATTATTGCACAACATTATTGCACAATATTATTGCTCAATATTATTGCGCAATATTATTGATCAATTTTACTGCTAAATATTAGTGTCTTATTTCGCGATATTCACATCAAAATTATTATTTCTAACATTACTCATCGTAATTACTACCTCCGTAAAAAAAGCGCAAATGAGTATAAGGAACAGAAACTCAGTGATGCATGGACAAAAGATAGAACTAATAACGGAAAAATATATATAATACCTAGAGAAATATATCTACATCAAAACTAACAGTAGTAAAATTGCAAAAAAAATTAAACTTAACTAAAAATGCGAAAAAGCGGAAAATAAAAATATGAGTAAAAGAAATATTATCCTAGTCGCTGAAATTGTTTAAACAAGCCGGGTCGGGTCGGGTCGCTCGGTCGGTCGGTCGGTGGGTCGTTGAATGCTGCCAACTGTCGGCCGACGCTTGATAAGGACAGCGTAACCAAAAAAAAAGAAAATCAAGCAAAAACACTTGCAAAATATGAACCAAAATAGCGGCTTTATAAGTGTCGTCTTTTTTCTTTAATTTTTGCACTTTTTTAAACGCCGAACGGAGCAATGCACTGGCGGTGAATGCCACAGTGACTTACAGAGCTGCATTTGAACAAGACTAGGCATGTAGGCTTAAGTATACGTGTGTGTGCGTGTTTGTTTGTAAGTATGATGATTTGTTTGCGCTGCAAAATTACCCAGAGGCTGTAAACTGAACAGCAATTTGAGTGTTGTTGCTACAGCGAAAATGAGGGGAAAAAAGGCAAAAGGAAAAATTGTGCATAATCAAACGACAGGAAAAATGCAAAAAAAAAAACATTAGTGGTGAAAAAGTACGTGGTAGATATGGGGATCCCGTGTTGATGGACGCTTGTAAACTATGTATGTGCATACATATCGTCGCTTAAGCTTCATAAGCGCCTAACAGACACTTGTGTCAAAAATTAGATTTGCTAGCCCTGAATTCCTGACGTTCAGCTCTATCGAACCATACCGAAACTTTGTTCTGCAAAACTTTATATTTCCTTCTGATGTCCTTTTAAGCTCTGCAGTTGAAGAGCTGCGCGTCAGGAATTCAAATTTGAATTTTGGCACAACTGCCGGTTAGGCGGTTGTTAAAGTTCCGTTAGGCGGTTATGTAGCAGCGCCAGCGCCTGAAAATATGCAATGCTTGTTTTCCATAATAGTTATTTCTGAGATATTTTTTTTAAGTCTTTTTGTAATTATTATCAATGAGAAATTTTGTTTTATATCTTCAAAGAATTTTATATTGAGACAAATTTGAAAAAAGTCTTTGAGTAATTATTATCCGTAACAAATTGTTTTTTAAGTCTTCAAAGATTTTTTTATTTAGACGAATTTCAAAAATATCTTTAAGTAATTATTTTGAGTAACAAATTTATTTTTTATATCTTCGATAAAAATCTTTCATACAATTTCAAATTAAAAATTTGCTTGAAATTTGAAGTACTGATATGAAAGTTATTCTTATTTTACACTTCTATGAAAGTTATTGAAAATTTTCTGAGACTTTTTTGAACTTTGTCTCAATGAAAAAGTCTTTGAAGATATAAAAAACAATTTGTTACTGATAATAATTACGCAAAGACTTTTTTCAAATTTGTCTCAATATAAAAGTCTTGAAGACCTAAAAAAATATATTTGAAATAACTATTATGGAAAGATTTTTAAAATATAAGTTTCTGAATAATAATTATATAAGATTTTCATCAGGAAGAAATTATTATCACAAGACTTTTATGATTCTGAAGAAAATGTGTAAGACTTTTTTATAATTTCAAAACGAAATAATAATTATTCTACATCTCTGAAAATTAATCACTTTTTCTTTTGGAATTTTTACGCTTCTAGTTCCTCCAAAAATTAACTACATAAAATGCCAACGTATCTACTTAATTTTACAAAATTTTCGAATTAAATTAAATGTTTATAATGCACAAAAAAAAGTTCGCTCTGTCGTGTCACATCGCAATTCATTTTACACAAAACTTTTAACGCAGAATTGTATTGTTTGTATGTGGAGCAATGCATGTTGAAACTGAGACTGTCAATTAGCAGCGATTTGAGAATATGATTGCAAAATGCAATTAGTATTTGTAAATTTTCCACAAACAGCACTTGAAATATAATTATCGCCTAAATGAAGCACATTTGCCGTATACATGTTTGATGCAAACTGATGCGATAGTGCGACTTAAGGGAAATGCTTTGAAAACGTTGTTAATATGTTTTCGCATATGCACATGTATGTATATAAACATGTTAACTCATCGAAAGCTCTGTTCGTACTTACTTAGTTGTTTAGATATGTAAAAGAAGTTTGCTGAGTTGGCTGAAATTGCAGAGTTATTAATTACGCAAAACTCAGACTCCCCTGGCGTTTGGATTATTACGCGTACTCTACACTCAGGGAAAAAGTATAAAATCAATGAAAAAGTGTTTAAAATAAGCACAAACGTTCATTTTTACAATAAAAATGATCTGGTTTGAAACGTGCATGATAAAATTAAAAATTTTATTTTTGACATTAAAATGCTGTTTTTCTCTGAGTGTATGTCTGTATCTACATATATTGGGATATGCAATTGCTAGATGACTTTTATTTTTCCTATCGTATTTCTAGTTTATTCAAATAATGCTTTAGTCGATTTGGGATCCATTTGTTAGTATTTATATGAATAACTTTTTATACTCAGCTGTACTAGTACACAGAGTATTATAGTTTTAATCACATAACGGTGGATTGTAACAGAATGAAATAATCGAGATAGATATAGACTTATATATATCAAAATGATCAGGGTGAAAAGAGAAATCGATTGAGCCATGTCCGTCCGTCCGTCCGTCCGTCCGTCCGTCTGTCCGTCCGTCCGTCTGTAAACACTCTAACTGGCGCAAAAATTGAGATATTTTGATGAAATTTGAAATGCAAGTTGGTATCGGAACTGGGACGGTTGGTATTGAAAATGGGCGAAATCGGACCATGACCACGCCCACTTTTCCTATATAGAAAAAATCGTAAATTTGGTACCTCAGTCACTAATATAGCTGGAGCGATGAAATTTTACTCACGTGTTCAGCTCAGGCCCCTAGGAAGAAATTTGATTAAATTTTGGAAAATGGGCGGTGCCACGCCCACTTATTAAGGGTTAAACATGGAAAGTTTTATATGTCATAACTCAGAAACCATTGAAGATATATCGATGAAATTTGGTACGCGTGATGTACTTACCTAGGCAAACGTTTGGACGGAAAATAGTTAAAATCGGTTGACGGCCACGCCCACTTTTATATATGAATATTACAAAGTGACCTAATAAAAACATTTTAAGCCATATCTCTGTCAAGTATAAAGATATATCACTGAAATTTTGTAGTAGGAGTCTAACTACGGACAGAAAACAAAAACCACAAAAATTTTGGAAAATGGGCGGTGCCACGCCCACTTATTAAGGGGCAAACATTGAAAGTTTTATGAGTCATAACTCAGAAACCGTTGAAGATATATCGATGAAATTCCGTACACGTAATATATTTACCGAGGCAAATGTTTGGACGAAAATTTTCCTAAATCGGTTGACGGCCACGCCCACTTTTATATATGGGTATTATAAAGTGGCCTAATAAAAACATTTTAAGCGATATCTCTGTCAAATATAAAGATATGTCATTGAAATTTTATAGCAGAAGTCCAACTGCGGACATAAAACGAAAAACACAAAAATTTTGGAAAATGGGCGTGGCACCGCCTCTTTTTAGAAACAGGAATATACGAGCCCATTCTGAGCCCATAACTCGACAAATAACACTGGATCACAAAATGAAATTTTTTGTCTGTACTTTCAACGTGACTATCCTACCTATATGTAAAATCGGTCGCTGATTCCGAAAATCGGGTTCATTTTTAATTCTATGGGAAGGTTTTTGAGATATCGGCAATTTACCGTTATTTGGCCAATTGCTCCACTTAATCCTGTATACCTCTTTAACGCAGTGAGCTATCTTCTTTGGAGTGACACCATACGAAAGAAAATTAAATTTCCTTTTCATGGCTGCTATAACATTTTTCCCTAACTCTTATAGTCTCTGAAATATTAACGATTCAATTTGATTTTTTTCGATTTTTTACGATTTTTTGAAGAAAAAATTGACTTTGTCAGGCAATATCTTTAAAACCAATGTTTTCACCTTCGGTTTTACTCCTTTACGTGAAGCTCCATTCTATTGGGAAAAAGATAAGCTATCAACGAAGAAAATCCATGGTAAAATGGAAAAGTTATAGGCGATCAAGTAAATACACCCAAGTCGCGCAATGCCTCTGCACGGGTATATTCTATGCATATTATACCAATACCTACACATCTGCAGTAGCAGCACATTGGCAGCGCAGTAGGTAACAGCGCATTTACGGGTATAACATGCATAGAATATACCCGTGCAGAGGCATTGCGCGACCTGGCTGTATTTACTTGATCGCCTATAACTTTTCCATTTTACCATGGATTTTCTTCGTTGATAGCTTATCTTTTTCCCAATAGAATGGAGCTTCACGTAAAGGAGAGACTGTCAATTAGCAGCGATTTGAGAATATGATTGCAAAATGCAATTAGTATTTGTAAATTTTCCACAAACAGCACTTGAAATATAATTATCGCCTAAATGAAGCACATTTGCCGTATACATGTTTGATGCAAACTGATGCGATAGTGCGACTTAAGGGAAATGCTTTGAAAACGTTGTTAATATGTTTTCGCATATGCACATGTATGTATATAAACATGTTAACTCATCGAAAGCTCTGTTCGTACTTACTTAGTTGTTTAGATATGTAAAAGAAGTTTGCTGAGTTGGCTGAAATTGCAGAGTTATTAATTACGCAAAACTCAGACTCCCCTGGCGTTTGGATTATTACGCGTACTCTACACTCAGGGAAAAAGTATAAAATCAATGAAAAAGTGTTTAAAATAAGCACAAACGTTCATTTTTACAATAAAAATGATCTGGTTTGAAACGTGCATGATAAAATTAAAAATTTTATTTTTGACATTAAAATGCTGTTTTTCTCTGAGTGTATGTCTGTATCTACATATATTGGGATATGCAATTGCTAGATGACTTTTATTTTTCCTATCGTATTTCTAGTTTATTCAAATAATGCTTTAGTCGATTTGGGATCCATTTGTTAGTATTTATATGAATAACTTTTTATACTCAGCTGTACTAGTACACAGAGTATTATAGTTTTAATCACATAACGGTGGATTGTAACAGAATGAAATAATCGAGATAGATATAGACTTATATATATCAAAATGATCAGGGTGAAAAGAGAAATCGATTGAGCCATGTCCGTCCGTCCGTCCGTCCGTCCGTCCGTCTGTCCGTCCGTCCGTCTGTAAACACTCTAACTGGCGCAAAAATTGAGATATTTTGATGAAATTTGAAATGCAAGTTGGTATCGGAACTGGGACGGTTGGTATTGAAAATGGGCGAAATCGGACCATGACCACGCCCACTTTTCCTATATAGAAAAAATCGTAAATTTGGTACCTCAGTCACTAATATAGCTGGAGCGATGAAATTTTACTCACGTGTTCAGCTCAGGCCCCTAGGAAGAAATTTGATTAAATTTTGGAAAATGGGCGGTGCCACGCCCACTTATTAAGGGTTAAACATGGAAAGTTTTATATGTCATAACTCAGAAACCATTGAAGATATATCGATGAAATTTGGTACGCGTGATGTACTTACCTAGGCAAACGTTTGGACGGAAAATAGTTAAAATCGGTTGACGGCCACGCCCACTTTTATATATGAATATTACAAAGTGACCTAATAAAAACATTTTAAGCCATATCTCTGTCAAGTATAAAGATATATCACTGAAATTTTGTAGTAGGAGTCTAACTACGGACAGAAAACAAAAACCACAAAAATTTTGGAAAATGGGCGGTGCCACGCCCACTTATTAAGGGGCAAACATTGAAAGTTTTATGAGTCATAACTCAGAAACCGTTGAAGATATATCGATGAAATTCCGTACACGTAATATATTTACCGAGGCAAATGTTTGGACGAAAATTTTCCTAAATCGGTTGACGGCCACGCCCACTTTTATATATGGGTATTATAAAGTGGCCTAATAAAAACATTTTAAGCGATATCTCTGTCAAATATAAAGATATGTCATTGAAATTTTATAGCAGAAGTCCAACTGCGGACATAAAACGAAAAACACAAAAATTTTGGAAAATGGGCGTGGCACCGCCTCTTTTTAGAAACAGGAATATACGAGCCCATTCTGAGCCCATAACTCGACAAATAACACTGGATCACAAAATGAAATTTTTTGTCTGTACTTTCAACGTGACTATCCTACCTATATGTAAAATCGGTCGCTGATTCCGAAAATCGGGTTCATTTTTAATTCTATGGGAAGGTTTTTGAGATATCGGCAATTTACCGTTATTTGGCCAATTGCTCCACTTAATCCTGTATACCTCTTTAACGCAGTGAGCTATCTTCTTTGGAGTGACACCATACGAAAGAAAATTAAATTTCCTTTTCATGGCTGCTATAACATTTTTCCCTAACTCTTATAGTCTCTGAAATATTAACGATTCAATTTGATTTTTTTCGATTTTTTACGATTTTTTGAAGAAAAAATTGACTTTGTCAGGCAATATCTTTAAAACCAATGTTTTCACCTTCGGTTTTACTCCTTTACGTGAAGCTCCATTCTATTGGGAAAAAGATAAGCTATCAACGAAGAAAATCCATGGTAAAATGGAAAAGTTATAGGCGATCAAGTAAATACACCCAAGTCGCGCAATGCCTCTGCACGGGTATATTCTATGCATATTATACCAATACCTACACATCTGCAGTAGCAGCACATTGGCAGCGCAGTAGGTAACAGCGCATTTACGGGTATAACATGCATAGAATATACCCGTGCAGAGGCATTGCGCGACCTGGCTGTATTTACTTGATCGCCTATAACTTTTCCATTTTACCATGGATTTTCTTCGTTGATAGCTTATCTTTTTCCCAATAGAATGGAGCTTCACGTAAAGGAGTAAAACCGAAGGTGAAAACATTGGTTTTAAAGATATTGCCTGACAAAGTCAATTTTTTCTTCAAAAAATCGTAAAAAATCGAAAAAATTCAAATTGAATCGTTAATATTTCAGAAACTATAAGAGTTAGGGAAAAATGTTATAGCAGCCATGAAAAGGAAATTTAATTTTCTTTCGTTTGGTGTCACTCCAAGGAAGATAGCTTACTGCGTTAAAGAGGTATAAAGGATTAAGTGGAGCAATTAGCCAAATAACGGTAAATTGCCGATATCTCAAAAACCGTCCCATAGAATTAAAAATGAACCCGATTTTCGGAATCAGCGACCGATTTTACATATAAATAGGATGGTCGCGTTCAGAGTATTTTTTGGCTGTAGAGCAGTGTAATTTATATATATTGACGAAACTGGGTGTGCACACTTTTATTGCTAGTGGTAATACATGTTCAAAATTTTAGCGAAATCGGTTTGGCGACCACGCCCACTTTTATATATGGGTATTATAAAGTGACCTAATAAAAACATTTTAAGCGATATATTTGTCAAATGTAAAGATAATTCATTGAAGTTTTGTGGTATGATTTCTACAATAGACCGGAAACAAAAAATGGAAAAATTTTGGAAAATGGGCGTGGCACCGCCTCCTTTTAGACAAAGGAATATACGAGATTTCGGAGCCCATAAGTCGACAAATAATTGAGATATTATGATGAAACTTGGTTTATACACTTTTATAACTTGTATTAAGAGACACGCAAAAATTTATTGAAATCGGTTTATGACCACGCCTACTTTTTAGCAAAGATATTTCTGGAACACGCTTTGGAAATTTGTAATGTGACATCTTTGTAACTAGAAGTCATAAAGGAATGAAATTTTGCACAAAGAATAATATTCAAATGCTTAGTTGGATGACTGATAAAAATGTTAACAATAGACGTGGCTACGCCCACTTTATGCAGCACTCAATTTATATAAAGTACACAGTGTTTCCATCAAACGCAAACAAACAATGAAAACATACAGCTGAGTATCTAATGTTCGATTCCACTCGAACTTAGGCTTCCTTACTTTTTTGTACTAAATTTTTGGTAAATTTTCATTGCAAATATGAGTTGATCGCCACAAGGCATACTTGTCTCATTGCAAACTACACACATTTAAACTTAGCGTTACTTTAGTGTAGTTTAAAGCTAATTGCAGTTTCGACTGCAAACTGTGATTTAATTTGCCTCTAGACGCATCGTTCCAAACCAAACAATTCGCTGCAAATTTCCGCTGTCTGCATTCGTAGAATTTTTGCGGTTGATGCGGTTAATTTCGTTGCTAATACCAGTTCGGCGCTAAGGTGGGCGGCTGTAATCCGCCTAAAGCATACACAAATTTCCAGCCTCTGGGCGGCTGGTCGCTGCCACTAACTGGATGGCATATGCACGTACGAACGCCTTCATATACATACATACATATATATCTACTATTTACTTATACCTACGTACATCCACTGATATGTATGTACATAAATATTCGGTTTTTACACGTATGTATGTTTTGCTCTTTCAGCACTAAAGTGCATTAATGCATTTTGCTTATAATAGTTTTTCACTCTTGATTCACTCCCTTAAGTAATTAGATGCCAAGATGCTGGGAATTATAGTATAGCTGTGAAAATGTGAATGTATGTGTATTGCGAAGATCCCATATTCAACTGCCATTATCCTTAAGCCATTTGCTCAGAAGTTTTGTTGAGATAGACGTGCCTGTATACCTGCATATGTATGTACATATGTATGTCTGCCGGTAAATGGTGTTTTGGAGTTTGTGCCTAAGTAAGTTTCATAGTTTTCCAAGTTTTAATTGAAACATTTAGGATACATCCGGGTGGCTGTGGTAAAAAAAAACCAATAAATTGCAGGTAAAATATATACATACATATGTGCATATAAATGTGCATATCTACTGCAGTATCTTCTTTTTTGTTCTTCGTACTGTACACGTCAGTTCAAGAAGATGACTGTAAATATGAGTATAATCGTACTAGTTTCTTGGTTAAAAGTTTCTGCGTTAATTTTGTCCAACATAAAATAAGTATTTCTTCAATTAATGTAAAGCTTTTGCAGTTTGCCAATCGTAAAGTGCTGGCTTTTTTGTTGTAAACACATTTTATTAAACACCGAAAAAGCGAAATCCTTCAATCTGTCAATTCAATCATTAAAGCCAAAATCAGGTCACCAGCCAAGATCAAAATTCAAGCACTTATTAAAAATATTCATACATATTTATTGTGCCATAGAAAGCTTTCAAATTCATTAAAGTGATGTATAGAGACAGACCAAGATAGTGAGAGAGAGAGAGAGGGTAGCATAAAGTGAAAATGGAAAATTATTAATTTAATTTACACGCTCTATTTAACTGACCAAATCAAATATGCTAGTAAAAGAAAAAATATATATGTAAATATGTATGTGCATTAGGGTGGTCCTTAAAAATCAAACGGGGAATTGTTTCAGTCTCAACCCCCAAAAATCGGTTAAAGAACAGGGGTTACCATATGAAGACTCCAAAAATTTATTGAATTTTTTTTAAATCTAATATCCAAAATGGATACTGCTGTACTCATAGATACAACATATAAATTTTGGTCCCGATCGGAGACGGATAAACATAACCCCTTTGCGATATACCTTAACCATTTCCGATCGGGACAAAAATTTATAGGTGGTATCTTCGAATATATTAAGGAGATATACTATGAAATTTGTGTCCATAAAATTGGGGACCACCCTAATATGCATACAGTTTTTTCTAATAAAAACACTACTAACAGCATTTATGTGATGCATTCAAATTTTTACTTAACTTCGTGGCATTAAAACTGAAGCAGATTTATTAAATGTCATTTCATTTTTTTTTTATTAGCTACTTAGCAAGTGACCTACTTTACTAGTATAAATCAGATATAAAACGGCATGTCTATAGCGAAATGAATGTACGTGTAGGTAGAGTAAAGTAAAAATGTCTCTCTGTTTGAATTTACGTTTGTAAACTTAACATAACATAAACATAAAACTTAAGCCGAAGCGTAAATGTCACTTCCACAAATGTATGCCAAGCGGAAAAGTGTGTTTTTTATTTGTAGGTTAAACATTACTTTTGGATTTATCTTACCCCGCTCTAGACTTTGCTTGTGATTAAGAATCAAGTCAAGTGTGGCTTTGTTGAGATTTCACATCAAAGATAGAATTCAGTCACTGTCATGTTGAGTGTAGCTAATATTAAATTGTGTGCTGGTTATGCATATTTAAATGGCATAAATGATAACAAGTAGTAACTAAAATACATAAATAAAGGATCTATATATTAAAAGGCTAACATTTTTTTCATACCATACAAACAATTGCCAGGCTATTTTGCACATTTAACATACTCGTATCCACATAAAATTGATATGGATGTGTTCGTATGAGTCAGGAGCAGTGCATAGGCATATAATTTTTTCTATAAAATCTTTAATTTGTTTATAATTAATAAATAAAATTTTTAGTTAAGAGAAATAGATATCGTAAAAATGTTTACAAATATCGTAAACACAGTTGAAGAGTTGCTTTAATTTCAAAGCACTCTCTCTCTCTTTGCGTTTTTCACATATATTTGGATTACACTCAAAAATTGCATTACGCTGAAATATCTGTCTCTATGAGTGTCTCTATGAGTGATTTGTAGATTACCTATTATGATTTATATAAGTGCCAGAGAGCTAGAGCGCAAGAAAACTAAAAAGCGCCAAGAACTAGGCCGCGCAATAGAACTAGGCCACACTATAGAGAAAATTAAAACCTCCATCGAATACTTTGCCGAAGCCATTTTGGCGCTCAAATATTTTATATGGATGCCACACTTATTTACTTTAGATTGTGCCAATACATATGTGTACTTTTCAATTATTTTCATTTAATTTTTTTTTTCATTTCACTTTATTCAATGTTAGGTCTTTTTTATTTTCATTTATTATATTATTATTTTATTTCCTTTTATTTTTTATTTCCATTTATTTATTATATTATTTGCTTTTATTTAAATATTTTGTTTTTTTTTTATTTCAATTTTACTTAATTCGTATTTATTCCGTATATTAGGTGTTTTTTATTCTTTTTTTCATTTCAATTTTTGTTCGCTTTATTCACTGTTAGACCTTTTTCTATTTTCCTTTATTTTATTTCTCTTATTTATTATCTTATATCTTTTTATTGTTTTTTAATTTTTTTCATTTCAATTTTTGTTTTAATTTCACTTTATTTACTGTTAGGCCTTTTTCTATTTTTATTTATTTTATTTCTCTTATTTATTACTTTATATCTTTTTACTTTAATATTTTTCCTTTTTATTTCATTTTTACTTAATTCGTCTTTATTTACTTTATTACTTTATTTATATTTGTACCATTTTTGATTTACTTCCTTTCTGCTTTGTTGGCAAATGCGCCCATTATCTATGTAGGTACACATATATTTATTTTCATTTATTTATGATTTTATTTGTTTTTATTTTAATATTTTATTTCTTTATATTTCAATTTTACTTAATTCGTATTTATTTTATTTGAGGTGCTTTTTAATTACTTTGTAATGCTTTGAGTACTAAGTTTGGTAATCCAATACAAAGTTGAAATAATAAATTGCATGGTCGAATTTCGAGCACGGGCGATACTAGTAAATATTATTTTCTGCCGCCCAGTCGCTGTGTTCGGGGACTCAGCCACACATAGTTACGTACATATACATATACTTCTGTCGATGGGGCAGAGCTGTCTTGTAGACTGTTTTAGGATGGTAGATCTACATATGTACATATATAAGTCGAATAGAATGAACTGTTTTAGCTTCTAACAGTCACTACTGGGAATGCTGGAGTAGCAGAGTTCTTCACGTTCTTAATGGACCTTATGACTGTCCATTTTTCCTCGAATGAATTCGTCTTCTCAAAAATGTGAAATCAGATTAAAAACTTAATTTAAACTCTATCCAGCAATTCTAGCAATACATAAGTTTTTTAGCGTTACTCATACGCCGTGGCACAGTGGGGGCACCTCCATACAAACGCGGCCAAAAATAGTAATAATTAAGCTAGAATCTTGAAACTCGGAACTTAAGCTTTTTTGGTTGAAATTAGTAAACTATGAAAATTTGAACAAAATCCAACCACAAATACGCCCACCTCCCATATAACGGTATTTTTGAAACTTCAGCATTTTCCTAACTATTATAGCTAAAATGCTCCATTTTGATTAGTGTATACATTTTTAAAATATAAATCAAATGCGGTAATCATTTTGGAAAATGGGTAAAGCACTTCACCGTTTTTAAATTAAAAATATATGCACTTTTAAGTATGTTATAAGCATTTATCATAAAACTTTCATACAAAAAAATCGCATTTCAAAAAAATTTTATACCAGAAATGAAATTACACTTTTCTAAAGGATTTCAGTGTGCTAAACCTGAATATGGAGTCAGATTTTCCAAATTGTTCCTAGTTTCTAAGATATTCATGCCCAAATAGGCAAAAAACAAGTTTTTTGGCTCTATTCCCTGCTTAATATCTTTTATGTAATTACTTTCCACTCAAATTCGATTAAACCAGTTGAAAGCACAATCATTACCCTTGAAAACAGCGTTTAGTTTCTTCGAATTTTGTATGGGAAAAATGTACCAAAACTCAAAAAACACCTTCCATAAAAATCTTCATAAAACAAAATGGAGCAAAGGAATTTTTACAATTTTTTCGCCAGTTTATAAAAGACATTCAGGAGCATCAAATATTAAAAAATTGAGGAGGTAATATTTTTTGTTTTTTTTTTAATTTCATTTTAAAATTTTACAATTTTTACAATTTTTTTTTATATTCTAAAATAAAAAAGCTGCCAAAGATAATAATTAACGCTGATAAAAAAAATTACCTCATAATTTGAAAGTATGCACCATTTACTGCAAGACGATAAAGAAATATTCGATTATTCGCGTAAATATAAACGTTTTTCATAATGTCAAAAGTAACATAATTAATGCATTTACAAAAACGCAGTTTTAGGCAGATGGGAAAAAAATTATAAAAGCAAATGGAGCAAGTGGATTTTTAAAATGAAAATGCAGTTTGATTAAGAATATATTATTTCAAACATAAAAAAAAATTGAGGAGGTAATATTTTTTGTTTTTTTTTTTATTTTTTTATTCAAAGTCGAGGAAAATTTTTTTATCATCGACATTTTTTGTGAATATTTGAAAATTCATATAAATTCAACAGTGAACGCTATTTACAACTAAGTTATTTTTTCTGAAAGAGAAAATCATTATCTATGTAACTATGTATCATTCGTGTATTTAGGTTAACAGTTAAATGAGAAAGAGCGTTTTGTATGAGGTGTGTTCATTGAGAAATAAAGGACCTATTTTTTGCTCAACTTTGGGCACCCTGTACGGCTAAACGAAAAGAGACTCAAAAATTTTTATATAAGCTTTTTTATTACAATTTGATGTATCTGTCGATCTCTATTTAAAAAAATGGTTTTACTCATACTTTAATTTTGAATTTATTTTTGGCCGCAATCACCCATTGTGCGTGGGGGAAAATTTAGAAAATGCATGGCAAAGCCAAAAAGCTCACTTATTGTAAATTTTCATTGGGTTAAAAGCGATTTTCAGCGCTTCTAAATACATAGTTATGAATTTTTCTTCCTTCAAGTGTCACCCTCAATTAGGCGCGCCCATTGCTAGAGAAATCATAAAGTGAAGAAAAATTGTTGATCAAGGGGGATTCTTTATTTTGCTCACTTTACTACTAAGCACAAGATGAATATTTATTTAATTTCACAGTTTTCCGTCTTCATTTACTCTACAACAAAAAAAATGCATTTTACTTAACAATAAATGCTTGTATTCGCTGATTGCAGTCCATTGGTAAGTTATTTATTTATTTATGTATGTTTGTTAAAGATTTTTATTCACGTACATAACAGTCATCATTTTGTGTATACGTATGTATGTGTGCAAATGCTTTTCCACATTTCATATAAATATGTACATATATGCAATGTGCGCGTTGACATCAAATGAGGACCAACAAGAATCAAAATAAATTCAATTTGTCGTTGACAACTAACAACAAAGTGGGAAATGAAGCGCACAGCAAGCAACTAAGCCAAATTGCTTCTCTTTCTTCCATATATCCATTTACTTGTCCAAAGTGAGAGTGAGTGAAAAAAAATAAATTTAATTAAGCCACTGTCAAGCTGTGCGAGGACGCCGAGGACGATGCCGTTAACGATGCCTTGCACCTTTGCAATTGACGGCCATTTTCCTTTCGCTATATGTAGGCAACTATCTCTGCTGCAGATTTTGTAGCAGCAAAACTTACAAACAGCAAACCCAATTGCAGTGTTGCAGCAAGTGCTGCTGGCAGCCAGTAATTCGTATACAAATAAATTTGCAACTTTCGTACGTGTGAGCAACATTTTTGTGTTGACTTTGTTTTGTATGTGTATATAGTGTGATTACGGTTCTTTGGTTGTGCTATATATAATATATATAATATACAATGGCGCTGTTATAACTCTGACGAGTTTTATGGCCGAGCTTCTCTCCCAATTCGAGGTGTGCTCCTTTTTGTTTTTTCCCTACTAATTGGGTGGACCTACAGTTTTATGCCGGCTCCGAACGGCGAAAGCATTTTTTGTGAGAAGCTTTTTCATGGCAGAAATACTCTCGGAGGGTATGCCGCCCACTGCCGAAAGGTGACCGCTGCTCTTAAAAAACCCAATAATTGGATTTTTACTAATAGAAAAATTGTTTTGGTGTTTTGCTCGGACCGTGGTTTGAACCCGAGACCTCTGGTATAGCAGGCGAGCACTCTACCCACTGCACCACAGCGGGTGTGCTATATATACATTTGGTATAAAGGAATTTAGTGTGAAAAGTCCGAAAGGCAAAAGGTGATTTTCAAGTTGAAAATTTCAACTGCTTTTGTTTTTTTTTTGTTTTTTTTTTTGTTTTGCAATTGTTAATTAACAAAATTTATATCTAGTTATACATACGTATGCCTCTGGGTGTTTTTGTGACACGTTGGTGAGTGGAAACCGAAGTCGAGATTCTTTCTCATTTTGTATTCAAGTAGTAAAAATGAGTATTTATAACCAGTCATTCTTAAGTTCGCAGTTTTATGGCGTAACTTCCAGACCAAAATGTTTATTTAAAATCTCTTTACTTTGTATGATTACAATGAAAAAGTTTAAAATTTTTTACTAAGTTCGAAGGAAGAGTAATGAGTCCTGGAACATGTAGAATGAATACAAAAAGACAGAGTTATTGAAATTGTTGTCGACATTTCTGGGTGCAGTGAAATAACGCCCGTGGAATTAAAGCCCACGGGCGTTATTTCCCCAAAAAGAAGGAAATAACGCCCGCGGGCGTTTTTTCTTTTCTTGAAAAAGAAATAATTCCCGCGGGCGTTATTTCGTTTGTTCCATGGGCTTCATTTCTCTTTCGGAAGGGCAATTAAGCCCGCAGACGGGTTTTTTTTAAATATGGTGTATTAGGGAAAAAAGCGCCGCAGGCGAAAAATTGTAATAAAAAATCGCGCGATTTTTAATTCCAATTTTTCGTTTTTTTTTAATTTTTTTAAATCCCTTCTAAATATTCAAATACTCAATCGAATAAACAAAGCTTCAGTAAATTTCTATAATCATTTATTACTAACAATTTTCAAGATCCGTAAGTAAGTAAATATTTAAATACTCAATCAAAATAAACAAAACTTCATTACATACATATTGGCACTTTCAGACCACAATCTAAACAAATACTCTTATAGAGTTTTCAACAATTTGACGACAAACCGGGCACAAAATATGTATTTCTATTGCCATTTACAATTGCAACCTTACTGTGCTCTCCAAAGCAATCCGCACACAATTTAAAGTGATTGCATGGGCTTAAGAGAATATCGCGTGGCTTGGTAAAACAAATAACACACAACAACATGCTTTGACTCTCTGACGCTTTTGCATTGTGTTTTAATTGAGTTCATAATATACATTTTTTTTACCACTTCTTCTTGACTATCATGAGTATGCATTTTGTTATTTAATTTTTTACATACATTCGTAACATTGTCTATACAAACACTAACTTCACATTTGTTCTGGTAACACACATAACGAGTATTTTTTACGTTTGAGCTTCATTAAAAAAAAACGAAAAATTGGAATTAAAAATCGCGCAATTTTTAATTCCAGTTTTTCGCCTGCGGCGCTTTTTCCAATAAAACAAACACCATATTTAAAAAAACGAAAAATTGGAATAAAAAATCGCGCGATTTTTCATTCCAATTTTTCGCCTGCGGCGCTTTTCCCACTAATCACCATATTTAAAAAAAAAAAAACCCCCGTCTGCGGGCTTAATTGCCCTTTCGAAAGGGAAATAAAGCCCACATCGCCGAATAGGGCGCGCGGGCGTTCTTTCCCTTTCTGAGTGGAAATAATACCCACGGGTTTAATTTCGTTTTATTCGCAGCCCGCGGGTGTTATTTCCTTTTTTGGGAAATAACGCCCGCGGGCGTTAATTCCACGGGCGTTATTTCACTGCACCCATTTCTGGGCTAAGATGGCAATTAGTTACTGGTGAATCATCATGTTTACTAACTCGGCTTATAGAATTTCTCACAGCACGTTGAACAGATTTACTTTTTGACGATGTAAGAGAAGAAGTTGGTACGAATAAAATTAAGTTGCACGCCTCGAAATTGGAGAGTAGCTGGGCCTACAACTCGTTAAAGTAAGATATTTTCCCGAGAGTGTGAGCCATTATGCCAAGCTGCTTCTTCAGATTTAATTTCAGTTCGCTGCTTCTAATATTAAAATTATTTCATTAGATTCTTGTTGCTTTTAAAAATCAATATCTACATATGAGTACTTAGTCCACTTACAAAAGTGTCTACGTGAATTTTTTTTTTTTTTTGAGCAGTATTGAGTGGATTGTGTACCGCTATTTAAAGTTGTACAATGTTCATTAAAAATTTATTGCAAAATCATTCCGTATTCTGAAGAAAAAGCATTAAGTAAAAAATGCTCTTTCAAAAGTCTATACATATGTTTCATTTACTTATACACTTTCAAAAATCTCTATCTAAAATCGGCCACTCATATGTACGCCTTGGCGTATATTGTTGTCGCCTCATATAAAGGTCGCTCACAATTCTGAAACCATTTGATTTCCACCAGAATATCTTAATCAATACTACAAGAGTGAATTTTATGCGTCTTAACCCATTAATGTCCATGTTTTAACCCAATGATGACTCTTTGTTTCGAAGAAGTAGTATACTATTTTTCTTCTCTTTAATTGATGCTTAACTGTCTATACGATCTTGACCGGGTCCTCTAAAGAGCGCCGTTCGTCTCTGTTTAGTGATGCCTGGCGCCAATTGGAATTGCGAAGGGAAGCAAATTCTCTTTCTGCCTGTTCTTTCCAACATAGTGCAGGTCTCCCTTTTCCGCTAAGAGAAACAAAGAGGGAGGTTTTGTAAGAGGAATCGTATTATTATGCGTTTCAATCTCAAAACTAGCTATGTGAAATATTTAACATTGAGTTTGTAAAAATCTGTCATATTGCGGTTTTATTTTTTTATATCCCTTAATTCCTTATGGGCTAAGCTTTCAGGTAATAACAAAGAATATTCAAATAAAATAGAGCTGGAGGCCGTGGTGTTTTTTTCTAATTTGTAACTTAATATGAAAAGTTCACATAGCCACTTGTGAGAGTGAACTACTCATATACATTAGGGTAGGGCGATTTGTATGGAGGGAAATTAATCGATACTGAGCCATCGAAATTCGGATTCCTCTCATTTTTTTGAGTAGAAAACTCCTCCCACGACATTTGTCTAAAATTAATTTTGATGTTCCGGAATTTGGTTTTTATGAAACAAGACGAATTTTTGAAAATAAAAATTGGGTAAAAATCGACAAAAAAATATCCAGGCCAACATGCACATAGAATTGAAGCAGAATCTTATGCTGAATCCAGATATGAAATCCGTATTAAAATCGGATTAACCGTTTTCAAGATATAGCCTGATTTCCGGTTATGGAAGCTGAATGCCCAAAATCGCATATTTTCGCCACTATCTTTTTCTGTGTATAATATATCTTAAATTTTCTTGCAAATTTCTTAGAGATAAGTCAATACAATATATATGCACAGTTTTTTAAAATATTAATTTATCTTCCGGTATGGGAAAACTAGAATGCACTCTTCTTTCCTTGGCCCAAAATATTTTTGAGCAAGGTTTTCATATATACTTTATGCTATGTGGATATTTCAATCGGTTCCCGAGATAATTGAACCGATTCAAATGATATAGAGCGATATGTGGATCGCATGGCCACGCAATATTGTTGATAGGGAATGGGAGTGGAGGAGAGAGAAAAAGAGATTAGTAGAGTTGTGTGAAGAAGAGATAGAGGCAACGAGAGATGGAGCGCTGTAGAGAGATTGATAAGCAGTGGCATAGTGTGGTTTGACTCAGGGCGGGAGGCCAGACGGTTATTTGCTAATTTTATACATAAATTTTGAAGCACAAAAAATTTAGATTCCATTCTTTGCTGTATTCCTTTTGAAAAAAAAAAAAATAAAAATACTATATTGTCCTCCATCAATTAACACAGAAATCAAGAGTATTTCAAAGAAATGCTTGAATGTTTTTTGAACACAAATCGCGGCTATGCGATCTGCAATCAATGGCCATTGCATTATAAGTAAAAAAAAATACATATATGTATATATACACATGTATATTCTCATGACCTACGAGCTCTACTTCACAGAAACTTTGCAAATTTTCCATTCAGTTCAGATAACAAACGTTTAACCGGCTCAAATGAAGTCTTCGCCGAATTTAGTTCAAAGTGATTTGCTTTATAAACGCAAATAAAATTGAATGAGCCACTTAATCTTTAAGTACTTATGCAGAAATTATATAATAGGCAATGAAAAAAGTTATATATTTGGATTTTTTCTCTCTCTTTCTCTTTCTCTCGCGCACGCTATTTCACTTGTGAACTTTCGTTTTTTTTTTCTCTTGTGTGCCAAATTATACACCCCATAAATGTTACGACAAAACAAACCACAGCGACCGACACCAACCAACATCAATTAGGGCGTTCAAACAACTTAAAACTGAATTATCCAATTTAACGCGTCGGCGACAAATGCGCGCGAATTTAATAAAACATATTGCAAGCGTTTTTGTTGTTTTTCATATTATATTTTATGTTTGATTTTTTTTTTTATTTTTTTGTGTGACTGCAGCGCTTTAAATCACATATCCGGTTGGTGGCTGAATGATGTTGAGTTAAGGTAGTTGAGCAAATAAATCAGCAATACCAGCATCACAGCCTATTGAGGCGGGCGTTTTGAAAATCGGCGGTCGGCGTTGGCGAAAATGCTGAAAATTAAGGAAATACTTGCCATAATTTGAATTTAAAAAATCTGATTAAAGTGGAATTTTTTATAAAATACCTAAAGAAATCATGAATTTAAATTTGCAAATATTTTGAAGAAAAATTAACAACGAATTGAAAGCAGAAAAAAAGATTAAATATTTTCAAATGATTTTTAATAATTTTTTCGCGCAATGAGCTCAAATATTTTGTGAAAATATTTATGTAATATAATAAATAGTGAAACCATCAGAAGAATCAGGAATCAAATATAGCATAATACTTAGAAGTAAAAGGGTGAATCATACATATGCACCCATACATAAAAGTTTAAGAAATCGTCTGAGCACAATAAATACCAAACCCCAAAAGTGATTTTTCCATTAAAATAAAAAAAAAATATTTTTTTTTAAATTGTATTTTGCCTACATACATATGGTACAAATAAGTGCAACATCAACAACCACATTCTCTTCAAATTCCTCTTGCAGCTCGCGCACCGACTCTGCCGCCGCATCCAGTGAAACACTTGACGCCGCCTCAGTCCTGTCGCCCACAATGGGCGTTGCCGCGCCTGCTGGCGTTGCTGTTGCTGCTGCTGCTGCGTCCAGCACATCGCTGAGTTACCAGGATGAACAACCGACGCAACAGCAACATGTTATGCGTGGCCATCTCAGCAGTCACCATCACTACCACCTGCCGCATCAGTTCCAACATCCCCATCATCAAAATCATCATACGCATGGCGTTGTGCCCGTGGCCACGCCCACTGTGCCCGCCAGCTATGCGGGGACACAGCATTTACTGCACAAAAGCTCCACCTATACCAGCAGGGATGAGGAGGAGAGCAATGGCAGCGGTCCGACGCCACCAGCCAAACCGCCACACACTTATCATGGCCGACGTTCGCCGCCCAGCGCGAGCACTTCAGCCTCAGCCGCTGCCGCCACCACAGCTTCGACAAGTCTTTTACTGGCTGCAGATTCGGTCTCCTCCGCTTCGGTGTCACCAGGCCGACTAACGACACGTTCCGGTTCACATCATCGGGTTACCATCGATGAATCGAATATGCCAACATCGTCAGCGTTAAGCCATCAGCTGGATATAAGTGGTGGTGGCGGTGGCAGTGGTGATGATAATCGTGATGCAGGAAGTGGTGGAGCAGGCAGCGGCTCGGAACCAACATCGCCCGGCTCGTCGAATCGAAGGCTCTCATCGGCGTTGGGTGAGGAACGGCAGACAGGCCATTTGGCGCTAATGTATCATTCGCATCAGTTGACCAGCTATCCGGTGTTGCCGGCGATCAAGCGGACGCACCGACCTTCGTTCATATACCCGCCGATGCCGCGCGTAAGAGCGTAAGTACAGCAACAATTTTGTTAATTTTTGAAACCCATACAAATACTCGTTAAGTGTATTTAATTTTAAATATGTAATTTGACTTCCAACTATCAGAATTTCAAACAATGGTTGCAAAATATTAGTGTCTTCCTTTCGGCACAAGTCCTCTTCTGATTCTTCTAATCACGATAGCAAATTCAATTAAAAGCAAATCATTCGCCTCACTGCCCCATCAACGAAAGTAAAACTACAAACACGAAAAAGGCAAAGCCGCATTAGGGAAAAAGTGCCGTGTCACATTGCCAAAAGTTTGATTAAATCAACAATTGGCTGTTCGAGAAAAATTAAGCAAAATTGAGTTCAACAAAAAATGAAGAAAAAAGCAATAGAAAAGAAAAACGTTGGCCAAAATTGTGTTTTTTTGTTTGCTTAAATTGCGCAAAAAATGTGAATTATGCAGCTAAACAAAAACACCCTTTTACTATTCCTTATATAAGGCACTAATAAGGTATATACACAGCACATAAGGTCTGTTTATCAGACCATAAATAAGCCTTATTTTCGTGCTGGATAAGTCTTTGGAAAAAGGTTTCCTCTCAGAGAGAGAGAGAGAGGGTAGTCCCTATGGCCTGATCACACCAACACAAGAAAATCAGCCTTATTTTAAGCCTTTGCCCATCTCCTCTACTTCTTTTTCAGTTGCTCTCCATCGCCACATGCTTTGTCTGGCTTCAAAAATATGTTCAGTTTTTCTTTCAATGACTAGTCTTCCTTTTTATATTTTCTCATTATTATCTATCCCTCAACACCATGATTTTATAATGTTAGTTTGCAAATTTGTCGTTTATTCCAATTTAATAAGCTTCATCAAGCTGACATGAGCGTAATTTCCAACGCTGTACACCGCAATCCCTGCCAAATCATTCGTTGTCATTAGACAATGCTGATAATGGTCTGGGTATTACAGATTACTGCTCAACATGTCCTCAAATATACATATATGAACATATATGTACATGCATATGTACCCTGTAGGGAAAATCTCTAGTTCCGAACTAGGTCGCTTCTAGTGCATTTTTTGACACTACTAGTGCGAGCTAAATCTCTTTTGCATGTTATCACCTGGCGAATTTAACACGGCGATGTCCTACATTTTCGATAGTTCCGAACTAGTACTAAATTCTACAGTTTACACTAGTTCGTTTATTGGCACAATTTCGATAGTTCTGAACTAGCTACAAGTACCTAAAAATTCTACAGTTTTACACCTGCAGCTTAAGAGCAGCATTTGACACACTTCATGCAAGTGGCGCGATGGCCGACTGGCTAACGCATGTGCCTTTCAATCTGAGGGACGCGGGTTCGAATCCTGTCGGTGTCAAGGTGAATGATAATTTTTGTTTTATATTTTTTTTAACTAATATTTTTTTATTTATTTATTTATTTAATAAAAATTTACAATAATATTTAAAAAGTAATAAAATCAAAATAAGCATAAGGGATCGGAAAAGCATAATTAGCGGAACATTTCATTTTATACAAGATGCAAATAGAAAACTCTTTATATAAAATGCTTCACTAAACATCTGAGAATTGCAGAAATATACAAAGCCGACGGCAATTGAACCAACAAAAAATTTTCATAGAATTTTTGTCACTTCGCAATTGCCTATAAATCAAAGTGTGTCTTATAATGGTCACTCAATTCACTCCTTCTGAACTGGTGAGGGTCTAACTACAATTGATCTAGTTCTCTTTTGACACCTTTTCGATAGTTCGGAACTAGAAATTTTGCTCACTAGTTATTGAGTTCCCTGCAGGGTATTTATAAGTGTATATATATAAGTAAATGTATGTATGTGCGCATGCGATTGCACTTGTTTTCTTCTGTGTGTTTAATCACCCATCACGATAATCCATACTAATATCTTCCCTTCCCTGCTAATTCATCCCTTGTGTCTATGCAACTCGCAGTTTCGCTTGGAGAATTTTCCGTTTGCAAGTAACCGCTTAATTTACCCGTAATTAATAACTATTAATCTTCTTATAGTACGAAACGCTTCTGTTCATTTGTAGAGTGCAAATAAATAAAAATTGTGTTTTAAGGAATCATCCACTTAAATAACGCTTTTTATCAGGTAACCCGTATTTTTACAATAAATCTATCTTTTAACCGGTAGGAAACTCACACCCTTCGTTATCTGCTTTCAAAACTAATCACCGCCTGCAAACACATATTCATGTAAGTATTTGCTTTGATTGATATATAAACTTTGCTTGCAACAAAACGTTTACCTTGTAACTGTCATTCAAAGTAGACACCACCCACTTACTTGCAACTTCCAAAAATTATTAGCCAGTTTGTGTTTAACTTTGTTATTGTTCATTTAGCTGCGGTCAAGTAAAGAAAGGTATTCACCCAAATTAACCACTCAATTTACTGACTTTATGCAAGAAATCTCTTTGAAAATTATCTTACTTGTCTTTATCTGGTAGGAGGTAAATTATCTTTCTTGTTTCATCTGATAGAAGGGTAAGCGCATAATTAATATGTGGTTTTCTAGTCATAGGCATATAGTAATTCTTAAGTTTACGTAGAGTATGTTAAGTTGGTCTATAATTTGTGTAAAATTAATAATTTCATTCTATTTCAGTGGTGATGCTTTAGCAACACTCTTCTCTGCTTTATATGGCAAATTGTTGGTGGTGATGGGCATTGCATTTCCAATGGCTGAAGTTATATCCACTTACATACCGCCTTCGTTCTATGAGGTAAGTCAATTGTGCTTTTATTTTATTTATTTATTATTTTAGGATTTTCTAAAGCATATAAGCCTCCCTCCACAACGTTTTTGCTAGAAGTTAAACCTTTAAAAAAACCTCTCACAAACAATCATTCTAGACCAAATGATTCACACCAACGAACAATATCCTGTAACCATCACAGCAATACATGCTATTGACATATGATTGACCGAGAAAAGATTTATTGAACTCTATGCCACCGCAACGACAATCGATAATGATAACGGCACCGCTACGCCGCATAGGCAAATTGTTTTGTAAATGTTGACTATTAATCCAGACTAAAAATTCACTTCCGCAATCAATGAATTGCGTTGAAGTGAAGTGCATACCAATGTACTTACACACATAATACAAATACAGACACAAGAAACGCATACAAAAGCATTAGATATACATACGTGTATTTAACCCTTGTTAGTAAACGCCTATACCCAATAAACCAAAAGTCTTGAGAAAAATATTATAACAAGCTTACAAATATAAGCGTTAAGCTTGAGAAACTATTGTGTAAACTATTGAAAAAGACTTAAGAACAATTGTAGAAAAATCAAAACGGCACCCTTTTTATAAGCTTACAAATGTAATTGTAGAAAAATATTACTTGTGAAAGCTTGTTGAAAGCTTATAGTAAATACAATTGTATATATAAATAGTAGAAAAAAGAAAAAAAATAAATTTTTATTTGCATTTTTCTTTTTATTTTCTTTCCTTCTTCACATTTACTGAAATGTTCTTTATTTTATATTCTCCTCCCGTTTCGAACCATGACATCAAACTGAAATTCAATCCAACGGTATCATATAGTGGGACTTTCAACATTATATTGAATTTTATTAAGGTTTTTATACTTCCCTATACCGAAAAAGGAATCAAGAATTATATGAATCATTGTAAAACCAAAATTTAAAAAAATTTTACAGCAAGCTTAAAACAATGTTATTATTAATAGTTTTTCAAGCTTTCATTGCAAGTGTAAAGTATGCTTATTGTAATATTGTTTTCAAGCTTTTTAACATAAGGAGTATTGAGAAAGGCTTACATAAAGTAAGTATTCCTCAATTATTACAATCATGCTTGTGAATAAGCTTACAATTGAGCTAATAAAAACTGTATTGCAATAAGCTTACAATGGACAATTGTTATAAGCTTGTTCTCAAGTCCTGTTACATTTCGCTTACTTCCTGGTCTGTTGGGTAAGTATGCAACAATAAATTACGCATGTTACAAACGCGAAATATCTTGAACTATAGGTATGTAGCTAGTTTTGTAGAGGTTGAACAAACGGATGACAAATATGTAGTATATTATCAAGCGACACTTTGTGTCTCGCAAGGCCTGCGGTACATATGTAGCGTGGAGTAGTAAAAGTACAAGGATTGTAACAGAACAGTTGCAGCAGACGTCTTTGCCGTTAATGTTGTTTGTAATTGAACATGACACATGACACGACTGTTAGTCTACCAAAACGAAAACAAAAATTTCAAGACATATTGTCAAACTGTTCGGCAGTACGGCGTTCAATTGACGAAGGCGTATAACTTGCCGCTCTGTGCTCCTCTCAAATGGCCTGCAGCGATTTTACTAAAACATGGGTTAAATGTCACACTAACAGGTTTATGGGGAAACATTTATCAAATTGAATTTCATCGTTTCTCAAGTAGATAAATTAATTTTTTCTGCACTTTTGCATCATGTGACATTTTGTGCCACTAGCAAACGGTGGGAGTATGTTAGAAAATTATTTACGAGCACATACATTTAGGAAGATATTTAAATTTTATTGATTGATACTTTTGTTGAAAATATATTAAAATAGTACATAATTAAGGCAATTTTGATATACAAATATCTTTACTGTGCTTAGCCATTAAAATAAGCTTGCACTTTACTAGGAACCGTTCTGATCAGAGAGTTCCGACAGCAATGCTTTCTTTATTGAGACTTCTGGATTTTTTCCTCATAGATATTAATATTATTAATGAAAAAAAAAAAAACATTTATCTGTATATTCACATACCCGCTTGATTTTATTTCTTTCTTTCACAGGTGTATTATCTCTATTTATACATTGGAAGTATGATATTCTTGCTTTTCATGTACGCCACACTTTTATGGGGTCGACCAAAATTACCAACAAACATAAGTGAGTAGAACGCAATCGTTTGAATATGAAAACAAAATAAAATAACTTTTCATTAGTGATTCCATAATTTAATGTTTCCAAACGATTACACAGTACAATCAGATTCTGCGTAATTGATGAAACCAAAAGAAGAGGAAACTTTATCCCTCTCATATGAAAAACCTTATATACTGCATATTTGGCCTGTAGATCTGATTTCAGTTTGTAATTAAATTTGGTAACCTTGTGTATAGGGAAAAGTGATCAAAGCTTGATAAAATGAGAGAATTGCTTACAAAATGTATATTTTTTGGATCAAGGAATTGATTTCTGATATTAATTTTTCATAAAATGACGCTTTGGTACAATTGTATGTACATTTAAGCAGCAGAAAAACAATGTTGCCAAGACATCATAATGTTGCTGGCAACATGTTGCGCGGTGTCTTTACTGCTCAATTTCGCAGGCGCATTTTTAGTGGATTTTTGGCTTTTATGGAGCAAACAAATAACAAAATAAAATATTACATTATAAGTGTTGTTGCTATTGCTGCTGTTACTCTTATTGATATTGTTGCCACCTAAAAGGCAAAGCCTTTCATGAGAATGAAATGGTATTATAACTTAGTGCCAAAAAATTTTTGTCGAAAGTACCAGAAGGAAGCGTGGGGGACCCACCAAAATATATACCGATATGGTCAGACTCACGAGCTGAGTCGATTAAGCCATGTCCGTCTGTCCGTCTGTCCTTCTGTCCGTCCGTCCGTCTGTGTGAACGCAAACTAGTCCCTCAGTTTTTGAGATATCTGAATGAAATTCGGAATACTGGTATATTGTTATATGCAGCTGATCATTTGTCGGAACCGGCCGAATCGGACCACTATAACATATAGAAAACAACCGATTATTCAGATATACATGAATTTTTTGGATGTAATTTGTGCATAACTTCCCAATTTAAACAGCTAAGGACATGAAACTTTGAAGTAGACGTACCCATTTTGGCCCAAACAAGGTTACCGAAAATTGTCAAGATCGGACCACTATAACATATAGTTCCACAACATCCGATTATTCAGATATACACATTTTGGTGTATAACTCCTCCATTTTAATAGCTAACAGCCTGAAATTTTGAAGTATTTGTACCCATATGGACCCAAACGGGATTGCCGAAAATTGTTAAGATGGGACCACTATAACATATAGCTCCCCTACAACCGATTGTTCAGATATGGACATTTTGGTGTATAACTCCTCCATTTTAACAGCTAACGGTGTGAAATTTTGAAGTATTTGTACCCATATGGGCCTAAACAGGGTTACCGAAAATTGTCAAGATCGGACCACTATAATATATAGCTCCCCTAGAACCGATTGTTCAGATATGGACATTTTGGTGTATAACTCCTCCATTTTAACAGCTAACGGCGTGAAATTTTGAAGTATTTGTAACCATATGGGCCCAAACGGGATTACCGAAAATTGTCAAGATCGGACCATTATAACATATAGCTCCCATACAACCGATTGTTCAGATATGGACATTTTGGTGTGTAGCTCCTCCATTTAAATAGCCAAGGCACTATTTTTTCTAATAAATCTTTCCATAAATAACCCACAGAATTAAAATTATAAATTACACTTAATCAGGCTATGTACATACATAGGTAACTTTTCATTTCCCCACTCATGAAAGGTATGAAGTCTTCGGTACGGCCGAAGACAGCCGCGCTTTTACTTGTTTTCTTTTCTTTTGGATTCATCAATATACATATAAAGATGAACCTTCATTTTGAAGCACAGTGTTACCGATTACTAATTTGCTGTTAAATTTTCGACACATAAATATAAGAGGGTACTACAAAGAAGATTTTTTGCGCATCCTTTTTTTAAAGTAAGGAATCGTAATATATACATATGTATATCTGTAACGATTAAAAAAATATTAATATACGTAAAAACAAACTTTTTTAAAGTCACTATATTGCTCCATTTGCATATCGGGTTAAAGGTTAAAGAAAGTAATTATTGGTTAATTAAAAATTGAGAAATATGGGACTGAGTAATTGCTCTGTTTTTCCGTTTATTTCGTTTGTATACTTCATTTTTTTTTCCAATTTGAACGATGTCCACCAAACCCAACATCAAACTTAATTGTGCGTCGAAATCAACAAGCAATCTTTCATTACATAGACAAATAAAAGCACTTACACACATTTTTACATACATGCTACATAATTGCAAAATAAATCATAAAAATTAAAAATCAATATAATTTTACACATATTTCCAACTTGTTCTGCTTCTGCTGCTGCCGTCACTGCCACAGCATCGCCCACCAAATCCACATCGAAAGCGCGTTCCAGCATGGACGCCTCGGAGAGCATGGACGAATCGGACACCGACAGCAATTCCATACACAATAAACGCGTACCAACGGTAATACCGGCACGACGGCCTTCGTTGATGGCGCCGCTTGGGCGACAACATCATTATGGCTCCTTTTACCTGCGTATGGGAGCAGTTGGTGAGTATTTAAGGGCGGAAGGGTGATGAACAATTTTGTTTTTTTAAATAATTTCCTCTTCTTATTTTCTGCGTATATGTGTGCTATTTGTATGCGTTTCTTTGGGTGCGAAATGAAGTGGAAATAAAGTTGCGCCACGAATAGTGTTGGTCTATTCGTACACTTCCCTTTTTGCCTATATGTATCTACTTATATTTTATATACATATTTTTATATGTGCTTTCATTCGCAAAACGTCACTTGTAGTTAAGCATTTTGAGTGGCGTGAAGTTAAAGTGCAAGCTCGTAAATTGCGCAGAGTTTATCAAGATTTATTGGTTGACTTACTAAAATGTGTATGCAGAAGCGCACTTGTATGCATTTAATGAGAATTTATGAAGATGAAAAAGATTTAAAAAAAATCTACACATACACAAACATATGTTTATAAATACGGCATTAGGGTGGTTTCAAATTATGGTGAAATTTTTGTGTTTTTTAAGATAAACTCATACTTATATTCCTATGAAAAATACTTATAGTCCTTTGCACTTATTTCCAATAAGTGATAGTCGATTGTGTGTATGCCAATAAATGTTCAATAAAAACAACAGCTGCTTCCTTCAAATATCTCCACAACATACAATTCCCCAAGGGATACATACAAATAATTGTAAAAGGGAAATTGCGTAGGTACTCACACGTCCCCATATTTACATTAGGCCGGGGCGATTTACTAACGTATCGTGCCATCGAAATTCTCATTCCTCTCATTTTTCTGAGTAGAAAGCTCTTTCACGATATTTGTCTAAAATAAATTTTGATACTCACACTCAGAGAAAAGTAGCGGGCTAAAATCAAGCTGTGTCGTGCGCCTAACTTAACCTATGTCCTTTACGTTTGTATTTAGCGTGCCGGCAGCATTGATCAGCCAGTATATCTGATATTTTACCAGATATTGCATATTTGTAGGCGCGTCTGACATAAATTTTGCGATAAATTAAATATAGAAATAATATCCTAAAATTATGATTTATTTTCCGGTATAGAAGAACTAGAATGTACACTTTTTTCTTTATCCCAAAAGGGATCTCTATGTTATAGTCGAATATCGATGATATTCGCTGACATCACTTTGTGTACCATAAAGCTGATTCCACATAGAACTTTGTGTTGCGCTACGTGACACTTTCTGCGTGACAGCTGAGATTAAAATATATGTATCTATATGAGGTTTCTCACATTACAAAAAGTAACGCAACGCCGAAGTTACGTAAAGCACAAAGTTGCCCAAATCTCAACTTTTGGACGCGTTGAAATATTTTTTCAGTTTATATTTATTTAAAATGTAAATAAACAAATTTAAATTTCGCACAATTAGAAAATAATTTAATAAATTTTTATTTTGTTATTTATTTTTTTGTAAATAAAACGGAGAATAACATATTTTTCATAAAATAAATATTTTTTGAGTGATGTTGCAGCGTTCATTGTGGCATAGTTTTTCAGTATTGCGTTGTTTGACATAGAATGCGGCGTAACGTAAAGCGGAAAAAGTTTTATGTGGAATCAGCTTAAATGCTCAAAATCTAGAATTTTAGCTTAAAAAATTTAACAGTTATTTGGCATTTGTTTTTTTTTTTTACTTTATTCAACTCATACGCCTAGGGACACGATATCGAATCAAAAGCATTGATCTGGTACTCATTTAAAATATCGGTTAAAAAGAATCGCGAACCCGATAATATCGAAACTAAACTACTCGATACTCAAAGTATCGGTATCGAAAGCGGTAATTTTCTGGAAGGTGCAACCTTAAAATTTCCTTTAAAATAGTTAAAAGAGGGACCAATCGACGCGTTCTGACCTCTAGATTATGAATTCGAAAGCGGAAATAAAAGATTTTTCCACATTTAAAAGATATTTATTAAAACGGTTTAAAGTTGCACCGTCTTCTAGAAAGTTACCAAAAACGCAATTTTTTTGACGTAAATCCTTCTCCAAATCCTTTTTTTTTTTTGAGGGGGGGATGTGGTCATCTCCGAAATGGATCCATAACTTCTACCAAAAAATTTTTTTCAATTTTTCTTCATTAAAAAAAAAAAAAAAAAATGGCCAATAGCTCATTTAAATTCACATAAAATAATTATTAGAATTAAAACGGCCATATAAATACAAACGTAAATATGTATATCGGAGAGCCTGCCGAAAAACAAAAGTCTGAAAACAATAACAAGCATTGCCTGTACAAAAGCTTTGCTTGTTAATAGCTTTAGAACTTTGTACAAACCAAACACACAATCGCACCAACATACTAGGTAGAAAAGGCAGAGTGTCATTAATCTACTGTTGTTGGTATGTGGATTGTAATGGAGGGAAAATTGAAATTTAAGCGAAACAAAGCTGACGGCGGTGGTAGCTCAATGGGATAGACATGTGACTACCAATCGAACGACTTAAGTTCGATTCTCGGTTGAGGCCGCTTGAAGAAGTCTGATGAGGGGATGTGGTGATCTCCGAAATGGATCCATAACTTCTACCAAAAAAATTTTTTCAATTTTTCTTCATTAAAAAAAAAAAAAAAAAAAAAAAATTGGCCAACAGCTCATTTAAATTCACATAAAATAATTAACAATTCATTTTCATTGAGATTATATGTATCCATCATTGAATTTTTTTGGAAATTTGAATTTAAATTATCGAAACAAAAAAATGATGAAACTCACGTGGCAGAATAGCTGTGCATTCCATGTTATAAAGATAAGCCATTGCGCAGTATGATTTTTCTTCCGGACTTCTTCTTTCCCCTTACGGCCAATGCAGAAGCTTACAAGAGGCAAATTTAAAATTTGTATTTCCATATATTTTATATTTTAAAAATAATTTATTTTATAGTTGTTAAAATGAAACAGTTGTCAGAAAAAAGTGCCGAATGTCAAAAAACCTATCGAAATACAAGCTGGCTCATTGGTTTTTAACTGCCTAGATGGTATTTCGTTAGTTTTTTCCAACATAGCTTACTCCCTTGCACCAACACAAAACTGTATTTGACCACCTCTTTCACACAAAAACCCTTGTAGAATACCAGGAAAAAAACGTAGTGTCATATGGGCATTAATGGAAAACAGACCCTTTTTTTGTTAATAACGTGTTTTTAGTAAAATGAGAAATAAAAAATATATTGGCGATTTTTTTTCGCTGAAATAAAGATTTTTTTTTTGCAAACGTCAAATTATCGTATGAAAATGAAAAATATATAATCCTATATCTCCAGTTATCATTATTTCTATCGCATGGTAATTGCAAATTCTAAGCAAGTTTCGGTGGTAAGTGTGCGCCTCGTTTAATGTGAAAATCAATAAACAAATTTGGGTAACTTCTTACAACTTCATACAAAAAACCTTGCGAAGTAGCCCAAACCTGCAATTATTTCAGCACGTGGATCAGACCTATTTTTCGATATGTACCAGTGCTTGCGCATTTTTCGGCACTTTAGGAAGCAGCTTGTCACTTCTGCACACTCGACCGATTTTCGGCACTATTTTGAGTTGCATAATTTTTTGGACAAATATGAAACAATTTTAATTTTCCATCACTGAATGTACTCATTTGTTCGATACCGTGGTTGAAGTACTCGATACCAAAAAATATCGTCGCAAAAGAATCGAGTAAAAAGTATCGGTATCAAATGCAAAAAATATCGATTTGGTATCGTATCGTATCGAAATTCGTGTCCCTATATACGCCATAGAGTGCCAATTTCGATGGCACGATATCAACTAATTCCCCTGCATACAATTCGCCCCGGCCTAATGTATGTACATACATACGTGCAAAAAGTAAGAAAAAGGCGGAAAATATTTTTATTTTGCAATTTTATTCCTTTTTTTACAAACGCAGTAAAAGTTATTTATTGCCATCAACCAATGGTTAAGTAGTGAATTTTCTACAACAACAACATACGAGTAGGTACTTGTGCATATATGTACATAGACGAGTATTTCCGATAAAAGGCATACCTACATACATTTTTAAAAGGCAAATTTCGCTCAAAAGCACAAATTCCTTAGAATAACTTAAAGCAACTGAATTGAGCAACAATTTGTTATTTAATTGAATGCACTCGAGCACATCGAGCTCAATCGTCTGTGCAGTTTCCGTCGGAAATACTTTCCATTTTTCATGTAATGCGCGAGTATGTATGTGCATATGTTTATTTGTATGTTTATGCCGCTGTGGTGCAGTGGGTAGAGTGTTCGCCTGCCATGCCAGAGGTCTCGGGTTCAAACCACGGTCCGAGCAAAACAATGTTTCTAATTAGTAAAAATCCAATTATTGGGTTTTTTAAGAGCAGCGGTCACCTCTCGACAGTGGGCGGCATACCCTCCGAGAGTATTTCTGCCATGAAAAAGCTTCTCACAAAAAAATGCATTCGCCGTTCGGAGCCGGCATAAAACTGTAGGTCCACCCAATTAGTAGGAAAAACAAACAGGAGCACACCTCGAATTGGGAGAGAAGCTCGGCCATAAAACTCGTCAGAGTTATAATAGCGCCATTGTATTATATTATATTATATTTATGCATATTGATAATAATTTTTGTTTGTGTAAAAAATATCTTGATTTTCTGCCAATTTAGGCTTGTTTTTGGTCTGAGTGTTAAGCATTCGTTAGGTTAGGTTAGATTATCCAGGATACAGTGATCCCTTACTTAGACCACATATGGTCCTTAGCGTTGCCAACAGCGTTTAGGAGGCTTTATATTCAACCAGGAATGTAAGACATCGCAAGTTTTAATATTTTGTGTATTTCCTGATCCACATTGCCTTCTTGGGACGAGAGTCGGCCAAAAGCTGCTTTTGAGGTAGCGTAGACCTCAGCCTGAAAGGTATTGCAGTAGTCCGGGAGTCTCTAGGATTATTGCATCCCAAGCTACGTAGAAAATACTGCAGCTCCCTCCCTTGCAGCTCCATCTTTGATCCGTCTGTAAATAAGTTGAACGTATGGCGACTAGTTAGTAGTACTTTCTTCCATCCGTCCTGTTCTATTATTACCCGTGCTCCCCTGCTGAAGTCGGTTTGGGGAACAACGTAGTCTGAACTGCCCGTTGACCCCCGTATGTTGCTGTGTCCAAAATATCGTTGTTTAAATCGTCCTGTTAATCTAAAGCTTAGCGCCGTCTCTTCAGTTACACGCAAGGTCTAGCTTCTTTACATATCTCTTTTTATCAATTCTTAAGTCAATGCTTATTGATTTAATTGTATTGTGTGGCTGCTTTCGAAAGGAACAAATTCGAATACAACTTTAATGAGACAAGCTTCACTAAAGTCAATTTTTAGTCACTAAATGAAATCCGTAATAAATTCAGTTTATTATATACATACATATGTTCGGATCCGAAATTCTCAAGAGAAAATTCAAAATAGCTCAAGCTTATAGTAGGCATAATGATGAAAGCTTTAAAAAGGCAATAAATATATACAGAGCCCAGTTTTTTCATACTTCTCTGTTTCCCCTTAGTGCGTCATATAAATAAAACATAAGCCAGTTGCGCTATTCGCATTTTCTATTAAATCTTTTACTATTACATAGTAATTTGTGCTTAATTTTATTATCACACATCGCTTTTTTGTTTTATGGTCCAATTCACTTTACGATTATGTAAATACTAATTCTTCCACTTTGTCACTTTCAGCATTCGGCATTGGCAGCATGATTTATTCGGGCTTGGAGTTTGGCCAATATTTCGAATTAAATCCGGACACTAAGTGTCATAATGTTTTGCTGGCATTGACACCAGCGACACGAATGGCTTTTATCTTCATACAGATGTATTTTATATTTCTGAATAATGAGGTAAGTTGAGAGGGTGGGAAGAAGTTAGAAGCATAGCATAATTTTTTTTTTTTACTATTTAACGATAGTTTTTTTAGCGTTTGTATGGAGAAATTATAAAGCGAGACGGATTGTCTTCTTATTTCTTCTTCGTGCAATTCTGATTTATTCTCTTCCAGTGTTGCCATTTTCATAATTTTTATGCCTATTACTCTCTACTTGCAGCAAATCAAAGTCTACCGCTACAAGATAATCGCCCGCTTCGGACTCATGCACATGATCGGCACCAATTTGGCAGTCTGGCTGAATGTACTCATCCAGGAGACGAAACACGAAATTCTCACATTCTACAATCCGGAAAATCGTACTCTCCGCATTTCGCATCGAATACCGGGACATTCACGCGGTCATGCCCTTGCAGCTGCTCCAGTCATCGTTCCAACAGATCCGACGGCACATTTGCGTTTTCCACGCGGCCTCAAGGGCCCCTATCAGATATTCGAATGTCGACGTACGAACATCATCGGTACACTGGTGCAGGATGCTTCGCCCTTTCTCTTCCCCTGCACCATTGAATATTCGCTGATTTGTGCAGCCATTTTGTATGTGATGTGGCGTAGTATATCGCGGCCACAAACGCCAGCGCCACAACGACCCGACATGATCAGTTCGCCAGTGAAGCGTTCACCGCATCATTATTCGGTGGATTGTGCGCGTGCACACAAGGGTCTCTTCGTTGGCATACTCGTGCTCGTGTTAACCATCATATCGCTCATTCTCTTCTTCGTGTTGATCTCGCGACCGGACTTCGTGTCACTGGCCGTCACCGAGGTGACCATTTGTGAGTTGCTCATCTACGGCACAGCAACAATAGCCACCATCATTGGCATGATACAAATACGAAATTTACAATATGACTGGTATCGCAGCTTCTCGCTGGATGATATTTTATTGGTCGGCGCTCAGACTGGATCGTTCTTATATAATATATTTACGGTTATTGCGGGCCATTTCACGATACGCAATGATGATATGTTGGTGCCATTGAATGCGCTGGCCTCTATCGTTCAGACGGCTTGTCAAACGTTATTCATTTTGGATGCCAGCCGCAGGCAGGCTGTTACACCCGAACACTTGCGTAAGAAGCCGGGACGTGAAATTGTCACATTTATGTTGGTCGTGAATTTGGCCATGTGGGCTATAAGTACGCTGGAGAAATCGCGCGCCGAATCGCATCCCATACAATTGAATTTCTATGGTTTGTGGGCGTGGACGATAATAACGCATGTGTCGATGCCCTTGGCCATATTCTATCGCTTCCATTCGACCGTTTGCCTGTGCGAAATCTGGAAGCGGGCCTACAAGCTCAAGCCGACCTATATGTGAGAGTATGCGCGCGAGCGCATTGCAAGCATTGCGCAACAGAATCAATTCTGTGAAGATCTCAAAAGCAATCTGTCATTTTACTATTGCTCGACAACATTGGCCGGTGGCGAACTCGAGACCGTCGAAGAGGCGGAGAGTGGCGAGAGCAACGGTTGCGAAGAAGACGACGAGGGTGAGGATGGTGGCAATGGCTGCGGCGTTGTTGGCGCTGGTGCCGCTGGTGCCGCAACGACCACATCAGCAGTGGTGTTGGAATGTGGCAGCGGCACAGTCGCCACAGAGGAAGAGCAACTCGATGAAATTGCTGATGGCGGTGATGTGACGGAAGTGATGGAAACGAAAAATAATGGAAATAAGCAAAAACGAAAAAACGAACAGCAAACTAGACAACGACATGTCAAGCTAGTAGAAGTTAGTGAAAAGGGTGATGATTGTAATAAGAGAGGTGGCGCCAGTGAGGGCGGTGGCGGTGGTGCCGGTAAGCCCACTGCCTTTTGTCCCGTTTTCGTGATAAATGGCGAATGAGTTTACGCGGAATTCGAATTCATTGATGCGGATAGCGAGCGGGAATTTACGTTCGCTTAAGTTTGTTACTAAAAGTGTAGAAGCATTTGTGGCACAACACAAAGAGAGTGACATAGATTCTACGTAAGTACACTGAAGAAACAACTTACTCAGATTATGGAAAAGTGGGAATGATTCGGCGCTAAAGACATATTTCCATATTTTGATGTACGATTTTCTTCAAATCAAGGAATAAAAACCACGTTTTAAAGAAAATTGTACATCAAAATATGGAAATATGTCTTTAGCGCCGAATCATTCCCATTTTTCCATAATCTGAGTAATTTTTTTTTTTTGAGTGTACATAAATGTAGATTGTGGGGTTGTTCAAGTATCATGTGGCATAAGCTTGAAGAAAATTATTAGAAAAGAAATAGACAATGCAATATAACAACAAGTAGAACTTATTTTATCAAAACAAACATATCCCATTTTGGTGTGTGTGGGTTTTAGAAAAAGCGTTTTGCTAAAAACGTAATTCATGCGCTTTTACAACGTGAGATTGTCGGGAAATCTTTCATATTTTTTTATCATTTTAAACCACATGCGAACCCTTTTAATTAAAGATATCCAAATCCCAAAATTTTATCTGAATAGTCAATATATTATGAAAACATAATACATACATATGTAGAAAAAGTACATATACATATGTTTATTCAGTAGGGAAAATAAAAAAATTAAAGCATTCAAGCGTAATAATAAAAAAGTACACTGAGGGAAATAACTCTCGCAAATATAAAAGTGATTAAACACCCACCATCAACCACTATTTCGCAACAAAAATTCATACTGCTCAAACTTATACCACTATAAAGATCAGTATATCTACATATACTTACAATCGTATATGAAAACAAGTTACAAAAAAAAATAAGAATAATAAATAAATAGCAAATAACGTACCCACTCAAACCAACTACACTCATCTTAAGATCACAGAAACTCCCATATACATACTAAATCCATACATACATACATACATAGCATATACACAACGGCAAACCGATATTTTTCGATAACAATTATTTGGTTTTACACAACCATAAAAAAATCAAGAATATTTTCTTTCGACTTTTCACAAAAACCATAGGCAAACAATCAAATAATCATGAAAGCTAAATCATTGAATGACGAAAAAATATAAACTAACTTGTAACTCGAAAAGAAACAATAGTAACAGTAACTACAGATTTAAATAAACAAAAGATCGATAAAGAAAAACAAAAAAAAATATATATTGAAAATATGCAACAGATTCGGAAGTTACACACATAACCATACTATTTAGATGACGAATTAGTAAAATAGAAGCGTAATATTGGAAAACAACAAATATTTAATATTGAATACTAAAAAAAAACTGTCATGAAAAACTGTCTTGAAAAAGCAATTGACTATATCAAAAAAATATATTGGAAGCATTTACTAAAACTCAATAATACAACGTATAAATATAAATACTTACATTTAAATAGACTGATTGTGTGTTCACTGTTAAATAAGAAACATGAAAAATTTGCGAAAAATTACTAAAAAATCAGAAAACATAAATATATCTAAATTGTAATACTGATCATAAAACTTGACAAATAATCTTACATGCTCAAATCAATACAATGTAAACAGAACGTTTGTTTTTATTTTTATTTTTTCAATTAAACTACATAAAATAATATAAATAAAGAATTTACAATATGATTTTTTTGAGTGTATCGTAAAAACAGTGTCGGTCTCTACTTTGATTAAAGAATACTTCGCATTGCCGGGTTGTGTTTCTGCTTCATTTCTCTAAGCTTAAGCATTTGCTCTCTAGTTCAAAAACGCCCTTTGATAGGAATTCGATGCTCAGTTATTCCAACTGACCGGCTCAGTTTTATTGCACATTAAGCGTTTCCGATCCTAAACCAATTAGATATTGCAGCAGTGCTTTTATTGGGAAAGCTCTGAAAGTGATAAATCAATTAAAACTCTGAGCATCGCTTGCTCAACCTTCCGTTAACGCTAACTGGAGTTCAAACTGCCCCTTAAAATATCGACTGCGTTATCGACCACTAGCAAAATGTATGCGTTTCATTAAGGGCCGTTTACTCAAGCTCTGATTAATGCTAACCGGAGAATAAAGGGCCCGGTTTGGGCCCGGTTAACTTATGTACTGCATTATCGACCAGATGATAATTATATGGTTTGATGAAGTCGATAATGATGTTTAACCGCACTTTAACCGTGGTTAGCGTTAATCAGAGGTTGAGTAAACGGCCCTAAGTCGATTATGATGATGAAGTTAGTGTTAACCGGAGGATGAGAAAACGGCGCTGAAATCGCTAAGCTTTGTCAAAGCTGTATTGCTCTTGCGTTAAAGCATAGAATGCTAGTCAAAATTATTTTAATTAATGGTCAAAGCTTCTTTGCCTTTCCATTAATATCTACATAACTAATATGAGAAAGTAAACGAAAAAATGTTGTGAAATATATCAAGTTATTTGTTTCGAAGCTTTAGCTCAGCTGAGAAACATAGTATGTTTTTATGGCTTCTAATATGTAAATGCAACCTTTTTTCTATCAACTAAGAAAGCTCAAATATTAATAACAAGTAAGGAAGCCTAAGTTCGAGTGGAATCGAACATTAGATACTCAGCTGTATGCTTTCATTGTTTCTTTGAGTTTGATGAAAACACGGTGTATTTTATATAAAGCGAGTGCTGCATAAAGTGGGCGTAGCCACGCCCATTTTCAACATTTTTATCAGTCATCCAACTAAGCATGTGAATATTATTCTTTGTGCAACATTTCATTCCTTTATGACTTCTAGTCACAAAGATGTAACATTGCAAATTCCCAAAGGATATTCCAGAAATATCTTTGTTAAAAAGTAGGCGTGGTCATAAACCGATTTGAATAAATTTTTGCGTGTCTATTAGCACAAGTTATAAAAGTGTATAAACCAAGTTTCGTCTTAATGTCTCAATTATTTGTCGAGTTATGGGCTCCGAAATTTCGTATATTCCTTTGTCTAAAAAGAGGCGGTGCCACGCCTATTTTCCAAATTTTTGTGCTTTTCGTTTTATATCCGCAGTTGGACTCCTGCCATACAATTTCAATGATATAGCTTTATATTTGACAGAGATGTCGCTTAAAATGTTTTTATTAGGCCACTTTATAATACCCATATATAAAAGTGGGCGTGGTCGTTAACCGATTTTTACCAAATTTCATCGATATATCTTCAACGGTTTCTGAGTTATGACATATAAAACTTTCAATGTTTGGCCCATTTTTCAAAATCTCACCAAATTTCTTCATAAGGGCCTGAGCTCCACACGTGGGTGAAATTTTATCACTCTAGCTCTATTAGTGACTGAGATACAAAATTTCCGATTTTTACTATATAGGGAAGTGGGCGTGGTCATGGTCCGATTTCGCCCATTTTCAATACCATCCGTTCCAGTCTTGATACCAACTTGCATTCCAAATTTCATCAAAATATTTCAATTTTTGCGCGAGTTATCGTGCGTACAGACAGACAGACGGACAGACGGACGGACATGGCTCAATCGATTTCTTTTTTCACCCTGATCAATTTGATATATATAAGTCAATATCTATCTCGATTATTTTATGGTGTTACAATCCACCGTTATGTGATTAAAACTATAATACTCTGTGTACTAGTACAGCTGAGTATAAAAATTCTGGAAATATCTCGGAAATTTTATTCAAACCACGTTATGAAAACTTTATGGATATTTCTTAGCTATAATTTCAAAATCTGAGAAATTCAAGTTTTTTCTGGCTGAAGATTTGGAAATTCATCCCCTAAAACATTATTACTTTTCATTTTTGGGGTAGAAAATATATTTTCTTGATTATTGTTATGTTAAGAAGTAATCCGAAGACGCTAAAAATACAAATAAAGATGCCAAACAAATTTTTAAATAAAGTAGTGTATTTATTTAAAAGCTCTATTAATTAATTATACAAAATAAGTAACTATATTCCTAATAAACACATTTCGTTTGCTTCTGCATAATATTTATTTCGATGCCAAAGATACATTTACGAACAAGAACTATTTATGTATGTATGTATGTATATTAAGTATTTTAACTGTTTATAAATGTTGCTTAAGTTAAGTGTCTGATGTCTGTTTAAAAGCTAAGTTATATATATAAAAAAAATAAACGATTTAAATTAGTTATTGCAATTAAATTGTATATACCCACATTTATATATACATAAATAATAAATACAAATTAAGCATTTTATAAATTTTCTTATTTGAATACATTAGTTCAAGAAAGCACAAGGAAAAATTTAATGGCAACTAAAAGAAAATAAAATTTAATTGCAGACAATTTAGAACAAAAAAAAAATTATGATAATAAAGAAAAATAAAGTATTACGATTGCAAAAAAAAAGTTAATTAATTAAGCAAACTTTCAAAACAAAAAAAAAATAAATAAATGCATGTACTTTCGGAAATCACATAGAATACTCTTACATTTGTATATTCACATATATAAATACATACATATATCTGTAGAAAACCGTTTGCGTTTTAAACCATTGCAATACTCGTATGTTACAAGTGAGATTCATAAAAGATATAAGCTATATTTACATAAGTTCTCATGAAACCATTTAAATTAACATAAATTGTATTTACATATTTCACATAAATCAAAACACTTTTACTATGTGTAAATTATTATTATTTTTTTTAATGTAGCATTATTTCTGTTTCATTTACTAGATATATTAGCATATAAACATACATATGTAAAAGTTTTACATGTAATAGCATTTAGTAATGGTAAAAAGATCCCGTAGCATTAAATAATTCCATATTTTAATATTTATTAGCTTATTTTTACTATTAAAAAAAAATAAATTTTATCTTCTTTAAAAAACACAAGCAAATATTTACTGACTAAGTATTACTATGGACAAAAAAGTAGAAAAGAACAAAAAAAAAAACAAAAATTGAAATCAATAATGTTAATTCCTTCGTTTTACTATAAATTAGCAGTTATAAAAAAATAATAATGAAACAAAAAAAAAAAAGATATAGTTGTATGATGTCATAATAAACATAATAAAGTTGAAAAAAGAAAAACGCATTTAAACATGAACATTATTAATGAATACAAATAAATAAAAGTAACTAAATAATAAGTGGTTTTATTTATTAAAATGAAAATCAGCGCATGTGCTTCTTTGATAAAATGGTAAACGGTCAAATAAGCATTAACTAATAAGATTGTGATTTATTAAATGTAACGAGCACAGAATCCTGTTATATTTAATTTTTAATATTTTAGAAACTATGTAGAAAAAAGTTCTTTGAAGCTTGGATATAACCACAGCTGTTTCAACTTAGATCCCTCCAAGACTCTTCAGGCTACTTTTGCTTGTACTGTAAAGTGCGCAAGTTCTATTCTTGCCCGAAGCAAAATTAGTTTCTAAAAATAATAAGATTATGATCTGAGAAAAAATTCTTGTATGCCTCTTCTGAGATCTTATTGGTTATTGGCAGGTAAGGAGATTTTCGTTATGAAGATAGAAATGAACGGGATTTTCAGATGCTTTCAGTCAAATCTTAGTGCGCTGAATAGATTATTTAAATTGACTAAATGTCTTAGATATAAGACAGACAATTTACTCACATTTCGAGACATTCACTTTGACACATATAATATGGAACAGCCTTATCAACAACCCAGCTGTATTCGAGGTAAGTAGGCGCATATTCAGTGGAATATTTGGTATAAAAAATACCCTCAAACTGGGTTCAAAAATCATTGCCTGAAAAACGAACTGAATACGGAGTGAAGTCATCAGTGAACACATGAGGGCTATTGAGTGTTTCCCTAAAAGTGCAGTGTACCTATTAGCTTTTTCCTATGGAATTTCTTCTGCGTCTTCAGGGCTATTTGCAAACAGAAACTCTCCCTTCTCCTTCGGCAGTTTTTAGAGAGTTGATTTTCTCTATATAAAAACAAAATTGAAAGTTCAGATTTTAGAACTACATCTACTGAATATTCAGCTGCATATCCTTCGGTTTTACTAGAAATTTTATGACTCTAAATATAACGACGCAAATAGTCTTGGCAGAAAAAATTTACGGTAGTAAAACTCCATGAATTATTCAATACAATTTTCACACATATCAAGCATCTCAGGCATAACGATTATTTTCAATAACAAGTAAAATAATAATAATATAATAATATAACAAGTAAAAGCGCGGCTGTCTTCGGCCGTACCGAAGACTTCATACCTTTCATGAGTGGGGAAATGAAAAGTTACCTATGTATGTACATAGCCTGATTAAGTTTAATTTATAATTTTAATTCTGTGGGTTATTTATGGAAAGATTTATTAGAAAAAGTGGTGTCTTGGCTACTTAAATGGAGGAGCTACACACCAAAATGTCCATATCTGAACAATCGGTTGTATGGGAGCTATATGTTATAATGGTCCGATCTTGACAATTTTCGGTAATCCCGTTTGGGCCCATATGGGCACAAATACTTTAAAATTTCACGCCGTTAGCTTTTAAAATAGAGGAGTTATACACCAAAATGTCCATATCTGAACAATCGGTTGTATGGGAGCTATAATGGTCCGATCTTGACAATTTTCGGTAATCCCGTTTGGGCCCATATGGGTACAAATACTTCAAAATTTCACGCCGTTAGCTGTTAAAATGGAGGAGTTATACACCAAAATGTCCATATCTGAACAATCGGTTGTAGGTGAGCTATATGTTATAGTGGTCCGATCTTGACAATTTTCGGTAACCCTGTTTGGGCCCATATGGGTACAAATACTTAAAAATTTCACGCCGTTAGCTGTTAAAATGTAGGAGTTATACACAAAAATGTCCATATCTGAACAATCGGTTGTAGGGGAGCTATAGGTTATAGTGGTCCGATCTTAACAATTTTCGGTAATCCCGATTGGGCCCATACGGGTACAAATACTTCAAAATTTCACGCCATTAGCTGTTAAAATGGAGGAGTTATACACCAAAATGTCCATATCTGAACAATCGGTTGTAGGGGAGCTATATGTTATAGTGGTCCGATCTTGACAATTTTCCGTAACCCTGTTTGGGTCCATATGGGTACAAATACTTCAAAATTTCAGGCCGTTAGCTGTTAAAATGGAGGAGTTATACACCAAAATGTGTATATCTGAATAATCGGATGTTGTGGAACTATATGTTATAGTGGTCCGATCTTGACAATTTTCGGTAACCTTGTTTGGGCCAAAATGGGCACGTCTACTTCAAAGTTTCATGTCCTTAGCTGTTTAAATGGGGAAGTTATGCACAAATTACATTCAAAAATTTCATGTATATCTGAATAATCGGTTGTTTTCTATATGTTATAGTGGTCCGATTCGGCCGGTTCCGACAAATGATCAGCTGCATATAACAACATACCTGTATTCCGAATTTCATTCAGATATCTCAAAAACTGAGGGACTAGTTTGCGTTCACACAGACGGACAGACGGACAGACGGACAGACGGACATGGCTTAATCGACTCAGCTCGTGATTCTGATCATATCGGTATATATTTTGGTGGGTCCCCCACGCTTCCTTCTGGTACTTTCGACAAAAATTTTTTGGCACTAAGTTATAATACCATTTCATTCTCATGAAAGGTGTAAATATAATAATAATAATAATAATAATAATAATAATAATAATAATAATAATAATAATAATAATAATAATAATAATAATAATAATAATAATAATAATAATAATAATAATAATAATAATAATAATAATAATAATAATAATAATAATAATAATAATAATAATAATAATAATAATAATAATAATAATAATAATAATAATAATAATAATAATAATAATTTCATTGAATTTTATGGAACCAATTTTGACCAGCAATGGAAATGTGGTTTACTTGCGGTATTAAATTCTATTTGTCTCGCTGTTCTTTGTACAAATAGCAAAATGAAAGAACACCACAATAGGCAAAACATGCTCATGTGAATGAATTTGTGCTTATTACTGTCAGAAAAATGCAATAAAAGTGAAATCTAATAAAATGTTCATTGGAAAATTATTTATCTAAGTAATTTAGGCAAGCCCTCAAAGTTTATGGCATATAAGATCGAGAAATCGAACTAAATTTAATTCCCAAATGCTACAACTGAAGAGTTCATCATCTACATTTATATCCACGTACGTACTGCGATTTATTGCCTTCAACTGTATTTTTTCGTGAGTGTGTGTTTACATACAGAAAGTATGGGGTAGTAGCTACCCTTTAAATCTTATCAAAAGAGCGCTATTCAGAACGGATTAAGCGATTTCAATCGCAAAATAGCAAATACAGAAAAAACTTTTTCAGCGTCGAGCACTTCATAAAAATGGGTTAAATGGATATGAAAAAGAGGCTTAAAGCAACCACAGTACATAGTTGAAAGCCTATAACTCAATGGTTGGAGGGGAAAGTGGCATTTTGGGCAAATGGCCACTTAGCAGCTTCCGACACGAGTACCGCATTCAATGCTGTGGAATTTTGAAATGAAGGAAAGTGCGTGCCTTAGCTGTAATAAATACCAACCGAATGGTTTTGGGATGGGCAAGGATTTGAGTGAATATGAGAGTGTTTTGTGTGTGCTTTTTTTGGTTATTGAAATGTGCTTGATGCAGCACGAATACTTTTATATACATACATACATATGTATGCAGGTATATACAAATGTAGAAAACAGTTAGAGAGCTGAAAGTTGGGTGGGGTTCTGGGTACTGTTTCATATGTTTTAATGCAAAATACGAGCCGCCGAAATACAGGATACACATTAAATTGATAAAACGTAGAGGAATATGTGAGCTCACAAGGCACGAGGATGAATGTACACAAGTTTGTAAGGGCTGGGAATACTTACAAACATAAAACGAAAAACTTGCACCAAGACGAGAATGTGCAGGAAAAAAATATTGCAAGAAAGTTTATTTAAAAATAAAGAAAAACGAGAAAGAATCGAAAAAATCTCAAAATAACAGCTACATACCTTACGTACATACATACTAGATACACACATTTGTCTATCTATACATTTTGTGGATGCTGTGAGCACTTAGAAAGTCCTGGAGCCTGGCTGAAATAGCTTCGCTCACCGCACAAATTGTGTAGGTATCTGTTGAGGGCTCGTACGAGGGCATTTACTGCTACCGTTAATGCTCTCTTCCTTTTTACCACTAATACATTTGCGTAACACACCTGCTAAGTATTTCGTCGGCTTTGCTTTGACGACCCATGCGACTCGTTTCGTTATGCGTTACTTCGTTTTTGTGTATCAGTATTTTGAGCGCCAAATTTAGTATATGCATACTTTAGGGCGCGTTAAGGATTATGCAAGCTTTTACGGTTTCTGAAAGAGAGAGAGAGAGAGCAATGGAGTTTGTTTGCGAGCTTTGAGCTTTCGATGAGTGAAACAAATAGATACGAAGTTGCAACTTCTCCTGCAAAAGGGGTAAAGTTAGGTATAAACTAGTTGTCTTTCTTACTTTCTGTAACTTTCTCCTCGTAGTTGCTGACCTGAAAGCTTTTCTGGAAAAAGCTCTTTTTTATGTATAATACTTTCCACTGTTTTGAATTTTTGTGCTGTATATCTCGCACACGTTTATGTTGGGGCTTTAAAAGTAGTTTAAATGCATTTTCCAACTATCGTTGGTGGCTTTCTTGATTCAAGTAGAGTTTTGTATATTTTTGTTTGTTCATTTTTTTGTTGTTCTATTTTTTTCCACTTACCCCAACAATTAGATATTGATTTTATTTGAGAAAGTTTTGGTAATTAACATATTTTTGTATCATTTTATTTATTTTTACTTGTTCACATAGCGTTGCCCAGAAATGTTTCTAGTATACCTATGTGCTGCCATTAACAATTTCTTTCCCTCTCGCCATTTCCTGTAAGTTATGCATTTTAAAATATGCAGCCAAGTGCGCTTTAGCATACGCTGACATGAGTTGCAATAAAATTCAACACTTTCCAAAAAGCAAAGGAATGCAAGCGCACATTCTTATTTGCCCGTATGCATTTATACATACATACGTATGGACATTTTACGAATAGTAGTAAAACTAACGTCGAAGAAAGGTGAATGTCCTCTTCACATAAGACGCCGCAGGCGAAATTACAGAGAAATTTTCGCTCAGAATCATCCATAATGTGCAAAGCGCATGCTTGACGTTTATGAGGAAAAAAAATGGTTTTTTACTGTTGCATACCTTTATACGTGCATATGTACATATGTACGTATGTATGTGTATACAGTAGCACATTAGCTGATAAATCCTTTCAAATCAGGATTAAGGCAGCGAAAACTTTCGCTGGATTATTAGGGTTGTGCAGCTGTATTTAACAATGAAAACTACAACCTACCACGGACTTAACTTTTATATAGATTTATACATACATATGGATATGTATATTTATGTATGCACCAGTGGCGGATTAACAATCTGGTGGGCCCTGGTGCGAAATTTTTTTGAGGGCCCTTTTTCATATAAATATTTTGCGATTAGAATACAGTTTGATCGTTATAAATTTAAATTGCGGTTCATGTAACATATTTGATCATTGGACGTTGTTTTGCTCTGTGCATTAAACGCACTACTCCATAATATTGATGTCATTTGATATTGACATTTTTTGGTTATTGTTATAGTCAGTGTTTAAAAAACTGCAATAACTTTCATTTCATTTGCTATCACTTAAACTTACTGTTCTGAACAACAAAGCAGTCATAGTGTTTGTAGTGCCTTTTAAAAATTTTGATTTTGATTTCGTCAGCGCAACAAGTCAAAGTAAGTAAGTAAGGTTTGCTTTTGCAAGTTGTATTCAGCAGCAGTCGCGAAATATGAAAACAGTCCATCAGTTCTTTCCATTGAAAATAACTTGTTGGATGAATTAAACTTTGATGAAATTATTGATAAGTTCGTAACACGCAAGTGCAGAAAAGTTGTGGTTTAATTTTGTTGGGCAAATAAGTAAAAATCTATCATATTATCATATGAATATTTTTTTTCATTGGCCCCCTTGAGTCCGGGGCCCTGGGGCAATGGTCCCAAAATTTGTTCGATAATCCGCCACTGGTATGCACGTACTTATATGGACGGCCAAAATCGTCTTGACGGTTACGAGCCAATTAAGAGGAAGGCTTATCTAATAACATACATATATGGAAAAGTGAAGAAAGAACAAATTCAGTTGGTTGCTGTTGGGCAAAGCTAAAAGTTAGATGAAGAATTTTTCTCAAATTGTTAAGCTTTCTATCAATAAAACTATAGCAGTCCAGCAGGAATAAAGATAGAACAGCGATTTTGGTAAATAGAAATAACTACATAAAGATTTTCGAGCATAAAAAAAAAATAAAATAAATGGCTAGCGTAGAACTAAACTGGTCTATGTAACATTTTGTCAGAAATCGAGTTATGCACATTTTTGAAATTGAAAATCATAAATTTATCCGTGCAAAATTGATGTAGGTCTTATTTCTGCACCAAAGTGTCCAAACGATAAAAATGTCACTTTATAATTAACGTTCTTTTGTCATTTCAAGAAATTCTAAAGTGGTCCAACTAGCATAGACTACCATAGACCAGTACGATCTTACACCAGATGAGTGGATGGAATTGATTAAAAATTGTAGAAAGCATGCTCCTTTTGATATTAATAATATGGTGAGGAAATTTATGTCATTTGACGAACGACGGCCAATGTTCAGGGACTACCAGAGTATAGTAGACGACGGTGGAAAAATTTCCCAAATGCTAAAGGCAAAATTTGTCAAGGGTGAATCTGTGATGCAGTTTAATGATGATTATTGTGAAACATATAAAGAAATCTAGCGTGAACCTAAATGATTCCATAGAGTTATTGCAGAATTTTACACCAGATCAGGGCAGCGACATACACGTTTTGAAATTCAAAAAAATGCAGGACATAAAAAAAATGTTGAAATTTGTACCACCGATTCATCACCCCTTTTACCTGTCTCTCCACATGTAAATCGCAGAGATGAAACAGAAAACAATCCAGAAGATTCTCTGCCAGCCCGCCGTGGAGAAAACTAGGTTACTGTTACTTTTAATGCAGAGGTGATCATTTACGAACATGTGTATGTTATTTTTGTAATTAAAGTACTTCCTTTCACATATTTTTTTTTGTTTTATTCATATAATTTCCAATTTGTAGTTCAAACTTCCTTAAAAATTAAAAATTCTAAAGTGGTCTATGTAACAAGTTTTCTTGTTACAAATAAATATTATATAAACAACGTTTCTGTAATATTTTTTTTTTAATGCAGAATGTTAAGTTAACTATTAAGCTAACATAATAATTTACAATATTCACTTAACATACACCAACAATCGCACACCGCATTAAAACGCGTTTCATCTGTTTTCTCCACTTTTGTATTTTGTTGGATAGACCAGTTTAGTTCTACGCTAGCCAAATCATGTATGTAACACAATTTCAAGCATTTAAGCTGCAGTCATTCAACTCAATTCAAAAATACCATTTTTGTATTTTTTATTTTTCATTGTCATACATTTGTATTGTTGACAAGTTATCAGCAAAATTCTTTGTCTATTTGCATCCATGTGCGCATTAGATATTTACATATGTATTTATGTACCTACATGTGTATATGAATGAAATAAATATTTGTACAAAGCATGTAAGCGTAAGCTATTGACTTCTAAACATCTCAGAAAATATATAACACATGCCGAATCATTTTTGTTTCCGTATTTGCTTGTGCATTTGTCCTTTTACTACCCTGCAAAAAATGCGATCACTCCGGGATACATCCGGGACAACTCGCAAGGGAGCATGCGATTACTACCCATTTGTATCTCTCTATATGGGTTGAAGTGTTCTCTTTTGTTTGAGCATGTCCTATGAAGAGACTAATTGTACCCAGTTCGTACCCGAACGGGTAGCAAAAGCGCACAATTGTACCCGTTTTGTACCCGAACAGGTAGCAAATGCGACACATCCATTTGTGCGACTAATTGTACCCGTTTGATACCCTTTCGGGTACAATTCGTCTACAATTAGTATACATATGTACCCGTTCGGGTACAATTGGGAACAATTGTAGACTAATTGTACCCGAAAGAGAGCGCTCCCGGACAAATCTTTTTAGAGACTAGTCGCACACTTTTTTACAGGGTATTGTTTCTACTTGCACATCTACACATACATATGTACCTATGTATGTTAGGTTGTGAAAGACAGCATGTTTGTCCTAGGTCTTAGCGTATAAGTAGATAGTATTTGCACATTCGCAACTTTTTACATGCTTTATTTGGGTTAGTAATGTTTCATTTTAGATGTCCTAAAGTTTTAACAATCAAATGAGACATTGATAAGCTAGAAGCAAATTGTGTTGCAGAATGTTGCAGCAAAACGCTCTTGCTTACGCAGTTCTGTAAAATTATCTTCATAAATGATTATCTGATAAATTCAAAATTTTAAACCAAACAAAGGAGTCAGAGTTTTTGGGGTTATTTTATTTGCGACGCATAAAATAATCATGAAACTTTTCCACACGTCCATACATACATACACGCATACATATGTATGTATGTATGTACATAACATACAACACTGCCCTGCAAAAAATGCGATTAATCCGGGACGTGTCCGGGATCAATCGCAAGGGAGAATGCGACTAATACAATTTTGCATCCCTTTGTATGGAGCGAATTGATCGCATTTGTTCGACCATGTCCTATGAAGAGACTAATTGTTCAACTTGTATACCCGAACGGGTACCAATGTAGATTAATCGCTTTCATACCGAACGGGTACAAATGTAGATTAGTCGCTTTCATACCGAACGGGTACAAATGTAGATTAGTCGCTTTCATACCGAACGGGTACCAATGTAGATTAATCACTAACATACCGAACGGGTACAAATGTAGATCAATCGCTTTTCATCCCGAACGGGTACAAATGTAGATTAATCGCTTTCATCCCCAACGGGTACAAATGTAGATTTTTCCAAGTTGTTAGCCAAGGCAATTTTTAATAACAATCTTTAAAAAATTTTAAATGTTCATGCATATTTAAATAAAGATAATGTTTTACTTTTGTAAAAAAATCTCAAAATAAATTAAAAAAGATTGTAAGTTTTGAATATGCATTATATGAGCGTAATGTAAAGAATTTTTTTCATAGGATATTGTAGACAGCATTTTGTAAAAATTATTATTCATCATTGTTATTAAAAGAAATGGTGTTCAATTCGTTTTACCGGTTGTTCTACAGTTTTTTAAATACATTGCATATTTTTGTAAAATTTCTACATTTATGGAATCTAGATTTGTACCCGTTCGGAATAAAAGCGATTAATCTACATGTATACCCGTTCGGGATGAAAGCGATTAATCTACATGTATACCCGTTCGGGATGAAAGCGATTAATGAACATTCATACCCGTTAGGGAACAATTGGGCTACAATTAGTCAACATTTATACCCGTACGGGAACAATTGGGGACTAATTGTGGACCAATTGTTCTCGAAAGAGATCAATCCGGGACAAATATCTTTCGGGATTAATCGCACATTTTTTTGCAGGGTGCAAACGCATTATGTACATAAATGCATACACACAGAGGCGTTGCGGATAGTGATGGGTTTGCACCTGGGTATTTACCCAATGCTGGGTTTTTACCCATTTATACCCAATTTAATACCCGGGTATTTACCTAATTGTGGGTAAATACTTATTTGAATAACGAATACTGGTTGTTACGTAGCGTAAGAGAATTTTGGACATTTTAGAATTTATTTTGAACATTTGTTGTTTAAGTGTATTTTGTTTATACGTTTCTTGCTGCTTTTTGCACAGAAAAGGGGGGCTGCTGCAAGCACAATAATTCTTAATAAGAACCACTTAGCAGCGTGCTTATGGCAATGCAATGCTGAATCACCTAGAAAGTTTACATTTATGAAACTTAAGCTTGAGCCTCAGGTGCACAAAAAGAATTTGGTTCATTCATTCGTAAATATTTGTTCCAAGCGATTAGTGAATGAAATAAAGTACGCGTATTTGAGTTGATAATTTATAATATATATTATTATTAAATAATTAAATGATGGGAAGACCAAATATGAATCTATTTGGAAACATTTTCATAGCAGCGGAAGTAGCAAAGAAGTTTCATGACAACATTGCGAAAAGCGGTACAAATTTCCAAATGTGAATAAAATGGCAAAACATTTAACAACGTGCGTCAAGTGTCCCATATTAATAAAGCAACGAGTTCAAGAAATGCTTGCAACCAATGCGGCAATAAACAAGATACAGACAGCAAGTGATTCTCCGCCTTCGTCTGATTTATGCTACAGACACACATCGTAGTATAGTAGAAATATTGCGATCTATACCACATATGTGTCACTCTCATATTGCAGTTTAATTGAAAATTTTCATAGTAAAGCCAAATCATAGTATTGATATTATAATATTTCTACCACATGTGTGTCTGAGGCACTACATATGCATATTCTTTCAAACTCGACACAACACAACTTAGCTAAGGCTATTTTTGTAACCGACGCTCCTTTGGATATGGTGAGCATCCATTGTGGAAGACCTTTTTAAGGACCTTACTCCATATTTCAAGGATCCAACTAGAAAAGAAATTTCATTCACATTTTTGGATACAATTTATAACGAGATAAGTATGGCCATTACTCTGCAACTGAAAGCAGCAAAATTTTTACATATTCAATGTGATGGATGGAGTAACACTCGTAATGAAGGTGTTGTAAACTTTCTCATATCAAAGCCAGAAACTGTATTTGTGAAAAGTGTGTCAAATCAGGCCAACCGAAATACAGCTAACTATTTATCACAGGAAATTATTGAAATCATGAAGGAATACGGTGAATAAAAGTCGTTCGTGTTGATTAGTGACAATGCTGCAAATATGCAAAAGGCGTTCAAAATAGTAAAAGAAGCCCACCCAAATGTTGTACCTGTGGGTTGTGTAGCGCATAGCCTTTATTTAATTTGTCAGGACTTTTTAAAAAGCGATACCTTACAGGAGAATTGCTCATCTGTTGTCAATAAATATAATAAAAAAAATTAAACACAACCAAGTTCTAACAGCAACTTTAGCTAGAATTGTGCAAGAAAAAGAAATCGGTGAACAATTAAAACTACCACCCAAAACAAGGTGGGGAAGTTATTTCTATTCAATACAGATTGTAATAGAAACTAAAGCATCCCTTCAGATTTTAGAAGTTCATGAACAAATTAATCTACAAGCCGATATAAAATCACAGCTACTTAGTGAAATATTTTGGGAGAAATTAAATTTAAGCTCAAACATATTTGGTTGCATTCCAGAATGGATTTGTAAGCTCGAATCCAATTAATATAATATACACAGGGTATATTTCGCGTTCAATGAAATTAAAAGTAACCTTGATTGGAGTTTGGAAGTGATCTTGATCCGTCTGAGGAGGTAGGTGCATTGGAATTCATTCACACAATGTCACAGGCGCTCAGTGATGCCAATATTCTTGGACCAAAAATCCCTACGGCATGCCAAAAAATTCCCTACTTTTCCCTACGCTAACAAAATTTTTCCCTACAAATTTCCCTACGCCGTATTTTCTCTATATTGACATACACATCACAAAATTGATGCAAATAAAGTTTTTATTCAAAAAACCACGTATGCATACATAGAAATTTTTATGTTTCTAAGTATATTTTCAAGAACCTTCTTTTCATGTTCAAGGAAATGAAAAATTTCCTTACTTCTTATTCGCTCAGAAGCTGATTTCGGAAGAGTATTTAGAAGCTCGAGACATTCAGGTACAATATATATATCATCGACTGGCAATGTTTCGTGAGGTGACCTAATCAATCCTTAATAAGGATTCCTTATTTCGTTTTTTAATAAAATTTTGAGTCAGCTTATAAAATATTTTAGTTTACTCCAAATAAATTTCATGTATTAACGGCTTTTCGGTTACCCCTGACTGCAAACCATCTAATGGGCACGGAAGCGCATAACACCCTGGATTACAAACAACGACACATCCCTTGCTCTCTCCCCTACGGAGATTCAGGAAATCATAAAGAATACCAAAACCTCAAAATCAGTCAGACCAGACGGCATATCCATGTTGATGCTAAAACATCTCCCCAACATTTGGAAGATGACAAGGATCATTCCCATACTTAAACCGGGGAGGCTAGCCAATGCAGGAGAATCCTATCGCCTGATATCTCTCCTCTCCCCGGTATTAAAGACACTTGAGGCCGCCATACTACCATATATAAACGGACATCTACAACTTGCCACACATCAACATGGATTCCGGAAATCGCACAGCAAAACAACAGCTCTAAACGCCATAAACACGCAGATAGTGCGCGGTCTCAATCAACGACGCCCCTGCGAGAGAACGGTCCTCGTGGCACTTGATTTGTCGAAAGCCTTCGACACAGTCAATCATGCCACCCTAATGGAGGATCTAGACGTCTCGAGCCTCCCGCCGAGGCTGAAAAGGTGGACCGCGAACTATCCGAGTCATCAACAGGCATCGGTTGAGAATAAAACAGGGAGTTCCACAGGGGGTGTCCTGTCCCCGTTGTTAGTCAATCTATACATCTCCACACTCTCACTTCCACCTGAAGGAGTTCGTATTATATCCTAAGCCGATGACTGCTCGATTATGGCGTCAGGCACCGACATAAATGACTTATGCTCGAAAATAAACGGTTATCTCTCCGACCTTTCCTACTTCTTTACATCGCGCTCCCTCGAACTGCAGTCCTCTAAGTCATCCGCGACCCTGTTCACGACATGGACGAAGGAGGTTAGGCTAGAGCTTGGCATACGGATAGGGAATATACCCATCCCTACCATAAACAACCCAAAAATCTTGGGTGTTACCTTCGACAGCCTAGCTTCCTTCTCCGCGCATACGATCGCGAATAAGGCAGCACCTGGGGAAAAGACAAAGAAACCCTTATCGCAACATACAAAGCAATCGGCCGGCCGGTCTTGAACTATGCATCGCCAATATGGTCACCGGGGACTTGCAAGACGCAGTGGAAGAAATTCCAAGCCTGCCAAAATTCGGCGTTACGTACCGCTACGGGAAGTCTACTCATGTCGTCGGAACACCACCTACATCACAAGGCACAGGTGCTCTCAGTTGAGAATCATAACATCACGCTTAGCAAACAGTTTCTCCTTGGATGCTACCGCAGAGGTCATCCAAACAACCATCTAATGGAGCCCGAACCGCATAAAATACATAATCAACCACTAGACCCCACAACATACAGGCAGGCAATAAATGAGATACACAACGAAACAGTCTCCACCTTCGTTTCAACCCGCCCCGCGTACATAATAATTAGAGACCAACCACCACCAATAGCTGCAGAAGAACTAGAGTTGCCCAGAGAAACCCGAGTCACCTTATCACAATTAAGGTCGGGATTCTGTAGTAGGCTTAATTCCTACAAGGTCAGAATCGATCCAAACATACGTATGTCCGGCATGTAGAGAGACGCCGAATGACACACAGCGCCTCCTTGCATGCCACCTGAAACCAACTAACTTAACACCCTTGACCCTCTGGACAAGCCCAAAAGAAGCTGCAACATTCTTGGGTCTTCCGTTAAGTGAAATTGATGACAAATTGTGAGCAGAACTCATCGGCTAAGCAGGGCTTAGTACCGCTACAACAACAACAACAACCCTGGATTAGGGGTTTTTCTGTGAACGAAGCTAACGAAAAAAAACTTTTGCTCCGAGGCACTGTAAGCAGGTAAAATAATATATTGCCAGATCAGGACAAAGTACAATTTTGAAATATTGCATTCAAGGATGCAGAAATATTTTATTTGTACGTAATAAAAAATTTTAGGTTCTTAGAAAAAATTAATTCGTTGCAAAGGAAACGAAAATTTTTAACTTCAAAAATTCCCTACATTCAGCTAATTTTTGAAAATCTGTCCTTTTTTCCCTACACTGCAAATTTGAGGTCGAATTTCCCTACATGTAGCCTCTTTTCCCTACACTTGGCATCACTGCAGGCGCTAAACATAAATATAATGACAAATTTTGACAATTACAATGCCAAAATTGAGTTCTGGGCAAAAACTTTTGCCTGGAGCTGTTTGGATGAGATTTCTCCATTAACTTTGTGGAAAGGAATTTGTGGCAGCACGCAATTAAGCATATTAGCTGTTCACCACCTTCAGCAGAAAATACGCACTCCACTTAATTCGAAAATGCCATTAATTCTTCACTAGAAGGCATTCAAGACGAAATCTCTTCAACTTCAACGGGAATCACGCACTCTAAGCGATTATGACTAAATTCATGTATAATTTCATTTGTCACTAAAAATCTATTTCATACCAAAAAATTAAATTCTTTCTTAATTCTGGTTTATACCCACATTTTGGGTAAATACCCAGGTACTTGGGTAAATACTTGGGTATTTACCGGTAAATACCCAATTTACCATTTGGGTATTTACCCATGTCCCATCACTAGTTGCGGATGATAAATTAATTACATGCAATGGTGAATGATGATGCTAATAACGCCAATGATAATGATATTGATGATGATGATGCTTTTGTTGAGTTCACTGAGCAATGCTAAAATTCACCACATTATGTGTTTTTCGTTGCATATATTCAGGCTGAATTCGCTTTATCGTAATATTGCAATAACGTAAGTTAGATACGTGTTATTGAAATTCAACTCGTACCCGCATCTATCGTATGTATGCACATTAGACCGTATCGCGAAAAAAAGTTCGCCGTACGGCCCCCCATATGATGCTTTTTTGGAAAACGTTTCCGGAATTTTTTTTTTAATTTTTTTTAGACAACGCTAGATGTCGCCAAATAAACTTTTTTTTATATATTCGGTATTTGTAGACGGGTCTCTAAGTTTAATACACTAATATCTTTGACTTGAGAGGAGGGGTTTCTATTAGGTGATCGTATTAACTCTATGTGCGCCATTGGGGTCACTTACACCCAGTGCTTTGTTCATACCGCGTTTTTGTATCTTTTTTGAAAGAATTTTTTCCAAAAGAAGTACTTCGATCGATTCATTAGAACCCGAAATAAAACACATTCAACATAACGAGGAATATATGGTTTTCGCTTCCTGTCGTCTTTTAGGTTCCTTTTACAAAGATTTGTTCTGAGGAGACCGCTACTAAAATTGTATGGCGAATGATTTTCTAGAATATTTTGACCCTCTAGCACCCCCATGAAAGGGTTATTTGGACCCCCTTTTAATAAATTCAGAAAAAATTGTATTTCTAAGGTCGCTAGGGTGTTATGTTTTGTGATCACAGATATTCTGACTGTATTCTACATTATTTAGAGTTAAATTAAGTACTGCGCTATAAACAGAGATGCCATTTATACAAAAAAAAAAAACGAAAAAATAATACATAATGTGTAATAGCCCTTCTAACTTTGGTACTGCAAACTCATAAACATACATAATAAACACCCACAATATTTGAATACACGTTGCACGTAACAAGCAATTTAACGCATTACGTGCCACGCGCATTCACTGCGTCGGCGCTTTAACCACCACTTGCAAATCACGTATTATGTACTACATTAGTGGCAGTAGCAATCAGGCAGACAGCGTTGGGTTGGTCGCTTGATTATTTGTTTGTTGGCTAAAGTTGATTTTCAGTCTGAAACGAATTGTTGTGAGCGATGGACGGAAGAGTGATTGGCTGCGTTCAAAATTAAACAACGGGAATTGAAAATTGGTACTTTTTTTGGGTAGAGGCAAGTAGACTGGCCAATGTCTAGATTTGGTTATATAGTGGAAATGTGGTAAAAATATAAAAGCAAAAAGATTGACAACGGGCAAACAGACAGGCGATAAGCCAACGGAAGATAATCAAATAGGCAGTGAAGCGGTGAAGCAGCGAAGCTTGAAGTTGAAAGTATGTACATAAATATGTATGATGCAAATTAGGAAGTGGTAGAGGAAACAACAAAAAAGAGAAAAAATAAAATAAAGTGAACGATGATGGCTAAGCAAAGCCGGAGATTGGGGTTTTTTTTTGGTGTGATACATACATGTAAAAGTGGAAAAGGTGGAAAGCAACAATAAAATGCAAAAAAATTAAATTGAATATCTATTTTCTGTTGGCTTTAAGAGCGTACATACAATTTTTGTTACAAAAAAGTAAAGTTTGCCGCAACAATTGTTGCGTCGAGTTTATGCGCCTAAAAGTCCATCACAGTTTGGCTATAACATGAAGCGAAAAATTGTGCACACACACACTGAGACAGATTAAGAGTGACATGTAAATGAAGCGCAGGAGGAACACTTCCCAATAAACCAAAAGGCTTGAGAATAATATTATAACAAGCTTACAAATATAAGCGTTAAGCTTGAGAAACTATTGAAAAAGACTTAAAAACAATTGTAGAAAAATCAAAACGGCACCGTTTTTATAAGCTTACAAATGTAATTGTAGAAAAATATTACTTGTGAAAGCTTGTTGTAAGCTTATAAATACAATTGTATGTATAAATATTAGAAAAAAGAAAACAATACATTTTTTTTATTTGCATTTTTCTTTTTATTTTCTTTCCTTCTTCACATTTACTGAAATGTTCTTTATTTTATATTCTCCTCCTGTTTCGAACCATGACATCAACCTGAAATTCAATCCAACGGTATATTGAATTTTATTGAGGCTTTTATACTTCCCTTTTACGAAAAAGGAATCAAGAATTATATGAATCATTGTAAAACCAAATTTTAAAAAAATTTTACAGCAAGCTTAAAACAATGTTATTATTAATAGTTTTTCAAGCTTTCATTGCAAGTGTAAAGTAAGCTTATTGTAATATTGTTTTCAAGCTTTTTAACATAAGGAGTATTGAGAAAGGCTTACATAAAGCAAGTGTTCCTCAATTATTACAATCATGCTTGTGAATAAGCTTACAATTAAGCTTATAATAACTGTATTGCAATAAGTTTACAATGGACAATTGTTATAAGCTTGTTCTCAAGTCCTATTACATTTCGCTTACATCCTGGTCTGTTGGGTTAAATGAAAAAAAGGATGTGTGTACATATGTATGTATGTGTGTATGTATGTATGTAAGTATAAGCTGTATCCGTTGACTTTGTTGGTGTGCATAAAATATAAATATGTATTTCCCTTGTGCATCTAAGCCATCTACATACATACAGTAAATCTTTATCATTTTCTTGCGAATTAAGTGAATAATTTAAATAAATACAGAAGTATATATACATATGTACATATGTACATAAAATACAAAAGTGTGTGTTGGTATTCTCTTATACATATCTTAAGATAAAATAATTATATGTAAATAAATGCATAGGTGCATATATTTTGTATGAGATTTGATATACTTATAAGAATTGAAAAGGCCAAGTTTTCGAAAAAAGAAACAACAAAGAAACTTGGAAACAACTACAAAGCGAAAACGAGCCAAATTAATAGACACCACCAACACCACAAACACGAACAATCAAACCTCCCCCAAAGCAAAACACAACAAACCGGCGAACGAAAGGATCAAAAGGAAACAATCGATACATACATAACTTGCTACAGTGTAGTTGGCAAAAAAAAAACAACAAGAAACACAACAAAAAAAATAAAAGCAAAAAATGTGAAAATAAATGAAAGAACGCGACGTGCAATGAATGCAGTTGATAAAATCAAATCCACCATAAAAGGATCAAAGTTTTCTAGACAACAGCAGGCCTTAACAGCATTTGACGTCAGTCGACAGTCGGCCTGCCTGTGCGCTATGTTTTGCCAGGATAAGAAAAATAATTAGAAACAATGCACATAAATCGAAATACTTTTCTATAACTTCATATCAGTGAATTCGTTTCGTTTGGTTCTTTTTTTTATCGTTCAGTAGCGGAAGCTGCTTTTATGCACACCATTTTTTCATCATTCATTTTTCATTTAGGCGCGCGTATTTTGAGCAGTTCTTCGAAGGGATACAAGAAATAATACAATAACTAATACAAAGACTGTTGAACTTTTGTGGAATTTCTATTGCAATCAAAATGTAAGTATGGAATGCAAGACATGTTTTAAAATAAAGTAGGTATGTATGTATGTATCTATTTTATGAATTAAGCCCTATTGATTGTTTGGAATTTATTATTCTTTATGAAAAATTAAAAAGAAAATGTTGCTTTGAAAAACTATGAGTTCATGTTTGGTGTGTTCTACCCGATAATTGAAGTTCTGTAGAGAAAAGAGGTGATTAATGCTTCGGGTGCTTGTCGAGAGATTCTTATACCATGTCTCCACATAATGTGTTTCGCTCTTTTTTTCTGCATTTTCTCTCTCAATCTTGTTTCGACACGGAAACCAGTGCCGAAACTCGCCAATTTCCATACAAATTTCTGAGAGCGAGTGAAGATTGAAACACTGTTTGATTCTGAATCATCTTGCCAACCTCGATGATATCGATGCCTCTCTAATTTTGTATCGAAAATCTATCGAAATCTCACACAGACCAAAAAAAAAACGCAAAAATAAGCAAACATACAAACATTTAAGAAGAGCAAGAAAGAGAAATGTTAAACTGAATCACGATTAGCCACATGGAGACCAGTGTTGCCAGAACTTTTCCAGAGTTCCAGCTAGATTATCAAAAAAAAAAAAGCTAGAGAAAGCTAAAAAAAATTGTTAAACACATCAAAAAAAATTTAAAGCTAAAAAAAGAAGCTAAAAAAATTACGAAATTACCCAGTAGAACTTGGAGCGAGATCTCCCCAAGCGAGAGCAGAAAAGTACTCTGTTTGATATCCTTTCCGAGCAATATCAAAATTTTTTCAGTTTTGTTTTATTTTGTTTGTGTTTATTACTTCCCTTCCTAGGACATACAATGTTAAAAGCGAGTATACAAAATTGTATACTTATACAAGAGGTACAGGGAGTAATGGAGTATCTATTGACTAGTACTCCCGGATTAATAAAACGATGATACCAAGTCCTACTGCGTATTTCAATGATTTATTAATAGGTGATTTCCTTGGGCAGTAATCCGGACAAAAAATTTGCAAGCAGCTGCAACAACAATTTTTTTATCCTGATGTTTATATGGATCAAAAAAATCTATTACAATCTATACGGACCGGAAATGGATCCAGATAAACACCAGGATAACAAAATTGTTGTTCCATTTGCATGCAAAATTTTTATGCGGATCTGGATCACAGCCAGGGGAACTCGCTTAATGTGTTTTCAAAACACACATAAATTCAAGGTCAATTTAACAGGTCGGTTCAAGATACATATACACATACACGTCGTGAGCTGAATGTCAAACTCTCGTGACCGAGATGTCAAAACTGTAAGGAAGACGAAATAATTTGATATTCAGCTCACGTGCGAATGATGGATAAACTCAGAGAATGAAGAATTTGACGAATTTTAAACGCGAATGCATGTATAGAATATGCAGAAGTAATCAAATTGGATAGCTGTCGAAGAAGAACAAGAAGTCAGCTTATCTGAAGAACCGACGTGTTTAGTGGAGCCTGCATAAGTTATTTATTTTCATATACTACAAATATGTAAATTTGTACTTCAAAGTCAATAAAAATAACGAAATGTTAAAAAAATGTTTTACATTCAAATAATGGTAACTATAATGACTGTATGAATGTATATGAGCAGTGAGCAGCGCTCATTTTTTGGGGAGTTTTAGCAAATAAAAAAGCTAAAAAAAAAGCCAAAGCTAAATCAGAATTTTTGCAGCTAAAAGACAAGAAAAAAAGCTAAATCTAGCTTGAAAAATGCTAGAATGGCAACGCTGATGGAGACGGGTTATTTAGCGAGATGTTTTGCTACATGTTTCTTTGGTGAAACAAGTTATGTGGAGACGGGCTTTTAGACCAAGCGCTTAGGCGTATGAAGAAACAAAGTTAGCGGCAATATACATAAGCTGCTTTCTTTTGCAAGTAAGTTTGAAAAAAACACTAGCTAGTAGCTACTTAGCTTAGCGAATAACATGGAAAGCAACAACAAAAACTATGCTAGTTGGATTGATTAAGCGAGTTGAGCTGAAAGCGCTTAGCCATTTGTAGTTTTATAGCATTTTCAGGTCAACTGAAACCTTTTTTTTAACTCAAGTGAAACAGAGTGGTGCAGTGGGTAGAGTGCTCGCCTGCTATGCCAGAGGTCTCGGGTTCAAACCACGGTCCGAGCAAAACACCAAAACAATTTTTCTAATTAGTAAAAATCCAATTATTGGGTTTTTTTAAGAGCAGCGGTCACCTATCGGCAGTGGGCGGCATACCCTCCGAGAGTATTTCTGCCATGAAAAAGCTTCTCACAAAAAAATGCATTCGCAGTTCGGAGCCGGCATAAAACTGTAGGTCCACCCAATTAGTAGGAAAAACAAAAAGGAGCACACCTCGAATTGGGAGAAAAGCTCGGCCATAAAACTCGTCAGAGTTATAATAGCGCCATTGTATTATCTATATATTAATAGGCTAACATTTTTCCCATACAAACAATTGCCAGGCTGTTTTGCACATTTAACATACTCATATCCACATAAAATTGATATGGATGTGTTCGTATGAGTCAGGAGCAGTGCATAGGCATATAATTTTTTCTATAAATTATTTAATTTCTTTATAATTAATAAATAAAATTTTTAGTTAAGATAAAAAGATATCGTAAACGTGTTTACAAATATCGTAAACACAGTTGAAGAGTCGCTTTACTTTAAAAGCGCTCACCACCGGGCCTACCTTCCTAGATCTGCCTTGATTTTGACCATGATTTCGCGTCGGACCGTGATCAAAAGGGCAAATCAGTGTTGCGGTACAACTGGAATTTGGAAAGTGTTGCTTATCTCCGCGAAAAGGAATAATTTTTGTACCAATACAAAGTTGAACAAATAAATTCTTCTTCTTGATTGGCGCTTAACCGTCTAGACGATTCTGGCCGAGTCCAACAGAGCGCGCCAATTGCTTCTGTTTCGTGCAGCATGGCGCCACTTGGGAACACCTAGGGAGGCAGCATCGCTGTCCACCTGATTTTCCCAACGCAGTGGAGGTCTCCCTTTTCTTTTGCGTTCAGCGGGTTTCGATAGAAATGCTTTCTTGGCCGGAGCGCCTTCGTCCATTCTCACGACATGACCTGCCCAACGCAGCCGCTGGATCTTTATTCGCTGAACAATGTCGATGTCTGTGTAAAGCTCGTACAGCTTATTGTTAAATCTCCGTCGATACTCGCCCACGCCAACGCGCAAAGGTCCATAAATCTTACGAAGAACTTTTCTCTCGAATACTCCAAGTGCCATCTCATCTGATTTTGAAATTGTCCATGCTTCTGCGCCGTACATGAGGACTGGAACGATGAGCGTCCTGTAGAGTGTGATTTTTGTTTGTCGAGAGAGGACTTTACTTTTCAGTTGCCTACTTAGTCCGAAGTAGCATTTATTGGCAAGCGTGATTCTTCGTTGGATCTCCGTGCTGACATCATTCTTGGTGTTAATGCTGGTTCCCAGATAGACGAAGTCCTTAACAGTTTCGAATTTGTAGCTATCAACATTGACGTGGCTGCCAAGGCGTGCTGTTTCTTTGTGTGATGACAGGAGGTACTTCGTCTTGTCCTCGTTGACCGCCAAACCCATTTTCTTAGCCTCTTTATCCAGCTTGGAGAAGGCAGAACATACGGCGCGCGTGTTAGTGCCAATGATGTCGATGTCATCGGCGTACGCCAGCAGTTGCACACTCTTGTGATATAAGATGCTTCCTGTATGGTTAAGTTCAAATAACAAATAAATTGCATGGTCGAATTTCGACCACCGGCGATACTAGTATGTATTATTATTATTAAACATTTTTCAACCCAAGTAAAACTTATTTCAAGTCAACTGAAATATTTTTCAATTGAATTGAAACCTTTTTTCAATGGAATTGAAACCTTTTTCAATGGAAATTATTTTGAAAAGGTTTCATTTAAAGTGAGAAAAGTTTCAATTGAAAAAGATTTCAATTGACTTGAAAAAACTTTCACTTGAGTTGAAAAAATGGAAATTAAATTGAAAAAACTTTCATTTCAATTGCAAAAGATTTCACTTGACTTGAAAAAAGTTTCACTTGAGTTGAAAAAAGTTTCACTTGGGTTGAAAAAATGGAAATTAAATTCAAAGAAGTTAAATTTCAATTGAAAAAGGTTTCACTTGACTTGAAAAGGATTTCAATTGACTTGAAAAAAGTTTCACTTCAGTTGAAAAAATGGAAATTAAATTGAAAAAGGTTTCACTTGACTAGAAAAAGGTTTCACTTGACTTGAAAAAAGTTTCGCTTGACTAGAAAAAGGTTTAATTTGACCTGAAAATGCTATACAAAGTAAATGAATGAAGCTATTGTGGATAGCACTTGAAAGTGGATAATCAAATGCTGATTTTGTTTCGTTTAACACTGGGTTTTGGTTCGCTATATGAAAATACATATATGTTTCCCTTTATGTATTTTATGTAAAACTTATTAATCTATTCATTTATTTTTCTCGTTCACAACATTTAATTTTGAAAGCTGAGCACAGGGTTGCAAATTAACGGGCAAGTAATTGTTTAGTAAGTTGAAGCGTTTTTTTCAAGGTAGAAAGAAAAAATACCTACCATAATTAGATTTGAACTCAAACAAGTAAGGAAGCCTAAGTTCGAGTGGAATCGAACATTAGATACTCAGCTGCATGCTTTCATTGTTTGTTTGCGTTTGATGGAAACACGGTGCACTTTATATAAAGCGAGTGCTGCATATAATGGGCGTAGCCACGCCCATTTTCAAAATCAGTCATCCAACTAAGCATATGAATATTATTTGTGCAAAATTTCATTCCTTTATGACATCTAGTTACAAAGATGTCACGTTACAAATTCCTAAAGGGTGTTCCAGAAATATCTTTGTTAAAAAGTAGGCGTGATCATAACCGATTTCAATAAATTTTTGCGTGTCTATTAACACAAGTTATAAAAGTGTATAAACCAAGTTTCGTCACAATATCTCAATTATTTGTCGAGTTATAGGCTAAGAAATGTCGTATATCCCTTTGTCTAAAAAGAGGCGGTGCCACGCCCATTTTCCAAAATTTTTATATTTCTTGTTTCCGGTCTATTGTGGAACTCATGCCACAAAATTTCAATGAATTATCTTTATATTTGACAAAGATATCGCTTAAAATGTTTTTATTAGGCCCCTTTATAGTTTCCATATATAAAAGAGGGCGTGGTCGTCAACCGATTTCTCTAAAATTTTGAGTATGTATTACCAGACGTTACGAAAGTGTATACACCAAGTTTCGTCATTATATATCAATTATTTGCCGAGTTATGGGCTCAGAAATCTCGTATATTCCTGCTTCTAAAAAGAGGCGGTGCCACGCCCATTTTCCAAAATTTTTGTGTTTTTCGTTTTATGTCCGCAGATGGACTACTGCCATAAAATTTCAATGATATATCTTTATATTTGACAAAGATATCGCTTAAAATGTTTTTATTAGGTCACTTTATAATACACATATATAAAAGTGGGCGTGGTCGTCAACCGATTTTGGCAATTTTTCGTCCAAACATTTGCCTAAGTAAGTATATGACGCATACCAAATTTCATCGATATATCTTCAACTGTTTCTGAGTTATGACTTATAAAATTTTCAATGTTTTCCCCTTAATAAGTGGGCGTGGCACCGCCCATTTTCCAAAATTTTTACGGTTTTTTTTTTTACGTCCATAGCTGGACACAGGCGACAAAATTCCAGTGATATATCTTTTTATTTGACAGAGAAATGGCTTAAAATGTTTTTATTAGGTCGCTTTATAATACCCATATATAAAAGTGGGCGTGGCCGTCAACCGATTTTAACAATTTTCCGTCCAAAGATTTGCCTAAGTAAGTACATCACGCCTACCGAATTTTATCGATATATCTGCAACGGTTTCTGAGTTATGGCATATAAAACTTTCAATGTTTGACCCTTAATAAGTGGGCGTGGCACCGCCCATTTTCCAAAATTTCATCAAATTTCTTCTTAGGGGCCTGTGCTCAACACGTGGGTAAAATTTCATCACTCCAGCTCTATTAATGACTGATATACCAAATTTCCGATTTTTTCTATATAGGAAAAGTGGGCGTGGTCATGGTCCGATTTCGCCCATTTTCAATACCAACCGTCCCAGTGTCGATACCAACTTGCATTCCAAATTTCATCAAAATATCTCAATTTTTGCGCGAGTTATCGTGCGTACGGTCGGACTGACGGACGGACGGACGGACGGACGGACGGACGGACGGACATGGCTCAATCGATTTCTCTTTTCACCCTGATCATTTTGATATATATAAGTCTATATCTATCTCGATTATTTCATTCTGTTACAATCCACCGTTATGAAATCAAAACTATAATACTCTGTGTACTAGTACAGCTGAGTATAAAAATGTCTAAGGCTGGGAAGATATTCTCGCAGAAGGTGAGTAACTTAAAACGGCGTTCTAATAACTTCTGCCTTCCATTTGAGGTTAGCAAAATACACTTGTCACTCAATTATCAGCTTTCAATATATTATATAATTAAAATTCTTAAATGAGTGAGGTGTGTGCCTATGGACAGTATATTAAACAGTTTTCAATTTGTAGTTCGCCTCGGGCACTTTCAATTGCTTCAATGCAAAAAACAAAAAACAAAAATTCATATAACGCCACTGTTAGTCAGACATTTTTTAATTAAATTGCATACTCATAAAAAAAAAATAAGCAATGGCCCTTTCCGCTCGCTTAAGCGTTGTCAATTACAAGGATTCATTGAATTAAATTAAATTGCAATCATTGGCGAGCTCACTCACACACACACTTACACGCCTATACCCTGCAGCGAAATCAACTAGTTGTAAACTAATTGACAACTAGTTGGCCATACAGCTCAACTAGTCAGCCATCTATCTTTTTTCCATATTAGCAACTGGTATTTTTAACACGGTGATGACCTAGGAAATGGCAATTGTCAGTATCCACACCAGAGTCATACCACTTGACTGACTAGTCAGTATCCACACCAGCATCATACCACTTGACTCACTAGTCAGTATCCACACCAGCATCATACCAATTTGCTGACTAGTCAGTGTAGATATCAGAACTATACCAGTTGACTGACTAGTTTTACATGCAACTCCAATGAAAATAAAAATTGCAAAGTAAAGTTTCTAATACATTTATTTAGTTATTAGAATATGATATTTAAATTAAAGTATTCAGGCATATTAGATTGTGATCTTGCATATTAAATATTTAGGAAAATTAACATTAACATTGTGAATAAGTAACACGTTGGCCATTCTAAGCTTGACATTTATATTGATGATTTTCTGATTTTATACAAACATATCATTTACTTTTTTCTATGGCTGAAGTAGTATCTAATATACAGGGCTATATTAACATCTCAAACTATGTTATATTTGTGGCATTCACCTGATTTAATGATCTAACAATTTGCAACCAACTAAATCTACAAGGGGCCTACTACGCAGGGTTCGAATACTACAACAACAATAAAGAAGTTGCTTTACTTTTACTGCATAGTTGTTCATTGCAACCTCCAGGAACCCCGGATACATTCGTTTTTAATTTAAAATCCTTTTTTTTGGCAAAACTTCTTGTTTCATAACTAATCTCAATTTGTCCCCTATGAATCTAGTTGGGCAACTCCCATAATTTATCTAGTCAGTTAACTGGTAGGTTGGCTGACTAGTTTGGACTTTCGCTGCAGGATAGCTACATATATTTTAATTTCTTAAATATTTTCAGTGGTGAAAGTGATGTAAAAAGGATGCTGACAGAGGCTCTGCAATTAGTGTGAGTGGAGGTGTTACAGAAAGCGGCTATGCAACAGAATTTATATGCCTTTATGTGTGTATGTGCCTTAGTGTATGCATGTGTTCGAAAGTACATACCCTGTAAAAAAGTGTGCGACGAGTCTCTAAAAAGATTTGTCCGGGAGCGCTCTCTTTCGGGTACAATTAGTCTACAATTGTTCCCAATTGTACCCGAACGGGTACATATGTATACTAATTGTAGACGAATTGTACCCGAAAGGGTATCAAACGGGTACAATTAGTCGCACAAATGGATGTGTCGCATTTGCTACCTGTTCGGGTACAAAACGGGTACAATTGTGCGCTTTTGCTACCCGTTCGGGTACAAACTGGGTACAATTAGTCTCTTCATAGGACATGCTCAAACAAAAGAGAACACTTCAACCCATATAAAGAGATACAAATGGGTAGTAATCGCATGCTCCCTTGCGAGTTGTCCCGGATGTATCCCGGAGTGATAGCATTTTTTGCCGGGTAACTGCTACTTTTAACACTTGAAATCTATGTAATCTATGTTACAATTGCATAATGATCTAACATTTTACAAAAGCACTATTCTAAGAACGACAACAACATAAACAACGACAAAATAAAGAAAAACATAAACAACAACATAAACAATAACTACAACAACACAAACAACAACAGCGAGAACGAAAATAAAAAGGCACAGAACTCCAACAACCAGACAGAAATCATTACAAATTCAAGAGAGAGAAAAAAACGGGAAAATGTAAAATAGTAAAACTCGGAATAAAACTCAAGCACACAGTCGTGTAGGCAAAGTAGTGTTTTGATAGAATACATAGGCTTTCACTATCGCTGCGGTTGTTTGCCGGCATCGTGAACTCTGCCACCGCGGCTGTTACTGCCCAGTTTGTGGCACAATTCGCAGCAGAAGCTATTTGCATTTCAGACGTCACTCGCAGCCACCGCCCACTGGCCCCTTTAGACGCCGCTGTGATAGGCTGCTGCATGACTGTGTTTGTGGCGGAAATAAATTTATATAAATGATAAAATAAGAAAAAATAAGTTCAAGTGTTTTTCCTTTTTGCATGTTTTGGACTCCCTAAGGATATGCTTAGATTGGCACAAGAACATTGAGAGGAAGTGAGCTGGTAAAATGGCAAGACAGGCTAGTTGTGTGTATGTACTACCTACATATTTTCTCTGTACATGACAGCTTTGCGGTGCTTTATAGAGTTAGCCAAGTCTAGCGGCAGATTCAATTATCTAATTCTCAGGAGGGGAAGTGGCGGCTGAGCAAATGTGTAGTAAAAAGAAATAACGTATTTTTTTTAATTATTACTAAATATGTATGTACATGACAAACGAATTAAGGAAGCAGCTTGTGCTAAGATGTGTCTTATTTTAATATTCTTTTTTTGTATCTCGGGAATTATAAGATATTTTTTTTTTGCTGTAAGGTTAGTTTTTTGAACTTAAATAATATTCAGTGTGACATTCATGCATGGAAGAAGTCTGATGAGGGGATGTGGTGGTCTCCGAAATGGATCCATAACTTCTACCAAAAAATTTTTTTCAATTTTTCTGAATTAAAAACTGGCCAATAGCTCATATAAAATTTGCATCGAATATTTTGGCGCATTTTTTAGGTCTTAGCCAATACCTTAAGGTGACATGATGGTTTTTTTTTTAGAACCAGAGCCATCTGATATGATTGCAGTTGGAAACACTCGCAAAACAGACTTTGACTCGGGTTTATAAATTCAACATTGTCTGTTTGTAGTCTTAAATATTTATCGGTACTTTTTCACATCAGCTTTCAGCACGATCGCTGTCTGACTTGGCAAGCTTTCTTCATTTCCTTCTTCTTTCTTGTGCGGAAATTCATGCACGCAATCATTCTTTCATTTCTATTTCTTTTCACATTTTTACACACACATTGCTGGCAATTGCAGATCTTTCATCTTCTTCATTTCATTTCTTCCTTTCTTGCATTCGCCTTTATTTATGTAATAGCGCTCTTCTTCCGTGCCCCATCACCAACTAAAAGCCCGTCTCCACATAACTTGTTTCACCAACAAAACATCTAGCAAAACATCTCGCTAAATAACCCGTCTCCACGTGTCTGATCGTGACTCAGTTTAACATTTCTCTTTCTTGCTCTTCTTAAATGTTTGTATGTTTGCTTATATTTTGCGTTTTTGTTTTGGTCTGTGTGAGATTTCGATAGATTTTCGATACAAAATTAGAGAAGACATCGATATCATCGAGGTTGGCAAGATGATTCAGAATGAAACAGTGTTTCAATCTTCACTCGCTCTCAGAAATTTGTATGGAAATTGGCGAGTTTCGGCACTGGTTTCCGTGTCGAAAAAAGATTGAGAGAGAAAATGCAGAAAAAAAGAGCGAAACACGTTATGTGGAGACATGGTATAAGTTGCCACCTGGTGTCGTGTTTTGTTGATTGTCTGTTTTCAAGAAGGATAATTCTTCTTCAAATGCATTACACCTTTCAGTATTAAATGAATGTCCTCGTATTTAAAATGATTTGTAGGCATGCAGACACGTGCATCCTTTTGTTGTTGTTGTTGTTGCTGTTCCTATTACTGTTTCTGTTGCTGCTGCTGCTGTTGTTGTTGTTGTTGCTGTTCCTATTACTGTTCCTGTTCCTGCTGCTGCTGTTGTTGTTGTTGTTCTTGCTGTTCCTATTACTGTTCCTGTTGCTGCTGCTGCTGTTGTTGTTGTTGTTGCTGTTGTTGTTGTGTGCATGCGAATTCATTACAGTTGCATCCTTTTTGTTCTTCCTTTACAGCATTACAGCGCAAATGATTTTCTTCTTATTTCTTACAGAATTTGACCCACTTTTTCCATGATTTGCTCACTTTTTATATTTATTTTTTTTTCGCACTCGAAGTCAACACTTTGTTGTACATAAAATGATTGTTGCTTGTACATACATACATACTCTTACGAGTACCTATGTAATTCCTTATTATATAATAATATACACAGAATATTACAGCGGTAGATATCTGTGGCATTGAAATGAGTCATAAACTTTTCTATACCAAGACAGTCCAACAGCTTGATTTTATTCATGAACCATTTTCCATATAATGCACTTACAGATATTGTTCTCCACAGATTTTATTTTTATTTGCTTACTACCAGTGTTGCCAGAATATTTTGGAGCTTATAGCTAGATTAAAAGAAAAAAATAGCTAAAAATAGCTAAACAATTTTTTCCAAGCTAAAATTAATAGCCAAAAATATTTTTCTTCAAAAATAGCTAAATAATTATTTACATACTTAAAACGATACTAATTTTCTAGCTCCAATAAATTTTGGATGAGTGGATCTTTTAAAAATTCCACTCCATTAATTCACATAGTGGTAGTCGAAATTTTTTCCACTGATTCAAAATACTGGTAGTGAAAATTTATTGGATCAACATTTTATTCCACTAAATAAAAATATCAGAATTGACATAAAAGTAAAATAGGCACTCTACCAGAGCGGATCATACATACATAAACATATACATACGTTCCACTTGCATGAATAACGTGAAAGTTTTATTACAAGTTTAAAATATTTTTGATCTAGTGTAGTTATTTTTTTTCGTAAACTTACTTTCCACTACCACTAAATTCTATTTATGAAAAAATATTTAAAACTACTTATTTTATTGTTGGTAGTGCAAATGCTTTTTAATGATTTCGTGGATAAAATTTCCACTACCACTCTTTTCGATTTAGTGAAGAAAAATATGGTCAATCAATTTGCTTAAGTATTCTAGTTAACTGCCATCTGTATGTACCAATAAGCTTTAAAATAAATACATAAGTAGGCATGCCGGACTACAAGTTTTTGTTTGGTAATCCTAACCCGATCAGAGAACACATGGCTTCATTGTAGCAATTGATGGAAAAGGGTATACTGCAAGGCAATAAGATTCCATTTCGGCTGTTTGACGGCTATTTTGCATTATATTGTAACGCTCACAGTGGCATCGCATAAATCCAACAATTTTTTTAATGAATCAATAGGGCACATCGTGTGAAATTTTTAAAATGAAATTGACACATATTGCTATGCCCGGTATAGAAATATTGCCTTGTAAATTGACTCTATATCGCTTTGAAAATTGCTTCTCATCTTGCCCGTATATACTTCGAGTAAGGAACAGTACATTCTATAAAGTCTTGATAAACAAAAAATCATAATATCTTGTGCAAAAGTGAGGAAATTACAAAAAAATATTATAGCTAAAATAGCTAAACTGACTAAAAAATAAGCTAAAGAAAATAGCTAATAGCTAAACGTAAATTTCTATAGCTAAACGTCGAAAGTAATAGCTAAATCTAGCTACAAAATAGCTAAAGTGGCAACACTGCTTACTACCCACAACTTTAGAAAAGCCACTGCCAGCCTTCCGTTTCTCTACTTTTCCCAAAATAAATTCATCTCATTGCCAAATTTGCAAGCCCATTTCTTGCCCGCATATACTCACAAATACAAAGTTGCATGCGCAGTTTGCCAAAAGGATTTCTTACCTTCAATTCACTTCATTTAAGTTTATTTATTATTTACTTTGCTGTTTCAAGACTTGGTTAAGCCCGCATATTTGTTGAAATGCTTTGCTCTGTCTTTTGGCCGGTCATTGACCGCTGTAAGTAAGTATACTCGTACAAATTGTTTTATTTTAAGTTTTTTATTTCTTTATTTAGATGTAAATATTTATTTACATACATATGTATGTATGTATATCGTTGGTACATATATTAGTTATGTTCGGCACGCTGATAATTTGTACAATTTGTACAAATTTTCCTGAAATTTTGTCGAATCCTGTTCGGCACTCCACAAACTTTGCAAGCTGAGAGCGGATTTTGACATTTCATTTGGAGAGAAAGTTACAAGTTTTTACGGAGTCTTTTGGACTCAGTAAAGATTTGCAAGTTGAAAATAGCTGATCTTGACAAAGAATTTTCAGTCTGGAAAACAATTTTAAATTTTTGTAAAACTTCATTATTTTTTAAATATTGGTATGAAATTTCGATATAATGCACCGACCTCGGAATTTTTTGATTGTTTGGGTGGTAGAGGGTTCATATGGATCACTAAAATGGAAACGAAATCTTGTTGAAACTTATAATTTATTAAAAATACAGTATTTTAGCGTAGACCACTCTTATGCATTGGTGGCCTTCGGTCGCGCTTTAAGAAAATAACCCTCAAACGTGGAGCGGTCTACAGTATTTTTGCGTAGTCCGGAGTATTAAAATTAGTAAAATTAACATCCACAGAACACTTCCTAAAAGCTTAAATGAAAAATTCTCTGTTCTTTGCAATAAATACGGCGTGCGCATTATACCGAAGCCGACCCAATATGTTATAAACTACATATGTATTACATAACATATGTTTTGCTTGCAAATGTTGACAAAGTCATGTTCGGCGGAAACTTTGTACGTTTCAGCTTTAGAGAGAGTTTGACATACTTCTCTCTGCTTATGTTGCTTGCAAATTTTTGTGCCGAACAGACTTATTTTCTCAATCAATTCATTTCAGAATTTTTTGCTCTTTCCTTCGATGTCAATTTGTAACTTTGCATAATTTTATAATACCATCATTGTAAGGTTAGGCAGGAACTTGAAACCTTTTATGCGGGTGTATGAAAATTAAAAAAATATTACTTATTTGGGAGCAGAATACTCGTAGTAGAAAGTATAACACAGTTACCATCCATCGGCATAATTTCTGATTTAACACCATTTAAGCGCCAAGTTTTTTTTATATATTTAACCAGTTTCTGAAGTTTTCATACTTCGCCATCCCTTGTCATGTTTGGTTTGGAGACAAACCGGTTTAGGCTAATATGCGCCATCTTTAGTGTCTTTTTTGTCTCCAAACCAAACTTGACAAGGGCTGATGGAAAATCTTTCCACAATACATCATATTACTACCCTGTCGGAAAAACAAGCAATCAAAAAGTATTTTGATATTTCATTGCAGCAGGACTAAAGTAGAGCGTGACATATCCATTACTGTATGAAGGTTTTCTGACTGCTTGTTGTTGTCGTTATTATGTTATCGTGGTCACCGAGACACTCTTCGATGGAAGTAATAGGAAGAGTAGGGGAAATGATGACAGTCCTTTGTTTCCTTTGAATCTGCTACGGTCTGGTATTAGACCCTTCTGAGACCAGCCCGACTGTCATCAGAACGATTTCTTTGGCCATTATCAACCATATGGATTTTAGAAAGAGAGAATTGGATTTTAGAAATAGAGAAGTGGATTTTACAATTTGTCAATTGGATTTTAGAAAGGGGAAATTGGATTTTAGAAATGTCAATTGGATTTTAGAAAGGGGAAATTGGATGTTAGAAATGTCAGTTGGATTTCCGAAAGCGTGAATTGGATTTTAGAATGTGCGTGTAAAATAAATTTTACACAGAATTTTTCGAATAGAAATTCTTTATTGCGTATGAAAGTATAATGTACATATGTATACGTAATTATATAAATTTTCGAAAATCCAATTTACAGTTTCTAAAGTCCAATTTCACTTTTCTAAAGTCCAATTGACATTTCTAAAATCCAATTTTCCCTTTCTAAAATCCAGTTGGCTATTCTAGAATCCAATTTCCTCTTTCTAAAATCCAATTGACATTTCTAAAATCCAGTTGACGCTTTCTAAAATCCATCTGGAAATGGTGTAGTACATTGGATTTTATTCGCCTCTTACGACAGACATAACTTACCTACCTCGGGTGTATTATAAGCCCCTTTAACCGATGACTGCGTCTTGGGCTTCAATGAAGATGGTTTCGAATGAACTTGATGTCTTGATTTATTTGAATTTACTATGACCGCCGAGCACTTTAACCTCTTGTTACTTTGCAGGAATTAAGCTCCTTCAGATTTGTTGATAAACAAATGTTCCATTCTTTCCAACTGCACCTAATTGTTTTAAGGTCTTGATTTATCGCTTATACATATATAAAATAAAATCTCCAATATATTTTTCTTATTTTTCTCTTCTGTTCCTACTTCATGGCTGTGGCGCATAGCAATTCATGCAATAGTTTATGGGTCTCTACCTTCACTGTTTTCAATGGATGGCCCGTTGACATTAGATTCTAAAGCAATTCATGCGTAGTTTCCAGCAGTTATGTACATGGGGATAGGTATGTAATTGTTGGAAATAGGTATATAATATGGGTATACAATACGTATATTATGTATGTATGTATATACAAATGTATGTCTATTATGAAAGAGCAACCATGAGACAGCAACCAACGTAAAACCATGAGGGCAAGCATAAAAACTACTAAAGTATATATAGATATGAATGTAAATATAAAGGTAGACAGGCGACAAAAGTTAGAGACAAACAAAGACAAGAGACAGACAGAGAAAAATGGCAACAAAAGATGCGCGAATAACGAAATAATATGCATATATAGATATGTATTATCACAGATATAATTCATACATCGAGTGAATGACAAAGTAGAGAACGTGTTAGAAATATGTAAATATGTAGGCAATATAAAGTCTCGACAATGTCGCTTACTTACACCAGATTTGTATGTATGTCTTTATTAGACTGTACCTACCAGAAAGAAAAAGTTTAAAACAAATGTAAAACATTTTTCCAAGCGATTTCTTCGCGTAAGGGACTATTCTCTTCTATGTAGACTCTAGAATCTACAGTCTGGATAAACATAGAGACCACTCTTTCGCGATCTATTTTATACGAGTCGTAACTTATTTTTCATTTTGCGTAACACGAGAAAACTTTAAGAAATAGCGAAATGAACGAAGAATCAAAGCAAGATACGTGTGTAGAATTAAAGAAAATGAAAAACACAGTGAACGGCGTGACGAATAAAACAACATTAAGCTGAACTCGTGCAATCGATTTTGTATCGAAGCAGGAAAAACAAGCACAAACTAGACTAAATTCAAACAAAACGAAAACAGATAAAAGAAAATATGTAAATGCCATCGATTTTTAAAAAAGTCAGTGTGCTTTGAGAAGGAAAGGAAATACTGCAGAAATAAGAAAAAACGGAAACGCTAAAAATTTAACCGCAAAAACTCGTAATGGCAATGCATGAGCTTAGACTTGAACGCATGCGCTAGCGCTATATTAATGGGGCTATTCTATATATTTAAATAGCTGACATGAAATTTACTTGCATATGCAAATAAATAATAGACATACATATCTTGCATTTCTATGGTTTTATTGACACAATTTTGTAATGCCACAAAATGCAAAAAAGACAAAAAAAAAAATGTTCACGATAAAATTAAAAACGAAAGTAAAAATGTCACGAAGAGGCGCGAAAAATTACTAATTGAAACTATTGTATGTAATGCCATGAATGAATGAATGACAATGACATTTTTTCGAAATGAATATAAACAGAGAGAAAATGAAGTGCTAATGTTCTTAATTAAAGAGATTAAGAGCGATTAATTGGATGCAAGTGGATTATGTGCGCACAACAAGAAAAGTAAATCGAGGAAATAGCACATCCTGAAATAAATAGTACAAAGATTATTTACCACAATGTGCTGTAAGTGGTGTCAGGTTTCCAAGCGCTAATAATTACATATATACATATGTACCTATTTGGGACTGCGAAAAGTTTTATATGTTGGCTTCAAAAACAAGCCAATAATAAGTAAGCCATGGAAAACTACTACTTTTTAAACTCATTTACTTTAATTAGAATAGTTATTCGTGGTAAATTTGTATTTTTTACGAATAAAAATTACAACGCCCAACGTGTTTGGCATGCTTTCAAGGTTAGCTCAAGCTCAAGATCATTTCAACGCAAAAACTTGATTCTCTCCCACCATAAAGTGCTTATGTAAATCAGCGACACTGAATGAAAAGCAACGTATGTATGTATAATGAATTACAAAGATATTTGAATGTGAATGCAGAAATGCATTCAAAATTTTGTGGATGATTACATACATATATAGCCAGTTATTTAACTTATTCCAATACTACATTCTGCAAGTTTGTTCGTAATTACCTCGAATCGGTTTAGGAATAAAAGTGGAAAACATGGAGGAGGCGTGGAACCTCCCATACAAACATAATCTTTCACGCTGTATATCTCTGGAAATGTTTATGGTAGGGCGCTGGAAATTGGTACGCGATAGGAATGGGATAGGAATAGGGATATGGATAGGACATAAAAAGAGGTTGAGATAGAGTTAGAGCTAGAGTTAGAGTTAGAGATAAAGATGGAGATAGAGATAGAGACAGAGATAGAGACAGAGATAGAGATAGAGATAGAGATAGAGATAGAGATAGAGATAGAGATGGAGATAGAGATAGAGATAGAGATAGAGATAGAGATAGAGATAGGGATAGAGATAGAGATAGAGATAGAGATAGAGATAGAAATAGAGATAAAGATAGAGATAGATATATGTAGATATAGAGATAGAGATAGTGATAGTGATAGTGATAGTGATAGTGATAGTGATAGTGATATAGATAGAGATAGAGATAGAGATAGAGATAGAGACATAGATAGAGATAGAGGTAGAGGTAGAGGTGGAGATAGAGATAGAGATAGAGATAGAGACAGAGATAGAGATAGAAATAGAGATAGATATAGAGATAAAGATAGAGATAGATATATGTAGATATAGAGATAGAGATAGTGATAGTGATAGTGATATAGATAGAGATAGAGATAGAGATAGAGACAGAGATAGAGATAGAGATAGAGATAGAGATAGAGATAGAGATAGAGATAGAGATAGAGATAGAGACATAGATAGAGATAGATTTAGGTTAGGATTAGATATAGAGATAGAAATAGAGCTAGATATGGAGATGGATATAGAGCTAGAGATGGAGATAGAGATAGAGATGGAGATAGATATAGAGATAGAGATGGAGATAGAGATAGAGATAGAGATAGAGGTAGAGATAGAGATAGAGATAGAGATAGAGATAGAGATAGAGATAGGGATAGAGATAGAGATAGAGATAGAGATAGAAATAGATATAGAGGTAGAGATAGAGATAGAGATATAGATAGAGATAGAGATAGAGATAGAGATAGAGATAGAGATAGAGATAGAAATAGATATAGAGGTAGAGATAGAGATAGAGATAGAGATAGACATAGAAATAAAGATAGAGATAGACGTTTTCTTTAGGCTTTCTCCGAATAAATTTTAGGCATATCAACGTCTGCTGGGTCAGCTAAATATTTCCTTCAGACTATATTGTGGTCTGCACAATTAACTGTTTTTTAAATTTTTACCGCTAAAAATGTAACCCCAATTTGGGTAATAACTAAAGCAGAAATATTGCTTATAAATTACTTAATTAGATTAAATTATGATAATAATATAAATAAATCATTTTATAAACAAGTAAAAAATAAAGCTACAGACCCTGCACCCAAATGAGTGACCATATGTTGCAAGGACCCTAACTTTACCGTATATATACATATGTACATACATGCATATATTTTATGCCAAAGCATTGAACGCGTCATTAAGTGCAATGTCAATGTTCTTTTCGAGAACTCTATGTAATTACTAGCCACTCACACGCAAAAAAACAACCTTTTAATGGCGCAGTTACCACAATCAATCCACCAACTAACGCAATAATAATGGCTAAAAAGAAAAGTAGTTAGACATGGGAGAGCAACCGACGATTGTTGTTTTTTAAAGGACCGATCCACTCTGCTATAAAACACACCACTCCACCCCACTCAAGCTCACACCACATCAAAACACTCCACTCCCAGCCCATATCCTGCAAACCACCCACTCGCACCGAGACTGCATAAAGCGGCGCTGGACAAACATAAAGTTGCACTATTAAAATATAACAATCCATTCGCTACAGAAATTAATTTTTCCATTAAGAAATAAAACTATAAAAAAATTTTAGCTTAGGTGGAATTGAACACTATTATGTTATGTTCAGACACATCCCTTAATTGAACATTAAGAGCCTTCATTCAATTTTCAAGCCTAATGATTCTCAATTTACCATACAAAAATTAACTAAGTTAATGCTTCATCAGAAATTAATGAGTTCTTAATGAAGAACAATTCTGCATGCAACCCTGTTAAAAAGCTTGTTTCATAATGAAATGTCGTGATCAGAGAAATATCATTAGCGTCAGGGTCCACTAAACAGGTTGGTTCATCAGATCAGCGTAATTCTTGTTCTTTTTCATCAGCTATCAAATTTTTTTATTTCTTCTTATTCTATACATGCATTCGTATTTACGATTGGTAAAAGTTGTGAGCTGAATGTCAAATTATTTCGTCCTCCTTGCAGCTTTGACATTTAGAGAGAGTTTGATATTCAGCTCACGGCGTGTATTGGTGTATGTATCTTGAGCCGACCTGTTAAATGGGCCAAGTAAATTAAATATGTCTGAACACCAAATCTAGAGATGTTCAATCAAGCCCAATTGACTTAGTTAATTTTTATGTCTGAACATGATATTATATACCCAACTGCAGCAGATACATATATCATATTTTCGCTTAACAAGTGTGTTAAATATTAGCAGCGCTGGTTATAAAAGAAAAATACAAAGTATTATCAGCAACATAAAAAAAAGATAGGTATGCTGAATGGAGAATGGGGCAGAAATGTGGGTGGCGCCATTCCATTTACAACTCATATCGTGTAGAAGGGGTAATGTCATTAATTGGGGGTTGCTCTATGCCCATGCGAACATATGGCCAAGTTGCAATATTCAACTGTTAATTTTCACTTTTGTCATAAATTTCCAGACAGCTTATGTGCTGTTTTTTTGTTAGTTAAGGCCAATTGGGTTGGGTTATTTACATAAATATACGTGTATGTATGTATGTATTTATGCCCGTTATTTGAATGTCGCATGACCGGAAGTCAGCTTTGAATTCGTTTGATGGCCGTGTAAGGGTGTCGTACGTCAGAATGGCCACCGTGCATGCATTATTGAAATGCCCTTAAATGGAGGAATAGTCGGAAAAAACAAAAATCTTAGAACTTGCTTAGTATATCGACTATTTTTGTGTTGGGAGTGTTTGAGTGTTAGTTGCAATGCGTTATTTAATAGTTTTTGCCGTCACACCCGCTTTTTGCAGACAAATTTCTAATGTCCGGCGGCTGTAATTAAATTGTAAAATTCACAGTGTTTTAAAGTGCATATGTAAGTATATGTATTAGCAAATGCATAGCATTTATTTAATTCGGGGTGAAAAAGTTTGAACGATTTCGCCATATGCCCCAATCATTTACCACTAGCTAATGCTAATGCTGAAAAAAATGATCATAAAACCACAGGCACAACTGTTTGAAGTGCAATTATGAGCATATCGAATATTTTGCATGTGATATTTTTCACTCTATGCAGACATATACATATATGTATGTATATGTAAATCTGTAAATAATTGCAGCGTGCTTCAATTAATATGCCATTGTCAGTGAAAGAATAGTTCTTAGTGGGCAGGAAAGGTCCGGGTCTATAACCGCCAATTAATTCTGAGTTCCACAAAGATATGAACGTATGTATGTATCTGAAGAAGCAAAAAACGTGAAAGGTCTAGATAAGTATATAGTTCTGATAAATAAAACAATAACTTTTTCAGGAACAATTTGCATATTGCAATAATATTCAGATTTTCTAATGAAATTAGCATGGTAGGTATAAAACTTAAAACTTGTTACCTTCAGCTCAAGAACCTCATTTACCGCTTCATCATAGTTCTGTATATGGTATACAATTTAATTTGTAGAAGAAAATGTCTCTAAATTATCTGGATTTAAAATGAGAAATGTTCACCTTGATTAGCAAAATCCGAAGGTATTTGTAGCGTAGGACCCGAATATTTGCAGTGTATTTTCCGGTAAAAATTATTATTTGGAATCAACTACCCGACAAAAAAAATATCCTCGACATTTGATAAATGATTCCTATATAGAATTTTCTGCTGATTCCAAATATGTATGGTATAGATGGTTCAAAAGTAGAACAGTTTTCGAGATATTTTGAAATTTCAGTTTTTGAGATAAGAAAAAAAGTAGGATTACTAATTAGTCAATATCTCCGCCATTACCATCTCGATTTCTACGTTATTTAATTTTGTTTTGAGAGTATAAAATACTCTTTCCAACAAAGCAAAAATAATTAAAATAGCCGTTAAAGTGACGGAGTTATGGCGAACAAAAGATTTTTGTAATGAAAATGTTCAGGTTTTTTTCGAAATTCATCTTCTTTTTTGTAATTGTTTTACGAAATATTAAATACTAGTATCGCCGGTGCTCAAAATTCGACCATGCAATTTATTTTTTCAACTTTGTATTGGTACAAAAATTATTCCTTTTCGCGGAGATAAGCAACACTTTCCAAATTCCAGTTGTACCGCAACACTGATTTGCCGTTTTGATCACGGTCCGACGGGAAATCATGGTCAAAATCAAGGCAGATCTAGGAAGGTAGGCCCGGTGGCGAATTCAGAAATTTCCCATATATTTTGTTATTGTAATTGGTAGGATGTAATGTCAAAATGATATTTCGCCATGGTTAAAAACTAAATTCGCTTGCGGCTCGTCCATTCCTATTGTCCACGATGTGAATTCGCTTTGATTTTGACATTACACTCTACCTTTGTAAAAAAAGAAGTTTTTAAATTCGCCGCCGAGCCTACCTGTTAGATATGCCTTGGTCAAAATTAAAATTACTCGGTGTGCTCTCCCGCACTCTCTCTCATTTTTCGTTTTAATGGAAAAGCAATAGGAGATATTTGGCCGCGTTGATTTTGATCTGAGCGTAAACTGGGTCAATGTATATAAAATAGAGAGAGCGCTTTTAAATTAAAGCGACTCTTCAACTGTGTTTACGATATTTGTAAACACGTTTACGATATCTATTTCTCTTAACTAAAAATTTTATTTATTAATTATAAACAAATTAAATAATTTATAGAAAAAATTATATGCCTATGCACTGCTCTTGACTCATACGAATACATCCATATCAATTTTATGTGGATATGAGTATGTTAAATGTGTTAAACAGCCTGGCAATTGTTTGTATGGAAAAAATGTTAGCCTATTAATATATAGATCCTCCTGGTTTCACATTTTGAGTCAATAGCTTATTTCTTTGTGAACATTTTGGCACTTTCCGGATTATAATCTGTGGAAAAATGGTAAAGTTATAAGAGATTAATTGAAGAAACCTATACCATTTTACATAGGAATCATGTATCAAATGTCGAGGATATGAAAATTTTTGAAATTTTGTCGGGTAGTGATAACTATCTTATTAAAATTATTATTTATAGAGCCTTAGATTAGCTGAACTCCATTTTAATAGCTGTTCTCAATTAACCGTGCTCTTAACTCTCAGGAGTAAAGTTACTGCAGGACGACACGATGCAATGAAATTACTTTCAGAAGGTGAGAAAGTACTTTCATTGCGTTGTCTGGAAGTGCCTTAAGTAATATAGCATTAATCCAAAACCATAACTACGTACATATGTACATCATTTTCGAATTTGTTAAAATCATGGTAACCACCTGTAAGGCAAGCTCCAACCGGAACCATTACGCGATTTTTTACAACAAAACGCAGTTATGCAAAATATGGCATTGGCCATTAGAGTTTACCGTTGTTGATGTTTGTTTTTTTAATGTCGGATGTATTACATTGTATACATTTGTAAAACTTTGCATTTATTATGTTTATCAACTTCCTACAACAAACTCCTCATATTTCATGAAATTGCCGATTGCCTTACCAAGCGTCTATGTAATATTTTATTATGTATGTATGTACATACATTGCCCACCGATTTTTCCCTCCCAAAAAGCTAAAGCAACAGTCAATGCAATGTATGGACATATGTAGGCTCTTTTATGACATTTACCGCTACATACATACATATCTGCATGTTGCATGTTGCATGTAGTCGCACAGCTCGTTGCATACCAAAACCATGGAGGTGCATAATATGTGCATATATCCATATATTAAATTGTTCTTCAATTTTTACGAGTCAACGGCCGCGTGTGTTCGCCTTTTCATTGCACTCGAGAGTTTCGAGTCGCTTTGAAAAGTTTACTTCTAGCTTATACCATTAAAATCATTGGAAAGGTGGTAAAGCTGTAAATTGTAATTTGTTTTTTATGTTTCGGTTGCAAATATATACCTAGTAGGTATTACCTACATACATATGTATGTAGGTATGTACCTAACACAATGCTTAGTGCTCGTACAGTCATTGTAGTTACAACCTTCAAGTTGAAGTCCTTTTTTAATGCATGCCGAGTAAATGAATGTGATTGTTTCTTATTCGCCTCTCCTCTCATGGCAAATGTATGGGAATTTACTTGGTGGGAGTATTTGTGTTCACAGTTCATGATTGGTGTACATACCCAGCAAAAAATCTACGCCTTATTTCAGGTTTATTCCAGAAGATATAAAGGCTAAGAAATAATGCCTGAAAATCCTAAGCGAACGAAAGTTATAGGGACAAAGACTTAAAATAAGGCTGATTTTCCTGTGTTGATGTCATATGCTGTAAGGACTACTATCTCTCTCTCATTCTCTCTCTCTTTCTGAGAGGAAACTTTTTTCCAAGGCTTATCCGCCATGGAAATGAAGATTAGATAATTCCTGATAATAAGTCCGTATGCGGTGTCTATATAGCTTATAAAAAGGGTTAGCTAATCCCTGATAATCAGGCCTGCAGTACTTAAATGCCTTATATAAAGAATAGTAAAACGGTGGTTTTTGTTTAGCTGGATAATTCACATTTTTTTGCGCAACTTAAGCGTTATTATTCATACATTTATATACATATATGTATGCATGTATATTAAGGTGGAGTGAAAACATGGAGATTTTTTGTTTGTTTTTTTTTTTTTTGAACGTACCAGCAATGAAAAGTTGCCTTTATAGTTAATGAACCCCACAAAATTTTATGGCGATAGGATGACGTTTTTAACTGCCCCCAGCCCCACAAAGTTGAAAGCAATAAGCACGATCTGATACAAATTTGAAATTTTGAAAATTATAAAATCAAAAAACGAAGTATGAGGATTGATAAACATAGCTAAGCTGAGTATTAAAATGAATTATGTTTTTTTTTGGAAACAACAACAACAAAAGTTATTAAAGGTCAAAGTTTATATTATGCATTTTTTAAATTGCAATTACCTACTTAAGAACTACTGAACCGATTTCGAATATTTTTATACCATTCGATAATTATTTGGATTCCCTTTAATTTGATATACATTTTCCAGTGGGTTCCGTAGCCCCCCACTGCGGAGGTCAACCCCTCTTTTACCAACCTTACTTTTCATATACAAGTTGGAACAAGTTGAATTTCCAAAACAAAATTTCGCTATATATATATACTTATGTGTGCATGTATGTATATATCGGAATGAGATAATGCACTGAATATGTATTTTTTCTAAGCGGAAATCTTTCCTTCGACAATACGCAATTTTTTACGATCGCCACTCATTGAGCTCGCTTTGTCCAGTTTTGCTGATAAACTCAATACCCTCCCTCTCTCTATTTGGCATATGTATGAGCGCATAACAGATACTTAAGCATTCAAACGTTTGGAGCAGAAAGAATGAGTGCATATTAGCAAGCAGCGCTGCCAGCGTATTTCTGTTTAATAGCTTATGCTTCAGCTATAAGCCTAACCTTTCTGCTGGGTATGTAGTACATTCATATATGAGTTGAAATTGAAATTTGTAGCAATCAGGCTTGAATAAGATATGATTTATTTTTAAAAAGGTTTTAAAGCTTATGCATTGCTTCAGTTTAGAACTCGGAAGTGTAAACCTGTCTCATTATATCGATTGAACTTGAGTTCAAAAGTTTTGAACCTTTCGTGCTGTCAAAATTAAATAGTATAACACATGGAAGAAAAGCTCTGAACTACAATGAATAATTCGCCTTTAATCTAACAAACTTCATATGCCAATAGAGACAAAGTTGTTTTTGTTTGTTAAGAATATCGGTATATATACGAGTACTTTAGATTTTTTAAGCTAATTAAATGTTTTAATTGTTTCCTTTACTCTTTCAGCGTTTTCAAGCGTTGAACAATTTTTATTTTGGCGGCTTTTAGGTCTGTTTTCTTTTTTTGTCTAAGTAGCTGTTTCATTTTCGCAAATCTCATTTTTGTAATCATTTGGATTGAATTCCTCTTTGGTTGAGCACAAAAACGGATAGTCGCAATTCATGCCAGTCTTACAATGTGAGCCTGGATATGGACCCGAACGGAATATCGGTTTGTAACAGTATAATCGGCGTGCGTAATTGCATGTGAAGAGTACATTGATGCCAAATTGGGTTTCGTAAAGCGAGGCGGCGCATCCCAAACGATTGTTACGATCCATCATCATTTTGCCAAAGTGTAAAATCAACTCACTAAAATTAGAAAAAAAACACTGTAACATGATACTAAAAAATAATATCTACTATTTCACTTACTATGTTGGCGGATGATACGAATCGATTTCGGCTTGCGTACAATGATGATACTGTTCATACCAATATTTGCGTATTTCTTCCTTAATGTCATCATAAATCTCAGAGCGATTGAATTTCGCTTTCGAGTAATACACCATACCGATATTCTGATCGAGCACATTGTAACGTTCGGTTGTGAAACATTTTTGATCCTCATAAATTATTCCGCATTGCTTCACATTGAATTCGGCAAAGTAGGCCAATTCATCGTCCCATTCCAGTGTAGCCATGGCAGCAGCTGGTTTGAAGACAAGACCTTTGGCCACCTCGTTGCGGTATTTATTATGTTCGCCAAGGAAAAATTGCTTGAACTCCTCGGTAATTGGTAACATTTCGGCGTTTGGCGGACAGTTTGGACTGAACGACTATAAGAATGAATAGAATAGAGAAAATAATATTAAGTATAAAGGAGTAATTACACATATTCGTGCTTGATGTGAATATGAATTTATAAAACTTACGCCAGTGTGATTACAGGCTAACACATGTTTATATCTGCCACCGCACATATAGACAGGACTGCAGTAGTCCACATCCGCCAGTCCAGCAAATACTACCGATGTACCATATATGAAGAGCAAGGCGAAGATTTCGAAGAATTTTAAAACCATTTTATCACTTAATTTCACTCAACTTATCACTAAGTCAGTTAGAATAGCGAAACAAATATGCTTGTGTCAAAATATTAACTCTGCCTTTATATGGAAAAAGCTACGAAGTAAAATATGGAAATGAAAAAAAAGAACAGTTCGACACCTGCTTAAACAAATTATCTATTTAGATAACAAGGGACTTTTCGTTTAAATTTAATTGCCGCTCACGTTATCTAAAAAAGAAAAAGAGTATATACATATGTACATACAAATGTACGTATGTCTGTACTTATTTACTTTACATACCTACATACTTACGTTAATTAGACTAGAAAAGTTAATGCGAATATTTTTAGGTGACTTATTTGAGGTAATCAGCTTATTCGTTACAAATTCCGATTTATCGGATTTTCACGAAACCGGGACCTGCAAAACAATACGTTTGTGGATTGATCTTGCACAGAACTGAATCATCTACATTTGTACTTATGTACGTATATTCACACGCTTCGACCATCAACAAAACAAAAAAAAAAATACAGGGAAAGAATGCATTCGTGCCCTCTTATTTTTATGTAGTTGACAGTATAAAAGTATAAAAACAACATTCAACAAAAAACGTAATCAATTAAATATATTAACCTACAAATAAGTACACATATACACATTGACATGATGCACTTACGCTCATAAGTTTCCCAGCTGATTTGTAAGCGCGACTGGCAATTAACGTTGGCCAAGCAATTGGGTCACTTGCCAATAGATTAGCATCCGCATAAAATGAAGTGTGCGAAATCGAACCCAACAAGCGCTCTATAAGTATGTACATATGCACATATGTATGTGTTTTTTTTTACTACTTTTACGTACAAACGTATGTACTTATGAACATATGTATGAATTACAAGCAAATACACGTCCCGCTTCGCTGCGACAAATGGCAACACTATTCCACTGCCTATCAATCTCCCTAGCACTCGCCATTTCGCTTTCCCGCCATTCTCTCCTCCCCCTATACTTTTATTTCTCTCTCGTTCCCCATCAGCAACATTCCGTGGCCATCCGGTTCACATATCCGTCTATATTATTTTAATCGGTTCAGATATCTCGGAAACCGATTGAAATATCCATATAGCATTAAGTTTGTATGGAAACCCTGATCAGCGCCTTTAATTTGATAACAATATTGTTTAAACATATTTTGGGAACATCTGGGTCCACTTTTTGGCCTCTATCTGTAGAACCGATTTAAATATTGGAATGGAGTGAAGTTTCTGTTGAAGCTCTGATTTAAACCTTGAATCTGATACCAATATTGCTCAAAAATATTTCGGTGCAACCTGAGTCAATATATTGGCCTATATCACCAATAAAACCAATGTGTTTCCAATAAAAAAGAGTCCATCAAATGCATGTCACTGAGCGAGCAAAAACTCTGTTGAAAAATAACTAAATTAAAAGTGACTAAACCCCACATATAGAGATAATAGTTTTGAGGGCATAAAATGGGTGAAGGTATCTGTATAATTGAATTAGCGAAGTAGAAAACTAGCAAACGTGTGTGAAGCAAAAGAAGAAGAAAACGCGAAAAGTTGTAACACTGACATCATAACAAAAACAATTCAAAAACAAACAATTTACGCTAGAAGTGCATTAATTTTTATGTATTCATATTTTTCGCATATGTTAATAACTCTAGCCGTTCAAGCCAATATTCATTCATTCGTGTTCAGTAAGCAGCTGAGTTTATTAGCTATTGCCACTTATGTACTTTAAATATGATCTAAACCCGAAATGTTGTACGTAGCTATGTACGTAATAGCATTGACAGACGGCAGCGATAATCCCGATTACCGCAACACTTAATGCGATTAAAATTTTACCCTGACAGACGGCAAGTATTGCGGATTAACAAAACAGCTGAAGGAAGGTAGGCGCAGCGGCGAATTCAAAAACTTCTTGTTTTATTTCCAAAGGTAGGGTAATGTCAAAATCAAAACGAAATCACATCATGGTCAATGGGAATGGGCGAGTCCCAAACGAATTCAGATTTCAACTAAGGCGAAATATCATTTTGACATTACACTCTACCAATTACAATAACAAATTACATTCAAAATTTCTGAATTCACTTATGCGCCAACCTTCCTAGATCTGCCTTGGGTTCTTCTTTTTCTTCCCTTTCATTCACAATAGACATTTTTCACCAGGGATGTCATTACAAAATGCTCTAATCCACTAAAATTTTGAGGACTAACTCAAGAGATATTCCGGATTACCTCCACTTAATTCTCAAGTTAAGTCCGAATTAGCTAGATATTCCGGATTATCGCTGCCGTCTGTCAATGGTATAAGATTCCTAAAATAGTGAGATTTACGAAGCTCAATATAAAATACATAAGTTTACTAAGTAAACTTTACTAACATATGTTAGTCGATTTTTCTATTAAGCGACCTGGCAAAGAACGGTCAACTGGCTAGACAGTAATTTTAGTTTTATACAAGCACTCCACGTTAGAGGGCTTCGTACGGATTCGAATTTTTGCGATTGACCACAGTTCGGCTGTGTAAAATGCTGCATAAAATAATACGATTGGTTGCCATTTATGCTATTTTGGTTGATGTTTATGCTACAAGGATCTCTTACAGTGTAAGTTTTCTACTCACAATAGCTTCATTCTCTTACTCGGTAACCCTGCAGTTCAGGTCGACTAATAGCTAAGCGCTTTCAGCTCAACTCGCTTAACCTAGCTAGCTAGCTTGGTTTTTGTTGTTGCTTTCCATGTTACTCGGTGGACTTTGGTTTTTTTTGTCCATATAAGGAGAGAGGTTTCGATAAGTAAAATTTTCAGGATTTGAGAATACATACTACGATTCTTCAGTGCTTCTCGGTCGTTAAAAATTTTAGAAAAGCACAAGTTCTCGCGTCATTCTTTAAACGATATCTAACCTCTATGTTTGTTGTGGCAAGTCGAAAAGTGAAAGAACTAATCACAAATGTGTGATTTGTGAAATTTATTTCAACACAGAACAACCGGTAATAAATTTTTTGTTTACTACAAATAACTTTTTGCAAGACAGCAAAAATTTCTAAGAATTGCAAAAAATTTCCTTATCAAGCGTCATATATTTATAACAAAGCTATAAAATATCTACTATTATATATTTTAATGCAATTTATTTATCTATTTCTTTATACACATCACGGACCGTAATAAAAACGATGATTCTGATTACTATCGAACTTACATAAAATAACTCAGAACAAAAAAAGACACTGAAGATGGCGCATATTAGCCGGACATGGTTTGTCTCAACAGCAAAATTGACAAGCGATGACGGAAAATCGTGCAAATGTACATACATCGATTGTGATTAACTTTCTTCGTTGTTTTTTTATATTTGTTTTATTATTAAAAAATAAATCTGTTAATTTTAGGCACTTGTCATACCTACCTTTTTTTAAATTTTCAATCAAAAATTTCCTACAAATTAGGTTAACGTTTATTTTCGAGCCATGACCGGCACAAATCAGCGAAGACCGGTTGTTTTATCGACCATTAAATGCTTTTGATTTAATATACTAATGTCATTATTGTGTCGTTTATTCACGACTTCTTCACACATTTAGCAAACAAGCAAACATTCATCAACAAGCATTTAATTGTAAACAAAAAAAGTTAAAGCCCGTCTCCACATAACTTGATTCATCAGAGAAACATGCAGCAAAACATCTCGCTCAATAACCCGTCTCCACGTGGCTAATCGTGATTCAGTTTGACATTTATCTTTCTTGGTCTTCTTAAATGTTTGTATGTTTGCTTATGTTTGCGTCTTTGTTTTGGTCTGTGTGAGATTTCGATAGATTTTCGATACAAAATTAGAGAGGCATCGATATCATCGAGGTTGGCAAGATGATTCAGAATGAAACAGTGTTTCAATCTTCACTCGCTCTCAGAAATTTGTATGGAAATTAGCGAGTTTAAGTACTGGTTTCCGTGTCGAAACAAGATTGAGAGAGAAAATGCAGAAAAAAAGAGCGAAACAAGTTATGTGGAGACATGGTATTAGAGCTTAAGCTGACAATGCGAAATTTATTCTATTGGCCAAATTGCGGTTGTTCAAAACTTGTTTTCTGACGTCAATACTCACCTAAACCAAAACGTTTGAAGTCTGGAAATATGTACCTACATAGATATTGTATTCATTAGACAATTTTAACACGTCCATATCCTGTGGAGAAAATCTCTAGTTCATAACTGGTGCGCAGCTAGTGCATTGTTCGACACTACTAGTGCGAGCTCAATCTCTTTTGCATGTTAGCAACTGGCGAATTTAACATGGCGATATCATTGGTGGTGTCAATTATCCACCGCTGCATTACCTATTCGATAGTCCTACATATTCTACAGTTTTACATCTGCCACTTAAGTGCAGCATTTTACACGCTTAAAACAAGCAGCGCGTGGCATAGTGGTTAGCGCGTGATACTTGCAATCGGGCTAGCGCGGGTTCACATTATGACACTGGCGGATGATAATTTTTTGTTTTATTTTTTTATTTAATAAAAATTTAAAACAATATTTACAAAGTAATAAAATACAAAAAAAAAAATAAAAATAAAAAAATAAACCTGAGTGACCAGAAAAGCATAATTAGGGGAACATTTTATTTCATGAAATGAGAAATGATTAAGTGAAGATGCAAACTGTAAATACTCTTTATATAATATTTCAGAAATATGCAAAGTCGGTGGAAAATGAACTGACGCTTCTTTGACACCTTTTCGCTAGTTCTGAACCAGAAATTGTGTTCACTAGTTATTGATTTCCCTGCAGGGTACTGTAATGCATACACAAATATTTACTTATGCATGATGTATTAGTTTTTTTTTTGTTGGCTTTAAACATTTTTTGTTAAACTCTTGCGCCTATTGATTGTGATCATACAATCCGATAAAAGCATGAAGTTGCTGCCGGACGGTGTTTATAGGGGCATTTCAGTTATTACATCTGGGTCTGGGTTAAGATAAATTTTTACTGAAACAATCGGGCTCATAATGAAAATTGGCTGGACTTGAAAAGAACTAAAAAGAAGAAGAAACATATACAACATATACCCAGCAGTAAAAATCTGAAATGAATCCTTTATGAATCACTGATGAAATTCATCATGAGAAGGCATCAGTGAATGCTTTCATATAAAGGCTGCTGAATTTTTTCAAATAAATGGTTTGCTTTCCTCATGCCTATATGACTCCGTTCGGAGCCGGCATAAAACTGTCCAATGGTAGGAAAAACAAAAGGAGCACACCTCGAATTGGGAGAGAAGCTCGGCCATAAAACTCGTCAGAGTTATAATAGCGCAAAAACAATTCTTCTGTACGTTGAAAAGAGACAAATACTCCTTTAAAAACAATTTGATTGACTTTAAACTTCAAACTAAATGAAAATAACTATTTCAAAAATTATTTTTATGGAAATTTGAATTTAAATTACAGAAATAAATTATGAAACTCAAATGGCGGGATAGCTATGTATTCCATGTTATAAGGAGAAGCCAGTGCGCAGTATAATTTTTCTTCCGGACTTCTTCTTTCCCCTTACGGCCAAAGTAGAAGCTTACAAGAGGCAAATTTGAAATTTGTATTTCCATATATTTTTTATTTTAAATATAATTTGTTTTATAGTTGTCAAATTGAAAAATTTGTCAGAAAAGCTGCCGAATGTCAAAAAACCTACCGAAATACAAGCTGGCTCGTGGGTTTATAACCGCCTAGATGATATTTCGTTTGGTTTTTTCAATATAACTTGCACGCTTGCATCAACGCAAAACGATAGTGATGAATATTCAACAAAGAATGATCATTTAGCAGTGAAACAAATTTACTGCAGGGTATATGTATATATATGTATACATACACAAATGTCACTTTTCAGTTCTGCCAAATCAAAAAAGCACTGTGCTGCCAAATCAGCACGGAAAAAACAAATCGAACAGGGCGGATCAGAAATTGAACCAGCAATTTATCTGGTTTAATCGAGCTGAAATCTTTGTTGTTGCATTTACATGCAAAAATTTTTATCTGGGTTAGGATCACCGTATGTGAAACACGGCTTATGTCATTAGTCAGCATTATCTATTGTGTTACATACATAGATATGTATGTAGATATGTATGTATAATATACATTGTATATGTATGAATTATTACTTAATTTTACTACACAGCTTATAATAAACACTCGTAGTGCATGGATATTTATTATCTACATATTAGTTTAGTTAATTGGTTATTGCTTTATAAGGAGGCTGCTTTGGGGTATAGTGTATAAATGCATGGAAGAGGTTGTGAGTTCAATTTCTGGTCTCGGCAAACATTCAAATTAAATACGATTTATTGGGCTCTACGCGAGCGTTTCTGTCATGAATGAGCTTCTCACAAAAACCTATCTCCTCTGGCAGATACCAGTAAAATAATAAATAAATAAATAATAAAATATTCGATGGAAAAGATTTGCTTACAATCATTAAAATTATGTTGACAACGGTGTTTGTAATGACGTAAGAGTTTAGTTTATTCTATCTATAATCTATATGTACATTCGTACGTATACAATTATGCTTACGTATCTGTTGACAGTTAGTGGCATATTATTTTAAGTCATAAATTATTGCTTTATACATGTATGTATGTAAATCTTAGAAGACGATTCGAAAAGCTATCTCGTCTTACCTCGACGTTCCCTAAAGAAAAAGCGTTTAGTTAGTCGCCGTAAAAGATAAACTAATTAGACTGATGATGAATAGAAATTCAATATTCACTTTAAGAATTATTATTTCCTCCTGGTCTTTTATGATCTTTCTACAAAGACTTTGTCTGAGGGGACCTAGAGTAAAATTTTATGGCGAATAATTTTCTAGAAAATTTTAGCATCTATCAATCTTCAAAATAATGTTTTTTCGGACTTTATAAAAAGGGCGTCAAAACGGCCTCTTCGTGGAGCTGTTAGCGAGTTAAAGTATTCTACGAAATTAATGCCGTTTTCTTTTCTCGAAAAAATGTTGCCCTTTTTGATTTTCTTAGCTATTTTGTAGGCTTGTATGGTAATTTTACCGAATATTGACCTCTAAGTAAGCAAGAGGGCACCATTATCTACAAATTTAGCCATTTTATAGAAAGTTAGGTTACGCAATTCGATAATTGGGATATAGAAGGGCAGCATTTTTTTGCAGAAAAGAAAACGCCATAAAGCGCGTGCATATTCCATAGCAAAATAAAAAAACTGTTCATATACAAACAAATATGTACGTAAGTAAATATGTAAATATTTAAATTAAAAAAAATTGGAGCGCGTAAACATAAAAAGCAGGTGGTAATTGGTGGCTGAATAAAAAATGACTTCCAATTGCTGCAAGCGGAAGTATCTATCACATATATACATGGCTGCATATGTATGTATGAATGTATGAAAAACAATTATGTGAGGAAAAACTTAAGCATAAACTTGAACTTTATTGTATGTACGCACAACATATATGTATGTATATATGTAGGTATATACATACATATGTACATATGTGTGTATGAGATGTTTATTTTTTAGTACAGCGCATTGCCCTTACACTTCCTGGGCGTTCCACAATATTTTTAAACTTTTCAATTCTTAAGTGAACTGGATATGACCATGGCTTTGTATAGAATAAAATGGGAAAGAAAAAGCTGAGTGAGTAAAGAGAATTTATATTTAGCTAAAAGGAAAACGAAAAGTATTTGTTCGGTTGCTACTTTTTGTATAGTACGACGATATATAAAATTGTAGGGCTTTTTTGTGACGAAATGGTTCAAAAACTACTGAACAGATTTTGCCAAATTTTGACGGGTTTATTCTCGACATAACTAGGCTATATTTTTTTCGCGCTATATGACGCTTATAACTAAAACTTTGCTCAGAAGCGATAATTTTCTAGGTCCTATACGAATCCATAGGCCTTATAGCCGTTTTTCTAATGTTTGCGACCAAATGAGGAGCATGAGAAAATTTTAAAATTTCGCTTAAGTCATCATGGTTAATACAAACGAGTATGCAGGTATTCGATGTATAAATATGTATATAGTATATATATATATATATATCTATGTGCTTAAACTGCCATCAGAAACAAGAAAAAGTGATTAACACAAAACATAAAACGCAATAAAAGCAGAACAACAATAAAAGAAGAAAGTTTAAAATCTCTGCGGTTTTTTTTTTACTGTAATTACTTACTCGCTAACCATCATTTCCCCTACAATCGCTTACTAAACACGCATAGGTATGTTTTTGACCCTTCATGCCACTTCACTTTGTGAAATCATTGACTTGTAAAATTGTGTTTATGAAAACGTGTATGTATGTACATATGTATCTTTGACTGTGCACCAAATGAGGTGACCAGCTGAAAATGGGCACATCATTAGCGGCCACATAAATGCATGCGTTTGGATGTATGGAGGTGGTTGTTTTTGTTTTGGTGGTGCCGCATGCACATGGTAAATACGAAAGCCTAAATTTACAAAGTACAGTGTTGCGTAATACAAAATGCTGCTTTAGCTACTAATGAACGATTTATCGTATAAGATTGATTATAAAGAAAGTGACTAAAACTTAAAATGTACGACTTTTGGACAACATAAATTTTTACTTTAAATAAAATTTCATTGGTGATTTAAATGCAATGCTTGGCGTTAATATTTACTCATTCTACCTACCACTACGCTTGCTTTAATTTATAATGCTTATTTATTACGCAATACTGTACCTATGTGAGACAATTATAATGAGCAACACGTTATTGAAGTGAACAGCTACAACAACAGCAATTGTAAAGTGCTATTCAAAACTACAGAAAATCCCCTTCAGAAACCCCTAAGTCGATGATAATATAGTCAAAGATACCACAAATAAATTTTAGTCGCGATCGGAAACGGTTAAGGGGTGTCGCAGAGCAGTCAAAGTTCAGATTAACATATTTGACCCGTGTGCGACACCCTTAGACATATCCTACCGGGAGAAAAATTTATATGTAATATCTTTGACGATGCACATTGGTCCCAAATCAAACATTTTTGGCATAAACCCTTTTTAAAATTTTAAGTGTTCAAAAAAGGCATTCATTTTCCAATAGTACATATACTATTGCACCCAAAGACCAGTTTAATTCAATACATCTGGCTACCATTAGTTTCTGACAAGCCATCAAAGTCAGCTCTTTCGCCACAATAATATTAAAGTTTTTTTCGTTTTTTTTTTGCTGTGAACTTTTTAATATTGGAAAATTAAGCTTGATTGAAAACAAGTGCACATTTTTATGGATAACGTAGGAAAAAGTAAGTAGAATTTACTCTTACCAAGTTTGTCCATGTTTCTAAGTGTATTAGGGTAGCTTTGATGTGCTTTGCGAAAGGTATATTATGTTAAAAAAATTTATAATTTTTGTGTTTCGTAGACAAAAAGTTATATGACTACACAATTCTTCACAAAAGTAAAGACGCTATATTATTAAGTAAAGTGTATTTAATAAAGCCATGCAAAAATATTATTGCCGTTTATTGCCGTTTTTAAAAAATTCGATATTTTTCCAGTGAACTTCTATCTCAGCAATTCCGCGCTAATATAGTATGATGTCGCTGTCTTAACCACAAAAAGTGAGTTGTGGACGGTACTGATTATACTATTTCGTAATCTGCTATGAAACACGCAAGTTTTAACGGGTCTTGCGTTAAGAAAACCCTCAAAATAGTGTTTCGACACACCCTATTAGTGGCTAATTTTTTCGAAATTTAAATTCGCTTATTTATTTGAAATTTACCTTAACATACATAAATATATAGAAATCTGTATTCAATTACGCTAATTTTGATACCTTTTGCGATATAGTATCTCAAAAGGAAATTTTTCTCATACCTGGAAGGGCCACCCTACTGGCAGTGACGGTGGGCGTGGTCTGATTGATCAGATATTTGCTATTTTTCTTCCATATGCCATTGCTATAGGATTTGTCAACTTTCAACTGCGTAGCTGTATTAGTTGAATTTATGCCGAAAAAAATGGAATTGGGACCAATGTGCGATGTAGGTGGTGAGACCGATTTTATTTTTTAAGGACCACCCTAATGTACATATGAGTAAGTGGATGAATGATTGTGGCTTTTTCAGTGGCACACGACATGGCTGCAACATGTGGTTATGCCAGACTCACATAACACCGTGGCGGAAAAAGAGTTTGTCAGAAGTCTGGGAGATTTCGAGGTCAAAAATATTTATAAAGTGTTACATCTTAGATTCGAGATATCGGAGACTTTAAAACACAAAAATTATATTTTTAATATTTTTGAAGCCTTCAACTACATATCGTCGCTCCGGAAGAAGAAAGACGCATGTCAGTAATTTGTCGACGAAAAAAGGCGCATTAAAAATGTGTAGGGGAAGAAAGACGCTTTACAAAACATGACGACGAAGATAGACGCATTAAAAAATATTTCGACGAAAAAGACGCATTAGCATTATTAACTGCGAAGAAAGACGCATTAGAAATAATATTGACAAAGAAAAAAAAAATCGAATACGTCTTTCTTTCCTAAAAAATATTTAAATGCGACTTTCTTTATAGTAAAAAAAAAAATAAAGCGTCTTTCTTCGTTATCAAAAAAAATAAAGAGTCTTTCTTTCCAAAAATATTTTTAACGCGTCTTTCTTTGAAACAAAAAAAGTTTGCGTCTTTCTTCCTCAACAAAACACTTTGCGTCTTTTTTCTTCTATAGCGACGATATGTATGTAAATATGTACATATACTTTACATGGGAGGGTTTGGCACATTGTTCAAAGACACGTTGTCATAGCTGTGGGAAGTGGTTGCACAAAATTAGGGACATTTTAATTTAGAGAATTTGAATATTACAACCACATTCAGAGACCTAATTATTTGGGGTGCCATAGCAACATCATACGGTTACATACATATCCACAGCCAAGTTCTACAGTTGCAGCGAACAACAAGAAAAAGATATTAAGTAGAAAGAGTATTTTGACTCATAATGAGAATAGAAGCATATACTTTAGAAACGATTTATGTAGATCGCCACGGCATTTAATAGGCCAAGTTTGTAGAATTAAACGAAGCAGCTGAAAATTAATTGCACCTCTGCGGTCTCGTTCCCTTAATACATCACACTATTCATATGGTTTCAATAAACAATGCGGCTGCTTCGTCCCAATAAAGTTTAAGTAGTTAGTTTTATTACTTACGCTGCTGGTCCATGAAAGCAACGGACGCAGCAATCCAGAAATCAGCAAAGCTTCAAAGCGACCAAACTCAAGCGATAATCTGGGTGTGTAATTGCAACAAAATGAAAAATTACGAACATAAATATTTATGATGATTTAATGTGCATAATTTGTACATATGTATGTGAAAATGCAGGGCAATGCAATGCATTTGCTTGCCGGCGGCAGTCAACCGGAAGAAGGAGATGCAGATGGGATGGATGAAGAGATAGAAAACCGAATAAGGCAAACATTTGGTGAGATGAGCAGTATGTAGCAGCTGATGAGGCAGGAAATGAGCTATGCATAGTCAATTCTATGATACATAGACACACATTCATACGTAAGCGTAAAAAACCACATACTCACATACTTTCGTAAAGTAAGATAAACGATAAAGTCATAGAAAACAAATGCAAATGAGGCCAATTACACTGCTCTACAGCCAAAAAATACTCTGAACGCAACCATCCTTTCTATATGTAAAATCGGTCGCTGATTCCGAAAATCGGGTTCATTTTTAATTCTATGGGAAGGTTTTTGAGATATCGGCAATTTACCGTTATTTGGCCAATGTGTCCACTTAATCCTGTATATCTCTTTAACACAGTGAGTTATATTCCTTAGGGTGACACCAAACGAAATAAAATTAAATTTCCTTTTCACGGCTCCTATAACATTTTTCTCTAACTCTTATAGTTTCTGAAATATTGACGATCAAATTTTAATTTTTTCGATTTTTTACGATTTTTTGAAGAAAAAATTGACTTTGTCAGGCAATATCTTTAAAACCAATATTTTTACCTTCGGTTTTACTCCTTTTCATGAAGCTCCATTCTATTACCAAAAAAATAAGCTATCAACGATGAAAATCCATTGTAAAATGGAAAAGTTATAGGCGATCAAGTAAATACAGCCAGGTCGCGCAATGCCTCTGCACGCGTACATTCTATGCATATTGTACCAATACCTACACATCTGCAGTAGCAGCACATTGGCAGCGCGGTAGATACAAGCCCATTTACGGGTATAACATGCATAAAATATACCCGTGTAGAGGCATTGTGCGACTTGGCTGTATTTACTTGATCGCCTATAACTTTTCCATTTTACCATGGATTTTCTTCGCTGATAGCTTATTTTTTTGCTAATGGAATGGAGCTTCACGTAAAAGATTAAAAACGAAGGTGAAGACATTGGTTTTAAAGATATTGTCTGACAAAGTCAATTTTTTCTTCAAAAAATCGTAAAAAATCGAAAAAATTAAAATTTAATCGTCAATATTTCAGAAACTATAAGAGTTAGAGAAAAATGTTATAGGAGCCGTGAAAAGGAAATTTAATTTTCTTTCGTATGGTGTCACCCCAAAGAAGATAACTCACTGTGTTAAAGAGCTATACTGGATTAAGTGTACCCATTGGCCAAATAACGGTAAATTGCCGATATCTCAAAAACCTTCCCATAGAATTAAAAATGAACCCGATTTTCGGAATCAGCGACCGATTTTACATATAGATAGGATAGTCACGTCCAAAGTACAGACAAAAAATTTCATTTTGTGATCCAGTGTTATATAACAAAGGCACTTCAAGAAAAAAAATTCTCTTCAGAACACAATAAAACAAAACAAATCATAAAGCATAAGAAGCGTCTCCATAAAACATGAAATGAAATGGTTATTGGGCGGCTAATTCCCCCTACTCGAAAGTGCCGACGTTTGGAAATGCTAAAATACTGGTTGCTGTCAAATGAATGAAAGGGAATTCTTTGAGCTTTCTCAACTTTTGATTTTGTTTGGCTTCTTCAATTGCTACTGCTAAGCTACTATTTTGCTTAACATGCCGATTTGAATACACCGTCGCCCGGATAAATTAGTGTCGTATGTGAATTTCGGGCCGAGTTGAGTTAATAATACAGTTATACTAAACTAATCAAGATCTTTCGAATGACGTTATCCGTTTTTTGCTATCTCCTTTAGTTTAAGAGATATTGAGTACAATTTTTTCGTTTGTGCAAGGTCGCAAGCGATTTCGTCTAATTTCCAATGTGCTTTTAATTGCTGTCAATTATTTAATTTATTTACTTTTATGAGAAATCAAATACAATATTTAACTAATTTTAAAAATCTTTAATTTAGCTCAAATTGGGAACACATTTTATCGTACGTCATACAAATTTCCTGCAAAAATGTTGCTAAAGGTAACATACGACAAAATTTTACTGAAGAAAATCCTTTATAAATTCCAAAATAATAAACAATATATAACAAAATTAAAATAATTTAAGAATTTTGTGGCCTAGTAGTGTTCTGCCAGACTTTGGAGAAAAACTAATCAGAAGTTTTGGAGAAATACAATTCCAAACTTCAAACCTGTTTTCCCAAAAGTCTTCAAATGCAACATACGACATTAATTTATCCGGGCGACGACATACATACCTATATGTACATATGTATATCAGAAATCTAGCTTATATTACGCACTGGGAGGGAACCAAAAATTCAACATTTATTACATTTATCATGAGTATAAGAAAAAGATATATATACACTCAAATAAATTTTGGTATAAATTTTATACTTTTTTGGTCGATATATAGGACACGACCGAAAAATTATTAAAATTTAAACCTTGCAAAGTTTAAAAGATTTTTAAACTTTTAAGGTTTAGATTTTATTCAAAATTAAAATTTATTTTAAGACCTTCAAAAGTTTAAAATTAAAAAAAAAATATCTTCTCCCAAATCCTCTTCATGCTTTTCCCTATTGTATCTTCTTTCCTATCCCCTTTTTCTCCTTTTCTTCCATATTGTTCTCCCCCCAATATCCCCTTAATCCTTTTCCATATTGTGTTTCTTTCCTATCCTCTTCTTCTCCTTTTCTTCCTTCTTCATTTTATCTGTTTCCATAATTATTTTGTGTTTGTTTGTTTCTCCATTCAAACAACCCCACACAGTCATTCATTCAAATTGTTTATGTAATAAGTATAAATGAGCTTTTTATATTGTTCATTTCTCAAAAAAGCAAGTTGGAATTTCAAATCAAAAATTAAAATTTTTTTGTTGAAACCAAATTTTACGACCAATGAAAGTTTAAAATTTAAACCTTAAAAGTTTAAATGAGAAAAAGTGTAAGATTTAAACCAAAAAAGTATGAAATTTATTCTAAAAAATACTTTGAAATATTTGAACTTTTGTAACTTTGAATTTTAAAACAAAAAGGAATAAGAAACTTTTAAACTTTCGAAGATTCAAAATTTAACCAAAAAAAGTTTTAAATTTCTTTCAAACCGAATCAAAGTTTAAAAAATATTCCAATATTTATACCAGTGTACTTAGTAGTATGAATTTTCATATGTAAGTACATATCGACGCCTATAAAATTTTTTTTTGTTCAAAAATGCCCTATTTCAGAATTTTTTTTAAAAACGCCCTATTTCAGAATTTCATTCAATAATATCCTATTTCAGAATTTGTTTCAATAACATCCTATTTCAGAAATTAATTCAAAAACGCCCTATCTCAGAAAAATATGTATGAAATTTTCTCTAAAATAGGGTGTTTTTGAATACAATTTCGAAAAAGGGTGATCTTTTACTCAGGCGTCTACCCACTGCACCACAGCGGCCACGATATTTTCATGTTCAATTTTCAAAATATGGTTTGGTTTGATTCCGTGGGCCCCTCCTTTGCTGATATGTTTGTTATTCATATTCATATATATATTTATGTACATATAAAGATGTGATACATACAAATAAGTATATGTATGTAGGTACATTCTAATAAATTACTTCAATGGGCTTTCTTTTGTTTATATTGTACAGCGTGTCAATCAATTTTCTATGTATAGACGCGTATGTGGCGGCATGTGGCGCTATGTGGTGGCAAGTAACGCGCCTACGCAAAGCAAAGTTCTGTCACATTAAAACTTATAGGCCTTAAAGTGTTACAACAAAATTAATTGTTTGCTATGTGATAATCCACAGTCCATATACTTATTTGGTTTTGTCGCTTTTGTAAAGATTGTGCTTTTTCATGGATAATTTGTTACGCTTTACACTTCACTGAAATCTTTTTTTTTAACTCGATCTTGCTCTATTTAGGCGCCAATCACATGTCATAAGTTCTTCATTTTGTTGAGATTTTTGTGTCTTGCACTCACTGTACAGTGTACACTTTTTAAATTTTTGCCAGAAGAAAACTTTTTTTATTAAACCATTCATGAGTAAACTTACCACAGCCGCCACACGGAAAATATATGTACATATGTATGTACCGTCACTTGCCTACAAACATATATGTATACTTGTGTATGTATGTACATTGCACAAGCACCTCTGATGTGGCCTGTGCACATTTCGCTTCGTTGTTTGTGATTTGTTCATCAACACTCAATTAATTTTGGTAAACTGATTACATGAGACGCCATGGAGAGTGAAGGTGGCTTGCAACAGGGCAATGAGCTTACTGACGCAATAAAATGATGTATACATACCTATACATCCGTATGTATGTATGTATCCATACCCTGCAGGAAACTCAATAACTAGCGAGCAGAATTTCTAGTTCCGAACTAGCGAAAAGGCGTCAAAAATGAACTAGCTCCATTGTAGTTAGACCCCCACCAGTTCAGTTGGAGTGAATTGAGTGGCGATTAACAATTCTATTAAAATTTTTCGTTCCTTCAATTTCCGTTGGCTTTATATATTTCTGAAATTCTCAGATGATTACTAAATCATTTTATCTATTTGCATCTTCACTTGTGTGAAATGTTGCACTTTTGCTTGAGCTAGTCCTAGGAAAATATTTACCTACTAATTTTTGCGACCATGAGGAATATTGTGCTTATTTGTTTCATTTTAAAATATTTTTTTTTATATTTTAATTCAATAAAATAAAAAACAATTTAAAAAAAATTATTGACAGCGACAGAAGTCGAAACGCGGTCGCCCGATTCCAAGTCACATGCGTTAGCCACTGTGCTATCGAGCCCTTTGCTTGAAGCGCGTCAAATGCTGAACTTAAATGTAAACTGTATTTGAAGGAAATTGCAGCTAGTTCAGAACAATAGAAATTGTGCCAATAAACGAAATAGTGCAAACTATAGAATTTAGTATCTACTAGTTCGGAACTCTCGACATACGTAGTGCAGAGGGTGACAAAGTAAATGTGTATATATTTCCAATAAGATTAACTAAGCTCTGTCAGACATCGGTGGGTATGAACCCCGATTTTAAACGGCCAACACACACTTAGGGTGCCGACAGTCATCAACGAGTCGACCGAACGAATCGAGTACCCGTAAACATAACGAGTTGAACGAATTTCATGCCCGCATGACAACACAACAATCAGCTGTTTTCTATTTGGAACAGCCGTGTGAGTGTTACCGTATTTGAAATAATGGGAAGACACAAAAATTTCGCATGAAATACCCAAACTTAGTACCGATATTTATTCTCGATTTAAATTTTTAAATATATTGTTTTCTTTCAGAAAAAAAGACGTAAGCGAAAATTTTTAATAACAATATGCGCGATTTTGTATTCAAAGTTTTGGTAATTATCTAGTTTAGGTGACATGTTGAAAATTGGTAAATTTTCAAGAACTGGGGTGTCAATCGACGCGTTTTGATCACATGAACACGAATTCGAAGCGGAACTTAATTTTTTAACGCAATAAAAAATTGTTAACAAAAGATGGCGGGGTAAAAACAGTTTTTTGAGTGGTGTGGTCCTGTCCCTCCTCAGGAGTCAGAGTTGCATTTCTGATGCATTTTGTAATTTTCTTGTTGAACAGTGAAAAATAAGTAAAAGAAAATACACTTTTTTGGCAATAAATAAAGGAATAACCATACGCATTTTTTATTTCGTGCTTACACAAACAATTTTCTAAAAGCTGCCTTCGTCGCAATTTTGTTTGCCTGTGTGGATTTTATGACGGAAAATATCAGTTGTTCACTACCCGCTGGCCCGCTATCCGTTCAAAAATGGTAAAAGGGATAACTTTGAAAAATAAAGTTACTTTTATTTATCGTAAATTACTATTTTCTTTTTATTGCCTAATTTCTCATTTATTTGAAAAATACGCTATCCATTTCCTATGTAGCAGGGATATGAAATAACTATTATTTCATTCAAACATGTACATTTTTCAAATATAACATCATTTATGCAACTTTTTTATTTCATCCTGTGCGAAAAGTTATGCTCCGAAAAACATAAAAGTTATAACTGGATAATATCGATTTTAAGTTTATTTGAAACTAAAATAATGGCATTAAAAATGGTTACATGTGAATTAACAACATATACAGAAATGATAATTATTTTCAATAAATGAGCTAAACAATTATCTAATAACTCATATTTCGCTTGAGTAAACTTAAGCGGTTTTTCCTATGAACAAAGATATATTCTATTACATTTTAGACTCGCATTGATTTCGTTTAATAATACAATGAAAAATACCGTTCAAATGTTTTAGTGGCTAAAAAAGTTCGTTCGGCAACACCGCGGTGAGCAAAAGCAATCAGCTGACACGTTGTTATGGGAAAAATCAAAACTCGTTTGATTTCTTCGATACGGGCGGCTATGGGCGTTTATGTCAGCGTCGGTGAGATTTCGTTTACATGCAACTCCCATAAGATAGATCGTGTCAGCTGACACGGGTATGTGCGGGCGTTGATGACTGTTGGAACCACTACACAGACGGTAAAGTTTCTGGTAATTATGAATGGAGCAGTGCCGATTTTACCGACATATATGTTTAAAATTTTCAGAGCGGCGCAAATGAGCACTTATAAGAAAAAAAGGTGTGTAGGTATGTACCTAGGTATTTGAATTTCATTGAAAAATGTGTAGATGTTTGAGAATTTTGCTGAGAAGTGGACAACAGAGTGCTAACGAGGGCTGGCAGGGAGCGAATGAAAATTTTGGTCATGATTCTTAACCTAATAGCAGTGTTAAATGGCCAATAGCTTAACTAACTACATTTCACATTTTAGATCGAGCTTGAAATATTATTTTGTCCGATGCACCACCTTTTGTATGACTTGCGAATTCGATTTACTACTGAAACTTACATATATATTGTACTCAGATGTTTTCATTGTTACTTGTTTTTCTGCTGATCAATTGTTTGTTGTCAACTAAAGTTAATTGTTATTTTTTTTCTATTTGCTTTTTTACCATTATTCGCATCATTACTGCAATTGTTGAATGCCAAATGTGTGTACAAACTGAATCGTTCTTTACAGCTATCCAGCAGGCACAATCAACTCTTTGTTTTCTTACATTTGTAACACGTGTTGAATTGGAGTTTATTAACTCAGCTTTGTGCTAGCTTTAGTTCAACAAGTTCATGGCCACGATTTTAGATCATTTAATCCCGTTTTTATTGTAATATCTCGGACAACATGAATGGAAGGTAGTGGTTCCGTGGAATGGAGTCATGATTCGAAAGCGTACTGCAGGGTAGATATTAAATGCCTAAGCATTTTTGTTTCAAAAACGACTGAACCCTTTGTAGTCGGGTGGAGGGAAATTTAAATAAGTGCTCCATAAATAGTTTACCTGCACTCAGTTAAAGTTCTTTCAGGAACTTACACATGTAGAATAGTTACTGTTGAGGTTAACACAAAGTAATAGAGAATTTCGCTCAGTTTTAGTGCCCCCCACTCGTCCCCTTACCAACGGACGACCGAGTGACGGCAACACGTTAAAAATTACCACAGCCAGCTTGTGTGTCATAAAAATAAAGCTGTAAAGCTTCTTTGTTATTGCTCAATTACACTGTGCCAATGATTGCTGTAGTAAATTCTGTGTGTAACTACCAACAGTAGCCGGAACATCAGCCAACAGCTTCTTACTTACTTAGAAGCAGAACATTTTGTAGTTGCTGTTTCAATAGTTTTGTTGTTTTTGCGCTAACTTGCTTTCTGCCGTTGGTAATAAAACAATTTTATAAGTTATGAACACTTTCAATGCTGCCAACTAATGACATTAAAAGTGAGCGTAAAAGCAATGACAACAAAAAGCCGACAAAAAAGCAAACAAAATGCGAACAGGGCGAAATAGGCGATGATGGATGAGCGTCAAGCGCCGTTTGGGCAAGTGTATGAAATTGAAGACGTACATATCTATGTAGAGGAAGTTCGGTAATTGCGGTATAGGCGACTAATATGGTAGAGGGTGATGTCTCCCAAACCAGAAGGATTTTGGGGTCGATAAAAGCAGAAATCGACAGCGATTTAAAAAAAAATATCAGTAATGTTTATTGATACCGCCTTATACAACACACTGATAAATAGTTGAACGAAGTCATTTTCGTGTGCAGTTGATTTTTTTGAACGCACAACTTTGTTAAGTTTTTATAAAAAAAAAAAATTATTAAAAAAAAAATAAGTAAACAAAAAATTGTCCTCTTTTATGTTTCAAACAAAAATTTTGTTCGTGAAAAGTGCTACAATCTATTGAATAAGTGATAAATTTTACAAATCTGCGATATGTATGAAAACGTGCTTAATACGTATTTAGAAGTGATGTAAATACAAACCTTTTAATCTAAAAAATATTCATTGTAAAGCATAGTACTGAGTTCGAGTTTCACGTGAAACTGCGGTCAAAATTCATACAAAAAACTGGTTGTAAAATTTCACAGATATTTCACGACAAAGTTCTACTGAGTTCCTGCCGTGAAAACGTTGCGCAACATGCTAGCAACATTTCACGAAAATTTAAATATAAAGCCTAGTACTGAGTTCACCGCTGTGAAATTTCGCCAGCAACATGCATTTATTTTTCCGTGAAATGTTTCAAGAAAAAATTTTTGTCAAATGAGAATAAATGCCCAAACAAAAACTGAGCAAATGTAAAAAAAAAAATTTGGAGCAGGGCTGCTCAACGCTCTCGTATTGAAAGTACAAAACTCAATACATCTACAAATTTTGTATCTGCACTGAAAAATTTTTTTGCTCATTTAAATTTTTTTATGAATTCCAATAAAATATTATTTTAGAATTTATTTTCAAATGGTAGTATCACATACATACAATTTTTTTTTTATTTTTTATATGAAAATTTTTTGAATACTAATTTTTTACAGTGCTTTCATTTTTTTAATATTTTTTCCATTACACATTTGTTATTGTAAATTTCGATTTCTTACGGCAGTGCTCGAGCTCCTATACAAAGTGCCTTTGCTCTGCACATTCAATATGAATCATAGGCACATACATATAAAATTTTTTTTATATCTGAGTGCTTATGGGAGTGCAAAGAAAATTTTATTTTCATATTCGAAGTGAAAGTATGTATCTGTGCCTATGATTCGGTACAAAACAAAAACAATTGTGCTTTGAGTGCCTATGAGGTGAGCAGCCCTGATTTGGAGCATCGCCTCAGAACCAACTTTCAAATTTTGGCCAATAAAAAATTTTTATACAATATATAAATTCAAATTTCAACAAATGTCACTTTTCACTCAAAAATAAATGGCATTGTACATTTAATTTGGCGTGAAAAAATGTTGCTGGCATAATGTTGCTAGCATGTTGCGCAACATTTTCACGGCAGGAACTCAGTACAACTTTGGCGTGAAATATCTGTGAAATTCCACAAATGTTTCACAACCAGTTTTTATACTCAGCTGTACTAGTACACAGAGTATTATAGTTTTGATTTCCTAACGGTGGATTGTAACAGAATGAAATAATCGAGATAGATATAGACTTATATATATAAAAATGATCAGGGTGAAAAGAGAAATCGATTGAGCCATGTCCGTCCGTCTGTCCGTCTGTCCGTCCGTCTGTGAGCACGATAACTCGCGCAAAAATTGAAATATTTTGATGAAATTTGGAATGCAAGTTGGTATCAAGACGAGAACGGATGGTATTGAAAATGGGCGAAATCGGACCATGACCACGCCCACCTCCCCTATATAGTAAAAATCCGAAATTTTGTATCTCAGTAACTAATAGAGCTGGAGTGATGAAATTTTACCCACGTATTGAGCTCAGGCCCTTATGAAGAAATATTGTGAAATTTTGGAAAATGGGCGGTACCACGCCCACTTATTAAGGGGCAAACATTGAAAGTTTTATGAGTCATAACTCAGAAACCGTTGAAGACATATCGATGAAATTTGGTAGGCGTGATATACTTACTTAGGCAAATGTTTGGACGAAAAATTGCCAAAATCGTTTGACGACCACGCCCACTTTTATATATGGGTATTATAAAGTGGCCTAATAAAAACATTTTAAGCGATATCTCTGTCAAATATAAAGATATATCATTGAAATTTTATGGCAGGAGTCCAACTATGGACATAAAACAAAAAACACAAAAATTTTGGAAAATGGGCGTGGCACCGCCTCCTTTTAGAAGCAGGAATATACGAGATTTCTTAGCCCATAACTCGACAAATAATTGAGATATTATAACAAAACTTGGTTTATACACTTTTATAACTTGTGTTAATAGACACGCAAAAAATTAATGAAATCGATTTATGACCACGCCTACTTTTTAACAAAGATATTTCTGAAACACCCTTTGGGAATTTTAACGTGAAATCTTTGTAACTAGAACTCGTAAAGGAATGAAATTTTGCACAAATAATAATATTCATATACTTAGTTGGATAACTGATAAAAATTTTGGAAAATGGGCGTGGCTACGCCCACTTTATGCAGCACTCACTTTATATAAAGTACAACGTGTTTCCATTAAACGCAAACAAACAATAAAAGCATACAGCTGAGTATCTAATGTTCGATTCCACTCGAACTTAGGCTTCCTTACTTGTTTTGTATGGATTTTGACAGCAGTTTCACGTGAAACTCGAATTCAGTACTATGCTTAAAATGCCGTTTATTTTCGAGTGAAAAGCGACATTTGTTGAAATTGAAATTTATATTTTGTATAAAATTTTTTTATTGGCCAAAATTTGAAAGTTGTTTCTGGGGCGATGCTCCAAATTTTTTCTCATTTGCTCAGTTTTCGCTTTGGCATTTATTTTCATTTCACAAAAAATTTTTCTTGAAATATTTCACGGCAAAACAAATGCATGTTGCTGGCTAAATTTCACGGCTGTTAATTTAGTACTAGGCTTAAAATTGTAAAATCAAGAAAAAATGTTTATTTTTATTTTAAGAACTATGATATTTTGAACCTAAACCTTTAGTTTTTATTCCACTCATTTTCATTTTAAATTTTAACAAGTTTTAATTTTAAATCCAAAATACATTTTAATTCCACAAATTTCATTTTTAATATAAAAATTTCCATTTTAAAATAAAAATGATCTGTGCATTATAAAAATAAAAATTTTATTTTTAATTTCTTTTCTCTGAGTGCACTCTTCATTGTAAGTACATATGTATATAATGTGATTATATCACATTACCCTCCAACTTTTGCGCTCGGAACTCTTCGGGTTCACTCGAATTTTGGCTCATAAAATGTACAGCATCAGTAGTGCACATCTGTTATATCATACGAAATGTTTCGCCAAATATTTTGCTCCAGAAAAAGTTGAAATAGCGCATGGAGTTTGGTAATATCCGAAAAACAAAATGGTATACCACAATTACCGAACTTCCCCTACATTTGAAATATCTATGTATGTAGATATGTACATATCTGAAATAGAACGTGTTTGTTAGGAAAAGAAAAATATTTACTTATATATGTACATACACAAAAGTATAAAATGTTTGAAGGTATCTTGTTACAGCTTCTCCGAGAAGGACGAAGAAGGCATGGCTAGGCGTATACTTGATTTTCTTCTATCTGCATTACACAAACATATGTATGTATGTATGTTCGCATGCTTCTAAGCTTTGTTTAGAGAGGAGATTTTGATTTTTTTAGGTGGAAATTAAGTTTATCATCTTTTCGTTTTGATGACATTTGTAAATGTGCATCTCTTTTGTCAAAGCTACTTACTAAGTCACTAAATGAAATAAAAAATAGTAGGTACTTGTATATTATTTGCACCTCGCCTTTTAAATGTGCTTATGTAATACTCGTATGCATGCAATTTATTTGCTATTAAAACTCGCCAATGCATTGAGCACTTTTTTTGCTTCCTCAACGATGCTTTGGAATTTTTTGTTTTTGTTACGCTTGATTTATTAGCTGTGTTTTATATGTACATATTTAGATCCGTGTATATATACATACCCATGCCTGCATGAATGCCTAAGCTACATATTGGCGCTATCCAGTTGATGTCATACATTAATTGTTTGTTGTCGATTTGCCTTTCTTTTTTTGCGAGATGCGCTCATTGTGTAATATGTATATTAGGTTGCTCGTTGCGCTATTTCTAGTAAATCAGCAGTTCAAATGTAGAAATTAATCAATATGAATATTATTTGAAAATGACTGTCAGAAATAAAACGTGAACAATTTTTCAGTCAGTGTGATCAGTTTTATTGAAATGGAAATCTACTAAAAATCAGTGAAAGCAAAAAGCGATTCGCAGAGGTCTCATGAAAGACGAAGCTTTACTGCTTAGTTTATGCAGCTTAATTTAATGTCAACTAGAAAATGAATGTGTCAACACGTAATAATGCCTAAAGAAGGAAATTAAATTTACAAAATGCAAGTTATGTCGAAAATAAACATACATACATAAATATCACGCATACGCACACACGAGAAGGTCAATTAAATTTAACGACACAAATACGTACAATATTGAATCTTATAAAGAAGAGCATCAAGTACTGTGAAACAGGTGAACTGGAAATGAGGCTGTGAAAATGTCGGAAGGACATCTAAATAAAAATGCGATGCTTCATGAAGGTCGTTTGTGTTACATAAACAGGAAATTCACTGTAAGGTAGGCAAGAATATTACGTATGGCATGGAAGACAACAACAGCATTTATTTAGTCCAAGTACAAAGCCCTATTTATGGAAATTAGAGCATTTGAAGATAAAAGAAAATTAATAAAAAAAAAAAAAAAATAATCAAAAGCAAACATAAAAGTGTGAAAATATCAACAGCCTTGCACTCAACCAAATGCACACGGCACATGTGACCCAATAGGAAATATGTATGTTAGTTTTTGTCTTAGATTGGTATTTTAGGGTTATGGTGGCATTTTGAACAAATGCAAAAAGTTAAATTTAAAGTTCATTATAAAGTGCAAGCGTAAAGTAAACGCTGCGCTGTGAAAATTCATTGCGCAACTGGAACAGCATTTTAAACATGCCCAATTTTCGCTAACATGCAATATCAAAAGCGCGCGAGCAAATAAAGTGCAGCAAAGGATGTCTTTGTCTTATTTAGCTTCAAGGGTGTTGCTGATATCACTACAAGAAAATGTGTACTAAAACTAAAACTAGAATGCAGGAACATGCCGCTGACAAAAGCAGCAGAAACATAAAGAAATGAAAAAAGACTGGACTAGTAATCCGAAGCTTAAAGAAAAAAGGAAAAAGTATATGTTTGAAACGGTCTTACATTGGGTTGTTTGTATGCATGTACATACACATACCCAGCAAAAAGTTTAGGCTGATAGCTGAAGCCTAAGCTATAAAAGAGGAATACGCTGTCAGCGCTGCTTGCTGTTATGCACTTATTCTCTCTCCTCCAAACGTGTTAATACTTAATTCTCTGTCATAAATACATATCTCAAGTAGAGAGAGGGACGGAATTGAGTTTTATGAGCAAAGAGAGTATAATGTGTGACGAGCGTAATAATTGCGTATTGTCGAAGGAAAGATTGTCACTCCATTTGATTTTTAACTAACATGCAATCAAGTGTTTGCTTAAGTGTGTATGCTTATGTATGTATATGTACATATCGCTCCCTAAGTCATAAAGTGACACAACTAAAAATTTTCGAAATCGGGGTTCTTTCATAAATCGGTACACAGAATATATCTCTAGCCACTGCCAAAAAATCATTTCCCTCACAGTCTTTTTATCTGAAAAATAACTATTATACGTGGCCTTTTCCCATATCATGGCTTATAAGAAAGAAACAGTTTTTTGGCTCTCCTGAAAATTTTTAATTTTGAGTTGTATCGCTCTTCGATTTAGGGTGTGATATCGCTAGCTTAGAGTGCAAACTGTGTAAGTCCACATTTATGAAAAAGTGTATTTTTATGTAGAACGCTAGAAAAATCAAATACGCACCGCGCTAAACAAGTCTGAGATACTTGTCATATTTCTACTCGTTGTTATTCAGCGATACGCAAATTGTGTAAGTCCAAAAAGCGAAGAAAATTGTGTAACTCCAAAATATTTATATGAACAGAAAATTTTTTTTCATTTCGAATTTTTTTAAATTTTTTTTGTCTCTCCTACAAAGTTTTAAAAAAGGACTTACAGAATTTGCACTCTAAGCTAGCGATATGTATATAAATGTATGAATAATAACGTTTCTACTCTAGCAGAATATATTTTTTATTATTAAATAGCCGCAACGCCCAAGCTGCTTTTTACTATTCCTTATATAAGGCGTTTAAGTACCGCAGAAGGGCTGATTATCAGGAATTAGCTAAGCCTTACTTCCATGGCGGAATAAGGGTTCCTCTCAGAGATAGAGAGTAGCCTTTACGGCCTGATGACATCAACACAGGAAAATCAGCCTTATTTTAAGACTTTGCCCATACAACTTTTGTTCGCTTAGCATTTTCAGGCCTTATTTCGTAAGCTTTTAAATCTTCTGGAGTAATTCTTAATTAAATAAGGCGTAGATTTTTGCTGAGTACATACATAAATATGTATATATGTATTGTGTGTTAGTATTCTTGAAGTTGGCGAATGCAGCAAAAAGTTTTGCCACTGCGGCTTTGCATTGCAGATGAAAATGAATGACATAAAGAGAGCAATACTAAAGGCAGGAAAGGCTGGAGCACGTGAATATGTATCTATGTATTCCTGTTCTTTGATATACATAGAGAATGAGGTGCCAGGTTAGGGAGATCTTGTAGCCACAAGGGAGCATTTGAATGTCAGAAAAGTTTTGAGAGCAAAAAAATGTGGGACTCGTTCAAATTTGTGACAAAGACAATAAGATAAAAAAAAAACACTTTGAAGGTACATACTCGTATTGGTAAGAAGTTCAGCAAAAATATTTACGAAATAGGAAAACGAAAGGTTTCTATATTTACGAAAACTACACTTTTGTGGCTTTGAAACAGCGAGAATACTTAAGAACTAGTGTTAGTTGTATGCTGCAGGTAATTGAGAATGCTTTCAGAAATATTCAAAGTTTTTTCTTGAAGAGTTCTAAAAAAAATCTCAGATATTTTTTTATAGCCAAACTTTTTAATAAATCTTTCTTTATAAGCAATACAACATGACAGTTCAGTAAATAAACAAATATTAAAATTAATGTTCCTCATTTGGGAAACTGCTAAATTGTTTGTGTTTCTATTTACTTCACACTCAAAGTGTTTTCAAAACATTGTTAATACATATAAAATTTGTTTTGCCATTAAATTTAACACTTTTTTGCTTTTGCCTTCAAATTTGCAGATGATGAATTTCAGCTATAATATAATATCTGTATTTATATACATCCATGCATATATATAAAAGAATATAAATACATATATATATATACAGTTTATATATGTATGTATATGTATAGAACTTACCCAGCAGTATTTGAGGTAAGGAGCTGCATATTCAGTAGAATATTCATTATGAAAAATAGCCTGAAACTAAGTTCAAAATTCATTGCTGAAAAAATAACTGAACACGCAGTGAAGACATCAGGTGTACTGAAATACATGCTATGGAAGTTCTCCCTGCGTATTCAGGCCTTTTTTCCTACAGAAACTCTCCCTTCTCGTTCGGCAGTTTTTAGGTAGTTGATTTTCGACGCCACCTCTATATAAAAACGAAAGGGAAAGTTCAGATATTAGAACTACATCTCTATTGAATATTCAGTAGGAAATATGTGCTGTTTTCCAGCTGATAAATACTGCTGGGTAGTATCTGTCCGCTTAATTTTATTAAGCATTTAAACATTCCTTTTCTGCTCAACATCTGTGAAATTTTTTTTAGCAAAACGCCAAGAATAATATCTATGTAAATAGTATTCCATGTAGTCATGAGTATGGATGCTGGCGAATATCAATGAGTGTGAACGTACTCACTGTAGTATATTAGTATTTAGTAAATTTATTTTCAATGAATAGTCGCTTTTTATGATATGTACAAGACAAAACTGCATATTTGCATTATGAGTTCCTCTTGTTCGCTTATACTGAGCTGCTCTGCTATAAACTTTCCCAAAGTATTGGTCAAAAATATAAATAAAAAATTTAGGTATGTTGCTTTTTTAGAAGTCAGTGTATACAAAAATGTAAATTTATGACTTTTTTGCGTTTACACGCATATCGCTTATACACATCCCAATAAACATTTTTCTTCATTTTGAATTTGAGGTTCATTTGAGAAGTAACCCTATTGTCAAATATCAAACACTTGTTATCAAATGCACCTCAAATTTCCCCTGATAGCGTTCTCAAACAAAAAGGCTCATTTTTAGTATGGGATTTTGGGCTGATTCTCAATTTGATAAATTGCATTTTCTCAAACCCATTTCAAAGGTGGTACGAAATGGAATGCAATCAATAGATGTATGTATGTATGTATTACATATATGTACTCTAGAGTGCAGACAAATTGAGGGATAGTGAATGGAATAAATATATGTACATATGTATGTATGTATTACATATTTGTACGCTTATGTGATGTTTTTCATTTACCCGTGCGGGTGAATTTCGCCGGTGCCTTTTGTACAATTACATGAGTATATTAATATATTTTTTAATATAAATATTTACATACATTGGCCGCTGTGGTGCAGTGGGTAGAGTGCTCGCCTGCTATGCCAGAGGTCTCGGGTTCAAACCACGGTCCGAGCAAAACACCAAAACAATTTTTCAAATTAGTAAAAATCCAATTATTGGGTTTTTTAAGAGCAGCGGTCACCTCTCGGAAGTGGGCGGCATACCCTCCGAGAGTATTTCTGCCATGAAAAAGCTTCTCACAAAAAATGCATTCGCCGTTCGGAGCCGGCATAAAACTGTAGGTCCACCCAATTAGTAGGAAAAACAAAAAGGAGCACACCTCGAATTGGGAGAGAAGCTCGGCCATAAAACTCGTCAGAGTTATAATAGCGCCATTGTGTTATATTATTATTATTATTTACATACACACATATCGGAAACCAACTACATATGTTTTTATTAAATTTTGTGTAACTTCACAAAAAGCCACAAACAAATAAAATAAAAGTAAGAAATACAGAATCATTATTACAGACAATCATTTTCAACCATCATCATTTTAACCTCGAGTAGAACAACGAACGCTGACTGAAATTTGCTAACACACAAAATTTCTTCGTTCCTTCAAACCTTCACATGTTGAAATTCGTGAAATAGTACAAAATACGAAACAAGTTTTTTTTTTTTCAAATGCGTTGTAAGTTAATCTAAAATTGATAAACAATGGGTGAGTTTCTAAGACAAAGCTGCTCCGCAACTGTTGAGCTCAACAGTTGCCAACAGTTGGGTAGCAGTTGAGTTAAACAGCTACGTCTTAGAAACGGCTTGATGAATTTATCAGCTGTTTGGCTTTACACAACATATTGAGCTCAAGTATCGAACAAAATTTGTGATGGAAAAAATGGCGAAAAGTTGCCAACTGTTGAGCTGAGCGGAACTACTCAACAGTGCGTTTCTAAGACAAACACTCAACAGTTGCGGAGCAGCTTTGTCTTAGAAACTCACCCAATGTTTGATGAACAGTTGAAAATATGTTCATTTTCAAATGATATATATGCTGATTCTCAACTTTAGAAACAATATTTTCTCAAACGTTTGATAATTTCTTTTTAATTGTTTAATGGGATGTATGTATGTATGTATGTATACAGTTCTAATTTTTCTAGTTAATAAAATGAAATTAATACAAATTGACCTAATTTCACATGGATGCGTTCCAGACATGCACACATTCGCTTCTTCCGTCAACAACGCCTACAACGCCGCGGCGTCGCCGGTTTGCACGCACGTTTGTTAATTTGTGGTTGTTGATTTGTTATTGTTGTTATAGTTTTTGTTTTTGGCTTTCTTGTTCGCATTGTTGTCGTGTTTGTAATTCATCGGTTTGCAATCACCGCAATCCATGCGAAAATGCCCACAAATCAAACTATAATAGCAATAAATGGTAAATGGGTCAGATTGGTTGCAATGAACGCAAGAATATACATACGTACTGTAATGTACAGCTGTATGTATGCATATTTGTGGCATCTAGGTAAATATATAAATATATTAGGGTGGTCCTTAAAATAAAATTAGCGATTTCCTTCGGTCTCACCTCTACATCGGTAAGAGCACAGACAAAGATATCGTCGGTCTCCTGGCAGAAACACGAATGTGAAAATTTTTTTAAGCACGATGTATGCCCTTTATCGGCTATATATTGATGTAATAACAATTAATATTTGTATAAATACTTGCCTAAATACACATAGATAATATGTACTTTTATGTACATAAGCAAATATACAAATATTAATTGTTATTATATCAATATATACGCGATAAAGGGGAGGCATCGCACTTAAAAAAATTTTCACATTCGTGTTTCTGGCAGGAGACCGACGATATCAGTTAAAAATTTTGGTCGCAATCGGTCAGAGTCGCACAGGGGTTACATTTGGTAATCTGAACTTTGACCCCTATGCGAACCCCTTAACCGTCTCAGATCGAGACCAAAATTTTTAGGTGGTATCCTTGAGTATATGACTAGCAATTGTGAGCATTAGAAATACCTACAAAAATTTCAATATAATTTTTTCAGTATCCATAGAGTTTTCTGAACTTTGACCCCTAATTTATATACATATGGTAACTTTGACCATATTAGCATCGACGTAGGAGGTGAGGTTGAGGAAATGTGATATAAAATTTGTCTTCATACATTTTGGGACCACCCTAATGTACATAGGTATTCTAAAAGCTTCCGAAAAAAATTCATTTATTTGCATTCGCATCGCATTGGCAAACAAAATCTAAATAAACTTTGATCATCATTCTAAACACTAGGTATAAGTTACGGGTTTGGATGGATCCGCTGCACAAAAATCATCATTTGGTTAAAATTTACTATCTTTTTCAAAGCCTTCTTGCAACATAAAACTTCCTTTTTTATAATAATAGCCGTAATTGCATATTTACATATATGTACATACATATGTACATATATCCCCTTAATTGAGATTCGAGACAATTAGTGGGTGTGTTTGTGTTACTTTCCAATTGGCGATAATTGCTTTGTAGCTTTAATGTTCAATTCAAATTAGCTGAGTTCCCGTGGCAGTGATCCAGATCCGGATACAAATTTTGCAAGCAAATGCGACAACAATTTTGTGATCCTGGTATTTATCTGGATCAAAACAACCTATTAAAATCTATACGGATCAGAAATTGATACCGATAAACGCCAGGATCACAGAATTCTTGTTGCATTTGCATGCAAACTTCTTATCCGGATTTGGATCACTGCCACGGGAACTCGCCTATTATTTGTTTCATGCAATTGATCATGTTGGTTTTGTGGTTTGGACTGTCGTTGCGCTCAACTAAATTTATCGTACATAGAGCTACTATATCATACCGTGTAGAAAAGACTTATGTATATCAAAGAGCTGCAATAAGCTACTTGACAGCGATTCATTTTCCCAAAGTCTGTTGCTATAGTAACAAGCAAGTAGCTGGCTGAATCGTACCAGAAAAGTCAGCTTAAACATTTATTTAGTGATTTTCTTAGTGCGAACAGGCCAAGCTCGCATTAACACAGTACATTAATGACTTCAATACAAAATTATTCTGCTTTAGTTCAAGAATGTACATACAATGTATTTTTGAGAAGTGAAATTGTAATTACCCAGAAGTAGCTATGGGGATTGCAAGATTTAATATTTTTAATATTTTCTAATAAAATTTTCTCGAATTGGTTGGGATTTTCTAATCTTTAACATGTGTAGCAAATGGCCAGAAGAGTGATTTGTGAAATCCATATAAAGCCAAGCCACTTACATTGCCAAACACATAAAAATTTCGTTTCCATTGGTGGCTGCTGATGAGTTTCATATTTGTTGTTATGCATTTATTGACTTATTTGATAGTCGGTCATTGAGTTGGTAGCTGCTCGCTGTACAACACATCTGTTGGGCATTGTTCTACTGACTTAATTCTTATTATTTACAGTTGTATTGTATGCGATCATTGTTGCGTGTGGCAACAATAGCAATCTACAAACATATACATATAGTTAAAGTAGAAAGCGAGGAATGAAACAATTGGAAGTATTTTTTTACAAACAACTTTGTAATCTCAACTCTCTTTTATGCTCTGCTGGAGACTATTATGTAATAGCTTCTGTTGTTACAAAAAGTGGTATTTACTTATGGTATTATAAAGTTGAGTGACGAGCACATTGCTCCAATTTTCCGGGGTCTAGTTGTGTTTGCTGTAAAGATGTGCAGCAACTTGAGGATCTGCTTGTTATTTATTTAATAGGAAAATCTGTATTTAAATATCTTGGGCAAGAGCATTTTTTTAAGGCTTGTGAAACCTACTCTGATACAATTTCTGCGATATCTATGTATGTATAAAATAATAAGTAATTTGTGTGTTGTTTTTAATTTAAAGTACGGATATCTTTAACATTTAAAAAATGTAGTCTCCACGATATTGAAAAATTCTAATCTGCCCTTCTCTTTCTCTCTTTTCAGAGCATGAAAAACCAGAATCTAATAAGAAAACTTGGAATTGCCGCAAACCATTGACTGATATACTCTGCCAAAAATATCTAAAACTATTAAAATAGCTAAAAAAAAAACATATATACATATGTACAAAACTATACTAAAAAAGTAGTTAGATTAAAATCAAATTTACAAAAATCCAAAATTTTTCTAACTTTTGTATATGCAAAAAATTGATTGAGCAGTGAAACAATTTCTACAAACAGTTTTCTACATCAAAACAAAAACGAAACATAAGAATTAAAAACAAGTTCCATTTAACTTGTTGTAACGTTCAGCCTGAATCACATTAACTTCATCTCCACAATTACATTGTATCTACATTCACAACAGCAGCAACAACAGCGTACTCATTTCGTCAATAACACGCGTAAAAAGGAATGCAGCGTTGTCCTTATATACATGAAATGCGTGAACGATTACTGAACGAGCAGCCGCGTGGTGAATCTGTACCTTTGGAGCAAATGGAGCGTGCAAATTTACTAGATAATCGGCAATCGGCTGATTCGAATCAGGTCGGCACAGTAGTCAAGGTAGGGGCTAATTGATATAAACTCGTACAAAGGATATGCTCCCAACAAGAAAAGAAAAAAAAAATAGGGGATTCACAACCTGTCGTATTGCGTCATATCGTCATAAGTCATAATATTCTGTGGTTGCATTCTATGCTATATGTGTACTAAATAAATACAACTCTGCACGATATGTTTTTGGGTCGTCGTATTTCATCATCTGTTTTTGTTAACAGGGCTTCGGAAAAGTCTTTTATAACTATTTCCGTACAATATCTTAATATGACATATGACTTTATGACACTTTGCGAATCACCTAAATAAACTTTTTCTTAAACAATTTTTTTTAAGTAATTTCCCTGCTTATGCTGTTTTTTTAACATTTTTCCTATAATATCTAGTAACATTTGTTTTTTATGCAAAAAAAAAAAAAATTACTGCCCTTATTAGCACAACACATTTTCTAGCTTTTTACACCACTGTGCCTTGCGAATTGTTTTAAAATTTGGCTGCTTCCAACGCCCTGCATTAATGCAAATTGATTGTTTATATATTTTTACACACAAAGTTCAACAGATGGATACGCAGACATAGTACCTACATGCCTACATACATAAAAACAACCTGTTCTAAAAATATTGGAATATCCTTGCACGAGTATTGATTGCCCCGTTTTAAGTATTTTAATTGTTTTATGAAAATTTATTAAAAAAAGAAGAAAAATTATATTATATGAATTTATAATTTTTTTATGCAAATTCATCTTAACACTAAGCCATTGTAAATTTTACATTTACTTGTTTCTGTTGTACATCAAATTGCAGTACACAAAATTTCGTATTTATTTTGCTGAATTGGAATTGATCGTATGTGACATTATTTTATTGGCGCATTAAGGACTCTCTTATATCATTTTAATTCTTCAAGACTAACATCAAATTCTCAACACAATATCATAAACACTACATGGAATCATTTACGTATATATGTATGTAAGATCTTATAGTCAAATCATATTTTTTTTTAAGGAACACAATTAGAAATAGAGTTATTGCATCTTAGCATGATTTTAAAGACATGAAAACTAATATTTCGTTTCAGCAAACTTTTGTTTGGTGTTGATTTTAAAAATTAGTTTTTCATAAACCTTTGCCTTTTTCTAAAATTAAGAACATTCGGCTTTCGAATTCATATTAAAATCTGATTTTCAATGATGCTTAAGGCTTAAAACACGGCAACACAGACTTAGAAAACTATACAAACAGTTCTAAATGCAAGTAAAAATGAATTACATGCCTAGAAAGCTGTAGTGAACTTCAGAAGTAACGACCGCTTCTCTGTAGCTTGAAATATGTAAGCCCAATAGCGGCAAGTCCGCCAGAGAAAAACTGTTAGGATTAAACCCAAGAGATATTGTGTCTATCTAGCTGGCGCGAAATGAAGTAATTATTGGCAAAACCACTAATAGAAGTAGCTAGCTACCATAGATAGATATGCCAGGCTAGAAAATAGCCACAGGCAATATGCCAATAAGGCCCAGTGGCGTGCGCTTCATACAAGCTGAAAAGCCCGGCCTGCCTAAATATTTTCATTCATTACATGTTACGAATTTCTTTAAATCTGGTTGTTTTACGCTTGAAATATGTTTACTGTTTAAGTTATTAATTCTGTTTTAGCTGTGATTAATCATAATTACAATTACCATGGTGATAACGCATGTATTTTGTTTGTGCAGCCAATCACAGCGAAGAAAACAAAGAAAGCAGCTAGTCTCTTGCCACAACCAGGGTTAGTGAGCGCTGAGCTTGCTGTAACAGTTCCACAGATGGGCTTTTATGAGGCTTTCAAAACAGAATAACATAGCTTGATAACAAAAAACCAAATATGCAATCCGAATTAAATCAAAGGCAATGACGGAATCACAATGAAACTTTCAGTTAATACAGCAAAAAGAAAATTACATAAATAGCTAATGACAATACCAAGAAACTCAATAATAACGTCAGTGATGAATATTCCACAAAGAATCATCAATGATCATTCAGCAGTAAAAAAAATTTACTGCAGGGTTGCCAGCCTATAAAAATTACAAATATTATTACAAGCTTTCAGTATTATACACGGAAAGTTTTGTGTACATATTTTATTTTATATTTAGAACACCACTTATTTTCAATCCACTTTTATTAGAAGCGCATGCTTTCGTTTCCAATTTACCTACTTGTAACTTTTTAGTCTTTACAAAAATCTTAATAAATGCTGTAGTTTATTTAAAAAAGCGTTTTTGGATGAATTTCATAAGAAAAATCTAAATGTTATGCAATATAATAAGCATATCAAATTAAAACTAAAATAAATTAACGTAAATATCTTTTCTTTATATACTCTGACTTGTTCTTGCCCTTCGCCAACATAACGCACGCCATACATGATGTAATAAATTAAATAAAACCACTCATGGTCGAATAAAATAAATAAAACGTGCTACTAAATACATATACATATGTATGTATTAATATTAAACAAAATAAACAAACAATTATAAAAATGTGTAAAATAAATTTTGGATTCACGCGTGAACAGCTTCACGCCGATGGCTATCATACGAGTCCGGCGCACCAGCGTACGCCTTTGGTGCCGCGCGATTTGGGTGAGGATTTCAATTTGGATTTTGATGATGATTATCCGATCGATGTGCGTCGGCCAAAGAATGCCAAGTAAGTTAAATAGTTTATAGTTTTTATAAAATTTATGTGTACTTATGTATACATATATATATGTTTATTATTAAAATGTATTGTGTTGTACCCATTTGCACAAGAAAAGAAAAGAGATTCGATTGTGATTCGTTATGCCAACACAACCCAACCAAGTGTTCTCTTTTTTTCTTTTGATTGTTTATCGCTAGCTTAGAGTGCAAATTGTGTAAGTCCTTTTTTCCCACTTTGTAGGAGAGACAAAAAACAAAAAATAAAAAAATTTCAAAACGAAAAAAAAAATTTTTGTTCAAGTAAATATTTTGCACTTACACAATTTTCTTCGCTTTTTGGAATTACACAATCTGCGTATCACCGAATAACTACGAGTAGAAAAATGAGAAGTATCACAGACTTGTTTAGCGTGGTGCGTATTTGATTTTTCCAGCGCTCTACATAAAAATACACTTTTTCATAAAAGTGGACTTACACACTTTGCACTCTAAGCTAGCGTTATTCATTTATGTTCATAAGTATTTGAAGCTTTCCAAACAATTTTCGTTTTAATTGATTTCTCAATAAAATTGCACTAAATAATTTTTTTCCCTGATTGGCCATCAAAGTAGTATTATAAAAAAAAATATGCTACCTAAGAATTTATGTTAAATTTGAATCTGCTTCCATATGTAAATATTAACACTTGCTTATTGCCCCCAAACAAAATTCAACACATTTTTTTTGCAAATATCTCATATCGCTAAAATACATATACATTAGGGTGGTTCTTAAGTTTAGGGCAGAAATATTTACATAAGATTTCTTAAGCTTCAACCCCTACATTCATATTAAATAAATTATTTTTGGACCACCCTAATATACGTATATACATACATATCGTCGATCTGATGCCAGAGACACGAATGTGAAGCATTTTTTAAGTGCGATGTCTGCTCTATACATACACATATTGATGTAATAAGAATTGAGCGTGGCCGCTGTGGTGCAGTTGGTAGAGTGCTCGCCTGCTATGCCAGAGGTCTCGGGTTCAAACCACGGTCCGAGCAAAACACCAAAAAATTTTTCTAATTAGTAAAAATCCAATTATTGGATTTTTTAAGAGCAGCGGTCACCTCTCGGCAGTGGGCGGCATACCCTCCGAGTGTATTTCTGCCATGAAAAAGCTTCTCACAAAAAATGCATTCGCCGTTCGGAGCCGGCATAAAACTGTAGGTCCACCCAATTTGTAGCAAAAAAAACAAAAAAGGAGCACACCTCGAATTGGGAGAGAAGCTCGGCCATAAAAACTCGTCAGAGTTATAATAGCGCCATTGTATTATTATATTAAGAATTGATATTTGTATAAATGCTTGCGTAAACATATGTACATACATAATATGTAGGTACGTGTATGTACATTAGACTGGGTTGGTCCCCATACGAAATAAGAAAGTTGTAAGAGTCCGCCCCTAAATTTGAAGCTTATGTTGAGAGGGTTAAGGGACACAAAAAAAAATTTTTTTTTGACCGCGAAATACCGCCGAAATCGTTTTTTTATTGTAACTTTGTTATTTTTCATCCGATTTTTAAAATTGACACATAATTATTTTCGTATTTTGAAGCTCTACACTTCCTTCTAATGTCCTTTTGAGATCTGAAGTCGTTTTCACAAAGTTGGGTCAGCTAACTTATTTGTATGTCCATGAATTATCCTCTTTGTTTTGCCAAATGAAAGTGCTTCAAAATTCATGACAATGTTGCCTTTAAACGGTTTTACTAAATTAATGAACAAAGAAGTTACGTCACGACAAATATTTAACGTAACTATTATTTAACTCATTAATTTTAACCAATTCAGGATATGTAAAGTTGTGAAAGTCCACCCCTAAATTTGAAGCTTATATTGAGAGGATTAAGGGACAAAAAAAAAATGTTTCTGATCCCGCGAAATTCCGCCAAAATGTTTTTTTTCTTGTGACTTTGTTAATTAACATCCGATTTTTAAAATTGATACGTCATTATTTTCGTATTTCGAAGCTCTATATTTCCTTCTAATGTCCTTTCGAACTCTGAAGGCAAATAACAAAGTTACAATAAAAAAAACTATTTCGGCGGTATTTCGCGGGATAAGAAAAAAAAAATTTTTTTTTTCTTTAATCCTCTCAATATAAGCTTCAAATTTAGGGTCGGACTTTTACAACTTAACATATACTGAATTGCTTAAAAAAAATTAGTTAAATAATAGTTACGTTAAATATTTGTCGTGGCGCAACTTCTTTGTTTATTAATTTAGTAAAACCGTTTCAAGGCAACATTGTCATGAATTTTTAAGCACTTCCATTTGGCAAAACAAAGAGGATGATTCATGGACATGCAAATAAGTTAGCTGACCCAACTATGTGAAAACGACTTCAGAGCTCAAAAGGACATTAGAAGGAACTGTAGAGCTTCAAAATACGAAACAAATGACGTATCAATTTAAAAAATCGGGTGATAAATAACAAAGTTACAAGCAAAAAACTATTTTGGCGGTATTTCGCGGGATAAAAAATTTTTTTTTGTGTCCCTTAACCCTCTCTACATAAGCTTCAAATTTAGGGGCGGACTTTTACAACTTTTTTTTTCGACCCTATCTAATGTACATATAGCAATTGAATAGCGTACACAATAGCACTGTGTACACAGAAAACAACTGAATTTTATAAAAATTGTAAAAAGTATTTAAATAAAAAATATTTAAATCGTTGGAATTTAAAAAAAAAAATTAACTAATACTTAATAAAAATAATTAATAAAAAAAAATCTCGTGCTTTTGGCAAACCGTCGACATTAGAACATACTAGCGATGGTTCTTAACGTTCAACTGTGGAGGGGAAATTTTTTTACATAGTCTTAGAGGTGTTGGTAAATTTTCTACTACGAATTTTACTTAAAAATCTCAATAAAAAATATTTTTTTTTATAATAGATAATGTTTTCATTCGAAAGAAAAAAAAATGTTCACATTCGTGTTTCTGGCAGAAGGCCGACGATATATACTTTACATTTACTTTTTCACAAAAACATATATTTTTTCTTTTATTCGTATTTACTTTGCGCGTGTGTTTCCTTTGTTTGCAACACATATCTATATGTACATTTGTAACAAAACATAAAAAACGCTCATTATCATCCGCAAACACCAAATGAACTCAGTCACCAAAAGGCAAATAATCAAGCATCCGGCAACGCTCTGCATTCAGTTTCGGTTGCATCATCGAAAAGGTTCGATTCTTGCTTATTTTTCCACAAGAACGTTTGTTCTGCATTTTGTCTTGACACAAATTTAGTTTCACTTTTTTAGATTAAAAAACTTGGTGTTAAGAATAACAAAAGTCGTAAATTTAGAAAAAAAAATTTAAGACACTCGTTTACATACATATTCTCTATACACAATGTACATACGCACATTATTATATGCCACTGTATTTTTCTATAATATTTTGCATGGCTATTGTTGCTGTGTTAGTTTTAAAATATAAATTCACTTGATGGAATGCTTTTTGCACGCGACTGTAAAGTTGCAAATATATTGCACCAGTTTTCTTTGGTTTAGGAAAATTTTAATATAAACGATCACACTTAAAGCTAACACAAATTAATCATTATATACCTAATTAAAATATGTCTAGCATACATACATAATATGTACATATTATGTACATAAACACACATTTCTTATAAAAGAAGTATGTACTTATTTCAAAAGGTTTTGTTTACTAAAAGTTAGGAAGAGTTTGACTGCGAAGGAAATACATTTTTTTTTGATTACGTGATTTCACAAGCGTACTTATACTCTCACATAAGCATACAAAAATCAAGATAAAACTAGGCCAGACGTTAGGTTATTGACTTGCCGTTGACAGATGCCAGAGATTGTGCTCACACATGCCGCATGCCACATGCCACATGCACGAGTAAATGTCAATTGATTGCCAAGCTATTTGTTCAACTAATGTGGTTAAACATTTAGTTTGCGGTGCCAAAACATTAAGCACTGTGCAGATAAGTATGTATGAGAGTATACACATGTATAAAATACAGTAGAAATAAAATGCTCTTAAATAAATAAATAAAAACCAAAAATGTCACTTTAAATTATTAAATCCCAATAGTTACGCCCATTGGGTGCGCCTATAAATCGCTCACACCAAATGATCATCATACATAAGCTATTAGCTGTTTGGTGGTAAATAGCTAAATATTGGCTCACCTTTTTTCGTTCTTCTTTTTTATACTCAGCTGTACTAGTACACAGAGTATTATAGTTTTGATTTCCTAACGGTGGATTGTAACAGAATGAAATAATCGAGATAGATATAGACTTATATATATCAAAATGATCAGGGTGAAAAGAGAAATAGATTGAGCCATGTCCGTCCGTCCGTCCGTCTGTCCGTCTCTCCGTATGTCCGTCTGTACGCACGATAACTCGCGCAAAAATTGAGATATTTTGATGAAATTTTAAATGTAAGTTGGTATCAAGACAGGAACGGATGGTATTGAAAATAGGCGAAATCGGACCATGACCACGCCCACCTCCACTATATAGTAAAAATCGGAAATTTTGTATCTCAGTCACTAATAGAGCTAGAGTGATAAAATTTCACACACGTATTGAGCTCAGGCCCTTATGAAGAAATGTGATGAAAGTTTGGAAAATGGGCGGTGCCACGCCCACTTATTAAGGGGCAAACATTGAAAGTTTTATGAGTCATAACTCAGAAACCGTTGAAGATATATCGATGAATTTTGTTAGGCGTGATACACTTACTTAGGCAAATGTTTTGACGAAAAATTGCCAAAATCGGTTGACGACCACGCCCACTTTTATATATGGGTCTTATAAAGTGACCTAATAAAAACATTTTAAGCTATATCTCTGTCAAATATAAAGATATATCATTGAAATTTTATGGAAGGTGTCCAACTATGGACATATAACAAAAAATACAAAAATTTTGGAAAATGGGCGTGGCACCGCCTCCTCTTAGAAGCAGGAATATACGAGATTTCTGAGCCCATAACTCGACAAATAATCGATATATTATGACGAAACTTGGTGTATACACTTTCACTACTTGTAGTAATACATGTTCAAAATTTTAGCGAAATCGGTTGACGACCACGCCCACTTATATATATGGGTATTATAAAGTGGCCTAATAAAAACATTTTAAGCGATATCTTTGTCAAATATAAAGATAATTCATTGAAATTTTGTGGCATGAGTTCTACAATAGATGGGAAACAAAAAATAGAAAAATTTCGGAAAATGGGAGTGGCACCGCCTCTTTTCAGACAAAGGAATCAACGAGATTTCGGAGCTCATAACTCCACAAATAATTGAGATATTATGACGAAACTTGGTTTATACACTTTTATAACTTGTATTAATGGACACGCAAAAATTTATTGAAATCGGTTTATGACCACGCCTACTTTTTAACAAAGATATTTCTGGAACACCCTTTGGGAATTTGTAACGTGACATCTTTGTAACTCATAAAGGGATGAAATTTTGCACAAAGAATAATATTCATAAGCTTAGTTGGATGACTGATAAAAATTTAGGAAATGGGCGTGGCTACGCCCACTTTATGCAGCACTCGATTTATATAAAGTACCTACACCGTGTTTCCATCAAACGCAAACAAACAATGAAAGCATACAGCTGAGTATCTAATGTTCGATTCCACTCGAACTTAGGCTTCCTTACTTGTTTTTTTTGATTTTTTTTTTGTTTTACGCGCATATTCCTCTGTCCTTTCACATTCGACAAAGCAAGACATCCCTTTATTGAAAATTTTTTTGCTTTCAGCCGCTTTGACTGTTGTGGCTGTTATATTTGGAGTTATGTTATAAACCATTTCACGCAATTCTTTTATTTTCACATTTAATCACACGTCCTGCCGTGCCGTTCCATGAAAGCACCCTTGTTTATTGTTACTCAACGTGTCCTGTGTCCTTTGTCCTTCCTTTCTTTTTGTCGACTCCATACGTATTACGTTTTGCGGAGCTCACAGTTTTTCGTGTCTTTGGTGTGGACTCTGCGATGCGATTATTATATCTTTGTACTACGGCACATTTGTTTTACAAACTTATACTTACGTATATATGTACGTATAGCAATTAATATCACGACGCCTGCGATAACATATTGACGCGCGTGCCATAAACGCACCCTTATTTGTGTTTGAATGCGCAAAAAGGTGAATAAAGAGCTGGTGCGTTTGCCGAAAATCACCCACAAAATACCTACACGAAAGAATTTTACACGCGATAAAGTGCCCAGAAAATCAGCGCTGGTTACGTAAAAATATTCATTTGGCTTGGTTTTTGTCAGGGAAAACTCTCTTTTATTTGGACTAATTTTACCGAGAGGCTCGCCTATTTTTTCAGACGTTCTGAATGTTACCAACTGCGTAGTTTCGCACGTATTAAAGCCCGTCTCCACATAACTTGATTCGCCAGCAGGGACTGTAACGGTTATGAGTTGTATCCAAAAAGTTGATTTTTAATCATTATTTGCTGAGTTTTATTTTCTGCTCACAAAATAAAAGTTATTTCTTGAGTTTTATCTTTCCGTCAGAAAATAAAAGTTATTTCTTGAGTTTTATTTTTCCCTCAGAAAATAAAAGTTATTTCTTGAGTTTTATTTTTCCCTCAGAAAATAAAAGTTATTTCTTGAGTTTTAATTTTCCATCAGAAAATAAAAGTTATTTTTTGAGTTTTATTTTTCCCTCAGAAAATAAAAGTTATTTCTTGAGTTTTAGCCCCGACACATAGCATACGTCAATCCGTCTACGTCGACGTGTGTGACTGACAGCTCAGTAAAATGTCGGCATTTAAACGTACGTCGTCACACGTACGACGGATCCGTCGCCGCAACGTACCGAAGTTGCCCAAAAGTCAACTTTTGGTATACGTCAATACGTCGCTATGTCAGCTGATTGCTTTTGATTGTTAACCTTTAGCTACTCTTGAATTTCACTTTTTTTGCAATTTGCTTTTCGAGTTTTTTCTCATTTGTATAACATTCCTCCATAAAACAAAATGGTCAAGAATTATCAGGAGATGTGAACTTACTGAAAACTGAATTTCAATAGGGCAACTTAAAAGAGAAATTACAAAATATTCTAAAGAGTTAAATTTTTGCCTCCACCTCTGTAGTTAAAGGTTAATCAAACAGCTGATTTGTGTATATCCGCCAACGTTTCCTATGTGGCGACCTCTCCGTCAAGTACGTGAGCTGTCAGTCACATACGTCGACGTAGACGGATTGACGTATGCTATGTGACGGGCCTATTTTATCTTCCGTCAGAAAATAAAAGTTATTTCTTGAGTTTTATTTTTCCCTCGGAAAATAAAAGTTATTTCTTGAGTTTTATTTTTCCTTCAGAAAATAAATGTTATTTCTTGAGTTTTAATTTTCCATCAGAAAATAAAAGTTATTTATTGAGTTTTATTTTTCCCTCAGAAAATAAAAGTTATTTCTTGAGTTTTAATTTTCCATCAGAAAATAAAAGTTGTTTCTTGAGTTTTATTTTTCCCTCAGAAAATAAAAGTTATTTTCTGAGTTTTAATTTTCCATCAGAAAATAAAAGTTATTTTTTGAGTTTTATTTTTTCCTCAGAAAATAAAAGTTATTTCTTGAGTTTTATCTTCCGTCAGAAAATAAAAGTTATTTCTTGAGTTTTATTTTTCCCTCAGAAAATAAAAGTTATTTCTTGAGTTTTATTTTTCCCTCAGAAAATAAAAGTTATTTCTTGAGTTTTAATTTTCCATCAGAAAATAAAACTTATTTTTTGAGTTTTATTTTTCCCTCAGAAAATAAAAGTTATTTCTTGAGTTTTATCTTTCCGTCAGAAAATAAAAGTTATTTCTTGAGTTTTACTTCTCCCTCAGAAAATAAAAGTTATTTCTTGAGTTTTATTTTCCCTCAGAAAATAAAAGTTATTTCTTGAGCTTTATTTTTCCCTCAGAAAATAAAAGTTATTTCTTGAGTTTTATTTTTCCCTCAGAAAATAAAAGTAATTTCTTGAGTTTTATTTTTCCCTCAGAAAATAAAAGTTATTTCTTGAGTTTTATCTTTCCGTCAGAAAATAAAAGTTATTTCTTGAGTTTTATTTTTCCCTCAGAAAAGAAAAGTTATTTCTTGAGTTTTATTTTTCCCTCAGAAAATAAAAGTTATTTCTTGAGTTTTAATTTTTCATCAGAAAATAAAAGTTATTTTTTGAGTTTTATTTTTCCCTCAGAAAATAAAAGTTATTTCTTGAGTTTTATCTTTCCGTCAGAAAATAAAAGTTATTTCTTGAGTTTTATTTTTCCCTCAGAAAAGAAAAGTTATTTCTTGAGTTTTATTTTTCCCTCAGAAAATAAAAGTTATTTCTTGAGTTTTAATTTTTCATCAGAAAATAAAAGTTATTTTTTGAGTTTTATTTTTCCCTCAGAAAATAAAAGTTATTTCTTGAGTTTTATTTTTCGATCAGAAAATAAAAGTTATTTTTTGAGTTTTATTTTGCGATCAGAAAATTAAAGCTATTTTTTGAGTTTTATTTTTCGATCAGAAAATAAAAGTTATTCTCTGAGTTTAATTTTTTTGCTCAGAGAATAAAAGTTTTTCAGTTTAGTTTTGGCTGCAATAATGGTATAAAAAATACAGGTATGTGCATTGTCATTTTGACGCTGTCTTTTTGATTAAAAAGCAGATTTTTGAAGTTTAATCTTATGTCAGTTTTGGAGTATAGCGATGCCAGACTTTTATTTTTTGAATGCGTAGATTTTTGTTTGAAAGTTTGGGTATTTCAGGAATCAAAGGACAGAAAGAGAAAGGGCACTAGTGAGCAGATTTTTGGAACTTCCGGTAGCTCCTCTTCGCTCACTCCACAAATCTTCATCCACTCTCCGCGAATAAAGGGTATCGTCGGAAATTGGAAAAATTTTATATCACCGTCTTTGCAGCCATATTTGGTATTATTGCACCGGGGAAATAAGCAACTCATATTGTTAAAATCTAGGGTACATATTTTTTTGTAATTGGATTGGACATATGTACATACATACATATATAGACTGAAATGCTCACTTGGTATGGTGGTGTACATACATATCGTCGTCTAAAGTGCAAAATACATTCCTGGCGTCCGTCCCCATCCATTCATGCAACAATTTTGAGATTCACACAACGCAATTCCAAATAATGACACAGTTTCAAAACCGCTTTTTTTAAGGAAATTTTTCGAACCAATACCGCGAATAATAGGTGTTATTGCTTTATAACTGTACTGTAATGTACTTATGTTGATTATATTTTCATAAACACGAAATGGATTATAACTTTGCTTTATTGAAGAAAAGTTTTTACGTACGCCTGCAAAACCGCCTATACGTCACTATTGAACAAAATAAAAGACGCAAAACCGCTTATAAATACATAAGTAAGCCAATAACTGCACATTTAACTGTTTTTCGCCCAAATGATATTTAGATTAAGAATATAATCCAAAAATCTACCTTTGTTTGGATGTGGGTTTGCAAAATTCCGAACCGTTTTGAATTAAAACAGTTTTTACTGTCTCCTGTAAAATTTTGGTGGTAGCGGATACGCGGTATTGCACTTTATGCGACGATATGGAGTTATAATAGATCAATCTCCAAAACCTCTCACAAAGCCTAAATTAAAAGTGATCGTAACTACTAAACTCAATTAAAAACTCACCGAGAATACCGGAAAGGGGCTACTTTGTAGTACGGCCAAACTGATATTCCGTGAAGTAAAAATCCGAAATGAATCTTTTATGAATTACTGATGAAATTCATCTATGACTGAGGAGGCATCAGTGAGTACTTTCAAGTAAAGACTGCTGAATTTAATGCTAAAATTAAACTGAAGAGACTTTTATTCTCTGAGCAGAAAGATAAAACTCAGAAAATAACTTTTATTTTCTGATCAAAAAATAAAACTCAAAAAATAACTTTTATTTTCTGAGGGAAAAATAAAACTCAAGAAATAACTTTTATTTTCTGAGGGAAAAATAAAACTCAAAAAATAACCTTTATTTTCTGAGGGAAAAATAAAACTCAGAAAATAACTTTTATTTTCTGTTCGATAAATAAAACTCAAAAAATAACTTTTATTTTCTGATCGAAAAATAAAACTCAAAAAATAACTTTTATTTTCTGAGGAAAAAATAAAACTCAAGAAATAACTTTTATTTTTCTGAGCAGAAAATAAAACTCAGAAAATGATGATTAAAAATCTATTTTTTTATAAAAATCGAAAAAATAAATGTTAATGCACCTAGAGATAGTCTGCGTTACGGTGATTACATATGTGTACTTCTTTTGCGTTTATCATTTCTCCTTCAGTATGATTTTTTTAGTCAAAATTTAAAAAAATAACGATTATTTGCAATCCCTGTTCGCCAGCGAAATATCTCGCTAAATAACCCGCCTCCACGTGGCTGATCGTGATTCAGTTTAACATTTCTCTTTGTTGTTCTTCTTAAATGTTTGTATGTTTTCTTATTTTTGCGTTTTTGTTTTGGGCTCTGTGAGATATCCACAGAGTTTCGATACAAAATTAGAGAAGGCATCGATATCATCGCGTTTGGCAAGAGGATTGAGAACGAAACATGTGTTTCATTCTTCACTCGCTCTCAGAAATTTGTATGGAAATTAAAGAGTTTCGGCACTCGTTTCGAGGTCGAAACAAGATTGAGAGAGCGAGTGCAGAAAAAAAGAGCGAAACACGTTATGTGGAGACAATGTATTACATCGTAAAAATCATGTTATATTCAATGCGTTTAATCAAATCTGAATAACAATTTTATACCATATTTGTGAAAACGGGATTTTGCATTATGACGGAAATGAAAGCGAAATGAAATCCCTTCCAATTATTATATGAAACTTATAGCCCCATCAGTGTAATATAAGTAACTCCAAAATTCGTTGTAAAATACAACACAGACAATGGGCTGTATTAATAAAAACGAAGCAAATACTTTTACTCAAGATTTTAGAAGTTTGACATCAATTTGTATGTACCAAATTTCAAAATTTTAGTAAAAGGTCTGAAATTTTAAGCAACAGCAAATGCTCGGCTTTTATTAATATGACCCAATGAGTATCACAAATAAGTAGTCTCTACTCGTACTATATGCATGCCTAGGCTGACCATCCGTTCTGTTTTTTGAGGGACCGTTCTGTTTTTCAGACGTCTGTCCCTCGTATTTTTGTTTTTTCGGAAAACCTCAAAATGTTCTGTTTTTTTCCTAGTGTCCCTCATTTGTCCCTCTTTTATTTATTTTGGGGCATATTCATAGTCTTGATAAAATCTGATTTTAAGTTAGTTAAAATCAATATTTTATTTTGACTATGAATATTACCCTTTTTGTTTAAAATCTGTTTTATATTAAAAAGGTTGAGGTGGCAGCCCTTTTTCTCATCAGAATTTAAGTAGTTATCGATAATAACTACCATCCTCATTGACTATATGTTTGTTGGAATGTAATTTTTGTGGTTGCTGTGTGGCAAATTAATTTGAAAGAAATTGGTAAATCGTATTAAAATTGATTTGTGGACATTAAACTAAGTTACCAAATTCTTTTTTATCGTAGCATTATGCTTTCTTTATTGTAGATACCTATAATTAAACTTACAAATTTGTTTATTTTTGTTAAAACAAAAAGTCTGAAGAGAATGTGAATTACATACATATGTTTGTAAGCCTATTATTTGATGAATAAATATTTTTTACGATTTCAAGCTTCATAAATATACATATGTTCGTACTTATATCATTTGAAATTTTGTCCCTCATTTTCGATTCATATTTATGGTCAGCCTATGCATGCCCCAAACCTAAAATTGTCTGCTGTTGAGATCTGCCCATTTGCTGTTGCTTAACGATGATGTTGATGACGATCATGAAGATGTCTATGAGAATGGACTAGATGGCGTCCCATGATGTCGCTGTTTTTGTTTTTGCGTTGTCGTTATTAATTCATTAAAATTGAATTTTCGATTGCGTTGCGGATTAAAAGAATGAAAATCTGCCCCAAGCAGAGAAGTAAAGAGGAAAAAGTTATCAAAACTAACACCGAGAAAATGGCATAGAAGGCGAGTTAAAATCAATAGAAGTTGAACGAGGAGTAAAGGAGTAGAGTATTATCTACGAGTTGAAAATATACATACAAATACATACGTAGACAACTCGATTACTACGACGCAACAATGTCGAAACAAAAAAACAAAATAAAAATAAACTTAAAAAAACAACAACAATAGTCAATAGACGTTACGCGTTCATCCCCAAGGTATGACACAGTCATGTCAACAAACGCCACAAAGAAATATGTATGCATGTATGTATGTTAATATGTAAGTACTTCGTGTGTGTACTTCGTGGCATGCCACATTAGACATGCTTAGGTTAATTTATGTTTGTATTTGCGACGTAAAATATTTATGGGCCATGTTTGAGATTGATATGGCTGCTATTTTTTTGTTGTTACATATTCATGTATAGAAAATATCCATTCGTAACCGAGGAAAAATGAAAAAAAGTAAGAGAGTCGGATTTTAGGCGCAGCTGTGTATTATATAACCAATAGCTTTTTATGAAACTTGTAAAAAAAATAAAATAATATGCCTTTGAACTTATCTTCGACGGGTATAAAAATATTTGTAACAGCAGAGGCATTGAATCGGTGTGGCCACTTCAGCAGCTGTTCAGAAGAAAGCGCTTTTCGATGTATGAAACATGAAACATAAACAAATGTACTTATAATAGAAGTGTTTCTTGGAGCATATCGGCGAAATGGAGAAGACGTTTATCGACGACAATTTGAAACCATTTTACCAGAGTTGTAATTATTATAAGAGAAAAAATAAAACTCAAAAAATAATTATTATTGAAAGAAATATATTTTAAAAGTCTTTCCATAATAGTTATTTCTGAGATATTTTTTTTAAGTCGTTTTGTAATTATTATAAATGAGAAATTTTGTTTTATATCTTCAAAGACTTTTATATTGAGGCAAATTTGAAAAAAGTCTTTGAGTAATTATTATCCGTAACAAATTGTTTTTTGAGTCTTCAAAGACTTTTTCATTGAGACGAATTTCAAAGATATCTTTAAGTAATTATTTTGAGTAACAAATTTATTTTTTATATCTTCGATAAAAATCTTTCATACAATTTCAAATTGGAAATTTGCTTGAATTTTGAAGTACTTATGTATATGAAAGTTATTTTTATTTTATACTTATATGAAAGTTATTGCAAATTTTCTGAGACTTTTTTGAACTTTGTCTCAATGAAAAAGTCTTTGAAGACTTAAAAAATATATATTTGAAATAACTATTATGGAACGATTTTTAAAATATAAGTTTCTGAATAATAATTATAGAAGATTTTTATCATTTTCCTCAGGAAAAAAATATTATCAAAGGACTTTTATGATTCTGAAGAAAATTTGTAAGACTTTTTTATAATTTCAAAATGAAATAATAATTATTCTACATCTATGCATTTTACTTATTCTACTACAATTTTTTTCCAATTCCCTTACATTAACGTATTATTGTTCACTTGTTTTTATACCAATGCATTGATGGTTGTTGTTTTCGCAACTCGCAAGTCTTGCCAAAACGAATGCGGCTAATGTAAATTAAAAAGTTGAGCTGCGAAAATCAAAACAAGTTGAACGTAAGTAAAGTGGATGGGCTGAAGAAGGCAAAGAAAATGCGACGTAAACAATGTGAACTTCATGGATATATATGTATGTATATTTAGCCATACCCTCAGGGAAAAAAAGTTAGTTACAAAAATAAATATATTAAAAAGTGATTTATATTCAACTAATTTTAAAGTAGTTTAAAATAAATACAGCGCGGGACAGTTTCTTTTTATATATATATCTATATGTGGCCGCTGTGGTGCAGTGGGTAGAGTGCTCGCCTGCTATGCAAGAGGTCTCGGGTTCAAACCACGGTCCGAGCAAAACACCAAAACAATTTTTCTAATTAGTAAAAATCCAATTATTGGGTTTTTTAAGAGCAGCGGTCACCTCTCGGCAGTGGGCGGCATACCCTCCGAGAGTATTTCTGCCATGAAAAAGCTTCTCACAAAAAATGCATTCGCCGTTCGGAGCCGGCATAAAACTGTAGGTCCACCCAATTAGTAGGAAAAAACAAAAAGGAGCACACCTCGAATTGGGAGAGAAGCTCGGCCATAAAACTCGTCAGAGTTATAATAGCGCCATTGTATTATTATATGTAAACATATGTTTTCAGATCTAAGTATGGCATGATTTTTTCCTTTTTTGGTTACGGTTTTTCAGCTTCACTTCCCATGAAATACTGAAATATTGTTTCTCAATTTGATAATAAGCTTATTTATCATTTGAAAATTAACACCAATTTAATTGTTTCTCAAATATTGTTTATCAACCTGAGAACAATTTGCGAAATTTGAGAAAACCTTGTTTCACATTTTTACCATTTCTTGAATTTCGACATATCAAATGCAAGATTAAGTTATTTATTTTAAACTACGAGTAAAGTAGTTGAAAAGAAACTCAAGATTTAGTTATTTATTTTAAACTCCTAATAAAGTAGTTGAAAACAAATGCAGGATAGGGCAATTGACTGCTTGCTATGACATCGCCGTGTTAAAAAAGTCAGTTCATTGCAAAGGAAAAAGTCACAGTTTCAATTAGATGTTATTGAAAATAAAGTAGTTTATAAAGTTATTTAAAATTAATTGAATTTCCTACAGGGTATACCCAGAAAAAATATAAACACGCAAGCCAAAAACAAAACATCTATATGGATGTGGGTATGCATTTACATATACGAGCTCAAACGGAAGTCCATTGCGCCTTATTGTAGGCTACTTTTCGATATTCACCACACTCAGCTGCGGTAGATATGTATCTACATATGTATGTAAATTAGGCCGTCTCGCCTTATATGGACGAAAAAAAGTTCCCCCTCCCCCATATGTCTTTTCGGAAAAAATTTCCGGAAAAATGTTTTTTTTTTTGGACGCCGCTAGATGTCGCTCAATTTAATTTTTTTCATATCTTCGGTATTTATGGTCAGCTCCTTAAGTTTGATACACCAATCTCTTTGGCTTGAGAGAAGGGTTTCTACTTTTTAATTATATTAACCCTATGTGCGCCATTGGGGTCACTTCCACCCAGTATTTAGTTTATACCACCTTAATCTAACTTTTTTTGCCTGCATGTTAAACACCGTCAAAAACCATTAATCTTTTGTAAAACAAGTATTTCGACCGCTTCAGTACAACCCGATTTAAAACACATTCTACATTTCGAGGAATATATGTATGTTCTTCACTTCTTGTGGTCTTTCCGGTCTTTTTTACAAACATTTGTTCTGAGCAGACCCCCAGTGAAATTTTACGGTTTCTACCTCTCCACCGACCTTAAATATACCATTTTTTCCTGAATTAGTATAAAAAAGGTGTCAAAGTAACCTTTTTGGTTGCTTGTTTTTCCGACAGGGTACTGGAACTTGACAAGGGATGACGGAGGATCGTTCCACAATATGTCAAAGTAACCCTTCCGTGGTGGTGATATTTGCATCCTTGTACCATTAGCAGAGCTCATTTTCTTTGGTTTATATTTTCTCAGACCACAGCCCTGCATAAGTAACTAGAAATGACAGTTGGTTTTGAGTAAAATATATCTACCGTTATCTCATATACAAACTTTTCCTACACGGACACTGCCATATTATATTCCTCAATTCCATCTGAAGAAATTAATGTAGCTGCAGGGGAATCCATTGAGTTCTTGTGCATTCGGATAAAAGCTGGCAAAGGGCATATTTACCTGGCAGTTATTTACATTCCTCCTTCTTCCGAACAGTCAGTTTACTTTCAAAGTGTTTCCTTGCTGAAACGTGTCGAGTCAAAAAAGACGCCCTTGGATTCTTTTATAGTCTTGGGCGACTTTAATCTTCCGCACGTTTCATGGAGCGAGGAAAACAATGAAATCATGCCGATTACATCTAAGGCTAATTGTACTGACTTTTTAGAAGAAATGTCGGATCTCTGTCTTCATCAGGTAAACGTCATTAAAAACAAATTCGGAAAGGTACTTGATTTGATATTTGTAGATGACGTTTCTAATTACTATGTGAATAGAACTGACCCTCTTATTTTCCCTGAAGATACTTACCATCCTTCATTGGAGTTAATACACGAAATTATAAGCGATGATGATCATTGTTGCTCAAAAACGTCTGATTCGTGTTTTCGTTTTAACTTTGCTAAGGCTAATTATAAAAAACTTAATAGTGAACTATCTAAACTAGTCTGGCCAAACTATGATGGCAACGTTGAACAAAATGTTTTGCATTTTATTAACACGATCCACTGTCTGTTTGATAAATTTGTACCCAAACAGAAATACATATATGTTGAGCCCCTGCATCTGTGGGAAACTAAAGACTTGAGAGCCTTAAAAAATAAGAAATCTCGCATTTTTAAATTATATAAGAAGACAGGCTTGCGGAAAGTCTACCTTCAATACTCAACTTTACGACATAAATATTTTGCATTGAACAAAAAGTGCTACAATGATTATCTGAGAAAAATGAAAATGAACATTTTTCGTAACCCTAAATCGTTTTATGGTTTTGTGAATTCAAAACGCAGAGTGAGCGGATTTCCCTCATCTATGAGTTTTCGGGATTGTGTGTCTAGTGATAATCAAAGCATTGCCAATCTCTTTGCACAATTTTTCGAATCTAATTATTCCAAAGATAATTTAAATTTCAGCATATACCCGTACCATCTTTCTCAAAATAATACAATTAATGTTACCTATATAAATTCAGATGAAGTTTTAGATCACCTTAAATCACTGAAAGAGTCTTTTAGTTATGGTCCGGATATGATCCCCGCATGTTTCCTTAAAAAATGTGCGGATCATATTCATCTACCTTTGTCAAAGCTATTCAACTTGTCATTGAAATTTGGTATTTTTCCTACTGCTTGGAAAGAATCCTTCATTATTCCTTTACATAAAAGCGGTATTAGATCTTCGATTGAAAATTATCGAGGCATAGCAAAATTGTCTGTTATCCCAAAACTGTTTGAGTTGATTATAAGCAACCAGATAAAAAACTCGATTGAGTCATTGATTGTGAACTCTCAGCATGGTTTCTGTAGGGGTAAATCAACCATCACTAACCTTCTGGAATTTACAACAAGTGTTTCTAATGGGTTCAGGGAAAATGCTAAAACGGATGTTATTTATACTGACTTTAGTAAAGCCTTTGACAAGGTTAATCACAATTTACTTATCCACAAGCTTCAACTACTGGGTTTTCAACCTATCCTCCTAAACTGGATTTCTTCTTACATTTCTAACAGAACACAAAGAGTTGTTTATAAGAATGCATATTCATTTAGTATTTATGTGTCCTCTGGGGTTCCGCAGGGCAGCCATCTCGGACCGACTCTGTTCTTGTTGTTCATTAACGACATCTCATGTGCTATAAATTATTCTAAAGTTTTAATGTACGCAGATGATGTGAAACTTTTCAGGTCCTACACCACACCGGAGGAAAGATCGCTCCTTCAAAATGATTTAAACGGTATGGTTACGTGGTGCAATATAAATCTTATGCCACTAAATCTAAATAAATGTAAATTTATGTGCTTTTCGCGGAGTAATGTCGAACCCATAGCTTACGCCATTAATAATCATGATCTGGAGCGAGTTTATGAGTTTGTCGACTTAGGTGTAAGATTCGATTATAAACTTAATTTCAACCTTCACATCAACGTCATGATAAATAAAGCTAAAAGTGTTCTAGCGTTTGTAAAACGTTGGTCTAAGGAATTTAGTGACCCCTACGTAACTAAAGCCCTTTTCACAACCTTAGTAAGACCGACACTAGAATACGCATCTATAATCTGGAATCCGAGTTACAAAATTCATTCTGATCGACTTGAATCGATTCAAAAACAATTTTTACTTTTTGCATTAAGAAATTTGAATTGGAACCCTCATTGCAATCTTCCTTCGTACACTAGTCGCTTAAAACTTATTAACCTTCCAACTTTAGCTAGTCGTAGGGAAACTCTGGGTGTAATATTCGTAACGAAACTGCTGAAGGGATCAATAAATAGTCCATTTCTTCTTTCTGAAATAAGTTTAAACATTCCTGCCCGTCCATCAAGACATTACCAGCCCATATTTTTAAAACAATGTAAAACTAATTTTGAATTATATGAGCCATTCCGATTTCTATGCAAAAGTTTTAACACATACTCTACCTACTTTGACATCTCTGACTCTCTATCCATTATAAGGAAAACTCTTCTTTCAATTCTTAACAAATAACAATTTGTCTACTAGATATAGTTTCCTTCTACTAATTTAGGATAATATGTATTTTATTGTTAACTAAGTAATTGCTTCTAAGTGTATATATAAACTTAAGTATGTGTAATCAGCTGATGAATTTATATTCTGTAGCTGAGCAGCATAAGAACTCGACGTTTAACAAACTCCAGCCACTCAACACCTTGGCAAAATTAAAAATATATATCCGTGCGTCATGCGGATTGCGCCCCTCGCGGCGGTCGGGCGGGATATGGAGGGTAAACCGTTGGGAATTATTAAAAAAAAAAAGGTGCTATGTTGAAGAGCGAATTCGCCGTAAACTTCGTGAAGGATTGTCTCTCTCTGCTTCGTAAGGAGTTGAAAGGAAAGTTTGCGAAAAAATTATACCTTCTTCTGTTTAGTGTATATTCACAGTAGGTATGTACATATGTATATGTACTTATGTATATATGTAAGCATGTGTGCCTTTGATAAACTTTGTAGTTCTTTGCAATCATGTTCAGCATATGAAATTTTATTTTACTATTACCACAATTCTCGAGGGCATATGAACATTATTTGTCTTAATGCGGCTTACCGCCTTTTCCGCATTATAAATATGTAGTTTCTACATACATAGATATATTGCAGGGATTTGTGTAATCTACTTGCGTATGTGTGCTTTGTGTGTAGGTACTCCAGTAAGAAGTGGGACTAATATATACATATAGAAATAGGTTCAATATATTTCTGCTTGAGATTGGAGCAGAACTCATTTGAAACAATATATTGGATTGTCAAATATTTTTAATGATAAGATAGAATAAACTGAAAGTTCTCGCCATATATTTGCTTGAAAAGTTGATTAAAAGTCAACTCAAATCAAGACAATTTCGATGTTTTTCGGTTAAGCAAGGAAGACCGCTTTTTTGTCCTTTAAACCGCCAAGATTTCTTAACCCGTAGAGGAGTTTTCCTATTTCTCTATCATGACAGTGTGTTATGAGAAACGCCTTTATCATAGACAACTTAAAAACAAAAGTAACAAAACTGAGAATACGATGAATGCCGAGCCAACAAAATTTTAAAACGCAATAGGAAGCACACATACACAAATATGGAGGTACTAAATAATTATGCTCGTACAGAAATTATTGTCCTACTTTCCAGTACAACATATACATAATCAACAATAACAAAAGCAGTACAACAATAATAAAAAAAATGCATGGAAAAACAAAAGCCAATGGAACAAAACAAACTACGAATTTGTGTATTGGGAAAGGTATCTTCAAAACAAAGCAAATTACACACAAAGCAATTTCCCCTCATTGGAAGTGCAAAGAAAATAGAGAAAAGGAACGGCATACTCAAATAAAAAGTATCTGCAGCTATCTCGCTTCGACAGCGCACATAAGAATTTTCCGGGTAAGAAAAACTCTCTCAGAGACGCACTCACAAGGAAAATTTCATTTCATTTCATTTTCTCATTCAATCCCAATTGCGCCGAAGCGTGCCAGCCATGAGCCCATCCAGAGTAGATTCGCATCCTGGCTGGACCGCTAGCATTCATACAAACATACATATGTACATTAGAGTGCGTTTAAAATTCAAATTAAAGATATTTTACTGTATCGCCCCCTCAATCTGTAGTAACATGGTCAAAGATATCACAGATAAATTTTGGTACCGATTGGTGGCGATTAAGGCGTGGCGCATTGAGCTCAAAATTCTGAAAACTCTATGAAGGGTGAAAAAATCAAAATATTTTTTTAAATTATATTATACCCAAAATTAATACTTCTATACCCAAGGATAACAAATATAAATTTTGGTTCCGATTGATGACGGTTTAGTGGTGTTTTAAGGGGGTCAATGTTCAGATTGCCATAGAAGACTTACATTTTTAGTGTCGCATATGGTAATCTGAACTTTGACCCCCTTGAAACACCAGTAAACCGTCATCAATCGGGACCAAAATTTATATTTGCTATCATTGGGTATAGAAGTATTAATTTTGGCTATTAGATAATTAAAAAAAATATTTTGATTTTTTGACCCTTCGTAGAGTTTTCTGAACTTTGACCTCAATGCGCCACGCCTTAACCGCCACCAATCGGGACCAAAATTTATGTGTGATATCTTTGACCATGTTACTACAGATTGAGGGGGCGATACAGTCTTTTTATGAACTTTTAATATTTTCATACAAATTAAACGCACCCTAATGTACATACACGGCGCGCTTTCCCATTATCATGCACGTGTATATACAATTACACACATACATAACTGTATGCATAGATTGATAGCGCACGAGAGGAGTTGCTCATTAATGTTTTGGGTGGTAAGAGCGTGCAAATCCAGTCGTTATTGATTGTATGGCTGATATGGATGCTGAGGCTTTATTTTCATGCTGGGACTGAGAATTTTCATGCTGAGTTTGAGTTTGAGTTGGAGGCTATGGTCGAGAGTCTGTGCCCGCATCTGTGTCGTCTATATGTATGTATAGAGGAGCCGAAGCAAGCTCATCATCCATACTGACTGCCGCCGCGCTGGCTACCTTTTTGGCTCTTCTCGTTCACTTCGTATTCAGTTGTAGTTGGTTAGGATATGGTCGCAGACGAATGTGATTGCCCTTAGCGGACTGTGAATGTGTATGTATGTGGAAAATTGGAAAAAGGAAATTTTAAAACTTTGTAATGAACAGAAAAGACTTTAAGTGGAAAATGCTAATTTTTGCAAGTAGAATGAAATGTGCTAGTGTTGGATAACAAATAGTTTACAATTATACATACATAGGTGTTCTTAAAGAAAATATTTAAATTCTAATAAATAAAAAATGGCAATAAAATTGACTAGAAAAGAACAAAAAATTAAAAGGCATACATACAGAAAATAAATGCATACATTTTTTTTTAAAGAATAGTGATGATTTATGCAATTTATTTGCGTATAAATTAATGAAAAAAATTATGAAGGATTACAAATTTAATTTTTTATTAGGAAAACTTACGATAAAAAAATAATAATACGAATGAAAAATAATAATTAAGAAATTGCGTTTCAAATGCTACATTTTATCTTTTTTACATATGTATGTACATATACTCATTTATACTAAAAAAAAGCTATACTAACAATTTTCGCATTTTCAGTTGTGAAAATTAGATATATGTACTAGAGATTCATTTGGATTTCATTTTCAAATGCATTAATTTGTGTATACTGACACAATCAAATACATACAGACATGCATGCATACATAAAAATGTGTGTATGTATTTTCTTATATCAAATCGGAAAAAATATCACGAGAAATGCATTCAACCACTCAGTTCATGCACACACAAAAAAAAACGAAAAAAAAAGAAAATTAACTTCACTGCTGCTAATTATTTATATGAGAGATCTCACACTTGAGGCGCGCTACCCCGATGTATACACAAATAAATACCACTCACACAGCACTGTAGGTACCCTGCAAAAAATGCGATCACTCCGGGATACATCCGGGACAACTCGCAAGGGAGCATGCGATTACTACCCATTTGTATCTCTTTATATGGGTTGAAGTGTTCTCTTTTGTTTGAGCATGTCCTATGAAGAGACTAATTGTACCCAGTTTGTACCCGAACGGGTAGCAAAAGCGCACAATTGTACCCGTTTTGTACCCGAACAGGTAGCAAATGCGACACATCCATTTGTGCGACTAATTGTACCCGTTTGATACCCTTTCGGGTACAATTCGTCTACAATTAGTATACATATGTACCCGTTCGGGTACAATTGGGAACAATTGTAGACTAATTGTACCCGAAAGAGAGCGCTCCCGGACAAATCTCTTTAGAGACTCGTCGCACACTTTTTTACAGGGTACATACATACGTACCTACACACATAAATACACAATTGGATACACAAACAAGAATAAACAATTTATTGTACACTCACTTCGCAGCATCCACTTTATGTTTGGAGTTTTGTTCAACGAAACAACAACACACAAGCAATACAGAACAGCAAAAAAATCATAAAAACAACAACACAAAAATAAAATAAAAAGAAAAAAATCCGAAAAAAAATAATGTTTTCTCTCTCGCATTTATACACACCCACTTTCTTGTAAACATTCACAAGTTAACTCGGCTCTCTTGGCTGGCCCCGCAAAGTATGCTATTTAATCAAACTTAGGCTGTAAAGTTTTAGGCGCTTTAGCATTTGCTTTGCAAAATTTTAGGCGCTTAAATTTTGTGTAACATACTTTTAGGCGATTTAACTTACACTAGGTTTAAGCTTTGGACTTGGTTGTTGTTGTTGTTGTTGCTGTTTTTCACATACTCGTCTAGCTTATATTACGGTTATGTAGTATATACACACATAAGGCTAATTAATACGATGTAAGATGCTATTACATACATATCAGTTCTTGAATTGTTGATTTGTAAATCTGGAATACTCGCATACAAAAGTAACATTTTGAAGCTTGTGAATACACCCTCATAGGCTACCACTTGAATTTTCTTCACGAAGCTTATTTTCTTATTTCCACTTACTAAGCGTACCTACCAGGTGGAAACCCTTCGATTAGAGGTAGAGAGCATGAAAGAGCTTCGTAACCAGTTAGTCGTCTACTATGGATATCAGTATGCAAGGATACCTACATTTTTATATATTTTAAATGAAATAAATTCAAATATGAAATGGTTGGTTGCCTACATCGCCAACCTTCCTTCTATTGCCCTTCACTTCATGCGATCAGCAAACGCTTGAACGGCCAGCGAAGTCCTTCTGCGTAGTGTAACCAAATCGTAAGCGTTATCAAATCAAAAGCAAAAACAACAGTAACATACCAAATACACACCATAAGCGGACAAGATGAAAATCCAAAAAATAAATAAAAAAAATTATATTTTGCCTCAGCGAGGTCAGTAGGTCGACCCAGGAAAATCTAACGCACACACACAAGCACATTTTGTAGTTGCTCGCTTGTCCAAAACGCGGTTTACTCGTCATTTACTGACTTCGTTCAAATTTACTATGAAGCTGCGAAAGTGAATATGTATGTACAATGTAGATTGTTGAGGGTGCGACAAGTCGCCACCCGCAATACACCCCCTTCTATATAATTCATATACATATGTACATATGTACATATGTGTACTATTACTATATGTAAAAATACTATTATTACGATTTCTTTCCCTCTCTACTTTTCGCTTTTTGCGCCCTCGGGTTTATTTGCCCATCTCCCTTGCTATTTTTCACTTTAGTAGAACCTAACCCCTCTTGCTATTTTGTGTTGACACCCTAACTGAATGCCTGTAATAAGTGTTGCATGCATTTTCCTTCTTTAAATCTCCAACGACGCGTTAGCTCTTGGGATTTATTTGTTTGTTTATTTACTAAAGTTTTCAAAATTAATTGAGATCTGCAGTCTTTATAGAATTTTTTGTATTTCAGTAATTGTCCAAACTTTGCATACACGGTGTCTAGAAATACATGCATGCATCTACATATGGGATTAATATCGTTTTCATTCATTCATGTGTGATCTTAAAAAAGTGATCTATCGTTAAAAGAGTGTAATACTAATAAAAGGCAGCGCTATCTTTTCTCAACATCCTACCCCTAAAAAGTGCAAAAGTGCAACATTTCTCGCCATATCTGCCATCGACGGTGTTGATTATTGCCCTTAAGGAGGGCAGTAGCAATCAAAAGACAGTCTCTGTCGGTCTCTGTTCATTGTACGGCACAGGTACATACACTGTACTGCTTTTAATTGAAAAAGCCTACATTTAGGCGTACGTTTGGCAGGGTGAAGTGCAATCTTTAACAAATTTTGCACCTGAAAATGGCAACAAATTTGCGTAGAAAAGAAAACGCTATAAAACTAAAACTGCTCAGCTCGTTATGTCACATGGGTATATGTATGTATGTACTTGAATAAATATTTTGGTAGGTCTAACACCTCTTCTTCTGGTACTTGCAAGAATCATGCTTTGGACAAATTTCCTTGTTCCTTTTTTTTTGTTTGTGTGAAGAGCGAACATTGCCGAAACCGTTTTATAACCAAATCAAGCTGGTCAGGGGATGATTTAAATTCATTCCAAAACAATGAACCAAGTTATAATACCATTTCATATTCATGAAAGGTATAAAACAAAAATAATTACATCACCCTGTTTGTTTGACTGATTCCTACGCCTGGAACGTGACATTTGAATGTGTGTCGCGCTAATGAGGGCTTTTAAGGTTTTGTTTGGACAAACGACAATAATTTCATTGGCTTTGTCTTACTCTAACCTAAGTGCTGCTGCAAGAAATTGAGGTCCTCTTTTTTATAAAACATAAGCAAATCTTATGCCGTTTTCTTTTCTCGAAAAAATGTTGCCCTTTTTGATTTTCTTAGCTATTTTGTAAGCTTGTATGGTAATTTTACCGAATATTGACCTCTAACTAAGCAAGAGGACACCATTATCTACAAATCTAGCCATTTTATAGAAAGTTAGGTTACGCAATTCGATAATTGGGATATAGAAGGGCAGCATTTTTTTGCAGAAAAGAAAACGCCATTACTTACTTGGCTTTTATTTCTGCTCTGAAAAAAAAAAAACGTAGTAAATCTAAAGACTTTCGCTGTTAAATCAACTACTTTCCGCAGTTGAAATATGCCCAACAACGCTCCGCTGTTGTTTCAAAGGTGCGAGCGTTGTTGATTTAAGTCAATAACGGAGATTGTTGGAAAAAATTTTCCCCTAGAAATAAATTTTTGTTTGCATTTTACTCTTCATCTTCTCTCTGCCCGGGACCCAACTGCAAATATGTAGCCTCCGCTTGTTCTCCTATTCTTCTCTCCTTCTTATCATTCACTGGTTGCTATCTTTATTCCTTATTCTCATTTTTCTTCTTTATTTTATATTCTCCTCCGGATTCGACCCATGACATCAACCTGAAATTCTATCCAATCATCACATAGTGGAACATTCAACATTATATAGAATTGTAGTAACCTATTTATACTTCCATTTCCTAAAAACGAAACCATGAATTATTTGAATCATTGTAAAAACAAAATTTAAAAAAATTTGTTCTCATTAGTTTTGTTTACAACGGAAACTGTTGGGTCAAATACTTTTGCCTTTAAATCAACAACGGGGAGAAAATTTTTGATAAAAATAAACTTTTGTTTGGATTTTTCTCTTCATCTTCTTTTCATCATTATTTTTTTTGTTGGTTTTCTCACAAAAAAATATTTTCTCACAAAAAATTTTTTAAAAGCAAGCAATTTTTTGAAACAACAACGGCCGTTTTTTGAATAAATTGTTGGATCAAAAACTTTGCTGTAAAAATAAATACTTTTGCTGTTGAATCAAAGACGGAGATTCAACAGCGGAAAGTTGTTGGTTTAACTACGGGTATTTTTTTCAGAGTGTGGACACACATATCTTTTGTCATGTGAGAATAATTAAATTTACTTTATGTGTCACGTTAATTGCTATGCTTTCTGTGCATTATCAGAACAAATTCTGGAGTAGATCTTAATCACTTGCTCGTGACATAACAAAATAAATGTACATACATATGTATGGTATTAAGACAAAATTAGGATGACTTTCATTAACTGCACAGAGCGGAATTCAGTGGCTGAATTTAAGTGGTAGGCTTAACACCAACTCGCGCCAGGAATTCTATTAAAAAGATTTGGTTTTCTTCGAAATAGCTATCACCTGTAGCACCGCTGTGCGTGTCGAGGTGGCAGCAGGGCCGTGCGCAGGAATTAGCCTTGGGGGGGGTTTTAATTTTGGTTTGCATTCGCATACATTTTTCGCTAAGATAAACATATTTGCTGAAACAAATATCCAGACCCATACATAGGGTTGCCAGACGTACTGATTTGATCAGTACGATACTGATTTTTCGTACCCCGTACTGATGGTTTAAAAAACCTTAAGAAATACTGATTTTTTGGATTTTGTACTGATTTGTACTGATTTTTAGCCGACAATAAAAAAATCATTTTATCACCCTGCGATATTACTCGACGACCAACGTGTAATTGTTGTTGTGCACTCCGACGAGTGAGGGAAATTTCGGACATCGATCAAATTTGCTGGGTGAAACAAGCACCCGAGGCTTCGGGGTAATATTGTGTTATGTTGTGTATGTGCGCTCTAATCATCGATTTAAGCGTAACCACCTCTCATCGATGACGAAAATGTGTCCGAATTTCATCTGTGGGTTTGCTCGTAAGCATAACCACGGCATAACCATGAAATGATTAAGAAGGAGGAAGCAACGCGAACGTTAAATGTCATAGAAACATGATCGACAGTTAACGACACGGAAACAAGAAATAAATGCCAGTAATAAAGACGATTTTCTCCGCATATATTGCTTTTTTTTGGAAGGCAATGTACTGATTTTTTCGGGAAGGGTATCTGGCAACCCTACCCATACATCATAAATTTAAATGTTCTCTAACTTTTCTGAAACTCATTATGATTCATCAAAATCTAGTTAACCAGGTCCTAAATAGTACTATTTACAGTACTTGTTAATTGAAACTGCTCACTGTTTTCACAAAATGAAAATTTTTTGTTATCAGTACAATTTTTTTTAAAATGCCAAGCGAACATATGCTACACAACTTTGTAATTTCGGAAAGCTCCAAGTGCAATTCAAAGTGCCGAACTTATGTATTGGCCAACCTTATTTTTTGCAACTTTCACCAATTTCTTCTTCCGTAAAATTATTGCAACTAATTTTGTCAAAAATTATGAGTCAATATTCAATGCAAAATTTATAAACTCTATTTTGAAAATTTTTGCAAAATCATTGCAACTTACAGGGAAAGAATTTTTTACTAGAATCAGTGCCGAGACAAGAAAAATTAGACTTGATTTTGAACTTAGAAAATAATTTCTTAATATCAAGAAAATCCAAGAAAATTGGATTTTAAATAAATAAGTAAACATTTTCATGCTTCAAGTGAAATCGGATTTTAAATAAATAAGAAAAAGTTTTCTCACTTCAAGCAAAAATGGACTTTAAATAAATAAGAAATAATTTACTTACGGTAAGTGTTTTTTTCTTGTTTTTAGGAATAAATAATTAAGAAATAATTTTTTTGTTGCAAGTAAAACTTTTCTTATACGAGCTTAAGTAAATAAGAAAATATTAAATATATAATCAAGTAAAAATTTTCTAAAAATATTAAAAACGTAAAAAATAAGGAAAATGAAAACTAATCATAAGGGATTAGAAAACCATAATTAGTCAACTAGTACTTATTTTCCTAGGACTTGTTCACTGAAATGATAACATTTCAATTAATATAAATGAAGATGCAAATAGTGAACTCCTTATACCAAATGCTTCACTAACAATCTGAGAATTGCAGAAATATTCAGAAATATGCAAAGCGGATGGCAAAAAAAATGATGAAAAAAAAAAATACGTGCTACTTTGGAAATGCAAATTCAGCAAGAAATATTTTACTTCGCTCAATAAAACGTTTTCTTATTTATTTAAAATTTTTTTTTGCTGTAGTTTGATGATATGCTCAAAGAACTTTGGCGTTCAAATTGAGCAAGAAATATTTTACTTCGCTGTTGTTTTCTTATTTATTTTCAATTTTTTTTTTGCTGTAGTTTGTTGTTCCAATTCATCGAAACACAATTTTCTTAAATTCTTCTTGATATTAGCAAGAAGATTTTCTTCATTTAAGTAAATTTAAGAAAAGATGTTCTTATTTATTTAAACATTTTTTTTCAACACTTTTTTTCTATAGATTTTGTTAGTGTTCTTGAATAAGAAAATAATTGTCTCATTTTTGGAAAACTCAATTTCTTATTTCCAGTAATAATTAAGTAAATTTTTCTTATTTCCCTAAAATTTTTCTAAATTGAGTTCAAGAAAGTATTTTTTTGATTCAAGTATACAAATTTCTTTCCGTGTAGATTTGATCATGGGGGGGGGTTTTAACCCCCAAAACCCCCCCCGTGCGCACGGCCCTGGGTGGCAGAGTATCCCAAAATGGTAGAATTTCAATCAAATTCATCCTAATACAAATCTCGCTTCTTCTCAATGAAGTTAGTGTTAATGTGGGTACTGCTAAGTTATCTAAATTTGTGTTATATGTATATAGTATGTTTGTAAAATTATATCTATACAAACCACTGCAGCAAAGTAGGCGAGCCTACCTGTTTTTCATTCTACTATGTATATACTTAAACACTTTGGGGAACAAACAAACAACAACACTGCAGTATATGTTTCTATGTAAAAATAGCGCAACAACTTAAATATTCAATGAGCATCAAAGTCTGGCACAGTTTTGCTTCAAAGCAAAGCGAGAAAGCAAAAGCAACGATAGGTAAAGGACATTTCAATCATTACATTAAAAGTAATATTTATCTAGGTGAGAAGGGAGAGGATTACGTACAAACGTCTATACATAGTGAAGGCAAAAAGTTAAGAATGCAGATTTGAATGGGATTTTATATGTATGTGAATATACCGCGCGGCTGCAAAAAGAGTTGAATGGTTGGAGCAGACCATTAGGGGAACTAAAAGTAGGGGAATCATTTCAATACACACACTAAGCACAGAATACATAGACTTGTGAGAAAAAATCGCAAAGCTCAAGAGTGAAAATTGCCCCTAAAAAATACAAAAAAATTCCTCACATACACAATTGATTAAGTTCCACATTACAAAAGCACGATCTGCGCACAAAGAGCGCCAGCATTTGAAACGCAGTTTCAATTACATAAATACAATTCTTGTCTGCTGTTTATGTGTATAGAAGAAATAAAATACTCATTTTTGAACATTCCATTTTCGCACGCAGTTTTAATGTGACAGTGACAACGAAATTCGTTAACGTCCAGTTGTGGGAACAAAAAAAAATTATAAATTTTAAATAATAAAAACAAAAATATAATTAACAAGAGTATTTACACAATTGCTAATGCATTTATGAAATGCTGTAAAAATTGCTCATATAAATTAAACGAATTAATGTTGTAAAAAACGTAAAACTATGTCAAATTCATGTGCTCAACAACAATCAATAAGTGTTTTTTGCTATAAGAATAAATTTTACTAAATAATATTTAGATAAGTAGAAAAAGAAAGTAAACAACAAAAAAAGTGAAAAAAAACACCAATTAAAAAAGTAACACCCAAAAATCTTGTTAAGTGTTTACCTTTGTGTGTGTATTGTGTGTGCGGAGTGAAGCAACTGCAAAATGGGCGGCGGTGAAGTCAAAGTCGCCACAGTTGATGTTGAGAATGGCGATAATATGGCCACACTTCCGGTCTCACGCTCGCACACCACCGGCAGCAATGATAGCGCCGAGAAGAATAATGCAGCTAATAAGGAAATGGAATTAAAGAACGTGATGCCGCAGCCATTGCAAAGGTTAATATTTTTAATTAGCATTTGCGTCATTTGCTGTCTGTATATATATTTTTTTTTTTTTGGAATTTTGTATACGAAATGTTTAAAAAATTTAATGAATGAATTTGAGATTCTCGAGCTCGAGTATAAAGCTTCTAAATAGTGTCGAATAGATGAAGGTTTGTGGGCGTCAAACATTTCAGCATGATCTAAATAATAGATAAGCGAGAAAGCAGCAGTATGGCAACGGCTTTGTGTCGTGTCGATAAAAGGTGATCTACTTCAGCTAAGTAATCATGCTTTTTTAACAAAATAGCATGAGTCTTTCTTTAAAATATACAACCTCCAGCTGTTTTGTAAACTTCTAATATCCGTTTTGAATAAAGCAAGCTATAGGACGTTCTACTTTTATTGGTATAAGATTTTTGTGGAAGTCCTTTCTTCATTGAATATCGAAACCAGTATGATTTTGGGTAGCGTTAAAAGCTCAAGAAAAAGGGCTACCCAAAGCACAAAAATAAGACAAAATATCTTTTTTATCTGAGCAAAAATTTATTAAAGAATTAAGTCGTCTTCTACGTTCCCAATAAATCCAAACATATATGTAGGAGTAAATATGTATATCCATAAGTTATTTTAAGGGAATTAAAAATGTTGACTCAAATTATTTAAAGTTTCAATCACTCTTCTTGCACCACCATACACATACGAACACTGATTGAAATAAACAACAAACAAGAGTCCAATAAGAAATTTCCCACTCAACCAATTTTGTCACTCAGTCAGCTCAGATCAGTTTATAAACGCTGGTATTTACAAGAAAATCATGGTTAATATCAGGGATGGGCATTATTCAAAATTTGAATAATTCAATAACGAAAAAATAAAAATAAATTTTTATTCTTCATTCTCATATCCTTGAATAAAGAATAAATTTTTATTCTTCATTCCGGCGCCCTTGAATAAAGAATAATTTTTTATTCTTCATTTTGATACCCTTGAATAAAGAATAAAAATTTATTCTTCATTCATGCTACCCTTGATTAAAAAATAAATTTTTATTCTTCATTTTGGTGCCCTTGAATAACGAATAATTTTTTATTCTTCATTTTGATACCCTTGAATAAAGAATAAAAATTTATTCTTCATTCATGCTACCCTTGAATAAAAAATAAATTTTTATTCTTCATTGTGATGCCCTTGAATAAAGAATAATTTTTTATTCTTCATCCAAAATTGGTTGAATAAAAAATAAAATTTTATTTTTCATTCAGATAATTTTGAATAAAGAATAAATTTTTATTCACGTTATTCAAATTATTCTTGCAGGTCACACAAGTAAATGATTTTTCCAATATTTTTCTGAATACGAACCAAATATTTTCCCGAGCCCCAACCGAATATTTTTCCGAATACTTTCCCGAATCCGAACCCAAATACTCAACCGAATATTTTTCTGAATCCGAACCGAATATTTTACCGAATACATTCCCGAATCCGAACCTAATATTTTCCAAATCCGTAACCGAATACTTTCCCGATTCCGAACCGAATACTTTTCCGAGTCTGAACCGAATACTTTCCCGAGTCTTAACCGGATACTTTTCCGGGTTCGAACCGAATACTTTTCCGAGTTCGAACCGAATACTTTTCCGGGTCCGAACCGAATACTTTTCCGGGTTCGAACCGAGTACTTTTCCGGGTCCGAACCGATTACTTTTCCGAGTTCGAACCGAATACTTTTCCGGATCCGAACCAAATATTTTTCCAAACCGAACCGAATACTTTTCCGAATCTGAGCCGATTACTGTACCGAGTCCGGAACCCGCTGGCTCTGTAATTAACGAAGTTAAGGTAAAAATGAAAATGTAATTGTATTTGAATAGAACGGCGCCAAATTTCATTAAAAACCGATGACCAGAACATAATGAATACAAGAAACTACATATGTACTTCTTTTGCTTATACATATATACATATGTACATATGTATGTATGTATGTAAATACATATGTATGTACTGTATGCATATTCGTTTGCATTTTAATTCTTACCATAACTTCGTTAATTGCAGCTGGTAATCGGTTCAGACTCGGAGATGGATTAGGTTCGCACTCGGAAAAGTATTCGGTTCGATTTTGGAAAATATTCGGTTCGGACCCGGAAAAGTATTCGGTTCGAACTCGGAAAAGTATTCGGTTCGGACCCGGAAAAGTATTCCGTTGGAACTCGGAAAAGTATTCGGTTCGGACCCGGGAAAGTATTCGGTTCGAACTCGGAAAAGTATTCGGTTCGAACCCGGAAAGGTATTCGGTTCAGACTCGGGAAAGTATTCGGTTTCGGATTTGGGAAAATATTCGGTTCGGATTCAGAAAAATATTCGGTTAAGTATTTGGGTTCGGATTCGGGAAAGTATTCGGAGGAATATTCGGTTGGGGCCCGGGAAAATACTTGGTTCGTATTCAGAAAAATATTCGCGAAATCATTTACTTGTGTGACCTGCAAGAATAATTTGAATAACGTGAATAAAAATTTATTCTTTATTCAAAATTATCTGAATGAAAAATAAAATTTTATTTTTTATTCAACCAATTTTGGATGAAGAATAACAAATTATTCTTTATTCAAGGGCATCAGAATGAAGAATAAAAATTTATTTTTGATTCAAGGGTAGTAGAATGAAGAATAAATTTTTATTCTTTATTCAAGGGCATCAAAATGAAGAATAAAAAATTATTCTTTATTCAAGGACACAAAAATGAAGAATAAAAATTTATTTTTTATTCAAGGGTATGAGAATGAAGAATAAATTTTTATTTTTTAATCAAGGGTATCAGAATGAAGAATAAAAAATTATTCTTTATTCAAGGGCGCCGGAATGAAGAATAAAAATTTATTCTTTATTCAAGGATATGAGAATGAAGAATAAAAATTTATTTTTTATTTGAATAAAAATTTATTCAAAACTGCCCATCCCTGGTTAATATGAAGCTTACACATACGTACATATGTACATATGTACCCAGCAAGAAATCTACACCTTAATTAAGAATTTTTCCAGAAGATCTAAAGGCATACGAAATAAGGGGTGGCTTTCCGTAATTCGATATTCGACTCTCGTCGGCTCGATATTTCAGTTCGATATCGAACGAGCGACGATACCGTTTTGCTTTCTGTATTTCGATAGGAAAACTTTTTTTATAATATTTTAAAAAGTGGATGAAAGGCCTTTATTATCTTTCAAAAGTTGTGTTCTCACTTTTAAACAAATAAGAAATCATTTAAACCCACAAAAATATTAAAATTTTGATGTTATATTTTTCTGCGGTTGACATATTCGATAAGGCAAAACGATAGCTAAGGTGGTGTCGAATTGTTTCTGACGATATTTGTGTTTACGGAAAGCAAAAACGATGCTTCGATATCGAATTTCGCTCGATGTCGAATTACGGAAAGTCACCCAAGGCCTGAAAACTCTAAGCGATCAAAATTTGTATGGGCAAAGGCGTAAAATAAGACTGATTTTCCTGTGTTGATGTCATCAGGCCGTAAGGACTACTTTCTCTCCGCGAGTAAACCTTATTCTAAAGGCTTATCATGGAAATAAGGCTTAGCTATATCCTGTCAATCAGGCCATATGTGGTGTATATATACCTTATAAGTGCTTCTTATATAAGGAATAGTAAAAAGGTGTTTGTTTGTTTAGATACATAATTCACACCTCTTGCGCAATATAAGCATTGTGGCTATTTAATAATAAAAAATATATTGAAGTAGCTTAACTCAAAATCGATTTTTGTCAAAATTTAAACTATTGGACCAATTGGGATTTTTAAAAGAGAAAATCAGAGTTGTAATTATTATAAGAGAAAAAATAAAAATCAAAAAATAATTATTATTGAAAGAAACATATTTTAAAAGCAAGGATGCTCAACAAACTATCAAAATATTTTTCCGTTTGTTAACATTGCTATGTTAACGCAACTAAAATGCAAGCGTTAACGTTTTAAACGAAACAAAATCATCAAAAAGGAAATCGGTTTCGTTGAATCGAAAATTAACGTTGAAATTATCATTGAAATGAGCGTTTTTTGGTTCTTACAATAAGTTGAGAGTGCTTAGTAGCAGCGTAGAGCAACAATGCACTCAATGATAAACATATAGCGCTTTGATGGTTCGTTTGAGTGACAATTCTCTAAGTAATATAGAGCGCTCAACTTTTCAACGTTTCAGCGTTAACGCTTGAGTTTCGATGACGTTGATAACGAAACAGAAATTATTTTGATAATTTTTATAACGTTGAAAAACTGAGTCGTTTCAACAGAAACGACTTTAACATTTCGGTTATCGTTAATATTAACGTTGCGGTGCATCCTTGTTTAAAAGTCTTTCCATAATAGTTATTTCTGAGATATTGTTTTTAAGTCGTTTTGTAATTATTATAAATGAAAAATTTTGTTTTATATCTTCAAAGACTTTTATATTGAGACAAATTTGAAAAAAGTCTTTGAGTAATTATTATCCGTAACAATGAAAAAGTCTTTGAAGATATAAAAAACAATTTGTTACTGATAATAATTACTCAAAGACTTTTTTCAAATATAAAAGTCTCAATATAAAAGTCTTTGAAGATATAAAAAAATGTATGTATTTGAAATAACTATTATGGGAAGATTTTGAAAATATAAATTTCTGAATAATAATTATAGAAGATATTTATCATTTTCATCAGGAAAAAAATATTACCAAAATACTTTTATGATTCTGAAGAAAATTTGTAAGACTTTTTTATAATTTCAAAATGAAATAATAATTATTCTACATATCTGGAGAAAATAATAGATTTGCAGTGTTAGAGAAGCAATAGTTGTGAACCAGAAATCTTAAAGCAAAGTTAATAGCGAAAAAATTAACTTTTATAACTTAAGTGCATTTATTGAATACAGTTTTTACGAAAAGCAAAATTAACTCTAGTTAAGTTTTTTTTATTACGAGATTTTTACGCTCGCCACACATTATACTCTCTTTGCCCATAAAACTCAATTCTCGATTGGAGCCGAGAGAATGAGTGCTGCCAGCGTATTCCTCTTTTATAGCTTAAGCTTCAGCTATCAGCCTAACCTTTTTGCTGGATAGATGTACATCATAATATATTATATAACAAAAAAGAAAAAAAAAAATCAAACAGCACATGCAGAGCAGTGCAGATACATAAAATGGCAATTCCGTAAAAATAAAACTTGTAAATCCGTCAGGATTGCGCTTCAAGCTAAATGGCAGAATGTGAGTGGGAATGAAAAGTATGGGTAAAATGATAAACCAGAACGATACAATGACACAAAACAGCAGTAAAGTTGGAAATGCAATGAAATTGATGCATAAGCTTACATGGAAGATTCCGTTGCACATTGTCACACACACAAAAATAATGAGAAGACAACATGGCAGCCAGGACGTGCTTATTAAGACTGAATGACTGGTTGCCTGCTGTCGATTTTATGGCGTTTGTGTATGCATTTAGGTATGTATAAGACTAAGCATTAGTATGTGCTTTGATAGTGTGCAATTATGTGCAAACAAGAATGACATGAAAATCATATAAATAAACATACACAAAGCGGGTGTCGAAGGGTGAATGCACAATGACTTGGGAAAGAGTATTTGTTGTTGGTGCAAACAATAGTGCAATGATTTGAGTTGCTAGGAATGCTTGTTAAATTGCCAAAAGCAAATCAAAACCAAGCGTGAGGAATCGTGCTCTGTCTGCTCTGAGTTATTATTGATGCTGAGAGGAGGTGAGCTGCTCTGTTAAAAAGTAATGAAATCAAAATCAAGTTGTTTTTGTATTAGGTATATGTACATATGTATTTATGGATTGTCGTTGCTTGATTCGTTTTTGTGTTAGCGCGATTTCGACATTATTTGCATTCCATACGGAGATATAGGTACATATTCGTATGTATTGGTGTCATTGGTGGAGAAGTGGTACTTGTTAGCAATAGGTAAAAGCCCGTCTCCACATAACTTGTTTCACCAACAAAACATATAGCAAAACATGTCGCTAAATAACCCCTCTCTACGTGGCTGATCGTTATTCAATTTAACATTTCTCTTTCTTGTTATTCTTAAATGTTTGTATGTTGGCTTATTTTTGCGTTTTTGTTTTGGTCTGTGTGAGATTTCGATACAAAATTAGAGAAGCCATCGATATCATCGAGGTTGGCAAGAGGATTGAGAACGAAACAAGTGTTTCAATCTTCACTCGCTCTCAGCAATTTGTATGGAAATTGGCGAGTTTCGGCACTGGTTTCTGTGTCGAAACAAGATTGAGAGAGAAAATGCAGAAAAAAAGAGCGAAACACGTTATGTGGAGACATGGCAAAAATGTTGCATAGTTAAGCGAAGGTGGAAAGCGAGAAAAGTTTTACATCTGTTACATTTTCGTTTCTGTTCAATGATGTGCATATGTATACACATACATATGTATGTAACTATGCATACCCAGAAAACATTCTCGGAGCCCTCATAATATGGAGTCCGATATGAGTTCGAAAAATGTGTACAATATGATCCTTAAGCTTTTGGAATGCAACATTACTCCGAAAAATGTGTACAATATGATCCTTAAGCTTTTGGAATGCAACACTACTCCGAAATATGTGTGAAACATGAGCCTCAGACAGTGGCGTAACTAGAGAATTTTTCGGGGGGGTCACAGCCAATATAAAAAATTTACCAAAATTAAAACTACCAAAAAAAAAACTACAATTTTTTTTACAAATGATAAAAATCGCTAGCTTAGAATGCAAATTGTGTAAGTCCTTTTTTAAAACTTTGTAGGAGAGACAAAAAACAAAAAAGAAAAAAAAAATTCGAAATGAAAAAAATTTCTGTTCATATAAATATTTTGGACTTACACAATTTTTTTCGCTTTTTGGACTTACACAATTTGCGTATCACTGAATAACAACGAGTAGAAATATGACAAGTATCTCAGACTTCTTTAGCGCGGTGCGTATTTGATTTTTCTAGCGTTCTACATAAAAATACACTTTTTCATAAAAGTGGACTTACACAGTTTGCACTCTAAGCTAGCGAAATGTAATTTTTTCAGACTATAATTTAACATTTTAGTACACAAATATCGCTTATAATACATATATCAAACTCTTAAGGCCCTTGGCCACTTAAAATCTGGAATGTTAAGAAGTGTATACATATGTGTGAGTGTCGGGTGATTGACGCAAATATCTAAAAGATTTGATTCTCATCAACGCGAGCCCGAACAAGAACGTGTAGCACGACTACTGCCGATTGCACTAACACACACAAAAAAACTCACACATACACACTGCTTGACATGCCAGATTGTCAGTTGCCAAGGGCCTTTAACTATACTTCAAAAGTAAGTCTCATATTCTCTTCTGGAAATCTACGCGCATAGGTAGATTTTCAAGTTTTATGCGCCCAAAATTGAATTTTTAAAATTGTTACAATTACAGAAAAAAACATACCCACATATTGGAAATAGAATGGGGAACAATAATTCATCGCTTTTTTCCCGACCCCATACTCTGCACTTGCCCCACATGGTCGTAACTTAGCATATCTGAAGTTAATTTTTTTGTTTTTTTCTTACATATTTTTAAGTGCTAGTTTCAACTTGAATATTTATTATTTAAAGCATTTCATTTAAGTAACCGTGATGAATCCTAAAGGTTCAAGTAATTATTAACACTTTTCAATAATATCCTTGGTTTCCAATAATTCTAAGTTTATAGTTTTAAGCTTTTAAAGTTTGGATATTTAAAAAAAAATTATCACTCTTTTTCATGTTAAAAATTGGTTTTGTTATGTTGCTCTGTCAGACTCAGTCAAATTAACCCTCGGACATGATATCTAGTACAATTAGTAGTTAGCCGACAAAAAATTACGTCGCACAAAGCCGCACTTCACTACTAGATACAGGGTTTTTCATATCTACCTACAATAATTTTCTTTTTGTGCTTTATATTTAATTTTAATTTATATTTCTAACGCATATCTTGGTTAATGTAGGTGATGCTCGAAAGTAACCCAGATATTTAGCAGCGATTATTGTTAACTTTTTAGGCAGTATTTTTAGTATTTCCAATTTTTCAAAGTTAAGGAAGTACTTATCATAAAAAGGGGCTAAGAATTATAAAGCTACATTTTTTAGAAGATTTTTGAGTATGCAATTTTGCAGCTCATTCAATTGTAATATAATAATATGCAACATTCAACTTTTTGAAAAATTTCATTGGCTTTTCGGAAATTTTAATTGGAACGGTCTCACGTACATATAACGCAAACACCCTACAGAAAAAAAATACTAAAATCGACGGAAATTTTTACAGCATTGAGAATAGCAATTTTTACACTAAAATTGGTTGGCTACATAACAGTACACTTAGAAATCTCCTCAAAATCTTCTATAAATTCTGGCCGCGCTTTGAAATTTTTAATCCACTTTTAGAAATTTCTACGATTTTTCGGATTTTTCCATAAGCTTAGAAATCCTGCTTAAGGCGATTTTTATTGAAAAATTGTTTACATTTTTAAACGAAAATAAGAGAGTCAAATTTTCGACTTTTAACTAGAGCCCTAGATACCCGGGTATCGAGCAATTCGATCTGATCATTTTTGTTTGAAGCCCGTTTGTTCTTCAAATGCCCATACAAACATTCGAGCATTCGAGCTTACAAACAAAAAAAATGTGTATCGGAAAAACAAAAATAAAAAAAAACTACATATAAAGAAAAAAAAAATAATAAACAAAAGAAAAAAACAAACTTCAAAATACCCGAATTGTTCAAATGCCCGTACAAACATACGGGTAATAAACAAACAAACAACTCTTCGAGCATTTGAACAACATTTGTTCGGGCTACTCGAAAATGTTCCAAAAAAAATCGAGAGCTCTACTTTTAACACAAATTATTAAAAGTTTGCATTAAACAAGCAATTTGGAATAGATGTACACAATAAAATATTTTTGGCCGCATAAAACTTGAAAATCTGCTTATGTGCTACGGTTATAAATAATAATTTTCTTATATAATTTAGAATTTTAATATTCCATTTTGACAGACAGTAAGTAAAATCTCAAGTTCAGATACTCTTATACATTGCATATTTATTCCCATTGTGGTTTATACTAATATTATTTGATTAAGATGATAAGTAATTGAAAGAAAACTTGAAATTTAAATAATTGGCGTTACTTTTCTGTTATTAGCATGTTAATAACAGCAATACCGTATAATAATTGTAGCGTTTGTTGAGCCGTAGGGAAGTGCAGGAACCGTAGGAATTTTACCACAAAACAGCGAATATAAGTACAAAGAATGTAAATTGTGGTAAAATTCCTGCGGTTCTTGCACTTTCCTACGGCTCAACAAACGCTAGAATTATAAGTAATACTTCGTGAAAAAGCGCTAAATTTCGAAATTGTCCCCAAAACCCCCCCCCCCGTTACTACGCCACTGGCCTCAGAATTTTGGAATCCGACATGAATTCGAAATATGTACGAGTATGTGCGAAATATGAGCTTAATGATTTTTTTTATGATTTTTTTTAATGATTTTTTTGTTCTTTAAATGGATAATTGTAATTCATAGATGCCGTTTCGAAGAAGAGGAAGTATAAAAGTATCAGTAAAATTCAGGGGGGGGTGTTTTGTCCCCAAACCACCCTCCCCCCCCGTTACTACGCCACTGACCTCAGAATTTTGGAATCCGACATGAATTCGAAATATGTACGAGTATGTGCGAAATATGAGCTTAATGATTTTTTTTATGATTTTTTTTTATGATTTTTTTTGTTCTTTAAAAGGATAATTGTAATTCATAGATGCCGTTTCGAAGAAGAGGAAGTATAAAATTATCAGTAAAATTCAGTATAATGTTGAAATGACATTGGACTGAATTTCACATTGAAGTCAGGTTCGAATCCGGAGGACAATACAAAATAGACAACGCTATAAAGCAAGCACTGAACACGAAGAAGGACTGGAAAAGAGGAGAACAAGCGGGGGTGAAGCTGAATTTGAAAAGAATTGGGTCAAGGAAGGAAAATGCAAAAAAAAAATTATTTTTTTGTTTTGCTAATAAAAAAAAAAAAACTAGAAAAAGGGTCATAAATATGAGTCCAATAGGAGTCTTTTATGACTCTTATTCAGTCTCATATGATGTATGAAATTAGGCTTATATCGGGCGATCACCTTAAGAAAAGAAATATATACATACATTTCGGACTCCAAAATGAGCCCTTAATGTGTGTGAACGCTGTTTTAGAATTTCTCTCTGACTCTTTTATGACTCCGAATGTTTACTGGCAATTTGTTGTTTGTGTGGCTTTTTGAGTTAAATAACACAAATCAAATACTCGTAGAAACTATGCAAAACAGAAACAGTTGTAAAGTTTTGAGGTGTTAAACGTGAATTTTCAAAAAGGACTGGACATATTAGTTTTACAGATTTTAGTGTAAGTGAAATTGATTGGAAAGTATATAGTAACTGGTTATGATTTACAAAAGCAACCAAATCGAAAATATTGGTGAACAATGAAACATTAAATCTAAAAAACTCTGAACATTTTCATTTAATCATTCATAACGCATTTAAAACAGCAACGATTTTTTTAAGGCAGTAGCTGAAGTGGCAAAGCATTAGGGAGGAAAGCGAAAAGTAGTTTGGCAGCTGGAAACACATTCATCATATACCCAATATTTCCTCGAGGCTTTTGAGGCGGTATACATACATATATGTATGTATGTGCACAATTGTTACATACATATGTACACGCATAAATAATAACGCCGTCGCTGCTGAATTGGGTCGCTCCTCTTGTGCATATTTTAACCTGCCTTAACACAATCGCTGCTCACCCGCAAAATACATCACTGAAATATATGTATGTATGTACCTATGCATCTTCATTTTAATCTAGGAATGTATGTATATATATACATACTTACATATATTTGTATGTATGTATGTTAGCTTTTCATGCTTTTTCTTTTTGATGAGGATAAAAATGGCTGAATGATTCGTGGTTGCATGTATAAAATGTGACAGCACACTGTTTGACTGCATTAAGTTATATTTTTAAAGATGTAAATACATACAAAAAAATATGCATATGTTGTATGCTAACCAATACATACGAATAAAGCGATATTTGTTGCTTCTGGCATTAAAATACAAGTACAAGATGTTTTCCATTTTGTGGCGTACGTTTATTCACATTTATATGTGTGTATAATTTTCAAAGAAGTACATATACAACTAAGAATATACATACTTATGTTGGGTTTATGCAAATCCTGAATGGCTAGATGTATACGCTTTTTTATATTTATATTTTTATTGTGTACACCACAGATTTTAAAGCAAAATTCCAAAAAAAAAATTAAATTTAAAATAATAAAAAATTTAATTAAAAATTAAAAATTCGTGCTAGACACTAACATGCATAGTATTAAATTTATTTAGTTTTCCATATTATTTACTTAAAAACACGACACCACACTTTGGCTAACACAAATTTTACTTTAGTCGCTTTTTTTTAGTCAATCAACGATTATTACATCAAAATTTATTGCTTCCAAATTTCCCGTTACATATTTATATGCTTAGCTAACCATGTAAATTGCTTTGTTACGCCCTAAATTTAAATTCAAATAAACTGCCATTACAACAACCTACAGCTAAATCCAAACCAACCATTTACACATATATAATCGCTCCTCAGCCAACCAAGTAATCGTGCCGCTTCATATTCCCCAAGCCAGTGTAATTTCACTTTGTGTACAACACAATATTTTACAACAATGGCTTAAAACAGAAAATACCATGATAATTTTATTTGTTTTCCTATTGGCAAAATTGTCATTATTCTAGGGTTTGCTATTCAATTAAACCAAATTCCAATCGAAGTTTTCTACCAGCAAAAATCACCGTGCATGGCACTTATCAAACTAACATAATTACTGGACCAATTGAGCTATGGTAAATAACAATTTCATACATACATACATACACATAAATTCGAGACATATGCGCAGATAATCGAGTAACTAGAAGTGGAGAGTTTTACTCTTGGGTAATATTAATAGCCGCTTTCGATTCACAATTTCTCTGCTGGCTATAAATTTCCTTCTGTCAAATTTATATGTGAATGATAGCGAGCAGAGGGAAATTTTTATCGACCAGTTAGCGAGTATGGCTACTACTCATTATGGGTTCAAACATTTTTGTTCGATCCGACCTCGCTTGTGTGATGGCGAATCGAAAACGCCAAATAATGGTTTGCATAAATGAGTTACTCATACGCCATGGTTAACAATTTATCCTTGTTAGATCAATATGTATGTACTTAAGTATAAGCAACGAAGAACTGCGATCAACCTCAGTGGATTTATATGCGTAACGTTGTATATCAAGCAATTTTGCTTATTAACCCTATGACAAGCAATTTTGTTTATTAACCCTATGACTACTGTTGCCTTTAACCTTGCGTTGCGGTCTGACAAACCACTTATAAATCATATATGGTATGGATTGAAATTAGTTGCATTTTCATCTTTGCTTTGCTCTTTCTATTGAGTAAATAAATAATAATAATAGAAAAGGGTACATTTAAGTAAGTATGTATTTTTTTACATGGACTTGATGCTAACACTAAATATCTTTCTGTTTTGCAAAAGTCAACTCTCTTCGAACATATTGAAGACAGCTGTCGGAAAGTGGTAGGGACACACAAACATGTTTAGAGAAATTTTTCAAAATGTCAGATCTCAACACTAGTCAAAGGGTTAAAAATAATTAACTATTTTTAGAAAATTGCACTTTGACTTTTTAGTTATGATTAGTGAAAATATTTTATAATTTAGTATTAAACTGAATTTAAAATAAATCACATTCATACCGAGCATATGGAAATACAAACAAACATGCATAACTATTGCTGTTATTCACTCACTGTTATTGCATGCAATACGTACATATCTGCAACAAAAGATGAAAATTATATAACAAAATATGTAAATTTACTAATAAATAAAATTTGTATATATTTGGATATGGGTATGCGCACAATTTATAAATGAATGTATGTATACACATTAGCGTGGTACTTAAAATCAATTACATATTTTTTTTTCAGTCTCACGCCCTAAATCGATTAAAGTTTGGCCAAGTATACCGCATATACATATTGGAACCGTTCGAAGGCGGTTGAGGAGTGTCGCAATGCGGTCAAAGTTCAGATAACCATATGGGATCCCTGTGCAACATCCCTTAACTGTCAACGATCGGCACAGAATATTTATATTTGGTATCCTTGAGTACAAGATTATTGATTTTAACTATAGGAGATAGAAAAATGTTATTTAATTTTTTGATCCTTATATGTATGGTAATCCGAACTTTAATCCCTGTGCAACATCCCTTAAACGGTTCCTATCGGGAGAAAAAATTTGTATGTGTTATCTTCGAATATATTAGCATCATCCTAGTGGGGAGGGGGGGTGAGGTGAAGAAATATGTTATAAAATTATATATTTGGGGAACACCCTAATACACATTTTCAATGTCACTTATTAGTAGTGTATTTTTATATGTACTAGCTTAAACTATTAAACTAATAGCATTGACAGACGGCAGCCATAATCCCGATTATCGCTACACTTAATCCGATCCAAATTTTACCCTGACAGACGGCAAATATTGCGGATTAACAAACCAGCTGATGGAACGTAGGCGCAGCGGCAAATTCAAAAACTTTTTTATTTCCAAAGGTGGAGTGTAATGTCAAAATTAAAGCGAATTCACATCATGGTCAATAGGAATGGGCGAGTCCAAAGAGAATTCAGTTTCAATCAAGCCGAAATATCATTTTGACATTACACTCTACCAATTACAATAACAAATACATTGAAAATTTCTGAATTCGCCTATGCGCCCACCTTCCTAAATCTTCTTTGGATTCTTCTTTTTCTTCACTTTAATTCACAATAGAGACTTTTCGCCAAAGATGTCATTAGAAAATGCGCTAATCCGCTAAAATTTTGAGGACTAACTCAAGAGATATTCCGGATTACCTCCAGTTAATTCTCAAGTTAAGTCCGAATTAGCTAGATATTCCGGATTATCGCTGCCGTCTGTCAATGCTATAATATCAATGAAAAAATTTATAAATAAGTAGTATTTTTTAAATCTAAAAATCTGTTTTTTCTTTTTCCATTTCCGTACCTTCTATTTGCGCAGGACATCGCTTTTCATCATTACGAGCTTAGTGTATGCCATCATTTTGATTGTTGTTTGCATTGCCTACGTGATTAGCGATGTGACAACCCACCGGCTGCCAGTGCTCTATTATGAGACATTCTTTACATATTTATATGGTGTTAGCATACTCTTTCTATTGTATGTATTTTGCTTCCTGCTGCAGGGTAAGTGCACAAATTAGTGTTTAAAAAAAAAAACTTGAAATATTATTTTTTTTTTTTATTTTGTCTAATGGTATGTCTATATGTACTTTACTTAGTACTCTTACCTCTAAATGTAACACTAGTGTTATTTAATTTTCCGCTCATCAAGCTCACAACTTTGCACAAATTAACATTTATTATGAGTTTACATATACATATTATGCATTTATCTATAATATAGACAATCGAGTACTCATTAACATATATTATTTAATTCATTATTTAACCACAATCAGAAAGTTCCTGCTGTAATGGTGGCAGCAAACCGAAACAACCACCCAAGGAGAAAAAATCTTCCAAGAAAAAAGTACCAGATCAAACTGATTCGAAGGATGCGAAGGGTTCCAAGGATTCTGGCAAAGGTGGCAAACCGAGTCCATATCAGGTACGTTACAAAAACAAACATACATTTATAAGACACATTTTTTACAAAGATTTTAGCTGTTTGGAAAATTAGTTGTGTTTTTCTTTGCTTACTGGCATACAAACACACCGCCAATTGCGTGTACACTAGGCCGTCTCGCCTTATATGAAGCAAAAAAAAAGTTGACGTACGCCCCCATATCGACGACTGAGAATAAGATCGCCCTTTTTCAAAAAATGTTTCAAGGGCGATTTTGAAGCAAAATCTGAAATAGGACGTTATTCAAACAATTTTTGGAATAGGGCGTTTTTGAAAAAATTTTTGAAATAGGGCGATCTTATTCTCAGCAGTCGATATGATGTATTTTTGGAAAATATTTCCAAAAATTTTTTTTGTTTTTTGTTTTTTTTTGGACGGCGCTAGATGTCGCCGTATTTATGGTCCGATCCATAAATTTTTTGGCTTGAGAGGAGTGTATACCACCCTAATGTAACTTTGTTTTTGACTGCATGTTAAACGTCGTCAAAAATCATTAATCTTTTGCAAAATAAGTATTTCGATCGCTTCAGTAGAACTCCAAATAAAACCAATTTAACATTCCGAGGAATATAAGTTGTTCACTTCCATTGATTTTTAGGTTAATTTTAAAACCATTTAGCACATCTAAGAAAGACGCGTACGGCGAACTTTTTTTTGCGATATGGTCTCGTGCACACACGTACATATACACCCGACTTGCAGTTCTGTACAGTCTTTTGTCCACAATCAGTGTCTCGCCATACGAGCAAGCGCACACCCTAATTTAAATTTATGATTTTTTTTTTGTATGCCAAGTGCCAGTCAATATGTTGCATATATTTATTTCTGTAGCGGATTATGAATTTTGAAAAATTCTCTCAGAGGCTTTTCATAGTTAATTGTGTGCTAATTGACTGTAATTACGTTAAACTTTGTCCATTACCATATTCATTAGCATTTAATTATGTTGCGGAGTAGGTTAGTTTGTGGTTTTGGGGGTCGTTAGTAACAAGAAATGTTTGTGATTATTTTTAGCATCAATTTGTGTGATTTTTATGGCTTACTTTAATTTGTTTGTTCATTAATTTTAATTTATAATTTTATAGGTGGTGTAGTGGGTAGAGTGCTCGCCTTCTATGCCAGAGGTCTCGGGTTCAAACCACGGTCCGAGCCAAACACCAAAACAATTTTTCTAATTAGTAAAAATCCAATTATTGGGTTTTTTAAGAGCAGCGGTCACCTCTCGGCAGTGGGCGGCATACCCTCCGAGAGTATTTCTGCCATGAAAAAGCTTCTCACAAAAAATGCATTCGCCGTTCGGAGCCGGCATAAAACTGTAGGTCCACCCAATTAGTAGGAAAAACAAAAAGGAGCACACCTCGAATTGGGAGAGAAGCTCGGCCATAAAACTCGTCAGAGTTATAATAGCGCCATTGTATTATTATATTATTATTATAATTTTATATAAATGCAAAAAATAATTTAATTATATGTTTTTTTTTCATTTATCCTGACCCTCTCCTTCTTCATCATCATCAACTTCATCATTACCATCACAAATCACGCCAAAATTATTATAACCACAACTATTGCTTCTGCTATTGCCAACATACTATGTACATATTTATACCGCATAAACAAAACAAAAAATCAACAACAACAAAAAAATAATTAAACTTTAATCCACCAATCCACCAAAAACACAAATGTAAAATGCTGCTGTACATCTACATATATGTATAAAAAAAACAACAAACACTTTTTAATGGACCTAATTGTTGTTTGTGCACATTGGGAAATATGCTTTATCCACGAAAAATCTCCGTGTGAAATGATTTTTTTGAACTGGCAAAATATATAACCAAATATAAATTTTATATATTTTCACAAAAAATGAAAACAACAACAACAATGAAATAAATCACACATATAAATATTGCGTTGCGCCGGCTTCAATGCTAAACACTCTGATGACACTCAAAATTCTTTAATTCTGCTTTGCATTAAAATACGGCCCAATCCTGCCATGATTACTATCACCAATACATATATACTACAAAAAAACATACTTCAATAACACGCTGATAATTTGGCTTTGCCTTGGCTGATTATAACAAATCTAAATCCGCGTACGATGTCTGCACGCACACACGCCCATATGCACACACGCACTCATATCCACAAAACCACAAAATCGTGTGATCTAATTACTCTGCTTTATGTGAATTATAACCTAAAACCACAAAAAAAAAAACTAATGCGCATAAAAAACAAAAAAACAAACGACGCTATTCGTTTATCCATCAGCAGGAGCGATATCCGGTAAAGAAACGTGATCTGGTACGCCAGTCCTTGCCCCTACAGGTATGCTTTCAACAAGAACAGAAAGAAAAAAAACAAAAACATACAGGTTGACTACCTACGCAATAAAAGTAAATTAACAACAGTTAATACGTACATACATACATACTTACTTAACCTCATAGAATTTCCATATGTAACTATTTAGGGCCTTTTCACATTACTCGGTACGACATCGGATCGACATTTTTTGCTCGGTATTTTCAGCTTACCGAAACGATTCCGCGTTGCTGTATTTTTCACACTTGTGGGAATACTTTCGGTGCGTAATCTTCAGAAAATAAGAAAACAAACATCGAAGTTTACAATATAAAATTTTAAAATTCAACAAATCACTCAATAATAACAATAATGTCTTCTAGCGAAGACGAAGACATTATAACTTGCTACATTTATTTACCAAAACGAGTTTTTTACTAACTTTGTTCTTCTTCTTTTATTACGCCGCAAAAATGTATGCAGTAATTCCTCAAATTTTATTGACCGGCCTTACCGCGTTGCGGTATACCGAAATCAATCCGCTCCGATTTCATGTATGCAACACTAATGTGAAAGTGCCAATTGAAATACATGTGGTCGGCAAGGTTTCTGTATACTTTCGGTAAAAACCAAAAATGTGGATCCGATTCCGCACCGAGTAATGTGAAAGCGCTCTAACACAAGCAAATAATAAATTGCGTAAAATTTTTGTATGTGGAATGGCATCATTTGTGTGCGCTCCTTCCCCTTTTCTGTCTGCTTCTGTTTACTTCTAACTTTAACTACATTCTTTCTACTCTTTAGCTTTTTAACTAACATTGAATGAAAGCTTTTAGTTCCTTTAGACATATGTATGTATGTATATGTCTGTAATTATTTACGCTATGTGTGCTGTCCTGTAGCCTCAAACTCTATTTCTGATTGTTTCCGTCTCATGTTTCTATTTGTCATTGTTTCCGTCTCGTGCTTCTCTGAGTCCTTTTTGGCTGCTTGTTTTTCTGAGAGGGTATGAATATGATGTAGTGTGGAACGATTTTCCGTCATCCCTTGTCAAGTTTGGTTTGGAGACAACCGAAACCGGAATATCCTCTGATTCATTAATTTAATAGGATTCGTTAGATTAAACCGGAATTCTTTATGGAAAATGAGTAACCTGATGATCGATGGTGCTTTAAGAGATATAATAACTTCTCTTCCTCTTATTAAAGATCACGACATATCTACATATTTAATTATTAAAGCTCGCTCTTCAATTACCGATAGGCTTCAAGGAAGTGGAGATTAGTTTTTATACTCAGCTGTACTAGTACACAGAGTATTATTGTTTTAATCACATAACGGTGGATTGTAACAGAATGAAATAATCGAGATAGAAATAGACTTATATATATCAAAATGATCAGGGTGAAAAGAGAAATCAACTGAGCCATGTCCGTCCGTCTGTCCGTCTGTCCGTCTGTGAGCACGATAACTCGCGCAAAACTTGAGATATTTTGATGAAATTTAAATGCAAGTTGGTATCGAGACTGGGACGGTTGGTATTGAAAATGGGCGAAATCGGACTATGACCACGCCCACTTTTCCTATATAGAAAAAATCGGAAATTTGGTATCTCAGTCACTAATATAGCTGGAGCTATGAAATTTTACCCACGTGTTGAGCTCAGGCCCCTATGAAGAAATTTGATGAAATTTTGGAAAACGGGCGGTGCCACGCCCACTTATTAAGGGCCAAACATGGAAAGTTTTATATGTCATAACTCAGAAACCATTAAAGATATATCGATGAAATTTGGTATGCGTGATTTACTTACTTAGGCAAACATTTGGGTGGAAAATTGTTAAAATCGGTTGACGGCGACGCCCACTTTTATATATGGGTATTATTAAGTGGCCCAATAAAAACATTTTAAGCTATATCTCTGTCAAATATAAAGATATATCATTGAAAAGTTATGCCTACTGCAGGCATAAAACTAAAAACACAAAAATTTTGGAAAATGGGCGTGGCACCGCCTCTTTTTAGACAAAGGAATCTACGAGATTTCGGAGCCCATAACTCGACAAATAATTGAGATATTATGATGACACTTGGTTTATACACTTTTATAACTTGTATTAATAGACACGCAAAAATTTATTGAAATCGGTTTATGACCACGCCTACTTTTTAGCAAAGATATTTCTGGAACACGCTTTGGAAATTTCAAACGTCATAAAGGAATGAAATATTGCACAAAGAATAATATTCATATACTTAGTTGGATGACTGATAAAAATTTTGAAAATGGGCGTGGCTACGCCCACTTTATGCAGCACTCGCTTTATATAAAGTACACTGTGTTTCCATCAAACGCAAACAAACAATGAAAGCATACAGCTGAATATCTAATGTTCGATTCCACTCGAACTTAGGCTTCCTTACTTGTTTTTTCAAGAAACAACTTGTCTAGTAACACTTCCTAATGCTTCTGGGAAAAACCAGACTAACCTAGATTTAGTAGCTTGCATATCGAAAAATGTGAAAGACACGAAAACATACTAAAACAAAGGACAAAGAAGCAAAAAAGTTGGGCACATCCCTGAAGATATCACTAATTTTCTTTCATGCACAATAAAATGTATGAACTTCGATTTTTGTAAGACTATGCGACTTAATTAAAAGTCAATTTATATGAATTTATCTACATATATGCAGAGATATAGAAATATGTACTACATACATATGTATGTACAATAAGTACATACGTATGTATACGAAAAAACATATGCTAAAGTTCTAAACTAAAATTCCAAACCAATAAATGCTATATTTCATAAGTTTCATTCGCATTGGAGAAGTTATTGTTCTGCCCAGATAAAAAAAGTTTTTACCTGTGTATAACATAAAATAAGTTTTCCATCGCAATCACATTTTGTGGTTATGTTCACATGTACATATGTACCTACATATACATACATATGCTATTTGTGTGCGGCAAAGTTGACAAGAAAAGCCGCAGAAATTGCTCAAATTATCACATTTATTACAAAGTTGACAAAATCGCTAATGCAAGTGAGGCGAGATCTCGTGTCAGGCGTAGCAATAAGCACATTAGACCACACTTTAGGAAGCGGCTTAACCGCCCAACTAGTCGGTGAGTGTGTGAGTTATCATAAGCGCTTGAAGCTATTTTGTAACTCGGCGGATGAGTCAATTGTTCAGTCATTCAAGCAGTCATACAAAGTTCGTCATTTTCAGCACAAAAGTGGCGCCTGAGCTCGCATGTATGTATGTATGTATGCATTACCTCACACACCGCAAAGTTTGCATAATTTTGCAAAAACTTTGCACTTTACTATACAATTCATTCATTCATTTTATCATTTTAGTCGATGTATCGACGACACTCTAATCACTCTTGCTCAAGAGCAGTTGGTTTGTTGTAACCATTTGTGGGCCATGCCGCATTTAGTATTAATTACCAGTTAGCATCAAATTGCCTGAAGTGTATAACCTTTGTTATGTGTTGTTGTTGTTATTGTTGTTGCTGCTGAAAACAAGTGTAAAGTTGCCTAGACAAATTGAAAATGAAATGAAATGAAAAATACTTGGTGGTAATTCCTAATCGAACTCGAAATCGTACATACATACATACATATGTTGGCGTATGTTTGTATCAGTGTCGATATTGTAAAAAATAGTTGTACTTGAAAAAGCACAAAGACGTATCTAAAAGGTTCCCAAGGTAGCTAAAATAGAAAACACTTTTTTTTTTTTAATTTGTGCTATTCATTTTATGAATTTATTGATCATATTCCACTCTTTTTCGCACCAATGCGCGTTTAAAATAATCATAAATGCGCTCATTTTCTAATCATAAAGGGTCCTTTGTTGGTAGAAAATGGTACTCTCCGTCCGACTCTTCTTGGGAAGTCGTTTTCGAGACTTATTTTAGTCGTATTTTAATCATTTTCGAATCGCTTTCGATATTTTTTTGCGGTTTTGAATCTTATTTTGGTTTTTTTTGAATCGTTTTTGAATATTTTTGGGGTAATTTTTCTTCGTTTTTTGATAATTTTCGATTGACTTTCCAATTTTTTTGGGTAATTTCTAATCATTTCTGGTCATTTTCCTGTCATTTCTGCGGCTGTCATTTCTCTCCCATCTTCTATAGTCTTACACACATATATTACCCTTAGCCTTACCTCTACAAATATCGCAAAAAGAATTTCCATGGTCACACTCAGTCCACATTTTGGTTGAAACTTCTGAAACTGATTTTTATGCTACAATAATATTAAGCAAATAAGGAGTTTTAGATAACAAAAAATGTGTATCCATAAATGAATTCCTATAAAGATTCATATACGCATTTTGGTATACAATACGGTATCCTAATATTTTGTTCCACATTATCCCTCCGCTATACTCTGTTTCCTTCATTTAACATAATACATACATAAATTTGTTTTCTAAATACATTTTTTTAAGCTTAACTAAGTAGCTCTATCAAAATGTTTCTTATTTTATGGGCCATATAATTAAACTCCAAGCAAATGCTTTTACTCAAAATTTCAGTAATTTGACATTAATTTGTATGAACCACATTTGAAAATTTGAGTAAAAGATCTGAAATCTGAAGCAAAAGCAAATGCTTGGCTTTTATTAATATGACCCTATATCTGCATTTCCTATCAAAATTATAAAAAGTTCCGAGAAGATATGAATGCTTTAGTGAATGGAATCTAGATAAGCTTTGATCAATAATATAGCATTACTGTACTTATAGTTGTATAACGAAAATGTTTCTTAAAAATCTGTGTAGTATTAACTGCTCAAACAATTGAAATACGCTTAGCAATACAAAGCATTTTACATTACTAAACGCTATAAATAGATAGTACCAATTAATGAAATAACTGACACAACTTCACACTTTCATTTCATTTACAAACTAACAGTTGAAACTTAGCGTAACTAAAATTATTTTAATTTTTAATTGTTGAAGATTTGCAATATATATAAGTAAACCTAATTTGTTTTTGCATAAAGTTTTGCGTTTCTATCACTAAAGATGCACAAATAATTGTATCCACAGGATTCACAAACTGAGGCTGACGTTGCTGTTACCCCGAAAAATGTACGAAAACGCAAAACGACCCACAGCGATCCAACACACGGCAGTTTCTTTTTGCGCGTTGGTGCCATTGGTAAGTTTGTAAAATAAGTAGATACCTATTATTTCAATCCTGCCTTTTTCATCTGCATTTAACTTGATCTAATTATATTTTTTAGCTTTCGGCTTGGGCGCCATGATCTACATTGGACTGGAATTTGGTTCGTTCTTTGAGATTCCTTTCGATTCGCCATGCCATCACATTTTGATTGGCGTTAATCCCTTGTTGCAAATGATATTCACATTTATGCAAATGTACTTCATTTTCATGAATGCTAGAGTAAGTAAAAATTAACTAGAACTAAAGACATAAATATTAGCATAACTTTATTAGAAATGTTAGGAAGCTGAAAAATACAGTCAGTAGATAGAACCTAATTTTGGTTTAATCTTTTTTTTCATTTTACACATTGATATAAAAAGCCATTTGGGTGCTACTTGTTTCGAACTTCCGCTCTAATTGGCTTTCTTATTGATATCAAAATACTTTACATTTATATACTATAGCATTTTCAGGTCAAACGAAACTTTTTTCAAGTCAAGTGAAACTTTTTTCAAGCCAAATGAAACTTTTTTCAAGCCAAGTGAAACTTTTTTCAACTCAAGTGGAACTTTTTTCAAGTCAAGTAAAACTTTTTTCGGGTGCGCACCGTAATCCCGAATTTTTAAAATCCAGACAGGACATAATCCAGAAAATTCTAAAAATCCAGAAACTACAAAATCCAGACAGTTTAAAATCCAGACAGGACAAAATCCCAACAAATCATAATCCAGACAAAAAAAAATCCAGACAGATCATAATCCCGACAGGCCAAAATCCAGACAGGGCTATCACTCTGTAGCTCTATTTGAAAGCGAAATTCAATTCGAAAGCACAAGCGTAAATATAATATCAGGAGGAAGAAAAAGAAGATGAGGAAGAAGAAGTAGCAGAAAAAATAGAATAAAAATAAGAAGAAGAATGAGGATGATGACGATGATGAAGAAGAATAAAAATAAGAAGAAGAAGAATAAAAATAAGAAGAAGAAGAAGAATAAAAATAAGAAGAAGAAGAAGAATGAGGATGATGATGATGATGTGATGATGATGATGAAGAAGAATAAAAATAATAAGAAGAAGAATGAGGATGATGAAGAAGAATAAAAATAAGAAGAAGAAGAATGAGGATGATGATGATGATGATGATGATGAAGAAGAAGAAGAAAATGAAGAAGAAGAAGAAGAAGGAAGAATGTGGATGATGACGATGATGATGATGATGAAGAAGAATAAAAATAAGAAGAAGAAGACGAAGAAGAAGAAGAAGAAGAAGAAGAAGAAGAATGAGGATAATGACGGTGATGATGATGATGATGATGAAGAAGAATAAAAATAAGAAGAAGAAGAATGGGGATGATGACGATGATGAAGAAGAATAAAAATAAGAAGGAGAAGAAAATAAAAAAAAAGAAGAAGAATAAAAATAAGAAGAAGAACAAGAATGAGGATGATGATGATGATGATGAAGAAGAATAAAAATAATAAGAAGAAGAATGAGGATGATGAAGTAGAATAAAATAAGAAGAAGAAGAATGAGGATGATGACGATGACGATGATGATGATGATGATGAAGAAGAAGAAGAAAATGAAGAAGAAGAAGAAGAAGGAAGAATGTGGATGATGCCGATGATGATGATGATGAAGAAGAATAAAAATAAAAAGAAGAAGAAGAATGAGGATAATGACGGTGATGATGATGATGATGATGAAGAAGAATAAAAATAAGAAGAAGAAGAATGAGGATGATGATGATGATGATGAAGAATAAAAAGAAGAAGAAGTATGATGATGATGACGGTGATGATGATGATGATGATGATGAAGAAGAAGAATAAAAATAATAATAATAAGAAGAAGAATGAGGATGATGATGATGATGATAAAGAAGAATAAAAATAAGAAGAAGAAGAAGAATAAGGATAAGAATAAGAAGAAGAAGAAGAAGAAGAAGAAGAAAATGAAGAAGATGAAAGAAACAACAACCAGATCCTTACCAACACCAACAACAACAACAACAACAATAAAATCAAAACCAACACTGTTATGATGCTTATTAAACGTGAAAAAATCCCGACAAATATAAAAAATCGCGCGATTTTTTTTAAACTATTTTTATATTTGTCGGGATTTTTGTCGGGATTTTTTTGTCTGGATTGTGTAGAGTCTGGATTATGATTAGTCTGGATTTGGTCGTGTCTGGATTTTGATTGTTCTGGATTTGGTCGTGTCTGGATTTTGATTGGTCGGGATTTGGTCGAATCTGGATTGTGTATTTCTGGATTATGTTTTTCTGGATTTTGTTTTTCGGGATTTCGTTACACACCCACTTTTTTCAAGTCAAGTGAAACTTTTTTCAAGTCAAGTGAAACTTTTTTCAATTGAAATGACGCTTTTCAATTTAATTTCCATTGAAAAAGGTTTCATTTCAATTGAAAAAGGTTTAAATTAAATTGAAAAAGGTTTCACTTCATTTGAAAAAAAGTTTCACTTGACTTGAACAAAAGTATCACTTGACTTGTAAAGGGTTTCATTTGACCTGAAAATGCTATATAACTAGTTTTATATGATTGGCTTATCGAGAAAATTATTTTCCAAATTTAATAAAAATTTTTTTTGCATGAAATAATTTTTACACATACGCAGACTAAGCCACCATATTCTCAGGTATAGTATAAGCATTTCCATCTGATTCATTAATAATTTTTTTTTTGTCAACTTATGTATTTATGTATACCCTAATGGCTTTTTGTAAATTCTTTTTTTAATAAATGAAATCTCAAAAAGATTATATATCATTTTCTTTCATGCCTTTCTCTCTCTCTTTCTCTCTCCTTCTCTCACTTTATGCGAAATCAGCTCAATATTCATCGCTTCAAAGTGATTGCTCGCTTTGGTCTTATGCATGTTGTCGCCACAAATATTTGCGTTTGGATACGGACTCTCGTTAAGGAATCATTACTCGAAATCACTTTGTATCATCAGCGTGGCGAACCGGATCCGGATGCATCGCCCATTGCTAAATCCATACGTCAGCATGCACTGCGACATGCTGGTACAGTTCTGCGCACTCACGCCGGTCCGAACGAAGAGTTTGAGGTACTGGATGGCGAGGACTTGTTGCCGGCCAATGCCTACAAAACCGACAATGTTCTTTCGAAATTGGTGCGCAAAACTGTTGATGGCATCTCAAAATCGCTGGGTATGGGCGGAGGCGGCGGCGGCGGCCAAGCCAATGCCGCCATCGCCAATCTGATCTCATCCACCACTAGTCCCTTGACCAGTAGCGCTGCAGGTAGCACCATCACCAATACACCCATTACATCCACCACCACCCATCGCCCCTATTTCACCACACCCGCATCTTATCACCACCAGTGGCACAGCACTACTATGGCACGCAAGTTGAAGAAGTTTATCACGAGCACTACAGCTGCCACGACCACCACGTTGGGCACTACTCCGTCGACCACACCATCGACTACAACGCTGGCGAGCAGCTCGTTCCCAACCACCACCACTACAACCACAACAACCACGACCACAGAGGCACCACCCTTCCGACATTACTTTGAGCCATCGACATTTACGACTGGCGCGCCAAATGTAGCCACAGATTATCTAACGTCCAGCACATATGGTGGTGCTCCAACCGATTTGTTATCAGCGTCATCATCATCATTAACCACCACTGCTGAGACTGACGCATCTTCGAGCATTGGTTCGAATTTGGCATCATTCTTTAGTAATTTGGTATCGTCTACGCCAAGCACCACCGTCACGGCCAGCACACCAACCACCACCACCGAGAATGCTCTGAACGTAATGACCAATTTGCTTGGACCCGGCATGAATAATTTCCAAACTCACTCTGGCATATCGCATTCGGAATCGACCGGCTTGGTGACTTTTGAAAATTTGGAAAGTCTCGATAATATCTATCCGGCCGCATTGTCCTCCAATATTGGCACTTTGAATTCGACAGCTTGCGGACGCGTCGACATCATGGGCACAATTGTCTACGATTCAGCGCCCTTCCTCTATCCATTCATTATCGAATATTCGCTTATTGGCGCTGTTGTTTTGTATGTAATGTGGAAGCATATTGGCCGCTATCCGGGACGTTTGAACGATGAGGATTTGGAGCATCGTTTGGAGGTGATGCTGTCACGTCGTGCTGTCGCTATGGCGCATCAGGCACGCTCGGGCCGTGTCGATTGTGTTGGCTCTTCGAAGGGTTTGTTCTTTGGTCTGTTGTTGTTGGTCGGTGCTTTGATATGCCTGATACTCTTCTTCGTCTTGGTGCGTCATCAGCAGTTCTCGCTGCTAGCTATTTATCTTGCTGACGCAAGTCATTGCATACTCATGGCATTCGCTGTACTTGCTATCATAATCGGTTTTATAAGGTAAGCGATGAATACAATATACATACAACAATACATATGAAATATTTAATCACAATTAAAATCGTTTAAACTAATCATGTTTATATATATTTATCTCTTTCACACACACCCACACGCCACACACAAATAAATAGAGTTCGAAATCTGAAATTCCGCTGCGAAGAGCAATCAAATCTAAACGATATACTCTTGCGCATCTCCGCTTTTGGTCTATTCACTTATTCGGTATTCGGTGTTATAGCCGGCAGTTTGAAGGCGCTCGAAAGCGAACCGAATTTACTAGTCATGACCACAAGCGCTGTAGCGGTATTCCAGGTTATCTTACAATTGCTCTTCATAGCCGATGTGTCGCGTCGTCGTGTCCATTTGCCCGAGCATGATCGCAGCAAACCGGGCCGTCAGATTGTCACATTCCTATTGATTTGCAATGTGGCCATGTTTGCCATTTACACATTTGAAGCTCAAAAAGTATTCGCCAATCCTGTAAGTAGATATGTACGTGAGCGATATATGAAGATATGTTTTACCAACAAATTAAGCAAAAGTTAAATTTGTTTTTGCTTTTTTATGAAATTTAAAGTATGTATGTAGATATAAACATAAAATATACCCAACAGACCAGGAGCTAAGCGAAATTTAATAGAACTTGAGAACAATCTTACAACAGTTAGTCATTGTAAGCTTATTGTAAAAGCACTTTTCATAAGCTTAATTATAAGCTGATTCACAAGCATGCCTGTAGAATGCTTTTTATAAATAATAGTTTTTCAAGAATGCTTAAAAAAGCTTACAATTCACAAACTGTTTTCAATAATAATTGAGAAAGACCAACTTTAAATAAGCCTTTCTCAATAGTCCTTAAATTAAAAAGCTTGAAAACAATAATGCAATGACCTTAATTTACACTTGAATGAAAGCTTGAAAAACTATTAATAATCACATTGCTTTAAACATTTTTCAAATTTTGGTTTTACAATGATTCACATAATTCATAGATTCTTTTTTCGGAAAAGGCAAGTATAATAGCTCACTAAAGTTCAATATAGATAATGTTGAATATTCTACTATATGACGCCGCTAGGTTGAATTTTAGGTTGATGTCATGGTTCGAAACCGAAGCAGAATATAAAATAAAAAAACACTGCAGTAAAGGTGAAGAAGGAAAGAATATGAAAAGAAAAATGCAAATAAAAATTTATTTTTTTTTCTACTATTTACACACGCAAATGTATTTATAAGCTTACTAGCTGACCCGGCAAACTTCGTTCTGCCCAATTGCTTTGAAATATTGTAAACAGGACTCTCGTGTATTTGCAAGTTTAATGGAAGCTTTAATGCTGAATGTGCCGTTCTTCCCCCTTCCAACAGTGTTGCAGCAATTCCGGTAGATGCAAGAGCTAATGGAATACCACGGGCGCATCGAGAAAAAATATGCCACCGTTTCCATTATCAACAGCGTTTATTAGTTGATTTTACGCACTGCTTTGCTGTTGATTCAACAGTGGAAAATTTTTTTGTACTTGTTGTTGCAAGTGAGTTATATCGTAAGCACGCTCGCCATGAACGCTTTTAGCGACATTTAGCCTTAAAAATTAAGATCGCATGGGAGGTGCTACGCCCCCTTTTCCCAAAACAACTGTTTTTTTTCATAAGCATGCTATTGATATCGTTAATCTCCTGATCAGTTTTCAGGTCCCAACCTTAAACGCTTTTATAGATATTCAGCTTTTCTGATAACCCCCACTTTTATGCGTGGGAATGGCTTTGATATCATTTAGCTTTATACCAATTTTCAGCTCCCTACCTTGAAGTCATTTAGAAATAATCAGCTTGAAAAATTAAGATTAATTGGCAGGTTCCACGCCCCCTTTTCAGATAACCTACACTTCTATGCGCAAAAATTGTTTTGATATCATATAGCTCTGTACCAATGCCCAGGTCCCTGCCTTAAATCCTTTTAGAGATATTCAGCTTAAAAAATTAAGGGTGTATGGGAGGTGACACGCCCCCTTTTTCGATAACCCCCACTTTTATGCGGGAAAGTGGTCATGTCATTTAGCTCTATAGCCATTTTCAGGATCCTGCCGTTTATTCTTTCTGATATATTCAGCTTCCAACGCTAAGTTTGTATGGGAGGTGCCACGCCCCCTTTTCGTATAACTCCTATTATTTTGCGTTAATATGGAATTGTTATCGTTTATCTCCGCACAAATTTCCAAGTCCCTACCTTAAACAATTTTAGAGATATTCAGCATGAAAAATTAAGTTTGTATGGGAGGTGCCACGCCCTCTTTTCTGATAAACCCCACTTTTCTGCGTGAGAAGGCTTTTGATATCACTTACCTCTATACCAAATTTCAGCTCCCTACCTTGAACTCTTTTAGAGATAATCAGCTTTAAAAATTAAGATTGTATGGGAGGTGCCACGCCCCCCTAATATTTTTTAATTTTCTCTTCGACTAAACCTTCGCGGGGTTACAACAAACAAACCTCCCTAAGGAAGTATTTGATTTGGTTAAGCCATTTTCAAGTTTTAGCGTTACAATTAAAAACCAAATCATTTTTATATATATAGATAACAAGCTTTCACAAGTAATGTTTTTCTACAATTACATTTGTAAGCTTATAAAAAGTGTGACGTTTGGGTTTTTCTACAATTGTTCGGATGGTCTTTTTTAATAATTTACTCAAGTATTTCTCAACCTTAATGCTTACATTTGTAAGCTTGTTATAATATTATTATCAAGCCTTTTGGTCTGTTGGGTAATTTCTTAAGAAATTTTTGCTATAAACTTTTAAAGAATAGATTTAGTAGGCTATTCTAGCAACTGTCTTTACAAAGACAACTAACTTTCGAAAAGACAAAAAAAAAAAATGGTTGACCCTGTTGTCTTTGGAAAGACAGTTGCCAGAATAGGCCTATTAGTTTGCACTTGCATTATTTGCATGATTTGCTTGTTTTCTGTAGAACTAATACTATTGAATTTTATCGTTCAATGAAACACTTTCTTAATAATTTTACTGGATTATGTTTTTATTTCTTTATAAAAACTTTGTTTGCCATTTCTAATTCCAATTGATTTCTATTTCATATCTGGCTGTAAAAACTAAAGAAGTTACATAACCAACATAAAATAAATATCTAGATACATGCATAATAGAATTTTTGCATTTATTTATTAAGATTTCACTCTAGTTTTCATTTCTAAATTTTCACTTCCCATATCTTCATGTATTGCGTAATTTTTTGCATTCTGGATGTTTTGTAGAATTTACAATATGAACAGTTGCAACTCATGAATGTTTTATTAATTCCTTTTATTTTTGTTCTCCTTCATCTGCAATTTTTGGTTTCTTAACAAAATAGGTTCAACTTGATTTCTACGGATTTGTGCCATGGTCAATAATACAACGCGTGACACTGCCATTATGCATTTTCCATCGCTTCCACAGCGCCGTGACACTCGCCGAAATCTGGAAGACAACATACAAGGCACGCTTGGAGTAAATTGGCAACTGCAGGAAACTACGGTAAACGATAGATGAATGAAACTGCCAAGCAAAAAAAATGCAAAGTAGAATGAGTAAAAAGTATCTATAAGAAAGTAGAAATGAAAAACCAAATGCAATGCAATGCAATTACATAAAGAAGCTAAAGAAAGAGGATTATGAAGCAAAAAAATAAAACAAAAAAAAGTTAGTTAAAAGCAACTACGTCAAATATATGACAGCGAAAATAGTAGCAAAGTATAATTGGTAAAGCATTTTAGATGGAAAATAAAATAAAATGCAAACATTAAAACGGAAGAGAGCGGGTGTAACCATCACAGCAACACATGCATATGATAGAGATCATACTCAACACTCATAATACAAACGATCGCAGTCATTTGCATACACACTCCCACACATACATATTATAAATAATTATTGCAAAAAAAAAGCATTAATTAAGATTGAAATTGAGCATAAAATACATCGGTATTATATTGTGGTAGCAGCATCATGTATGAATTTGAAACAGAGAAGTCACCAACAAACACAAAAAAAACGAAAAAACAAACAAATGTTGCATAATTAAGTATAATTTTAAGATTTTACTTATTTATTAACACAAAATGAATAAGTAAAAAAAAAAAATAAACAAAAAACAAAAAACCAAAAGGGAAAACATATAAAAGTTAAATTGAATATTATTAAATTAAATATCATTAAGCGAGTACAATTTGTAGTTTTTCAAAAAAAAAAAAAAAAAAATGGTGTAAAATTAATGCCTAAGTGAACGAACAAAGTTTAATTTATTATTTATTATGCATTATTAAAAAAGGAAAGAAGTTTAAAAAGCAAAACTTAAAACTTAAATACATACATATTTGTTTTCCCGAAAAAAAAAAAACGGTTTTGCAATTTATAATTAGTTCTATAGATTTTCTTTTTTCTTCTACATATGTATGCATACCTACATATATTTTAGATATGTGCTGCTGTTTTATAAAACCAAATTCCTTTCGTTTAATATTTAATAAGTCATAATTTTAAAATAAGCTCTTGTATCTAAACATATGCTAGCAGTCACGAGCACTACATAGAACACAATATGTTTGTAGGAATATCCGTATGTAAATGTTCGAAAATAGTTAGTACCTACTTAAAAAAATGATATTATTTATTTGCAAATGTTGTTTTTGTTTTTATTTGTTTAGTGCTTCAAAAATAAGAAAAAATATACTTAAAGTGTATATGTTTAATTTGATACTTTTAAGCTTTGTTTATTATTTCATTCACACGCTTTAGCACTATTTTTTATTTTATTTTATTTTATTTTATTTTATTTTATTTTGTTTTATTTTGTTTTGGTTTGTTGTGTTGTTTTATTTTATTTTATTCTATTTTGTTTTATTATTATTTTATTTTTTTTATTTTATTTTATTTTATTTTATCTTATTTTATTTTATTTTATTTTATTTTATTTGATTTTATTTTATTCTATTTTAATTTATTTTATTTTATTTTATTTTTTTATTTAAATTTAGTTTATTTTATTTTATTTTATTTTATGTTATCTTATTTTATTTTATTTTATTTTATTTTATTTTATTTTATTTTGTTTTATTTTCTTTTATTTTATTTTATTTTATTTTATTTTATTTTATTTCATTTTATTTAATTTTATTTTATTTTCAACTTAACCTTTACAGTTTTTGTTCTGCTAATTATTAGTTTTATTATATAAAAACTTCGACCAATGGTGTAATGTATATTTTGTGAAAATAAGATGCAATCGAATATTTATTTAACAATTTAATGTTTAAGAAGCCACATATATATAAACATAAAGATGTATCTAATTCTCAATTAAAAAATTAAAAATGCTAATGTTAAGTAAACTAAAGATAAAGTTATATAAAGATATGCATTAATAACAAAATGGAAAACAGGAAATACAAAACAAAAAAAACACTCATAAAGCATTGTTGTTTATTTATTTGCTAGGCGGTTGCTAAATGTTATATTCACAATGTAAAACAATTGAAAATGAAATACATATAAAAGGTTCAATACACACATTTAAAAGAGTTCTAGTGTCATGATATATAAATTGTGTTAGGGAAAAAATGAGCATGAAAGTCTTTTTAAATATTGTTAATTCCAAATAAGAAGTGAGCTTCAGTGTAGATATTACGTGATTATAATACACAAAACTATCAATTTCATAAATTTTGTCTCAATAGCGTAACAAGAATGGCACATTTGAGTTTGATCATAAGAGAAACGTATCACTTCATCAAATGCATCAACTCACAATCACCAACTCACGAAACGCACACAAGCATGATTTTCTACTTAATATACATACATACATACCTTGAGAACGCACGAAAAGATGTATTCCAAAAAAAACTATGATAACATCTAAGCTCTCCCAACTTAAAGGTAATCGGATATCATTCTAGAATGCATTCCAAAGACAGCGAAAAGATCAGCTATCAGCTTTCAGCAAGAGAGTAATTGTAGTGAGATCACAAACCGAGACTGAGAGCACGGCTGAGAGCGATTCTCATCCAAACAGTCTACCCTAGCTGGGAAAAAGGAAGCAATACTTCACTAGGACAACACAATGAAAAACAAAGGCATTCCGGCATTTACCTATAGATCCTAAAGCCGAAATCATAAAAAAGTCTGAACTGAACTAATGGATGCTAATTTTCAAACATTTTAGTGGCCGATATGTAGAATGATTGTTCAAGAACATTATAAACATCGTGAGCTTAGAGACTATACATTTGGTAAGTGAATGGCTGGGCTCCTCTTTGAATAGAAGTAGATACCTCATGATTTATTTTATTTGTTTTAATTGAAGCATTGGATCAATGGCATTTATATATTTTTTCCCCTCTTTTTTCGGAGTTACATAGATCTGTAATCCTCCCAAACAACAACTAAATACATATACAGATTTCATATACATGCGTGCATACATGGCAACATCTCATGGTGACAAAATCAGCAATCAAATCATTATCCAGCATATTGATTTAAGCGAGATAAAGCATCAGCATCATTACAACAACACATCATCATCACAACAACATTACGGATATATTGAGCACAGGCATGTTAAAAAACACAGTGGGACAAAATGAAGGAAGCTCAGTAAAAAGCAACATTTAATAAAAAAAACATATGAAATTGAAGATATGAAAGGCATATTACAGCAAGCAAACAAACACACATAGAACAACAATAAACTGTGATCAATTGACATTTATCTAATTTTGTTATATTATGGTAATGTTGGCGAACAAAAGCACACAAGAACAGATGAAAAGGAAATGGTATAAAAGTAAAAAAAAAGGATGTATAAAATTTGAAATTAGCGGACAAAAGTAAGCGAGCAACCAAACAAAAAATTAAATTTAATTAATTCAAAGAATTTTGTAATAAAACGTAAACAAGTTTTTTTTTACATAAACAAGCATTTGGTAAACAAAAATGCGAATGTTTAGTGAACTGGATATAAATTAAAAACCAAAAAGAGAGTTAAACCCTTTTAAAAAATAAAAAATATATACATTATTGTAATATAAAAAAGTAATACATGTATAATTATTAAATAAAGCATAATTGAAAAGGTGGTAACTAATTGAAAAAATAATCAACTTTTTTAAATGTCCATTTTTTAAATACATAATTTAGTAGTGAACATTAAAAATGATAAAATTTACGATAAAGCTTATAAATAATAAAAGTTATAATTACAAAATTAAAACAAAAAAAAAATGAGAAAAGAAACACCAGCAGAGGAGACGAGACGAGCAGCAGAGCTTTTGCATTTTGTCGCAAATCAAGAGAAAACAAAGTAAAGATAAATACAAAAGCAAGCCATACATATATAAACATATTTGTGTATATTTACGTACAACAAAAACAAAATGATCAGTTTACAAGTACATAATATTTTGATGAGGAGCGACAAGTTCAGCCAAAATAAGAACAAAAAAAAATTCTAAAATCAAGAAACTTAAGCACACAGAGAATGGCATTTAATTAAAACAACAACAAATTATTGGCGAATAGGTATCCCAAATTTGTCGCTTGTGAGAAGCAAATACGCAAATAAAAGATTTTACATTTAAAATTTCTATACAAATATAATTATATACATACATACATACATCCATACAGTGTATACATATGTAAACCAAGAACCCACCAATTTGAAAGTATTGCATACATACATACATAAATACGCATTTAAATATGTATGTACTTTCATATACCTATAGGAAAGGACAAGCCAAAGAACAAGCAAATTAACTGCGCCGAAAGATTAAACAGATCTATTTATACATTCATAAACCTCCATAAACACTTTTGGTACTTTTTTAAAAAGCGATTTTCTTATAAATCCACTTACATATGTACATGTGAATACATTTTTCAAAAAAGCGTTTAAATTCGTTTTATGAATTTTTTGGTCTTTCTTTAATCCTGCCAAATTCACACTAAATCAAAAAGTTTCGGAAAAAATAAAGAACAAGTTTTTGATGACGGATTCTTGAGTAAAAGATTATTAACTGTAATGCAGAAATAATCCTTGATTAAACATTCATCAAATATTTCAGCTTAAATATTGAGCATTAATCCTTCATTACATGTCGAGACACTGCCGTTTATATACAGTTTTTTATAAATATACATATGTACATACATACACACATATATGTATTACATAGGTATTCATTGTAAAAGACAACAATTAAAGTATTTACCGCATGAAAGATGCATAGATAATGCTTACTAAATGTCTATATAAAGAAAGTTCAGTATTTCGACAAGTAGAAAAAAAAACTAACTTAAGATATTATATGGGCTTCAGCTACCCACATGCGTGTATGTAAGATTATTTTTCAAACTTTTGCAAGTAACATTTTTGGAAATATGTATGTAAATGCTTTATTAAACTTATTTAATTAGAGAACTAGAAATGGAAAGCACAGCCAATAGTAGCAAGACCATAGATATGAATGAAACCAGGAATCAATTTGGGTGTCGAGTGCGGTGCAGCTTCATAGAAGAAAAACTGTAAAACTTTTAAGCTAGGTATATGCGTCTAAGCAAGAGCAATGCATATCTGCGCAGCGCTGCACATAGAATAAGAGCCCGTGCACATTTGACTTCTACCTCGCTTTGCTTCAGAGTTTTGCTTTGACAGTTTCGTTCAGCATGTGCTTTTCAAAGGGATGTGTTCACAATTGAGGTGAAGCGAGTAAAGCAAGGTATAAAGTTAGCCATCTTTCAACTTTTTTACACTTTGACAAACATCTCCCCTTGTGTGTGTGTGTGTGTGTGTGAATGTTTGTATAGCTACACTTAATTTACCGATTTCGCGCAATTTCGTGAGAAGTGAACAGAGAAAAGTAAAAAATAACATTCGAATAAGCAGAAAAAAGCTAATTCCCCAAATATTTTACCAAAAATCAGGTTTATAAATTAAAGCAAAGAAGTGAGGTGGAAATTGTCAAAGTGTTAATTGTAGCAAAAATCTGAAATTTCGCTTTGCTTTAAGGTTTTTTCTATCAAAGTTGGAGCAGACAAAGCCAATTGTGCACGGGCTCTAATTCCTGTATATTAATGGTCGGCAAAGTGTGAGAGAGATTGTGTCGGAGAGCGCAAAGTGATTTCCGCTACATTGATTCGTCTGCATGTGTGAATCGACTCCGCAGAAAAGTGCTATGGCCTGCATATGGCTGCTGTAGATACTCCTTCTCGGAGAGGCGAGTTGTCAAGATGTTATGCAAATAAGCTGGAAAAGGATATTCAAATCCTGAAATCAACTGTCTATTAAGACATTCCTTGGGAAGCGTATACGCAAGGCCTTTCAATTTGGTCAGTTGCACATAGAAATTAGACACTCAAGAAGAAGGTATTTGAAAATATAAAAATTGCATGTATAATAAAGTATACCTACAGGCGCGCAGAGAGCTAACCCTGCTAACAATTTTACCAGACAGTTTCGGATTCAGAACATCTGAAAAAAAATCTGAGTACAAAGCTCAGTAGGTAGACATATCTTATAGATTTTTAATAGATTTCTATCAAAATTGTCTAAGTAATCTCATAGACATCTGAACGATTTCGCGCAGACATGCCAAAATATTTCATTTTTTTTTAAATATTTTTTGTTTGTTCGTTCAGAAATCTGTTAGATATCTGTACGAATCCTTGGTAAAAAAACCCAGACTTTCCACAGACATGTTTGTAAGAATTCCTGTCAACTTCTCCATACATTTCTTTTGCAGAAGTCGTAAAGAAATCTTATTGATTTCGGAGTTTTTTGCCGAAAATCTGATAGATTTGTAACCGATTTCGGGTAAAATTGTTAGCTGGGAAGTTGGAAAATATATAACGTCGATAAAAATCAATGGTTGAGTTTCTAAGGCAAAGCTGATCCGCAACTGTTGAGTGTTTGTCATAGAAACGCACTGTTGAATAGTACCGCTCAGCTTAAGTTAAAAAAACACAGTTGTAATGTTTAATGAAATAAAACATACGAAAATTAAATAGGTACTCTAACAAAAAACATGTATGTACATACATATGTAAAACTGTTATAAAATATACCAATGTGTCTAATTAAGTTTGCATGTACCCAGTTAACATATTTTAACTTTTTTAAATAATATTTCCGCAAAGAGCCAAAACCATGTATACATATGATATATACCTACATATATAAATTATAGCTAAAGGAAAACATGAAAATTAGCAGAACGGCAAGCAAGAGTAGAATAGTAGTTTGCGCTATGCGTAGTAGGTATTTATACGAGTATGAAGGCAGCAAGCTAATGAAGCAACATTGCTCAAGTATTAAAATGTGTTGAAGAAAATGTGTATTGTAAACTAATGAAAAATTACAAATATAGCGAAAATTAAACTTAGACATAATAAAATAGTTCAACTCAATTCTCGAATTAAACCTAGGCATACTTATGTATCTACATAACTTTGTACATATGGACATAACCAGCAAACACAGTATGTAGCGTTATGGTACACACTAAATAACTAGTGTATTTTCTAATTATTCTCTACTCTAAAGCGAAGCTTAAACTCAATTGAAAACTGATTAGAGAAAGAAGCATTTTTAAATTCTCATTAGTACCTCATTAGAGAACCAAATTAGTTTTCGATATGAGAATTATAATTTTCTACAACAGAGTATTAACTAATGTCCATTTTGTTCGAAAACACTACGATTCTCACCTGTTTCGGAAGTCGTTTTCTAATGTTAGAGATTTGCGGAGAACTAACCCTCGAGTCATTCTCTAATCGGTATTCAAACTCAACGTTTGTTGGGTTATGTGCATGAAATATGCGTACATATGTATATATGTAGGCCTTTGTAAAAAATGTTTAACTTTGATGATAAAGTATGTAAGGATATTCTATGCTCAAAAGTCATGACAAATGAACAAATGTATAAACACACACCCAGATACACTTACATTAATACCTATTTAAATAGAACGCTAAAAATGTTGAAGAATTTGAACAATCACGTTGCATATTCAAGGAGAAATTTTTTTAGGTTATATTTGAATAAAGCGAAGAAAGAAACATCTGCAAAATTCTCCACTAAGTTTCTAATCAATTTCAAAATTCACAAAAAAAAATGCGTTTAAACAAAACTTTTGTAAGAGTTTCTAAGACCTTTCATATGTTCCATTCAAACTACATAATAGCTTTACTACACAAATTAAATGTGTATGTATTGAAAACCATCACTAAAATGATTTGCCAAGATAATGCGTAAAATATAACTTGATTTGAAAAATCCTTTCATCGGTCTCATTCATAAAAGTACACACCGAAACAGCAGCACACACATTCATACAAATACACGTATGAAGGAAACATTGAAGAGTAATTTTAAATTCGAATAAAGTAAAATTAAATGAATTTAAAATAAGTTAGCGCATTGGTTTTATTTACGAAAATTAACTATTGGGATGCGGATGAAATCGATGGTCGATTTATGAGGTAGGTACCTAAATGAATGGAAATTTGTTTGCAAGGACAATGGAAAAATGAATATGTACATGAGTATGTATGTATATTATTCCCACTTGGCTCGATTTAAATGCCGATGTAATAGATAAAGGCAGTTGTTATACTTATATTTAACTGCGCGTGGCGGCATCTGTTGGATGAAAGCCGCAATTTGCAACGAATGCTAGCGGTGTTCTCAGGTGTTGCGCGCTGCCATCTATCGTGAATAGGTGCAGTTATACGCTCGCATTAAGAAGGGTCGAAAAAGAAAATTATATATGCTGAAATGGATATGAAATAAATATTGGTGCCGCTGCTGTTGTACTCAAATTCATCCGCGGTTCGACTACGATCTGCAACAAAAGTAAACAAAAAAAAAAAACAAAAAAAAAAAACCAAAAACCGAAAGAAAATCAAAAACAAAAAAATAAAAAACCAAAACTGAAAGAAAATCAAAAACAACAAGTAAGGAAGCCTAAGTTCGAGTGGAATCGAACATTAGATACTCAGCTGTATGCTTTCATTGTTTGTTTGCGTTTGTTCGATATAGGGTGTATTTTATATGACACGAGTGCTGCATAAACAGGGCGCAGCCACGCCCATTTTCAAAATTTGTATCAATCATCCAAATAAGCATATAAATATTATTGTTAGTGCAAAATGACTTTTAGTTACAAAGACTTCACGTTACAAATTCCAAAAGGGTGTTCCAGAAATATCTTTGTTAAAAAGTAGGCGTGGTCATAAACCGATTTCAATAAATTTTTGCGTGTCTATTAACACATGTTATAAAAGTGTATAAACCAAGTTTCGTCATAATATCTCAGTTATTTGTCGAATAATAGGCTCGTAGATTCCTTTGTATAAAAAGAGGCGCTGCCACGCCCATTTTCCAAACTTTTTTTATTTTTTGTTTCCGGTCTATTGTAGAACTCATGTCACAAAATTTCAGTGATAGATCTTTATATTTGACAGAGATATCGCTTAAAATGTTTTTATTAGGTCACTTTATAATACCCATATATAAAAGTGGGCGTGGTCGTCAACCGATTTTGATAATTTTTCGCGAAAACATTTGTCTAAGTAAGCAAATTACGCATACCAAATTTCATCGATATATCTTCAACGGTTTCTGAGTTATGACATATAAAACTTTCAATATTTGCCCCTTAATAAGTGGGCGTGGCACCGCCCATTTTCCAAAATTTTTGTACTTTTTGTTTTATGTTCGTAGTTGGACTCCTGCCACAAAATTTCACTGATAAATCTTTATATTTGACAGAGATATCGCTTAAAATGTTTTTATTAGGCCCCTTTATAGTTCCCATATATAAAAGTGGGCGTGGCCGTCAACCGATTTTGATAATTTTTCGCGAAAACATTTGTCTAAGTAAGCAAATTACGCATACCAAATTTCATCGATATATTTTCAACGGTTTCTGAGTTATGACATATAAAACTTTCAATATTTGCCCCTTAATAAGTGGGCGTGGCACCGCCCATTTTCCAAAATTTTTGTACTTTTTGTTTTATGTTCGTAGTTGGACTCCTGCCACAAAATTTCACTGATAAATCTTTATATTTGACAGAGATATCGCTTAAAATGTTTTTATTAGGCCCCTTTATAGTTCCCATATATAAAAGTGGGCGTGGCCGTCAACCGATTTTTATAATTTTTCGCCAAAACATTTGTCTAAGTAAGCAAATTACGCGTACCAAATTTCATCGATATATCTTCAACGGTTTCTGAGTTATGACATATAAAACTTTCAATGTTTGACCCTTAATAAGTGGGCGTGGCACCGCCCATTTTCCAAAACTTCATCAAATTTCTTCATAAGGGCCTGAGCTCAATACGTGGGTAAAATTTTAGCACTCTAGCTATATTAGTGGCTGAGATACAAAATTTCCGATTTTTACTATATAGGGGAAGTGGGCGTGGTCATGGTCCGATTTCGCCCATTTTCAATACCAACCGTCCCAGTCTCGATACCAACTTGCATTTCAAATTTCATCAAAATATCTCAATTTTTACGCGAGTTATCGTGCGTACGGACGGACGGACGGACGGACGGACGGACGGACGGACGGACGGACGGACATGGCTCAATCGATTTCTCTTTTCACCCTGATCATTTTGATATACATAAGTCCATATCTATCTCGATTATTTCATTATGTTACAATCCACCGTTATGAAATCAAAATTATAATACTCTGTGTACTAGTACAGCTGAGTATAAAAAAAGCAAAAAAATACAAAAACAACAGCAAAATAGTAACATTGACAATAGCAACAAAAACTTATAAAAACTATAGGTAGTCGCATTTTAATCGCAAGAAAACCAGAAAGGGAATAAAAATCCTATTTCGGAACTGTTTGCACATCAATGTTCATGAGTACATACTCGTTAATCCCGCTGTAATTTTTTTAACGCGATCAACCCTCTGCAGTCGACGAAGGAGTGTAAATATTCTAATTATACCAAAATCTTATCACAAAAATTCACCGGACTTGGCAGATGCCATTCTGGAGGCGGATGTATAGGAAGAAATTTGTTTACTCATGAGTCATATCGTTTGAATCGAAGAGCTAGTCAGCAGTATTGAAGGTGTAAATTTGTCTCATGTTCATACTTACTGGAGCACTACAACAAAGTGACTAATAAGCTGCAAAGTTGTTAATTAATTAATAAATAACTAATATTAGTAATTATTGTTGTCGATGGCGAGCAGATATGACCCACAAACTCGTTGGTTTTTGTAACATTCACATTGGAAATCATTTCAAGGAAAAAGGCTGATTTAATTCTTTCAAGCTCAAAAACCAGCGCTGGCATTTAGATACCAGCAAGTTGAGGAATCAATTAATAAAAAAACCATTGTAGATATATATCTATGTACACATATTTGTATGTGACTATGCAGTTTTGGCACAAGTTTACACGACTGAATACAGATTTCACAAAATCAAAGCCAAATTGAATAATAGTTTGATAATAAAATTATTGAAGAAGCATTGTAGTTTGAATTAAACTCAGCTATATTTATTATACCCAGTTATGGGTTGTTAAAAACAGTTTTTTTTTTGTTCACACTGGAACAGATAATCTCTCAAGCAAAATGTTATGGGCATGTATGTATGTCATTCAATTGTTTGAAGGGTATGCATGCATTTATCGCAGACTTCGGATTGACAATAGTTCTCCGCATAAATATGTATGTTTCGCTGCTGAATAACTAGCCACATTTTCAACATGCTACAAAACTTCAATGTACATATGGGTATAACAATTGATGAAATAAAAAAAGAATGTTACGCTTGCGTGTTTGAAATGATATAACTTCCACTTCAACTAATATTTGGCCAAAGTTGTTTTTGTGTTTTTGCTCAAAAAATATGTAAGAACAAGTAGGTACATAAGTATGTCTGTAAATACATAAGTAAGTCTAAGTATATATGTACATATGTATGTATGTACAAATTTAAGTTCCGAACAATGCACCAGAAGACCTTCGATAAGTTACGGTCTACTTACGAAACACACCAGAAGCTCAACACTTTAACAAAAACAGTTTCCTCAAATCCTATCGAAACCATTCGACGTTTAGTTTTTTATTTCTTTTTAATTTTTTTTAAATTTTTTTCATGACAAATTAATAACTCGTGCTTTCAATTACAAAGTATTATGACCAAAGAAAAACAGCTGGCTTAGCCAGCATTTATAAATATTTGGAAAATTATGTATTTGGATAAAATTCTGCATATGTATGTATATGTAAGTAGTTATACGTGATTTACATATTTTATGCAAATTAAATAAAAACAAAATTTGGCTTATTTGCAGATCTAATTGCAGCCAAATATAAGCTTGCTTTTCGTACAAAATTAAGCAACATACTTACTCTGCATTCATGAGGTGTTAATTATGATTGATCTAGGACAATATCTACATACGTGTAAATATGTGCATAATATGTATGTATATGTATGTACATATGTACATAATTATGTGCATGTGGCACTAATCAACGCAGAGTTGTTATATTATCGAAAAATTATGTTGCAATAAGTGAATTAGCGAATTTAGTGACTGGCATTTTACATTGGTATGTTAGTGTCGCCAAGAAGGTATCTACAGTGTTTGAATTTGCAAAATGTTGCCTAATATTTTTCAGTTGAATGAAAAAAAATTTTACATACATATGTATATGTATAAAACAGTAAGATTTTTTTCAGTCTCAAGCCCTCACTCGGTAATAAAGGGTCAAATATAATAAAAATAATACACTTATAGTGCACCCTAGTGCAAATATATGTTTTCAATTAGTGAAAAGCTTTTGGCAAACCACATTCGTCAGAATATTTTCAATACTCAGATACCGAAGCCTTCAAGATTGTTGATCTGTTCAACATCGAGTTAGCTATAATAATGGTGGTGTTGTCGGTACGGCCTAACAATTATACATATCGCTAGTTGAGAGTGCACAGTGGCTAAGTCAACTTTTATGAAAAAATTATATTTTTATTTTGAATGCTAGAAAAATTAGATACGCAGCACACTAGGCAGGTCTGTCATTCTTGTTATATTTCTACTCGTTGTTTTTCACTGACATGCAAATTGGCTAAGTCCAAAATTTTAGCAATATTGGCTAAGTCCACAATATTTGCATGAACAGAAATTTTATTTCTTTTTTGTCTTCCCTGTAAAGTTTGACAAAACGGCATTTAGCCACTTTGTACTCTAAGCTAGCGATATGTAAATATGTACATATGTATACAAGTATGTTTGTTACTTCGACAAACAACATTAAATTGAATTTAAATTGCAAGTCCGTCCGTTGCAAATAAAATAATGATCAAAACACTAAAAGAACTGATAGTAATTAATAATCTGTTTTTCATTAAAAAAAAAAAATGATAAAATAAGTAAATAAAATACGCGCTTAAGGCACAATACTCAACAGGTTGTTGTGCTAAATACATGCAGACATGTGTGTGCAGTTAAATTGCAATGTGTGGCTTAAGTTGTGATAACCAGAAACAGATCGGACAACTGAATTAGCATCGTAATACGTATGTAAATACACAAATACCTAGCAACAGAAAGCAGCAACAACAACAACAAAGTACAAACTATGCAAAAAATCACGCAATTCTGTGCATAAACATAACTTTTACTTTTTTTTAAGTTGAACTAGTTTAAACTTGGTTTTTTTTCTTAAACCAGGTGCCGAAAAATTATTTCAAATGTTTACTGTAAGTATGAATGTATGTATTAACCGTAACTGTATGGTCGCTGTGGTGTAGTGGGTAGAGTGCTCGTATGCTATACCAGAGGTCTCGAGTCCGTACAAACACCAAAAAAACAAGTAAGGAAGCCTAAGTTCGAGTGGAATCGAACATTAGATACTCAGCTGTATGCTTTCATTGTTTGTTTGCGTTTGATGGAAACACGGTGTACTTAATATAAAGCGAGTGCTGCATAAAGTGGGCGTAGCCACGCCTATTTTCAACATTTTTATCAGTCATCCAACTAAGCATACTCTGAAAAAAAAAAACGTTGTAAATACAAAGACTTTTGCAGTTAAATTAACAACTTTCCGCAGTTGAAATGTGCCCAACAATGCTCCGTTGTTGTTTCAAAGATGCGAGCGTTTTTGATTCAAATACTTTTCGTATTTAAGTTAACAACGGAAACTGTTGAATGAAATATTTTTACATTTAAGTTAGCAGTGTTTGCTTTTGAATTAACAGCAAAATTTTTTAGTCCAAAAGCGAGCACCGTTGATTTAAATACTTTTCGTATTTAAGCTAACAATTTTTGCTTTTGAATTAACCGCAAAAGTTTTTGGTCCAAAAACGGGCACCATTGAAGCAAATACTTACGCTTTTAAGTTAACATCAAAAAAATTGTAAACAATAGTAATTTTTTTTTAATATAATAGATATTATTTTATTTTTTTTTTTTTATATAATATATATGTTTACATAGTAATATTAATACTAAGGCCCGGTTTCACCAAACAAGTGATGGTCATTTGATACATCATTTGAACAACGCGATTGATGAAAAGAGACACGGACACAAAGGTTTTCATCACATTTTTCACACCGTCCATATAAAAATTATGGAAACTTGTAGGCAGTGTGTGACAGAATTATCCATCAATCGTGCTTCTCAAATGATATATCAAATGACTATCACTGTCTGCAGGGCTTTTTACACAAACACAAACACATAAACTCAACTTATTTTTTTTATTATTTCGTAACACATTCTTTATTGTTTTCCGACGGCCACATTTGTAGGCTTGCGGAATTTTATCCTGTCGGCGATAAGTTCTTTTTTATACTCAGCTGTACTAGTACACAGAGTATTATAATTTTGATTTCATAACGGTGGATTGTAACATAATGAAATAATCGAGATAGATATGGACTTATATATATCAAAATGATCAGGGTGAAAAGAGAAATCGATTGAGCCATGTCCGTCCGTCCGTCCGTCCGTCCGTACGCACGATAACTCGCGTAAAAATTGAGATATTTTGATGAAATTTGAAATGCAAGTTGGTATCGAGACTGGGACGGTTGGTATTGAAAATGGGACCATGCCCACGCCCACTTTTCCTATATAGAAAAAATCGGAAATTTGGTATCTCAGCCACTAATATAGCTAGAGTGATAAAATTTTACCCACGTATTGAGCTCAGGCCCTTATGAAGAAATTTGATCAATTTTTGGAAAATGGGCGGGGTCACGCCCACTTATTAAGGGGCAAATATTGAAAGTTTTATAGGCCATAACTCAGAAACCGTTGAAGATATATCGATGAAATTTGGTACGCGTAATTTGCTTACTTAGACAAATCTTTGGACGGAAAATTATCAAAATCGGTTGACGGCCACGCCCACTTTTATATATGGGTATTAAAAAGTGACCTAATAAAATCATTTTAAGCGATATCTCTGTCAAATATAAAGATCTATCACTGAAATTTTGTGGCAGGAGTCCAACTACGGACATAAAACAAAACGTATAAAAATTTTGGCAAATGGGCGGTGCCACGCCCACTTATTAAGGGGCAAATATTGAAAGTTTTATAGGCCATAACTCAGAAACCCTTAAAGATATATCGATGAAATTTGGTATGCGTGCTATATTTACTTAGCCAAATGTGTGGACGAAAAATTACCAAAATCGGTTGACGACCACGCCCACTTTTATATATGGGTATTATAAAGTGACCTAATAAAATCATTTTTAGCGATATCTCTGTGAAATATAAAGATAATTCACTGAAATTTTGTGACATGAGTTCTACAATAGACCGGAGACAAAAAATAAAAAAAGTTTATAAAATGGGCGTGGCACCGCCTCTTTTTAGACAAAGGAATATAGGAGCCTATTACTCGACAAATAACTGAGATATTATGACGAAACTTGGTTTATGCACTTTTATAACATGTGTTAATAGACACGAAAAAAATATATTGAAATCGGTTTATGACCACGCCTACTTTTTAACAAAGATATTTCTGGAAAACCCTTTTGGAATTTGTAACGTGAAGTCTTTGTAACTAAAAGTCATAGAGGGATGCAATTTTGCACTAGCAATAATATTTATATGCTTATTTGGATGATTGATACAAATTTTAAAAAGTGGCTGCGCCCTGTTTATGCAGCACTCGTTTCATATAAAATACACCCTATATCGAACAAACGCAAATAAACAATGAAAGCATACAGCTGAGTATCTAATGTTCGATTCCACTCGAACTTAGGCTTCCTTACTTGTTATTTAATATTTCGTCGATGTCGTGGGAGTGCATCATTGCAAGCAGTTCAATATTTTTGATACCGCATTCATTGAACTGCATCAATGCACCTGTAAATAACTCCTACGACAAGAATAACTTGATTATTTTCTCATCGCCGACAAGTTTTACCTGCAGATTTGGCTCGTTCGATTGCTCGCTATCGGAAAAACGGGATAATCAAACATATTTAATCTGAAAATACAAAATAAATTTTTGTCAACGTATATATGTATGTACATATAATTTTAATACATTATAATAATATATAAATAATATCATTATTGTGACTTACCTTTATTTGTAATTATATATTGCATATATGTACATATATATATTTTTCCCGAAAATTTAAATTAATTGAACGAGTTTGAAAAAAACAATTTTCTATTTTTTATTTACTTCAAATTTTTTCAACAGCAAGGGAGTTTTTGAATCAAAAACGCCCGTCTTCGAATTAACTATGGAAAGTTGTTGAATCAAACTTTGCCGTTAAAACAAATACTTTTGCTGTTGAATTAAAGACGGAGATTCCAAAGTTTTTCTATTTTCTGTTTCCGGTCTATTGTGGAACTCATGCCACAAAATTTCAATGAATTATCTTTATATTTGACAAAGATATCGCTTAAAATGTTTTTATTAGGTCACTTTATAAGACCCATATATAAAAGTGGGCGTGGTCGTCAACGGATTTCTCTAAAATTTTTAACAGGTTGTTGTGCTAAATACATGCAGACATGTGTGTGCAGTTAAATTGCAATGTGTGGCTTAAGTTGTGATAACCAGAAACAGATCGGACAACTGAATTAGCATCGTAATACGTATGTAAATACACAAATACCTAGCAACAGAAAGCAGCAACAACAACAACAAAGTACAAACTATGCAAAAAATCACGCAATTCTGTGCATAAGCATAACTTTTACTTTTTTTTTAAGTTGAACTAGTTTAAACTTGGTTTTTTTTCTTAAACCAAGTGCCGAAAAATTATTTCAAATGTTTGCTGTATGAATGTATGTATTAACCGTAACTGTATGGTCGCTGTGGTGTAGTGGGTAGAGTGCTCGTATGCTCTACCAGAGGTCTCGAGTCCGTACAAACACCAAAAAAACAAGTAAGGATGCCTAAGTTCGAGTGGAATCGAACATTAGATACTCAGCTGTATGCTTTCATTGTTTGTTTGCGTTTGATGGAAACACGGTGTACTTAATATAAAGCGAGTGCTGCATAAAGTGGGCGTAGCCACGCCTATTTTCAACATTTTTATCAGTCATCTAACTAAGCATATGAATATTATTCTTTGTGCAAAATTTCATTCCTTTTTGACTTCTAGTTACAAAGATGTCACGTTACAAATTCCCAAAGGGTGTTCCAGAAATATCTTTGTTAAAAAGTAGGCGTGGTCACAAACCGATTTCAATAAATTTTTGCGTGTCTATTAACACAAGATATAAAAGTGTACAAATCAAGTTTCGTCATAATATCTCAATTATTTGTCGAGTTATAGGCTAAGAAATCTCGTATATTCCTTTGTCTAAAAAGAGGCGGTGCCACGCCCATTTTCCAAAATTTTTCTATTTTTTGTTTCCGGTCTATTGTGGAACTCATGCCACAAAATTTCAATGAATTATCTTTATATTTGACAAAGATATCGCTTAAAATGTTTTTATTAGGTCACTTTATAAGACCCATATACAAAATTGGGCGTGGTCGTCAACCGATTTCTCTAAAATTTTTAACATGTATTACCACTAGTAATTAAAGTGTACACACTAAGTTTCGTCATTATGTATAAAATATTTGTTGAGTTATGGGCTCAGAAATCTCGTATATTCCTGTTTCTAAAAAGATGCGGTGCCACGCCCATTTTCCAAAATTTTTGCGTTTTTCGTTTTATGTCCGCAGTTGAACTTCTTCTATAAAATTTCAATGATATATCTTTATATTTGACAGAGATATCGCTTAAAATGTTTTTATTAGGCCACTTTATAATACACATATATAAAAGTGGGCGTGGCCGTCAACCGATTTCAATAAATTTTTGCGTGTCTATTAACACAAGATATAAAAGTGTACAAATCAAGTTTCGTCATAATATCTCAATTATTTGTCGAGTTATAGGCTGAGAAATCTCGTATATTCCTTTGTCTAAAAAGAGGCGGTGCCACGCCCATTTCCCCAAAATTTTTCTATTTTTTGTTTCCGGTCTATTGTGGAACTCATGCCACAAAATTTCAATGAATTATCTTTATATTTGACAAAGATATCGCTTAAAATGTTTTTATTAGGTCACTTTATAAGACCCATATATAAAATTGGGCGTGGTCGTCAACCGATTTCTCTAAAATTTTTAACATGTATTACCACTAGTAATTAAAGTATACACACTAAGTTTCGTCATTATGTATAAAATATTTGTTGAGTTATGGGCTCAGAAATCTCGTATATTCCTGTTTCTAAAAAGAGGCGGTGCCACGCCCATTTTCCAAAATTTTTGTGTTTTTCGTTTTATGTCCGCAGTTGGACTTCTTCTATAAAATTTCAATGATATATCTTTATACTTGACAGAGATATCGCTTAAAATGTTTTTATTAGGCCACTTTATAATACACATATATAAAAGTGGGCGTGGCCGTCAACCGATTTTGGAAATTTTTCGTCCAAATATTTGCCTAAGTAAGTATATCACGCGTGCCGAATTTCATCGATTTATCTTCAACGGTTTCTGAGTTATGACATATAAAACTTTCAATGTTTGGCCCTTAATAAGTGGGCGTGGCACCGCCCATTTTTCAAAATCTCACCAAATTTCTTCATAAGGGCCTGAGCTCCACACGTGGGTGAAATTTTATCACTCTAGCTCTATTAGTGACTGAGATACAAAATTTCCGATTTTTACTATATAGGGGAAGTGGGCGTGGTCATGGTCCGACTTCGCCCATTTTCAATACCGTCCGTTCCAGTCTCGATACCAACTTGCATTCCAAATTTCATCAAAATATCTCAATTTTTACGCGAGTTATCGTGCGTACGGACGGACGGACGGACGGACATGGCTCAATCGATTTCTCTTTTCACCCTGATCATTTTGATATATATAAGTCTATATCTATCTCGATTATTTCATTCTGTTACAATCCACCGTTGTGTGATTAAAACTATAATACTCTGTGTACTAGTACAGCTGAGTATAAAAATTTGGAATTAATTAAAATGCGATTATTGCGTTTGTAGAAGTAGCGGTCACCTCTCGGCAGTGGACGGCATACCCTCCGAGGGTACATATTTCTGCCACGAAAAGGCTTCTGATAAAAATGCATTCGCCTTTCGGAGCCGGTATAAAACTATAGGTTCAGCCAATTAGTAGGAAAAACAAAAGGTTTAGGAGCACACCTCGAATTGGGAGAGAAGTTGGGCCATAAAAATCGTCAGAGTTACATATAAACGCACCAATGCATTATTATAACGGTTTGTCGCGAATATAATTTAGTGTAGGTGGTTGTACTATAAAGTGAACCACTGAATATTCGAGTAAACGATATTTCGGTGCAAGAAGGGGGTAGGAAGGGACCTCAATGAAGCTGTTAGTCACTAAATTTAGGACATGCAGGTTATCCGTACAAACAAGTTTAGGATTATGAGTAAGGGGAGTGCAGCGAGATCGAGAATATGAACTGCGGCTGAAGGCAGATTAGATTAACGTTTTTGCGTTGTCCGCAGATATGCGAATGTTTGAATGCTTGCCAGGCTAGTGTCTGCGTCTGGCGAGAAAAAATCGTACGAAAACTTTTCCATTAATTATAGACAGATACATTTTTTTTAATTTTGCGAAATATGTAAAGCATATAAAATAGGGTGGTCCGTAAAAAAATCAAATTAGCGATTTTCTGCGATCTCACCCCCTACGTCGGTAAGAGAACAGTCAAAGATATCACATATAAAACCGATCGGAGGTGGTGAAGGGGTGTGGCATAGGGGTCAAAATTTAGAAAACTATGGGAAATCAAAAAATTAAATTAAATTGCTTTTATATATTACTAGCTGGCCCGGCAGACGTTGTTCTGCCTAAAATTTATTCCTATAAAGTTATAAAACTGTCAATTCTCTGAACAAAAGAGATATACATATATTCGCCGCGACAAACCTAATTTCCCCTATCCCTATATATATCTCTATCTCTGTCTCTATCTCTATCTCTATCTCTATCTCTATCTCTATCTCTATCTCTATCTCTATCTCTATCTCTATCTCTATCTCTATCTCTATCTCTATCTCTATCTCTATCTCTATCTCTATCTCTATCTCTATCTCTATCTCTATCTCTATCTCTATCTCTATCTCTATCTCTATCTCTATCTCTATCTCTATCTCTATCTCTATCTCTATCTCTATCTCTATCTCTATCTCTATCTCTATCTCTATCTCTATCTCTATCTCTATCTCTATCTCTATCTGTATCTCTATCTCTGTCTCTATCTCTTTCTCTATCTCTATCCCTATCCCCATTCCTATCCCTATCTCAAAATGTATGGGAAAATATTTTTTTTTTTTTGCATTTTTCGGGAATTTTATTGGATATTCTCCTATTCTGGCCAGAGAACAATCTGAATTTGTCCCAATCATCCAAATCGGTGCAGGCGTTCTTGAGTTATACGCGTTTGTACTAACGCCACTTCCTTTTATACATATAGATATACAAAATATATGGGAAAATATTTTTTTTTTTTGCATTTTTCGGGAATTTTATTGGATATTCTCCTATTCTGGCCAGAGAACAATCTGAATTTGTCTCAATCATCCAAATCGGTGCAGGCGTTCTCGAGTTATACGCGTTTGTACTAACACCACTTCCTTTTATATATATAGATAATGCCCGAAAACGATAGCCCTGCACTCAATGATATTAAAAGATAAATTTTGGTTCCAATCGGAGACAGCTAAGGGGTGTCGCGCAGGGTTCAAAGTTCACATTACCATATAAATACCAAAAAGTTACATCATATTTTTTATTTTCTAATGATCAAAATCGATAGCACCGTACTCGAGGATACCAAATATACAATTTGGGCACAATCGGAAACGGTTAAGGGGTCTCACACAGGGGTCACACATGGTAATAAGAACATTGAATACCGATTTTGGGAATTAAATATACAAAAAATTAAATTCAATTTTATGAGTCTCCATAGAGTTTTCTGAAATTTGACCCCTGTGCGACACCCCTTAACTGTCTTCGATCGGGACACAAATTTATGTATGGTATCTTCGACTATATTAGCATTGACCTAGAGGGTGAGGTTCTCGAAATATGATATACAATTTGACTCCATATATTTGGGGACCACGCTAATATACATACACGCTAACATACATAAATATATCAACTCTTATTTGTGAAAACTGCACTGAAAAATTATGTACTTAATGTACGAGCATAAACAAAAATAGCTGCATGCTGTTTTTTTTCTTAGATAGACTTACGCGTAGGTTTTCAGCATTTGCCCTGCTTTTGGGACTTGCGGAAAATTCCAATTGTATACAAAACCGTTAGTAAATATGTATCTATTTATTATGTACAGACATAACATACAGATACATACATATGTACATACCAGAGGCGGTCGCTTCATACAAGCCGAGAAGCCCGGCTTGCGTACACATTTTCGTTCATTTCATACGAAATTCTTTAAAATCTGGTTATTTTACGTTTTAAATGTGTTTACTATTTAAGTTCTCAATAATATAGCCCCCACTGTAACATGCCCCTAAAAGTCTGCTAAGAAAATAGCGCAAATACACCACCAATCCACCTCACAATGTGTATTTTATTTGTACAGCCAATCACAGCACAGTGAGCATACTTCAACGTTTCCACAAATTAGCTTTTACGTGGCTTTCAAAACAGAATAACATAGCTTGTTTTCTCGCTTTCGCTAAGGAGCAACCAATTGCTTATTTTCAGACTTAAATTGAAAAAAAACTAGCAAAGCACTTTTTTATTTTTCACATCAAATTTGTATGAGAATATGAAGCTGGCTTCGGCATTCAAAAGTTCAGTATTCACAGCCATATGCATATTTGATTTAATTTTCGTTTGCATGTAGGTACATACTTATGCACATAATTTCTTACATCTGCATGTGCATGCAAACATAAATATCAAATACCAGATTATAAAAGGGTTTATTGTGATTTTTGGCGACTATTGGCACAATATCAAGATAATTTTAAAAAGCGGTGGAAATCAAATTGGACCTCAGTTTTTCAAACACTAAAGCACCCATTTTTAGGCAATAATCAAATACACTTGCTACCGCTGAAATTTCCGTCGGTATAAGGAAACTAAAAATACCTCTGCGCTTTCGTGTAAGATTTCCCTAGCGCACGTTTTTATATTTAAGAATTATGTAAATACGAAATTTTTATTTTAAAAATGTTCAGAGTAAAATTGCAAAATCAGGAAAAAACTATTTTAATTTAAAAATGTTTATTTTTATTTTAAGCACTATGAGATTTTGAAGGAAAAGCTTTCGTTTTTATTCCATTAATTTTAATTTTTAATTTAAACATGTTTCTTTTTAAATCCTAAATACATTTTAATTTAAAAAATTTAATTTTTAATTTAAAAATTTTCATTTATAAAATAAAAATGTTTAATGTGGTTTAAAAGTGCATTATAAAAATAAAAACTTGAAAAAAATGTGTATCAGGAAAACAAAAATAAAAAATACATATAAAAAAAAAAATAAACGAGAAAAAACGATCTTCAAATACCCGAATTGTTCAAATGCCCGTACAAACATACGCGCAATAAAAAAACAAACGAGCGTTCGAGCATTGAAAAGCATTTATTCGGGCCACTCGAAAATGTTAAAAGAAATCGAGAACTCTAAATCAAAGTCAATGACGGAACGCAATCAGACTATTAAATAATACAGCAAAGGAAATTACATAAATGGCTAATGGTTATGCTTCACACATAGGCTTTCCCAGGCAATTTATGCTAGGTCCGCCACTGGTACATACATAACTATGCACTAGATATTGCTTACCCAAATCTGACACAGAATTTGTTTAACTTCTTTTGATTCTGATATGTTCTTTTGATTCTTTTTCGCAAGTGGTCTTTTGTACTTGAACCATTTGAATTCATTTGCATTTCGTTTGATTTTGTCTTGTTATTTTTTTTTTTTTTGGTTTCCTGCTGTCAGACGTGGGCTAGGTCATGAAAGTAAAAGTTTTATAACAAACACCTTTTTTAATTATTTGACTATAAGCATACATATTTATGTACCTGACTTTGCTAAAATTTGCCAATAAGAAAAAAAAAAAATACGAAAAATCTGCAGCGCCAAACAGTTGCATTGAACTTTGACCATAAAATTGCTAACCAACTCATACATACACACAAATGAACTTGTGTTTGGTAAAAGTGTGGACAAAGGCGTGATTCTCAATAACCAATAATAACTTTTAACAAAACATATTTCGATTTAATCAGCATTTATCTACCTACATTAATTAATCTTATAACAAAAACACACGTTTCTATGCGCATGCAAAGCGAAAAGTTTTTTTTATGTATAAGCTCTAATTTGACTGTATTTTTGTACTCAACTGTACCTAAAATATATAAGTACATACATCTGTATATATGTATATACCCACGTAGGAAACAGCCCTGCCCTAAATTTATTTCACTGCTGAATGATCATTGATGATTCTTTGTTGAATATTCATCACTGTCGTCATAACTGAGTAAAATTTTTTTTTTTGTTTTTTTTTTTTTTTGAGGAAAACAAACCATTTATATGAAAAATTCAGCAGTGGAAGTATTCACTGATGCCTTCTCAGTCATGGGTGCATTTCATCAGTGATTCATAAAGCATTCATTTCAGACTACGGGGAGAGAGTATAAGTTTCATCACATACATAACTAAAATAAGTAAGGAAGCCTAAGCCTACTTTTTCTGATTACCTATTAAATATTTAAGCATACAATTTAAATTTTGGCCCATCGCATTGTGGGCAAAAAACCCGATGGCGCGGCATAAATTTATGTATATTAATTTGGCATCACTTTTAAACAAGTTACGGACGAAAATTAGTTGGCGGTATCAACATGTGATCAAAATGTTGAGGAACTGTTTGTATCAATTTTGCCTGGTCTTTATGTATTTATGATGTGCCTCATGCTCACTGCATCTGCATAAGCGCAAGTATTGGCCTCAAAACCTTTAAAGCTCATTCTGCTTTTAATCAATAACTCAGTAATTGTAGCAAATAAAATTTGCATTTATGCATTTCCCGGTTAGCAAAAGATGCTGCCACAATTCGCACAAATTCGAACAAACAAATTTAACTGCGCAAAGGCAATTAATCAGTGGCTCTTGATAGTAAAATTGCCATAAAAATGTAATGGAATTTAGTTTTGTGCTTAAGCTTAATTATGCAATATTAAGCAAACATATCATACACACATGTGGCCGCTGTGGTGCAGTGGGTAGAGTGCTCGCCTGCTATGCCAGAGGTCTCGGGTTCAAACCACGGTCCGAGCCAAACACCAAAACAATTTTTCTAATTAGTAAAAAATCCAATTATTGGGTTTTTTAAGAGCAGCGGTCACCTCTCGGCAGTGGGCGGCATACCCTCCGAGTGTATTTCTGCCATGAAAAAGCTTCTCACAAAAAATGCATTCGCCGTTCGGAGCCGGCATAAAACTGTAGGTCCACCCAATTAGTAGGAAAAACAAAAAGGAGCACACCTCGAATTGGGAGAGAAGCTCGGCCATAAAACTCGTCAGAGTTATAATAGCGCCATTGTATTATTATTATTATCATACACACATACATACATACATATAAACGCATATGTATGTACATACACTTGCTTCTATAAATGTTTTTTATTCGGTATAAAACCATGCATTTTACACAGGTGAATTAATTTCAGTCCGTTTAAGTAAGCCCATGTCATTTGCTGCCAATTTTATTACGCATGCGTTGTCGAAATGCAAATTAATACGGTTATATACCGTCGCCCGGATAAATTAGTGTCGTATGTGAAATTTGGGCCGAATTGAGTTAATAGTACAGTTATACTAAACTAATCAAGATATTTCGAATGATGTTATCCGTTTTTTTCTATCTCTTTTAGTTTAAGAGATATTGAGCAGAATTTTGTCGTTTGTGCAAGGTCGCAAGCGATTTCGTCTAATTTCCAATTTGTTTTTAATTGCTGTGAATTATTTAATTTATTTAGGTACTTTTATGAGTAATAAAATACATACAATATTTAACTAATTTAAAAAATCTTTAATTTAGTTCAAATTGGGCACGGTGGGCAGGAAGCGACGATAGGTTGCATGAAAATGTCGACAAAAAAGGACAGTGGGGTTGTGTTATGTGATGTTTATAGATGAAACATCCGTTGAAATTAAAATCCGAGCTGCTCCTTTTTCAAGGATATCCACATTTTTTGTTTTTTTTTTTTTTTTTTTTGAAAGGATCAAATATTGACGAAATCGAAAATTCGCCAAAGTCCAAATTTTTCCGATTTCAGTACATTATCTGGTAGCTAAAATCCAATGTGAACAGGACCTAAAGGATAATCACTGAAATATAAAATAACACAAAAAGTACCCACTTTAATTTGCGTTTAACTCCTAAAATGTTAATTCTACGTGAAAATTGCTTATAATATGTTTCATCCAGAATAAATAAGGAAATATTTCTTTAATATACAATTTTGATGTACCTGCAGTGCTTAATGTACTTTTGTGCATCTAAAGTGAAAATTTCAAAAAAAAAGTACGTTTTTTTTATGGTGCCATTTTAAGTTCAAATATTTTTCTAGTTTATATAAATATTTTAATCTAATGATCCAACTCTCATTCCTACATATCTATACGTTAATACTTCGGGAAAACTGGCTAATGGATTGGCAGGAATACGATCATCACTACAAAACCTGCAATGCCTCCGGATTAAAATCGATCTTCCCAACCAATGTATCCTGCATGAGTATCAAAAACTTCGTCAGGTTAAGAATCGGGCATACATGTTTAACCCACGTACACATCCTCAATGGCGAACCACCTCCAACATGCGCATACTGTGGTATCAACATCTGCACAGTTTCACACATACTCGATGACTGCACGGGGCTACAATATATCCGATCATCCGTCTTTGCTAACAAAAAACCTTCTGACCATTTAAAAGATATTAATGATAACAACATCAATATTATTTCGAAGTTTATAGCTCTTTCTAAAATAAGCTTATAAGGTATACACATAAGCATTTACTTAGCAGTTTATTAAAGTTTGCATAGAGTATAAGTTAGCTACCCATATAACACAGGTCCCATTCACTCGCTAAGCATGACTGTATGTGTGTAGTGCATTCACGTTTAATACGTATAAGCACATACACACATACACTAATGCATATAACCATACATATGTATGTACATACGTATTTTATCTAAATAGCCACATTTTTTAAAAACTTTGTCAAAAAAGCTAAGCCGACGGTCCTGGCAGCCAGTGCTTGTTTAGATATAAGTGTAACAATTATTTATAATTGTTCCTCTTTGTAATAAATAAATAAATAAATAAAAATGTTTCATTCAGAATAAATAAAGCAATATTTCTTTGATATACAATTTTGATGTACCTGCAGTCCATAATGTGCTTTGGTGCATCTAAAGTGAAAATTTCAAAAAAAGTACGTTTTTTATGGTGCTACTTTAAGTTCAAATATTTTGCTAGTTTATGTAAATATTTTAATTTAATGATCCAATTCTCATTCTTACCTATTCAGACGTTAATATTAATAAATAATAGCTTAAAAAAACTAAAAAAACACGCTTTAATCTTAAAAATCGTACTAAAAGTTGAGAAATAATTTAATTAGAAACAAAAAGATGAACGAAAATATAAGAATTTAAATAAAAGCGTCGGGTGCTCAGTATGTCAAAAAATTTTTAAAATCACTGTTTTTTTACTAATATTTTTATTTTGACTTTTTTGAGATTTCATATAACGTACTCTTTAATTTCGCAACTAGGTATGTATATTTTTGTACTAGTTGTACGAATCGAATATTTTCATGTTCAAATATTATTGAGCACCCCCACGCTTTTCCTTAAATACTTATATTTTCGTTCATCATTTTGTTTCTAATTAAATTATTTCTCAACTTTTAGTGCGATTTTTAAGATTAAAGCGTGTTTTTTTAGTTTTTTTAAGCTATTATTTATTTTTAACTTTTTAGTGAAATTTTTCATTAAGGGATGTTTTATGCGCACGCAAGAATAAAAGTAAATTTTTCACATACATTTCTTCCTTATAAAAAAAAACATTGTTCATGAGAGCTCAAAAATGAAGCCTAAACGAAAAAATATCAACTAATATGTACTATGTGTATCGAAGCAAAACTATGCTCTTCTTTATTTGCCTGTGCATATTCACAATGAACAGTCAGCGCTCCAAAATATTCTCATTGTCCTATAATCACTTCCATATTTTTCTTGTATACCAAAAATAGTAAACAACTTCTTGAAAACTTAAATTGCCAAACGCATGTGAAAGTTACCAAGAAACCAACAGTGAAAAAATAACCTATTTTGGTAATTACCAAGTTCGGCAACCGTGCTATACGTGCTATAAATATAATTTCAACAAACAAAACCAGTTCTTGCTTTGCATACGTGTGTATGTACATGCGGTTGTTTTTATTGCAAACACAACAACAAAACAGAAAGCTTGTTACTTATTGGCTTGCATACGGGAGTGAATTGAATGAAATTCATAGAGGCTATTTTGAAGAAAGGTAACTTAAAAGCCTCAATGAAGCATGGAATATAATGTTGAATGTCCCACTATATGATGTCGTTGGGCTGAATCTCATGTTGATGCAGTGTTTAAAAAACTGGCATAAGTTTCATTTCTGTTGATTTTGATTCCGCTTTTAAAAAATCAGAAGTCGCAGTTAATCAATATGAAAAAATATGAAAATGAACGATGAAATGTTTGATTTTATTTGATTTTGATATTCGTCGCTTTTTAAAATGACAATTTTGCCTGATTTTGATTTTGCGCTGATTTCATAATCAAAATCAAAAGCGGCCTGATTTCAAAATGAACAATTTTGCCTGATTTTCATTTTGTGCTGATTTCATATTACTCAAAATCAAAAGCGGCCTGATTTCAAAATTAACGATTTTGGCTGCTTTTGATTTTGAGCAATATGAAATCAGCGCAAAATCAAAATCAGGCAAAATTGTCATTTTAAAAAGCGACGAATATCAAAATCAAATAAAATCAAACATTTCACGACTTTTGCTAATTCCGACTGCAGTTTTTTAAACACTGTGTTGATGTCATGTTTCGATTCCGGAGGAGAATAGAAATAATAGAAGGGAGAACACAATAAAAGTAAAGTGAATGTTTCAAAAAAATAATTATTGAGTTACACTTTGCAACTTTTAGGATGGGATGAAGTTACATACATACATACAGGTGAAGCTAATAAAAGCGTGTTAAAAAGAATTAGAGCTGAGATACGCGCTAGCTGTGTACGGTGGGCGGGAAGCAACAATAGGTTGCATGAAAAAATCGTTAAAACGATGGCCGGCTAAAAACTTACGTAAAATGATATTCTAATCTACTTCATAAACACACAGCAAGCGTTAATAACATCTCAAACATTTTTTTAAACGAATATTAGTACCAGCGCACAACTAGGCACATGTTCGTTGGGCCATCGTTTTTTCGATATTTTCATGCAACCTATTGTTGCTTCCCGCCCACCGTGCACAGCTAGCGCGAATCTCAGCTCTAACTTTTTTTGAGTATTAACGTATAGATATGTAGGAATGAGAGTTGGATCGTTAGATTAAAGTATTTACATAAATTAGCAAAATATTTGAACTCCCATGGGAGCACATTTTGTCGTTCGTCATAAAAATTTCCTGCAAAACTGTTGCTATAGATAAGATACGACAAAATTTTACTGAAGAAAATCCTTTATAAATTCCAAAATAATAAACAATTGATCATATTAATAAAAGTCAAGCATTTGATTTTGCTTAAGATTTCAAACCTTTTACTCAAATCTTGAAACTTAGTTCATACAAATTAATGTAAAATTTTTGAAATCTTGAGTAAAAGCATTTGATTGGTTTTTATTAATACGGCCCATTATATAACAAAATTAAAATAATTTAAGAATTTGTTCTGCCAGACTTTGGAGTAAAATAAAGAGACGTTTTGGAGAAATAGATACAATTCCATACTTCAAATTTGTTTCCCCAAAGGTCTTTAAATGCAACATACGACATTAATTTATCCGAGCGACGATACATTCATAGTATGTATTGTATTGTATTGGAAATATTGCACGGCTCTTAGTTAGTGTATACCATTTCAGTTTTTACTACGATTTTTTTGGCTACAAATATCTTTGATGCAAAGAAGGGGAGGGCGGAGGGCAAAGTAAAGGCACAAAATAGTCAAAACTTTTCTTGCACAATAGTATGTATAAATTCTGGTCCAATCTTTGCTTTTTGTCAGTTTTTTATAACGGACGTACTTGGCGGTAGCTAGGTAGTATGTACGTATACTGAGAATCCATACGTAGACGAAGCTATTGAGTTGAGATCCAATCAATTTATAAGCTTTACAAAAGTGTTCACTTGGCGGAAAAGAAAAGTTATTAGGAAATTAAGAATATAGTGGAAAATGGGACCTACTAAATCTTCCGTAGACTGGTGACCCAAAGTCAAAAAGGGAAAAATGAAATGATCCAGTTCGTGCCCAATCTATCATATTTTAATTGAGATTTTTTTGTATGTAGTTATGTATGTACATACCTCAAAGGGTATATAATATTGAGGTATGTATGTATGTAAATAAATTTCTTTAAAATTAATTATCGATTAGTAGTAGAAGCAGTTGCAGGCGAAAATAAAAATTTTGCACTCATTGCCAGCTGTTTGCTTGCTTAGCCAAGCTGTCTCTCAAAATGTAATGGGTTGGGCAATTTTGAAATGCTTTTTTCAAAAGTTGGCATTGCAACATGTAATGTTATATGCAACAACATGCGTTAAATATCTAAATACACTTGTATATATATAAACATAAATACATGTAAACAAGTGGGCTGCTCTTGACACAATCCATCAATTCGTCATTATTTGGAGCCGGCGTTAACAACAAGTGGATTTGCAAATATTTTTTTCTTTGCTTTTCTTTATGTATTTGCACAATTTACCCATAATTATAAATGTTTATACATATGTACATACATATAGAAAAAATGTTGCCAATCATTGTTAGTGCATTTCATGTTTTCGATTTTGCGTTTTTATGTTTCCCGTTTCTTCATTTTAGTTTATTTTTTTATAAAGCTAACGCAAAATGTAAGAAGGAAAAACACAGCAATTACAACTTTAATTAGTATATTTGATCTTTTTGTTAGCTTGCTTGTTAATTTTCAAAAATTTCGCTACATATATTTACCCTCCTATCTTAGGCTATATTTAATCTTTTGGTAGTAGGTGACCACGCAGGGGATTCACAAAGTGTCATAAAGTCATATGTCATATTAACATATTGTATGGAAATAGTTATAAACAAGTAAAAGCGCGGCTGTCTTCGGCCGTACCGAAGACTTCATACCTTTCATGAGTGGGGAAATGAAAAGTTACCTATATATGTATGTACATAGACTGATTAAGTTTAATTTATAATTTTAATTCTGTGGGTTATTTATGGAAAGATTTATTAGAAAAAATGGTGTCTTGGCTATTTAAATGGAGGAGTTATACGACAAAATGTGTATATCTGAACAATCGGTTGTAGGGGAGCTATATGTTATAGTGGTCCGCTCTTGACAATTTTCGGTAACCCCGTTTGGGCCCATATGGGTACAAATACTTCAAAATTTCACACCGTTAGCTGTTAAAATGGAGGAGTTATACACCAAAATGTCCATATCTGAACAATCGGTTGTATGGGAGCTATATGTTATAGTGGTCCGATCTTGACAATTTTCGATAATCCCGTTTGGGCCCATATGGGTACAAATACTTCAAAATTTCACACCGTTAGCTCTTAAAATGGAGGAGTTATACACCAAAATGTCCATATCTGAACAATCGGTTGTATGGGAGCTATATGTTATAGTGGTCCGATCTTGACAATTTTCGATAATCCCGTTTGGGCCCATATGGGTACAAATACTTCAAAATTTCACACCCTTAGCTGTTAAAATAGAGGAGTTATACACCAAAATGTCCATATCTGAACAATCGGTTGTATGGGAGCTATATGTTATAGTGGTCCGATCTTGACAATTTTCGATAATCCCGTTTGGGCCCATATGGGTACAAATACTTCAAAATTTCACACCCTTAGCTGTTAAAATAGAGGAGTTATACACCAAAATGTCCATATCTGAACAATCGGTTGTATGGGAGCTATATGTTATAGTGGTCCGATCTTGACAATTTTCGATAATCCCGTTTGGGCTCATATGGGTACAAATACTTCAAAATTTCACACCGTTAGCTGTTAAAATGGAGGAGTTATACACCAAAATGTGCATATCTGAATAATCTGATGTTGTGAAACTATATGTTATAGTGGTCCGATCTTGACAATTTTCGGTAACCTTGTTTGGGCCAAAATGGGTACGTCTACTTCATAGTTTCACGTCCTTAGCTGTTTAAATTGGGAAGTTATGCACAAATTACATCCAAAAATTTCATGTATATCTGAATAATCGGTTGTTTTCTATATGTTATAGTGGTCCGATTCGGCCGGTTCCGACAAATAATCAGCTGCATATAACAACATACCTGTATTCCGAATTTCATTCAGATATCTCAAAAACTGAGGGACTAGATTGCGTTCACACAGACGGACGGACGGACAGACGGACAGACGGACATGGCTTAATCGACTCAGCTCGTGATTCTGACCATATCGGTATATATTTTGGTGGGTCCCCCACGCTTCCTTCTGGTACTTTCGACAAAAATTTTTTGGCACTAAGTTATAATACCATTTCATTCTCATGAAAGGTATAAAAACTTTTCCGAAGAGTTTATCTACCAAGACTAAAAATTTGGGTATGGATTGGTGGAGCTGGGCGTCAAATCTGATCCATATTTGCATATTTCATATAAGAACTAGTGCAGCTGAGTATAAAAAGACACTGCCCGATATTCACTGATGCTCACCGAGTTTTTTGAGCAAAAATTTTGTGAGGTAATGCATAACTACATACTTACATACATATATACTTACATATGTTCTACATTAGGCCATTTGCCCATTTCGCAAGCTCTTTCTCCATTTCACGCACTGCCCACTTTGCCATAGAACTTGACTTTGAAGGTGTGTGTATTAGCAAAAATGACTATGTACGCCTGATTTTATAATAAACTTGTTGGTACTTGAATACCATAATAATATTGCTTTGGTAGGCTTGGCCAGTGTCAGCAACCGTACAATAATTATTGTACACGTACAGTAATTTCATAACTTTTTCAATCCTCAATCCTACGCGTACAATATCGATAAAAGTACAATATTTTCAACGATATTCATTTTATAAAAAATATTATAAGCTTCAAGTACTGTAATACAGAAATTAAGTTTATTATACACTCAACGTGTTGTTTACACATCAATGATTTAAAATTCTTGTAACTCTGGCAACTCTCCATATGTTTTTATTCCTGTGTGTTTGTTGCATTTTTCTCTTTTTGCTTTTTCTAAGATATTTGAAATAATACAAATATGTACCTTTTATTTATTACAACTACTATTAATATCAATGCCAAAAATTAAATTAAACATTTCATTTTGAAGTAAGAACTAGGAAACGCAAGACGCGTAGGTTATACTATGTTCATGCTGAGCGTGCATTTAGCACTTCGGAGACATTTTCGCATTTAGCCTAAAATACAACATTAAATGTTATCTACATTTATCCATACAAAATTCTCTACCGAAATGCAAATGCGACTTCAATTCTGCATTTTGAACGTAAATGCTAAACATAACCGTGCAATCTTTTCAAAAAAAATTGCCATTCGAATGGAAAATAGTGGCAACACTCTGGCAATACAAGAACGAAATACCTACAATATTACGCATATAGAGCAGCAATGGGCACACAAGCTCCCATGATGACGTCACTCTACATGTTATTAACGAAAGTAAACAAAACAAAGAGATCAAAGCGGTTGGTAATTTTTTTTTGTAAAATTAGTTTATATACCATTATAAATTCTTGTTATATTTTTTTAATTAGTCAAAACAAAAAAACCTCAACACCTGATATACGTCATCTGGGTTATTAGATCTGTTTGTTTCGAACTTCTCAAATGCGTACATATTTACAAAATGCGGCAGCTTTTCGAAAAGCTATATTCGAAAATGCAAAATGTTGCATTTTAAATCCAGCATGAACATAATATTAGGCCGCAGGCGTAATTTTGAAATGTACAATAATTTTGTTCAAAATAAAGTAATTTGACGGCTATGGTACAATATTTTTTCTTCTCCGAGTTGCCAACCCTGGGCTTGGCATTCTTCAATGCGATTTTCACACAAACACGCCAACGAGTCCCATGCTTCTTGTTGCAAAACTAAAAAACAAGTATAAACCGAAAAGCATGTTTTCTTGTTGTTGTTGACATCCTTTTATTGTTGTTTTTGTTTCTTTAAATCGGCAACAGAAATAGTTTACAATATACCTACTTCCATTAATTCCAAATAACTAAACATATATAAATATGTGTGTACAATTTCGAATTGCGTGTGGCATGCAGACTTTGCTATTCGGTTGGTTTATTTTCCCTTAATGACTTTTATAAAATCCTCGATTATAAGTCATCGGATATTACAGTAGTAGCTAATATACATACATACATACATAGTATATTCCTGCATGAGTAAAAGCATCCAGCATAAAGGTTAGGCCGATAGCTGTAGTCTAAGGTATTAATGCATCAAAACAAAAAACACCTATTAATTATTTCTTATATAAGGCAAAAATAACGTATATATACACCACATAAAGCCTGATTATCAGGAAATAACAAAGCCTTACTTGCTTGGGGAATAAGCCTTTCAAATAAGGTTTTCTCTCAGAGAGAGAGAGAGATAGAGAGTAGTCCTTACGGTCTGATGACATCAACATAGCAAAATCAGTCTTATTTTGAACCTTTGTCCATACAACTTTTGTTCGCTTAGAATTGCAGGCCTTATTTCGTAAGCCTTTAAATCTTCTGTAAAAATTCTTATGGCGTTTTCGATTCTGGCCAAAATGTCGCACTTATTCTGCACTTTTATCGGGCTGTCAATTTTTTTTGTTCTATTCCACATAGATTCCACAAATTTTTTCAGGGTTGATTGTTCTATTGAAAAAAATGTCGCACTCTCCCCGACCACAGGGCAGCATTTTCTGCCTTTAATATGAACAAGGGGTTGCATTATTTTTGTTTCATACATCACATGAAAAGTGCAACATTTTCTTAGGGCACAGGGCGCATGTTGATAATGTTGCCTTGTAATAATGCAGCATTTTTGTTCAGAATCGAAAACGCTATTATATAAGGCGTAGATTTTTGCTGGGCAGACATGGAATTTTCTGTTCAGAGATTGACAAACTAATGTTGTAACATTGAGCAACTCTTTATCTTTTTTTATACTCAGCTGTACTAGTACACAGAGTATTATAGTTTTAATCACATAACGCTGGTTTGTAACAGAATCAAATAATCGAGATAGATATAGAATTATATATCTCAAAATGATCAGGGTGAAAAGAGAAATCGATTGAGCCATGTCCGTCCGCCCGGCTGTCTGTCGGTCTGTCTGTCCATCCGTCTGTCTGTCTGTACGCACTCTAACTCGGCAAAAATTTGTCTAGCGAGTTGTGGTGATTGATTATTTTTATTTCGTACTTTTTTACACTAAAACGTTTCAAAATTGAAGCAAACTATAATAGGTATATAATCGTACTCCCATGCAATATAATAAATATCGAAGTGTGGTAGTCAGACAGTCAATCAATTGATTGCGCATTTACGAGTTTCATATACTACATATGTATGTATAAAATCTATGTCTCGCCTGTCAAATTAATGTCAATCGCCTGTTGCAAATTGATTCGCTGCGGTCTTTTCTTTTGATTTGTTATATAGTTTTCTGTTTTATATTTTTATTTCCTTTTTTGCTACTTCTGGTTTCATTCAGTGATGCCAATATTCTTGGACCAAAAATCCCTACGGCATGCAAAAAAATTCCCTACTTTTCCCTACGCTAACAAAATTTTTCCCTACAAATTTCCCTACGCCGCATTTTCTCTATATTGAAATAAACACACACAAAATTGATGCAAATAAAGTTTTTATTCAAAAAGCCACGTATGCATACATAGAAATTTTTATGTTACTAAGTATATTTTCAAGAACTTTCTTTTCGTGTTCAAGGAAATGAAAAATTTCCTTACATCTTATTCGGTCAGAATATTTCGGAAGAGTATTTAGAAGCTCGAGACACTAAGGTCCAATATATATATCATCGACTGGCAATGTTACGTGAGGTGACCTAATCATTCCTTATTTCATTTTTTTAATAAAATTTTTAGTCAGCTTATAAAATATTTTAGTTGACTCCAAATAAATTTCATGTATTACCTGCTTTTTGGCTTTAAAAAGTTTCGGTTACCCCTGACTGCAAACCATTTAATGGGCACGGAAGCGCATAACACCCTGGATTACAAACAACGACGCATCCCTTGCTCTCTCCCCTACGGACATTCATGAGGTCATAAAGAAGGCCAAAGCCTCAAAATCATTCGGAGGAGACGGCATATCCATGTTGATGATAAAACATCTCGGACAAAATGGAGTAAGGTTCCTAACGGAGGCCCTCAATTTGTCTCTGACACCCTTGTCATCCCCAATATTTGGAAGATGGCAAGGATGGTCTCCTTACTTAAACCGGGTAAGCCAGCCAATGTAGGGGAATCCTAACGACGGATATCTCTCCTCTCCCCGGTAGTAAAGATACTTGAGGCCGCCTTACTACCATATATAAACAGACATCTATAACCTGCCACACATCAACATGGATTCCGGAAAACGCACAGTACAACAACAGCTCTAAATGCCATAATTACGCAGATAGTGCGCGGTCCCAACCAACGACACCCCTGCGAGAGAACGGGCCTCGTGGCACTCGACTTGTCGAAAGCCTTCGACACAGTCAACCATGCCATCCTATTGGAGGATTGGAGACATATCGAGCCTCCCGCCGAGGCTGAAATGGTGGACCGCGAACTATCTAAGTGGTCGACAGGCATCGGTTGACTTCAGGAATGGTACCTCAAAACTAAGGAGAATAAAACAAGGAGTTCCACAGAGTGGTGTCCTGTTCCTGTTGTTATTCAACTTATACATCTCCACACTCCCACCTCCACCTGAAGGAGTTCGTATCATATCCTACGCCGATGAATGCTCGATTATGGCGTCAGGCACCGACATAAATGACTTATGCTCGAAAATGAACGGTTACCTCTCCGACCTTTCCCACTTTTTACATCGCACTCCCTCGAACTGCAGCCCTCTAAGTCCTCCGCGACCCTGTTCACGACATGGACGAAGAAGGTTAGGCTAGAGCTTGACATTCAGATAGCGAATATATCCATCACTACCGTAAGCAACCCAAAAATCTTGGGTGTTACCTTCGACAGCCTAGCTTCCTTCTCCGCGCATACAAGAGCGATCGCGAATAAGGTTCAAAGTCGCAACAAAATCCTCAAATCGCTAGCCGGCAGCACCTGGGGAAAAGACAAAGAAACTCTTATCGCAACATACAAAGCAATCGGCCGGCCTGTCTTGAACTATGCATCGCCAATATGATCGACGGGGACTTGCAGGACGCAGTGGAGGAAACCCCAAGCCTGGCAAAATTCGGCGTTACGTAATGCTACGGGAAGTCTACTCATGTCGCCGGAACAACACCATAAAACGGGGCACAGATTCTTCCAGTTGAGAATCATAACATCATGCTTAGCAAAAAATTTCTCCTGGGACGCTACCGCAGAGGGCATCCAAACAACCATCTACTGGAGCCCGAACCGCTCCCCCCCCGGCACATCAACAAACATCTCTTCAACCACCACAAATAGCTGCAGAAGTACTAGAGTTGCCCAGCGAAATCCAAGTCACCTTATCACAATTATGGTCGGGCTTCTGTAGTAGGCTCAATTCCTACAGGGTCAGAATTGATCCAAACATACATAACGTATGTCCGGCATGTGGAGACACATAGCACTTCTTTGCATGCCAACCTCAAACCAACTAACTTAACACCGTTGTCCCTCTGGACAAGCCCAAAATAAGCTGCAATATTCTTGGGCCTTCCGTTAAGTGAAATTGATTACAATTTGTGAGCATAAATCGTCGGCTAAGCAGGGATTAGTAACGCAACAACAACAACCCTGGGTTAGGTGTTTTTGTGTGGGCGAAGCAGGTAAAAAAATATATTGCCACATCAGAACAAAGGACAATTTTGAAATATTGCATACAAGCATGCAAAAACATTTAATTTGTAGTTATTAAAAAATTTTAGGTTCTTAGAAAAATTAATTCGTTGCAAAGGAAACGAAAGTTTTTAACTTCAAAAATTCCCTACATTTAGCTAATTTTAGAAAATCTGTCCTTTTTTCCCTACACTGCAAATTTGAGGTCGAATTTCCTTACATGTAGCCTCTTTTCCCTACACTTGGCATCACTGGTTGCATTAGCAACTGATCCATTATTGTGTTTATTGTTTTAGAAAGTGAAAAAACCAGCAATCCATACATACATGAATAATTACGATTGTATAACCTTTATTATCTATGGTTTTAATTGTCAACTTGTCCACCCAAATTGAGTCTGAAATTAAAATATTATTGCAAACTCACCAATTTTAAGTTGATCTTTTGAAATTTTATAGGGTCAAGAGCACCAACGACTATGCTAATGCGTGACTTAGAAATAAATGTTTAAATGAATGTATGCTTTAAGATTTGTTATGGTGTCGAATCGGAAACTGGTTGCCCATGCGCAACAGGAACTCTTTGGCAGATTTAACATATGTATATTGTTGGATATATATATACATGCCAGCTAATGAAAGGAAAAGACATCCGGAAAGCAAATGAAATTCAAGATCCACTGCTAGACACGCTAGCCTTTCAAGCATGAGAGCTACATGGGCAAATTATTAGCTTTGGTATCTTCTACTTTAAATCACCACAAAAAAATCTTTTCTAACGCGATTTTTTTTTAGTTTCATTAATAGATATACATATATATATTAGACCTCTGCACAATACCATTTGCCTCTTCTATATTTTCGAATACTCTATGCATTGTACAATTAGTCACAGCACAATTTCAATGCAGATACGAATATAACCCATACTTTTCATTTGGAATACAAATACTATTTCTATTTGCTCTGTCGGAGCGATTAGTGTACACTATTCGCCACGATAGAATAGAACATAATAATAACCATGTTATGAAGTATTCGCAAAACCTTGTTGCTTCTTTGGTTTGTTTGTTTATTTAATGTGCATATGGCATTAAGGTGGACCAAAAAATAAAAGCCCAAAAAATATATGTTCCATTTTTTAATGATAAGAAATGTTTTTCTTGTTTATTAAGGACTTTGAAAAAAATTATGTATCATCACTGATATAAAAGGAGAAAGAAATTTGGAGGCATTTGCACGACCTCTAAATTTTAATATATTAAGGAAAAATTTTAGGTATAGATTTCCGTATTATATTCGCATGAAAATCGGGTTGTTCCGTGAATTTCGAGAGAACTTTATTTCCTTCATAAAACCACCTTAATATGCCAAATAAGTTTCCTAACTAACGCCGAAAAAAACAAAAGAATCGAAGTATTGGTTACCGAGTTATTTTAAAATATATAGAACAGTTGGAAATATGTAGATCGTAAAAAGCTCTTGTTCGAAATTTATTTTAGACATATGGTTTCTTGGGCAAAAAAGCTTGAAATTACCCAAATTTTTATAATTGCGATGTGTCCATTAATTTTTTTTTTGGCCCCTACCAATCGACCCGCCCTAGTGTGTATGCATATGCACATACACACACTCACACTAGCAGCGTAATTTTGCTGAACACAACGTCTGGATGTGTGTTTGTGAAAATATGTATGTACGTACATATATTTCGATTATATTCGAATTATTCGCAAGTAGTGTACACTATTTGCAGAACTTTTTTAAGGTCATGTAATTGTCGCTACGAATAAGTAATTGTATTGGTTCTGTTTATGGTTGTGCTCTACTTGCGTTTATTCTAAAACGACAGAAACAAGTAGGTACTGTAATTGGACGGCCGCGAATATTTTGTTGGCCGTTTCGAATCCATTCGTGCAGCCTTCTAGTAGGTACTGTAATTGGACGGCCGCGAATATTTTGTTGGCCGTTTCGAATCCATTCGTGCAGCCTTCTAATATATATACATACATATATATGTTTGACAGTTAAAATTAGCCATACAATTGATAAACATTATTATACACAATATTATACGACTTCCTTTATTTATTTTCCTTATTCATCTCTTTTTGTGGCAATACAGCTCTTACGGAAAATTTTTGATAAAAACAGAGAAATTAAAATTAAATTCACATCCTCAACTGACGCCTTCTTGCAACGGGAAATCAACGCATACATATTTAGCAATGAGTTATGACACTTAACACTAACCTTCCAACATTAAATCTTCATTTAAGCTACGAGCTGTCATGAAGCCATACTTGAATGTTGGTGAGCATGTGCGGAAAAGCTCAAATACGCGTGTAAACAGCATGTAAGTAGCCACGGAAAGAAGTGACAAGACAAAAAAAAAGCAAAGCAAAAACTGCTGTCCGGGTGATGTGACAGGGACGCAATGCTAACATGCTGCAATAAAGGCATAACGCAAAAAGCTGGCTTTCTCAACACAACTGTTTAAAGTTTTCAGTTAAGTACCATATGCTCGCATAGCAAATGGGTGATACTTTTTTGGTCCGAAGCGCTGAAATTTCAAGGTAGCAAAATGAAATTGTTACACAAAATAAATCTTAATAATGTGCGCATTGCCTCAAACTTTAATTCAAAAATCGTTTATTTCGATTTGTGTCACTATTGAGGTAATTGTGCTATATGTTGACCATGCGAAAACAAAAAAATTGCTCTGGGGAGTGAATTGAGTTGCACGCGCTTTTAGTTTTTTAGTTTATTATTAACCAGAAAAGGATTTTTTCATGCGTCCGGATTGTGCTGAATGATATCTTGATATCTTGACATTTTGACATAAATACCTACTACAGGTTTAAATATTCTATGCATGTGATTTTCCTTATTATTAACGCGTTATCTATTGATGTTTTGAGAAAAAAGTTATATGAGAACTTTATAAATTAGACATATGTAGATATCACTATATACATTTGTTTAAGGTTTTCCCGCAAAGAAACCGGAATGGATACTTTGTACGAGTAATAAATTTTTTTATCAAATAATATAAAAAGCCGAAAAAGATGTCACCAAGAAAAAAATTAGCCAAACTGACGCAGATTGGTATCATCTAGTGCGGATGTATATTAGAATGCTGGCAACTGAGACGTGGGTCTTAGGTACCTCAATGGCTCACTTAGGGTCAATGAGCTTATGTGAGAAAAAATTCCTTTCTCGAGTAATGTAAAAAACTTTAAGATGCAACAACAAATCGACGCCTGAGTAAACAATCACCCTATTTCAAAACTTGTTTTAAAAACGCCCTATTTCAGAATTTTCTTCAATAACGCCCTATTTAAGAATTTTCTTTAAAAAACCCTATTTCAGATATTTATTAAAAACACCCTATTTAAAAAAAATTCATTGAAAAAACCCTATTTCAGAATTTTTTTCAAAAACGCACTATTTCAGAAAAATATGTACGAAATTTTCTCTGAACAGGGGTGTATTCGAATATAATTTTGAAATAGGGGGTTATTGAAATAAGTTCTGAAATAGGGTGATCTTTTACTCAGTCGTCGAAATAAGAAATGAAGAAAAGCGACATCTTTTTCGGAAATGTCTTCAAAAAATTTATTCTACGAGCGGGTAGCGGAAGGAATTTTTCCGATATGGCTTAACATATGTAGTTACATACATACACATGTATTTATATGATTACCCACTAAAAAATCTAAGCCTTATTTAAGAATTAAAACAGCAGATTTAAACGGTTAAGAAATAAGGCCTGAAAATTATAAGGGTAGCAAATTTCTATGGCTTAAGGCTGATTTTCCTGTGTTGATGTCATCAGGCCATAAGGAGTACTCTCTCTTTGAGAGCACACCTTATTCCAAAGGCTTAACCGCCACGCGAAATAAGGCCTAGATAAGTATTAGCGTGTTAGGAGCAGACAGAGTGAGTGCATAACAGAAGCAGAGCTGCCAGCGTACTTCTTTTTTAGACCTGATTTGTCAACAATAAGCAAAACTTTTTTTGCCTGTAAGCGCCTGTCTTTAAAAACGGCAAATTAGAAACAACAAAAAAAAAAAAACGTTTATTTTCAGAATTTGCTGCCGCCAACTGCAGCACATGCAATGCGTAACACGCAAAATTAATCTGGATCACCGCCGACCTTTATGACTGCCGACTGGACAGACACAGCCACCATCCCATGAATAACCTGTGAGCGCTTCAAATGCATGCGAAGAACCTGCCGTTATTCAATACTGCATTTTATAGTTGTCATAAAAATGTGCTGCCAAAAACAAAAACAAAAAACGAACACTGATTGTCAATTATAGATTGGCACAAGATGATTGCCACTAATGGCAAGACGCACAATCGCTCAAACAACAGCACGTGAAGGTAGCCAAAGAGTTGACTGATCATTACAAGCTCACCAACAAATGACGAAGCTTCAAATGCGCGAAAAAAAATACTTAAATATCTATGTATGTATTAGCAAATACATCCATATTGTGTAAAGTGGTTTAAAAATGTGTAGTCGACTACAATTGCACTGAGTATACCCAGTTGCATTATTATTATAACAAACCTTCACAACTTTGCCTCTGTTACGCCCCGCCCATTCTTCTAAAAAAGTTTTATTTGAATGCTCATGAATTTCTATTCCTCTTCTTCTTAGTTGACGCGTAGCCGTCTAGACTCTAAACGATTCTGGCCGAGTCCAATAAAGCTGTTTCTGTTCATGGCGCCATCTGGAAATACCGAGGCAGGCAGCGTCCTGTCCACTTGCTCTTCCCAACGCTATGGAGGTGTCCCTTTTGTTCTGCGTTCAGCGAGTTTCGATTGAAATACTTTCTGGGCCGGAGCACCTTCATCCATTCTCACGACATGAACTGCCCAACGCAGCCGCTGGACTGTTTATTCGCTGAACAATGTCGATGTCTGCGTAAAGCTCATACAGATCATCGTTAACTCTCCGTCGATAGTCGCCATCGCTAACGCGCAAAGGTCCATAAATCTTCCGAAGAACTTTCCTCTCGAATACTCCAAGTGCCATCTCATCTGATTTTGACATTGTCCATGCTTCCGTTCCGTACATGTGGACTGGAAAGATGAGCGTACTGTAGTATTATTCTTGTTCGTCGAAAGAGGACTTTACTTTTCAATTGCCTGCTTAGTCCGAAGTGACATTTATTGGCGAGAGTGATTCTTCGTTGGATTTCCGTGCTGAACGTACTTCAATCTACTACGATCTTTTTTTTTCCTGGCCTATGAGGTGTACCTACTCACATGCTACTGGGCACGCTGGGTATACAAACCACTAATGAAAATCTTCGTTACGCACATTCATATCGATTCAAGCAGTCGATCGGTTTGTCGGCAGTATGTCTGTGGTTGTGTCTGCACGGTCACTAAGCTGATCATTTGGTGGCCCACGAACAGGTGGTTGGTGGTGGTGGTGGCGGCGGCTGGTAAGTGATATTATTTGTTTTGCACTGTTGCTTATTTTTGTTAGTTTATAAAAATCGCATTTGGCCAATTGGACAACAGTCGCGGTGTTAGCGTCGCCAAATGTTGGTGTGCCTTAAGAATAATAAAAAGTGTAGAAACGTGGAATAATCAGAGCAAGAAGCAATAAACGGGAGTGCGTGCTGTGTTTTTAATATCAATCGAATAGCATGCGCGATAAGTGAAAAGACATTTGACAATTGAAAAACAGAAAAAAAAAGTAGCGTTAAGTGAAAAAAGCACATCCTTTGACTTTTAAACTATATTGCAAGAACATTCAAAATAAAAAAATGTTCGTTAAATCAGCGCGTTTCAGCTCAAACGCGTTCGTCGGCTTGTTATGCTGTTGTTTTGTGTGGCATGTGCAGGCCGCTTATAAGCTACAAGAACGCTACAGTTGGACACAATTGGATTTTGCCTTCCCAAATCCTGCTCTGAAGCAGCAGGCGTTAGCCACTGGCGATTACGTACCACAGAATGCCTTGCCAGTTGGCGTGGAACATTGGGGCAATAAATTGTTTGTGACAGTGCCACGTTGGCGTGATGGTAGGTTGATATTATGGGACATGCATACATATGTACATATGTACTCACAAATAATAAAAATCATGCGAAATCAACAAAAGAGTGAAATTTATTTTTCGCAAGTTTCAAAAACATAGGACAATGCGTAGGTTAATGTCCTAATTCATCACATTTATTTAGTGTTTTTCTTCATTTCTTTTATAAAATGTGAAAAGGAGAAATTAAAAAAAAACTTTCCAAGAACATAAAAATTAAAAGGATCGACGAATACTCATTCAGTTTATATGCTCATATCTAAAAAAGCTATAAGGACATGATTATTGGCCGTAGTTAGCTCATGCGTTAATTCCTACAATAATTAATCTTTACTGTGGGGGTGGACTACAAAAAAATTTTTTCAATAAAATTCCTATTCATTTTCAAAAGTTAATATGCGAATTTTTTTCGATCAAAAACTGGATTGTGTACTAGTATTTAAAAGTGTACAATATTCATTCAAAATTTATTGCAAAATCCTTCCATATTCGGGAAAAAACATTAACTAAAAAATACTCTCTCAAAGGTCTCTATGTTTCATTTATACACTTTATAAATTCTCTATGTTTCATTTATACATTTAAAAAATTATCTATGTATCTAAAATTGGGGCGTTCAAAATTCTAAAACCATTTTATTTCCACCAGAGTGAAATTTAAGCGTCTTAACCAATTAATGTCCATGTTTTAACCCACTGATGACTTTTTGTTTTGAAGAAGTATTATAATAAATTTCTTCATCTTAATTGGTGCGTAACCGTATAGAAGATCTTTACCGAGTCCAATAAAGAGCGTCATTCATTTCTGTTTCGTGATGCCTGGCGCCAAGTGGAAATACCAAGGCAAGCAAAGTCGCTTTCTACCTGATCTTCGCAACGTAGTGCAAGTCTCTCTTTTCCGTCTGTTCCGAGCGTTTTTTCTGCGATAAAAGAGAGAGAAGGAGGGACTTTTTTTAAGAAGAAAAATGCTGTCTCAAAACTAGCTATATGAAATATTTAATATTGAATTTTCAAAAATTTGTAATATTGCTGTTTTATTTTTTTATATCCCTTAATTCCTTATGTGCTAAAATTTCAGGTATTTAATAACAAAAAATATTCAAATAAAATAGAGCTTGAGGTTGTGGTTTTTTTTTTTTTCTAATTTGTAGCTTAATATGAAAAATTCACATAGCCACTTTTCAGAGTGGACTACTCATGTACATAGGTATATATTTTTATGAAAAACCGTCTCTGAAAATTAAAAAAAAATTTGGTTTTACTTTTTATCTGTAAATTTCTTATGTGATGTTTTCGTCAACAAGTTCGAATAGAAAGTGGTTTTTCTTCGAAATAGCTATCACATCTACCATCGCTGTATAAGCTAATTGGATTTTTCCGCTTATTCCAAAGTATAGATCTTATTACAATTGTTACAAAAATCAGTTGTTTTCTATGTATGCACGCTATTCAATTGTTATATATTTGTTTTTTTTTTTTTTAAATTATCATTAATCAAATTAAACTATCATCTTATTTAACCTCTTAATTGTTGTTAACGCGTTCTTATTCTTATATACCTTTGTATGTACATACACAGTGAATCAAAAAAGGCGCTCAATCAATCATATCATTGGCCGCACATTTAGTCTTTTGAATTTTTTTTAGTTTTTTATGTGTAATTTTTCGCTTTAATTCAATTTAATTCCGCCTCTTTTTCTCATTTTCACGGAATTTTCTTAATCGAGTTTCATTAACCTTTAACTTGCGACGTGGGGGTAATTTTTACACCGACTTACAGTTTCTTTAAATATCTCTTTTAACTTACCGTCCAGCAAGTTTACTCTCTTAGTATCTTCCCATCTCGTTGTAATTACACTACTCGACACCAAAAATCACCAAGATAAATAGCGTAAAATTTCGCTTTAGAAAAGTATTATTTCATTTTTGGTGGTTAAAGTTAATCAAAATTTGTCGAGTAGTGTTATTGACCCGTTTTGTTTTTATGGAGGAAGGTGTAACATTTAAAGAGAAATTATGATGGTGGTGCAAAAATTACCCCACGTCTAGGGTAACGTTAGTTTTTCTTCGAATGCAATTTTTTGAAATTTACCACTTCTCGCTTCTCTGCAGTAGTGATGCCAGATAATCTCCGCTAAATTTCCCAAAGAAATTGGAAAAAATTCCCTAATTTACCACATTTTAAATAAAAAAATCCCACATAATTCCCACCGAATTTAAAGCATTTAATAGCTAAAAGTATCAGTTGTACAAATTATTTGCATTGTGCAAGTGGATATGATTTTTGTTGATTTTAAAGTTGAAGCAATTGATATTTTTGGATTGAAAGGCAACTTTTAATTTACTTTACTTTACTATTTAACATAACACTAGATAGTTTGTTTCGCTTTTTACATTTAACATCCGTTAAAATTGAAAATATTCTTTCTGATTCAGCGTTTGAATGGGGTAATCTGAGTACAATTTCAACCAATTGCTTAAGATTATGACACAAAAAATTTTCATTATAGTTTTTAAAGTTTATTATTTTACTCCACATTACATCAACAGGTAATTTTTTTAAATCGTGTTTTGCGTTTCGGTTAAAACTATACAAATACATTTGTATTCCGATTCTATGCGATCAGGATTAAGATTTAATTTTTTAGTTAGAGCAAGAAGTGACACACGCTTGTTTTTAGAGAAATCAAAAACAATATCGGGATCTAAAAACTGAAATTCTTCGAAAACACCGTCAAATGGAAAACGTGATATTATCTGAAAAGTAGAAGCTTCATAAAAGCGCAAATACTTTTTTTTTTAATACAATCTTTTCCTCCAAATTTAAATTTGACAAAATATCTGTGGTCACAAGCAATAACCGCTTAAGTCGACTTAGGAATATTTCGAGTTATATATACCAAGTTATTCTCCTTTTAAAATTCTATATTTCTGTAAAACCCCCATGCTTCTAACTTAATTCAATAAAAAGATATAAATAAAAACATTTAGGCTTAACTTACAATAAAGGTATATTAAACTTGCTATAACAGCCAAAGTAGTTGTATATACATATTTAATCAAATTTCTTCATGACATTTTGTTTTATTTACAAAATTTGATCGTAACATTGTGGATGGCTCACTGATTTCGCGTCCATAGTTTTTAATCGACTTTTATGATTTGTTAAGAAATGCCTTCGATAATAAAAATCAATTTATCTCGAAATCATTTTTTAAGACTTAAGCGATTATTGTAAATTGCCACAGATATCTTCGCATTTATAACCAACGTAAACGTTATGCACGTCAAGTAAATATGGAGTTGGAAGCTCCAAAACTTTTAGCTGTAATTCCCATGGAATTGTAAAAAAGTCGGGTTTTAAGAAATTTCTTGCAATTTTCAACACAAGTGTCTCAATTTCTTGCCCTAGTCGGTGTATAAGTACATTTCGGCTTTGGAACAATGCGTTAAATTCATTGAAAAAGTTAAGAACATACTTCAAAAATCTAAAATAAGCCTTGTTTTGAATTTTTAAGTGGCTCCAAAAGCTTTCGATTATTAACAATACAGTACGAATGTGCACAATAAAAAATAAATTACCTAAGAGCGATTATTAACACGCTTTTATTAGTTTCACCTGTATGTATGTATTTATGTAAACAAGTTACGTATACGCAGTGTAGTTCACTGTATGTTTACTTGTCCGTATGTATGTAGCCGACTCCTTTTTGCATTGCATAAGTTAACGCGAAAGCGTGTGTATTCATACACTGAATGGGAGTTTTTCAGTGTGAGATGTGCTTATTTTAAGTTATAATTAGGGCATGGAAATCTATGCAAATACATGTTTTTCTTAGATTTAGGTAGAGCCAAATAAATAAACAATCTTTGCGAATCGTGAAATCTTCTTAAAAATGGCATTCAAATGTTTTTGCATATTTTGCATATTTTGGTCATATATGCATATTTTTACATATTTTGCGTTGTTTGCATTTTTTTATTACATATTTCGCATTATATTGCCTATTTTTGTAATTTGCTAGTTGACAGTTTTATACAAACGAAATTCATGCCATCTGACGACGAATAGTTTCGTGTGAACACGGCTATTATTAGTATTTTCGATATGGTGCATACCTGTCGACAAAGAGCCGTTTTCAAACATGCTCCTATTACCTCTGTGGATGTAGAACGTTCGTTTTCTATGTGTAAGAGCTTTTTTCGACAGAATCGGCAAAGTTTTCTTTTTGAGAATATGAAAAAATATTTCATTGTGTACGCTAATGAATCGTTGAATAAGGATTAACCTTTGCAAATTATGAAATGTTCAAGACTGAATTTATGTATCTAGGTATATATATATATAAACATACATATGTATAAACGTACAACGTAAGAGCAAAATTGAATTAAAAAATGTTTGTACCTAATTTATTTAACTAATGTAACTTCAATAAACATGAATTATCTGAAGTTGAAAAATTTGAATTAATGCATTTTTTTTTTGATTTTTCATGCATATTTCTCAGTTCTTGTTGCATTTTTATGCGCATATTTTTTATTTTTTAGTACATGAAATTCCATGCCCTAGTTATAATATAATATAATACAATGGCGCTATTATAACTCTGACGAGTTTTATGGCCGAGCTTTTCTCCCAATTCGAGGTGTGCTCCTTTTGTTTTTCCTACTAATTGGGTGGACCTACAGTTTTATGCCGGCTCCGAACGGCGAATGCATTTTTTTGTGAGTAGCTTTTTCATGGCAGAAATACACTCGGAGGGTATGCCGCCCACTGCCGAGAGGTGACCGCTGCTCTTAAAAAACCCAATAATTGGATTTTTACTAATTAGAAAAATTGTTTTGGTGTTTTTCTCGGACTTTGAACCCGAAACCTCTGGCATAGCAGGCGGGCACTCTACCCACTGCACCACAGCGGCCACCCGCTATAAATTATACATATGTAGGTATGTAAACAGTTCTGCAACCAAAAAATCCCATTTTTTAATTGGACGACAACAAAATGTCCCTTTTTCCCTCTTTAAAAATTTTGCAGTGAAATATCACTCAAAAAGGGAAATTTCTCTCAATCTGTCACCACTGCTCTGCAGCATTTTGATGCTTTTAGAATCTCCTCATGTCATCATAATTATCGACCAGTATAGTTTCAATGCGGAAGGTCTCAAATAATGGATAAATTATGATATCGGTGTAAAAATTACCACACCTCAACGTTAACGTAACTTTTTCTTCAAAAATAATTTATTTCCATTTAAAACTTCTCTCACTGGCAATTTGACTAACATGGATTATTAATTTTACCACTTCTTCAAATGATTATTGGAAGAAAAATTAAAAAATTCCCTTCGTGGTTCTTTTATACGCTCACGTTATTATGAAAAAAAATTCAAAAAACTGGCCTGCATTTTCTACAAAAAATTTTTTTAAATAAAATTCCTAAGTATTATATATTTAAAAATATATATTTTTTTATGAAAAACCGTCTCTGAAGTTTAAAGAAAGTTTTTGTTTTACCTTTTATCTATAAGGATCTCATGTGATGTTTTCGCTATTTTGAAAGAACAAGGTCTTGTGAATTAACTATAGTTAAACTTTGTTGATTTAAAAAATTTAATTAACTTTTTTTATCAATTTAATTTGAAAAAGTACTGGCCTCTTTCCAATGCAAAAATTATTATAAAAAAATTTATTTTTTATTGAGAGTTTTAAGTAAAATGCGTAGAAAAAAATTTACCACCACGTCGTTGACTATGTCAAAATATTTCACCTCGTCACTTAAAGGTTAAAATGCCAAGCAATCCGGTTTCACAATTGTTTTAACTATTTATTTATCCTACAAACGTCTATGTATGTATGCATTTTTTTATCCGCAGTTTCTCACGTACTCGTTTATTTTTGCTACATCAAAATAAGATGTCTTACTGTCGGCTAATAATGGCAGTGGCATGCATGTATAAAAGCTGCGCATGCGCGCAATTTAGGCACTGAAATGCGCAATGTTTTGTATTAATGTGCGATTTTGGTTTTGTGGTATGCAGTCAGTGTGCGCTTAAGAAATTTTCTGCAAAAGGGGTTTTGACATTAATTTGCTTTTTTTCTCTTCTTGTATCCATTATTATTATTTCGTTTTTAATTGCGCTTTTACTACTTATTTTAAAGAAACAAACAAGCAACAAAAATTGAGTATTTTTAGGAATTTAAGAGCCTAATTGAACTGCTAAATACTTACATACCTACATGATGCCTTCCTTATCGGATTTACGTGAATGAAATATGTAGGAATTTGTGAATGAAAAATATTTTTTGAGTTAATTTTTTTACATTTCATATTTGCAGTTGCAACTTTTTTTATTGAAAAACTTTTTGGTGTTTGTCCGGACTGGGGTTTGAACCCGAGACCTCTGCCATAGCAGGCGAGCACTCTACCCACTGCACCACAGCGATGGGTAGAGTGCTCGCCTGCTATGCCAGAGGTCTCGGGTTCAAACCCCAGTCCGGACAAACACCAAAAAAATTTTTCTAATTAAAAATCCAATTATTGGGTTTTTTTTTGAAACAGCGGTCACCTCTCGGCAGTGGGCGGCATACCCTCCGAGTGTATTTCTGCCATGAAAATGCTTCTCACAAAAAATGCATTCGCCGTTCGGAGCCGGCATAAAACTGTAGGTCCACCCAATTAGTAGGAAAAACAAAAGGACCACACCTCGAATTGGGAGAGAAGCTCGGCCATAAAACTCGTCAGAGTTATAATATCGCCATTGTACTATGTTATTCTTATTATTGGTGATCGCTATGACAGCTTTTTTATGCATATAATACAGAAATGTACATATGTATATATGTTTTATATCATCGGAATTGCCTTATATACGAAACAGCTGTGGTCACTTTGCTAGACAAAACGTCACCATTTGATTTATCGTTGCAACAAAGTCAATCATTTACACTCTTTACAAAATCGCCATTAGAGTCTTAATTGATGTAAAAACATGTTTGTATTTAGTCAAACTACTAATCAAAAGAAAAAAGGAAAGACAAGTGTGTAAAAAAGTCAACGAGTCAAGTAACTACTTTCAAAGATATAATGATAATGTGCGTACAAGCTGTAGCCACTTTAGTGAAAAAATATCACTTCTTTGATACTTGTATCGAACATATGTACGTATGTACATGGATTAGATAATAATATTGACAAATATTTCCGCATACTTCGACTTAGCTTGTGCGTTGAAATCCGCTGGGCCTGCAGTTAAAAATCGAAATCTTCAAGAAGCTTTTATGGAGTCTCACATTGTGCTACAGTCCTTAGGAACCGCTGACTGAGTTGACCTTTTTAATATATACCTTAGTTTAGAGCTTTTTTGGTTTTTAAGGAACATTTTTATTTGAAAATTTAGAGACCTCTCTCGGAGATCACCACATTTCCACACGAGACTTAATTTTCCTTGACAGTCTCCAGTGAGCTTCGTACTTGGAGCGCTTGCCAGATGGTTTGCGCAATTTCTAATCAATGATTTTTGATGCTAAATATGTCTCTGTTTGGAATCACGTAATTCCTCCCCAAACTAAAAGAAATTTGTTCCTGCTTGAATACCTAAAACTTGCTTCCTTAATTAATTAAATTGAATTACTCTATCAGTTTGTTTGTTTTTCTCCTTACTTCTCTGTTTTTCGTAAACTTTTATATTTTATTACCACGTCGACATGGGATAATTTAACTAAAGGGAATGAAATAATATTTTTCCAACTTTTATTTTGTTGTTGATGGCTAGATAGATTCACTCACTTTTTCAGATTTATAAATTGTTCGAGTCAACGTTTCCTATAACATATTCCAGACATTATTCCGCACAAATGAATCCGGTTTAAAAAAAAAAAAAAAAATAGATAAATAAATAAAAAAATAAAAACAAGTAAGGAAGCCTAAGTTCGAGTGGAATCGAACATTAGATACTCAGCTGTATGCTTTCATTGTTTGTTTGCGTTTGATGGAAACACGGTGTACTTTATAGAAATTGCTGCATAAAGTGGGCGTAGCCACGCCCATTTTCAACATTTTTATCAGTCATCCAACTAAGCATATGAATATCATTCTTTGTGCAAAAGTTCATTCCTTTATGACTTCTAGCTACAAAAATGCCACGTTACAAATTCCCAAAGGGTGTTCCAGAAATATCTTTGTTAAAAAGTAGGCGTGGTCATAAACCGATTTCAATAAATTTTTGCGTGTCTATTAACACAAGTTATAAAAGTGTATAAACCAAGTTTCGTCAGAATATCTCAATTATTTGTCGAGTTTTGGGCTCCGAAATCTTTTAGATTCCTTTGTTTAAAAAGAGGCCGTGTCACGCCCATTTTCCAAAATTTTTCTATTTTTTGTTTCCGGTTTATTGTGGAACTCATTTATTAGGTCACTTTATAATATACATATATAAAAGTGGGCGTGGCCGTCAACCGATTTTAACAATTTTCCGTCCAAACATTTGCCTAAGTAAGTAAATTACGCATACCAAATTTCATCGATATATCTGCTACGATTTCTGTGTTATGGCTTATAAAACTTTCAACGGACGGACGGACGGACGGACAGACGGACGGACGGACGGACGGACAGACGGACGGACGGACGGACGGACATGGCTCAATCGATTTCTCTTTTCACCCTGATCATTTTGATATATCGTCGGTCTTCTGCAAGAAACACGAATGTGAAATTTTTTCTAAGTACGATGTCTGCTCTTTATCGGGTATATATTGAAGTAATAACAATTAATAATGGTATAAATTCTTGTGCAAACATACATACATAATATATACTTGTATGTACATAAGCATATATAGAAATAATAATTGTTATTATATCAATATATACCCGATAAAGAGCAGACATTGCACTTAGAAAAAATTTCACATTCGTGTTTCTGGCAGGAGACCGACGATATATAAGTCTATATCTATCTCGATTATTTCATTCTATTACAATCCACCGTTATGTAATTAAAACTATAATACTCTGTGTACTACGAGTAGTACAGCTGAGTATAAAAATAAACGCGCCAACGAAAACGCCAACAAATATACCCAACAGACTAGGAAGTAAGCGAAATGTAATAGGACTTGAGAACAAGCTTATAACAATTTTCCATTGTAAGCTTATTGCAATAACGCTTTGTATAAACTTAATTGTAAGCTGATTCAAAAGCATGTTTGTAAAACGCTTCTTATATATAATATTTTTTCAAGTATGCTTAAAAAAGCAATGAATAATAAAAATTGAGAAACAATTTATATAAATCTTTCTCAATACCCTTTGTTTAAAAAGCTTGAAAACAATATTGCATTAAGCTTAATTTACACTTGAATGAAAGCTTGAAAACATATTAATAATCACATTTTTTTAAGCTTGCTGTAAAAATTTTTTAAATTTAGGTTTTATAATGCGTCGTATTAATAACAAGTAAGGAAGCCTAAGTTCGAGTGGAATCGAACATTAGATACTCAGCTGTATGCTTTCATTGTTTGTTTGCGTTTGATGGAAACACGGTGTACTTTATATAAAGCGAGTGCTGCATAAAGTGGGCGTAGCCACGCCCATTTTCTAAATTTTTATCAGTCATCCAACTAAGCATATCAATATTATTCTTTGTGCAAAAATTAATTCCTTTATGATTTCCAGTTACAAAGATGTCACGTTACAAATTCCCAAAGGGTGTTCCAGAAATATCTGTTAAAAAGTAGGCGTGGTCATAAACCGATTTCAATTAATTTTTGCGTGTTTATTAACACAAGTTATAAAAGTGTATAAACCAAGTTTCGTCATAATATCTCAATTATTTGTCGAGTTAAAGGCTAATAAATCTCGTATATCCCTTTGTCCAAAAAGAGGCGGTGCCACGCCCATTTTCCAAAATTTGTCTATTTTATGTTTCCGGTCTATTGTGGAACTCATGTCACAAAATTTCAATGAATTATCTTTATATTTGACAAAGATATCGCTTACAATGTTTTTATTAGGCCACTTTATAATACACATATATAAAAGTGGGCGTGGTCGTCAACCGATTTTGGTAATTTTTCGTCCACACATTTGCCTAAGTAAATATATCATGCGTACCAAATTTCATCGATATATCTTCAACGGTTTCTGAGTTATGACTCATAAAACTTTCAATGTTTGCCCCTTAATAAGTGGGCGTGGCTCCGCCCATTTTCCAAAATTTTTGTGGTTTTCGTTTTATGTTCATAGTTGGAATCATGCCACAAAATTTCAGTGATAGATCTTTATATTTGACAGAGATATCGCTTAAAATGTTTTTATTAGGTCACTTTATAATACACATATATAAAAGTGGGCGTGGCCGTCAACCGATTTTGACAATTTTCCGTCAAAACATTTGCCTAAGTAAGTAAATCACGCGTACCAAATTTCATCGACATATCTTCAACGGTTTCTGAGTTATGACTCATAAAACTTTCAATGTTTGACCCTTAATAAGTGGGCGTGGCACCGCCCATTTTCCAAAATTTCATAAAATTTCTTCATAGGGGCCTGAGCTCAACATGTGGGTAAAATTATATCGCTCCAGCTATATTAAGGACTGAGATACCAAATTTCCGATTTTTTCTATATAGGAAAAGTGGGCGTGGTCATGGTCCGATTTCGCCCATTTTCAATACCAACCGTCCCAGTCTCGATACCAACCTGCATTCCAAATTTCATCAAAATATCTCAATTTTTGCGCGAGTTAGAGTGTTTACAGACGGACGGACGGACGGACGGACATGGCTCAATCGATTTCTCTTTTCACCCTGATCATTTTGATATATATAAGTCTATATCTATCTCGGTTATTTCATTCTGTTACAATCCACCGTTATGTGATTAAAACTATAATACTCTGTGTACTAGTACAGCTGAGTATAAAAACCAAGCAAATGCTTTTACTCAAAATTTCGGAAATGTGGATGAACCAAATTTCAAAATTTGAGTAAAAGGTCTGAAATCTTAAGCAAAAGCAAATGCTTGGCTTTTATTAATATGGGCCAATGATTCGTATAATTCATGGATTTCTTTTTCGGAAAAGGGAAGTACAAAAGCATCACTAAAATTCAATATAATGTTGAATGTTCCACTATGTGCGACTTTATCGTAAGGGACAAAGCAAATTTTACAGGGGAGCATTTTTTTGTTTTTTTTTTTTACTGTTCTATAGTGGTATAATTAAATGAAATTGAACATGTGACTAGATAGTTAATTAATATAGTGAACCTGATATTTTTTTCTTGAAAAAATTTGCACTTTGCGAAAAAATAATAATTTTGTCCCTTACGATAATTAATAATATAATATAATGTTTTATAAGCGTATTTGAATAAATGTCCCTTACGATAATATTTAAAAAAGGTTGTATATGACAAATACAAGTGTCTTATTCCATACTTTTGCAGTTTAATGATGGGGTCATGGTAATGTAGTGAGTAAGTGAGTTTCCCCCTTCGAATACGATAAATTCGAGCTCAAGAAAAAAGTATAGATTGTCCCTTACGATAAAAAAGAAACCCAATTTTTGGCACAACTATAAGGATTTCAGCTACAATATTTTACCAGGTAATGCGCTGAGGGATGTAGAACAAATTTGCATTAAAAAGTAAATTTCGAGAAAATTACCCTTACGATAAAATCGCGCAAATGCCATTGTTTTGAATTTCAAGTTGGTATCATGGTTCGAAACAGGAGGAGAATATAAAATAAAGAACACTACAGTAAAGATGAAGAAGGGAAGAAGATGAAAAGTAAAATGCCAATAAAAATGCTAATAACAATTTCTTTTCTTGTGCAAAATCCTAACTTTTTCCATACATAAATCTAAACATACCTTGAAATTCCGGGAATTTGCGCGGTTTTTGGTGTAGCTCCATCCAGTTTTTGGAAAAGTGAAATTTTTTTTTCAGTTTACTTACTCTAAAACACCCTATTTTCATATTCCGGTGCCGGAGGGAGGATCTAAAAAAAAACGCATCTAATGTACATATGTCTGAAGATATGCATCAAGTTGCGTCCTAAACGGATTGGCCGATAAATAAATCTTACACATACCTTGTAATACAATAGTATTTTCTGAAATACAGCTGGAAAGGGTGTATAAAAAATTTTAAGTTGTTCTTTTTTCATTTATTTTGCAAATTTTATAGCAACGCGGCATGAAACCCAAGGATATAAGCTAGTTTTACATATGAGAAAATTTTAAAGCAAATTACATGCATACTTCAACACCTTTTTTTCACCATTTATAACAAAATTTCCAATCGGCAGTAGTTAGAGCAGAGTAGAAGGTATGTGCATACAAAATTTTAAGCCAAAAATCCTAATGGTTTAGGCTGTATGACGTTTTGAGTTTTATTTTATGAATAATAAAATAAAAATCAGAACATAATTTTTATTCTTGAGCAAAAAAAATAAAAATTACACAATCATTATGCCTTGAGGGAAAAAATAAAAATCAAGAAATAATAATTATGCTTGAGAAAAAAAAATTAATTCCAAGAATAATACTTATTAGTGATCAAAAAAATTTAAATTACATAATAATAATTACTTTCGATCGAAAAAATAAAACTCAGGCTGTAATTATTACTTTCGATTTTATGGATAAAACTCTTAAAATAAAAATCATTGCAGATAGCCGCAGAGTATACAGAGATAAATATAGTGGTATATTAAAATTTAATTTGTGATAGTGGCAACATGCTGATTTTTTGGTCAAAATTTTAAAAATAATAAATATTTTCCATCCTTGGTTATAAACTTATTTCACAAAATTTTCGGTTCAAGGTTAAGAAATTTTTGCTCAAAAATAAATTCAGTAAGCAAACAAAACTGTGTTTCTGTATTTACGTTGCGACTAAAACTTGTTTGAATACGATTGTTCTTAATTAGTGCAAATAAAAATTTGTTTTGCACTTAATAATGTGTATTCAATTGTGTAAATAGTGGCGCTCAAATTAGGGGGACATATTTATTATTAATCAGCAAAGCAAATTTTGTTTTATAATAATAATAATACAATGGCGCTATTATAACTCTGACGAGTTTTATGGCCGAGCTTCTCTCCCAATTCGAGGTGTGCTCCTTTTGTTTTTCCTACTAATTGGGTGTACCTACAGTTTTATGCCGGCTCCGAACGGCGAATGCATTTTTTGTGAGAAGCTTTTTCATGGCAGAAATACTCTCGGAGGGTATGCCGCCCACTGCCGAGAGGTGACCGCTGCTCTTAAAAAACCCAATAATTGGATTTTTACTAATTAGCAAAATTGTTTTGCTCGGACCGTGGTTTGAACCCGAGACCTCTGGCATAGCAGGCGAGCACTCTACCCACTGCACCATATTAGTGTCTAGCACGAAATTGGTATTTTTAATTTTAATTTTTATATCTGGGATAAGCGGAAAATACAATTACCCCATATAGCGATGGTAGAAGTGATAAAATTAAAAAAAATTAAAGCGTGAATAACGAGTATTCATGAATGTTGATGTGTAAATAATTTCGAAATAGGATTCCTATTCCCTTTCTGGGTTTCTTTGGATTAAAATGCGACAATTTTTTTATAATTTTTTGTTGTTTTTTTTTTTTTTGGATTTTATTTTTTTGTTCTTGTTTTTGTTTTGGCTTTTATTTTTATTTTTGTTTTTGCTTGTGTTTTTACTTTTGCGTTTGCTTTTGATTTCGCTTTTGCCTTTGCTTTTGCTTCTGCTTCCCTGCAAAAATCCCTGGGTTATATGCTCCATTTGTGGTAGGTTGGAGTACTTTCAAAGTGACCACTAACATAGCCCAAAACTAGTGATGGCCGAGTCCGAGATGTTTAGACAATCGAGAGAATCGCCATCGTTGCAAAATCACAATCGAGTCAAAAGTTGACTCGCTCCTCGACTACACAAGCGAGATGTTTTTGCGATTGTTCCGAGTCGGCGAGTCGTAGGTTGTTTCGATGACATCTCGACTACACAAGCGAGATGTTTTTGCGATTGTTCCGAGTCGGCGGGCCGGCTGTTGTTTTGATGATATGTTTTAGTTGATAAAATAAACTGAATGAGGTTTGTTGATAAAGAAAGTAGGATTTTTAATGGAAGTGAGGCAAATACATAAATAAATTAACCAAATTAAAAAAAATGCTATACATAGACGCTGCATTATTGCAATCACAACTCAACAGTGTAGTGCATAATAATAATTAATTATTTAAACATTAATAAATTTTCCGAAGTGAGACGCGAAACAAATGAATTTTACGAGTAGCAACAACGGCAATAGATTTGTACCACTCTGTATGTTTTGTAAAGCAATTTTAATATTCAAGCGGCAACAACAATTATTGGCCGCTGTGGTGCAGTGGGTAGAGTGCTCGCCTGCTATGCCAGAGGTCTCGGGTTCAAACCACGGTCCGAGCCAAACAAATTTTTCTAATTAGTAAAAATCCAATTATTGAGTTTTTTAAGAGCAGCGGTCACCTCTCGGCAGTGGGCGGCATACCCTCCGAGAGTATTTCTGCCATGAAAAAGCTTCTCACAAAAAATGCATTCGCCGTTCGGAGCCGGCATAAAACTGTAGGTCCACCCAATTAGTAGGAAAAACAAAAAGGAGCACACCTCGAATTGGGAGAGAAGCTCGGCCATAAAACTCGTCAGAGTTATAATAGCGCCATTGTATTATTATTATTAACAACAATTATTATGTATTTTTTGCAGCGAGTCCGAAACGAGAGGAATCGTTGGCGAGTCCGAGATGTTTTAGCGATTGTTTCGACTGACGGCCATTTACGACTTGACTCGAATACGAATGAAAACCATCGAGAGCATTCGAGATGTTTCAACAATCGAGAGAATCGAATAAAACATCTCGGACTCGCCCATCACTAGCCCAAACGACCGATTCATGTATCTGCATCGTTTCGTAGTTAGCCGAACATTACAAAAACCAAATTTTTATCGCGACGACGACGATATGTGTATGCATACATACCATGGTACAATAACTTAGAGGTAGGCGCATTGGCGAATTCAGAAACTACTTTTTTTATTTCCAAAGGTAGAGTGTAATGTCAAAATCCAAGCGAATTATAATCATGGCCAATAGGAATGAGCGAGTCCCAAGCGAATTCAGATTTTAACCACGGCGAAATATAAATTTGACATTACACTATACCAATTACAATAAAAAAATACATGGGGATTTTCTGAATTCGCCCCTGCGCCTACCTGGTATATCTGCCTTGCATACATACATAACTACATGCATACATACATATGTTTGAATGTATACACGTCATTCGTCGTCGTCGCGATAAACATTTGGTTTTTGTCGTTATGTTCGGCTAACTGATAGGTACTCCATCAATTAATCCAACGTAGGTACTCCATGGATTAATTTGATTATAATGCGGGACTGGAGTATATACTCCGTTGCAATGACATGCATTGTTAAATGGACCATATTTCTTGTATGGTTCATAGCGAGCACTCCATGGATTAGCGAATTTTTGCAGGGATCAATTTATTCACACGGACACAGCAGCGCACTAACACAAAGTCGTTTACGGTTTACGCGTAAACCTGCAAAAAAATGTGCGATTAATCCCGAAAGAGATTTGTCCCGGAATGATCTCTTTCGAGAACAATCGGTCCACAATTAGTCCCTGATTGTTCCCGTACGGGTATAAATGTAGACTAATTGTAGACCAATTGTTCCCGAACGGGCATAAATGTAGATTAATCGCTTTCATCCCGAACGGGTTCAAATCTAGAGTTCTTAAACGTAGAAATTTTACAAAAATATGCAATATATTTAAAAAATTGCAGGGACCGATTTTAATCGTTATTTGCATGAAAATCATTATGAAAACTTCGTTAACAATAAAATGCAAGTATGCCAATATAATAATTTTAGCAAATTCTATCCAAATATGACCTCATCTTTATTCTGAAGATTTTTATTTTTTCGATCAAAAATAATTTTTATTATTGGATTTAAATTTTCCGATGAAACTTGATCGATATTTTATGATTTTTATTTTTTCGATCAAACATAATTTTTATTATTGGATTTCAATTTTTCCGATCAACTTTAATAAATATTTATTTATTCCGTTTTCCGATCATCATAAACTCTAAAAAATTGTTTCTTTTGCACCATACGTTATATTATTAATACGCTAACATAAATTTTGTTCTCAAATAGAACTGCGCCAATTTTCATTAAAATTGGTTGGAAAATGCGTCCATAATCGCCGTTGAAAAAATAACTGTATGGGTGTTGTATGCTTTTGAGCAGAACGGAACAGAGCTATGGCAATGTGCACGCATACAATTCTAAACTTACCAAGCACAATGTTGGCAATCGTCAACTTCGGCCATCAAATATAGGATTCACTATCGTCTCAAAAAGTTTATTATGATCGGAGAAAAAATAAAAAAAATATTGATTAAAGTTGATCGGAAAAATTTAAATCCAATTATAACAATTATTTTTGATCGAAAAAATAAAAATCATAAAATATCGATCAAATTTCATCGGAAAAATTTAAATCCAATAATAAAAATTATTTTTCATCGAAAAAATAAAAATCATAAAATATCAATCAAATTTCATCGAAAAAATAAAAATTAAATTATAACGATTAAAAATGATTTTTTTTTTATAAAAATAATAATCGTTACAGTCCCTGAAAAATTGTAGAACAACCGGTAAAACGAATTGAACACCCTTTCTTTTAATAACAATGATGAATAATAATTTTAACAAAATGTTGCCGAAAATATCCTATGAAAAAATCCTTTACATTACGTTCATATAATGTATACTCAAAACTTAAAATTTTTTTTATTATGTATGTTAGTGTCTAGCACGAAATTATTATTTTTAATTTTAATTTTTATACTTTAGTGTGCTGTTGTACATACAACTACTGCACACTGCGCCCGCTATCTGTCAGCTGCTAAAAAGCTTATTCAACACTTACTTACCGGATGTCAGTGATGCCAGATAATGTCCGCTAAAATTCCCACAGAAATTGGAAAAAAATCCCATTGAATTTAGAGCATTTATTTCAATAATATAAGAATATACATATAACAGGCAAATACAGTTTTTTTAATAGCTAAAAGGATCAGTTGTACAAATTATTTTCATTGTGTAAGTGGATATGATTTTTGTTGATTTTAAAGTTGAAGCAATTGATATTTTTGGATTGAAAAGCAAATCTTACTTTACTTATACTATTTAACATATCACTAGATAGTTTGTTTCGCTTTTTACATTTAACATCCGTTACAATTGAAAATATTCTTTCTGATTCAGCGTTTGAATGGGGTAACGTGAGTACAATATCGGGATCTAAAAACTGCAATTCTTCGAAAACATCGTCAAATGGAAAACGCGATATTATCTGAAGAGTAGAAGCTTCATAAAAGCGCACACACTTTTTTTTAATACAATCTTTTCCTCCAATTTTAAATTTGACAAAATATCTTCGCATTCATAACTAACGTAAACGTTATACACGTCAAGTAAATATGGAGTTGGAAGCTGTAATTCCCACGGAATTGTACAAAAGTCGGGTTTTAAGAAATTTCTTGCTATTTTCAACATAAGTGTCTTAGCTTCTTGCCCTAGTCGGTGTATAAGTACATTTCGACTTTGGAACAATGCGTTAAATTCATTGAAAAATTAATAACGCACTTCAAAAATCTAAAATAAGCCTTGTTTTGAATTCTTTCCAATTCTTCATAAATAGTTTCTGCTTTTTTACGCTTATCTTCAAATGAGGCCAGGCGAAAATAGCTTTTAAGTGGCTCCCAATTCTCCAAAATTGTATGTAACCGACTCCTTTTTGCATTGCATAAGTTGACGCAAAAGCGTGTGTATTCATACATTGAATGAGAGTTTTTCAGTGTGAGATGTGCTTATTTTAAGTTATACTATAAATTATACATATGTAGCTATGTAAACAGTTCTGCAACCAAAAAATCCCTTTTTTATATGGACGACAACAAAATGTCCCTTTTTTCCCTCTTTAAAAATTTTGCAGTGAAATATCCCTCAAAAAGGGAAATTTCCCTCAATCTGGCACCACTGCCGGATGTATGAAAATTATACACGAAGTGAGGTTCGATTAAAATAGATCAATGGCATATATAAGTGAAAAATCCAACAGCTCAACAGGAACATCGGTAGCCGCGGTGCTTAGCGTTTCGCTAATATTCGACTACTGATGCTTGGAGCGTAGGTTCAAAGCCTGGTGTGCTCCTGAGAATATGTCTGATGATGATGAAAGTGGTTTTTCTTCGAAATAGCTATCACATCTACCATCGCTATGTGAGCTAATTGGATTTTTCCGCTTATCCTAAAGTATAAAAATTTAAATTAAAAATAATAATTTCGTGCTAGACACTAACATACATAGTAATGTTAAAATAAATTTTTATTTGTATTTTTCTTTTCATCTTCTTTCCTTCTTCACAAGTAATATTTGTAAGCTTACATAGATTTTTTTACGATTGTTCGGATAGTGTTTTTTAATAGTTTACTCAAGTATTTCTCAAGCTTAACGCTTATATTTGTAAGCTGGTTAGGTATAATATTATTATCAAGCCTTTTGGTCTGTTGGGTATTTGTATGTACATACATCCACATGTGTTTCCGCTCAAACACCTTCTTTGAGTGGCAATAAACGCATAGCAAACTGTCATAGACTATTATTATTAAACAATTATGCATTATTTATACATATTTAATATGACGTATTAACAGCTTATATCAATCAGGTGTAAAATTTAATGAATACATAAAAAGTGCGCCAAAAAAATGTAATACCTGAAAACCGATTAATCAACAAATCAGAGTCTATTAAATCAACAAGACTAAAAGTGCAGACATTGGTGACTTATCTGTAACCTTATAAAACAGCTGATTCAACCAACCTTACGACAAGCTTTGTTACTAGTCATTGGTGCCTTATCGTAATTCTGTAGCTGTATTCTTAACTTACAGACCAATTGGATTTTGGTTAGCAACCCTAAATCCGTAAACAGCTGACACTGGTGAAAGCAGATATAGGAAGGTAGGCGCATTGGCGAATGCAGAAACTTCTTTTTTTATTTACAAAGGTAGATTATAATATCAAAATCAAAGCGAATTCACATCATGGCCAATAGTAATCGGCGAGTCCCAAGCGAATTCAGATTTTAACAAGGATAAATATTATTTTGACATTACAATCTACTAATTTCAATAACAAAATACATGGGAAATTTCTAAATTCCCCTATGCGCCTACCTTCCAAGATCTGCCTCGACAAATGTCAGCTGTTTACAGATTTACGGCACCACTAACAGCTCACATGGATAGCGATAAAGTTACAATAAGGTTAACGATACTGAATTACTTACAAGTCACCAATGTCTGAACCTTAAGACTGACAAACCGTACGAAAATCACTGAAATTACAGCGTGGCGCCGCAGACAAGCACAAGTGTTTGCGGTGTTTTTTGTTTGTTTGTTTGGTTTTTACATCAACTTTTTTTACATTAGACTAGCAAATACCCGTCCCGCTTCGCAGCGACGAACAAAAGGTTTAATGTTATAATGGGTCTTTTCCTTTACCTTTACCTTTACCTTTGCCTTTACCTTTACCTTTACCTTTACCTTTACCTTTACCTTTACCTTTACCTTTACCTTTACCTTTACCTTTACCTTTACCTTTACCACCTTTACCTTTACCTTTACCTTTACCTTTACCTTTACCTTTACCTTTACCTTTACCTTTACCGGGACCATCAATCACCATCCGGGCCCACTACTTGAACCATCTCTGGGAAACCAACTTAAAAAATAACAATGAAAATATCTGTATGTTGAAGCACTGCTCGACACCTTTAATTTGATACCAATCTCGCTTAGAAACATTCGAGGGTTATCCGGGTCCACGTTTCGACCCATATTTGGGGACCCGGCCTAGGCATCGCAATGAAAATAACTCTATGTTGAAGGCCTGCTCAGCACCTTTCATTTGATACCCATATTGCTCAAACACTTGCCGGGTCACTCTGGGTCCACATTTGGGCCTATATTCCGGGAAGTTCCAACTTTTTCGAAATTCTATATGCCCTATTATGTGCGCTAATACCACATGGATCTACTGTGAAAATTTCATAAAGATCGGTTGAGTACTTTGGGAGTCCATAAAGGACACACACACACACACACACACACACACACACACACACACATACACACATTAATTTTTATATAATAGATAGGTGCATGCGTATTGAAGTATGTGAATTGAACATGAAAATTGTTTATAAAAAACAAACGACGAGAGCAAGAAATAACCGTAGACCGCTTGGCGGCAAACTTTGAACGAAAATGGTTGTGCAGTGAACAAATGATTTTTACTGCACATTTCTTCTTTTTTGGGCAAATTGTTAGTAGTCTATTTTTTTAAATACCATTGTACCTATTATGGTTAAATAATATATTGTTTAGACAGGTGCTCTGTGTGTGGTAAACACGACAAATGAGTAATTACTTTACGTACATACATTGTATGCGCAATGGACCAATTAAAGTCAACAAATTTGAATAGCCGTATTATCGACTCTACGTACATATATGCGAACGAGCAATGCATATCAGCATGTTGGGAATATTGAAATAGTTTTAGCTTTAAAGTAATAATTATATACTTGCAGTTTTCGTTTTCAATTTTCAGATAGATTGATAGACAAGTTCAATTGACAGACTCAATTTAACGTGAATAATTTTGGTTATACATTGGCAAATGCGCATAGAATTATGATATCTGCTCATATTTCGAAGTACAGTCGAGTCTGGTGTAGTGTTTTTAACTTGCATACTATATACTTGTAGAAATTAAATTTATTTAACAATTTTGTTTATACTGAATCAAATTTCATAGAATGAAAATTATTGACTAAAATATTATTATTAAATATATATTCAAAGAATCAAGAACAAAAATTTTGAATCAAAAAATCTTGATCTAATAATTATACAATTTGGCGATCCTGCCAATTCTTTTCGAAGAAGATAAGAACCTCACAAATAATATCCAATAAATTAGCAAGATATTGGAGCTGAGATCACGATCGAAACGGATAATCAAAGTTGAGAGCATCACGATCGACATTATTCCACATACACATGATTGATCACACAGGCGCACAGCGACGTAACACAAATTGTCATACAACCGCAATCTTTAATCAAGCTAAATAATCATCATCAATATTCTGTATAAAATGGTGAGAAGTGCAACACCAAGACGCTACTGCTGAATCTGAAGAAAAATAATCCAATACAACAACAAGAACGTGCAGCAACAACCACTACAACAACAACAACAATAGTAATAAGTAACCAAAAACTCACAGAAACATTAACGACAACATTACGAGAATTTGTGGACAACATCAGCAATCACAGCAACACATTTAGCAGCATTGATAAAAACGAAAATAGAACTATCATAGTCAACAATACGCAGTGAGCTGTATCATTTTTCTGTCTTTATATGTATTTACATATGTATGTTTATTAAATAGGTATATACATATATTATTTACTTATATACATATTTACTAAAACTATTACATTTTTTTTTTATTACGTTTAAATATTCAATTCAAAAAACTCAATTCTTGTAAATTTTCTTATTTGTAAACTCCTCTTTTTCAAAATGTTTATGCATTCTCCTGTCCGCAGTTCTTCTGTCGATCCAACGACACTTATAGATTTATGCAATCCTTTTGATCAAGATACTGCACATAATACTAATCATATAACATCTACACCACACAATCAAACACACACAGTCACAAATTCTGAAATTTCGGCCACTTCAATCAAGCTACCAACTTTTTGGACAGAACATCCAGAAGCTTGGTTCTTACACATTGAAGCACAATTTGCAGCTAAGGGCATAGTAGTAGATGATACTAAATATGAATATTTAATTATATCCTTACCGCAAGAGGTTATAGTAACAGTTTTAGATGTAATTCAAAATCCTCCGTCCGTGAATAAATATATATTTTTAAAGAAAGTTTTGATTGAACGCTACTCTCTTAGCGAAAACAAAAGACTTGACCAAGTCCTTTACAATTCAGATTTCAGAGATAAAAAACCATCTGAATTGTATAGAAATCTAAGTTTAACTGCAGGTTTTAGTATAAATTCAGATCTTTTAAAGAAGTTGTGGCTTAGAAAATTGCCTAAAGGAATAAATCTCGCCCTTACTAGTTATACAAATTCCGACATTAATAGCTTAATTAAACTTGCGGATGATATGTGGGAAGTAATGAGCAGGGATGAGGTTTGTGCTGTGACAGTTAATAAATCAGAATCACATTTAGAAAGAGCAGTTGATAACTTAGTTAAATTAACTTCCACTATGTGCGAAAATTTTTCAAAATTGACAGTTGAAATTTCTGCTATGCGACAGTCAGCTACTCAAAATTTTACATATAATCGTAGGTCTCGGTCATCTAGTAGAAATCGTTCGCAAAGGAGAACAACACCCCGAAACTGGTTATGTCATTATCATTATAGATATGGTAGCAAGGCACGTAAGTGTGAACAACCTTGCTCATATGTTAAAAACAATTCTGCTCAATCCACGCAGGGAAACTAAATTCGCCTATTGCTTCGGCGGCAAGTAATGGGGTAGGTGATAAATTCTCTCGTCGCCTATTCATTTTTGATAAAGATAACAAACTTATATATTTTCCTTATTGAGCTCCAGGCCACAAATTAAATTAAAAACAATTTTTAATTTTAATTTTTATTTGTCAATATTTCGATCTCAGCCTGAGATCATCATCAGGACTGGAAAAACAAACACAATGATTACATTTATATACATATATGTATTGATACATATGCTTAAATATAAACATAAACAGAGAAGCGAAACTTACACAAATTCCTTGTTTTAATCGACTGACTAGAAAATCAACAAAAAATATGGAACAGGTAACATTGGAAAAAATGAACAATGTAAACAAAATTTGGAGACATAAATACATATATAAGAAACATGAAAATGTAAACAATTGAAAATATACCGTAATGGTAAACAAAAATATACAGGAACAACAATACCTTGGAATAAGACGAACAGTAAGACATAAATATATACGTATACATATCGCTGCAGCTCTCCTTTGTTGTTGTTGCTTAAGCTTGGTTGAGAAACCAGTTTAGATGGGGATGCGCTCGAACAAACAAACATGCATTGTTATAATTGTTGTTGTCGAATGACCAAATTTCTATATACATGAGCGCAATTGTCAGTGTCGGACTTAAAGTTCATTCTCTTTGTACTAGGGGTGTTCAAAATGTGTAGCATTTCAAGGGTGTATCGCTTATGATAGTGTTTTTCATTGTCTAAAATTGCTACATTGTCAAAATCTGGATAATGTCCCGTACTGCCGCAATGGTATGACAAGGCTGTCTTGTTGTCCGAAGAATTATTCCTTAGTTTTATATTGGACTTATGAGCGGAAATCCTTGTCTTTAATTTGGATTTTGTTGTCCCCACATATACCTTTTCGCATACGTGGGACCCGTCACCACTGCATGGAATTTCATACACAACGTTGGATTTCTCATATTTCGGGATTTTGTCCTTAGTATTACTGTATAAGAGTTTTAAGGAATTGTTGTATGTAAATGCGATATTATAATTTTCTTTGTCATATATACTGGACCTTTTTATTCTTTCCGATATCCCCGGGACATATGTCATTGCTTTATATATCTTTGGTTCTTTATTTAATCTCTCTAATTTATTTCCAACGTAGAAGAGGTTTATCATTTTATTTGTCAAGTAGGAAGGAAAATCGTTGTTTGTCAGAATTTTCTTAATTAAAGGGATATTTTTCTTGTGGTATATTTTGTCACTTATGGAGAGTACTCTAGTTATAAAATTTTTGGCAGTATTTATAATAATCTTCTTTTCATGCTTCGAATGATAATTTATTAGCCTCCCTGATGCAGTGGACTTTTCGTGCCAGTCAAAGGTTATTTTGTTGTTTCTTCTAATTATTAGTGTGTCCAAATAAGGTAGTTTACCGTTGTTTTCTTTTTCTATTGTGAATTTTATTGATCTATTATAATTGTTAAGCATGTGTAGTATATTATCTGCATCTTCTGCTTTGATGATGGCAAATAGATCATCGCCGTACTTTGTAAGTAGTCTCGGTTTCTGCGCAGATTGTCTTTCAAATTTGCTAAGTAGGTCTTCCATAAATATGTCAGCTATTATAGGGGACGCCGGCGAAACTGTCTTACATGTAAAACAGCCAACCCACCCAGAATTTATGGTTTACCAAAAATCCACAAGGAAGCCACCCCTCTTAGGCCTATATGTTCGTCCGTCAATTCGCCGTCCTATAATATATGTAAATACTTGACAAATATACTCAAAAATTTGACCAAGTCCTCCAAATATAACGTCAGAGATGCATTGGATTTCAAAAATAAGATTGGAGGCTCGTATATATATGATGATGAAATTTTAGTGTCGTTAGATGTTGTCTCGTTGTTCCCTAGTGTCCCAGTTGATTTGTCCATTGAGATTATATCCTCAAGATGGGAAGAAATCCAAAAACATACATCCATGACAAAGGAATTATTCCTGACAATTCTAAAATTCTGCATCAAAGAAAACTCGTATTTCAAATTCAACAACAAAATATATGAACAGAGATGAGGAATGCCAATGGGTTCGCCGGCGTCCCCTATAATAGCTGACATATTTATGGAAGACCTACTTAGCAAATTTGAAAGACAATCTGCGCAGAAACCGAGACTACTTACAAAGTACGTCGATGATCTATTTGCCATCATCAAAGCAGAAGATGCAGATAATATACTACACATGCTTAACAATTATAATAGATCAATAAAATTCACAATAGAAAAAGAAAACAACGGTAAACTACCTTATTTGGACACACTAATAATTAGAAGAAACAACAAAATAACCTTTGACTGGCACGAAAAGTCCACTGCATCAGGGAGGCTAATAAATTATCATTCGAAGCATGAAAAGAAGATTATTATAAATACTGCCAAAAATTTTATAACTAGAGTACTCTCCATAAGTGACAAAATATACCACAAGAAAAATATCCCTTTAATTAAGAAAATTCTGACAAACAACGATTTTCCTTCCTACTTGACAAATAAAATGATAAACCTCTTCTACGTTGGAAATAAATTAGAGAGATTAAATAAAGAACCAAAGATATATAAAGCAATGACATATGTCCCGGGGATATCGGAAAGAATAAAAAGGTCCAGTATATATGACAAAGAAAATTATAATATCGCATTTACATACAACAATTCCTTAAAACTCTTATACAGTAATACTAAGGACAAAATCCCGAAATATGAGAAATCCAACGTTGTGTATGAAATTCCATGCAGTGGTGACGGGTCCCACGTATGCGAAAAGGTATATGTGGGGACAACAAAATCCAAATTAAAGACAAGGATTTCCGCTCATAAGTCCAATATAAAACTAAGGAATAATTCTTCGGACAACAAGACAGCCTTGTCATACCATTGCGGCAGTACGGGACATTATCCAGATTTTGACAATGTAGCAATTTTAGACAATGAAAAACACTATCATAAGCGATACACCCTTGAAATGCTACACATTTTGAACACCCCTAGTACAAAGAGAATGAACTTTAAGTCCGACACTGACAATTGCGCTCATGTATATAGAAATTTGGTCATTCGACAACAACAATTATAACAATGCATGTTTGTTTGTTCGAGCGCATCCCCATCTAAACTGGTTTCTCAACCAAGCTTAAGCAACAACAACAAAGGAGAGCTGCAGCGATATGTATACGTATATATTTATGTCTTACTGTTCGTCTTATTCCAAGGTATTGTTGTTCCTGTATATTTTTGTTTACCATTACGGTATATTTTCAATTGTTTACATTTTCATGTTTCTTATATATGTATTTATGTCTCCAAATTTTGTTTACATTGTTCATTTTTTCCAATGTTACCTGTTCCATATTTTTTGTTGATTTTCTAGTCAGTCGATTAAAACAAGGAATTTGTGTAAGTTTCGCTTCTCTGTTTATGTTTATATTTAAGCATATGTATCAATACATATATGTATATAAATGTAATCATTGTGTTTGTTTTTCCAGTCCTGATGATGATCTCAGGCTGAGATCGAAATATTGACAAATAAAAATTAAAATTAAAAATTGTTTTTAATTTAATTTGTGGCCTGGAGCTCAATAAGGAAAATATATATATTCGATTAAACGGCCAAAAACTTCATAAAAAAGATAACAAACTTAATTTTTTAATTGATAGTGGGGCAGAAATTTCAGTTTTACCTTCCTCAAAATTCAAAAACAGTAAAATTTCTTCGGACTTATTTTTAACGGCAGCTAATGGTACTACAATTAAAACTTTTGGAAAGAAGCTTTTAAATGTAAATTTGAAATTAAGACGTGAATTCCCTTTTATTTTTGTTATTGCGGATATTAACAGACCTATAATTAGTGCTGATTTTTTAACTAAATTTGGACTTCTGGTTGATTTAAAAAATAAACGTTTAGTAGACCCTCTTACTAATATCTCAGTTGATGCTATTTCTTGCTATGAAGATATTTCGTTGCCGAAACTTTTTGCAGTAGACAACAAATATACTATATTACTTAAACAGTTTCCATCATTAATATCTGAGCCTAATTATAATAAACCTGTTAAACATACCACAGTTCATAGAATAATTAGCAAAGGAGAATTACCTTTTTCTAGACCTAGACGTCTTGACCCAGTTAAATTTAAAGTTGCGAAAACAGAATTTGATTTTTTGGTAAAATCCGGTATATGTCGACCGTCCAATTCACATGTCGCTTCACCACTTCATCTTGTACCAAAAAAAGATCCAGATGATTGGCGACCATGTGGTGATTATCGTAGATTGAATTTTGTTACAGTACCAGATAGATACCCTTTGCCACATATACATGATTTGAATATTAATCTGCGTGATAAAACAGTTTTCTCAAAAATTGATTTAGTTAGGGCTTATCATCAAATACCGATGGCTGAAGATGATATTTTTAAAACAGCTATAACTACTCCTTTTGGTCTTTATGAATTTGTTAGAATGCCATTTGGTCTTCGCAATTCAGCACAGACCTTTCACCGTTTCATTAATGAAATTTTTGCAAAATTAGATTTCGTTTTCGCTTATCTTGATGATATTTTAGTAGCTAGTAAAGATGAAGAAGAACATTTGCAACACCTTCATACTGTATTTTCCAAATTAGATGAGTATGGTCTTAATATTAAACCAACTAAATGTTTGTTCGGCTTGTCGCAAGTAAATTTTCTAGGATATTGTATTTCTAATAATGGCATAACACCAGCAGACGATAAAGTCAAAGCCATTCGTGACTTTGAACGCCCTAAAACTGCTAAACAGATGCAAAAGTTTTTAGGAATGGTAAACTATTACCACAGGTATTTTCCGAAATTGGCGGAATTTTTGAGTCCCATTCATTCAATGGTAACGTTAGCTTTAAAACAAAAAGATCAGATGCTTGTTTGGACCTCTGAAGCCATTCAGAACTTTGAGAAAATAAAAGAAAAATTTTCTTCAAAAGTTCTTCTTAATCATTTTGATGAAAAAGCCAAGCTATCAGTTTCAGTTGATGCTTCAAAAGTAGCAATTGGTGGTGTTCTGCAACAATTAACACAAAAAGGAATCGAACCTTTGGCATTCTTTTCAAAGAAGTTATCTGCTTCTGAAATGAAGTATAGTACTTTCGATCGAGAGTTGTTAGCAATATATCAGGCCATTAAACATTTTAGACATTTTTTGGAAGGTCGCTTATTCACAATTTATACAGATCATAAACCTCTAACTTATGTACTTAATTCAAAAGTTGATCGTAGTCCGCGTCAAACACGACATCTTGAGTATATTTCGCAATTCACAAGTGACATTCAACATATTTCTGGTAAAGAAAATATTGTTGCAGATACACTTTCTCGTATTCCAGAAATTGAACCTTTAGAGAAAAATGAATTCAACTTTAAAAAATTATATGATGAACAACAGAAGGACACATTTTTGCAAGAACTTATCAAAAATTCTTCATGTATATGTATATAAATTAGTAGAAGTTGAAATTCCTATATTCAATATAAAGATCATTTGTGAACAATCTAACAATTTAACTAGGCCTTATATTCCACCAAATCTTCGAAAAGAAATATTTTCAAAATTGCATAGTATTAGTCATCCAGGAACCAGAGCTACTAGAAATTTAATTAAATCAAAATACTTTTGGCCTTCAATGAATAAGGAAATTAATGAGTGGGTAAAATTATGTAAATTATGTAGTGTTTTTAACTTGCATACTATATACTTGTAGAAATTAAATTTATTTAACAATTTTGTTTATACTGAATCAAATTTCATAGAATGAAAATTATTGACTAAAATATTATTATTAAATATATATTCAAAGAACCAAGAACAAAAATTTTGAATCAAAAAATCTTGATCTAATAATTATACACTGGATATAGTGAACTAATTTTTGCACGGCCTGGTCATAGTATCCAGGCTGTTCACTATATTAAGGTTGACATTTTTTTTAAATAACATAGTTTATTTGATAAAAATTCATGTCTGTAAATGTAAGATTAACATATCATTGGAATTATTTAATACTTTGGAAAATACAAATGTTTATATGAATGTTTATTTAAAGAATTCGCGAATAGATGTTTGCTTCTTGCGTTCGGAAAGTGATTTTTGGACCGTTTTCTCGCGCAGGCTTGTCAGTGCTAGTATGCCAGCAAATCAGTAGTGTTGGCTTCAGGTCATGCGATTACGAGAACTTTTTTTATTCCCGAAATTGTGGATTTGGCTACACCATACGTATTTGCCAAGGATGAAACACTAGTGCCTCTTTCGATTTCCCCAACAATTTCAGCTTCTTGCTTTAACGAAAGGAATTTCCTCGCAGGCATAATAAAACTTAATTTATTAACACACAAAAACTTTTAGAAACAGATAAAACAGCACACATTCACGCAAAAGCGGTCTACATCCGAAGGGAAACAAATAAACTCTGGCATCAAATTGAATCATGTTTTCCAGAAATAAAAATAAAATGAGCATTTTCGAGGAATACCCGATTTTATACACATATTTCTGGTTAATTTTTGGTTTTTGTATGTCACTTTTGCTTACCGTTGCGTTTAAAATTTTGTTCACTATTTAAAGGCTTTCGATAGTTCACTATTTAGAGTACTCTATGTAAATATTTCGGTGTTCACTATAGCGGGGGTTCACTATATCCAGACTCGACTGTATTGCCCAACTTCTTCACTGAATCTCAAGACATATTTTAAAATCTCTCGACAGTTTAAAACCACTGGCTAAAAACTAAGTGAACCCCTAAAAGGCTTGACAAACGGCAGCGATAATCCCGATTACCGCAACACTCAATTCGATCCAAATTTTACACTGACAGATGGCAAATATTGCGGATTAAAAAAACAGCTGAAGGAGGGTGGGCGCAGCGCCGAATTCAAAAACATCTTTTTTTATTTCCAAAGGTAGAGTCCCAAGAGAATTCAGATTTCAACCAAGGCGACATATAAGTTTGACATTACACTCTACCAATTACAATAACAAATTACATTGGACATTTCTGAATTCGCCTATGCGGCTACCAAGGCAAATTCATTATATGGTAATGGCAGGTGAAATTCGGCAATATTCGCCTCGATTCCCTTTAAGTTTTTGTCCATCAGAATGTCAATCTCAAAGTCAAATATTTCTTTATATGACATTCTTCTGTACTCGGCGAGTTAAAAACGCGAAGAAGAAGAAGTCAGCTGTTCACTTACAATTACCATATGAATGAATTCGCCTATGCGCCTACCTTCGTAGATCTGCCTTGGGTTCTTCTTTTTCTTCACTTTCATTCACAATGGAGATTTTTCGCCAGAGATGTTTTTACAAAATGCTCTAATCCGCTAAAATTTTGTGACTAACTCAAGAGATATTCCGGATTACCTCCAGTTTATTCTTGAGTTAACTCCGAATTAGCTAGCTATTCCGGATTTTCGCTGCCGTCTGTCAATGCTATAAGACTCATTGCGTTTTACTAATAAAGCACAGTTGGATAAATATACATATGTATCTATCTTGCAATTACAACATACTCGCAACTGGTTTTTATTAAAGTCTAAAATTTACTTAAACACATTAATACAAAAATACATACATACATACATACACAAAAATTATTAGATACTTAGCGGAAATGCCGTCTGGACATTGCGAGCATTTCAACATCGCGCACTTAACACCATTCTGCACTCAACTCAGACACATGACCTAATTAAAAACTATCTAACAAACCGTGTTACATATTTATCTTCTTTTGCTTTCATTTCATTTGCAGGCATTCCCGCCACATTAACTTACATCAATATGGCACATAGTCTAAGCGGTTCGCCACAGTTGATTCCATACCCCGACTGGCGTTTCAATACGGCTGGCGATTGTGCGAACAGCATCACCACGGCTTATCGCATCAAAGCCGACGAGTGCGGACGTCTCTGGGTGTTGGACACTGGCACCGTGGGCATTGGCAACACAACCACCAATCCATGCCCGTATGCGGTGAACGTTTTCGATTTGCAGACAAATACGCGCATTCGTCGTTACGAGCTGCGTCCCGAAGATACAAATGCCAATACTTTTATTGCCAATATAGCCGTCGATATTGGCCGATCATGTGACGATGCGTTCGCTTACTTTTCCGATGAGCTTGGCTACGGTTTGATCGTCTATTCGTGGGAGCAGAATAAATCGTGGCGCTTCTCGTCGCACTCATTCTTCTTCCCCGATCCGCTACGTGGTGATTACAACGTCGCCGGCCTGAACTTCCAGTGGGGCGAGGAGGGTATATTCGGTATGTCGTTGTCGCCGATACGCTCGGACGGTTATCGCACAATGTTCTTTAGCCCGTTGGCCAGCCACCGACAGTTCGCCGTGTCGACGCGTGTGCTGCGCGACGAAAGTCGTGTCGATGATAGTTTTCATGATTTTGTGGCATTGGATGAACGCGGCCCGAATTCGCATACGACGTCGCATGTAATGAGCGATGACGGCATTGAGCTGTTCAATTTGATCGATCAGAATGCTGTGGGCTGCTGGCATTCATCGATGCCGTACACACCGCAATTTCATGGCATCGTGGATCGTGACGATGTGGGTCTGGTATTTCCGGCCGATGTCAAAATCGATGAAAATAAAAATGTCTGGGTGCTATCCGATCGTATGCCCGTGTTCTTGCTCTCCGATCTCGATTACAATGATGTGAATTTCCGCATTTATACGGCGCCACTTAGTGCGTTAATAGAGGGAACTGTTTGCGATATACGCAATAATGTTTATGGTCCATCGAATTCGGTGAATTCAGTGAATTCGATAAATTCGGTTGCTTCGAGCAGTTTCTATGGCGTTTCGACAGCGGTGACCCCGGCTAACGGCTATAGCCCTAATTTGGGTGGCAATCAAATTTATGCACCAGCCAAACCTGTCAATGTGAATGTGAATGCGCAAAGGCCGCCGCAGACGCGCTACACCAAAACCTACTTGGCGCCACCGCAAACTGGGAAACCAGTTGTACAGCCCGTGGAGCAACCGAGCCGCAGTTATCTGCCACCTTTGGCGGCCAATGACAATTCGGCTAAAGCCTACGTTTACAATAATGGTGTATCATACGAAACTGGCGGTCCGCATTTGTTTCCACTGCGCGGCGAGGGTTTGAAGAATTATGCTACAACGCGAGCTTTCGCTTTCTTGACGCAAAACTAACCGACCTGATTACATATGTATACATATTTACATATGCATCTTTCATCTGTTTGCCTCTGGAAATGCAGATTTCTAAGTTCAAAACTTTCATTCACAATTCAGATGGCCGAATCCGGCACAACCAACATACATATGTACATACATACCTACATGTGTTATTTATATACATATACATATATGTATGTATGTATATACAAATCTTGTCTATTTAACAATTAGTCCCAATTCTTTTTAGTTTATTAGTTGATGTGACTTTGTTGTATATCCGTGTAAAAATAAAAAAAAAAATAAAAATTGTAAGAACATTTTAAGTAATGCTAAACTTTTGCGAATAAAGTTTAGTCTTTGCCCTTTTAATCGATTTTTAGACAAAAAATATATGTACTTAGTTGTAAATGCGCTCATATGTATGTATATAATAATCTTCAAACACTTACTTGTATATACCTTTATTTAGTAAAGTAAAAGAGTCAATTGTAAAACTATTAAGTTTACCGATATACAAGAATAAATAAAACATTATAACACGAAATTGTTTTTGATTGAAAAACTTTGAAAATGCAACATCTATTGGATGATAGAAGGAGGGTGACGAGTAAGTATATACCAAATTAAAATACATACATACGTACCTACATAGGTATAAATGTCGTTTGTTCAATAATGTAAACTAGAGTGCTGCCTACTGTCGAAATTCGACAGTTTTCTAGATGTTTTCTTATGACTAAGGTGCAACTATAGTTTTTGTATAATTGTTTGTTGCTAATGTCACCGCTACTATTTTGTTGTTGTTGTTGGTGTTGTTGTCGTTACTCGTCTTCACAATTCTCCTACATATAAACTTCTATCTATCTACTTCTGCTCTTTTCTTTACTAAATTTCTTTCCTACTTAATCTTTCTTATTCTTTCTTATCCTTCTTATTACTTGACTTTGTGTTGTGCTCAAAAGCATGCAACAACAACCACACGTCAATTTTCCAACGACGATTGTGGACGTATTTTCCAACCAATTTTCATGAAAATTGGCGCAGTTCTATTTGAGAGCAATACCTTTCTAATGGTGTTCTTAATTTTAAAATCGGTTCAGTAGTTTCGACGGAAAAGATGGAACAAAATTTATGAACTTTCTTAAAATAACTGTAAAAACCCGAATTGTTGTTGTTTTCGTTGCTACTTTTCTTCTTAATTCCTCTACGTAAATGAATTTTCTTAAAATAAGGGTAAAAAACCTTACTGTTGTTGTTATCGTTGTTTCTAGTCTTCCTAATTGCTTCTTTCTATTTCTCGACGTTCTTTTTCCCCCTTTCTTTCCTACTTTTTCTTTTTTATTCTACTTATTCCGTCTATTTCTTTTTGTTATAGTGCTCTTCTCATTGTCACTGCTAATATGTTGTTGTTTTTGTTTGTAGATGTTATTGTTGCTGTTATATTTGGTGTGGTGTTGTTGTTGTTACTCGTCCTACTAATTCTTCTAACTACATACACGCATAGATACATATGTATGTTCAATATATGTACATAATTGTCTCATTTTATTTCTACTTTCTTTATTTATTATTTCTTATCTTACTTATTCCTTGCCATTATGTTTTTGTTGTAGTAATTTTGCTACCTTTTTACGTTTCTACTTCTTTGAAACTACACACCACAACCAGCCAAACATGTTCAGAATTGCATGTTAAGTTTGGTGAAAACGCACAAAGTCAGGTACATATGTATGCTTGCGCATTGAGACAGCTCTGTTGTGTGCAAAAGCATGCAACAACAACCACACGGGAATTTTCCAACGACGATTGTGGGCGCATTTTCCAACCAATTTTAATGAAAATTGGCGCAGTTGTATTTGAGAGCAATACCTTTCTAATGGTGTGCTTAGTTTTAAAATCGGTTCAGTAGGTTCGACGGAGAAGAAGGAACAAAATTTATGTTAGCGTATTAATAATATAGATTGTGTTGAAATAAATTGATTGTTACACCATGACAGTGTGGCCAGGTGATGATAAAAAGTGAGGCAAAAAAAAAGTTGGAAAAGGGTGAAATTAAAAAAGAAGCTAAAAAAGTGGGGAATTTTTTCTATTTGAGAACTCTTGTTTGAACGCATATCGGGCGCATTTTCTCGACTAGTACATGATCTCTTTTTTAATAAATACGTTCTCATCAACAGTAATGCCATTTGCCGGCTTTTCTTACCAAATTGTTATAGTATATACTTACACTAAATGTATAAAAATTGTCAGCATCGAAAATGTGAACGTGAAATTTTCATGTCATGGTTGGTCGAATTTCGAAGCCCGGACGATTATTGTTCAAATAAATGCGATAACAATAAACTATTCATTGTGATGTGCGCATGAAACTTCTCTTCTTCTTAGTAAGTTGTTTTCATTTTAACATAAGATATTTCAGCAAAAACGTCTAAAACAACACGTTGGACAGTTTAAAACACGACAATGTGCCTCACGAAGATCACCATATACATATGTATGGCTACATCTGAAGTGAGTTTCTTTAACAAAAACCGGGAAAATTGTCGATTAAATTGATGTCATAATAATATGTTCTACACTTTGTCACCTCCTAAAAAGCAAGTGAGAATCTATCGATTGACGTCATTATGACGTCACTCAGTCGAAAACATTGATAGAGTTCCATTACAGAAACCCAGTACTGGTCATTATATTGGGTGTGTATCTTTCAATAGCAAAGAACAAGGCACCAAACCGGCTAAAAAAAATTATGAAAACTAAAATAACAAAAAAAAAAAAAAAAAAATTGGGAGGTTGAAAGCCATTTAGTAGGTTTTTCGGTAGAAAAAAGTTTCCTTGGTGGCAACCATGGTGCTGATCGCACGTTTTATTCAATAGGGATTTAACTCAAAAAAAAATTTTTTTGGGAAAACGCAAACAAACTTATATAATTTCAAATAGTTTCTTTCTACGGCTAACTACAAAATCACTTTTATTTCCGCCATTTTTATCTTTTTGGGAATTTTATAATACTAGACTCAAAGGCATGACCCAGTTATTGAAATATATGGAAAAATCCCAGAAATCGAAAATTTCGAGTTAAATCCCTGTTGCATAAAACGTGCGTGATGTTCGTATCGCCAAAAAAAAACGTAGAGAAGGACAAACGTTTTGTCAATATCTTTTAATCGGATGACAAATATAAATTTCTGCTTTCGATTTTGTTTTATAGTGATCAGGACGTGCTCATTGGTACCCCTTTTTTGAAATTTTGATGAATTTTTTCATTTAACTTGCGCATTAAATTTATAAGTACAACAAAGGAGCTATTGATTTTTTTCTCCAGCTCAGCACCGGAAAAGAGGTTTAGCGACTTTGCTCTCAGCTGTGTAGCTCTGTTTCGCTTCCGAGAACTGCGGGAAAGCAAAACAACATTGTCACAAAATTGCTACAAATTCTTTAATTTCAGAACACATTCATGGCGTTGCATATGTGCAAAGGTGTTAACATGAATTACTGCAAGTTCTTGTTGTACAAATTAGTAAAATTGACATTTGAGTAAAAAAGGCTAGAAAAAGCCTCGTAGCTAAAATGAAGATTATGAGGCTAAAGGACAAAAAGAAAGTCCAAATCTAGCCTCGCAAAGGCTAACCTGGTTACACTGCACCATGATGGTTAAGTGGTGAAGAAAGTGTGGCTGTGTTTCATAAGCAAATGTCGGTATTCCACTTCATGAAAGCAACCGCGCCAACAAACGAAGCGAAAACTGTTGCATACATTTAGGCGCAAGGCTATGACGGTAGCAAATTAAAACATACACATAGCATTAATTTTAAAGCATACTTTCAGGCAGCAATCTATAGGGCGTGCGTGCATTGTGCGTAAATTTGCAACATTTCAATGGGAATAAACGTAAACGTATATACATATGTATACACATCTATAGTACATGCATATGCACATAGCTTATGTAGAAATGTATGCAGATACTTTAAATTGCAATTTAGTTTTATTTATACATACATATATGTAGATATATACATACATATATGTAGATATATTTGTTTATGTATGTTTAGCAATTTTTTTGAATGATCGTGCGCCAGCCAGAGTATATAAAACACTTCATTAATTTTTATGTTTATTTATTTTTCATTTCAATGACCCAATTTCTCCAACACTTAACGATTTATTATTAACACAACGTCCGTCAAAATTCACACTAAATTATAAGTAAATTGGTCATTATCAGTGCAGCAACAGTAGGTAAGTAATGAGAGCTGAGCTAACAAGGATGATAAAAATCAAGTGTCCTCCCGTTGCCTGCCTCCCACCGCCTACAATCACATCAACCGTAGCTACCGATGAGAGCGCTGCTGCTAAAGGACCGCCTTCGTTGTTGCTGTAATATGTAGTGCTGCAAGGGGTGTGGGTTCCGAAAAATTCGCACGTTAACGATCGGTTGCAGTTCGTTATCGCTCGCCGCCACACCGATGGTGGCGATAAGTTTGCAATACTAACAGCTAAAACAGCAACAGCAACAACAACGTCAATACATGCTAAAAACATCAATGCATAATTATTTGCTTTATGGTTTGTTTTGTTTGTTTTATTTTTAAACGGTTTTATTTAGCTCACCCCGTTTGTTTTATTATTTATTCTTTATTCTTGGGTCAAATTTAGTAATTCAAATTTCACCCTCTTCCTGTCAACCGATTAATCTGAAATTTTGCACGCATGTATAACCCCGATGACAATGCAATATTATGAAAAAAAAATTCCGATAGGTGGCGCGTGGGTCGCTATATTTACAAAAATCGCATTTATGGTCCTATTTGGCTGAAATTCGGAACATGTATTACTACCTTGAAAAGAAATATTTTCTTAAAAAAAAATTCCGCTAGGTGGCGCGTGGGTCGCTATATTTACAAAAATCGCATTTATGGTCCGATTTGGCTGAAATTCGGAACATGTATTACTACCTTGAAAAGAAATATTTTCTTAAAAAAAAAAAATTCCGCTAGGTGGCGCATGGGTCGCTATATTTACAAAAATCGCATTTATGGTCCGATTTGGCTGAAATTCGGAACATGTATTACTACCTTGAAAAGAAATATTTTCTTAAAAAAAAAATTCCGCTAGGTGGCGCGTGGGTCGCTATATTTACAAAAATCGCATTTATGGTCCGATTTGGCTGAAATTCGGAACATGTATTACTACCTTGAAAAGAAATATTTTCTTAAAAAAAAAATTCCGCTAGGTGGCGCGTGGGTCGCTATATTTACAAAAATCGCATTTATGGTCCGATTTGGCCGAAATTCGGAACATGTATTACTACCTTGAAAGGAAATATTTTCCTAAAAACAACTTCCGATAGGTGGCGCGTGGGTCGCTATAGAGGCGTTGGACTGCAATAAACTAACGGGCAAGAAACCTTGCAATAATGAAGCACTAAATGAATTAAACAGAATGCGAAATAAAAACTAAAAACTAGAAAATAAAAATAGGTAAAAAAACTTTTTAAGTTAAACGGTTTTATGTTATACATACATTGCAATGTTTAAGATAAATGTACTAAAAACCAAAAAATAATAAAATAGATACAGTCGTGGGAATTATAAACATTTGCATAGACTAGACTAAAATAAAACCGGGGGGCACGTCAATTGTCTACAAATTATCGACTTAATGTGCGATAGAAGAATCGTTTAATTCGTCGTTAGGCAGTTGGCCCGCAGACGGTGAGGAAAATACTTACTATTTTCTTGCTCATGGAAATTCCAATAGTTATACACTCCATGTTAATAAAAGAGATGTTTCAACTAGTTTATCGTTGGACATTCACACGAGGAATCGTTTCACTGCTCGTAGTTTGTCTTTAATCGACAAAACATATGATAAAAGTACTACTCGCTCACCACTATGAAACCCTAAAACTCGCTTATAATCGAGCTTGCTAGCTTTTTTCCACATTCTAGCCCTACTTATCACACGTCCATCGTTGTCGGTTGAACAACTGCCTAATTATAGTGTAACATTACAAAACAAACATTTTAATCAACGATTGTAGACAATTGACGTGCCCCACGGTTTTATTTTAGTCTAGTCTATGCAAATGTTTATAATTCCCACGACTGTATCTATTTTATTATTTTTTGGTTTTTAGTACATTTATCTTAAACATTGCAATGTATGTATAACATAAAACCGTTTAACTTAAAAAGTTTTTTACCTATTTTTATTTTCTCAATCAATACGTGCCACACCGCTCATTTATGATTTGTATCAAAGTAGCAGGCGAAATAATTTACACGCTTTTTCGTGCAGCATCAGTGGGCGTTTCAGAGGAGTGTGTATACTATGTGCATACTACTTTCCCAAAGTAAACAAGGGCGAAAGTTATATTTCATATGAATATCCACTTACATACATATGTGTGTATCCCAGTTATTATGGTTAAGTTGTTTGTTTAACTGGCGCAAGCGTGCATTTTTAATGAACTGTTAAAAACAGTAAGAAAGTAACCTACGCAAATAAAAAAAGGATTCCAAGATTCGACAGAATTCAATACGATATGATATACCCAGTGTTGAATTACAATCACATCAACAATTGCGTGCTCGTCTAGAGATAAACATATGAGTGTGATTATGATTATGATTATGATTATGATTATGATTATGATTATGATTATGATTATGATTATGATTATGATTATGATTATGATTATGATTATGATTATGATTATGATTATGATTATGATTATGATTATGATTATGATTATGATTATGATTATGATTATGATTATGATTATGATTATGATTATGATTATGATTATGATTATGATTATGATTATGATTATGATTATGATTATGATTATGATTATGATTATGATTATGATTATGATTATGATTATGATTATGATTATGATTATGATTATGATTATGATTATGATTATGATTATGATTATGATTATGATTATGAATATGATTATGATTATGATTATGATTATGATTATGATTATGATTATGATTATGATTATGATTATGATTATGATTATGATTATGATTATGATTATGATTATGATTATGATTATGATTATGATTATGATTAAGATTAAGATTATGATTATGATTATGATTATGATTATGATTATGATTATGATTATGATTATGATTATGATTGTGATTGTGATTGTGATTGTGATTGTGATTGTGATTGTGATTGTGATTGTGATTATGATTATGATTATGAATATCTATATACATAAGTGTGAGTGGTAGGGTGCATATGAGTATGAATATGTGACCGAGCATAAATTAGTAAATGAATTCTTTGTTGCTCGCAAATAGGTGGAATGAAAATAACAGTTGGGTATAAAGTCAAAAATCTTGCTGCCTGTATATCAGCCCTTGAAACAACGTCAAAAACCAACAAAAACAACAACAACAGCGGTAGTAGCAGCAGCAGCAACAGCATCAACACCTAATCAAGAAGATGCAAAATTTAACGCCACAAGTGGCGGAGGCAACACTTCGTTGCCATTTTGGTGGTTAACAGGTACGAGTATAGTATATGTATGTACATATGTATGTATGAAGGTAAGTAGCCAAACAAGCAACGGCCAACAGTAGCAGCCAACAATGCTTGTTATAATTTAACAAGGTAAATAATGCAAAAACAAAACAAATCAACATGATTGACCGCAAAAAGAAAACAATTTCTGTTTATTTTTATTTTTTCTTAACCAATTTTCTGCCCTCTATCCGTCCGTTCGCCTCTAACTTTGAACTGTTTTGGCTGCTGTTGTTGCTGCTGCTGATGATGGTGGTCAGTGGTCAGTCAGTTTGCTACCTAAAATTTATTGCGACCGATTTTAGCTCTGGGAAATTAGCACCAAATCATGTGTGCTGTGTTGCCCTTATTGTTATTGTTGCTGTTGCTGTTGTTGCTCACAAACAAAGTAAATATTCAACAGTAAAATTTTGTTTGCTTTGCAAATAAGTTGCACGTATGCTATTTGGCAGGCAAGTAAGTGCATGTTGCGGCAGCTAATTTGCGGTTGTATGTTTGTATATGCAAAAGTGCCCTGGATAATTTGCATTCAGCTCTGCCACTCAATAAACGCACGCTGCGGCGTAAGTAAGCAAATAAACAATCCTAAATGCCGCCCTTTGCCTTGGATTTGTGGTAAATTATAGAAATTTTCACTTTTGTGGCAGCAGAGGATACGCTACAGTTTGCAAATGCACCCGCCCGCAACACCGATGGTGGCGTTAAGAGCGATGAGTTCTTGGCAAAAAAGTGGCACATTCTAATCTGATGCCGGAGCGCAGCGCTAAGCCCTGTCATTAGTGGTTTTTAACGATTTTATAGAATACTTTTTAGGATTATTTTTTGTATATTACTTTTACAATTGAAATCCTCGCGCTGTCTTGGCCATTGACCCTTTCGCACCATCCGGCTGGGTTGGCTGGCAACAGTAGCGACTCTCATTTGTATACAAATAAATCTAAATGCTAAAAAGTGAAGCAAATTAGCTGTTTGCCAAATTAGCGCTCCAGCGGATGCTGCCTGAATATAGATGCAAATTATTATCCTGTCGCTGAATCGCGAGCTCGATTTTTTTATTTTCTTTCTCTTATCCTCTTTTGTTCTTAGCTTTTTTTTATTTTATTCTGTCCCTTATTTTGCTTTTAGTTGTAGTCAATTTGCGTTAGATGGGATAGTGTGAGTGACCATTCTATTAAGTTCTTAAGTTTTCAACTGCCAGCAATGACAGCGAAATAAGTGGCAAGTGTTGAGTGGATGCTAATTTTGTTTGCTCATTTGTATGTGTACTACCTTGTACAAAAGACTTGGAACACAAACTTGCAGTATGGTTAACAACAACCTTTGGTAAAGTGGGTTAATGATTGTGAGATTCTTATGAAAGCTAAGCTTGCAAAGTATGCACATACAACGGTTGTTTTTTTCGCTTTTAGTAGTAAAATCTGTATTTATTAGTATCCGCCAATTAATGCTTTAACCAAAATAGTGCAACATTAACAAAGTCGATCAGTTCAACTGACTCCAACTTCTGCAGCATAAGTTCTATCCAATCAGCCTTTTAAAGTGATTTGCTCATACTTCTATGTTTATATTTAATTACATACAGATCGGTAAAACTATCACTATTTATTCATACTGCTGACCATTTTGCTACTACTGCTACCACTCTTCTTTTCCTACCATCGATTCACTGACATTATACATCATTACTGCCTACTACTGATTGTGGAAATACCACCCGCTGGCTCGGTTGATTATCGCCCGCTGTTATATTTGCAACTTTTACTGTCTGACTTCGCTTGCCTTCTGCCAAAAGTAGTAGGTAGTTGCTCTGCATACTTAACATTGCCAAAGTGCCAAGCTTGTGGTGCAGAGTGAGTAAGAAATATTGTGAACATGCAAGCGCGTGTATCGGTGAGTTTTTAATGGCCGGCAGCTACCGCAGTGGGTGCTTGGCTTACAAAAACGTTTAGTGCAAACATAAAATGCAATTTGTGTACATATTTGCAATTACAAAATTATTTAACGTTTTTTCGGACTAAAAATGGTAGCTATTTTTATTTGTTGCTATATCAAACTAAAAGGCCAAAAATGCAGTTATCTTAATGGAACTGGTATTGATTATTGTTGTTAGTGGCAGAATTAATTAATGTTGCTAAACTTACAGCATTATCATAAATCTTATGTGAGACGACATGTTTATGTTTGTGTAGCTATCCATTAAGAGACGAACGTACATACAGACATATGTACATATGCACATATATGTGTATGTAGGTAGATACATACGTATTTATACACTAATATCAATAAATTATCTATAAAGTTGCTCAGTAGTTGGACAAATAAAAATGCTCAATTTGGTGTTGATTAAATTTACGAAAAACTATTCATTAGTAATGAACAGAAGAAAATGTTGATCTAATTAATGGCCCGATTTGATAATTATTATTTAATAATAATATCTAAATAATAATATATTTAAATAATAAAAGGGACCACTTCCTCACACAATCCAAAAAAAAAAATGCTCTCACTTAAGCCAATTGCATACCTAGGAGACGTGGATACGCGATCTCTCCTTTACGCAGTAGATTGTTTTTGAAAAAGCTTAAAAAATTTTAAAACCAAAAAATGGCCCAAATCTATTGTTATGTCACAGCGTTCTAGTACATTTTTTCCGGGATTCTATGCTTTTTATGCAACTCGAAAACTGCTTCCTATAATCAGCATTAATTAGTGAAAATTATTATTATTTTTTTACGATAGACGCATATATAATGTAATATTCTCATATAAGATATGCGTGCAATAATAGAAGAGAGTGAGCTTCTTCAAAAGTTTACAACAAAAAAATATAAAATATATAACCTTGAAAGCACGCAAGTGGCGAGTATTGTAGCGAAAATGAAATTCAATGCGTCTAAAAAATTGGAAGAAGTGCTGCTGCACACCATTTTAATATACAAACGAGTATCAGAGTAGTTCACTTTCAAAAGTGGCTATGTGAATTTTTTTCGATATTGAGTTTTTGTGGATTGTCCATTAAGAATTTAATGAATTTCGTGTGCCGAAAAAAATAGCATTAAACATGAATACACTTTCAAAAGCCGCTTTGATTTTATATATACACATTCAAAATGCTCTTTATGCTTTTTCTAATTTGTGGCTTAATATGAAAGGTTCATATAGCCACTTTTGAGAGCGAACTAACTACTCATAGTATGTATACGAACTGCTAAATATACATAAAATATATATATTTAAATATGTATAAATGCATTACTATAAAACAACACACATAAATGTGATAAATTTATTTAGCCAATTATAAATGAAATTAAGCTTACGCAACAACAAAACGCATCGCCACTTCAGCGGCGGCTTCCGAACGTTTTCAATGAAAGATGAGACTTGCGTGCGTGCGATGCTGCCATCGCTGTTGGTGTTTGGTGTTGCTGTTGATGATTGGAGTTGCTGTTGTTGTTTGGTTTTCGCTTTTGCTGTTGTTGTTGTCGTCGGTGTTGCTGCTGCGTCAATTGGCTGGGCGACGTTGAGAAATGTTCAAGTGATGTCTTGTCCACGTGTAAATCAAGAGTGGCAATTTTAGCACTTATCCTTTCTTAACATTTATTATTACGACTGATGTTGTTGTTGCAGTTGTTGTTACTATTGTAAGGTTTAAATCATTATGCGCTGTTACAGTTAAAAAGTGTTTTATGTTGATGCGTGCTTTTCTTGGTATTTTTTTTATTTCTTTCTTTCTTCTCCTTCGAAACACACAAATGCATTACTCCATTACGACTACCGGCGCGCCGCCGCCGATTGGCCATGCAAATTGAAATCACGCATTCTGTGTTGAAATCAATTAAGGATTTGATTAATTCTTGTACGACACATCACGTTGTAAAATGGATTTCCGCTTGTTCCTTGTGATATGTGCTGCAGCAATGAGTGGCAGTCTTGGACGTTTAGGGTAAAGAAAAAACGAGGAAAGAGATGAATGGAAGCATTCAATATATAGGCGATGGCGGAGATCACAATAAGCGTGAGTAATTGTTGTTTTACTGATTTAAATTGAAATCAGAAATGAAAAACAAAATTTTTGTAGTTTTTCTTAAAAACTAATCAGTATTTGACGATAGATAATCAATATATTTGCACTGATAATAGTAAACATACATATATACATATGTAAAGAGGTATGAATGAGTTTGTCAGATAGACGGCTGATGAATAAAAACCAGTAAACGTTATAGTCAAGGGTTGTCAAATTTTATTTAAAAAGCAAATTCGTATAAAGCCCATCATATTTATGCAAAAATACTACTCTTCACGGTCCCAGTTAAGTGCAATTTGTTGCTGCTGCAGGAGCTGTTGGGATTAGGCACTCTTTGTGCTACCGATCAGTCGAGAGTCGTGCAGTCAAAGCAAAGACTAGCTTTTTTTTTAATTTTTTTCAGATATGCAAATTTCATTATGTAATAAAGCAAATGAAATGGCTTTCAATGGCAAAAGTGCTGAATTCATGATAACGCCGCAAAGTCGACTATTTAGTAAGCGCCAAAGTGAGTAAAATCGTGTTTATGCATCACCTTAACTGCGGATGGCACTCAAGAAGTCAATTTATGTGTGTGATTACAAAATGTGACAAAGAAATTACAAAACAATTAAGAGCGGCAGCCACACTTTTTGCCCGACTGAGGCGGCTTCGCATGTTACATGCTATGAGAAATGATAGAAATTTATTTTCGCACATAATTAAGTGCGGTATTAAATGGGCATTTACGTGTTCTTTGGTAGAGAAGATTATGCATTTTTTAAAGCAGGTTATACGTTCTAAATTTGCGGAATTAAAAAATTTGACTGTTGATAACAATCCGCCTTAATTAGTCCTAGAATATTCGCAGCTATTTTAATACATATACTCAAATTTCTTTACTCCTATACATAAGAGTTCTAAAACAATTGTCCCAGCTAACCAAGTACGGAGCGCTTCGAATTAGCAGCATAACGGGATTCCCAAAACAATCCCTCGACGGAGAGCTCCGAATGTGGAGTGAAAAAGAAGTCCGAAAAAGCTCCTCAAACAAAGGAGTGTTTGTGTTCGCACGGAGTCTTTGAGTATTATCGAAGGAGCGTCTTAGGACTCCGAAAATACTAATTCAAGGAGTCCCAAAGGTGCACTTTCTGCATATATGTACATATTTCAAGAGGCACTTTTCTAAGCCAGATACACTCCATTGGGAGAGCTTAGGGAGTCCTAACGGAGCAACATGCGGACTCCTCTGGTTGGCTGGAGTACTACTTAGTGCCATTTTGAGACCTTCATAAAGTCATTCATAAGTCACTCCACATACATACAAGAATATTTGATAAATTTAGATATTTAGCCACTTTATTTATCCATTCATTATTTATTTTTTATTTTCTTATTTTTCTTGGTGGTCTATTGCATTATCTGTGAAGCTACGCAAGTGTAGCTAATTTAAAATGCCAAACTTATCACTTTTAAATGCATTAAGCGCATTAAATGCGGCATGAAAACATGCAATCAAATGCATCAAACACCCAAAATAAAGTTGTTACGCTATTGAACAAAAAAAAGAAGAAAAATACAAATAAACACACATAAAAAGAAGATAATACATAGAAGGCATATAAGAAACATAAAAGGATGAAAGATAATAAAACGCAAGCGAAGGATATAACGAAGGGGTATCAGCACACAGAAAAAAAAATAAAATAAAAATGAAAAATTATGTGAAAAGAAAGATAGTTGCGCGCTAAATATCTCTAAAAGCCCGTCTCCACATAACTTGATTCACCAGAGAAACATGTAGCAAAACATCTCGCTCAATAACCCGTCTCCACGTGGCTAATCGTGATTCAGTTTGACACTTCTCTTTCTTGTTCTTCTTAAATGTTTGTATGTTTGCTTATTTTTGCGTCTTTGTTGTGGTCTGTGTGAGATTTCGATAGATTTTCGATACAAAATTAGGGAAGGCATCGATATCATCGAGGTTGGCAAGATGATTCAGAATGAAACGGTGTTTCAATCTTCACTCGCTCTCAGAAATTTGTATGGAAATTGGCGAGTTTCGACACTCGTTTTGAGGTCGAAACAAGATTGAGAGAGAAAATGCAGAAAAAAAGAGCGAAACACGTTATGTGGAGACATGGTATAAGTGATTCTGAGCACATTTCCTGTTCAGCGGGTATTTCAGTAGCCGTCGAGCCGCGTAATAAATCCTTGCCGGTTAGCACTAACAGTACATTTTTCGCATGTAAAGTCTTCTATCAAAAGCGCATTTGTAATTTAATGCGATTTGAAAGAGCACACCAAAAACACCTAGAGAAGCTTGGCCTAAAATTCGGTCGAGTTTTATTTATGCCAAGCATAATTGTTACTGCGACTGTACGAACACATTTGTACAGTATAGAAACATTTCCTGCACTCCACGCGAGTTTATAATAGTGCTTTTCTTTGCTTGTTAACCGTGAAAAGAACGCTCAACTTGCTAAACATTAGTTTCAGCCTTTTGATGTATTGTGGAACGATTTTCCGTCATCCCTTGTCAAGTTTGGTTTGGAGACAAACCGGTTTCGGCTAATATGCGCCATCTTCAGTGTCTTCTTTCGTTCTGAGTTATTTTGTGTAAGTTCGATAGTATTTATAGTGACTAACTTCCGTCGTTTTGTTCAGGTACTTCGTGTTCATGTGATGTGTTCGTGCATTCGTGCGTTCGGGTGACGTGTGTGTGTGTGTGAGTCTGTGTTGTGTGTGAGTCTGTGTTGTGTGTTTAGGTATGCAAATCTATTTTTTGTCATATTTTCATTATTGTACCCTCATTAACCAAGTAGGTAAAAGTCCGTTATTGTCCGTTTGCGTGTTGTTTTGTTTATGTCGATTTTAGGTCTTTTGTCCTCTTTCGGGTATAGTAGCTTAAGCGGTTCAAATAATGTATCCGATGCGGTGTTTATTTGTTCATTTATTATTTCACCTACGAGTGTTTTTTGTTTGTATATCTCCATATTTTCTAATATGTTAAGTCGTCTTCCTTTATGCTGTATGTGGAGAATTTTAGCTGTTTTTCCTATTTTCATGGGTGTACACTTGTTTTCTGCCATGTGGTTGGCGAAATTTGATTCCACTGTCGTTGATGATTTTCTTATTTTCTTATTGTAATCCCTTATGTGTTCTCGATATCTCGTCTTGATTTGGCGTCCTGTTTGTCCTATATAACTGTTTTGGCATTCGCAAGTCAATTTGTATACGCCTTGTTTGTCAAAGAGGTCTTCCTTGTTCATGTTGTTTCGTAGAAGTTTTCCCATATTGTTCCTCGTTTTAAATGCTGCATTAATGTTATATTTTTGGAAAACTTTAGCCAACTTGTAAGATGTTGCTCCGGTATATGATAGGACTGCCCATTTCTTCTCTTCTTTTTCTTTGGTTTCTGACTTTCTTGAATTTATGTTTTTTTGTATTTTCTTCACTAAACTTTTTTGATATAACATAAATTCAAGAAAGTCAGAAACCAAAGAAAAAGAAGAGAAGAAATGGGCAGTCCTATCATATACCGGAGCAACATCTTACAAGTTGGCTAAAGTTTTCCAAAAATATAACATTAATGCAGCATTTAAAACGAGGAACAATATGGGAAAACTTCTACGAAACAACATGAACAAGGAAGACCTCTTTGACAAACAAGGCGTATACAAATTGACTTGCGAATGCCAAAACAGTTATATAGGACAAACAGGACGCCAAATCAAGACGAGATATCGAGAACACATAAGGGATTACAATAAGAAAATAAGAAAATCATCAACGACAGTGGAATCAAATTTCGCCAACCACATGGCAGAAAACAAGTGTACACCCATGAAAATAGGAAAAACAGCTAAAATTCTCCACATACAGCATAAAGGAAGACGACTTAACATATTAGAAAATATGGAGATATACAAACAAAAAACATTCGTAGGTGAAATAATAAATGAACAAATAAACACCGCATCGGATACATTATTTGAACCGCTTAAGCTACTATACCCGAAAGAGGACAAAAGACCTAAAATCGACATAAACAAAACAACACGCAAACGGACAATAACGGACTTTTACCTACTTGGTTAATGAGGGTACAATAATGAAAATATGACAAAAAATAGATTTGCATACCTAAACACACAACACAGACTCACACACAACACAGACTCACACACACACACACGTCACCCGAACGCACGAATGCACGAACACATCACATGAACACGAAGTACCTGAAAAAACGACGGAAGTTAGTCACTATAAATACTATCGAACTTACACAAAATAACTCAGAACGAAAGAAGACACTGAAGATGGCGCATATTAGCCGAAACCGGTTTGTCTCCAAACCAAACTTGACAAGGGATGACGGAAAATCGTTCCACAATACATCATATTCCTACCCTGTCGGAAAAACAAGCAACCAAAAAGTTATTTCAGCCTTTTGTTTATAAGCACTGCACGTTAGAGGGCTTCGGACGCATTCGAATTTTTGCCATGCACCGGCAGAGTTCGTTTGTGTTGAGCTAGTTACTGGTAGAGTCCGCTGGTATAGCCTCTGTATGAAAGAATACGACTGTTTGATATTTAGGCTATGGGTTGATGTTTATACTATTGGTTGATGTTTATGCTACAAGATCTATTACCTGGTTGATGTTTATGCTACAAACATCTATTACAGTAGAATTTTTCTCTCCACAATAGCTTCATTCTTTTACTTGACAACACTGCTGTTCAGGTCGATTAACAGCTAAGCGCTTTCAGCTCAACGCACTTAACATAGCCAGCTGGCATCGTTCTTGTTGTTGCTTTCCGTGTTACTTGCTAATCTAGCTAGTGTTTTTTGTTTGGAACTTGCGTGCAAAAGAAAGTGGCCAATGCAATAAAATTATCATTTACTAATCTAATGTCGAAACATAGAAAAAAAGGTAACATTCTCAATGCTTTGCTGTGTACGAGTATTCATTGATAAAAGGGAAACCAAAGGACAATTGGGAAATCCTGTCGTTATTTGTTGCATGCGCGTGTGTGTGTATTCATTTTGTGTGCGTATGTACATTTTTTTATAGGCAGTGTAGAAGATAAGCGTGGCATGAGTGCACTAAAGGTAGACATGACTTAGAGTTCATTTGCTGAGCACGCACTTTGCCAGAGGCTACGGCCACACCAAGGAGGTTATGTACGATATTTGCGGTGTAGGTAATCATCAATGACCACAAAGTGATAGACAAACACTAAGATAAATAATCCTTTTTTCCACTTTTCGTTACAGTTTTTTCTGTTTTTTTTTTGTGATCTTATTTTCGTGCAGACTTTAGTAATTAAAAGTGTGACGCCAATTTTTGGGCTGTGAATGATAAGGGAAGTTAGATACGCCTGTGTGTATGTATGTATGTATGTATGTATGCATGTGCATAAAAGTGAATGAATATCTTCATTATTATTTAATTAAAAGGATATTCATGTAGCGCTGATATAGTACACAGTTAAGGAGTGTTAAATTATGTTAGAATATAACCAAAAGTTAAGTGTTTGCATGAAAATAATCTTAAAGACTTTGTGTTTCATGATTCACCTGTTATTCGATGGCTTGTGTAATGTTTTTTGAGTTAAACTCACGTTAAAAATTAATTGTTTCCATTTACCCCCAACAATAAAAATTAAGATGCTGTGGTACTCCACTATATGCTTTTATAGGAAAGGGTGCCCAGTTGTAGACCTGATCGGTTAGCTGTGCCGAATAAACGAGCAACTTAATGAGAAAAGTTGCGAATCGGGAACGAGCGAATTATTTTAAACTAATTTTAATTAACTTTAATGTACCGTCAAGATTGCTTAGGCACTCTTATCTTTTTAATATGGGAGTTTGCCGTACTAATTATGCTTTAAATTCGCCAATAAACAGAGCGTTAACTGAATTTAATAGCCTTGCGAAGAAATATGAAATTGATTTTGGGCTTGGAAAAAATTATGTTAAATCTGTTTTAATTCAAGCTTATCGCTAATATAGATACCGTTAAATTATATTAAAATATGTAATTGTAAACATATATTCTTTGTAACTTAGGTTTTTTTTTTAATAGTCTGTAAGAACTGGTTTCATAGACGAAATAAATAAATAAATAAATAAATAAATATACACCTACATACATATATAATTAAAATATATAATTAAAATAAAATAAAACTAAAAACTTGAGCAAATACTTATTTGCATGCCGAAAACGCGCACTTCCAAGAAGTAGGTAGTCCTTGAAAAAAAAGCGTGTCCTTTTAATCAAAAACATATAATTAATTTGTTTACAGTGCAGAAAAAACCCGTTAGGCGACCAAAGCCTCAACGAAATTGAAAGCTAAAGAAAGCAAAATATGACAAAAATTCCAGTTTATTAAAAAGCAAAACAAAAAAACATTCTTTAAGTACATACATATGTATATACATAAGTGAAATGCAAGTCGGCGCAGGGCACTGCAACAGGTGTGAGGTGACAAATTCGCAATGCCACCAGTCAGCCAGCAACTAAAGTTAAAGCAACAAAAATAAGCAAATCGCAATAAGAATAAAGAAAAGGGAGCAAGCTATGCACTCTGACAACTGTTTTGCGCTCAATGTCATAATTTCTTCTCATCGCCGAACGAGTTGAGTAAGAGTTTCTCATTTGTTTATGCTTTTTTGTATTATTTTTTAATTGTTATCAAATTATACCTGCTTATATACATAAGGTCCGTTTATTATTAGCTAGTTATGAATAGTTAGCCAAGTTTCGGCTGGAAAAACGTTTCTTGAGTCAAAAAAATAGCAGAAGAGAGCCATTGAAAGCTCCAAATTTCAGCTAGTAAAATTATTTGCTGCCAAAGTAAGAAACAGCTGTTGAAAAAATAAACAAACGAATACTTTTGATTTTATTACTTCTGAAATTTTCTGAATTTTTGAAATAGAAATAAAGAAAATTAAATGTTTTTTTAGAAAAAATAACCATTAACAGTCAAAAATAGCATTCAAATTACTAATCGCTAATTTTTACTATTATTCCGTTTCTTGATTTTCTGTTCGTTTCGCTCTTTATGAGCTCCGTTTTGCTCACTTGACAGCTAGCTGCTAGTTTAATAAGAAACAAACCTATACATACTTGTATGTATATGCATTTTTTTGTGTGCCAATCACTTTCTAAACAAAAATATAGCTTGCGGCAAGGACAGACGCAGCGCTTAATTAGCTCAAGAATGATGGTTGTGCAGCGAAGAAATTTACTCCTCAACAATTTCCAATCGAAAAAAGTTACATAAAAAAATATAGAGTTTTTAATTTTGTTTTTGTTTTACGGTAGTACGCATTTCTTAATGATCACTTACAGGCATTTTTGCATTCTGCGCATCTGTCAGCTTGCCAACACTTTTTTATTAACATACATATACATATGTATAAATACACTGGCTGTCAATAAAGGTGTCGCAGTTTTATTTTTTTTCTCCACTAATGTTACATTATTGCGATCCAACGAGGGTTGCGTGATTTTGATTTGGCTGAATCACGAATCATAAATATTTTCTGATTCTTGATTTAAATTATTTTCAAATAAAACATAATTTTTATTTGTGATTCGTTTCAAAAAAGCATCAAAAATAGCTTTTGATTCGTGATTCAAACTATTTTCAAATCACTGATAAATTTGATGTGTGAATAATTTCTCAAAAGAATCAAAACTATTTTTTGATTCCTGATTCAAACTTGATTTCATACCAAAATTATTTAGAATTAAAATTTGATTCGAATCAAATCAAATTTATTTTTGATTTGAAAATAGCTTGAATCACGAATCAAAGGGTATTTTTGATTCCTTTGTGAAACGAATCACAAATAAAAATTATCTTTTATTTGAATGTATTTTGAATCACGAATCAAGCTGATTCTTTATTTGAAAGTTGATTTGAAATCAAAATTGATTCGAAATCACGCAACCCTGCATCCAAATGTCATTCGGGACTACGTAAAGAACATCATAGGAAGTCCACTATCTAATCAGAATTGATTAAATGATTAAAATCAAACTTAACAGAGCTAATTAATGGGATTATTTCGGCCGCAGTTCTTCTGCGTTTTTGAATACATACACGTTAATATGCTCTTTGGAATATTAAGGCAACTCGTCAGCATTAAATTTCAACAATAAAAGCGTGCATAAAGGCGCTTTCAAATTTATTTTTTCTCGCTAAATTTTTAAAATAAATTCAAATGAAGATTAGCCATGCAATTTTTTAAAATAAACCAATGCTCGACCATTTTTACAGGCATCCACTGTATATCTGCGGTTGTAAAATGCTCGCCACTGCAAGTCATGCATAAACTGGAGCACACTTCTGGCATTTTGTTGCGCTGTGGGGCAACGCTGCAATGCTGTCAACCGCAACGGCACTTGCCCGCGGGTGAAATTGAGACCTTCCAACTGATCGAGCGAGCACAGTTTTACTGTGTGTTTATGTGTATAATTGTGTAGCAATGAAAATGAAAATTTTTAACTGCAAGTGCATATTTCTTGTAATATTTTAAGTGCACACTGAACTCACGCTATTTATTTTGGCATTGGCTTGTGGCACTTTAATTGGTGGCGGCTGTAGTTGTTGGCTGGAGTTTTTATTTTTATCTGTTATTTTCTGTTTTTTTTTGTAATAAAGTAGGTTTATGTGGTCAGTTTTTGGGGTTTTTTAAAATGATGTCAGGCAAGTATAAATAAATGTACGTATGCATATCTGGACTTAAAATAGTGGCAATATTTACAGCTAATTAATGCAACTTTGTCAGCTTATTTGAATAAGTAAAATCTCTTAAACAAATGTTTGCCCTTAATCCGCTTGTATATAAATTTGATTTTCATAGCAGCTCTAATTATCTTCTCCAACTCATACTAAAGAAATCTCTCTCTGTCGGAACCTCCTTTGGTCTCCAATGGTTTGGGGAGGCATAAATAAAAATATATAATGAAATTTAAAGCGACCAGAAATTTTTAATTACTTTCGTGAACATATTTTTTTTTTTATAAAATGTAAAATTAAGATTTTAAAATGTTGTAAACACATACATATGGTCAAGATCGCGAAAAATGTAACCAGAAAAAAATTTTTTTTTGTCGAAATATTATATAAAACGGTGTTTAATATGAAACGTTATTCCGCAAAATACCTGATAAAAGTAAATTTCAGGAAGTTAAAGGTGTTTTTATATGATATTTCTTCATCTTTGCAAACTTATCTCAGAATTTTAAAATTTTTAAGAAGTTCATCATCAGAGAAAATGGCAATAAAATTCTGTCCCGTTGGTTTATTTCGTATTATATCCACTTTGAGGCCTAGGAAATGATTATTATTATTTAAATCCAACCAGATAAAGAGCGAAATGTCTTTGGTTTGCATGTTTGGCTGAAAAGATTAGGGTGGAAAATTTTGTGTAACGTTCCAGTCAAAAATACATATTTTTCTTTTTTTTAGCGGAATGCATTTATATAATGCAATGTACTATATATTTCTTAAACAGGCTTCTTCCCGTGTTGGTGCCGGTAGAAAAAAAGCCTGGAAAAAGGCCGGTAATATGGAATAAAAAATGACCAAACATGTGTAACGTGGCAGTCTTTTTACAGGAAAAATTTAAAATTGTATTAACTAAATTTAAATTTTGTTGAATATGCAACATTGTTTCGCGAAGCACCCGGCATCTCTCATGGCAAGGGGTGACAAATGTTGGTAGTTGACACATTTATTGTCCATTTTAAGAAATTCGATTCAGAACTGAAAATATATGGTCAAAAAATCAACTCCGGGTAAAATAATAAATTATGTTATAATTTCGTATTTATTTTACTTTGATTGGGAAAGTTTATATCTTAATAAATAACTAAAGTAATTATAAAATTCTTCCCAAAGTGCCACATTATGAAAACGGTTTTGTAATGCAATTTTTATGTGATGCATCTTCAATGAGCTGTTGGTATGGGAAGTGTAATACATGCGCTGGAATAACTGTTTCGAAGGTGACTGATTTGATGGGTGACGTTAGTCTCGATATGCAAGTATCGTGGATGAAATGGAAAAAAAATTGTTGTGTGAGTCGAATGCGAAACGGACTATTGACGGATTTAATTTTTCACGTATCTACGTTGGCACCGCAATTTTGGTAGATAGCTTTAATAAACGTGAGCAGTCTCAAGTATTTAACTTGTACGTTCGCCCAAAGACGAGGTGCAGAAAGCCCATTGGAATCAGCGACAACTTTCCCTTTTCACAACGAAACTTTTAAAGCAAAAGTATTCGTATCAAACAACTTATCGCATACAAAAGAAACTATTGTAACATATCTGTATCATCTGTTAAAAATTTTACCCATCCTCGCAATTTAAAAACAAATTTATAGCAAGTTTAATCATTCATATTCGCAATTAAAATTGTGTTGAACTATTTTGCAACATCACATGGAAAATGATGTGTGGATGGAATAGGTGCCACCGTAAAAAATATTGTTTCAAAACATATTACTGTTGTTGTAAATAATGCATGTGATTTTGTGCTTGCATTTCATATGACTGCATCCAAAATTTCTGTTGAGGAAATTACGGAAAAACAAATTGACTGTGTTAATGATGAGTTGAAAGTTGTTGAGCTTTTCTCAAAAACAAAGTCAATAAGAAATATATCCAGTGCTCACCAAATACAAACGATTAGCAAAAAGATCATTACTTTTCCTAAATCCAAACAAGGATATTTGTAAACTTAAAATGAAGACTTAAAAATGTCCTTTTCTAATAAATTGAATTTTTATTTACTGCTTTGTTCATACAATGTATCGAAGATTCGTACGTGTAACGTGGCAGACAAATTATTGTAACGTGGCAGTCCGCACCTTATTGCTCATAAATCATCTTAAAATGTATTTTTTAGGTACACTGAACCACTCTCTCTATGGGTTTACCTCTTATATGAGACATATAAAAAAAGCAAAAAAATCTGTTGGTTATATTCGCAGATTTTTCGCAAAATGCACAGTAACATCGGAATACACTTCCAAAACTATGTAACGTTCCAGTCCGATGAAATTTGGCTTAACATTTTAGTTACGAAAGGTACAGAGAAATGGTATTATTCAATATGATGCCTCTAGGGAGACTCACGATATGCGCTTACAATATATCATTTTAAAAATATGGTTCCGGAGATATGAGGTTAAACAGTGTACGATTGTAACGTGGCAGTCAAAAATCTTGACCATATGCACATTAGGCCGTCTCGCCTTATAGGGACGCAAAAATAAAGTTCGCCTAACCCCCCCATATGATGCCTTTATGGTAAACATTTCCAGAAAAAATTTTTTTTGATGCCGCTAGATATCGCCCAAATACATTTTTCTTTATTTTTTCGGTATTTATAGCGGCTTATACTATGGAATATTTTTAACCCTATGTGTGTCATTAGGGTGACTACCACCCAGTACTTGGTTCATACCACCCTTATTCAATTTTGTATATCTGCATGTTAAACGTAGTATAAAATCACTAATCTTTTGCAAAAGAAGTATTTCGATCGCTTCAGTAGAACCCGAAATAAAACACGTTCAACATTCCGAGGAATACAAGTTTTTCGCTTCCTTTGGTTTTTTAGGTTCATTTTACAAAGATTTCTTCTGAGGACACTTCTACTGAAATTTTACGCCAAATAATTTTCTAGAACATTTTAGCCATCTAGCACCCCTGAAAAAGGGTTATTTTGACCCCTTTTTTTACAGTCAGGAAATAGAGTATGTATAGTCAGCAAATAGTTTTTTAAGGTCGCTAGAGGGCTAAAATGTTCTAGAAAATTATTCGCCATAAAATTTCAGTATGAGTCTCTTCAGAAAAAATTTTGTAAAATGAACCTAAAAGACCACAGGAACCGAAAAACTTAAACTCCTGGGAATGTTAAATGTGATTTATTTCCGGTTCTAATGAATCGATCGAAATACTTCTTTTGCAAAAGATTAATGCTTTTTAACGAAGTTTAACATTCCCAAAAAAAAAAATTATATTAAGGTGGTTTACACTTAGTACTGGGTGGAAGTGACCCCGATGGCGCACAAAGGGTTAATGCAATTAAAAAGTGGAAACCCTCCTCTCACTCGAAAGAGATTGGTGTATCAAACTTAGGCATCGGACCATAAATACCGAAGATATGAAAAAAATTTATTTTAGCGACATCTAGCGGCGTCCAAAAAAGAAATAAAATTTTTTTCCAGAAATGTTTTCGAAAGAGAAATCATATAGGGGGGCGTACGGTGGACTTTTTTTGGTCCATATAAGGCGAGACCGTCTAATGTAGTACATATCTATTACTATATTGCAGCTTAGTGGTAGTGCAAAAATCGTTAAAATTAAACAACAAAATTAATCAACTTACAAGTCGACTTACATGGTTATAACTGCTGTAATAATTAACACTCATAATGACATACTAAAGCAGGCAGGCAGTATGCACAAAATGACAGACCGAGCATTCCGCCCAACCCTGCACGCCACGAAATCGCTTTGGCTTAGTAATGCAATGCATAATTAAAAGAACTCGACCACCAAAGAAGTGCTGACAGTTTCGTTCCGCAGAGCTGCGAATAATGAAGCACAAGCTGATTGATGTACGTACGGTGATATGATCTGCAAGTTTCGCGCACAATCACACACACATACATTCATACTAGGGATTCCAATTTTTCCGATTTTTACGATCCCGGGATTTTCGAGATTTGTTTTTATAATCCCGGGATCCCGGGATTTATCCCGGGATTTGGACTTTAATTACACAGGCCAAAAAAATTTCTAACTCAAAAAAACTCTACTTTTCTAAAGGATTTCGGTGCGTTGATTCTGAATCTGAAGTCGGATTTTCGGTAATACGAGTAGGTTTTGAGATATTCATGTCCAAAGAGACGAAAAATGCGATTTTTTGCTATATTCACTGCTCAATCTGTTAAATTACTTACTTTCATTAAAAAATGATTGCAGCTATTGAAAGAACGATCATTTCTCTTGAAAACAGCGCTTTGCTTTTTCGGATATTTTATTCAGATATATACGTTGTCTTCAAAAGAAATGATCGTGCTTTCAATAGATGTAATCAGTTTTTAATGAAAGTGGGTAATTTTAAAAATATTGAGGAGTGAATATGGCCACAAACTGCGCTTTTCGCCTCTTTGGATATGAATATCTCAAAAACTACACCGAAATCCTTTTGAAACGTAGAATTTTATTTCTGTTACAAAAATTTTTCGACCAGTATTATTTTCCCACATTTGGGGTTGAAAAAAGTAAATACATTTTTAGAGAAACGCTACAACTTTAAAATGCAGAGAAAAAATAGATTTTTATTGCCATTTGTGATTATTTCATTAGTAACAAAATAAAATAGGAATGTAAAATCATGAGTATTATTTAATAATACTTAAGAGTTACCTTAAAAAGCACAACCAACAACGAAAATTACATACATTTGGTGAACAAAACATTTGCCTTTGCAGTTGGTACTTTTAGGATATTAATAAAAAGGCTTGCAATCATTTGATAATTTCCAATAAAAAATTTTTTAGAATTTAACGACGCACTTTGTTTAAGCGAATATTTCCAAGCTTGCCGAAAAAATCAGAAAATTAATGCAACTTCTGAATGAATAAATATCGTAGCCAAAACTTTGTAATGAATTCCGAGTATGCAGCTGCGTATTTAATTTTAGTACAGTGTTGTAAGACTATCAAGTCTAGTTAAGATTTTGTTTCCATTTTCGTCCATTATTTACTTTCCATGTGTGAAAATTCCAAAAAACATTTGAGAAATAAATGACCAAAAATCAGGAAATAGAAATTATCAAATGAATTTTGCCTCAAGCTAAAAGCTTTAAAAATACCTAACGTACGTTTCCTTACAACGCGTACTTCAACACAAAAAAAAATTTAATTATTAAAAAAATCAAAAATTTTGCTCCTTACTTTGACCAATGGACTTTTTTATTCTAGCAAAAATGTAGCACTTTCTTCCGGCTGTCAAATTTTTATGTTCTCTTCCACACAGACTCAACACTTTTTTTAGGGATGTTTGTTCTATTGACAAAATATAAAACTGGCCCGACTACGGGCAACATCTTCTGCTCTTAGCAAAAGTAAAAGGTTGTATTATTTTTGTTTCATTCATCACATGAAAAATGCAACACTTTAATAGGGCACAGGACACATGTTGATAATGCTGCAATGTAATAATGCAACATTTTCATTCAGAATAGGAAATGCTATTAGTATACAGATCTGAGACCAATAAAAATTATATAAAATATAACTTTTCTTTGCTATAATAGCGTCATATTCGGGATTTCCGGGTTTCCGGGATTTTCGGGGTGTCAAAAAGGGCGGGATCCCGGGATTCCGGGATCCCGGGATCGGAATCCCTAATTCATACATATATGAATATTGAAGAACATACTCGTATGATGTGCACAGCTAGTTAAGGCCTAAATAATGACCGATTACTGTCTATGGAATGCGGGGAATGAGCAAACGACCAATAACGACCAATAACTCCGCTGGCTCTGTTCTAGCCACAATAAACACTTACATATTTAATTAAAACAGTAAATGAAAAAAATGCTAATTACTTACCATAATATGAAGTACGCCTGTGCTAGCTTAACAATTTACGCAAGAGCGCCACAAGGCACTTGGCATTTTTTGATTATTACAAGCGCGCTACTTGGACTACTTGTTAAAGTGCCTAGACATGTAGGCCGCTCAAGTCCAAAAAAAAGATAAAGAAAATACCAGGGTTTGAAATTACAAATTTCAAAAAGCCCTATTGAAAATTGAAATTTTTGTTTATCTGTGTTTTGCTGTTAACTTAACCTTTTTGAAATTACACAGCAAAGCAACAGCACAGAGAAACAAAAAAAAAAATGATTCGAATGCTCTCTGCTTCGAATGTAGATATTTTCAAAGGAAATCAAAATTCAAAAGTTCTAAAAAAATAATGACAACTTTCGCAGAACAGGACCAGCTTATTTTTTGAGACTGTTGCTGTTTTGCTGGCAGTTTTTCAAACCCTGGAAAATACAAATTACAAAGCATTTTATTATTTGCCTAGATTGACTAGAAAATCATTTTGGCGTATGCTCAATCTGTCAGTCGCGAGGCGTTGTGAACGTCGTTGACAGCCACCAATTGCCGCGTGTCTCATCTCTCAATTGTGCAATTAAGGCGGCGCGCGTCAGCGTTCTAGAATCTAGATGGTAATAGACCCTGGCAAGGGCAGTGGGCGTATGTGCAATCGTAACTATGAATATACATATATGTACATATGTATGTGGTTGGCCAACAACGAGTACTTGGGGGCGTGTTAATTGCCCTCCATACACGTGTAACTGCGCATAATTTCCGGAAATCGATTTATTTTTTTGAAATAATCACCATTTTTTCGTTGTTTTTTTTTTCTTGGCAAATGATTTATGTATGTCAACTCTAAACCATTGCTCTTTTTGTAACAATATACTCAGCAGTAATTATTGTTTTATTGCAATACAAGTTGTTGAATTCTTATGAGAATTTATAACTGTAATTTGCGGCGCGTTTGTGAATACGACGACGCTTCGGGGTGCTACCGCCATCAAATTAACGGTGCTATCTGAAAGCAAAAAAAAAAAATACATAATTTCCTAAAGACTTCCGCATCTCATTAGCTGATTTCAAGATAAAAAGTTAGCCAGATAATTAGCAACAATGTACAGTGGTGCCCTTTGTGTTGCTGTCAAGACTTGTCGAAGTCTTTTTTCTGACGCTTGTTAATTTAAATGCGTTAGTGGCCACACGCACCGCCGAAGCGCTTGGGTTTTTTGGTTTGTTCTGATCTCCTTTCCAATTTGAAGTGTGCAAATATATTTGATTGGTGTCATAAACTTTTTTGTTTTTTTTTATAAATTTTTCAGTACAGTGTGTTAAGTCTATCAAGACATGTGTTAGAATTCAATAAGCACTCATTTTTTTGCTTCCTCTATAAGCACTCGGCAACAGAAATATTTAATATATGTACATAAATAGAAGGGAATCATTCGGCGCTAAAGACACAATTTCATAGTTTTGAATACAGTTCTCTTTAATTTGTAGAAAATTGTACATCAAAACAATGAAAATACAAAAAAACTTATGTAATGACTACCAAATCATTCCCATCTGAGTAAGTTATTTTTTCAGTGTAGATCGTTTGTTTTGAGTTGCTATTATTTCAGCCTCGCGCAATCTCGCTCCACCACCTTTTCCCTCCCCTTTGTCTTCAACATATCCAACCAACATTCATGAATCAAAAATAGTTCCATTAAAAATTGAATGTGCATTGTTGTTTTACAGTTTTACTCTACTTCACATTCGCCTTTCAATTCACTCATTAATAATTAGATTTTCAATGGAGTTTTTGTTGTTTTTTTGCGCCAATTTCGGCATTTTCGTTGTGCAGCATTTCAATCAATCTCAAGTCCGCATACGAATGTGGCTACGAATAGTTATGGCTTGGAATAAGCTTTCAGTAGCCGTGATTGTCTAGTGGTTAGGACCCTACGTTGTGGCCGTAGTAACCCAGGTTCGAATCCTGGTCACGGCACAGCCAGCGAATAAAATTCGAATGAAAGCATTTTTTTTTAATTTCGTTTTTTTTTTTTTAATCTTTTTTATTTTCTCTATACTCGTAATATTTCTTATTCATATGTTTCTTTTTCAAATTTTATTTTTTAAATGTATTTTTAAACTAAAATTATATTATTTTTTCATGCTCATATTTACTTTTCTATAATCACTGAAACACACAGTAATTCTCGTGCTGAAATATGAAAAGGGATCTTCGCTACTGTAACTGTGTGCTCTTTCTGCTCTTCTTTAAGTTCTGCAAAAGCATATTTTTGTATTTGTAAAGTAGGGCATTTAAAATTTTATGATATTTTTACCTTTTCAGAAGAAAGCAATGGCCATCGAATACAACAAGCGCATGCTTATAAAATGTGCAAGTATTTAGTAAGAAGAAGACAGTAGTTAAAACAAACCGTTTTGGTTAAGTAGCTTTGAAAGGTTGGCGCTGAAGCTAAAGCAAACAAAAGCTAACAAGGCAACAAACGCCTTTCCGCGCAAATGTTTTTGTGAAGTTATAAAACTTTTATGCAACTTTGAAAATTCAGTAGCTAATGTTGCAGCAGAAAAAGAACAAAAACAAAAAAAAAATATCGAATGAAAGCAAAAGTTTTGAGAACAAAACGAAAACAAAAAAAGTAAGAGCGCGGCTGTCTTCGGCCGCGACCGAAGATTTCATACCTTTCATGAATGGGAAAATGAAAAGTTACTTATAGTAGTTTAATTTATAATTTCAATTCTGTGGGTTATTTATGGAAAGATTTATTAGAAAAATGGTCTCTTAGCTATTTAATTATAGAAGTTATACCCTACACAGAGCCAAAAGACCACCTAAAATGCCCTGTAAATCAGAACAAAATTTAGCGGATTCCTCTACGCTTTCTCTCCAATAAGATGCCCGTCTTATTATGACTGGATATCTCATTTTAATAAAACTAAGTAGATATACTGTAAAACTAATATGAAAACCTTTTCAAAATTATTAAGAAGATAACCCGTGGATTTTAGATGAAATCATTTTCAGTAAAATTTAATGGATAACCTATAAAACTAAGATGAAAACCTCTTATATAAAATTAAGAAGATGACTCCTAGAATAAATATGGAAACCTTTACACATAAATTTAGCAGATAACCTCTAAAATTAAGAAGAAACCCTGTTTAATATTACTAAGAAGAGAATCTTGATTTTCATCGGAAAACATAATTAGTCAACTAGTATTTTCCTAGGAGTTATTCAGACAAAGGGCAACATTTCATTTCAAGAGCTCTTTTAAGAATAAAAAGTTCTCCCTTTTAATTTCTTGAACATGTTATTGCATACATACAAAAAAGTGGCTGATGCAATAACTGTTATGCATATTTCTAGTATGTACGAGTATATCCATACATGTACGTACGTTAAAACGTTTATAGCAAAATTTTAATTAATAAGGGCTCTTTTAAAAATAAAAAGTTTTCCTTTTTAATAAATTCAAAAAGGTTCTAGTAAAAATTAGAGGATGTCCTTATTGATTTGCTTTATAAAAATTTTCTCATAAAAACAAGCAGATTTCTTCTAACAATTTAATTTTTATGACAAAATGACATAAAAAATTATAAAGAGTTATCTCCTCGTTTTCAGACGGTATCCTTTTCAATAAATTTAAGAAGAAGTTCAAGCTAAAATCTAGAAGATTTTCTAGCAAAAATTTCTTCAATTTTGTCTCCTCTCGCTCTCCTTGGCCAAATAGCTTTTTTAGATGGCAGTCTCTTTGATTATAGGTGCACTTTTTGGCTCTGTGTAAAATTTCTATATATGAACAATCGGTTGTATGGCAGCTATATGTTATAGCGGTTCCATCCTGAGAAACTTCAGTGACATTATTTAGGTCTATATGGGTGTAACTGCTTCCAAGTTTCATGCCCTTAGCTGTTTAAAAGGAGAAGTTATACTCCCAAATGTCCATGTCTGAAAAATCGTTTGTATGGCAGCTATATGTTATAGTTGTCCGATTCGGGCAATTCCAACAATTGATCAGCTTCTCCTAAAACTACACACACATTTCAAATTTCACGCAGATATATCAAAAACTGAGGGACTAGTTTGCGTTCAAACAGACTGACAGACGGACAGACGGGCATGGCTTAATCGACTCAGCTTATGATCCTGATCATATTAGATTACATATATTTTGGCGGGTCTGTCACGTCTCCTTCTGGTACTTTCAAGATTTCTACTTCGGCCATTTCCATACCATTTCATTCTCATGAAAGGTATAAAAATCAAATACAACGACCGATAAGTTAAGTTCTGTTGCGTGTGCAATATCAGTAACATGCAATATGCTGAGGTTAAGTTTACGTACATGCATACAAACACAAAGCCGAAATTTCAATGCACATATTCTTATATGTAAAACGTTGTTGCAGTTGCATGTTATTGACTACCGCTGCCATATACAAAACACATATTTATCTTTGTACGATATGTACATACGTACTTCGTTTATTGACAATGCCGACATTGTCGTTTTACGTACTTGCCTGGGCATGAGCGCGCCCTACTTAGGCTTGCAGCAATTTGTTAATATGCCAGCGGTTACAAATTGCTTAATTCCTAAATGTATGAAGAGCAACAATGTACAAAAAAAAAAAAAAACTACATACCAATGACCAAAATTCCCCTGATGTAAAAACGAAAAGCAGAATATTGCGAATACAAGTTACATAGTCAATGGAGTCGATGGGGTGGGAGAAACGAGCAAGTTGATATATGTTGTTACTTTCTTTTTATCGCAAAATAATGATCTAAGATATTTTTCGGTATATTTACATCACGGAATGCAAATAATCGTTATTTTTTAAATTTTGACTAAAAAAATCATACTGAAGGAGAAATGCTAAACGCAAAAGAAGTACACAGATGTAATCACCGTAACGCAGACTATCTCTTGGTGCTTTAACTTTTATTTTTTCGATTTTTATAAAAAAATTGATTTTTAATCATTATTTTCTGAGTTTTATATTCTGCTCAGAAAATAAAAGTTATTTCTTGAGTTTTATTTTTCCCCAGAAAATAAAAGTTATTTCTTGAGTTTTATTTTTCCATCAGAAAATAAAAGTTATTTTTTAAGTTTTATTTTTCGATCAGAAAATAAAAGTTATTTTTTGAGTTTTATTTTTTCCTTTTTTATTTTTATTTTTTGAGTTTTATTTTTGGATCAGAAAATAAAAGTTATTTCTTGTGTTTTATTTTTCCATCAGAAAATAAAAGTTATTTTTTGAGTTTTATTTTTCCCTTTTTTATTTTTATTTTTTGAGTTTTATTTTTCGATCAGAAATAAAAGGTATTTCTTGAGTTTTATTTTTCCATCAGAAAATAAAAGTTATTTCTTGACTTTTATTTTTCGATCAAAAAATAAGTTATTTTTTGAGTTTTATTTTTCCCTCAGAAAATAAAAGTTATTTCTTGAGTTTTTTTTTTCGATCAGAAAATAAAAGTTATTTTTTGAGTTTTATTTTTCGATCAGAAAATAAAAGTTGTTTCTTGAGTTTTATTTTTCCATCAGAAAATAAAAGTTATTTTTTGAGTTTTATTTTTCGATCAGAAAATAAAAGTTATTTTTTGAGTTTTATTTTTCCCTTTTTTATTTTTATTTTTTGAGTTTTATTTTTCGATCAGAAAATAAAAGTTATTTCTTGAGTTTTATTTTTCCATCAGAAAATAAGTTATTTCTTGAGTTTTATTTTTCGATCAGAAAATAAAAGTTATTTTTTGAGTTTTATTTTTCCCTTTTTTATTTTTATTTTTTTGAGTTTTATTTTTCCATCAGAAAATAAAAGTTATTTTTTGAGTTTTATCTTTCCTTCAGAAAATAAAAGTTATTTTTTGAGTTTTATTTTCCCCTTATTTTTTGAGTTTTATTTTGCGATCAGAAAATAAAAGATATTTTTTGAGTTTTATTTTTCCATCAGAAAATAAAAGTTATTTCTTGAGTTTTATTTTTTGAGCAGAAAATAAAAGTTATTTTTTGAGTTTTATTTTGCGATCCGAAAATAAAAGTTATTTTTTGAATTTTATGTTTCCCTCAGGAAATAAAGGTTATTTTTGAGTTTTTTTTTCGATTAGAAAATAAGTTATTTTTTGAGTTTTATTTTTCCCTCAGAAAATAAAAGTTATTTTTTGAGTTTTATTTTTCGATCAGAAAATAAAAGTTATTTTTTGAGTTTTATTTTTCCCTTTTTTATTTTTATTTTTTGAGTTTTATTTTTCCATCAGAAAATAAAAGTTATTTTTTGAGTTTTATCTTTCTTTCAGAAAATAAAAGTTATTTTTTGAGTTTTATTTTCCCCTTATTTTTTGAGTTTTATTTTGCGATCAGAAAATAAAAGTTATTTTTTGAGTTTTATCTTTCCTTCAGAAAATAAAAGTTATTTTTTGAGTTTTATCTTCCATCAGAAAATAAAAGTTATTTTTGAGTTTTATCTTTCCTTCAGAAAATAAAAGTTATTTTTTGAGTTTTATTTTCCCCTTATTTTTTGAGTTTTATTTTGCGATCAGAAAATAAAAGTTATTTTTTGAGTTTTATCTTTCCTTCAGAAAATAAAAGTTATTTTTTGAGTTTTATCTTTCCATCAGAAAATAAAAGTTATTTTTTGAGTTTTATTTTCCCCTTATTTTTTGAGTTTTATTTTGCGATCAGAAAATAAAAGTTATTTTTTGAGTTTTATTTTTCCATCAGAAAATAAAAGTTATTTCTTGAGTTTTATTTTTCGATCAGAAAATAAAAGTTATTTTTTGAGTTTTATTTTGCGATCCGAAAATAAAAGTTATTTTTTGAATTTTATGTTTCCCTCAGGAAATAAAGGTTATTTTTGAGTTTTTTTTCGATCAGAAAATAAAAGTTATTTGATGAGTTTTATTATTATGCTCAGAGAATAAAAGTTTTCCGGTTTAATTTTGGCTGCAATTGTAAAGTAAAGGTAAAGTAGATAAATAAATTTTTAATCTTTTTTATTTATAAACTTTACCTACGTGTTAATGTGGCAAAATCGACAGCTGCAGCTTAAATTAAACTGAAGAAACTTTTATTCTTTGAGCAAAAAAATAAAACTCAGAAAATAACTTTTATTTTCTGATGGAAAAATAAAACTCAAAAAATAACTTTTATTTTCTGATCGAAAAATAAAACCCAAAAAATAACTTATTTTCTGAGGGAAAAATAAAACTCAAAAAATAACTTTTATTTTCTAATCGAAAAATAAAACTCAAAAAATAACTTTTATTTTATGAAGGAAAAATAAGCCTCAAGAAATAACTTTTATTTTCTGATGGAAAAATAAAACTCAAGAAATAACTTTTATTTTGAGAGCAGAAAATAAAACTCAGCAAATAATGATTAAAAATCAACTTTTTGGATATAACTCGTAACCGTTACAGTCCCTGATTTACATATATATGTAAGCATGCGAGTATGTTTTTTTGGTACTCGTCAAAATGCATATACCCTTTGTCCACTTAGTCGTGTAAAGAAGAGATCATAACTCTGTTTGCAACAGGAAAGCAGTAAGGAAAACTCCCTTACGATTAGGATCTCCAGAATTTTTCCTGAAGGACTTTGATCTCGAGTATTTATCTAAACCAGCACTGGCAAGCACATTGCTCAGACTGTTTAAGAGATTTTTATTAAGAATTTGCAACTTATAATAATAAGGAAACGTACAGCACAGAAGAAAGGCATTTTTAAAGAGTCTTCATGTTTAATAAACTCACTTATAAATACTTGGCGTAATCTATTTATAACTCCATCCTATAGGCTATATTTACTCATACACATTTACTTATTTATTTAAAGATGCACTCACGCCCATTTTGCATACTATTTTCTCTTGTCCACCATCCAATTCTATTTTAAAAACTGCAATTCACTTGAGTCACTTTAACGGTATGTCCAATACTTGGTGCAAAATATTTAGGCTGAAAATTAATTTCTGCGCACGCATTCCATCGTAGCCACCATCAGTGGTGCGCGCCATAGACGCCAACAACAACACCAGCGCCAACGCCTTTGCGCACATTATCATCACCGTTGACTGAAGCGAACTCATTCGTCAACTTCTCCATATTACTTACATGCAGAAGTAGAGTAGCTTTTTGGCTTCGTTGGTGGTCCGTTTAAGTAAACAAATCAGCATTTCACCACCATGTAACCACCGTTGCTTTCATCGTCATCATCATCAGAGTCGTTATGTGCCAACATCCTTCAGCCATCAGCTGCTCCAGAAGCTTGAGGTTTCCGACCATTCTCACCAGCACCAGGAGGCAAGCATCTTTTGTTCGGCCAACGAAAATTCTGAGGCGCATGCGTGCGCTTGCCTTGCATTTGACTTGGTTGATTGGCACATATGCGCGATTTGTTTCGTTGCTTGCAGTACTTTTCTTAAGTATGTACGTTAATCACTTACATACATGCGCATCATAACTTTGTGCCTTTTACACGCACTTTTGCATGCTAAAAATGAGTTTAGGTACGTTGGCGATAGAACTGCATCGCGTCAAACAGCCCAAAGTGCTTCTGTTGTCTGCAACACTCAACATTCGAATTCATCGCCCCCCCCCCACCCACTTTGCGAAAGATATTTTTGACGTCATCAATCATTATTTCTGGCTCATGTTCCACTTTTGCAAACTCTTTGCGCTTCTCCTTCTTCATTTTCACTTAAATCGCTTTTATTTGTGGGCCGTCTGAGTAGTTAATGAGCGCAATTAATCAATCGGCAACGGATCGTTTAGCTCTTTGATTCGACAAATTTCCATTGGCAGTTTGAACACGCAGTAAAACCCATAAAAAATCAATCAAAAATTGCATAAGAATCTCATGTAAGAATAAATGTGGCACGAAGTCTTGGAGGGGGCGTTGGGAAAATTGTCAATTACATGGATTTATAAGAGATTAATTTAAAAAAAAAGTATTAAGTGCTTTGCTTCAACCATTCAATAATTATTGCTCAGCTTAATGAGGACTATTAAATAAATTCGAAAATTATGCATCGAGTCTTTTGGGAGGCTTTGGAATAACTACATTATTAGCTGCTTTTTTTGCAAGCGAGATGGAAAAAAACACTAGCTAGCTTAGGAAATAATATGAAAAGAAACAACTAAAGCTAAGCGAGTTGAGATAGCTAAGCGATTTGAGTTGAAAGCGCTTAGCACTTTGCCGACCTGAACAGGAGTGTTGCAAAGTAAAAGAATGAAGCTATTGTGAATAGCACTTTAAAGTGCATACTTAAATGCTCATTTCGATTTATTTAACATTGTTATTGTGGGCTTTATGAAACTATATGTTTCTATTTACTTATTTTATGCAAAATGCATTAATCTATTTATTTATTTTTCTCGTTTACAACATTTACTTTAGATAGCTGACATCAGAGCTGCAAATAAGCAAGCAAGTAGTTCTTTAGAGTTTTTTCAAGGTCGTTAGCAAAACGAAACCACTATTATTATTCAGTCTTTGCGTGCATAACGTCAAACAGAGTGAAAAGAGTGGACGTGATGATTTGAGATTCATATTGTGGCGAATATAATCGGTTCTCCACTTACATCACTAAAATGATTGAACACATCTCTAGGGAAAGTGCCAGAACTAGAAGAAGATACCAGATAATTTCCAGTGTTGCCAGAATTTTCCAGATTGCGTTTGACAGACTATATAAGGCGGCGAGCAGGCGCTCCAGAGTCAGTCGTAACTTAACCGTATAAGTGTTAACATCAAGTCAAGTAAAACAAGTGTAGACTTTTTAGTCGTGAAATAAAGCGGTGTGAATTAAGAAGTAAATAAAGACTTTTATTTAACAATTCAGCGATACGAACCCGATAGAAATAATCGAGCTATCGACAAATACGTAACAATTGGTGTCAGAAGTGGGATTGTTAAATAAATTACAGGACCAAGGATAACGAAGCAAGGATAACGAATCAAGGATAACGAAACAAGGATAACGAGACAAGGATAATGGCAAAGTTAAACGAACTGAAAATCCAAGCGCTTAAAAAGGAGTTAGAAAAGAGAAACCTGAGTACAAACGGCAATAAAATTGAACTACAGGCAAGGTTAAGAGTAGCTATGGAAGCATATAACATTAATGTAGATGAGTTTGATTTCAACGATGATGTGGAAGAGGTGCAAAAGGAAGAAACCCAGAAGGAAGAGGCTCCACAGTCAGTAGCAAACGTAGACATGAACTCGATATTGGCTGTGCTGACACAAATGTCGAAAAAAATGGAAGAACAACAGGCACAGATATCGGCAAAAATGGAAGATCAACAGGCACAGATGTCGACAAAAATCGAAGAACAACAGGCACAGATATCGGCAAAAATGGAAGATCAACAGGCACAGATGTCGACAAAAATCGAAGAACAACAGGCACAGATAACGTCAAAAATGGAATTGCAACAGTCAGTACTTTCATCACAGGTGTCCGGCATTGCGGCTCAGTTGGAGGCACAAGAAGAACGCATGTCCTTACAATTCAAGGCACAGGATGCACAAATTATACAAGTTAAGGAGGTCCTTGAAGAAAGACAAGAAAAATTAGAGGACGATATAAAAGCATTGAAAGCCCGTCTTCAGGATATTCAACTAAGTCGTCCAGACGCTTCAACTGCTACACAGAAGATAAAACCTCCGTCGTTTGATGGAAGTGGTCCATTTCAAGTATTCAAGCTACAATTTGAGAAAACGGCAGTTGTAAATAATTGGAGTGCGGAGGACAAAGTCGCTGCCCTGTTCGTAGCATTGAAAGGACCTGCAGCAGAAATATTACAGACTGTTAGCGAGGGCGAAAGGAACAGCTATGACGCAATTATGGGTGCCATTGAAAGACGTTATGGTAGCGAGCACAGGAAGCAGATATATCAAATGGAGTTGCAGAATCGCTTCCAGAAACCAAATGAGACGTTACAAGAATTTTCTTCTGAGATTGAGAGGCTAGCTCATTTGGCAAACGCAGGAGCACCTCAAGAATTCATCGAAAGAATGAAAATTCAAAGCTTCATCAATGGAATACGAGATATTGAAACGAAGCGGGCTACCTATGCAAATCCAAAAGGGACTTTTGCCGAAACGGTCTCATATGCCTTGATGCAGGAAACAGCATCTTTGTTGAGTAAGCCCACTTACAAAGCTCATCGGGTGGAAGTGGATGCGCAAGACTTGCTAACTAAGATATTGGAGGTGTTGAATGAATTGCAGAAAAAGAGGAATAGAGCTGTGAAATGCTTCAGATGCGGAAAAATAGGACATATAGCACGCCACTGCAGCAATAGTTCCAGTAAGTTCAGCACTGCCGATGGGCGCAAGCGGAATATTGATGGGTATGAACAAGCGCCCAAATCAACTGAGTCGTTAAACTAAAGCGGGCCAGCCAAAAGGGGCGTGGGCTGGTCCCCACAATGGAATGCCCCATAATCTCTGTCTCTCAGTTGGGAAGAAGCACGAGTAATGTTACTATTGGTGGTTTGGTGGACGGAATGGAGCGAATGTTGACTGTGGATACGGGAGCATCTCATTCCATCATTCGATCTGACTTGGTAAAGAAGGAAATAAGGCCATTGTATGGAGCAAAATTGCGTACGGCAACAGGCGAGGATACCCAAGTCCTAGGGGAAGTTACATGCGAAGTTGTAATTGGAAATGTTGTCGTACTACACACCTTCATAGTGGCGGAAATTGTTGATGAAGTCATAATTGGTGTGGACTTCCTAATCGACCAAGGCATTAAGATTGACATGAAAAACAAGGTTATGAGTTACAAAAACTTGGAGGTGCCGCTAAATTTTGGCTACGATAAGAGATGCAGCAGTAAGAAAGTGCTCGTGGAAGAGAATCAGCAGATACCGCCAAAGTCCGAGGCAATTATTTGGGCAAAGATTGATGGAGATTGTGGGACAAACAAATTGTGGGTTGTCGAAGCAGAAACAGAAACTAAATCCGATGTACTTGTTGGAAAAACCCTGGCTATGACAAAAGAAGATGGACGACTACCAGTAAGAGTACTTAATGAGTTCAAGTCACCAATCAAACTCTCCAAAGGTGCTATATTGGGAAAATGCGAAGAGGTTGACATCATCATGAATTGCGAACAATCCCAAGGAGAAGTTTCTACTAGCAATACAGATCTTTCAGATGAAATAAATGCTTGGACAGAAGAACTGCAGGAGAATCACAAAAGAAAGGCGAAAGAATTACTTGCCAAGTATTCTAGCATATTTGATAAGGATGGTACAAAACCAGGCAGGACAAATATTGTGAAGCATCACATTGACACCGGTGATGCAAGGCCAATCCGTCAGGCTCCTCGCAGCGTTCCATTAGCGAAACGTCAAATGGTGAGCCAGATTATACAAGAAATGAGCGACAGTGGGGTAGTTGAACCATCAGTCAGTCCATGGAGTTCTCCGGTAGTACTTGTTAAAAAGAAAGATGGCAAGATGAGATTCTGCGTTGACTACCGGAAACTGAATGATGTAACGAAAAAGGATAGTTACCCATTGCCAAGAATTGACGACACTCTGGACTCGCTATCTGGAACGGAATGGTTTTCAACACTGGACTTGAAAAGCGGCTATTGGCAAGTCGAAGTAAAAGAGGAAGACAAGGAGAAAACAGCCTTCAGTGTTGGCGATGGTCTTTGGCAATTTACGGTGATGCCATTTGGATTATGTAATGCTCCAGCTACCTTTGAGAGACTTATGGATCAGGTACTGAAAGGATTGCACTGGAAAACATGTCTTGTGTACCTGGACGATATCATTTTATTGGGAAAAGGCTTTGATGAACATCTCAAAAATTTGGAGGAAGTTTTCCGAAGAATAGCTGGCGCTGGTCTCAAGTTAAGTCCTAAGAAATGTGCATTATTCAAGAAAGAAGTAAAATACTTGGGACATAAAGTGACTACAAAGGGCATCTGCACTGATAACGAAAAAATAGAAGCAGTAAAAGATTGGCCAAGACCTCGGAATCTACATGAATTGCGAAGCTTTCTTGGGCTGTGCACATACTATCGCCGATTTGTACCAAATTTTGCCAGCGTAGCAAATCGTCTCACGGAGCTTATGAGGAAAAATAAGACTTTTGAGTGGAGGAAGGAACAAGAAATGGCTTTCCAAACGTTAAAAGATCGGCTTTGTACTGCTCCAATGCTAGCATACCCGGTTCCAGGAGCGAGGTTTATTTTGGATACTGATGCGAGTGGTTATGCTATAGGAGGTGTTTTGTCACAGGAAATCGACGGACAGGAGAAGGTTATCGCATACTACAGCCGATCAATTGGGAAACCGGAAAGAAATTACTGTGTAACACGAAGAGAACTATTGGCATTGGTAGAATGCATCAAACACTTCCATAAGTACCTCTATGGTCAACGATTCCACGTCAGGACTGATCATGCAGCGTTAAAATGGCTTTTGAAATTCCGAAATCCGGAGGGTCAGTTAGCAAGGTGGATTGAGCGACTACAAAATTATGACTTTTCTATAGACCATCGCAAAGGCAGTACCCATGGAAATGCTGATGCAATGTCGCGGCGACCATGTAATCTTGAATGCAAGCATTGCTCTAAAGCTGAGGAGAAGGAAGACATCATAGATGTTCGGCTAATGACAATAACATCTACAGACGAATGGAATGCGGAACAATTAAGGAAGTGTCAGATAGAAGATCCAGATCTGGCACGTGTAATGATTGGTTTGGAGCAAAACGAACGACCATCAAAAGAAGAGATGTCAGCAGAAAGTCCTGTTGCCAAATCATATTGGGCACAGTGGAATAGTTTGCAATTGGTAAATGGTTGCCTACATCGTGTTTGGGAGAGTGAAGATGGTCAAAGTTCTAAAACATTGATAGTTGTTCCAAGGAAAAGAATACCGGATGTGTTAAATGAACTACACAATGGTCCAAGTGGAGGTCATCTTGGAGTAACAAAGACGGTAGAGAAAATCAAGAAGAGGTTTTATTGGGTCGGCTGCCGTCAGACAGTTGTTGAGTGGATTGCGAACTGCGACGTGTGCATAAAGGCTAAGGGTCCCAAATCCAGGAGTCATGGGCTGATGAAACAATACAACTCAGGAGCACCATTTGAGAGAATTGCCATGGATGTAGCTGGGCCATTTCCTACTAGCAAACTTGGAAACAAATATGTACTGGTAGTCATGGATTACTTCAGCAAATGGCCGGAGGTGTACCCGATTCCAAATCAAGAAGCAGAAACTATAGCCGAAGTATTCACCAACAATTGGGTGGCGAGATATGGTGCACCTATAGAGCTACATTCTGACCAAGGAAGGAACTTCGAATCAGTTGTGTTTCAGGAGCTGTGCAAAACACTGGGTATTAGGAAAACCCGAACAACTGCGTTGCATCCACAATCAGACGGCATGGTAGAAAGATTTAACAGAACATTAGAGGAACATTTACGAAAAGTGGTGGACAAGTTCCAGAGAGATTGGGACACTCATATTCCTCTGTTCCTGATGGCATATCGATCGGCCGTACACGATACAACAGGTCAGACTCCTGCAAAAGTAATCTTTGGTAGTGATCTTCGACTGCCAGCTGACTTGAAATTTGGGATAAGTGCTGATGCGGGAATAAATGCCAGACAATCTAACAACGTTCTGGAAGAGGAAATGAGAGAAATACATGAACTTGTAAGACAGCGAACAAAGATCATGAGTGACAAGATGAAGGCCAGATACGACAAGGCAATGAACTCAGAAGGTTTTGTTGAGGGAGATCTAGTTTTGCTATACAACCCGCAGCGAAAGAAAGGTTTGTCCCCGAAATTGCAGTGTACTTGGGAAGGGCCCTACAAAGTGATTAAACGGCTCAACGATGTTGTGTATCGCATACAAACGATTGGAAGACCAAGGAATAAAATGAAAGTGGTTCATCTGGAAAGGCTAGCAGCATTTGGGACAAGTAATGTGTCAGATCGGGACGATCAGACTTAGGTGGAGGGCAGTGTGGCGAATATAATCGGTTCTCCACTTACATCACTAAAATGATTGAACACATCTCTAGGGAAAGTGCCAGAACTAGAAGAAGATACCAGATAATTTCCAGTGTTGCCAGAATTTTCTAGATTGCGTTTGACAGACTATATAAGGCGGCGAGCAGGCGCTCCAGAGTCAGTCGTAACTTAACCGTATAAGTGTTAACATCAAGTCAAGTAAAACAAGTGTAGACTTTTTAGTCGTGAAATAAAGCGGTGTGAATTAAGAAGTAAATAAAGACTTTTATTTAACAATTCAGCGATACGAACCCGATAGAAATAATCGAGCTATCGACAAATACGTAACAATATGTATGTGTTTATGACAATAGTTAGGTTATGTGGCAATAACTTGCATTGAGTTTACCAACATATTTAGACCCTTAACCACCTGAATGTGAAGTTATCTTTATATATATTATCTACGCTAAGCGAGTTTTTGTACGCACCTTAACTTTTACCTACCCTATCTCCAATAACGGGTCTGTTTCTCTCGGTGTGCTAGACACATCGTCAAAAATCGATGAAGCAGTTGACTTTGTTACTAAATCCTGTAACGCTGCTTTCAAGAGTGCCTGCCCGGAGGTCAAAATTCGGGGTAAAAAGAAACCTTATTGGTGGAACCCCGAGATCTCCAAGTTTCGGCTTAACAGCAGAAAACTCTTCAACCAGGCGAAAACAACTGGCAACTGGCAAGCCTACAAGGATGCCTTAAAAATTTTCAAGAAATCGATCCAAAGAGCTAAAAGATACTCATGGAAAAACTTCGCTAGCGACATAGAAGAAATCTCTGAGGCCAATCGACTACGAAAGGTCCTCTCTACTAACCCAGTTCTCCCAAGCTGTATCCAAATGCAAAAGCGGAGCCCTTCCCTCCACCCCAACTAAAGCTCTCGAAACCATCCTATTTCTTCTCCCCACGCATATACAGGGGAAACTCATTGCCAGCTGCAACGCGGCAAGGCTCAATGCAACCGAACCCTGGAGGGACACCAGATTCGGGCACGCTCAAATTCTTAGTAACGTCCCTGCCAATTTTCTAAAGCTGGACTATGCAATACCAGCCTTCTGTTGGGATAAAAAATTCTCCACAAGAATCCCGGAGAGGAGCGAGTGGAAGAACTTGGGGGATCCCGACCCTAATACACTGCACCTTTACACGGACGGCTCCAAATTGAACAATAGAGTTGGAAGTGGGTTTTTCTGCGAAAAGCTTCATCTGAAAGTAAGTTTGCGCCTACCTGATCACTGCAGCGTCTATCAGGCTGAGCTCATAGCAATATGGGAAGCAGCTCGTCGCCTGATAGATCTGCCAGACATAAACTCTATCAAAATCTTCTCTGACAGCCAAGCTGCCATTAAATCCTTACAGAGTAACAATGCTACATCTGTAGTTGCAATGAAATGTAGGGAGTCTTTGAACAAACTAGCCGAAAGGTGCGACCTGAACGTCATTTGGGTTCCAGGCCATAGCAACTTTCGGGGCAACTGCATTGCAGATGAGTTAGCAAGGGAGAGCACAAGCTTGCAGGATATCACATCTGCGACATGGGTTGGCACCCCGCTTAACTCATGGAAGCATTGGTTGAGATCTCGCTTCATTGAACAGGCTAACGCTAGATGGGCCAAGGAGTCAACTTGTGTGATTTCTAGGCAAATCTGGCCTAGACTGGACAAGGCTAGATCTGTATCGGTGCTGCATCTGAATCGGCTCTCTATAGGTCCGCTGGTGGGACTTCTAACAGGCCATTGTCTTATGGGCACTCACGCCTCTCGCATGGGCCTATATAAAAACGACTTCTGCCGCAGCTGTAGGGACGTGGAGGAAATAGAGAGTGTTGAGCACTATCTATGCCACTGCCCCGCACTGTCGCTATCCAGGTACCGCTTCCTCCATAAACACTTTTTCGAGTGCCTGGCGGAGATGGAAAATGCAAGGACACTAGATCTTCTGCGCTTCATGAAACAAACGCGCTGGTTTAGCTTCACGGGCATCTAATCTTATCATACTATTGAATCTAATTTTTTCCGGAAAGGTTTGTAAACAGGGATAAGGAAGCCAGGGCTCCCGTGTGGTATCACAATGGGCCACCTCGGCCTAAGTGTGTCCCCGCTTTCATGAATTGCGGAGACAGCCACCTCAACCTAACCTAACCTAACCTAACTTTTACACCGTTATACCGATTTTCGAAAATGTGGTGTCAAATGAAAGGGCTTGCCCTGTAGATGTGCAGGAAGGTTTAATTTTTTTGAAAAGGGTTTCCAGATGTTTGAAAATTTAATTTCTCTGTATAGTTTGTGTGATTTTAAAATTTTTTGTACCATATGAAAGGGCTTGAACTGATATTGAGTAATTTATTAAAATTTTTACAAAAACGGTGCCACCTGTTCAAAAATCAATTTTTACACTACAGTTTATCTCATTTTTAAATTTGAAGTGTCATGCAAGGCCTATCACTGAAGATGGCGAATAAAAGGGAAGGGAAGAGGTAAATGAAAGGGAATGATATGGCGAAGGAAAGGAAGCGAAAGAGGAAAGAATATGGAAAATAAAATGGATAAAGGGAAAAGGAGGCGCAAATAAAAGGGAAAGGGGAAGAGAAAGAGAACTAGAAAGAAAAAGCGGAGCACGCCAAATGGCCTTTTGGAGGTCGCTTTAAGATTACCATAGTCTAGAAATGTATTCGGCACAAAACTTCACTATGGGGCTCCTCGGACAAAATCTTTGTAAGAAATCTAGGTCCACAGAAAATAAAAATAACCAGTAACTATGAAGGTATATCAAAAAATTTTCAAATGTGGCAATTATGTCGCACAGTGTAATTGAAAGCCACAGCATCGCGTGGCCAGGTTTACTAGTTTTATTTAAATCATGAGATATGTTGTGCAAATAAGGTCTTGAAAATTATAGTTCCTTATGAATTGCATAAGCTGCTAACTTCCTTGATATTCAAGGTATTATTTTATATACTTACTTACTTAATTGGCACGTAACCGGCTACACCTTTTCCAGTTTAAGTTCAGAAAGTTACAATTGAAGTTCAGAAAATTACAATTGAAGTTCGGAATTTCCAATTGAAGTTCAGAAAGTTACAATTGAAGTTCAGAAAATTACAATTGAAGTTCAGAATTTCCAATTGAAGTTCAGAAAGTTACAATTGAAGTTCAGAAAATTACAATTGAAGTTCAGAATTTCCAATTGAAGTTCAGAAAGTTACAATTGAAGTTCAGAATTTACAATTGAAGTTCAGAAAGTTACAATTGAAGTTCAGAAAATTACAATTGAAGTTCAGAATTTCCAATTGAAGTTCAGAAAGTTACAATTGAAGTTCAGAAAATTACAATTGAAGTTCAGAAAATTCCAATTGAATTTCAGAAAATTCCAATTGAATTTCAGAAAATTACAATTGAATTTCAGAAAATTACAATTGAAGTTCAGAAAATTCCAATTGAATTTCAGAAAATTACAATTGAAGTTCAGAAAAGTTACTCATACGCCCTGGTATCTCGGTTGCAGGAAAATTGTATGGATTTGTTTGAAGATTTAATAAAAATGTAAATTCTCGTGTCTTTAGCGCCCTTCGTTGTACATATGTAGATGCATTTTTCAAACTTTTCAATTGCATAATAGTGTTTTCAGACAAAGATGATTTGTATGTTAATTCCGCATCATAAAACGTGTAAAGACTACGGCATGGTATCTCCAAGGCAGCCGCGTTCTTACATACTTGTTATTTACATATGTATTTATTCCGAAATAATGCATTTTATGTAAATAATTAGTTTATTTGCTTATATGTATGCAATTCCGAAAATATTTAGCTTCATTGTTCATGAAAAGTAATAACATCAGTTTCATTCCATGTGAATGTGCGAACATTTTTTTCATATACGGTTTCGATTTACACCCATTGCTTGATGCACTTTCTTGCAACCAATGTCAAGATTTCTGCATATATAGACGTTTGTTTCAAGCCCTATAAAACATATATGCGATTAATCGAATTAAAAATGCATCTACCCCGAAGGGCGTTAAAGATACGAGAATTTACATTTTTATTAAATCTTCAAACAAATCCATACAATTTTCCTACAATCGAGATACCAGGGCGTATGAGTAACTTTTCTGAACTTCAATTGTAATTTTCTGAACTTCAATTGTAATTTTCTGAAATTCAATTGTAATTTTCTGAACTTCAATTGTAACTTTCTGAACTTCAATTGGAAATTCTGAACTTCAATTGTAATTTTCTGAACTTCAATTGGAATTTTCTGAACTTCAATTGTAATTTTCTGAACTTCAATTGTAACTTTCTGAACTTCAATTGGAAATTCTGAACTTTAATTGTAATTTTCTGAACTTCAATTGGAAATTCTGAAATTCAATTGTAATTTTCTGAACTTCAATTGTAACTTTCTGAACTTCAATTGGAAATTCTGAACTTCAATTGTAATTTTCTGAACTTCAATTGTAACTTTCTGAACTTCAATTGTAAATTCTGAACTTCAATTGTAACTTTCTGAACTTAAACTGGAAAAGGTGTAGACGATTCTGGCCGAGTTCAATAAAGCGCGCCAGCTATTTCTGTTTTGCGCAGCATGGCGCCACTTTGGAATAACTAGGGAGTCAGCATCACTGTCCACCTGATCATCCCAACGCAGTGGAGGCCTCCCTTTTCTTCTGCGGTCAGCGGGTTTCGATAAAAATACTTTCTTGGCTGGAGCACCTTCGTCCATTCTCACGACATGACCTGCCCAACGCAGCCGCTGGATCTTTATTCGCTGAACAATGTCGATGTCTGCGTACAGCTCGTAAAGCTCGTCGTTAAATCTCCGTCGATACTCGCCCTCGCTAACGCGCAAAGGTCCATAAATCCTCCGAAGAACTTTCCTCTCGAATACTCCAAGCGCCATCTCATCTGCTTTTGATATAGTCCATACTTCTGCGCCATACATGAGGACTGGAACGATGAGTGTCTTGTAGAGTGTGATTTTGGTTCGTCGAGAGAGGACTTTACTTTTCAATTGCCTACTTAGTCCAAAGTAGCATTTATTGGTAAGAGTGATTCTTCGTTGGATTTCAGTGCTGACATTATTTTTGGTGTTAATGCTGGTTCCCAAATAGACGAAGTCCTTAACTGTTTCGAATTTGTAGCTATCAACAGTGACGTGGCTGCCAAGGGGTGCTGTTTCTTTGTCTGTTGACAGAAGGTACTTCGTCTTGTCCTCGTTGACCGCCAAACCCATTTTCTTAGCCTCTTTATCCAGCTTGGAGAAGGCAGAACATAGGGCGCGCGTGTTAGTGCCAATGATGTCGATGTCATCGGCATACGCCAGCAGTTGCACACTCTTGTGATATAAGATGCTTCCTGTATGGTTAAGTTCTGCAGCTCGTATTATCTTTTCCAGCATCAAGTTGAAGAAGTCACACGAAAGGGAGTCACCTTGTCTGAAACCTTGTTTGGTCTCGAACGGCTCGGAGAGATTCTTCCCAATTCTGACGGTGCTGGTGGTGTTAGTCAACGTTATTTGGCATAGGCGTATAAGTTTTGCAGGGAAACCAAATTCAGACATTGCGGCATATAGGCAATTCCTATTCGTGCTATCAAAAGCGGCTTTAAAATCGACAAAGAGATGGTGTGTGTCGGTTCCTTTTTCATGATTTTTTTCCAGGATTATTTTATATAGAGGTCAACAAAGAGCGCTGCAGAACTTTTCTCATGTTTTCCCACATATAGGTAGTTCAGAGGCCATCAGTTCCTCCCAGATGTTTCTTCATACCAAGTAAGAGTAGACAATATTGTGTCCTGCTGCGAACACAAGAGACTTAAATATGCATCGGGGATTTCCCCACCTATCACTTCTTAAAAAGAACAGGCCTGTGAGAATAAGTTTCCAGTTTACTTGCTATTGCAATTTTTAGGGTGCTACCCTGTTCAGCCACTTACGTATATAAGAGCGATTTGCTGAAGTAGGAAGGATACCTGGGGTGCATTTAATTATGAAAAACTTTTTTTTGTTAAACAAGTTTTGATTTATGTGCAACAAAAAACCACAATACATAGTATAATTTTCAAATTTTAATTGATCAATAGTGTGCCGTAATTGCGGTGATGAATTATCTAGATTTTTCTTAGTAAATGACAAATTGTGCTAATTGGCAGTTTATGAGAGAAATCGGAGATGTACGAAATGCTGCAGAGGGAAGAAAAAAAACGGCTAAATTTTGCACGTGCAACAAAATATTAGCCGCATGCCTAATGGGAATGTGCGTGGCTAGAAATCATTAGCTGCATTTCTCTATTAACATAACATACATATAAATGCGAAGATATACACTCGTATGTGCATATAAAAATAGCTAGTACATAAAAACGAGTACGTACATATTTAGAACATCAATTTCTCATTTTTCGACGCATTACCATCTAACCGCATAATTACCAGGTCTAGGCGGGCTGGCACAATTCAGCAGCCAACCAACGCCGCCATTTCGCCATTTAATTGGGGGCATTTTGTGGTTCCAACTTGTTGAAATTTGAAATTAATTGCAATTGCCAGAGACAAGCGGTGCTGCACGCCTTGAAGTGACCTACATAAATCATAACTTTGTGTGTGCTTTGTTTTTTTGTTTTTGTTCAAACAACATCATGCGAATGCGATATTCGTTATGGACCAATGTTAACAACAATGTAAGAATGGACGTTCGACATTCGCGTGCGTCGCATAATGGATGGTTGTAAGTTAATAAAGAGAGCGGGGAGTAAGGGAACGCCTGGAAAAAGAAGCTATAGGAGAATGGGAGGGGCCGAAATGGCAAAAGTGTAACAAGTGCATTGCGTCAAGCGCCAGAACTCGGAAACACTGCGCATGCGAAACAGAAGAACATAGAGAGACAGACGGACATACATATACCGATTTGCGTATAAATTGCATGGCATTGGCGTCATTCATCAACTCAACGGGATGCCTGTTGGCAGAGGAATCGGAGAAGGTTGTGCGTGCAATGAGCATATTTTATTTTATTTTACAAAATTTCCTTTTTTTAACATCACGTTTACATTTGAGCTAATGTGTCAGTGCAGCAATATAACATACAGAGCTACATACATACATATTTATATAGAGTCAAAGTCAATGATTGGTAGGCATTTGAATGTGCAAAGTACTCGAAGGAGGACCATCACGCCGTCGTTTATTTCTGAAAATTGGAAAATTGTGTGTTAGTGGGTTGGCCGAATTGTTGCGTTAATTGCTGAATTGATTTCTGAAATGTCGATTTTGTGCGATTAATTAAAAAATATTTGCTGAGAAGTAACACAAATTAAATTTGCATTTATAATTGTTAAGTTGTTCTTAAAAAAGTTTGTATTCGATTGGGTTAATGTTGTTGTGGTTTGTTCGAAACAAAACATATGTAAAGAATTTGTTAAGATTCTGCCGTATTTGTTTCTTTAATTACGAAATAGCTGAACAGGAAACATTTTTTTTTTTTCAAATTAAATAACAAGCAAAGTCAACAGGTACATATTTCGAAGAGAAAAAAACATTCTCTCATAATTCATCCACCTTTCTCATTTTATCCAGAGCACAAGGTGCCTTTCTAGGCTGTCATCTTCTTCAGAAATAGCGCCATTCAGCTGAAAATTTTACTTTATGATTTTAGTGCTTGAAATTAATTAAGAAAAAAATATTAAGGGCCATTTACTCAACCTATGATTAACGCTAACCGGAGGATAAATGTCCGTTTAAGCTATGAACTGCATTATCGACCACATGTTAAATGTGTGTTTAACCAGGCTTTATATCATGTTCAGACATAAAAATTAATTAAGTCAGTTGGGGTTGATTGAACATCTTTAGATTTGGTGTTCAGACATATTTAATTTACTTGGCCCATTTAACAGGTCGGCTCAAGATATATACACGCATACACGCCGTGAGCTGAATATCAAACTCTCGTGACCTAAATGTCAAAATTGCAAGGAGGACGAAATAATTTGACATTCATCTCACAATTTTTACCAATCGTAAACACGAATGCATGTGTAAAATAAGCAGAAATAAAAACAAATTTGATAGGTGATGAAGAAGAACAAGAATGCAGCTGATCTGACGAACCAACCTGTTTAGTGGACACTGACGCTAATCACATTTCTCTTTTCATGACATTTCATTTTACTTATGAAACAAGCCTTTTAACAGGGTTGCATGCAGAATTGTTCTTCATTAACAACTCATTAATTTCTAACTTGGTCAATTTTTGTATGGTAAATTGAGAATCATTGGGCTTGAAAATTGAATGAAGGCTCTTAATGTTCAATTAAGGTTGTGTCTGAACATAACATTAGCCGTGGTTAGCATTAATCAGAGATTGAATAAACGGCCCTAAAGCTCGACTAAAGCGGTAGTTGTGAACATTGATGTGAGAACAGTTCCGAAATCGGATGTTTACTCTGCTTCTGGTTTTCTTGGAATTAAAATGTGACTAGTTTTTTATAATTTTTTGTTTTTATTGTTACTGCTTTTTATTTTTTTTATTTTTTTGTTTTGCTTTTTTCTGTTTTTGTTTTTGTTTTTAATTTTAATTTTTAATTTTTTTTGTTTATTGTTTATTGTTTGTTTTTTGTTTTTGTTTTTTATATTTTTGTTTGTGTTTGCGTTTTTGGTTTTATTGGTTTTTTTTGTTTTTCTTTGCTTTGGTTTTTGGTTTGGTTTTTTTATTTTTGCTTTTTTTCTTGCTTTTTTTTTGCTTTTGCCTTTGTACTTTTTTTGTCTTTGCTTTTGCCTTTGTACTTTTTTTGTTTTTGTTTTCGTTTTCGTTTTTGTTTTGGTTTCTTTTTTATTTTTTTGTGGTTTTTGTTTTGTTTCTGGTTTTATTGGCACTAGTATCGCCGGTGCTCGAAATTCGACCATGCAATTTATTTTTTCAACTTTGTATTGGTACAAAAGTTATTCCTTTTCGCGGAGATAAGCAACGCTTTCCAAAGTCCAGTTGTACCGCAACACTGATTTGCCCTTTTGATTACGGTCCGACGCGAAATCGTGGTCAAAATCAAGGCAGATCTAGGAAGGTAGGTCAGGTGGCGAATTCAGAAACTTCCCATGTATTTTGTTATTGTAATTGGTAGAGTGTAATGTCAAAATGATATTTCGCCGTGGTTAAAATCTGAATTGGCTTGGGGCTCGTCCATTCCTATTGGCCATAATGTGAATTCGCTTTGATTTTGACATTACACTCTACCTTTATAAATAAAAAAAAGAAGTTTTTCAATTCGCCGCCGAGCCTACCTGTTAGATATGCCTAGGTCAGAATTAAAATTACTCAGTGTGCTCTCCCGCCCTCTCTCTCATTTTTCGCTTTAATGGAAAAGCAATAGCAAGGCAGATCTAGGAAGGTAGGCCCGGTGGCGAATTCAGAAACTATTTTTTTTATATGCAAAGGTAGAGTGTAATGTCAAAATCCAAGCGAATTCACATCATGGCCAATAGGGATGGACGAGGCCCAAGCGAATTCATTAATTTTGACATTACACTCTACCGATTACACTAACAAAATACATGGGAAATTTCTCAATTCGCCACCGGGCCTACCTTCCTAGATCTGCCTTGAGCAATAGGAGATATTTGGCCGCGTTGATTTTGATCTGAGCGTTAACTGGGCCAATGCATATAAAATAGAAAGAGCGCTTTTAAATTAAAGCGACTCTTCAACTGTGGTTACGATATTTATTTCTCTTAACTAAAAATTTATTTATTAATTATAAAGAAATTAAATAATTTATAGAGAAAATTATATGCCTATGCACTGCTCCTCACTCATACGAACACATCCATATCAATTTTATGTGGATATGATTATGTTAAATGTGCTATACAGCCTGGCAATTGTTTGTATGGGAAAAATGTTAGCCTATTAATATATAGATTAAAACGCGACTAGTTTTTTTTATAATTTTTTTTGTTATTGTAAATGCCACTATTTCGGTTTTTTTCTGTTTCTGTGTTTGTTTTTTGTTCTGGTTTTTCGTTTTTTCTGTTTTTGTTTTTAATTTTTTATTTTATTCTTGCTTTTTTCTATTTTTGTTTGTGTTTGCTTTTTATACTCAGCTGTACTAGTACACAGAGTATTATAGTTTTAATCACATAACGGTGGATTGTAACAGAATGAAATAATCGAGATAGATATAGACTTATATATATCAAAATGATCAGGGTGAAAAGAGAAATCGATTGAGCCATGTCCGTCCGTCCGTCCGTCCGTCCGTCCGTCCGTCCGTCTGTCCGTCCGTCCGTCCGTCCGTCCGTCTGTAAACACTCTAACTCGCGCAAAAATTGAGATATTTTGATGAAATTTGGAACGCAAGTTGGTATCGAGACTGGGACGGTTGGTATTGAAAATGGGCGAAATCGGACCATGACCACGCCCACTTTTCCTATATAGAAAAAATCGGAAATTTGGTATCTCAGCCACTAATATAGCTAGAGTTTTAAAATTTTACCCACGTATTGAGCTCGGGCCCTTATGAAGAAATTTGATGAAGTTTTGGAAAATGGGCGGTGCCACGCCCACTTATTAAGGGTCAAACATTGAAAGTTTTATATGTCATAACTCAGAAACCGTTGAAGATATATCGATGAAATTTGGTACGCGTAATTTGCTTACATAGACAAATGTTTTGACGAAAAATTATCAAAATCGGTTTACGGCCACGCCCACTTTTATATATGTGTATTATAAAGTGACCTAATAAAACCATTTTAAGCGATATCTCTGTCAAATATAAAGATCTATCATTGAAATTTTGTCGCATGAGTCCAACTATGGACATAAAACAAAAAACACAAAAATTTTGGAATATGGGCGGTGCCACGCCCACTTATTAAGGGGCAGACATTGAAAGTTTTATGAGTCATAACTCAGAAACCGTTGAAGATATATCGATGAAATTCGGTACGCGTAATATAATTACTTAGTCAAATGTTTTGGCGAAAAATTATCAAAATCGGTTGACGGCCACGCCCACTTTTATATATAGGAAATATAAGGGGGCCTAATAAAAACATTTTAAGCGATATCTCTGTCAAATATAAAGATCAATCACTGAGATTTTGTGGCAGGAGTCCAACTATGGACATAAAACAAAAACTACAAAAATTTTGGAAAATGGGCGGTGCCACGCCCACTTATTAAGGAGCGAATATTGAAAGTTTAATAAGCCATAACTCAGAAACCGTTAAAGATATATCGATGAAATCTGGTACGCGTGATATATTTACTTAGCCAAATGTGTGGACGAAAAATTACCAAAATCGGTTGACGACCGCGCCCACTTTTATATATGTGTATTATAAAGTGACCTAATAAAACCATTTTAAGCGATATCTATGTGAAATATAAAGATAATTCATTGAAATTTTGTGACATGAGTTTTACAATAGACCGGAAACAAAAAATAAAAAAGTTTGGAAAATGGGCGTGGCACCGCCTCTTTTTAGACAAAGGGATATATGAGATTTCTTAGCCTTTAACTCGACAAATAATTGAGATATTATGACGAAACTTGGTTTATACACTTTTATAACATGTGTTAATAGACACGCAAAAATGTATTGAAATCGGTTTATGACCACGCCTACTTTTTAACAAAGATATTTCTGGAACACCCTTTTGGAATTTGTAACGTGAAGTCTTTGTAACTAAAAGTCATAGAGGGATGAAATTTTGCACTAACAATAATATTTGTATGCTTATTTGGATGATTGATATAAATTTTGAAAATGGGCGTGGCTGCGCCCTGTTTATGCAGCACTCGTTTCATATAAAATACACCCTATATCGAACAAACGCAAACAAACAATGAAAGCATACAGCTGAGTATCTAATGTTCGATTGCACTCGAACTTAGGCTTCCTTACTTGTTTGTTATAGTTTTTTTGTTTTTTGTTTTTTTTTTTGTTTTTCTATTTTTTTTTATTTTTTGTCTTTCTTTTTGTATTTTTTGGTTTTTTTTTGCTTTTAATTTTTGTTTTTTTTTGTTTCTTTTTATTTTTATTTTTCTTTTTTTTTCTTTTTCTTTTTGTTTTTCTTTTTTTTTTTGTTTTTAATTTTTTTATTTTTGTTGCTGTTGTTGTTATACATATCTGCCTACCACTGGCAATGTCAAGCGATTCCCACGGACATACCCACCAAAAAACTCGATGACCGCGGAATTAAGAGGGTAATCCAGAAAAACCCTGGCAATCGCTTCCACATTCGTTGACAGAAGGCCTGAAATTAGCATGGGCTTGTCATTGGAGGGAAGGACTTCCCCTCTGCATTACCGCCGAACGAATAAATCACGCAATACCGCAAGCATTCTAGTGAATCAAATAAAGAACACCTTACAGGGAAGCAGAGAAAGAAGGCGAAAAATGTAAGGCATGATGGAAATTTCCACTGGTATTTATTCCAGTTCATTTTTCGCGCTCCATTCTACTTTGCATTACGTGGAATGGGTAATGGAAGCTCATTTCACTCTGCATTAATGGCAATGCGTGAAAGAAGTGATGAACTCGCCAGATGTTCCATGGCAAGGCCTTCTGTCATGCCTGACAGGTAATAGCGATAACCAGATTTTTGCTGGGTAGCAGCGCACTCTCACAAAGGTCGCTTGTACTTTTTAAAATGCTTTTATTAGCTTCACCTGTATGTGTGTATGTACATAATTTTAGGCGAAAGCGTATTATAGAAGGTTTTCAGTGTGAGATGTGCTTATTTTGAAATCACTCGTACCAAAATTTGAGATGTTTACACATCAAAAATAGCTTTAGTCCACTTAGCCTTCTAACTGCGATACCGACAAACAAATCATTGTATGAAATCCTGATTGGCAAGGGCACAACCTTATACCCATGTTAGGCTCATAATACACCGCAGTAGCTGAACTGTGGACCTAAGTAATGTGAATTGTTTATGTCACACTAAAAGTACAAACGTCTTCGTACACAGCAAATTAGTTCGTTTTATTTAATTTGTTGGACAAGCAAGGCGCAGCAATTTATTGCTAGTTAATTTTGAATTGCATTGCCGCAGGGAATTAAAATCGAGTTAACTAAAAATAAATATATAACGAACAAGAAAAAATGTACGTGAGAAAAAAAAAAGAAATCTTGGCATTAACAACGGAATGCGAAGTTCAATTTGTGTGTGCCGCTGTAATCGCCCTGCCACATGCCACATGCCGCATGCAAATATGCATAAACGAGCATCGTATTTAGTTTATTTCACTGCACTTACTTACGTACATACGCGTGCGCTTGTGTGCATTTGCATGGTTGCATGCGGGCTCAGAAGTTGTCCATGCATATGAGTTACTGTGTCAACAGGTGAATTTCGGAGGCACACGCCTGTCAGAGCGAATTGTTTTTTGTTACTCACTCTGCACACGTTTGTGTCTGTGTGGGTGGTTCAAGCGCGACAGCGTAATTACTTTGTTGCCACCAACCGGCCTAGGCAAGCAAGCAAGCAACAATTGACATTACATACATACTTGCTTAAGAGAAATGTAGCGGGTAGTCGAGCAGAGTGGACAACCGAAAGTCTCCACGGTTGCCAAATTCATTGTCACCATATGAATATCATTATTGTGTGGAAGAAAAGAAAAAGTCCAGTGAGCACATCGAGCTTATGGCCGGTGTCGCAACCGAAGTAGCAGACAGCAAACAGCAGCATTGCCAACACCAGCGAAGGCAGAGCAGAAGTATCAAGTTTCATTGTCAACGTTGTCGCTTCATTCATATTTGCGTCTGTATGTTAGTATGTATGTTTATATGCAAAAACTCAAAAATATTTTAACCCTTTCTGGCACCAGCTTTGGCATAGGTATGTAATACCATTTATTGTATATTGTGAGATCTTTTAAACTTACGATTACCAGAGATTTTTATGTACGAGGTTTACCAATACCCACCCGGGTGACCCATATATATTTTCTTGCATTACGGGCGCTTTCGCGTGCTTTAACTTTTTATTGCCCAAACATATTTATTACTGTTGTAAAATGTAAGCCTGTGAATGATTAAAAATATTTAATTTAACTATATTTGGTGAAATTAAGCCAACAAAAACAACAAACACCCCGTAATGGGCGTATATAAAGTAAAAAATTCAAAATTTTGAATCCTACGGCAAAGGTTGAGTGAATAATACGATTACAACGCATTAATTATCTACTTGAATTTGGCGCTGAAGCAATCAAATCCAAAATACCATTATTCGAAAAAAAACCGATCAAAACAAGGCGAGCGAGTTGTGAAGGACTTTGTTGGCCCGTAAAAGGATTCCTGTAAAAGTATCGCCATATATACTTTTTTTTTACTAAATTATCATTATCCAAAGATTAGTGGGATGATGTTTATGGTGGGAAGAATAAACATAAATAAAATATGTGTATTTGTGTATGTACATATTATATTCTAAATGAATTCCACCCGTCAGGAGCATGAAATGAGATTTACTCTGACTTTGGCATTATCTTTTAATGCTCTAGATCAGGCATCGGCACTTTGATCCATATGAGTAAATAGAAAACATCACACAAATTTTAACCAATGTAGTGGAAACCGCTCTGTGCTCCCCAACACAATATCTTTCACAATTTTGCCGACCTTGCTTCTAGAAGTAGCAACACTTGCTGCATTTATAATATACGGAGGAAATCAACCAAGTAATATCAAGGTTCTTCAGTCACAGGCTTTCTCAGAAAGCTCTGTCATATCTAAATTATACTGAAGTCCATTAGGCATAATATTACTTGAAGATTCTACATAAAATCGGTCAATTGTATGTATCTTAGAAATTATTTGCTAGGGAGAATGAATTTATCAATGTCCTTCCTTATTTCTAATAAAAAGGAAAACCTTCCAGCAGGTTGATGAGAGTAAAGATGAAAGGAAAATGTTATAAGTGTTTTGATATGAAAATTAAATCCAACACTAGTCAATTATGCATAAAATGCACTAAAACCATTAGCGATGAACATAATATGAACTAAACAAAATGCATCAATTGTTGTAGAGATCCTTCGGTATTTCGCTTGGTTAGAATATAATTTATATTCAATAAATCTTCTAAAAACTTTATAAAAATGATAAAAATATAGTTAAACAATAAATATGCAAAGTCATAGCAACAATAGTATGTGCATATACACGTCTTTTCATTGAAAAGTGTACTGGGTCACCCGGGTGGGTATTGGTAAACTACGTACATAAAAAGTCAAAATCGCAAAAAAAGCATATTTCAGATGAAAAAAAAGTTCAAACTTGTTATTATCTGAAAGAACTCGAAAAATTGATCAGTGAGTAAAAAGCTTTTTAAAATCGGCCCAATAGTTGCTGAGTAATCGCAAAAAGAAAACGCAAAAGGTCACCCGGGTAGGTATTGGTAAACCTAAGGTTAAAAAAAGCTTTTGTATTACTTTTTAATAAAAAAAAATGTTGGGCGATTTTTTCCGCAATTGTGCTTAGCTGACATTACTCTGCTTCCAGCAAGTTTCAATTGAAATCAAAATATAACAAACAGCACAACAAAAGGGTTAAATCCAAATTATGCTTCGTCACTCATTTTCTGAGCTAACCGGTTCGTGCGGCCGGCCTTGCCGTTGACAACACACACATGCCTGGCGGTTATGGATATTGCACACGAGTGCTTTGTGAGTGGAAGCGAGGAAGCGATGCGTGAGTGGCAGGAGCTTATTGTTTTTTTTTCTTTGTGCGAGCGCTACCGATAAGGCGGCCGCAACAATGTCAAGCTTACAAGGAGACAAGTGCGACCGTCGACAGTCGCGCGTTGATTACGTTGACTTGTGATCGTGTTGATGGTGTCGTTTCCTTCAATGCGCCGCTTGCACGCATTGTTGTTGACAAAATGTTTGTTATTGTTGTTGTTGTTATTGTTAGTTTGAGCGTGTGCGCCACACGACATGTAAATTGCTGACATACAATTATGCACATTTTCTTTTAAAATTTGTTTTCTTTTTTTTGTGCACGCTGGCATATGTAAGTACTTAGTGTAAAACGAAAGACTTAAGCAAGAAACTTGCCATGAAATGATTTCATTGTAAATCTGGCGGCGGCAATTATCAGAAAGGAGTTGCATAACTTCGCTCTGCAATGTTTTGCTTTTTGGTTTGATTAGAGTGATTGTTATTTTCTATTGATCAAATGTAAGCTTGCACTTAGGGGAGAATTTCAAGCATGAGCGAGACATGAGCTGAGAAGCTGCGACAGTAGTTGGAAAAACCGATCAGTTTTGAATTCAAAAATTTATGTATTTTGAGAAATAGAATGACCATCTATGAATATTGATGCTTCTCAATTTCGCCATTATCTTTTAATCTGCATCTCTCATAGACCAGTCTGTCAAAGGGCACATAATAACATAGTGATCAAGTGGAGCGGACGGCGTAATGCCGACACACGGCAATCACGCAGCGCTTAATAAGCGAAAAATTCATAAATATTATGGAAGGGAGAGGGAATATGTATATCCATAAACGTAATTGTGGCGAGTTTGCGTACCGCAAACGATCGCGGCACAGCAAAGGCGCGTGCGCCGTCAAACGAGTTAATTCATGGCAAGTAATTTGCAAGTTGGACGGGGCAGGGGAGAACACTTAACACAGTCACGAGAGCATTACAAGCAGTCGTCTGTATGCATATGGATACAGGCATACACGTATGTACATATACATATGTATGTAGGCAAGTTCTCCCCTCTATAAATTTCATTTTCAATGTTGCTGACGTCTGCGGCGTTTGTAGATCATTGCCGCATCAATGTCAACCGTTTTCATTTTCATTATTAACTTTCACGTGATGTTGCCTACTGATAAGAATGCGTGCGGAAAGATATGTATGTAGATGTGGATTAGGGTGGGCACACGGTATTATTAGATATAATGTGTAAATTTTGAGCCTGACTAAAGACGCCTAAGGATTGTCACACACGGGTCAATTATCATTATTTCCAATAAGGACCAAAATCTACATGTCTTGTTTTTGACTTCTGATTTAAGCATTAACCACACCACCCTAATGTAGTTTCAGTAATGAAGGGTTTTCTACGATATTTTGCATATTTTTCTACTCTGTTATAAAATCATCAACATCTTCGCAACCAGCGGTGACAACAATAACAACAATAACAAGTAATGCAACTACATACCATAATGTATATACATAACTGTAATGTGACAACTGGCAGTGGTGAAGTGGTGAGCCGCGCAGGCGCACGCGCCAACCGTATTTTTTTGTGAAGCGACCTGTGTAACCGGCTCACCGTTCGACATGCTGATTAACGATCAGCGATTACATTTGCTTACAAGGCATACTTTGGGGGAAACAAGTGATGTGTGCAGTGAGTAAGAAGAATGTTTCATTTGGTCGTAAATCAAAATTGTCTCTTAGCTGGGCAATTTAATTAGGTTGTATTTTTTTGTTTGGAGCGGTAAAACTCTTTATTAATTTTACTTGTTACTTTCATACAAAAAACAAAGATAGCTGGAGATATATTTTTTTCTTTCGTTTTTATATAGCTATTTCGAAATGAGGAAATATTTAATTTAGAGCTACAGAAAAATTGCAGTTTTTAATTTCTCATATATAAATTACATAGACCACATGATTACGAGTTCGCTTTTGCCACTAAATATTGGCAACTCAGTTCCTTGTAATACTAAAATATTGTTATTTTAAAATTAAAAATTAAACACAGAACAAAATCAGTTATAGTACCAGGTAAACAAGAAGTTCACGGGTGGTAACACTGGCATGGAAGAAGCCAGAATTACAATAGCGCTGTGGCAGTAGCAGCGATCGTTTTTCGAAATCGGCTGATTTTTAAAAACTACGGTTTGCAATGAAGCGGCACATAATACAGCAGAGGCAGCTGGCAGCACCGCTACTTTTAGCCCAAATTCTAAATTCGCTGCCGCTGCCTTCAATCGCAGCCAACTTCTAAGTGTTGATGTGAACTTATGTCTGTGTTTTGTGTTTCCGTACTTTGATGCCAGCAAGCGGGAGAGAATTTAATTTTTACTTAATTGATTTCCACTAGCAAATATTGCTGGCGGGATGCAAAAGCGAAGAAGAAGAAAGAGCAGAGGAAAAAATGAAACAAGATTGATTATTTTAATTGAAAAAAGTGGACATGAAAATGGTAAGTAAATTTATGTCACCACGTGTCCAAATACTGCGAACGCTCTATTGTGTTTGGTCTGGCAGTCACTGCTCATATTAGACGCATCAGCTGATTTCGAAAACCGTCGCTGCCCGCTGCCACATCGCTGATGTAATTTGGGCTAGAGACTGAGGCACACTAGAGCAGATAAATTGCCTTTGTTCACAATAAAAAAACGTCTCATTGTTTCAGTGGCCTTGGGATATTTGAAAATGTCGCAAATGTGAAAAGGTAGACTTCCAGTGAATGTAGGTGCACAGAGGGTGGAAGCAGAATGGAAGAACAGAAGACCCAGCATGTAATCACATGAAAGTGAAATGCTGCCGCTCTACTCAAAACTCAAGGAACAAATATGTATGCAATCAAAATTCATACAAATAAATTTCCGTAATGTTTTATTTGCTTGCCTGCAATAAAATCCAAAGTGCGACATTACAATTAATCAACAAGCTATAAATTTCCAAACCCTTTTTTTATTGTGAATTTCATTATCTTCCAGTTGGACAGTTGATCGGCCGATGCGTTTTGATCTCATAATTTTATGACATGAGAAATGCATAAAAAGACATTTTTTCAAAGAAATGCTGCTACAATTTCACACTACGTGCCTAACAATATTTTTTTGCTGTGAAAAGAAGCAGAAATCAGTAGAAGTATGTATGTATGTATCATACGCTTTGCCATCAACGAACATATCAATCACGTTAGAACTGTCAAAAATTGCTGCAAACGCCAAAAATGCAACGCTTTTATGACAACACGTCATACTCAGCTGTGACATAAATAAATAAAAAATTAAAACAAAAATGAAAGTAAGAAGATGGAAAAAATGTTACAAATGTATTATGCGTGCAGTTTGAACAATTGACAGCGTTTCGATGAGAGCGCAATATCGCCATTTTTATTATGTTGTGCAGTTGTTGTTGCTGTTAATTTCATAGCTCTTTTGCTTGTGTATCCGTGGTTTGCCTTTTTTTCGTTCGCTGATAAGGCGCACAACGGATTTATGGCACTTAACTGCCATAACTTATTACCACAAATTTCATAAATATCAACGCCACGTCAAGGAGAGCAAAAAACTAAAAAAAACGTTGAATTAATTATTCATTTTTGTTTTCAAAAAAGGGTAAGAGAATTATAAATATACATACATACATACATATGTTTTATCTTTTCGACGCGTCGCAACGTAGCAAAAGTTTGGCGACAAGAATGGAACTAAGTTCCATCGAGACAGAATGTGAGTATATATGAATATAAGCCCAGTTTGTTTTGCATCATTTTTATAAAACAAAATTTAATTTTTTTGCTAAAAATACACATTTAGGGGATTTACAACCTGTCATATTGCGTCATATCGTCATAAGTCATAATATTTTGTTGTTGCATACTAGGCTATATGTGTACTAAATAAATACAACTCTGCACGATATGTTTTTGAGTCGTCGTATTTGATCAGCTGTTTTTGTTAATTCTTCACACGGCTTCGGAAAAGTCTTTTGTAACTATTTCCTATTTTAATATGACATATGACTTTATGACACTTTGTGAATCACCTAATTGTATACTGGTATCGGTGAATAGGGCAAAGTACTTAAGATTTTAAAATATTTAACCATCATAAAGTTCTTCCTTATCACTAAATGTTTAAAAAAAAACCAACTCAGATATTAAAAGAGTCTAAAGAGGATGAGACTTTTATACAAAATTAAAAAAATTGATAATAAAAGCGACAAAGCAACAACGTCAAACCTCAAACCTTATATGCAAAGGAAACATTTAAAAATGCATGTCTTAAGGCTCCTGATTCCAGCCCTAATTTACCAGGAATGCTTTCAGAGATATCAAAAGTAGCTACGTGAAATATTTCCATCTTGAGATGGATGTATGTGTACCAGCATTTAAGGGTTTATAATGTGCATTAAGAATTTATTACAAAATCCTTCCATATTCCGAAAAGATGGCATTATCATTACTTTTTTACTATAAAAAGTCATTCGTGCGAAGTCGGCAATCGCCGTGCGATAGTCATGGGGCATAGTCATGGAAGTTGTTTTCTTCCCTAAAGGAAATGTAAGGAGGTGAGTATTGATGGTTTGTAGTACCATTGGGCCTACTGGGTAGCATTGAATACAAATATACTTTCACATAGCCACTTTCGAAAGTGGACTACTTAACTGCTTACTTTCAAAAAGTAACCGTCACTCATTCTCTACAATATCTTTTAACATTCTTAAAGATTTTATTTTTCAGATATTATATTTAAATTAATAATGTAGTCTACTGTAATTTTAATCTCCAATGAAAATTGAAAGCATTCCATTCACAAATGTATGCATGTACATATTTTGATAGCGCATTTTTGCTGTATAAATACATTTACTCACTGAATGTAGACTTGCAACACTTTTATAAATTGTAAATTATTTAACTTTATGCGTTTCAATTTAAATTTAAATAAAAAAATTCCCCTGATGGTGGCGGCACATATTAAACGTTTCGCTTATTATTGTCGACGCTCGTTGTTGCTACTTAAAAAGTGCTGCTGCTGCTGCTGTTGCTGTTGCTGCTACTTACTCCGCTTGCTCAATCCTGCAACAGCAACTATCGACTTCTCACACTTCGCGAATCGCGCTTTTCATGCTAGAGCACTTAATGCCCCCATCAACCGAAACGATTAAATAATTTTTAATTCTGTTTTTGCTCCTTTTTTGTGTTAAAGCAAAACACTGAATTGAGTTCGAGCGAAAAAAAAACGTTCAGCGTCAACCGGTTGGCTGGCTATGCGTTTCTGCTGTTTTTATACCTTTCATGGGAATGAAATGGTATTATAACTTTGTGCCGAAAATCAAATCTTGAAAGTACTAGAAGGAGGCGTGACAGACCCATCAATATATAAACCGATATAATCAGAATCATGAGCTGAGTCGTTTAAGCCATGTCCGTCTGTCCGTCCGTCCGTCCGTCTGTGTGAACGCAAACTAGTCCCTCAGTTTTTGAGATATTTGATTGAAATTTGGAACACGGGTGAGTTTTGATGCTCAATCGATCATTTGTCGGAATTGGCCGAATCGGACCACTATAACATATAGCTGCCATACAACCGATTGTTCAGATATACACATTAGGGGTATTCGCTATCCATAGCATAACCCTAGCACGTAGCACGGATTGCACGGATTGCCTAGTTTTACAACGCACAACAACAAAATACAGGCGAACAGAAATATACTAGACCTCAAAAATATGCTACAGCAAAACCTATGTATACACTGAAAAAACAACTTACTCAGATTATGGAAAAGTGGGAATGATTCGGCGCTAAAGACATATTTCCATATTTTGATGTACGATCTTCTTCAAATCAAGGAATAAAAACCACGTTTTAAAGAAAATTGTACATCAAAATATGGAAATATGTCTTTAGCGCCGAATCATTCCCATTTTTCCATAATCTGAGTAATTTTTTTTTTGAGTGTATTTATTTGCTATGAAGTGTGGGAAATTAATTGCGACCCTGCGTCAGCTGACATTTTCCAATTTCTAATTTCAATTTCAATTTAAGCATCCAAATTTTGCTTTAAATGTTATGTTTTGTGTGTATTTATTAAATTTACGAAAATAAAATGATTTATTTATTAAAAAGTGAGTGATGAATGCGTCCGCTTGGCAAAAAAGAAAGGCTGCTTCTTAAAATTTCCTACGACTGTGCAATAGGGTGCTCTCTATGTGTAGCATATTTTGGTCTAGGATATTTGCAATCCGTGCTATCTTGCTATCGTGCCATGGATAGCGAATACCCCTATTTTGGTGTATAACTTCCCCATTTAAACAGCTAAGGACATGAAATTTTGAAGTATTTGTAGACATGTTGGCCTAAACAAGGTTACCGAAAATTGTCAAGATCAGACCACTATAACATATAGCTCCCATACAACCGATTGTTCAGATATACACATTTTGTCGTATAACTCCTCCATTTAAATAGCCCAGACACCATTTTTTCTAATAAATCGTTCCACAAATAACCCACAAAATTTAAATTATAAATTATACTAAATCAGGCTATGTACAACATACATAGGTAGCTTTTCATTTCCCCACTCATGAAAGGTATGAAGTCTTCGGTACGGCCGAAGACAGCCGCGCTCTTACTTGTTCTTTTTATTGTTGTTACCATTGCAATTGTAGTAATATATTGTGTAGTTATTGTTTTTTTAGTTATTTCCACATTTTTCCAATATGGTGTTTTTTTTTATTAAGTTGGCTGATGAAGATGTTCACTGCGGTGACTTAATAACAATGCCGTCGCGAAGCTGCTGCTGACGGTGGCGGCGTTGGTGTGTTTGTGTTGGTTTGCGTTGAATATTGGGGCAGTCATACGGTGTGACAAGCGGCGCGGCGAATGGCTTATACGATTGCCGCATAGTCAGTCGTTATCATTATCTGACACAAAAAATTTAATATTAATTATGTTGACATGTTGGCTAAAAACATATTCCATAAGACATGTTGGGTCGGAGTCGAAGTCGAAGACAAAGTCGAAATCGAAATCGGAGAACGTTCATTATTACATATTATGCACTTCGTAGATATTTCTTGTAACGCCATCCACTTTGTATTTGTTGTATGCTTTGTTGCTTCATTACACTTTTGCATTGCCGCCATTTGGTAATTGCCCTTGTGTCGTGCTGCGTCGCATTAATTATAAATATTGCCAATTGCCACTTGCCACATGAGGCACTTGCATCAATATGCGAAAGTGAAAGCATACAATATTTCAATTGATTACTCTGAAGTAAGTAAGTTTTTGTTTTTTTTTCTGTATTCTTTAGTTTTTCATCTGTTAAAAACAAATGCAACAACGCCTCGATTGTCAATAAATACCAATAAGCTCATGACTCTTATGTGCCGTAGACGTGCATAACATGCGAGTATATTGAAGCGTAAAAAAGCTCTTTAAATGTACTGTGTGTTCTTTATGGAGGTAACAAGATAAGCTTATCGAAGCAAAAATATTGTTTTACAAATTTACTGAGTGTTAAATGAATGAATCATTTCTGTAAAACACGGATGAAGGCGAAGTGACTTCAAAGCACTCAATTAAAGCATACAGTCGTCGAATTTCTATAATCCATGCTTGTAAATGGGAACGTGAATGGATGAGTAAGTTATGCGCATGGATGTTCATAGAATTTGTTTTAGGACAACGATTTCATCTTCAAGAAAAATGTATTTGACAATACTGCTACCTTATTACATTTGAGGAACGCAAGCATACTCTTCAGCCGCCTTTCGGCACAAGCTACTTGCTATCAACGTGGCATGTCATGACCGTATGACAGCGCAACAGCGTCCGGTAGTCTAACCGAGTATTTTACACAAAATCAAACAAAAACACAAAAAAAACAAGTAAAAGCGCGGCTGACTTCGGCCGTACCGAAGACTTCATACCTTTCATGAGTGGGGGAATGAAAAGTTACCTATGTATGTACGTAGCCTGATTAAGTTTAATTTATAATTTTAATACTGTGGGTTATTTATGGAAAGATTTATTAGAAAAAATGGTGTCTTGGCTATTTAAATGGAGGAGCTACACACCAAAATGTCCATATCTGAACAATCGGTTGTAGGGGAGCTATATGTTATAGTGGTCCGATCTTGACAATTTTCGGTAACTCCGTTTGGGCCCATACGGGTACAAATACCTCAAAATTTCACGCCGTTAGCTGTTAAAATGGAGGAGTTATACACCAAAATGTCCATATCTGAACAATCGGTTGTATGGTAGCTATATGTTATAGTGATCCGATCTTGACAATTTTCGGTAACCCATATGGGTACAAATACTTCAAAATTTCACGCCGTTAGCTGTTAAAATGGAGGAGTTATACACCAAAATGTGCATATCTGAATAATCGGATGTTGTGGAACTATATGTTATAGTGGTCCGATCTTGACAATTTTCGGTAACCTTGTTTGGGCCAAAATGGGAACGTCAACTTCAAAGTTTCATGTCCTTAGCTGTTTAAATGGGCAAGTTATGCACAAATTACATCCAAAAATTTCATGTATATCTGAATAATCGGTTGTTTTCTATATGTTGTAGTGGTCCGATCCGGCCGGTTCCGACAAATGATCAGCTGCATATAACAACATACCTGTATTCCGAATTTCATTCAGATATCTCAAAAACTGAGGGACTAGTTTGCGTTCACACAGACGGACGGACGGACAGACAGACAGACGGACAGACGGACATGGCTTAATCGACTCAGCTCGTGATTCTGATCATATCGGTATGTATTTTGGTAGGTCCCCCACGCTTCCTTCTGCTACTTTCGACAAAAATTTTTTGGCACTAAGTTATGATACCATTTCATTCTCATGAAAGGTATAAAAACTAAATAAATAGAAATTAATTCCAATACTAACAAGTAAGGAAGCCTAGGTTCGAGTGGAATGGAACATTAGATACTCATGCGTTCATTGTTTGTTTGCGTTTGATGGAAACACGATGTATTTTATATAAAGCGAGTGCTGCATAAAGTGGGCGTAGGCACGCCCATTTTCAACATTTTTATCAGTCATCCAACTAAGCATATGAATATTATTCTTTGTGAAAAATTTCATTCCTTTAGGACTTCTAGTTACAAAGATGTCACATTAAAAATTCCTAAAGTGTGTTCCAGAAATATCTTTGTTAAAAAGTAGGCGTGGTCATAAACCGATTTCAATAAATTTTTGCATGTCTACTTATTACCACAAGTTATAAAAGTGTATAAACCCGGTTTCGTCATAATATCTCAATTATTTGTTGAGTTTTGGGCTCCGAAATCTCGTAGATTCCTCTGTCTAAAAAGAGGCGGTGCCACGCCCATTTTCCAAACTTTTTATATTTTTTGTTTCCGGTCTATTGTGGAACTCATGCCACAAAATTTTAATGAATTATCTTTATATTTGACAAAGATATCGCTTAAAATGTTTTTATTGGGCCTCTTTATAATACCCATATATAAAAGTGGGCGTGGTCGTCAACCGATTTTGGCAATTTTTAGTCCAAACATTTGCCTAAGTAAGTATATTACGCACACCAAATTTCATCGATATATCTCTAACGGTTTTTGAGTTATGACTCATAAAACTTTCAATGTTTGCCCCTTAATAAGTGGGCGTGGCACCGCCCATTTTTCAAAATTTTTGTGTTTTCTGTTTTACGTCCATAGTTGGACTCATGCGACAAAATTTCAGTGATATATCTTTATATTTGACAGAGATATAGCTTAAAATGTTTTTATTGGGCCACTTTATAATACCCATATATAAAAGTGGGCGTGGCCGTAAGTAAATCACGCATACCAAATTTCATCGATATATCTTCAATGGTTTCTGAGTTATGACATATAAAACTTTCTATGTTTGACCCTTAATAAGTGGGCGTGGCACCGCCCATTTTCCAAAATTTCATCAAATTTCTTCATAGGGGCCTGAGTTCAACACTTGGGTAAAATTTCATCGCTCCAGCTATATTAGTGACTGAGATACCAAATTTCCGATTTTTTCTATATAGGAAAAGTGGGCGTGGTCATCGTCCGATTTCGCCTATTTTCAATACCAACCGTCCCAGTCTCGATACCAACTTGCATTTAAAATTTCATCAAAATATCTCAATTTTTGCGCGAGTTAGAGTGTTTACAGACGGACGGACGGACGGACATGGCTCAATCGATTTCTCTTTTCACCCTGATCATTTTGATATATATAAGTCTATATCTATCTCGATTATTTCATTCTGTTACAATCCACCGTTATGTGATTAAAACTATAATACTCTGTGTACAAGTACAGCTGAGTATAAAAAAGGTAATAAATGCAAATAAAACGCCTACACCACAAGCGGTCCAAAGCGATAGGAATTGAGCACAACAAGTCGCCCAATTGTTGGTAGATTCTTGCCAAAAATAGCCAACAAATATTGCAAACGAATTGTATAGTCTTTAGATTTCAAATGTCCCTTTGTTTGTGGGACACATGTGTCATACTGCGCGCCAAAACAATAATTTTGGCCTTAACCTTTCGCACATACACATGTACATATTTATGTATTTGATGACCCATTTTACGCATTTTACCTTACAATTTGTTCCACTATGTTAATATTTTTACTTTGTACATTAACATTTTGTAATAAACAATTTGGTTATGGTTGCTGTAAATGAGCCAAGTGCTGGATGCTGGTGGACACTTGCATATAAAAATTCGAAAAACCACCAGGCCGCTCTCACATGCTGAGTGTCATTTAACGCTTCTTTATGCGTTAAACTGAATACTTTTGTTTGATTTTAATGCCAAAATAACAAAAAAAAGAAATTGGCTATCGGTTCTTTTCTTAGCAAACTTATTGGACTTGTACGAGTATACTTAGTTTTAATAAGGCGCAAAAGCGAGCACAATAAAAATACGACAGCAAGCGTCATTTCTGTTATATGAGACTTCCTTAGATCTAGCAATTTTGATCTACCGATTTGGTATTTCATATCCGGTTAGTAAATCTTCTATACCATTAACGTGAAATTTGTTTATTGTTTAGTCTCTTATAACTAAAGAATCGCTCTAGGGAATCGTACAAAATTTTAACTTTACCTTTTTACTTTTACTTATTTTTACTCCTGGCAGTCTAGTTTCATAGCTTTTTTATGACGCATTCTGATGTTGATAGATTAAAAAAGTTGTTTATTGTTGAAGCAACCTCTTTATTATGTTCCCAGCGCACACTCGCTATTTTAGCTTAATGCATGCTCTTGAATGTTTTAAGACAAATAAGTAATTTTGATGAATCATTATCAAAAAAAAAATTTACTTTAAAACAAACAATAGCAATACGAGTGGCCGCTTTAGTGCAGTGGGTAGAGAGCTCGGCTGATGTGCCAGAGGTCTCGGGTTCAAACCCCAGTCCGAGCAAACACCAAAAAAAAAATGTTCTAATTAGTAAAAATTCAATTATTGGATTTGTAAGAGCAGCGGTCACCTCTCGGCAGTGGGCGGCATACCCTCCGAGAGTATTTCTGCCATGAAAAAGCTTCTCACAAAAAATGCATTCGCCGTTCGAAGCCGACATAAAACTCTAGGTCCACCCAATTAGTAGGAAAAACCAAAGTTAAGGAGCACACCTCGAATTGGGAGAGAAGCTCAGCCATAAAACTCGTCAGAGTTATAATAGCGCCATTGTATTATATTATAGCAATAGCAATACGAGTACAAACAATTTGGATACAATTTATAGTTAAACAAGCAAGGAAGCCTAAGTTCGAGTGGAATCGAACATTAGATACTCAGCTGTATGCTTTCATTGTTTGTTTGCGGTTGATGGAAACACGGTGTACTTTATATCGACGCTTCCAAATAAAACTGTACTGAAAACTGTGCTTTGCAGGAGAAGCTCTCAAAGTTTAAACTCGATATGAAACTTCGGTTGTATGCTAAGTATATTTTCACTTGTAACTTCTGTTTGGATTGAACGATCAACACCAAAACTCGATAATATCAAAGTCAGGGTACGCTTTATATAAAACCGTAAGAAGAAATAAAAATTTGCTACGTGGTTTTTCATGGCAAGCTCTCATAGTTTTTATTCTCTAAAAATCTCGAGTTGTATTATATGTACACTTTTGCTTATAACTTTTAATTGATACCAAAATTAGACAGCATCTAAATTAAGACACGCTCTACTTGAAAACGCCAAAAACGGGAAAATGTACTAAGTCGACTTAGTACAGTATTGTTTGGAAGCGTCGATATAAAGCGAGTGCTGCATAAAGTGGGCGTAGCCACGCCCATTTTCAAAATTTTTATCAGTTATCCAACTAAGCATATGAATATTATTCTTTGTGCAAAATCTCATTCCATTATGACTTTTAGTTACAAAGATGTCACGTTACAAATTCCCAAAGGGTGTTCCAGAAATATCTTTATTAAAAAGTAGGCGTGGTCATAAACCGATTTTAATGAATTTTTGGGTCTCTATTAACACAAGTTATAAAAGTTTATAAACCAAGTTTCGTCAGAATATCTCAATTATTTGTCGAGTCATAGGCTCCGAAATCTCATAGGTTCCTTTGTCTAAAAAGAGGCGGTGCCACGCCCATTTTTCAAATTTTTTCTATTTTTTGTTTCCGGTCTATTGTGGGACTCATGACATTTTAATGAATTATCTTTATATTTGACAGAGATATCGCTTAAAATGTTTTTATTAGGTCACTTTATAATACACATATATAAAAGTAGGCGTGGCCGTCAACCGATTTTGACAATTTTCCGTCCAAACATTTGCCTAAGTAAATAAATCACGCATACCAAATTTCATCGATATATCTGCTACGGTTTCTGAGTTATGGCTTATATAACTTTCAATGTTTGCCCCTTAATAAGTGGGCGTAGCACCGCCCATTTTACAAAATTTCACCAAATTTCTTCATAAGGACCTGAGCTCAATACGTGGGTCAAATTTCATCGCTCCAGCTATATTAGTCGCTGAGATACCAAATTTCCGATTTTTTCTGTATAGCAAAAGTGGGCGTGGTCATGGTCCGATTTCGCCGATTTTCAATACCAACCGTCCCAGTTTCGATACCAACTTGCATTCCAAATTTCATCAATATATCTCAATTTTTGCGCGAGTTAGAGTATTTACAGACGGACGGACGGACGGACGGACGGACATGGCTCAATCGATTTCTATTTTCACCCTGATCATTTTGATATATATAAGTCTATATCTATAAGTCTATATCTATATGTTACAATCCATCGTTATATGATTAAAACTATAATACTCTGTGTACTAGTACAGCTGAGTATCTATAAAAAAATGTGCGGAAAGAAATTTAAAAACACGTTTTCATGTACCTATATGTACACCCCAGTGCAAAAATAACTTATTTGCACTGGGGTGTACATATGTATGTATCTCTATTTGAATAGGGAGAGGGGCCGCTATGTTATAGTGCGTGTAGTGATCCCATGCCATGCCAATGGTACACTGAGAAAAGAATCCACTAAAAATTAATATTACTATTCTATAGTAAGTAGTAGAAGGTAAGAAAAAGATTTTAAAGTTTAGTCGCTTTTCAATTCTTCAATAACAATAACGAACTTCCGCAATATGTTTTCTATCCGATTGTTAGTGCTATATTTTGTGTTGTGCACCACCTGCAATTCAAAGCCAACTTTTCGCATTTTAAATGGCGAGGAAATCAATATAAAGAATATCCCATATGCGGTACAAATTTATGAGATTGGAAAAGGGTTTAATAAAGGGTTTAAGTGTGGTGGTGCATTGGTCAGTCTAAGGCATGTGGTCACAGCAGCGCATTGTATTGCGCACCAAAATCCGAAAGAAATTTACGTGGTCGCCGGTGCTAATGTTGTTAGCGGTGTGAAGGGCGATGCTGCTAACGGTGTCAAAATTGTGAAGGTCGAAGGAGAGAAACGCCGTGCTCAAACATTGTTTTACCCAGAATATTTTGATTTACGTTTTAATGATACCGACGTTGGAGTTATTAAATTGGATAAGCCCTTTAAACGTAGCCAAACAATTGGAACAATATATCTATGCAACAAAGGCGTTGATCTCACGGTGGGGAAACGAATGATGCATGTATACGGTTGGGGTTGGAGAGATGAATTTGGACAGCGAAAGCTACATACTATGCATGTGCCGATAAGGGAGTGGAGTTTTTGTGAACAAAGTTTTCAGGGCATTGCTGGTATTTGTGAACCATTTGGTAAACACATGATTTGTACTGGAAGCGACAAACAGACGACTTGTCCAGGTGACTCAGGTTCGCCTGGCGTTATCGATGGAAGGCTGTGTGCGGTGGTAGTGGGTGGATGGCAGTGTCAAACAATGAAATATCCGGGCATACTTACAAACTTGAATAATGTGAAAATTCAATCTATGTTAAATATCTGGTTGAGTAAATGACGTTGTGCGTTTCAAGGAAGTACATAAATGAATAAAGTTAATCTTACTAAGTAATATTTCACTAGTATTATAAATTAGTGCTGGAAAACCATCGATAGTGGTCCCATCGATGGACCATCGATAGTTTTAAAGGCAACCATAGTATCGATGGTTTAATATATGTACGTAGGTGGCCCGTTAAAGGGAAATGTGGTACTCAAACATTTCATGCATATATACATACATACATATGTATGCATGTATGTACTTACGTTCCCATATTTAAAAGAAAAATATAAATTTTTATTAGAAACATATTATAAAACAGGGACTTGTAACGCGTTTCGGTTTCGGTTTCTGTTACACAGCTAAGTAACGAAACAGAAACAGAAACAAAACTCCTTTGTAACAAAAGTCGTAACAAAACTCCGAAACGTTTCCAGCAGAAACAAAACCTGTAACGAAACTAAATTAATTTTGTTCCTTGTAACAGAAACAGAAACAAAACTCCTTTGTAACAAAAGTCGTAACAAAACTCCGAAACGTTTCCAGCAGAAACAAAACCTGTAACGAAACTAAATTAATTTTGTTCCTTGTAACAAAATCCGTAACGAAACTAAATTAATTTTGTTTCTCAGTATCAGAAACAAAATTAATTTTGTTCCTTGCAACAAAAACAAAACCAGAAACAAAATTAATTTTGTTCCTTGCAACAAAAACAAAACCAGAAACGAAATTAATTTTGTTTCTCAGTAGAAAAACTATATTTGCAGAACATTAGGATGGACTTGTTATTTTTAGGTATATAATATACATACATATGTACATATATATGTATGTCTGTGGCAACCAACTAAAGTATGGAATAAGACACTTATATTTTTTAAATATTATCGTAAGGGACATTTATTCAAAAACGCTCATAAAACATTGAGAGCCAAATTATCGTAAGGGACAAAATTATGACTTTTTCGCAAACTGCAAATTTTTTCAAGAAAAAAGATATCAGGTTCAATATATTAATTAACCATCTAAACGCGTGTTCAATTTCATTTAAATATACCAGTAAAAAACAGTGAAAAAAAACAAAAAAAAATGTTCTCCTGTAAATTTTGCTTTTGTCCCTTACGATAAAGTCGCACAAAGGGGTCGATATGAAGAAAAATATAACTGGGTGACTATTAGGGTTGTCTTTTTTAATTTTTTTAAATGATATATAAAAACGCTTCACATGCATAGAACAACGGATTGTGAAAAGTATACATTAATTGATATCAAGAAATATTTAATTTTCTAATAATAGCTCATTCAGACTACTTTGTAGTGCAATTTCTTCATCATCATGATTTTTATAAGACGTCGATGCTTTGGCGGGTGTAATATCGTTTCTTATGGATAATGGGATATCCGACTTGCGTTTTTTTTTTTGTGTATTTGCTTAATTAATCAAGCTTTATTACATTTCTGTCAATTTATCATTTCTCGCAGCCAATTATAGTCCGAAACAAGTTTCTAATAGGAATTAGTTAATAAAGCAAATTATAAGGGTTTTTTTTTTAATTTCGCCTTAGTAAATTTTCACATATTTTCCTAACTCCAGTTGAGTTAAAAAAAAAGGAATCGTGAGTAAGGAGTACTCATGAACATTGATGTGTAGTCAGTTTCGAAATAGGACTTTTATTCCCTTTCCCTTATTCATTTTTTCACTGGTTTTCTATCGATTAAAATGCGACTTTCGTTTTTATAATTTTTTGTTGCCATTGTCACTGCTACATTTTGTTGTTTTTGTTTGTTTTGTTTGTTTCGGTGTTTGGTTTTTGATTTTTAATTTTTGATTTTTGATTTCTGATTTTGATTTGTTTTGTTTTGCTCAGAAACATACAAGATCATTCGGATCCACGTTTGACCCATATCTCGGGGCTCCGTGTAGAAGTCCTACTCAAAACCTTTCATTTGATACCAACATTGCTCAGAAATATTCAAGGATCATCCGGATCCTCATTTTGACCCATATGTGGAGACCCGGTCTAGAATAGAGCTCTATACGAAAGCCCCGCTCAACATCTTTCATTTGATACCAATATTGTAGAAGGCCAGCTCAAAACCTTTCATTAGATACCAATATTACTCAGAAACACACAAGATCATCCGGGTCCTTGTTTTGACCCATATCTCGCGACCCGACCTAGGAATCATAAAGAATAGGGCTCCCTGTAGAAGCCCTGCCCAAAACTTTTCATTAGATACGCGTAAACTTTACCCGTTTTTCGAAATTACTCGTAGCTACAGCAAAGATGTTTGCACATCAAAATGCCACAGGTATACATATATATATTATATACCTAAAAATAAAAAGTCCATCCTAATGTACGGCAAATAGTATTATAATAATTTTTATAGTTTTGCCACTGAGAAACAAAATTAATTTCGTTTCTGGTTTTGTTTTTGTTGCAAGGAACAAAATGAATTTTGTTTCTGAGACTGAGAAATGAAATTTATTTTGTTTCTGAGAAACAAAATTAATTTAGTTTCGTTACGGATTTCGTTACAAGGAACAAAATTAATTTAGTTTCGTTACAGGTTTTGTTTCTGCTGGAAACGTTTCGGAGTTTTGTTACGACTTTTGTTACAAAAGAGTTTTGTTTCTGTTTCTGTTTCTGTTACAAGGAACAAAATTAATTTAGTTTCGTTACAGGTTTTGTTACTTATTGAAACGTTACAAATTTTTGGTTTCGAATTTAGTTTCTATCCTTTAATGTTTCTTGGAACAGAAACGCCAGAAACGAGAGTTTCGTTTCGTTACGAGTTTTGTTACAAGTCCCTGTTATAAAATTAATAGAAAACCAAAGTTTATGTAAAAAGTTCAATACAAACAAGTAAGGAAGCCTAAGTTCGAGTGGAATCGAACATTAGATACTCAGCTGTATGCGTTCATTATTTGTTTGCGTTTGATGGAAACACGGTGTATTTTATATAAAGCGAGTGCTGCATAAAGTGGGCGTAGCCACGCCCATTTTCAACACTTTTATCAATCATCCAACTAAGCATATGAATATTATTCTTTGTGCAACATTTCATTCCTTTATGACTTCTAGTTACAAAGATGTCACGTTACAAATTCCCAAAGGGTGTTCCAGAAATATCTTTGTTAAAAAGTAGGAGTGGTCATAAACCGATTTCAATAAATTTTTGCGTGTCTATTAATACAAGTTATAAAAGTGTATATACCAAGTTTCGTCATAATATCTTAATTATTTGTCGAGTTATGGGCTCCGAAATCTCGTATATTCCTTTGTCTAAAAAGAGGCGGTGCCACGCCCATTTTCCAAAATTTTTCTAATTTTTGTTTCTGGTCTGTTGTGGAACTCATACCACAAAATTTCAATGAATTATCTTTATATTTGACAAAGATATCGCTTAAAATGTTTTTATTAGGCCACTTTATAATACCCATATATAAAAGTGGGCGTGGTCGTCAACCGATTTTGGTAATTTTTCGTCGACACATTTGCCTAAGGAATTATATTACGCGTACCAAATTTCATCGATATATCTTTAAAGGTTTCTGAGTTATGGCTTATAAAACTTTCAATATTTCACCCTTAATAAGTGGGCGTGGCACCGCCCATTTTTCAAAATTTTTGTGTTTTTTGTTTCATATCCGTAGTTGGACTCCTGCGACAAAATTTCAGTGATAGATCTTTATATTTGACAGAGATATCGCTTAAAATGTTTTATTAGGCCCCTTTATAGTTCCCATATATAAAAGTGGGCGTGGCCGTCAACCAATTTTGACAATTTTCCGTCAAAACATTTGTATAAGTAAATACATCACGCATACCAAATTTCATCGATATATCTTCAACAGTTTCTGAGTTATGATATATAAAACTTTCAATGTTTGACCCTTAATAAGTGGGCGTGGCACCGCCCATTTTCAAAAATTTCATCAAATTTCTTCCTAGGGGCCTGAGCTCAACACTTGGGTAAAATTTCATCGCTCCAGCTATATTAGTGGCTGAGATACCAAATTTCCGATTTTTTCTATATAGGAAAAGTGGGCGTGGTCATGGTCCGATTTCGCCCATTTTCAATACCAACCGTCCCAGTCTCGATACCAACTTGCATTCCAAATTTCATCAAAATATCTCAATTTTTGCGCGAGTTATCGTGCGTACGGACGGACGGACGGACGGACGGACGGACGGACATGGCTCAATCGATTTCTCTTTTCACCCTGATCATTTTGATATATATAAGTCTATATCTATCTCGATTATTTCATTCTGTTACAATCCACCGTTATGAAATCAAAACTATAATACTCTGTGTACTAGTACAGCTGAGTATAAAAATAAGTCAATATATATATAGATATTCAAAGTAAGAATACTACATTCACGCATTTGTACGTATACAGTTGTCCACAAAATAATAGAAGAGCCGAAATCAAAACCTTAATTGCTCAATTCTCAATAAAAAAACCGTTTTATTTGCAAATTTTTTTCATAAAATTATTCACTAGTCTTTTATTTATATACTCACAGCCTACATATTCCAATCAAGTGCCTTAAAATTATAAATCTCAGTTTTTTTGATTCATGTTTTAACAGAGGTTGTAGTTATGTACCAAGTAAAATACTATCGATGGTTAAAAAAACCATCGATTATCGCTATGGCATCGGCCCCATCGATAGTATCGATAGTTCAATCGATGGTTTTCCAGCACTATTATAAATGCATAACTTTGTGAGTAAGTGTGTATATACATACGTAAGTATCTTATAAAATATCAAATAAAATAACTTTGTTTTAACGTTAAAAATAATTATATAAAAAATGTTCATTAATTAGAAAAGTTTAATGTAATCTAACAACAAATAAACAATTAATTTCTTTTTTTTTTAATATGTTAAGCTTTGAATAAAACAAATATATGTATATGTGTTAAGTGAGGTATTCACGTGTAAACGGCTGAACGGATTGCGATGAACTTTGTTACATACATACATGGATAGAATGTAGTCTGCACAGGGCTATGTTTTTGTAGAAAGGTAGGTGATGCTAAGTCTCGGATCCTCGGACACGAATATATACTTATATACATATATTGATATACATAAGTTAAAAATTATTTGAGTCGTACTTGAAAAAGGAAGTTGCACCTTCCATCTATTATATGCCGTTCAAATGCGTAATGTTTTCAAGTAATATTGTTATCAATAAATCTTTTCTTATAATTCTACATTTTTCACTAACGAAACGTTATAAATATATAAAGTGTATGGCTTTGTTTTGCTTAAATTTGATATGTTCTTCGAATTTAATGAATATACTTATATCGGTATTTCACCTAAAAGAATACGACAAGTACTTGCAGATGTACATACGTACATACATGCATATATCGGCTATCCCCTTATGTTTGTTTCCTGACATCACAAAAAAGTTTTCATAAACGCAAGATAACATTTCAATTACAATGTGATAGTAAATATTTTATCATATTTAGAAGGTATTACTCATCATCGTTTCAAGTGTTCAAGTGACAAGCTCTTTCTTTGCTTTTAACTGCTGTACAATTGAAAATTGTTTTCAGTTATTAACTGTCTGCCTGCGTAAGCGAAAGTTTGCTTTATTAATATACAAATATTAACACACTAGTAGCTAATATGAATAAATTCCAAATTGTACTTAGCCTGGCGTTTTTTGCCAGCTGCTTCTTTACACTAAGTGAGTTTTTCGTGTTGAATATTTTTTAATGAATCATATTTTATTACTATAATGTGGTGTGGTGGTGTAAATTATATTAAATAAAATAAACGGAAACAAAATAAAATAAATTAAAATTAAATAAAATAAAATAAAATTAAAAAAATTTAAAATAATAAAAAATAAAATAAAATAAAATGAAATTAAATAAAATAAAATGAAATTAAATAAGATAAAGTAAAATAAAAATATCATAAAACCAAATAAAATAAAATAAAATTAAATTTAAAAAATTAAATTTAAATAAAATAAAGTCAAATCAAATAAAATAAATTAAAATAAAATAAAAAAAAAAATAAAATAAACAAAAATAAACAAAAAAAATAAAAGTAATAAAATAAAATAAAATAATAAAATAATATAAAATAAAATAAAATAAAATAAACTTTAATAAAATAAAATAAAATAAAATAGAATATAATAGCATAAAATAAAATAAACGAAAAAAATAAAATAAAATAACTTGAAATAAAATAAAATAAAAAAAATAAAACTAAAAAAATAAAATTAAAGAAATAAAAATGAAATAAATTAAAATAAAATAAAATATAATGAAATAAAATAAAATAAAGTAAAATAAAATAAAATTAATTAAATTAAAATAAAATAAAAAAAAATTAAATAAATTAAAAAAAATAAAAATAATATAAAATAATATAAAATAAAATAAAATAAAATAAAATAAAAGAAACTAGAGTAATAAAAATTAAAAGAAAAAATAATACAAATTTAGTAGAAGGCTCGACTAATCCTGCAGGGACAGATATTTTACTGTGAATTGCATAATATTGTTTCCCGAGTGATGAATGTTTCTAAAGAACTATTATACGACTGAAAGCTGTAATGCAAGACCTTTCAGCTCATAGGCACTCGCAGCACAATTCAGTAGTCCTCTCTCAAAAGTCCCTATGTGAATTTTTCATATTAAGCCACAAAAAAGAAGAAAACAAAAATAGAATTTTGAATGCGTACATATAAAATCTATAGAGACTATTAAAAATATAATCATTATAATGCTATTTTTTCAGAATACGAAAGGATTTTGCAATAAATTCATAATGGATATTATACACCTTTAAATACTGTTACATAATCCATAAAAACTCAATATCGCAAAAATTTCACATAGCCAGTTTTGAAAGTCGACTACTAAATTGTGTTTGTTTTGCTCTGAATCATATGCACAGATCCATATATATTTTCACTTCAAATTTTAGAATCAAATTTTCGTTGCACTGCCATAAGCACTCAGATATAGAGAAAATTTCTATGTACGTGCCTATGATTCATTTGTATGTGCAGAACAAACGTATTTTGTATAGGAAGCTCAAGCACAGCCGTAAGAAAGCAAAATTTACACTAACAAATCGCTAGCTTAGAGTGCGAACTGTGAAAGTCCATTTTTATGAAAAAGTGTATTTTTATGTAAAACGCTAGAAAAATCAAATACGCACCACGCTAAACAAGTCTGTGATACTTGTCACATTTCTACTCGTTGTTATTCAGTGATACGCAAATTGTGTAAGTCCAAAAAACGAGGAAAATTGTGTAAGTCCAAAATTTTTTTTTTCATTTAGAATTTTTTTTTATTTTTTGTTTTTTGTCTCTCCTACAAAGTTTGAAAAAAGGACTTACACAATTTGCTCTCTAAGCTAGCGAAATGTGTAATGAAAAAAAAAGAAAATTAATAAAAATTTTTTAGCACTGAAAAAAATTAGTATTAAAAAAATGTTCATATAAAATATAAAAAAATTTTTGTGTGTATGCGATACTACAATTTGAAAATAAATTCTACAATAAAAGTTTGTTGGAATTCATCAAAAAATTTAAATGAGCAAAAATATTCTCAGTGCATATAAAAAATTTGTAGATGATTTGTGTTTTGTACTTTCAATACGAAAGCATTGCGTAGGCCTGCTGTAAAGAAATTCAAACAGTTTGCTAACTAAATAAATTTTTTTTTTAAATAATGACATAAAATCACATTTCAAAAACTAATTCATTATTTAACTCTACACACTTTCCAGCTACTTCCTTGAACTGCTACATTTGCGATAGTGCGTTGGGTGCAAACTGCAGCAAACCAACAACAGTGGAGACTTGCAACGCCACTTTGGCACAAAACACCATCTCATATGGATTTCAATATACAAATGCAAATTTCACACAATTGAATGTGTCAAGTCCAACATATGCTTGTGTGTACGATGTAGTAACAACAGCGAGTGAGTGACTAATTAATCGATAAGAACATCAAGAGATATGTAGTTCGCCCTTAACAGGTTAAAAATTAATGTTGAACTAAAATTTTTATTGTCCTCATTTAGCCAACGTTTCTCACTACTATCTCGGTTGCGCTTATAGCAATTTGAACATATGCAACTTTAGCACAAAAGCGATCGGTGGAAATCGTACTTGCGGAACATGTTCGAAGGACAAGTGCAACTATAGCAGCCCAGCGTATCGATCGAGCGCCAATCAATTCGTGCTTCTTGGAGCGATTGCTTTGGCTTTCATCGGCGCTAAATTTATGTGAAATGGAGAGTGGTTGGTTATATTTATGTAGATACATACATATAAATATATGTATATAAATGTTCAATCCGAACTTGTGATTACTAATAAAATGTATTTAAAAATATCCGAGTTCAAGGCCCTTGCAGCCGGAGCTCGGTTTTTTTCTGTAGAATAAAAATTTCATTGTTATTTTGCTTTTCGCAAATAAATAAAACATTTATACATATGTAAATATTAAAAGAACAATCAATGTATGTGTTTATATTTATTTAATTAGTGTACATAATAAACTGCATTTTGTTTGTAAGTGGAAACACGCGAGAAACCGCATTGGAATACGGCTTGTGAAGCTCAATAAAACCCTTTAATATTTTAGGCTCTTGGGTGCAATGAAATAAAATCATTAGCACATGCGGCCTTGAAATTGCATACGAAATCGTATTCTACTACTTGGAAATGTATTCTTTTTAGTCACGGGTTCGTTGATGAAAACAAAGTACTTATGTAAAAAAAAATATATATATAGAAAACACACCGTACAAAATTAACATTTTTACGCAGTAATTTAATTTCTAGAACGTTAACAACAACAAACAACAAAACAGCTATGAAGACATAAGTCTAATTAAACAATAATTAGTTTGAGTGTCACATTGTCGTTATCAACTGTTCTTAAGTGCCGCGCAAAATGTGTCATACAAACACAAGTTATGAGTAACAAAAGCACACCTAATAAAGTACATATCAAGTGTTTATGAAGTAAATATGTATGTACCTACTCGTACATGTGTATGTACGCTACAATGACATGACTTCATAAATTCTGAAAAGTTGTGGCTAGCTCTGGGTTTAGTACCAAAAAAATAAATCTATATATATATAAATGGTGTAAAAAATGTTACTAACCTCATCAGATGAGAACGGCTGGGCCGATTTCTGTAAAATTTTTTGTCAGTTGTTCGTATTCTCGAGGAGATGGTTCGTACGGAAGAAAATTTTGGAAAATCTCTCCGGAAAAGTCCGAAAATTGGAAAAATCGGTGTGTATGTGTGTATGTGTGCATCTGTGGATGTGTGTCCTTTATAAACTCCCAAAGTAACCATCCGTTCTTTATGAAATATTCACAGTAGATTCATGTGGTGTTAGTGCACATAGCAGGGTATATAGAATTTCGAAAAAAAGGAAGCTTCTCGGAATACAGGCCTAAATGAAGACCCAGGTCGATCCAGCAAGTCTTCGACCAATATTGGTATCAAATGAAAGGTGTTGAACAGGCCTTAAACATAAAGTTATTTTCATTGCGATACCTAGGCCGGGTTCCCAGATATGGGTTAAAACGTGGGACCGAGTGACCCTGGAAAGTTTCTGGGCAATATTGGTAGCAAATGAAAAGCGTTGAGCAGGCTTCCACATACAGCTATTGTCATTGTGATTTCTAAGGCTGTTTCCCAGAGATGGCTAAAGTAGTGGGCCCGGATGGTGATCGACGGTCCCAGTAAGGTAAAGGTAGGTAGCTATAGGGATAGGGGTAGGGATAGGGATAGATATAGGGATAAGGATAAGGATAGGGATGGGGATAGGGATAGGGATAGGGATGGGGATAGGGATAGGGATAGGGATAGGGATAGGGATGGGGATAGGGATAGGGATAGGGATAGGGATAGGGATAGGGATAGGGATAGGGATGGGGATAGGGATAGGGATAGGGATAGGGATAGGGATAGGGATAGGGATAGGGATAGGGATAGGGATAGGGATAGGGATGGGGATAGGGATAGAGATAGAGATAGAGATAGAGATAGAGATAGAGATAGAGATAGAGATAGAGATAGAGATAGAGATAGAGATAGGGATAGGGATAGGGATAGGGAAAGGGAAAGGGTAGGGATAGAGATAGAGATAGAGATAGGGATAAGGATAAGGATAAGGATAAGGATAAGGATAGGGATAGGGATAGGGATAGGGATAGGGATAGGGATAGGGATAGGGATAGGGATAGGGATAGGGATAGGGATAGGGATAGGGATAGGGATAGGGATAGGGATAGGGATAGGGATAGGGATAGGGATAGGGATAGGGATAGGGATAGGGATAGGGATAGGGATAGGGATAGGGATAGGGATAGGGATAGGGATAGGGATAGGGATAGGGATAGGGATAGGGATAGGGATAGGGATAGGGATAGGGATAGGGATAGGGATAGGGATAGGGATAGGGATAGGGATAGGGATAGGGATAGGGATAGGGATAGGGATAGGGATAGGGATAGGGATAGGGATAGGGATAGGGATAGGGATAGGGATGGTGATAGGGATAAAGATTGAGATTGAGATTGAGATTAAGATTGAGACCGAAATAGAGATAGGGATTGTGATAGAGATAGGGATCGGGGGAAGTAGGTTTGTCGCGGCGAATAGAACTATAACTTTTATTCAGAGAATAGACAATTTTTTGTTATCATTATGTAGTCATTAAGATGGACTCTAAGATAATGGTTAGCAATACGGTAATCAAAGACTTTTCTTTAGGCTTAATGGGAATAAATTTTAGCAGAACAACGTCTGCCGGGTCAGCTAGTTATTGTATACATATCTAATGCCCAAAATCGATAGTCTTGTACTCAAGTATACCAAATTTAAATTTTATTCCCAATCGCAGATGTTTAAGGGCGTCGCACAGCATTATTTGACTCCTTTCCGACAGCCCTTAACCGCCTTCGATCGGCACCAAAATTTATACGTGGTCTCTTTGACCGTACTTTAACCGATTTAGCGTTTGGAACTGAAAAAAAAAATGTTCATTTGATTTTAATGGCCCACCCTGATGCGCATATCGATGCTTTCAAACAATACTGTACTAAGTCGACTTAGAATATTTTCCCGTTTTTGCCGTTTTCAAGTAGACCGTGCCTTAATTTAGATGCTGTCTAATTTGGGTATCAATCCAATCAAAAGTTATAAGCAAAAGCAGAGATGTAGAATAATTATTATTTCATTTTGAAATTATAAAAAAAGTCTTACAAATTTTCTTCAGGATCATAAAAGTCTTTTGATAATATTTTTTTCCTGATGATAAAAATCTTCTATAATTATTATTCAGAAACTTATATTTTAAAAATCTTTCCATAATAGTTATTTCAAATATATATTTTTTAAGTCTTCAAAGACTTTTATATTGAGACAAATTTGAAAAAAGTCTTTGCGTAATTATTATCAGTAACAAATTGTTTTTTATATCTTCAAAGACTTTTTCATTGAAACAAAGTTCAAAAAAGTCTCAGAAAATTTTCAATAACTTTCATATAAGTATTTCAAAATTCAAGCAAATTTCCAATTTTAAATTGTATGAAAGATTTTTATCGAAGATATAAAAAATAAATTTGTTACTCAAAATAATTACTTAAAGATATTTTTGAAATTTGTCTCAATGAAAAAGTCTTTGAAGACCTAAAAACAATTTGTTACGGATAATAATTACTCAAAGCCTTTTTTCAAATTTGTCTCAATATAAAAGTCTTTGAAGATATAAAAAAAAAAAAATTTCTCATTTATAATAATTACAAAACGACTTAAAAAAAATATCTCAGAAATAACTACTATTAGGGAAAGACTTTTAAAATATGTTTCTTGCAATAATAACTATTTTTTGATTTTTATTTTTTCTCTTATAATAATTACAACTCTGAGCAAAAGTGTACATATAATACAACTCGAGATTTTTACAGAATAAAAACTTTTAGAGCTTGCCATGATAAACCACGAAGCAAATTTTTATTTCTTCTTACGGTTTTATATAAAGCGTACCCTGACATTGATATTGTCGAGTTTTGGTGTTGATCGTTCCATCCAAACAGAAGATACAAGTGAAAATATACTTAGCATACAATCGAAGTTTCATATCGAGTTTAAACTTTGAGAGCTTCTCCTGCAAAACACAGTTTTCAGACTTAGTACAGTTTTGTTTGGAAGCGTCGATATGTAGAAAATAACGTGGCCAACAGTGGGTACTATTTATGAAATCATTAGAATAAAAGTTTTAGTATCTATAAAAATGTATATTAACTTATGTATGTACATTAGACCAGGGACTGCGACGGTTATGAGTTATTTCCAAAAAGTTGATTTTGAATCAATTTTTGCTGAGTTTTATTTTCTGCTCACAAAATAAAAGCTATTTATTGAGTTTTATTTTTCTATCAGAAAATAAAAGTTATTTTTTGAGTTTTATTTTTCCTTCAGCAAATAAAAGTTATTTTGTAAAATAAATACATACCTATTTCGATCGCTTCAGTATAACCCGAAATAACAGACGTTGCACTTTTTTTAGGTCCCTATAAAGCAGGGATTACCACACTAATACTTTCAATCATTGTGCATGTGCTAAAAGCACAAAAGCTCTTGGTTACACCCAAAAGAAACTCAATCATTGTCGAAAATTAAAATTTTTAAATTGGAAATGGATATAATTTTTATTCTTAACTTCACAAAAAACCACAAACAAAAAAATTAAAATAAAAAATATGAGACGAAATGCAAAATCACGATTCCTAATAAAAATATTACGTAAAAAAATCGAAACAAAAAAACCACCCCCAACACACAGTCATTTACAAGCATTCAGAGACTGCTCGAGCAACACAACCTGCTAGCTCAACAGCTCAATGCTGCATAGATAACTAGATACGAAACTCTTCATTTCGTGAGAGCGCTGTCAAAATGCGCATTTTTTATAACATTTTTCATTGGTGCCACTCTGTTCGAAAACTGAAAATGGGTATTTTACATATTTTTTCTGGGAATTTTTCGGCTTCCTTATGTTATTGAAGACTATGGCAATAATAAAATTTTGTTTATACCAAATTAAGATAAGGATATAACCACAAAAGTGATGCACAGGATAGTATGATTTTCCCACATTCCGAATATTCATGTTCGAAACCCAATCTCAGACAAATTAAGAATAACGCACAAAAAGTGGTGAACGATAATACATGTAGTTGGGTGGTATTTTGAAGAAATATTTTACTCTATTTTGCAATTCTATTAAAATGTGAATATATTAGAATTGAAATATAATAATTTTTAACAGGATATATATATAAATCTACTGAAGAACGCTGCCCGCGTTCCATCTCATTAACATATTTTTTATAATTTTAACTGAAACACAATTTTTTCCACTTAAAACAATAAACTTCACTGAATATTACACACAAGCAATACAATTACCTATGTATTTTTTATAATTCTTTATTATTTCAACAAAATTGGGCACATAAAACAAAACATTAAAATCCACCGAAAGTGACAATTTATTTTGGCGCGTTTTCCTTTCTGGCACCCGCAATTTGCACAAACAGCTGATCGGCCGGGTTTTATGTTGTGTTGATGCTGGCAACAAAGCCACATTAGACCCGTGGGAAAATCGTAAAAGTGAGAGAGTAAAAAAGAGTTTCGTATCAAGTCATCTTTGCAATGCTGACTGAACAGAAATTTGCGAAGAGTTCTGTAGTGTCGGTGTGGGGCTGTCGGTGTGAAAGCTCTAAAAAGCTTGTACCGCGTGTATAGGCAGTGAAAATCATGGTTTATATCTATAAGTTGCGACACTCTTTGACATGTTGTGCCTGTCACCCTGCAGTGCTGTGCAAAAGTTACAGAAAAAAAATTCAAATAAATTTTGAAATCTTTAAAATTATTGGGTGAATTGAATTTGTAATGCTATATTTGTAGCGATAATAACAAAAAATTAACATATTTTTGAGTTTTAATTGATTTTATTCGGAATTTTGGCTATTTTCTTGTGAAGATTTTGCTACATTTTTTAATACAAAACTGTGGTCGATTCTTCTTCACATTTGGTTTATTTAGTTTCCCATTCTCCCATTGACACATAATGTGCCTGTCACTTTTTGCAACAACAATTCCCATGGTTGAAGTTTGTTTTGATGGGGATACAGTGAATCACAGAGAAAGTGAGCCATTATTTATTCAGACATATTTATTATTAAATATCTTTGTTAACAATTACTTGACTTTCCTAATTTTTTTGCGACGGAAAAGTTTCAACAACATGCCAGAAATGATGAAAAACAAAAGCATACACGTATATACGCGTCACAATCAAAGCAAGCTTTCTGGCAACTCCAATTTAAATACTTAAACTTTCTCTCTAGAACACCGATTTCTCTCTTATATATTTTTACAGTTCACATTTTACATTATGTGTTAATTATATAAAAAAAAAACAGATCAGGCAATTTTTTTCCATTTTTAAAAGGTGTACTTATCATAAAACACACGCTAGAGCGCGTAAAAATCGTGTTTTGTTAGTTGAATAAAACACATTGGTTGCTAATAAAATTTGTATTATATTTAATTCAAGTGCGCCAATAGATCCATTAGTTGTATTTTTGATGTCAATGTGCAAAGATGGGCCGATAAACAAATTTAGATATTAGGGATAGAGTAATTGAACTGTTGAAAGAAGGCAAAAAAGTATTAAAACCGTTTTAGGGCATATTCCTCTTAGTGGCTAACCTTCACTGTGAGCCCGTTTCATGAACTTTTCCGGTTTTAACTATTATTTTTATAACTAAAAAATAATGTTCATTAAATATTTTTTGAAATTCTAAATTGTGGTTTATTCTAAAATATACCTAAGTACATAAATTTGTTTTTCAATCTGTTTGTGTATAATTTTTTATTTGCATAAAACTTCGGACAACATAACGTGGGTCATTTTCACTGCGACTTACTGTATGTGTCAAAAATATAGATACACATTTATTTTTTCAAAACAAAAATGAAATATCCATGACGCAAATCGTTGCTACCCAATAAGCATTTTTGAATGCATTTGAATTTCATTGTGATCAAATCCATTTTCCAATTTCCAACAATAATTTTTAACTTGAATTCAGAAACAGCCCATTTTTCGATATGAAAATGTTTCTGTTTCTCCACTTGAAAAAAATATTGGAATTTCACTTGAACTTTATCGATATTCTCCAAACAAAATCAAACGTCAGAATAAAGCTTTTGAGCAACAAACTCTTATCCGATTGAAATAAAGGAACAAAAATGTAACAATTATGATTGTCTGCTTGACTTATTTGCTCACTTTTTTGTTATGCATTTAACAATAATAACAATATTTTATACACAAAAATTAGTTGAATTATACATTCCTCTTTAAATTTTATTCTTCACTCACTTTTTCGTTTACTTATTGCTAATATGATTTGAATTTATTAATACTAATTATGCACTCAGTTCAGTTTGGAAAAGTATTGTACCTTAAGTGTAAAAACATGTTGGATATAAACTTGATAATTGAGACTTTTTCCCCACATTGGATTCGTGCTAATTGGGAAATATCCCAATAAATATCTTTGTTAACAATTACTTGACTTTCGTAATTTTTTTGCGACGGAAAAGTTTCAACAACATGCCAGAAATGATGAAAAACAAAAGCATACACGTATATACGCGTCACAATCAAAGCAAGCTTTCTGGCAACTCCAATTTAAATACTTAAACTTTCTCTCTAGAACACCGATTTCTCTCTTATATATTTTTACAGTTCACATTTTACATTATGTGTTAATTATATAAAAAAAAACAGATCAGGCAATTTTTTTCCATTTTTAAAAGGTGTACTTATCATAAAACACACGCTAGAGCGCGTAAAAATCGTGTTTTGTTAGTTGAATAAAACACATTGGTTGCTAATAAAATTTGTATTATATTTAATTCAAGTGCGCCAATAGATCCATTAGTTGTATTTTTGATGTCAATGTGCAAAGATGGGCCGATAAACAAATTTAGATATTAGGGATAGAGTAATTGAACTGTTGAAAGAAGGCAAAAAAGTATTAAAACCGTTTTAGGGCATATTCCTCTTAGTGGCTAACCTTCACTGTGAGCCCGTTTCATGAACTTTTCCGGTTTTAACTATTATTTTTATAACTAAAAAATAATGTTCATTAAATATTTTTTGAAATTCTAAATTGTGGTTTATTCTAAAATATACCTAAGTACATAAATTTGTTTTTCAATCTGTTTGTGTATAATTTTTTATTTGCATAAAACTTCGGACAACATAACGTGGGTCATTTTCACTGCGACTTACTGTATGTGTCAAAAATATAGATACACATTTATTTTTTCAAAACAAAAATGAAATATCCATGACGCAAATCGTTGCTACCCAATAAGCATTTTTGAATGCATTTGAATTTCATTGTGATCAAATCCATTTTCCAATTTCCAACAATAATTTTTAACTTGAATTCAGAAACAGCCCATTTTTCGATATGAAAATGTTTCTGTTTCTCCACTTGAAAAAAATATTGGAATTTCACTTGAACTTTATCGATATTCTCCAAACAAAATCAAACGTCAGAATAAAGCTTTTGAGCAACAAACTCTCATCCGATTGAAATAAAGGAACAAAAATGTAACAATTATGATTGTCTGCTTGACTTATTTGCTCACTTTTTTGTTATGCATTTAACAATAATAACAATATTTTATACACAAAAATTAGTTGAGTTATACATTCCTCTTTAAATTTTATTCTTCACTCACTTTTTCGTTTACTTATTGCTAATATGATTTGAATTTATTAATACTAATTATGCACTCAGTTCAGTTTGGAAAAGTATTGTACCTTAAGTGTAAAAACATGTTGGATATAAACTTGATAATTGAGACTTTTTCCCCACATTGGATTCGTGCTAATTGGGAAATATCCAAATGTAGGAGAATGTAGAGTTTCCAAAGTAACCAAAGCGTTCGAAGGCATCCAGGCATTAAACAAAAAGTATGAATTGGTACAGCGTTTTATCAGCGAACACAATCTGAGAGTGTTAGAGAGTGTAATTCTCAAACTTATCTCTCATCCAAAGCGAAGGTAGAAAACCACACTAGAAATCAATTGGAGACTGATTAGAAAAAGAAATATTTGCAAATTCTCATTAGAATTTCATTAGAAAACTACATTGGATTTCAATTCGGAAATTATAATTTTCTCCATTTGAGAATTATGTCCCATTTTTTTTGAGATCGATATGATTCTCGACAGCTCCTCGAGTCGTCCTCTAACGTTAGAGATTTGAGAAAAGGGCTAGTTCTCGAGTCATTCTCAAACCGATATCTAACCTAAATGTTTGTTGGGTTTTCACCATCAAAATGGCCGTTTGAATTTAAATTTTTTTATTTCCTTTTGAACATTTTCGTATAAGCAAGGTTGCTCTTTCTCGTACTGTTCTGTTAATACATTTTTCCAGAAATATAGAAAAGGGAATATACGGATACCATTGCCTTTACTACTTCATTCGCGTATATGCAAATTTTATTTCATGTAAGATTAACATGATCGATCTTTACACATAGAATAGCAACAATTTTTTTCAAATTACACGATTTTTCAAACGTGATTTTAGCTTTTTAAACATCATTTGACATTTTGGTAAATGCAACCAAATTTTAGTGTTGATGCAACATAGAGCAATTTTAAAATATACGCTATGAATTAAATATAAAATTTTATTCTTAAATGTCATTTGGAATTTGGTTTCTTTAACATGATGATAGTGTCAATATAAACAAAAAAAATGTTAAAAAAAGAACTTCAAAACTATTTTGAAACATATACAATTTTTTTGAACATTTGGAGTTCTGCTTTTCGTGCAAAACGGAATTATTATTTTTTAAATAAAAAGAAAATCTGGTGTCGTGGGAAGAGTTTACCATCAGTGGAAGTGCGTGATAATGGCGTTTCCACTTATATTTTCAGTTTTCAGGTGAATTAAAAGTGAAATGCATTTTTATTTCTAAAAGTTTTTAATGTAAAATATTTTCTTTTTTCTCCTCAAAGTTTGCAATTTTACCACGAGGAAGTCCTTCCATATCTCGCAATACCGAAGCACCTTTTTTTTTATTGAATGTACATATCGCACCCTAAATCATAATGTGACACAACTCAAAATTTTTTGAAATCGAGTTTTTTCATAAATGTTACACAGAACATATCTCTAGCGATTGCAAAAAAAACTTTTCAATAAGTGTCTCTTTTGACCGAAAAATTACCATAATACGTGGTCTTTTGCCATACGATTGCTTGTAAAGAAAAAAGGTTTTTTGGCTCTCCTGAAAATATTTGAATTTTGAGTTGTGTCACTTTATGATTTAGGGTGCGATATATTGTATTTTTGTAAATTGTAAAATCAGTCCAGTTAATTTAACAATAAATTTAAGGTAAAATCAAAAAAAATTCCGTGTTAATTTAAATAGCTGAAATTGCAAAATTATCTAGTTAAAAATGTAAAATCAACAGGAAAACATATATCTGTTATTTTATGCGCACGTGGGCCGATATGCGGAAAAAATTAATATATATCGTATACTAAATCATAAAGTGGCACAACTTAAAATTCAAAAATTTTCAGGAGCCAAAAAACTTTTTCTTGACAACCAATGAGTTGGAAAAAAGCCACGTATTTTTCAGTCAAAAGAGACTCCGAATGAAAAGTTTTTTGTTGGCAATCGCTAGAGATATGTTCTGTGTACCGGTTTATGATGAAAAGTCGATTTAATAAAATTTTGAGTTGTGTCACTTTATGATTTAGGGTGCGATATATTTTTATTAAAATCGTTTTCGTAGTGAAGAAAAAAATTCAGTAAAAACGAAGTAAATCCTAACGACTTTGCTCCCATTTTGGTAGTAACAGCAATTATACGAAATTGCACAGCATTGATTCCTTCATTCTCTTCATTTTCGCACAAACACATACGCAGTTTTTAAATTGAAGAAGAAGAAGACCATTTGAGTGACCAAACTATTTAGTATAAACCAAGGCTTATCCAATACAGGTTAAGTTACTTGCGTTTGCTTTATCTTGTTTCTTCTTTAAAAATGTCAATGTGAAAGAGGAGAGAAATGAATTTCAATGTAAAATTTTTCCCAATTCGTTTTGTCTGACATTCACACTTTTTAGTATAGGTTAGGTTAGGTTAGGTTGAAGTGGCTGCCCTAGGGGCACACTTAGGCCAGTGCAGAGGCCCATTGTGATACCACAAGAAGAAAACCAGGTTACTCCTCCCTTTTGAACCAGTTTGATAACCTGATGAAATTCATCAGGTCCTTTATTTCGACGTCCGCGACTTTAGATAGGCTATCCAGGAAAGGTGCCCCAAGAAAGCGTTGTCTGGCATTGTTAAGAGCCGGGCAGTGGCAAATGAGGTGTTCGATTGTCTCCACTTCCTCATCATCTTTGCAGCTTCTGCAGCATCTACGGTAGGGTGCACCTAGCCTCTCTGCGTGTTTCCCGATAAGGCAGTGTCCCGTAAGCACTCCCACAAGGTTCGAGATTTCCTCTCTCCTTAGAGAACATGTTTGACGAGATCGCTTGTGATCCCATTTCGGCCAGGTTAGTTTTGATATTCGACATACTGGGTTCTGTTGCCATCTATCGCTTGCGAGTTTATAGATGTGCTGTTTAAGCATTAGCCTGCATGTGGCAAAAGGCATACCTATGCGTTCTTTGTCAGGAAGAACCTGCTCGGTAGTGCCTTGCCTCGCAAGTTCATCTGCCCTACAATTTCCATCGATATCCCTATGTCCCGGGACCCACACGAGGTGTAGACGGGTCTGTTTGACCATCTCCTGTAGAGATCGGCGACAGTCCAGTGTTAGTTTAGAATTGAACGAGTTGGAGCCAAGAGACTTAATTGCTGCTTGGCTGTCGCTGAAGATGAATAAATCCCTGTGAATAGGTTCATGTCCTATGAGGTTAACAGCCTCCGTTATAGCTGATATCTCAGCCTGGTAAACGCTGCAGTGGTCCGGTAGCCTAAAGGCTAGCTCTAGATTCAAGTCCTTTGAAAAGACTCCACCTCCAACTTTGTTGTTCAGCTTAGAGCCATCGGTGTAGATGGAAACGCCATCTGGGATTGGGTAACACCGATTTGGCTCTCCCCAATCATCCCTATTTGGAATCCTTGTTTCGAAGTTGCTATCTGCAACCATTGTAGTGGTACAGCGGTCCGTACTACTGGGTAGAAATCTTAAATTGCTTAGAATGCTAGAGTGTCCTGTGGCTTTTGTGTGCCAACCGGATGACTCTCTTAGACGTAGGGCTGAAGTAGCCGCCACTTGAAAACCTGCTAAATCTAATGGCAGGATATCTAGAATGGCCTGCAGAGCTTCGCTGGGCGTCGTTCTGAGTGCACCACTTATGCTGATCATGCTAGATCTGTGGACCCGGCTCAGAACCTTAAGGTTAGACGCCTTACTCAGCGCAGGCCACCATACTACGACTCCATACAGCAGGATTGGTCGAATGATCGCAGTGTAAATCCATCTGCAAATGCTGGGACTGAGTTCCCACTTTTTGCCGATGGCTCTTTTGCATGTATATAAAGCAATATATGCTTTATTTTGGCGCTGAATAATGTTGTCCTTCCAATTCAGCTTTTTGTCCAGAACTACCCCTAGGAACTTGGCCCTGTCGGCTAGGCTCAAGCGAACGCCGTTTAGTTCTGGTAGATTTAACGGTGGTATTTTATACCGTCTAGTGAAGAGGACCAGTTCCACTTTTTAGTATACATACACAATTCCAATCAGCTTATCTACTACGATATCCTTCTTTAGATAATTCTTGAGTATAAACAATGGTGAAAATGCCTGCTATAAAGCGAGACGGCCTAGTGTACACGCTCGATAATGCTACCTATTTGAAAACAATTTAATCATTAAAACAAACGGTAAATGTGTACAGCGTACATACATACTCACTTTTTTATAATTTTAGCTTATAAACTTCAAGCGAAAAAGATAAACTTTTAGGGCCGGTTTCACCAACGTGACTAAAGCTAAAACTAAGTTTTGACTTAGTTTAGCCCAGATTTGAGGCTAACTTACTTTTGGGTTTCACCAAATAGTCTAAGAAAATAGCTTTGTAACCAACCTTTTATGGCGAATACTGGGTTTTTTGGTTGTTTTGGTTGCTGTATTTGCTCATTTTTTGTCATATTCGCTCTGTTGGTAGTGGAATTTGCTAAAGCGACTCAAATTCTTAGTTTAGTTTTAGTCAAGGTAAAAGCTGACTAACTTGTGACTTAGCTTAGTTGCATGGTGAAACTGAAAACGTAAAAAAATCGGCTTAACTAAGTTGAGACCGGTTGGTGAAACCGGGCCTAAGACTTTTACTTTTCAGTGCATTGTTTGAACAAATGCTTTGTTGCTTAAAAATATACTTATATGTATACTTGTACATAAATACATATATATGGAAAATATATATATATGTATACCTACATACATTAAATTAGTTCGTGTTATTTGCTCACCGCATTCATTTGTCACAAGGTTCCAAAACAAGTAGTCATCTGTGTAAAGTATGGTGAGGGAGTGGCTATAATAGAATTGGAGCACGTGAAAAATAGCTGATACATATTACTACTACATACATACATACTATATTATATACATACTATATTATATACATATCTATTTTGGAGAATAAATGTACCGAAAAGCTCGTCTCCACAAAACTTGATTCGCCAGCGAAACATCTAGCGAAGCATCTCGTGAAATAACCCATCTCCACGTGGCTGATCGTTATTCAGTTTGACAATTCTCATTATTTTTTCTTAAATGTTTGTATGTTTGCTTCTTTTTGAGTTTTTGTTCTGGCCTGTGTGAGATTTCGATAGATTTTCGATACAGAATTAGAGAAAGCACCAATATCATCGCGGTTGACAAGAGGATTGAGAACGAAACAAGTGTTTCAATCTTCATCCGCTCTCAGAAATTTGTGTGGAAATTAGCGAGTTTCGGCACTGGTTTCGAGGTCAGATGAAAAGATCGAAACACGTTAAGTCGAGACGTTTGGTAAAAGTGAGAGCCACCGGTGGAATATACATATTTTTAACACGCTTTTATTAGCTTCACCTGTATGTATGTATGTATGTATGTATGTATGTATGTATGTATGTATGTATGTAACTTCATCCCATCCTAAAAGTTGTAACATTTAACTAAATAATTATATCTTTCAAACATTCACTTTTTTGTGTTCTCTCTACATTCTTCTCCGGATTCGAAACATGACATCAACAGCCCAACGGCATCATATAGTAGGACATTCAAACATTATACTTTATGCTTCATTGCGGCTTTTATGTTACCTTTCTTCAAAATAGCCTCTATGAATTTCAATTCACTCCCGTATATAAACCAATAAGTAGCAAGCTTTCAGGGTACAGAAAAACTCACTCACGAACGCTCAAAAATAAATTATACTCAAATCACAAACAAATGTTCAAAGAAAAACGTATAACCACTCAAATAGCGAGCGAACTAACGCACAACAGCCAGCGATCGCTCATAGCGATGGCGATAAACTCAATGCATAAATTCACTCAAAAATGAAGCTTGAAGCTTTCTGTTTTGGGTTTGTTGTATTTGCAATGAAATCAGCCGCATGTACATACATACATGCTAGCCATGGGTAATGGCGCAATTTTTTTGGCGCTGATACAATAACTCCAGCGCCAGTCGTGGCGCCAACTCACGGTACTGGCGCAATAACACCTTTAGCGCAATTGTCATGGAATAATCGATAAATAACATTTTTTCGTTTGTTACTGTTTACCATCCCTGTTTTATTTCTTTTGGCGCAATTCTGCTTACATATACGAGGGCACAATTAATTTAAATTTTCATAATCATTTGGAAACATATTCCGTATATTTGTGAAAATATGCTGGAAATTAAGGTCACTTAGATCACTATCAAGCATACATAATTGTGACGGTGTCATACGTATACATATACTATGGTGCTGTTATTGGCGTTGTGGTTGCGCCATTTTACACTAGCGCTATATTGGTGCTGGTGTTAGCGCACGAAATTGAGTCGGTGTTATATTGCAAAATTGAGTTGGCCCTATATTGAGTTGGCGCATATCCCAAATCGGAGTTAGCGCAATAACGCCAGGGTTGGTGTTAGCGCAATTGCGCCGCGCAGCGCAGTGTTACCCATGCCTAATACATGCAAAGCAAGAACTGGTTTTGTTTGTAATTCATTTAATAGTAAGTGCTGAATCAACGAAAAGGAACCCTAATTCTATAATTGCATTTCACGTTTGGAAAGCAATTTTTATACAATGTTTTGTAAACGTGAGGTGAAAAAAATTTCTCTAAAAAAAAAATAAAATAAAAAAAAAAAAAAAAATGCGCCACTCGGGACTCGAACCTGAGCTCCTTGGTCCGTGGGCAGCATACCTCACCATTACGCTACAAACGTATTCAGAACTTTGTTGTCTAAATTCGAATTTATTCAATTAGGTTTCTTTGTTTTTTTGTTCTTTTCAAATGCTCCACCTCAACTTCTCTTCACTTTCTGATTGTAAAATATAACAAAACGTTTGGGAAATTTTGTATTTCCAAACTACATAGTTTGGAAAACCTTGAATAAAAGGGTTTGGAAATTATTGCATAATAAGCTAGTTTACTTCACTGCATATTGGGATTTTTGGTAGAAGTTATAAATACATATGTATGTAGATCTATTTCGGAGAACACCACATCCCATCAGACTTCTTTTTACTTTTATTCTTGCGTCCGCATAAAACATCCTTTAATGAAAAATTTCACTAAAAAGTTAAAAATAAATAATAGGTTAAAAAAACTAAAAACACGTTTTAATCTTAAAAATCGTACTAAAAATTGAAAAATAATTTAATTAGAAACAAAATGATGAACGAAAATATAAGTATTTAAGGAAGAGCGTGGTGGTGCTCAATAATATTTGAACATGAAAATATTCGATTCGTACAACTATGTGGTACAAAAATATACCTAGTTGCGAAATTAAAGAGTACGATATATGAAATCTCAAAAAAGTCAAAATAAAATTATTAGTAAAAAAACACCGATTTTAAATATTTTTATACTGAGCACCCCACGCTTTTCCTTAAATACTTATATTTTCGTTCATCATTTTGTTTAAATTATTTTTCAATTTTTAGTACGATTTTTAAGATTAAAGCGTGTTTTTAGTTTTTTTAACCTATTATTTATTAGAATATGTTTTGTACATCTAGTAAATTTCCCTAACTTAAAAAAATATATGTTCCTTCAAATTTCTCTCATAACTAATTACATATGTACGCATGCTGACGGCGATTTCAACAATTTTTACTCTATAATTTACTTACTTATGTACCATATAACAAAATTCTGGTTGTACCTAACATAATTCATAACCACAAATCAAATCTTCGCTGTATTTTCTAACTGCTTGCCCAGAATGGTGTGGCTGTAGTACGTAGTAAGAGCTGTCAAAAGTTAAAACAGTACAATTGCATTGCAATGCCCACAATGTGTAGCTGTGTCTGTAGCGTGTAGTTGTGGCTGTAGTATAAGTAGAGTTAACTTTAACTTTGTAGCGCGCTACAGTGTGACAGCTCAATTTTTTAATGACGGAAATTCGAAATGAAGGACGAAGAAACGGAAAAATGAATTGAACTTGTAAAAAATAAAGAGTTTTTATGGAATTTAAGGAATCCCCTGTACAAAAATATAAAAAAGATGACATATATGAGATACACTGAGCTACACCATTGTGTTCACATTTTCGAGCGTTGCCACAAAATCAGTCATCAGCTGATGTAGTAAGCTATGTAGTCCGTAGCTGTAGTACAACATTCTGGGCAAGCAGTAAGAGTCTTGTGATTTGTTATACTTTAATTAGCGCATATACATGCGACGCGTCGGCAAGGAAGTTCTTCACGGCAAGGCCACCGCAGTGCACAGCACAACCATCACACACGTTACAGCAGGAAAATTGGTCGCATTCTAAGCATTCTAGTTAAAGCAATTGGATTGAACCAGTTTGTGCATATTCGTGTTTCAATTATAAATGTTTTTTTTTTTTATAAATGTTTTTTTTCTTTTTTTTTCTTTTTTTTTATTGTTACCAAGGCAGATCTAGGAAGGTAGGCCCGGTGGCGAATTCAGAAACTACTTTTTTTATATGCAAAGGTAGAGTGTAATGTCAAAAGCCAAGCGAATTCACATCATGGCCAATGGGAATGGACGAGCCCCAAGCGAATTCATTCATTTTGACATTACACTCTACCGATTACAATAACAAAATACATGGGAAATTTCTGAATTCGCCACCGGGCCTACCTTCCAAGATCTGCCTTGATTGTTACTACGGGATATCACTTTGCTAACACCTCAGTAAATTGTGGCTCTCAAAGCAACGCGGTTACAGTAATTATAGGTCTAGCACTGCTTGGGATGATATATACGTATATACGTATTACGTATTCCACTTAAATCTATGACTTTAAACTTATTCTAATTAGAAATGACGGTGATTTTGCTGTAGTTTTGTGAGCAAGCTTACAACTTTTTGAAGGTTAACTGAAAGTGGTTGTTATAGCAAGGATAAATAAATGAAAATTAAAAAAAAAAACTGACGTTCAAACCAGTTTTTTGAAGAAAAGGAGTTGCTAATATAGCAAACAACTTTTCTTTAGTTCTTATATAGCATCAGAGAGCGAAATATCGTCAATGATTTCATCTGTCTGTTCAAGTATTAAGGGGGATAATGGAATATTAGTTACTTTTATATTCAAAAAGTCAATGATTTATTAAGCATCCCCACATTTTTCTATTTATTAAGCCTGAATTTCGTAATTGTTAAAAAAAAAGTATTGCGACAGCTGCTTGACTTGCTTGTTATCGCTTGTTTTTACTTGAAATCGACAATACCAAAAAAAAAAAAAAAATTCCGCGGAATCATAAATTTGTCAGGTTTTTGTCTTTACCGAAAGATATGCAAAATTTTTTGTTTGTTTTTGAACGATAAAGTTCAAAGAACGAAGTGCTCGCAACGCAAAAGGGGAAAACAGAACTAATACACTAATGACTCAGTTGGCAATATTAAATCGCGTATTTGGTGATAAGTTATTTATTGTTTTACACGACATTGAGGACGTTAACGCGGAAAAGCGTAATAAATACTTGAAAGTGAAATGGTTTTATTGTGTTTTCGCCGTTCTACATAGTGTATTTTTTTTCCACCGTGATTTGTTTAGTAGTTCCTATTAGTCATAGAAAAGCCTTATAAAAACACTTTGCGTATGTGCTGAAGCTAACACCTGCACAAGCTGTCGTCGAGTGTTAATTTTCTTGGCCATCACTGTGTTAATAATAAATATTTATCAAATACAAAAAGCAGTGATAACTGTTAATCCGTCTGCTATTTCTCTAATCTAATCTTGGTAGCGAGCAGCGATATGTCGATAATTATTTGCAGATTTTTACCTACTTGCTGGTTCTTTAGACTTTTTTTTTCTCAGTTTTCTCAGTGCTAAATACAACGTCTAACTATAACACAGGCCGACAAGAAATTTGACCATAAACCAGACCATACTTTCCTAAAGGTTTTCGATGCGCTGAGTTCAAATCTGGACGCAGAATTGCTGTATCACGTCAGGATTTTGAGATATCCTAACCTAAATGTGCAAAAAACACCGTTTTTGCCCATTTTTGAGGTTATATATAAACGACAAATAATTTTTTAAAAAAAGTTCACACATATCATCTTAAAGAAGAAGTCTTTCTCTTACGAATGGCGTTGAGTTTGCTCAAATATCTTTTTTTTCGTTAAGATAGAGCAATTTAAAGTTTATATGAATTAACGTAGGTACACTGAAAAAACAACTTACTCAGATTATGGAAAAGTGGGAATGATCCGGCGCTAAAGACATATTTCCATATTTTGATGTACGACTTTCTTCAAATCAAGGAATAAAAACCACGTTTTAAAGAAAATTGTACATCAAAATATGGAAATATGTCTTTAGCGCCGAATCATTCCCATTTTTCCATAATCCGAGTAATTTTTTTTTTTGAGTGTATGATGCAGTAGAACACATACCTCTTACGATAAGTCTGCAAATTTCAATTGCTCCATCTTAGCGGAAAAAAAATATATTTAAGCAAACTCAACGCCATTCGTAAGAGAAAGACTTCTTCTTTAAGATGCTATGTGTGCTTTTTTTTTTTTAAAAAAATAATTTGTCGTTTATATATCGTCGCTCCCTACGAAGACTAGCACGGTTCAGTTAGCGTGGAAGACTAGCATGGTTCGCTGTTCGCGTGGAAGACTAGCATACTTCGTTGTTCGCGTGGAAGACTAGCATGCCTTAGTTCTCTGCGTGGAAGACTAACATGCTTCACTTATTTGGGTGGAAACTAACATACTTCTGTTTGTTAGAAACTAACTCGGTGTTTTATTTGATGCAAAAGCCAGGTTTTATTTGCACAACCTATGCACATACTTAAAGGTAGGCCTAGTACAAGTCTAGAAATATTTGAAACTCATATACTTTTCATATAGTTTGCCTGAAGCTTCCTGTTTAAAGTTTTGTTGCAGTATGAATTATTGTTCTTGCACTTACTTATCAAATATCTTTCACTCCTCGGACCATCCTCCTCCGGTTTTTAACCCCTAAGCTTATTTCTAACGAACAGAAGTATGTTAGTTTCCACCCCAACAAGTGAAGCATGTTAGTCTTCCACGCAGAGAACTGAAGTATGCTATTCTTCCACGCAGAGAACTGAAGCATGCTAGTCTTCCACGCGAACAACGAAGTATGCTAGTTTTCCACGCAGAGAACTGAAGCATGCTAGTCTTCCACGCGAACAACTAAGTGTGTTAGTCTTCCATGCGAACAACGAACCGTGCTAGTCTTCGTTGGGAGCGACGATATGTACATACAATTTTTTTTAATTTTTTATATGAAAATTTTTTGAATCAAAATTTTTTACAGTGCTTTCAATTTTTTAATTTGTTTTTTTGATTACACATTTGTTATTGTAAATTTCGATTTCTTACGGCAGTGCTCGAGCTCCTATACAAAGTGCCTTTGCTCTTCACATTCAATATGAATCATAGGCACATACATATACAATTTTTTTATATCTGAGTTCTTATGGGAGTGCAAAGAAAATTTTATTTTCATATTTGAAGTGAAAATATGTATCTGTGCCCATGTTAGAAAAATAGAGGTAAAATCACTATTGACGTAGGCAGCCATCTTAGCCATTTGACTTTTATTGAATTTATGACATTTCATTGAAATCATGCTACCAGAGTAAACAGCAGCAAATGTTTTTTGAGCCGAAATCTGAAGTTTGTGGAAATAAATTAATTTATTTTCAAATAAGCAATTGTTTCGAAAGCTGTGTGATTTATGCAAAATAAATAAATATGTAAATAAATTTACTTTCATACGCGTAATTTGTGAAAAAAGATTTGAAAAATGAGCTGCCTCTTCAGTGGATGCGAAAATACCGTGCACTTTTGCAAAGGCTCAGCAGTGAAGTTTTTTAGGTTTCCAGCAATTCCGTTTATAAGGAATCAATGGCTTCAAGCGTGCCAAATAGATAAAGTTGATCTTCCAAAGAATCCGTTGGTGTGCTCAGTGCATTTCGGTGCTAGCGATATTAGTAGTACAAACAACAAAACGTTATTATCGAAATTTGCAGTGCCAAGTTATAATGCGAAAACAAAGTATGGACGCAAAACAATTGTGCTTTGGGTGCCTATGAGGTGAGCAGCCCTGTTTTAAACATTTTATTTTATTTTATTTTATTTTTATTTTTGCTTTTTTCACAGTCAACTGCCTGAAATGTTATACTTGCTCAAATGTTAAGGATTGCAAAAAGCCAAAACTGCTAGATTGTAATTACAATTTGGCCAATCAGACTAGATAGTATTTGAATTGGTATTATGTAGGTTTGCCGAATAGCACGAGCAATGGTTTTGACTGCTTGTGAGACTCGCTGAAGACTTGTAAGTGAAATATTTGAAGTGTTTAGCTAAAAGAGTTTCAAATTGTTCTAATACACATAAATACATCAATTTTGAATTTTTCGCCTCTTTTAAAGCTTCAAGTGAAATGGCGCATAGTGGCTGTATTTACAATAACTTCCACAGCTGTACATACGCAGTGCGTCCGTACTTTTCCCAGCACCATCAACGCTCCTGCAAGCAGTGCCACAAGGACAAATGCAATCCAGCCGATCGTGCAAGTGCAAGTGTGATGTTTGTGGTGTTTACAGCTTTGGGGTCAGTACTAGCAAAATATTTATGATTTATGGGCCATTATTTTAGCCATCAGTGTGTTTGATTTTAGCTTAGTAGCGCCAAAAAAGATGTTTGTATATAATTGCCCAATATACTATTCATATTTAGAGCTCGGAAATAAAACTTATTTTTTATCATATAAAACTTATTTTGAGACATTCTTGCTTCAACTACAGAGTTGAATTTTAGAGTTTTAGAGATCTCAGATTTTATCTAGATTGGTTAATTTTTGGTGCCCAAAGTCAATTTTCGCTTTAAGAAATATCTATAGGACTTTATATCCATTAGTTCAAAGATCATAATTGTAAGGAAAAAATACTCGAAATCTTGCTGAATTAAATTATTTGCAAGTCAAAAGTGGTTCATTCAAATTACAAAATAAGCAGCGATCTTGTCAAAGAGTTGTTCAGCAAACATATAAAGAGATAGAGAGAGAGAGATAGAGAGAGAGAGCGAGCGAAAACTGTTCCCACCAACTCCGCGTGCGTATCTATCAAAAGTAGGGGAAATTAACTGCGGAAACCTCCGAGCAATTAAGAGACAAAGCAAGAATTGAAAAGAGAAGCAAGCAAAACAAGAGAAAACAATGACAAACACTGAAAACTCTGCTGGCTTATTGGCAACACTCACCTCTCAGCGAAGGATCGTTGTTAACAATTAGGCACTTGGATGCTGTTGCAGCTCCCACCACCACCAGTTACCTACACAGCAGAGAAGGAAATGAGTGCAATGTGTGCTCATTCTTTTGCTAAAGATTCCTTGACTTCATTCTTGGGCAGGTAAAAATTGAAGAATTCCCAGGCACACAACGAAGGTGAGTTAAGGTGAGCGTTGAAGGAAAAAACGTACAAATAGCGCAGCAACGGCAGGAAGGGCATCATTCGGCGAACGAAAGTTAGGCAAACAACATTACAGATAAAAAGAAAATCTAATAAAAATTTGAAAGAAGTAAACTGTTCGTAAGCGCAATATACTCGTAATACAAACAAACATCATGGCACTTGGTGGCATCACAACAAACAGCAACAGTGACAGACAACAGCAGCAACACCATCCTTACCAAAGACAACAGCCAATGCACCAACAACAACAGCAAAATCCTTTGTTGAGCTCAATACGCAGCATTTACCAACAGCAACAGACGAAAGCACCACAACAACAACAACAACAGAAACAAACATATAATAAGCCCCGTGCTATTGCACCTGCGCCCTCATCGCTTGTCGTTCGCAAGCCATCCAGCGAAAAGTTTTATGGCGGCGGTTTCGGCACCACACTCGACTCCAATAATCCGGCTGTGGTGAGACGTAATGCACGCGAACGGAATCGCGTCAAGCAAGTGAATAACGGCTTCACCTATCTGCGTCAACACATACCGCCAGCCATCATTGCCGATTTGAGCAATGGACGTCGTGGCATCGGTCCCGGTGCGCATAAGAAACTCTCCAAAGTGGACACGCTGCGCATGGCTGTTGAATATATACGGCGTTTGCAGCGCGTCATCGATGAAGTGGATGCCAAGCAGCGAAGTGTAAAAGTGCCAACACCAGCACCAGCACAAAGTGGCGAATGGCGGCCATCGAATGTGGCAATGAGTGTGTCAGAGTGTTCACCGCCACCAACGCCACCCAAAGGAGATGCGGCGAAGCACTGTTCATCGTTGTTCGCTGACAAAATGCAGCAGCATTTGCAAAACTTTGACTTAGCAGATAGTTTATTGCAACAACAACAAAAACAACAACAGCAACCACAACCATTCACCGCGAATCACTTCAAATATGAAAAAACTCAATTGCCACAGCAATATTTCAATCATCATCACCAACAACATCACTACCCGCCTTCTGCTTTGATATCACCAGCCGGCTCTGTTAGCTCGAATCATAGCTCCTCCAGCCCCGTAAGCGATGTCAGCAGCGACTCAATCGATAATGATTTTACGTTCTATACTCAATCACCAATAACTGCTTTGCTGATTCAACAACAACAACAACAACAACAGCAACACCAACAATACGCATTGCCATCTTTGCAAATGAAATACGAACAGCAACAACAGCAACAGCACGACTACAATGAGGAAGTGGGTGCGTGCAGTTCGGGCGAAGAGGAGGATTTACTTGACTATATCTCATTGTGGCAAGATGATGTGTGCTGATGCTGTTCTTGAGCTGAAGGGGAAGACGCTGCGAGTATCAATCGCAATTGAAACGCCGTAGAGTCGTCTGCATGTATAACCAATGACTGAAACGTGTATTACCTCATTTGAAAATTGTTAGTATTATTTATGTATGTGAGTTATTTATTGAAGTGAGTGGATGATTATGAAAATCGAATGTTAAAATATTGTGCCTGTTTATATTACTTAGTTATAAGATGTTTCTCTTTTCTTATGAATAGAATAAGTTTTAGTTTAGGAATGGAAGACAATGATTTAAGATATGTATGTAAGTAGTATGTAAGTTGTGAACCAATGGAAGATTTTAAACTTAAATAAGAAAAATAAAAAAAAACCAAAAGAAATTATTTATCGAATTTATTAATTTTAGTTTTTTACGTGGATTCTTTTACTAAGTGGAATGCTTTCTCCGGCTGACTAACAAATATACAAGGTAAGAAGCTTTCCTTTTCTCACTGGGGTAGAGAATAGTGCTAGCAAATGAAAGGCCGTTAGAAGTGCCTATTTAATACTTTCGATGTCTGCGTGATGCTCTTTACTAATGATGTTTTCTTTTCTCGCAATAATGTTGTGCTGTTTGATTTTCTTAGACATCTTGTAAACTTGTGTGGTTATTTCAGCGAATATTGATAGATTGATAGATAACTAAGTAAGAGGGCACCATTATCTACACATTCAGCCATTTTATTTGATTATATAATTCTATAATTGAGATATTAAAATGCAATATTTTATCTCAGTAAAGAAAACGCCATCGATTTTCTTTTTTGAACGCCTTTGCCAGTGCATGAATGTCAGTGTTCCGTAGAACGTTTCCATCGTTTTCATTGGCCATGCAATTACCTAAAAAATTATAAACCAAGCTTTTCATTCCATTCTTTTATCGAAAGTGGTATTTATGTATTAAATAAAGTCTTGTCAGCAGTAATCCCTCTTTTCGTGATAGGAAAATATTACAAACCAAGCTTCGGTGTTGAAAAAATCCAAATTGTTCTGTTAAAAATAATATAAAACATATGCAGAGATCACAATTAATGCTGTAGCAAGTACTGGTGACTTGAACTGATCAGATTTGATGAACTAAAGGACAAATCAATGTTACCGGAGCTGAAATACTTTAAAAATGAAACTTTTCGCACCAAAAATAATGAATTGACACAACTCCAAAATCAAACATTTTCAGGAGGGCCAAAAAACTTTTGTTTTTTACAAGCAATGATATGGCACAAGGTCACGTATAATGGCTATTTTCAGTCAAAGGAGACACTGATGGACAAAATTTTTCGGCACTCGGTAGAGATATATTCTGTGTACCGGTTTATGAAATAAAACCGATTTCGAAAAATTTTGAGTTGTGACACTTTATGATTTAGTTTGAGATAGGTAGTAATAATGTAACTGCTTAAGCAACTTATGCTGTGTAGCTTTTGTTCGTTTGGGCATTCGCATGCGGCTGTGAAAAATTTCTGTAATTCTCAGCCGTCTTATGGATTGTTCAAGCTATATAGCATGAGTGAGCTACTCATACTCGTGGGTTTTTTTTCACAATGAAAATGAGGTTGGCACTCTCACCCAATCTCGAAGCCGCAATCACGTCTCCCCAACTGAATAAATACAAGGGTTAGGTACAAATATTATATACATGTGCATATATACTATGTACATCCAATATGGCCGCTGTGGTGTAGTGGGCAAAGTGCACGCCTGCTATACCAGCGGTAGCGGGTTCTAATCCCAGTCCGGACAAACACCAAACAATTTTTCAAATTTATTAAAATACTATTATGGGGTTTTAGACACAGCGGTCACCTCTCGTTGGTGGGTGGCATAACCTTCGAGTGTATTTCTGCCATGAAAAAGCTTCTCACAAAAAAGATGCATTCACCGTTCAGAGCCGGCATAAAAATGTAGGTGCACCCAATTAGTAGGAAAAACAAAAATTAAGAATCACACCTAGAATTGCCAAAGAAGCTCGGCCATAAAGCTCGTCAGAGTTATAATAGCGCCAGTGTATAATAAATAGGTACGTACATATGTCCACGCCTATACATATATAATACACTGGCGCTATTATAACTCTGACGAGTTTTATGGCCGAGCTCCTTTGGCATTTCTAGGTGTGCTACGTAGGCCCCATAGCCAAACCCCCCGCCATTCCCTCCAAAAATGCAACGCACCTTCTCCTGTCCCATCAAAGCTGAGACAGTAACTAAGACGAATCATTTGTGGAACCGTGAACTCAAATAAATATTGAGACATTTAGGCAGAATAAGCCGGATGAGAAGGTATAGTTAACCTCGAAAATGAAGACGTAATTTATGCTGCACTAAACTTGCACGTATTAAAGAAAATATTTGGCCAGTATTTATTTTTGTGGACACCTCCGCGAACTTAAATTTAAATACCTTTACAAACCGTAAATTCACAAGGAAATATTTAAAATTTATGTCATAATTTATTAAAATTTTTACACCAATTAAATTTGAAAACGAGGGTCCATTGTAGTGTTAATTTTACGGGCATGTGAATTTGTGGGTGCAGCGATTTGTCATATGAGTTGTTAAAATATTTTATGTGAACAAATTAAAGAAAGTTTCCCTTAGGTAGAGAAGCATAGCAGTATGTTTGTATATGTATAAAAATAAATATGAACATATGTTAATACGCGCTGTCGCAGAATGCCAAGCAACATCGTTTAGCAAGTGTACGAGTATTTTATGTGATTGTTGCATCTTGTAAATAGAGGCAGCAGCAACTTAATTTACTTATCTACCCTCGAGATGTCAACCTTTTCCGTTAACCGCATTATTTGCATACAAAACAATAATAACACCAATAACAAAAAACAAGTTACAACAAATTCATATCATTGCCGTGGCATCGCCAGCAAAAAGAAGACAACGAGCGGCTGAGAAAGGAAACCCGAAAGAAAAAAAAATACGTCAGGCAGTGGCAGCGTTGCCACCGCCACAGGAAGCCGGGCAGATTTTCGCTACAATGTTGGAAATAAAATAAAATCTCAGTTAGCATAAAAGCGCCAAAGCCGAAGCTTAAGCTAAAACCAGCGACTGCGTTTGTTCGCAGCATTCCGGCGACTTTGTGGTTCGATTCTGCTGAACGGATGCTCATGTTCGAATCGGCGACGTAATCAACACACAGATCAGATTCCCGTTTAGCGACATATAAGGAAAAAAAGAAGCAACGGAAGCAATAACAACAACAACAAAGGCAACTAACTCTTACAACCAAAATAAGAAAAAACAAGTAAGGAAGCCTAAGTTCGAGTGCAATCGAACATTAGATACTCAGCTGTATGCTTTCATTGTTTGTTTGCGTTTGTTCGATATAGGGTGTATTTTATATGAAACGAGTGCTGCATAAACAGGGCGCAGCCACGCCCATTTTCAAAATTTATATCAATCATCCAAATAAGCATACAAATATTATTGTTAGTGCAAAATTTCATCCCTCTATGACTTTTAGTTACAAAGACTTCACGTTACAAATTCCAAAAGGGTGTTCCAGAAATATCTTTGTTAAAAAGTAGGCGTGGTCATAAACCGATTTCAATACATTTTTGCGTGTCTATTAACACATGTTATAAAAGTGTATAAACCAAGTTTCGTCATAATATCTCAATTATTTGTCGAGTTAAAGGCTAAGAAATCTCATATATCCCTTTGTCTAAAAAGAGGCGGTGCCACGCCCATTTTCCAAACTTTTTTATTTTTTGTTTCCGGTCTATTGTAAAACTCATGTCACAAAATTTCAATGAATTATCTTTATATTTCACATAGATATCGCTTAAAATGGTTTTATTAGGTCACTTTATAATACACATATATAAAAGTGGGCGCGGTCGTCAACCGATTTTGGTAATTTTTCGTCCACACATTTGGCTAAGTAAATATATCACGCGTACCAGATTTCATCGATATATCTTTAACGGTTTCTGAGTTATGGCTTATTAAACTTTCAATATTCGCTCCTTAATAAGTGGGCGTGGCACCGCCCATTTTCCAAAATTTTTGTAGTTTTTGTTTTATGTCCATAGTTGGACTCCTGCCACAAAATCTCAGTGATTGATCTTTATATTTGACAGAGATATCGCTTAAAATGTTTTTATTAGGCCCCCTTATATTTCCTATATATAAAAGTGGGCGTGGCCGTCAACCGATTTTGATAATTTTTCGCCAAAACATTTGACTAAGTAATTATATTACGCGTACCGAATTTCATTGATATATCTTCAACGGTTTCTGAGTTATGACTCATAAAACTTTCAATGTCTGCCCCTTAATAAGTGGGCGTGGCACCGCCCATATTCCAAAATTTTTGTGTTTTTTGTTTTATGTCCATAGTTGGACTCATGCGACAAAATTTCAATGATAGATCTTTATATTTGACAGAGATATCGCTTAAAATGGTTTTATTAGGTCACTTTATAATACACATATATAAAAGTGGGCGTGGCCGTAAACCGATTTTGATAATTTTTCGTCAAAACATTTGTCTATGTAAGCAAATTACGCGTACCAAATTTCATCGATATATCTTCAACGGTTTCTGAGTTATGACATATAAAACTTTCAATGTTTGACCCTTAATAAGTGGGCGTGGCACCGCCCATTTTCCAAAACTTCATCAAATTTCTTCATAAGGGCCCGAGCTCAATACGTGGGTAAAATTTTAAAACTCTAGCTATATTAGTGGCTGAGATACCAAATTTCCGATTTTTTCTATATAGGAAAAGTGGGCGTGGTCATGGTCCGATTTCGCCCATTTTCAATACCAACCGTCCCAGTCTCGATACCAACTTGCGTTCCAAATTTCATCAAAATATCTCAATTTTTGCGCGAGTTAGAGTGTTTACAGACGGACGGACGGACGGACGGACGGACAGACGGACGGACGGACGGACGGACGGACGGACGGACGGACGGACGGACATGGCTCAATCGATTTCTCTTTTCACCCTGATCATTTTGATATATATAAGTCTATATCTATCTCGATTATTTCATTCTGTTACAATCCACCGTTATGTGATTAAAACTATAATACTCTGTGTACTAGTACAGCTGAGTATAAAAAAACACCAATGGAGAAAAGCATCTCCAACAAAAACAAATATGCGTAGGCTTTTAGCAGGATAAGACTTTAAATCCGCATTACCCAAATCAGCAACTAATTGCAACAACAACAACCACAACAACATGCAATGCTTTGGAGCAGTGCAGCGCAGCGCAGTGACAACAATAATGTCAACGAAAGCTGGGCAAATCGGCGGCTCTCAGCGATTTTACAACAGTTTTTGCGATTTGCCCGCTGATCGCTTGGCCTCCATGTGCATGTGCGGTTGTTGTTGGTCTTGCTGTTGCCGCCATAGATCATCTCCGTACCGGTGGTACATAAGTACATACGTACATATTAACATATGTTCAACAGTTGTTTTGTTATTGATTATTGACTCTGCGCAATCGTCTGCTGTTAAAAGCGCTCCACTCGCCTTTGTTTTGTTTTATTGTGTTATTGTTATTGTTGTTGCTGTTGTATGCGATCGCTGTCAATTGCAAAAGATGACAAAATGCGGGCCAATTGGTTGTACAATGAAGTGGTGTAGATAAGCGAACAACGGTTAATTTGTTGTTATGCGAGTTATTTGTTGTTTTTGTATTGCCGCATTGCCGCATTGCTCATCTGCATATCGATTTCAAAGCTTCCGTCGTCCAGTTAATCGAAAATTTACTGCTGTGATACTTGGAATCACTGCAAAATGGTTGCGGCAACAATTCGGTGGTCACATTTTGAACACAGATGTTCAGTTAAGAGGCATGCATATTTATGTACATACATATGTGTATGCATAGATGGATAAACACTTTTATGATATGCAAAGTAGAGTTTCATATTAAACGATATAATTGTTAGGTCTTGAGATATTTTCTGTTAACGGAAAAATTGAATAAAGTAGAAAATTCCTTGTTATTAAATCAAGAGAGAGTTTTATATTAAATTTTTTCTTAAATGTGCGATAAGGAAATGAGATATCCGCTTATAGCGAATGTAAACGTAGCTAAAGCCGATGAGTCTTTAAATAGAAATACCCGGACGTCCGAGCTTATCTCGGGATGCCGCAGGTCTTCGCAAGCGAAATAAAAGGCTAAAAAAAATTTTCCTCCCCCGAGACCTCTTGTGTACTAAATTTCATGAAAATTGTTCAAGTCGTTTGCGAGATCCAGAACTAAAGTAAATCCGCCGCGCTTCGCCGTGATACCTCTAACTCTTCATTTCCTTCTCCCTTTATTATTCGTCCTAGACTTCCACTCCCTTTCCCTATACTTTTCTTCTGCTTTTCTCTTTCAGTTCCGTTTCCTTTTTATACTCAGCTGTACTAGTACACAGAGTATTATAGTTTTAATCACATAACGGTGGATTGTAACAGAATGAAATAATCGAGATAGATATAGACTTATATATATCAAAATAATCAGGGTGAAAAGAGAAATCGATTGAGCCATGTCCGTCCGTCCGTCCGTCCGTCTGTCCGTCCGTCCGTCCGTCTGTCCGTCCGTCTGTAAACACTCTAACTAGCGCAAAAATTGAGATATTTTGATGAAATTTGAAATGCAAGTTGGTATCGAGACTGGGACGGTTGGTATTGAAAATGGGCGAAATCCGACCATGACCACGCCCACTTTTCCCATATAGAAAAAATCGTAATTTTGGTATCTCAGTCACTATTAAAGCTAGAGTGATCAAATTTTACCCACGTGTTGAGCTCAGGCCCCTAAGAAGAAATTTGATGAAATTTTGAAAATGGGCGGTGCCACGTCCACTTATTAAGGGTCAAACATTGAAAGTTTTATGAGTCATAACTCAGAAACCGTTGAAGATATATCGATGAAATTTGGTACGCGTTATTTACTTACTTAGACAAACGTTTTGACGGAAAATTGTCAAAATCGGTTGACGGCCACGCCCACTTTTATATATGGGTATTATAAAGTGTCCCAATAAAAACATTTTAAGCCATATCTATGTCAAATATAAAGATATATCATTGAAATTTTATGGCAGGAGTCCAACTGCGGACATAAAACTAAAAACACAAAAATTTTGGGAAAATGGGCGTGGCACCGCCTCTTTTTAGAAGCAGGAATATACGAGATTTCTGAGCCCATAACTCGACAAGTAAATGAGATATTATGACGAAACTTGGTGTGTACACTTTTATTACTTGCGGTAATACATGTTCAAAATTTTAGCAAAATCGGTTGACGATCACGCCCACTTTTATATATGGGAACTATAAAGGGGCCTAATAAAAACATTTTAAGCGATATCTTTGTCAAATATAAATATAATTCATTGAAATTTTGTGGCATGAATTCCACAATAGACCGGAAACAAAAGCCTATAACTCGGCAAATAATTGAGATATTATGACGAAACTTGGTTTATACACTTTTACAACTTGTGTTAATAGACACGCAAAAATTTATTGATATAGGTTTATGACCACGCCTACTTTTTAACAAAGATATTTCTGGAACACCCTTTGGGAATTTGTAACGTGACATCTTTGTAACTAGAAGTCGTAAAGGAATGAAATGTTGCACAAAGAATAATATTCATATGCTTAGTTGGATGACTGATAAAAATATTGAAAATGGGCGTGGCTACGCCCACTTTATGCAGCACTAGCTTTATATAAAATACGCCGTGTTTCCATCAAACGCAAACAAACAATGAAAGCATACAACTGAGTATCTAATGTTCGATTCCACTCGAACTTAGGCTTCCTTACTTGTTTCTTTTCATTTTCACTATCCTGTCACATTTCCTATTCCCCTATCTTTTCCCTATCGCTCTCCTTTACCACCCTTTTCTCTCGCCATTCTATTCATTATCGTTGTCCTTTTCCCAATCTTTCTCTCCCGTACTCTCTTCCATTCTATTTGCGTTTTCTTCCCCTCCCCATATTCCTCCCTTTTCCTTACCATTCCTTTCGATTTTCATTTTCCTTTTCATCTTCTCTTTACCTAGAGGACCAGATTGAGAATTTGAAGCCATTATTCCCACTTTTCGGGGTCATCCGGATCTACGTTGTAACTCATATCAAAGGACCCGGGCTTTAAAAGAGTTTTATATTAATACCAATATCGCTCAGAAATATTGGAGCGTCATCCGGGTCCACGTTTTGACCCGTATCTCAGGATTCAGGATAAAAGTGTGTAAAAATTAAATGTTTCGAAAGTTCGCCCCCGAAGCTCCCTGCATAGCAAATTTCATGAAATCTTTCGAGCCGCTTCCGAGAGCCTGATTATATATGTGACAGCGCATAGTGAAAGGGACGTAAGGGTAAAAAAAAATTTTTTTTTTATGTGGACAACATCCTGAGCATCTAATAAGACCGATCCCATGCCCCAAAAAAAATTGATTTTCTACCCTTAAGTCCCTTTCCTATACGCGGTCACATATATACAAGAATTGCTCGTTTAAAGCAAAGACAGACCCGTCCAAGCAATTAGCAGCTACTGGGTATAGTAATGAGGTCTACTAACTAGAGACGGTTTTTGGAAATGGGAAACTCAAACTAACGCATATCCGGTCCATATATTGAACAAATTCAAACAACTCTTGGCGATTGGCTTGCACTTTTAAAGCCAAATATAAAAAGAGCGTATTTAATAACATACTGACGAAATTATTTTTTTAAAGTACTAGTATTTATGTCCTTTCACATGTGTTGGAGAACAAATCATTTATTTTATTTTGTTGTAATTCATAATAACTCTTTTTATGAGTCAACTCAATTTGCTTTTACAACTCCTCAATTCCTCAATTTATATTTGGGGTATATTACACTCAATGCAACCATGCGTGGTGCATATACTTATTATATACATACATACTACTCCGCGCCAGAAGTCTTTTATTTAAAGTTGAGAAAAAGAAAATTTAAAGTTTGGTCGCACAAACCAGTGTGACGACAACATGCTTAAATATATTATGTTCTCTTCTCTCTGGAAGTTCTTTGATTATGTTTATATACATATAAAATGTAGTTTTAATGGCCTCAATTAACGATTATGAAAAATTATAAAAATATTATGGCAGATTAACGAAATGCTCCAAAAACTCTATACTCTGAACTATTTTCGCTCGCTCTATACATACTCTTCGCTTTAACTTAAGCGAGCTAAATTTAATTGAGACTTGAAGCATTAGTTTTTGCTTTAATAAAAATAAGCTATGAAGTTAACGGGAACTCATTTAAGAGAATATCGTATATATACATATACATATACGTGTATTAATTTTAAACATACACAAACAAAAGAAAACGAAAAGGAAGCACCTGCAATGCGTGAGCAATACACAGAAGCAGTCAATCAAGCCGCACTGAGAGGAGCGAGCCACGCGTAACAGCCACAAATCCTGTTGTCCAGCTAAATTACACCTGCGAAAAGGATAAAAAGTGCAAGAAACTATGTATGTACATACGAATGTATATAAGTAAATAGCAGAGGCGGTCGATTCATACAAGACGAGAAGCCCGGCTTGCGTACACATTTTCGTTCATTTCATACGAAATTCTTTAAAATCTGGTTATTTTACGTTTTAAATGTGTTTACTATTTAACTTCTCAATAATATAGCCCCCACTGTAACATGCCCCTAAAAGCTTGCTAAGAAAATAGCGCAAATACACCACCAATCCACCTCACAATGTGTATTTTGTTTGTACAGCCAATCACAGCACAGTGAGCATGCTTCAACGTTTCCACACATTAGCTATTACGTGGCTTTCAAAACAGAATAACATAGCTTGTTTTCTCGCTTTCGCTAAGGAGAAACCAATTGCTTATTTTCAGACTTAAATTGAAAAAAAAAAAAATAGCAAAGCACTTTTTTTATTTTTCACATCAAATTTGTATACGAATATGAAGCTGGCTTCGGCGTTCAAAAGTTCAGTATTCACAGCCATATGCATATTTGATTTGATTTTCGTTTGCATGTAGGTACATACTTATGCACATAATTTCTTACACCTGCATGTGCATGCAAACATAAATATCAAATACCAGATTATAAAAGGGTTGATTGTGATTTTTGGTACAATATCAAGATAATTTTAAAAAGCGGTGGAAATCAAATTGGAAATCAAAAGCACCCATTTTTTAGGCAATAAGCAAATACACTTGCTACTGCTGGAATTTCCGTCGGTATAAGGAAACTAAAAATACCTCTGCGCAAGATTTCCCTAGCGCACGTTTTTATATCTAAGAATTATGTAAATACGAAATTTTTTATTTTAAAAATGTTCAGAGTAAAATTGCAAAATCAAGAAAAAACAATTTTAATTTAAAAATGTTTATTTTTATTTTAAGCACTATGAGATTTTGAAGGAAAAACTTTCGTTTTTATTCTATTAATTTTAGTTTTTAATTTAAACATGTTTCTTTTTAAATCCTAAATACATTTTAATTTAAAAGATTTAATTTTTAATTTAAAAATTTTCATTTATAAAATAAAAATGACTTGGTTTAAAACGTGCATTATAAAAATAAAAATTTTATTTTTGATTCCTTTTCTCTGAGTATACAAACAAAAAAATTAGTATCAGGAAAACAAAAATAAAAAATACATATGAAAAAAAAAGCAAAAAAAAAAAAAAATAAACAAGAAAAAAAGATCTTCAAATACCCGAATTGTTCAAATGCCCGTACAAACATACGCGTAATAAACAAAAAAACGAGCGTTCGAGCATTGAAAAGCATTTATTCGGGCCACTCGAAAATGTTAAAAAGAAATCGAGAACTCTAAATCAAAGTCAATGATGGAACGCGATCAGACTTTTAAATAATACAGCAAAGGAAATTACATAAATGGCTAATGGTTATGCTTCACACATAGGCTTGCCCAGGCAATTTATGCTAGGTCCGCCACTGGTAAATAGGTATGTTAAAATTCGCTTGAATTACATAAAACGGTGCAGTAAGAGGAAAAAAAACAAAACCAAGAAATGCGAAAAAAATTTTATGAAAAGAGGAAACAAAGCACGAAAACAGCGATTAGTAAGAAAGCAAACAAAAGATTAATAAACAAATAAATAAAATTGCACTTGTTGCACAGTCAACGACTCGCAGGCACTTCAAATAAAATACTACCACACTTATATGTATAGCATTTAATGGCTTGTGAGGTGTTACCCACAAACAATCGTAGTTATGACGAGAACAAGTGTGTCGTCTCTCGCAATTCTATTAAAAAGGACCATTGTTGTTTTTGATAATTCGAGGCGTTTTTAGCAGGATATGCCCTTATACGAGTAGTATATATCTGTTTGTTGGGCTAGTCACATGCCTTTTGCCTTTTGCTTTTTTTACGTCAACTCATTTTACTGAAGAGCATTTGAAGTTAAGCGCCACTTATCCATAATTGTGTCAACTATTGGACGGGAAAAACAATATTTCAATTTGGGTTATAAGTTGGAACAATTGAGAGCATAATTAAATTTAATAAGATAGATATCAAGCAGGTGATTTTTGCCCGCAAAATTATTATCGAAATTTTTATCAGAGATTTAACACGAGAAATATGTTGACAATTTATTATTTTTACTAAATTGTGTAGTTCTTTTCTATTATTTTATAGTGAATTTGCATCCAATTTAGTTTTTAGTGGTATCAGAAGGGGCATCCATACTGGCATAAATGTGGCGCTTTGGCCACTGCAAACTAACCTAGTTTTAGAACGTATTAGATTAGTAAGAACCAGTTCAGCACTGGTCCACTAGGATAAAGCGGGGTTATAACCAACGTTTTTAAAAATATGAGAAGATATATATGTAACTTCCAATAAGCCTTAGCTGACACCATGGACAAATATGCTCAGCAGCTCTTATTCCAAATGAAAGTCAAAAAATTTTTCACATACATATCGACACCTACAGTTAAGTGCAGAAATATCAATGAAGTAATATATAAAATAGTGCATACATACATATGTATGTAATATTTTGAACATTTCACTTCTTAAAATTCACAAGCTATTTCTCAATGCCAACAAATATTATGCACACGCTAAACATATTATATTTTAATACGGAAATTCATAAAAAAAAGAAACAGAAAAAAAAAATAAAATAAATCGGCTAAGCGATATTTAGGGCTCAAGAATTTCCAGTTAACATACATACATATTTATTTAAACAAAATGCTTATCTGCCGTATTCGGATTTATGCGATCATTGTGCTTGTTTTTGTATTAAATCGGCCATCATATTTTTGCGCAGCAGCAGCCGCTCTTGTAATCAGCGCATCCTTAATAAATCATAAATTTATTCGAACAAATATTTCTTTAAGAATAAAAAACACAACAAAAACAGCAACAATATATGTGTTTGTGTGCGAATTGCATGAATTGTGCATAAGCGAATAAGTACGACTTTATTTCCGCGCGCATAAGCATACACTTGTCAATAGGACGTCAGTCATCACTACGTCACATGGCCAGCCCGGCAGCGAACCAGCCGATTGAATGCTTTTATGCTCATTGTGTTTTGTATTGAAGTCGTCACCATTCATTCATTCAAGTGTTGGCGTTGGTGTTGTCCATCGTTGGTGTCTGTAGTCACACATCTCAAGTGGATGCGACGAGCCACCCGAAGCTGTTGCTGCCATTGATTTAACCTGTTGGATGGTAAGCCAAAATGTTCGCAAAACAATTGATATAGAGCATGGTGATGTTGCTTTGTGTATATGTATGTATTTATGTATGTACATTTGTATATATCTAGGTACATTTATAGATAAATACAGGGTGATGTCTGTTAAAGATCACAAACATAGAGTAAGTCCAAAAGGCCTCAATTGCACTCCGCCTTTGTAGAGTTCATTGTATCAGATTGGACGCCAAACTTTCGTTGTGGTTGTTTGTTTTCGTACATTAATTGCAGCAGTATTATAGAAAAGAATTGCAGCCAAAAAATATTGGAAGTTTCATTTCAAGACACCTTGTATGCTTTAATGTCTACCCAGTAGGAAATGGCATCATACTATAAGCGTCGCTTGATACAAACGCAGGATCAAACGCCGAATGAAACATGTTACCTTTTACATTGCATATTGTCGGAGGGTGAGCGCTCTTTATCTGGTTCAAAAAACGGAATTTTACAATAGAGGAACAAAGATAACCGTTTCAAGGGCAAATATTCCGTTTTGCTCGCAAAAAACAATGGGAGTTATTAGCTGATAAATGTTGCTCTATAGTCCTTACCTTATTTTCTTGAGTGCTCTGGTGCTTCCTATTCATATACCGCAGTAATAATCCGAGATGAATCATTTATGAATCACGGATGAAATTCGCCTATGACTGAGGAGGCATCAGTGAATACTGCCATATAAAGGCTGATGAATTTTCCTTGGTTTGCTTTACTCAGAAACAAAAAGAAACAAAAATAAAATAAAAATTGTACTCAGTTATGACGACAGTGATGAATATTCAACAAAGAATCATCAATTATCCTTCAGCAGTGAAACAAATTTACTGCAGGGTATTTCCTACTGGGTACATACATATATCCCAGTAATGGTTTGTGTGCTTTCCACCCTACGCCAACTTCACACTGATCATTTATTCCTATATATGCATTCATATAAATATATATGTACATTTACTTGTGTTTTTGTACATATGTAATGTTTATGTCCGTCCGCGCATACAGATTTATGCATATATTTTCTGGTGTTTTATTTTAGCGCAATAAAAAAACATTGTTTTGTTGTTGCCTTTTTCTTGCATTGCATTGATCTCGCAAAAAGCAACATCACTTGTTATTGCTTGTTGTTGTCGCTGTTGTTGTTTTACGAATGACAAACGTATTATTAACTTCACACAAAAAGCGTTCGATTTTGCACCGTTTGCTGTCGTTGAGTGTCGCACCTTCGACGCGCGCTCCCAGCGGAGATTCTCACACGATCGGCGCATATTTAAACTATAATGCCGTGGTTATGGTACCAATGTTGCTTGCCAATCAAAATCGGAAACATTTCGTGATTGGTGAGAGGTGGTTATGCTTAAATTGATGATTGGAGCGCGCATACACAACATAACACATGATTACCCCCGAAACCTCGGCTGCTGGCTGCCTGTTTCACACTGCAAAGTTGCTGGATGTGAGAGTCCGAAAATTCTCTCACCGTCGGAGTGCACAACAACAATTACACGGTGCTCGACCAGCAGCATTGGTAGCATAACCAGGCCATAAGGCTTGGACATTTTCCCAATATACATACATAAATATACATACAAACATACATCCTCTTCTTCCATAGCTACATACATATAAGTACTATAGGGACATCCTGCGGCTGGACGCAGCGAGTTACCGCCCGCCCGGCGTGGTTCGCATTGGCTTTGCTTTGGATTTGCAACGAGCTCTGGTTGTTACATCTCTTTGTGCTTTTGGCTTTCTGTGCGTTTGTTCGTGTAATTTTTTTTCTTACATCTTTGACGGCAGTAAAATCGCATAAAAAAAAAACGACGAATATCATTGACTACTAAATGCATGTATGTATTTATCAGACACAGATATTCAATTTCGAATGCATAATTTTAAGCTATTGCATAAATGAATTTTTGGCTGATGTGCAAGTTTTGGCGTGCGAAAATAGTGAGTAGAGAAGCACGGAGGAATTGGAAGGGTGATTAGGATTTCCGGCTATATGGATAGGTATTGCTAATACCATATAAGTACAATGTATGTTACGCCAATCCCAGCGGGTTAGGGGGCTTAGAATAAACCGGTGTTAAGGAATGGCTGTCCTAAGAGGTGAGCAAAATTCAAGGAATAGCAGATTGAAATAGTCGGGCTAGTGTCAGAAGGCAATAGTACCGGAGCGTTATGGATTTATCCGGCAAAGGTCTGTTACTTCTCTTGCACTACCAAAAACCCTCGTTGAGTGTCTTGGTGGCCATAACAACCACAACACCAACCACTTGTATGTTTGGCTCTTCATTTTATAGATGGTTTAAATGGTACCAAGCCAAGAGCTCTCCGAGATTAAAATGCAATTTTCCTTCTCACCAATCAAAACCAATAAGAAGTAAGACTCATAAAATATCTTCTGTGGCCCTAAATCATCACTCATTTTCTGGCGGAGTTTGTTATAATATTTTGTATTTAATGTTGGAGATTTTGCTTTTCTATTAATGGCACGAATCTACAGTTTTATTTCGACTTCGAAGGTACTTTGCCATGGGATATAGTATATTTTCTGTGAGAAGCTTTTTCATGCCAGAAATAACTCGGAGCGCTTCCTAAAAAGTCGGAGCTTAAGACCATTTTAACCAATTACTTATCACTAAGGATGGGGATTTTTGCATTACCACTCATCACTGATTGGTGAGTGCTATGCTGAATGCAATCAAAATTGAATGCACTTTGCCCAACCCTGCTTATGAGCACATCGATACGGTTTAACGTCAACATCCCAGGACTTTTCTTATTCTGATATATATGAGATAAATTACCATGTATGGTGAGTACAATAAATGTGAAATTAAATCATTATTTATTATTATATACAACTTAAAAAAAGGTGGTTTTTTTCTTCAATAGTTATTTGTTTTAACAGAATTTCCATGCTTAAGCCGTAACAAATCGAAAAATCCAAATCTCATTAGTACGCCCCATTTAACACCTTTTTGTAGCAAACAAAGCCGCCTTGATACATATACATAATTATCTACATATTAATGCATTTATACAAATATATATATACTTATATCTTCACATAATTATTCGCTTAATGGTAACACCTTCATTTTGATGTCTCAATACCAAAACATCAAAGCCGATTGCCGACCGCCGCATGCAAGCGAACAAGTGTTAAAAATGTCCTTAATAGAGAGCAACCACAAATTACGGCAACGAATAAATTTCCTCTGCCACAAAAAATTGACTTTCACTTTTTTTACTTTTATAATTCTATAGCGGAGAATTTCTTTTGTAGCCAACCATTGTTCGTTCCGTGCCATGATATAATAGGCAACGTCTTTGTTTTGCGCATATTATCCTTTGCGCACATCCTTGCGCTTTGTGCGCATGCGCAACGTTACGCTATTATCAAAATGCTATTAATTATGTACTTAATTGATATTTTCATACTTTTTTCTTTTTCTTTTTTTTTAATATGCTTTCATTGTGATTCAATCAAGTGTACATAGTACATATGGATTATTTGATATAATAAATTGCATTTGTTTTGTGCGCGTACTTAAGTCAAAAATTTTCTATACTTACTTATGTTTTTGTTTTAAAAGGATATTCATTTGTTTAATTTTTGACACAACTAAAGGTTTTTTTTAATTTTGTGAATACGTAGCATGAATTTTTAATTCGATTTTCTAAGAAAACTTCATTTTTTAAACATTATTATGTCTAATTCGACATTTAGCCCGAATATGAGTTGCCTTTAAAAAAACCACGAAAGCGATTTTGTTTAGTTATTTTGAGCTAGCGACGGCCATTTAAATTTAAGTAAATCTATCTTCAAATAAAGCAGATGAGATACTTAATAGAGCTCTCAAAAAGACTGTTTGAAAGTTTTGTACACGAGCAAAATAGGAATTTTTTTCTTGATACCTAAAGAGTAATTAACGATTTATGCTTTAAAGCCTTTCCAACACAATCGCTAAATGTGAAAAAGTATTTGAAACGGCAAATCTAGATATGATGACTTTAATGCTATACACAGTAAAGACTGAAACTATTAAATTACAATTTCCTTATAACTTGTTTAATACTTTTTCCACCCCAATGCTCCTTGCCAATTAGCGCTCTTCAATATTACATCATTCGACCGCTTTTGCTTTGATCCTTTAACGACCTAAGTTTTCACGCTAAAATCGACCGCTGCGTGCCCCTAACGAGATTGATATTACGCAGGAATATGCCATTAAATTTTCATTAATTTTATTATAAGAAAAACAGCTGTGCTCGAGGAGCTGAAGGTAGTCCTTACAGTAGTAGTGCCACATTGTCTATGCCATCGGCACACGCTGCATGTCACGGCTACTTTTTTGAATATTTTCCTTTGGATTTTGCAAAAAAGTAATGCATTTAAAAGAAAACCGACAAAGAACAAACAAAATTAAAAGCATATTATGCCGACTCGACAATTGGCAACAAATGCGATTTGTAAATATTACAACACCCAGCATGCGCCAGTTGAACAATGGTGGACAATGCTCGACAATGTGAGACAATGCGGGACAGTTCGGGACACGAGCCACAGGACACTGGCGGTAGCGTTTGCCGTTTGCTTTTGCTGCTGTTAAATATCCTTATTCCTTAGGCATTGTGCAGAAATTTTAAAATTTTACAATGCAAAATGCATGTGTTTATTGGTTGCATGCTACTTTCGAAATGTTGCAACACACGAAAGTAACAAAAAATTGCAAAAAAATATACAAAGGATTAACACGTTGACACTAAGGCGCATAAAACGCCTTTGGGATGCACACAGAAGCAATACACAGTTGGAATAAGAATCTAAATAAAGTGCTTTGCAATGAGAAAAGAAGCAGTGAAGCAAAAGTGACACAAATGTTAAGGCGTGAAATATTATGAAAATGCAAAGGACGCAAGCAAGCAGGACGACGTTGTAGTGAGTGGACAGCAGTTCAAGACCATACAAATTGCTATGTGAAGTGTGTGTATGTATGTATGTTTGTACAATCCATGTAGGGAAAATCTCTAGTTCCGAACTAGGTCGCTTCTAGTGCATTTTTCGACACTACTAGTGCGAGCTAAATCTCTTTTGCATGTTATCAACTGACGAATTTTACACGGCGATGTCCTAGGCGGTGTCAATTGTCACTTCTGCATTTTCGATAGTTCCGAACTAGTACTAAATTCTACAGTTTACACTAGTTCGATTATTGGCACAATTTCGATAGTTCTGAACTAGCTACAAGTACCTACAAATTCTACAGTTTTACATCTGCCGCTTAAGTGCAGCCTTTGACACACTTCATGCAAGTGGCGCGATGGCCGACTGGCTAACGCATGTGCCTTTCAATCTGAGCGGCGCGGGTTCGAATCCTGTCGGTGTCAAGGTGGATGATAATTTTTTTTTAAATTTTTTTAACTAATATTTTTTATTTGTTTATTTAATAAAAATTTACAATAATATTTAAAATGTAATAAAATAAAAAAAATTAAAAATAAGCCTCAGGGATCGGAAAAGCATAATTAGGGGAACATTTCATTTCATACAAGATGCAAATAGAAAACTCTTTATATAAAATGCTTCACTAAACATCTGAGAATTGCAGAAATATACAAAGCCGACGGCAATTGAACGAACGAAAAATTTTCATAGAATGTTTGTCACTTCGAAATTGCATACAAATCAAAGTGTGTCTTATAATGGTCACTCCATTCACTCCTTCTGATCTGGTGAGGGTCTAACTACGATTGATCTAGTTCCCCTTTGACACCTTTTCGCTAGTTCGGAACTAGAAATTTTGCTCACTAGTTATTGAGTTCCCTGCAGGGATGTAATACGCATTATATTTGCTTGCTGCATAAGTGCGAAGGCGGCACTATTTGCTTTTGCTGATTGTTTCTCTTTTTTGTGCAAAACACAGACACACATACAGGCACACATATCATTTTATATATTGGCATGGTTCCTTTTAATATTTGCTACTTTCTACTTAGCTGTTAATTCTTTAGAAAGTGTAACAAGTCACCGCTGTACTGTGACAATAGTCAAACGAACGATAATGAGCTGGTGGACACAATGCTTCACAGAATGGCGGCACGCCACATGCGGGTTTTTATGTAACCGAAACTGAAATTTTATTTGTATTTTCTTCTTAGAGCTATACCTCTGTATGTATTTGTATTTGTTTTGCAGCAATTCCTTCATGGTTTGCATGGCGGTTTGATAATCGACAAGTCATAGAAGAAAGATATGAATTGGTATTTATTTGATGAGGCAAACGGAGTTTCGTGGAGATAAGCGGATGCTTTACGAAAGCATACCTAGTACATCTATATATATAAAAATCTCATGTAACATTCTTTGTGCGGGATAAACTTTTAAACTACTGAACCAATTTTGATAATATTTGGTAATAACATGTAATTGTGCTCCGATTGAATAGTCAAATAGTTTTTATTTATGTAAATTTTTGGTCAAACAGCGTAAATTTATGTAAAAATTTGTAAAAAACCAACTAAAATTAGCTTTATACGGCCATAAATCAAAACCGGATCAACCGATTTAAATATTTCTTCTTGGAAATGAAACTTTGAACCTTTTACTAAAGTTCTGCATTCAAAATATTAATAAATTCTCTTTTTAAATAACAAAAATATTATAAAGAATAGTATCAATTTTTGAAAAAAAGAGTCGTGCGCATGGTTGGTCGCCACAAGCAATTGTTAAAGCAGAAGACAAAACAACGATAACAATACATCAGTGTTGCCACTTTAGCTATTTTGTAGCTAGATTTAGCTATAACTTTTGGCGTTTAGCTACAGATATTTGCGTTTAGCTATTAGCTATTTTTGTTAGCTTTTTTTTTTAATAGCTTAGCTATTTTTAGCTATTTTTCTTAATTTCTTTATTTTGCACATCAGTTTATCATTTTAAGCTAATGAGTCATCTGCGAGTTTATGAAAACTTGAAAGTGTATACTTATCCTTATGATTATCAAACTATACAAAAGTTGATAGTCTGGCATGCCTTCCTTATTTTATCGATTACACTACCCGACAAAATTTCAAAAATTTTCATATCCTCGACATATGATATATGATTCCTATGTAGAATTTTCTGCTGATTCCAAATATGTAATCAGATGGTTCAAAAGTAGAACAGTTTTCGAGATATTTTGAAATTTCAGTTTTTCAGCTAAGAAAAAAAAGTATGATTACTCATCTGTCAATATCTTCGCCATTACCGTCTCGATTTTTACGTTATTTAATTTTGTTTTGAGAGGATGAAATACCCTTTCCAACAAAGCCAAAATAATTAAAATCGACGTTAAATTGACGGAGTTATAGCGATCAAAAAATTTTTTTTCATGAAAATTTTCAGTTTTTTTTCGACATTCATATACTTTTTTGTAATTTTTTTAAACAAATATTAAATATCCTCCTGGTTTCACACTTTGAGTCAACAGTCCATTTCTTAGTGAACATTTTGGCACTTTCCGGATTATAATCCGTAGAAAAATTACAATGCTATAAGAGATTTAATGAACAAATCTATGTTTATTTTTTTATCACAATCTTGTACTTAACCTCCATTTCTTTATTTTTATGTATATTAAAATGTGTTTAAATGTTGATAGTTTTCGTCGTTTTGGTACATTTTGTTCTTCTCGAATGGCTCATCATCCAATGTCCCTGACACTCCAATGGCCTTGTTATCGCAATCCCATGGTTTTTTTTTATTTCTCTGTGGGAACGCTCACCGTTGTAAAAGTCATCACTTATATATGAAGCTTATGTTGAGAGGGTTTCGGGACAATCGTTTTTTTTTATACCGCGAATTACCGCGGAAATATTTTTTTTTTTTTTGCAACTTTTTTATTTGACACCCGATTTGTAAAATTGATATGTCATTATTTTAGTCTGGTGGAGCTCTATATATCGCTCCAATGTCCTTTTGAGCTATGAAGTCGTTTTCACATAGTTGGGTCACCTAACCAAGTTTTTCGTCTATAAAATATCGTTTTCGTTTCACCTGAAAAAAATCGCTAAAAATAAAGTACTAATGGGATCTTGGTAACATTACGCTTAAAGTGTTTGCAATTTAATAGGCTAATTTCTAAAAATAAATCTTTTGCTGATTTTCCCAAATTCTTATAAAAAAAACTATTTTCAAAATCAAAATAAAAAAAAAAATTGCAAAAAATTAACAAAATTTCGACTTTGACCAGCTATCGCTCACTGAGTTTTTACTCAACCACCACATGTTGTATGTCGTTAAAAGCGTATTTTAATTACCTTTCGAACGAGGTACCGTAAGCTCTTATCGCACATGTAACTTTAGCGAAAAATATTTTTGAAAAAAGTGATAACCAAAAAACGTAAAATTACCGTTATCTCAAAAACCTAACCGTGCAAAAAATAAAACTAAATAGTTTTGAGCTCAGGGGACCCATGCCAATTTTCCCCTATACCCCGATTTCTTGGTATTTTTTGCTGTAAACTAGTGTTATTGTTATAGTGGTTTACATTTGCAAGATTTGGAAGTTCAATGAAAATATAAATATAGGTTTCTTCACTTAATCTCTTATAACATTGCAATTTTTCCACAGATTATAATCCGGAAAGTGCCAAAATGTTCACTAAGAAATAGGCTATGGACTCAAAGTGTGAAACCAGGAGGATATTTAATATTTATTTAAAAAAATTACAAAAAAGTATATGAATGTCGGAAAAAAAACTGAAAATTTTCATGAAAAAAAATCTTTTGATCGCTATAACTCCGTCAATTTAACGTCGATTTTAATTATTTTGGCTTTGTTGGAAAGGGTATTTCATCCTCTCAAAACAAAATGAAATAACATAAAAATCGAGACGGTAATGGCGGAGATATTGACAGATGAGTAATCATACTTTTTTTTCTTAACTGAAAAACTGAAATTTCAAAATATCTCGAAAACTGTTCTACTTTTGAACCATCTGATTACATATATGGAGTCAGCAGAAAATTCTACATAGGAATCATATATCATATGTCGAGGATATTTTTTTTGTCGGGTAGTGTTATTGGTGCATTCATATGCAAGGTTGATGCAATCAAGGCAGATCTAGGAAGGTAGGCTCGGTGGCGAATTCAGAAATTTCCCATGTATTTTGTTATTGTAATTGGTAGAGTGTAATGCCAAAATGATAATTCGCCTTAGTTAAAATCTGAATTCGCTTGAGACTCGCCCATTCCTATTGGTCATGCTCTGAATTCGCTTTGATTTTGACATTACACTCTACCTTTGTAAATAAAAAAGTAGTTTCTGAATTCGCCACCGAGCCTACCTTCCTAGATCTGCCTTGGATGCAATAAGGTTTTCGCAGTGCGCAAAAGCAACTCTGCCATACATTTTGTTGTTGCCCATTTTGCTATTTGAATTCGCAAATGACCATTGGCATACGCGATATTTGAACCGTCCTTTTCACGGTGTATTCGTAAAATTTTTCAGAACTTTATTATCAAGTTAATTGAGCAACTCCGCCAACGCTTACCGCAGAATATTCAATCTTTAAAAAATATTGAATTTTTTTCTGTAAATAAGCCAAAAATATTTGACACTTTCAAGGATGAAAAGGATCACTTTAACACGGAGGAAATCACTATTTTAGAAATGCAATGGAAAAACTACACGCATACCCATGGAAGGGAACTACCTCTACAATAAAGTTTTGGGTAGACGTAAGAAAGCTTAGAAATGCTCTTAACGAAAATCCGTTTGAAGAACTACAATCTTTTGTGTTTAATTTTCTAATCCTACCGCTTAGTAATGCAGAAATAGAACGTAGATTTTCTGTTATGAACTTTATTACGTTCAAAGTAGAGATGAGAGAAACTGCGATTTTTCGATATCTGTGATTTCGGTGATTGCTATTTTTAAATCACTGCGATTTTAAACTGCTATTGCGATTGCATGGACTGCTATAAAATTATCAGTTCCCGTAGAGATTAATTTTGCGTTTTCTGAGCGATATAACCTGTCTTCATTTTATGTTAACAAAATGATAGCAATAACAACGTATTCCGCAGTAATTTCGCTGTTTGTAAACATTTTTCAAAGATAAATTGTAAATTCAATAATTTTTTTTTTCTTATATTTCTATATACGTATGTGGTCTGCTCAAAAGTATAAACAAAAAGAAATTTATGCTTTTGCGATTGCGATTCACATAGGTGAACTGCTTACTTAAGTAATTAATTGGTACATCGATAGCAGTTCCCAATAAGTAGTGAACTGCTACTTTGAAAAAGTAATCGCAATTGCGATTTGCGATTTTTTATTCACAGTGAAAAAATCACCGTTTGCGATATATCGCTCATCACTAGTTCAAAGAAATAGAATGCAAAGAAATAGAATGCAATTATTTATGTTAAACTCTCTATTGACTGTTAGGTATGGTCTAAAAAGGCTTGAAAAATGTTGTAATAACTTTAAAATTCCTAACGATATTATTAAAGCAATGACTTCAATTAATAATAATTCAACCTGTGAATTAAATGAAGAAGATATGATTTTTGAAATGTTATTGAATCAAATTTTTAACTAAAGTTTAAATATTAATTAGTCGCTATTATAATTTATTTTAATACTGCAATTGAATGTACATACATACAAATATACATATGTAATGAATTGATTTTTTTCATTGTAATAATCTTATTATGCAACGTACATACATATATAAGTACATACAAACAAATATATGTATGGCTACAATATATAATATATGTATATATAAATATTCATATATGTGAAGTTGTTTTATGTCACGTCTTTTTAAATAAATCATTATTTGGCTATTTTTGAAAAAAAAAAAAAATTTGGCTATTTATTTTAGCTATGAAAAAAATTATTTAGCTATTTTTAGCAATTTTTTTTATTTAATTTAGCTATAAGCTTCAAAATATTCTGGCAACACTGCAATACATACCTACGTACATACATATGTACATAAGCAAAGAAATGACACGAATATAGATACATATGTATATACGACCAAAAGTAAAGCAATTCGTTTAAATGATACAAACGGATTCGATTCGTTTTGCATGCAAATGGTAGGTTCGATTAACATTAAAATGTTTTGGTTTTTTGAATTTCACTTTATTTTTCAATTTATTTACAATATCTGGAAAGGTAAGTATTTTCCTAATATTAGGTTTGTTTCTTATTAAACTAGCAGCTAGCTATCAAGTGAGCAAAATGGAAAGAATTGCGCTCATAAAGAGCGAAACGAACAGAAACTCAAGAAACGGAATAATAGTAAAAATTAGCGATTAGTAATTTGAATGCTATTTTTGACTGAAAAATGGTTATTTTTTCTAAAAAAACATTTAATTTTCTTTACTTATATTTCAACAATTCAGAAAATTTCAAAAGTAATAAAATCAAAAGTATTCGTTTGTTTATTTTTTCAACAGCTGTTTCTTACTTTGGCAACAAATAATTTCAGCTAGGGAAAATTTTACTAGCCGAAATTTGGAGCTGTCAATGGCTCTCTTCTGCTATTTTTTTGACTCAAGAAACGATTTGCCAGCCGAAACTTGGCTAACTATTCATAACTAGCTAATAATAAATGGACCTATTATGAACAATCATTTTTCTTTTACAACAGAAATGAAAATTGGAAAATTATTTTTAAAGTTTGACCTCAGATATGTATATATACCTATCTTTATCTATTTACGTATATCTGTAACCGAATTTTTCATACCCAAAACCTCTGGAGTGCTCTGGCCTTAGATTCATACATATCTCTATCTACGTACATATATACAGTGAAACCTCTCTTGGGCGGACACTCACCGTCGGGCAAATTTTGTCCGCCCAAGAGAGGTGTCCGCTTAAGGGAGTGGGTTGCTATTTTAGACTTTTTTTGGATTCTAAAGGATATATTTATTCATATTTCACTGAAAAAACAAGGATTCTTATGTTTTCAAAATTTCAGATAAATACATAAATACATATACATATGTATGTATGTACATATGTATATACATAAAGTATTAACATACATATTACATTTTAATTAGTAAGTTGCTGAGAACTATAAATGTTGGGATATCTTTGAAATTATTTAAAAAATTGCGAAATTGTCGATTGACGAGGGGTTTTTTGCTTATTTAAAATAAAATTGTTTTGCATATGGCTTTCAAATTTCTGCAACAATTCAAATGCAATAAGGTCTTCCGTGCAAAATCTTTTCAAATTTGAAACTCCAGTCAAGCCATTTCGTTCGAGGAGATTACATTAACTACTTTCAGCGGTAATACTTTCAGTATCAGTATTATCATTTTCAATGGTTTCGACGTTTTCGTCTAACTGGAAATCCGTGAATGTATTTATATCTACTCCAATAAAGTCATGCGGACATTTATTTTAGTTGGTTATTCTCCTTTCATCGTAGCGCTTTTTACCTAACGAACATTTCGCGAACTTTTTTTATATTGCTATACATACTTATATTTTGTCCGCATAAGAAGAGTTCGTGTCCGCCTAACAGAGGTTTTTATGTGATTCGTTATGAAAAAAAATCAAAGTGTCCGTTGAAGAGAGGTTCGTGTCCGCTTAATAGAATTTTTTAGTTCAATTAAATAGTAAATAACTGTCCGCGTCCGGCCAAGAGAGTGTCCGCCTAAGAGAGGGCAATTTGTTCTAAAAATTGAACCTAAACCTTGGTGCATGAAAAAATGTCCGCTCAAGGGAGGTGTCCGCCTATGAGAGGTGTCCGTTAGGAGAGGTTTCTCTGTATATACAAATCTCATGTAACATTCTTTGTGCGGAATAAACTTTTTAACTACTCAAACAATTTAATTATAATAATTTTTCTTTTAAAACAGAAATTAAAATTGAAAAATAATTTTTAAAATTTGACTTTAGATATATACCTATCTTTATATATTTTCGTCTATCTATAACCGAATTTTTCATACTCCAAACCTCTGAAAGTGCTCTGGCCTTAGATATGTACTTATCTACATCTACATACATCTATACAAACATATATATACAAATCTCATGTCACAATATTTGTGCGCCTTTAAATTTAAAACTACTGAAACATTTTAATGGTAGTTATATCTCATTGGGTTCCATTAAGGTTATTAGTATGGAGATAGGTAATACCAAAAACATGTGTACATACATATGCAGAAAAATCCGGCAGGTATCGCTGTTGTATTTTATTTCTATTTACACCAAAGTATCGGTCCAAATTTAAATTTCTCGAGTAAATTTTAGATTCCTTCCATAACCGAAAACTTAGGAATTGTTACAAAATGTTAGTTAATAATGTCTTATGGAACAAACCTATTTGCTGCATGATTAATCAATGTACATATGTATATTTTCTACAGGCCCATGTATGTATATATTTCATTTTGCTCCGGGGCTACAATAGAAACCTTTCCAGTAATAAAAAATATGTTTTATCAGAATGGCGAGGCAGATCACAAAATAAAAGTATCTTTTATTTTGAATATCAAATCACTAATAAGATGACGATGACTGTTGATAACTGAAAGCCAATGCGAAGCTTGGCCGGGTATGCTAGTATATACATAAATAGTTTTTGCCAATGAAGTATCTACATATCTCTAAAGTGAAATTTGAGAAATGGTCTGCGCTGAAAGCTTGTGAGAATTAAAATCTGGCCCGACTTTCATGGATATCACCTTATCACAATTAAATGATACCAAAAACTCACCGAACACCTTCGAAAGTTATTTTTTTGGCGTACAGCTTTGGCATAATTTCAATAAAAGGTACCATCAAGGTAAAATTAAAAACTTAATCACACACTTTTACTGTAAATAAAATAACTAAATCTCTGTCATCAGCCGCGACCAACACGCAACACTCGCAAAGCAACGCTGTTAAAGGCGTTACGGTTGTATTAATGTATACAGTAAGTACCGTAAAATGACCGAATTTTATTTCTGAAATAGTAATTTCAATGATTTATTTTTGATGATTGTACATATTTCTGTTACACAAGTGAAAAATGCGACTCAACCGCCAAGATGAGAAATGCGTGCAACTGCAGTCAAGCACATTTTTCGGCAAGTGCAAATAATAGGTTTGTGGCGCCAAATTAACTGTGGCAGTCAGCCGTTGGTTATTTGCATAAACTGTAGATTTATGAGGATTTTATGACAGGTCAGTGACAGCCATACATATGGAGCTATGTAAAATGGCCGCGGCAGGAGTAACAATTGTGATCGGTAGCCAGCTTCGCAGGAACACACACTCGGCGAGCTCAACGGTGCACGCGCATTGCTGTTGTTTTTGTTTTTCTTGTTGCCTGCGGCTGAAAGCAGCGCGTTTTGTTACATATTGCTTACGACCAGTGAACTAAGGTCAAATTTAATTTGCTAGCATTTTGGCATGATAATTTTTTACAACCGTAACGCGAGCGTAAATATTTAATTATACTTTCAATTTGTTGTAGTTGAGAGTGCTAAGGCGCAGCGCTAAGTTGGGCTGGACGGCTTTTTATTGGATTGCGTAGCAGGAAAAACTGACAGAATGCTGGTTTATGAAATGTTTAGGACTTTAAAATTGAAATATACTGGCATCTACACCTTTTCCAGCAGTACTTTCGAAAGCATCAATTTGATTTTAGAAAGCATCATTTTGATTTTAGAAAGCATCAAATTTACTTTAGAATAGTCAAATGTTCTTTAGAAAGCGTCAAATGTACTTTAGAATAATCAAATGTACTTTAGAGGTCATCATTTTGATTTTAGAAAGCATCAAATGTACTTTAGAATAGTCAAATGTACTTTGGAAATCGTCAAATGTACTTTCGAAAGCGTCAAATGGGCAAAATGAAACGAAATTAATAATTTTATTGTCCAACTGGCATATCATCAAGTGCATACATACATATTTTACAGTAGAAATACTTAACAAAGTAAATTTGATACTTCGAAAGTGTATTTGACGCTTTCGAAAATACATTTGACGCTTTCTAAAGTGCATTTGACTATTCTAAAGTACATTTGACGCTTTCCAAAGTACATTTGACGCTTTCTAAAGTACATTTGACGCATTCTAAAGTACATTTGACTATTCTAAAGTACATTTGATGCTTTCTAAAATCAAAATGATGCTTTCGAAAGTACAATTGGAAAAGGTGTAGAGAAGAATCTGAGAAAGTTAATACTTGAGGGGTTTGATATCTAAGACCAGCTCATTTCTGTTTTGGAATACAAAAACTTTCTCACCTTCTCATTTTTGTGTCTTTAAGAGTTTTAAATAAGTGAAATTCCCTTAGCTATTTCAATTTATTTTCGATTTTTATAGCAAAGTCTTGGAATGAGCTGGATTTGATGCAGATGGCAAACCTCTTCGTCTAATTTTGTATTGGAATGAGCTTGATTGGAGCCATATCCCTTACTCATTTTATGAAGAAGCATTTAAACTTTTACAATATGCAAACAAGTGGTTTTCAGAAAGATACGGAATGAGCTGCTTTGATAGCAAATGCCTCACTTAAGCAACATGTTGCTCATTTACTGCCAAATAAGATGCACAGAATGTTCAAAAATGCTATATTGAGGCAGATGTCCTGGAATAACTAAAATTCTTACATAGTTTCAATCCTCTATTCTATCTATTGGTGCTTCGTATTCAGATGCATGGAGTTATAACATTGTAATACATAAATAAGTCACACAGCTATTGCCATTTACATATCGATAGTTTTATTTATGCGTCTTTCCATAAACTCATCCATTTCATACAAAAGAATTAATTAGTATAGTAGAAATATTTATAATCCGACACGGAAACGGAAATCGAATCAAACGCTAAAAAATAAAAATGCAAATTTCTTTTAGGAATCGATCTCCGCTGAACAACAATAAAAATATTGATCCTCGTCAATGAATTTTTCTATATTAGATCTGGTACGCCTAAGCAATATTCGTCTGCAACGCCTTTGCATTCTTAGCATCTTGAAACATTTCCATTTATACTCGAACGTTTTGCCCCTTTTCATTTGTAATTTAAATTAGTTCCCACAAAATGTCAATAAATTCATACACGCAAATCAGTCAGTCAGTCAGTCAGTGTAGATATGGGTTACACCTACATACCACGAAGGGGAAAAGTGTGAAAAAAATTAATTAAAATAACAAAAATGCAAACCAAATCCAGTTCAACCCCTTTTCGCCACATACAAAAGATAATAAATCTTCAACAGATCATTTTAGATTTAATTTCTTTTTTCTCAGGTTGAAGCGAACATTCGGGGGATGGTTGGCTGGATGGCTAGATGGCTGTGTGTATGCGAACGAAACAGATGGCTGTCAGTGAATTCTAAAAGGAAGGTGTGAAGCATATTTTTTGCTTAATTGAATATTTTGATATGCTTATAGTTTTTTGTTTTTTACTTTGTATGCATGATTTAGCGAGATTGAATCGAATAGCAATTTGATTTGCTGGTAGGGAAGAGTTAAGTATTTATATATGTAGGTTTGATGTGCAACTTGTTGAAATGAATGAAATCAAAAGAGTCTTAAGCACACTGAGTAAAATAATTTAAAAAGGAAATCAAAAGGATCTTTACTAACTGCCCTAGTTGGAGAAAGCAAACTCTAAAGGTTTTATAGATATCAACTAAAAGACCTCTATTCCATAGGTACATTTAAAACACAGACAAATATTACTTTCCCTCCATTGTAAGAAGCCCAACACTACGAATTTAACGCCTCTTACAGTAGTCGTCACATATGTCAGTCGCATATCCAACTACCGAATAGCTGGCAGTAATCCAAAGAGACTCATCGTACTGTTTAATCACCCACCTCGGGCCAAAATGTCATTTCGAATGCGCCAGCAATCAAAAACCGTAAAAATCCAAAAAGTAAAACGAAATTGCATGCTTGTAGATAGTCATTTGTATGTGTTGAAGCAACAAATTTCGCTCACTAAAGTTATATAAAGTTTGCTATAAAATTTTGCACCTCGTTGCACCCCACACGACCGCAGCGTTCAAGCGGCATCACTTGTTGCCACAGCCGCAGGATTTATGTTGGCACATATGTATGTCATTTCAACGGTCGCATTCTTATGCTTGAGTGTGTGTATGAAAAGTGGCTGACACCGAAGGCCTTGAATTATCATTTAACTGGCAAAATTATTTATTTGTTGGCACAATTTTATTTCGCATTTTAAGCCTTTATCTGCGTTCATTCATTTCGTCATTCATCTTTTTCGGGTCGTTGAGATTTTTTCGAGTGTTTTCTTTTTTAAATGAATGTTTTGTGCATAATAACTGCACTAAATGCAGTTTGCTTTTTTTTTTTATTTTTTTTTTTTATTTATTTTTTTTTCATCGCGTGAGAAAGTTGTAATGCGAATTTTTGATTCGTGCCTGAGTTGATTTACAACCGACTGAATATATCGTAACTTCGGGCGGCAATTAATTTTTAGTTGAACGATTACTATGATTTACTTATTTTAATATACCTTTTTAATATACAGGATTCCTCTATTAATTTTGGGGCGCTTGCTTTAAATCTTGATGATGTGCTTGGTGGTATTATGCACATCAAACCATCTTTAAATACAGATGTTGATGGCTTATCATCTCATCTTCTAAAGAACTGCCATGCTTTTGCAAAGACGATCTTCTTAATTTTCAACAAGTCACTTGAGTGTGGTGACTTTATCGATGGAAGGTTACCGCTATTAGTCCTGTTTACAAAAGTGGAAACAGAAGTAATATCTGCAATTACAGGTCTATTGCTAAGCTGTTAACTATCTCTAAGTTATTTGAATACATTGTAAAACAAAAGTTATATTTCGCGGTTAAACATTTAATATCTGACAACCAGCACGGTTTTATGGCTGGTAGATCCACCGTCACGAATTTAGCGATTTTTTCAGAGTTTTGCATATCAGCTTTTAATGATTATCTTCAAGTTGACACTGTATACACTGACTTTTCTAAAGCGTTTGATAAGGTTAGTCACTCAGTGCTGATACATAAATTGGCATGTATGGGTTTTCACTCAACATTTTTGTCGTGGATTAAATCGTACCTTCATAATCGTGAATGTGTTGTCGTTGTTGACAATACCCGTTCATACCCTTTCATAGCCTCATCTCGTGTCCCACAGGGTAGCATTTTAGGACCGTTATTTTTCGTAATTTTTATTAATGATATTTCCACTTGCTTTAAAAGCTGTAATTTTCTTCTTTATGCTGATGACCTTAAGCTTTACACAACAATCTCTAGTGCTGTCGATTCTTTCAAAATCCAGTCAGATTTAAACAAACTCTCAGATTGGTGCTATACCAATGGCTTACAGTTAAACATTATTAAATGTTTTCATACCTATTTCTCCAAATCGCGCTCTATCATTCCTACATGTTATTACATTAGTGAATCCAGACTCAAGACTTGCACTGAGATTACTGATTTAGGCGTAGTTTTTGACTCTAAATTTACTTTTAGTAGCCATATAAACTATATAATTGCAAAGGCCTACTCAATGTTGGCTTTTATTCGCCTACTCAGTCAAGAATTCGCTGATCCCTACACTCTTAAATTATTGTTCACTTCTCTAGTTCGTTCTAAATTAGAATACGCATCCTTCATTTGGAGACCGTATCATGCCACCCATACTAATCGAATTGAACGGGTTCAAAAATCGTTTCTTCGATTTGCTTTGAGGAATCTCAATTTTTCTGTTCCTCTTCCCTCATACCAAGCTAGGTCTATGCTTATTAATTTAAAATCTCTTCAGTGCAGAAGAACATCCTTGTCACTCATTTTCATCTTCGATATTATAAATGGTGTGGTGGACGCGCCGTTCCTGTTGGAACGTATTTGTTTCCATACTCCCCATCGAACTCTCCAAAATAGTAATATTTTTTATACAGAGAAAGTGCGAACATTATATGCTTCAAATGCACCTATTTTCCAAGCACTCAATGAATTCAATAGCCTTGCTAATTCCTTTTCTGTCGATTTCTCAACTTCTAGAGCTAAATTTAAGCTGTTGATTAAAGATATAACTATGTGAATTTTCAATTTAATATTATTTTATATTATCTTCTAAGTAGTCTGTAAGTACTTGTGTACACTTAGATTACCTTGCATCAAATAAATAAATAAATAAATAAATAAATAATAATCATGAAAATGTGATGCTTGAATATTCTTAAATTTCAGCATTTCAATGTAAACCATACATTTTTATTGTTGAAATCATGAGATAAATAAAGTAGTCAATCAATGAAATCTAGTAAAGCTGGTCCAACATCATTGAAAGTTATGGAAATATCGCTTAAACGGGAGCGAAAACGTTGCAGATCGAAATCTTTATATACATATATTAGGTACATATCTACGCTATACGGTACGTTACACCGATTTTCGTTGTGCAGAAAGGTAAATTTTTTTTGAAAAGGGTTGCCACCTGTTTATATATTTATTTCTCCTGTATAGTTTGCTTGATTTTTTAATATCAGGTGCCATATGAAAGGGCTTGAGCTGAATAATTTATAAAAATTGTTACTAAAAGGGTTGCCACCTGTTCAAAATTTAATTTTTACGCTATAATTTTTATTTTTATTTTTAGATTTAAGGTTTCATATGAAAGGGATTCGCTTGAAAATTAGTAATTTATTATAATTTTTAAAAAAAGGGTTGCCACCTATTAAAAGAATAATTTTATGCTTTAGTTTGTTCGATTTTTAAGCTTGAGGTATTGAGTATATGAAAGTGCTTTGCTTGAAAATGAGTAATTTAATAATTTTTATAGAGAGGGTTGCCACCTGTTCCAAAATTCATTTATAGATAAGCTATAGTTTCTTTGATTTTTAAATCTAAACTGTCATGAAAGGTCTTACCCTGTAGACAAGAAATAAAAGGATAGGGAAGGGCAAAATGAAAGGTACGGAAATGGCGAAGGAAAGGAAGCGAAGGAGGGAAGAGTACGGAAAATATAATAGATAAAGGGAAAAGCAGCGCAAATAAAAGTGAAAGCGGAAGAGAAAGATAACTAGAAAAGAAACTTCGAAGTTAAAGAGGCCTTTTGGAGGTCTCTATAAGGTTAAAATATTCTAGAAAATTATTTGGCATAAAACTTCAATATGGGGATCCTCTGAAAAAGTTTTTGTATAAAAAATCTAGGTCTACAGTAAACAAAAACAACCAGTAACTATGTATAGGCTTCATTGCATATTTTATTAAGATGAATCTATGGGCTTAAATCCGATTTATATTCTGCCATTTTTAAGGGGTAGTCAAATGGCAATCGAAAAAATTCTCAAATATGGCAATAAGTGGATTTCCATCCTCAAATTGTCGCACAGTGTAATTGAAAGCCACAGCATCGCTTGGTCGGGTTTACTAATATGTTTAAGCATATTTTGCTACAGATTTTTATATATATGTAAGTTAAATTTTATCATGTAAAACGCTCGTTGACATATTTCTATCGCTACCCCCGCGCTTTTACTTGCACCATAACGTTGCGTTGCTAAATTTTGAATTATGTGCTTGATCATAAATAATTTTTTATAAACGGGATATGTAACACTGGACTACACATTGGCTTAACGAAGCTTATTACACTAACTGCGTTAATTCTTTGTGCTCTTGATCAGCGAAGAAGAAAAGTCACTCTTTCCACTTGTTATCTACTGCAGCCTAATTGTATACGATTTATGATCCATTACAAAATCCTTCAATTAAAAGTTAATTTATGATATTGCCTGCCTCCCAATTGCAGCCCCTTTGTCCACCTTTACCTTTACCTCTCCCTCGCTCGCTTCCTCTCTCAACAATCAATTCATTAATTATACCAATTTTCCAGTGCATTGGCAATAAATAATTGTGTTTCATCCGATTGGCGTATTGCTGCCCTGATTTTTGATTGTCGATTGCCAAAAGTTGAATTTGGCTTCATCTTGCATATTTTCAACATTAATCAAATCGATGCGCTTGAATGCCTTTTCGCTGCGCTTGCTAAATGCTAATTGGCTGGCGAACTGGCAAACCTTTTACCTTTCACTTTGCTTGGAGAAACCGCTAGCATTTCATTTAACGAGTATTTCGCTAACAAAATATCAAATGCCATTGAATTTTATTGCCGATTAAATAATTCAAGAACTAACAAGTATTTATGCAACTTGAAATATATTCGTGTTTGTGTGTATATGCATATCTGGCGTCTAGTTATACGCATGCGCAGCGTAAGAGCAGTTATTAGCATAACGACAATCATAAGCAAAAATGTCAATTAAGCCTAAAAATAAGAACCACAATCGACGATTGATTTGTTTCAGGTTTGTATCTGCTTTCTGATTGAGCTTCTGCTTTTGGTTCTGAATCTTCAATGCAGTATTATTCACTAAGATTCTTTACTCAATATTTTGTTTATGGAGCATGTTGCCAGATCGACAGGCTGCCAGGTTTTCACGTACATACATGCATATATAAATCAATGTGTAACATTATATCAAGGGCCGAAAAAAAAATTTTTTTTATTTTTTGTATAGACAAGACAATTTGTTTGAAGCGCTTTGTCAATATTGTCATACGAACAAAATCTGATGCAATTTAATTACTTTCACTAACTAAAGATTTAGAATTTTTTTATAGCAAAATTCACCCTTTGGCAATTGGAAATTCAAAAATATTTTTTGCATGAGAAAATTTCTTCAAACTTCTATTGCGCTCTTTTCTAGAGTATAGATTTTCAGAGCTTTTATAATTATCCCTTTATAATTATCATCCGATTTTCATAATAAAGTTGCAGGTATCGACTGGTTTATATACTAAAACAGTGATTTTTCATCACCCACCCCAGTATACACGTTTTTTACGATCCCTTCTACATACATAGTGACTTATACATATACCAGTGTGCCCGAAAATCGTTTCAAACAAGCTCAAAACAAGGTATCATGCCACCCGTTTTGACATTTATGATGATTTGCTTTTACTTAAATGCTCACAATGAGAGTAACACAACAACAAATATGCGAAGAAGTTCATTTAACTATTCGACTTGTGTGCCACAGACATACAATGTTTATACATATGTACATACATTCGTTTGTTGTTGTTGTTGTTGTTGTTGTTGCATATTAACTTGAAGCTTATTTCATTACACATTTTCTTCAGGTCCGTCTGCGGTACGCCAAACGAGCTTGCCTTTGGTTCTCTTCTGTGACAGTGATTGTGATGGACAATAGTTAAATGAGACATCACTGTTTGGGGTGAGGCGATTCTACACTGTGAGAAATATACGAGTATTTTATAAAGAATTTCAAATTGTAATAAAAGTTGTCATATCTTGGCCTAAGATACCATAATAGTTGATAATGACTCTAATACAAACCTTGGCATTTTGACTCATGTGAGGAGAAACATTACATACATTCTAAGCGCTGGAGCGCAAATCGCTATGCGCTCTCACACACCATTTTTCTCATAGTTTTGTCGGAGACTTTAAAGCCGAGTATCTTCTATAGTTTCACTTGGCGAGTGAAGCTTCTTCTTTGTCAACAAAAAGTTCTTTCGGAAATTTTTTTCACTTTTGAAAATTTTTTCCAGTGCTGTACAATCGCTCTCATTGCACTGCGACACGCCGTTATGTCTTCAATACAATTCTTATCCATTCGCTTTGTTAGTTTTGTTTCGTTTTTGTGTATCCACGTCACCAACCTCCGGATGATCTCAATTCAAATTGTGCACGTTGCAATGCGATACCGACCAACAACCAATGTTCTCTGCCTCCAATGCGACTTGCATATTATTTTTTATTTATGAATGTCATTTAATTCATTATTTTTGACTTAAGAGGGAAATGATCATATGATCATAACGCAGAAAAACAACGATCGCACCACACATTGCAACAAAAGATTATGTTCTTGGGTATCTCCGCTAAATGCTGCGTGGACTGCTGCTTAGCAGTGCTTTCAGCGAAGGCTGTGTTGAGGGAGAGAAGTGAGGCCTGTTGTTGGTGGTATGTGGAGCCATTTACGTATGTATTCGAATCAATATTTGCATTATGTCAATGCTGGCGAAATTGTTGCTGTTGTTGTCTGCTTGTTGTCACATTTGTTGTTAGCACATGAAGTTTCGCATGGCCAAACGAATCGTTTATGCGTTTTCCTCATGCGATGGTGATGACGAGTCAAAGTTGCTTGGCTGTTGGTGTTGCGAGCACTGTTCATCCCTCTATCTGCTCTCCTAATCCCTTTTTCTTCATACATATTACTTTTAGCAGCATTTACTAGTAATTGGATTTGTAATTCGATTTATGCATCCTTATATTGTCTTCCGTCTGCGTTTGTTGCAATTTTTGCACGGCCCACGTAATGAGTGGCGCGGACATACAAAAGTGCTGCACCGTTGTTTATGCGTTAGTGTGGTTCTTGTTGCTGTTGGCTTGGTTATTATTATTTATCAGATATTATGATTAAGAGTTAAATGAAGTCGTCTTTTAACAATGCAGAGCAATCTGATGGGAACGCGGTAGGAAGTCTCTGCCAGAACCTGCATCTGTTTTATACACTTGATGAGCTGCGCCAGCAAAATTTAAACGCTGCGCCCCACTGTGGGTGCTTTAATGTTAATGCGAACATTCACTTGATTTGCGATTTTGTGTTGGTGAGGGATATTTTCATACAAAGCTTCCATTTATATATTACAAAGTTCGTTTATATCCATCAGCCTTCCGCGGCGGGTAGGTGGTAGTGGCAGCGGCAGCGGCAGCGGCTCAGCTCGGTTGGTTGATTTTGTATGCCGTTGTAAATTGGTTGCGACATATTGTGGCTATAAAAATGCAATTAATGAATTTTTATGACAATGCGAGAGTTGCCATTGTGTGACTAAATTATGCTGATTGGTTACATTGATGTATTGACTTTTGCATTTATACATTAACCAATTGTCTGAATGTTATTGTCAGAGTGATTACTGCTCATCTTTGTTTATATTAGATTCCGTTTCATAGCTTTATTATCGAATATTCTGTTTTGATTCCGTTTAGTCGTGTATTAATTATCTCAGGAGTTGAATAAAATCCAGGCAGTGCCGCTAAATATTACTGTTCTATACTTTAAATATTCTTGTCCAATATTATTGATCATTATTATTGCGCAATATTATTGATACATTTTTATAATTAATGCCTTTGTTCAATCATTATTATTTATCTATATAACTGGTCAATATGACTGTAAAATATTAATGTTCGATATTATTGATCAATATTATCGCGCAATAATATTCATAAATATTACTGATGAACATCGCTCACTTTTCAGAAGATTGGATTAAGATTTCTGGTTAGTAATATTAATCAGTGTTTGCTGATTTCAGACAAAATTAAATAGCTAAATATTATTGTTCAATATTATTGCGCAATATTATTGATCAATATTTCTAATTAATGTCTGTTCAATCATTATTATTTATCAATATAACTAATCAATATTACTGTAAAATATTAATGTTCAATATTATTGGTCAGTATTACTGCGAAATAATATTCATAAATATCTGTGATGAAGATCGCTCACTTTTCAAAAGTTTCGATCGATATCTTTGGTTAGTAATATTAACCAGGACTGCACATTAACGTTATTTTCTATCAATAACCGAAAAAATATTTTGTTTTCAATTCAACTTTGAAAAATTTTAACGTTAAGTGCTGAACAAAATTATGATAATTGATAATTATCAAAAAAAAATTATGAAAAAAAATTTCGTTTTGTTGATTATCAAAAAACAAATATTGAAAAAATTTTGTTTCGGTAGCCAACAATTACACTGGATCACAAAATGAAATTTTTTGTCTGTACTTTGGACGTGACTATCCTATATATATGTAAAATCGGTCGCTGATTCCGAAAATCGGCTTCATTTTTAATTCTATGGGAAGGTTTTTGAGATATAGGCAATTTACCGTTATTTGGCCAATGGGTCCACTTAATCCAGTATATCTCTTTAACACAGTGAGTTATATTCCTTAGAGTGACACCAAACGAAAGAAAATTAAATTTCCTTTTCACGGTTCCTATAACATTTTTCTCTAACTTGTATAGTTTCTGAAATATTGACGATTAAATTTGAATTTTTTCGATTTTTTACGATTTTTTGAAGAAAAAATTTACTTTGTCAGACAATATCTTTAAAACCAATGTCTTCACCTTCGGTTTTACTCTTTTACGTGAAGCTCCATTCTATTGGGAAAAAGGTAAGCTATCAACGAAGAAAATCCATTGTAAAATGGAAAAGTTATAGGCGATCAAGTAAATACAGCCAAGTCGCGCAATGCCTCTGCACGGGTATATTCTATGCATGTTATACCCGTAAATGGGCTTGTATCTACTGCGCTGCCAATGTGCTGCTACTTCAGATGTGTAGGTATTGGTACAATATGCATAGAATGTACGCGTGCAGAGGCATTGCGCGACCTGGCTGTATTTACTTGATCGCCTATAACTTTTCTATTTTACAATGGATTTTCATCGTTGATAGCTTATTTTTTTGGAAATGGAATGGAGCTTCACGCAAAGGAGTAAAACCGAAGGTGAAATCATTGGTTTTAAAGATATTGCCTGACAAAGTAAATTTTTTCTTCAAAAAATCGTAAAAAATCGAAAAAATTAAAATTGAATCGTCAATATTTCAGAAACTGTAAGAGCTAGAGAAAAATGTTATAGGAGCCGTGAAAAGTAAATTTAATTTTCTTTCGTGTGGTGTCACCCCAAGGATGATAACTCACTGTGTTAAAGAGATATACAGGATTAAGTGGAACCATCGGCCAAATAACGGCAAATTGCCGATATCTCAAAAACCTTCCCATAGAATTAAAAATGAACCCGATTTTCGGAATCAGCGACCGATTTTACATATAGAAAGGATGGTCGCGTTCAGAGTATTTTTTTGGCTGTAGAGCAGTGTTATCAAAAAAAATAACGTTAATAAAAATTCAAAGTAAAAAGAAGCCGTAAGCCCGAAACAATTTTTATACTCAGCTGTACTAGTACACAGAGTATTATAGTTTTTTATTATTATTTTGTTTTTGATGATCAACGAAACAAAATAATTTTGATAATTCTTTTTTGATAATCAACGAAACGAAATAATTTCAATAATTTTTATTTGATATTCAACAAAATAAAATTTTTTTGTTAATTATTATTTGATATTCAACAAAACAAAATATTTTTGTTGATATCGTTGTGCAGCCTTGATATTTAGCAATATATATGTAATTAATCTAAATTTGCTGATTGCAGACAAAATTAAATAGTTAAATATTATTGTTCAATATTATTGATCAATATTACTGCGCAATATTATTGATCAATATTGCTAATTAATGTCTTTGTTCAATCATTATTAATAATAATTTTTTATTTTTCAATAACTATAACTAATGAATATGTGTAAAATATTTATGTTCAATATTATTGAGCAATATTACTGCGCAATATTATTCATAAATATTATTGATGAACATTGCTCACTTCTCAAAAGTTTTGATCGACATTTCTGTTCAGTAATTTTAACCAATATACGTATGTAACTCATCAATGTTTACTGATTTGAGACAAAATTACATACTTACATGTACATTAAGGAGGTCCCCAAATGTATGGAGACCAATTTTATATCATATTTCTGCAACCTCACCCTCTGGATTGATGCTAATATATTTAGTCCAAGACACCATATATAAATTTTTGCCCTGCTCGCAAACGGTTAACGGCTGTTGCACAGTGGCACATATATATATATATGGTAATGTGAACTTTGACCCTTGTGCGCCACCTGTTAACCGCCTCCGATCGCGACCAAAGTTTATATGTGATATCTTCGACTGTGATGTTACCGATTTAGGGGGTGAGATCGAAGAAATCAACTAATGTAATTTAAGAACCACCCCAACATGCATACCACAGAACGCGCAACTGTGTAAAAACAATCGCCAATCTATTCAATTATTATAATAACGTCGCCGCTTCTTAAACGAAAACAATAATTAAATAATAAATTTCCCAATCAGATCAAAAGAGATAAAACTGGCGAGGATATTTTTATTTTTATTTAATAACTCTAACGCCCACAAAATAATTTGTTGCGCTTAATGGCATAGAAAAAAGGACCTTTAGGTTTCCAAGGACCACTACTTATTGCTCTATCGCAGTTTCGTTTCCAACTAAATAAATAAAGCAATTTATCAGCAGCTAAATCTGTACAAAAAACCACATGAACTATATTGATAAAAATCTTAATAAACGTTTATTGATACCGCAACAAACGCTTAGCGATCTTGAGTTTAACAATTTATGTTAACTCATGCAATCAAAAGTATTTTGTGTTTAGATTTTGCCTAAAATAACGCACAGCAGGCGCTTAGACAATTCGGCAGCGATGACGCGACGGTGACGACAAGTGTTTCTTTATTTATTTATTTTTTTTGTTTTATCAAGCTGGCGCTAATTGAGCAGCGTTTTGTTGTACAAATAGACGGAACGCCCACTAAAACTTCAGAGAGTAAAAATATACCCTTTAGGTTTGCTGCTGCTGGGTCTGCTGCTGCTTAACAGCCATTCTATTATTTCTAGGAAAGTGCTAACTAAAGAGTTGTGCGCGATTTGCCGTTGGGGCACGTTTTTTCATTAGAAATGCACATTATCATCTACAAAGCAGTAATTCCATTGACCGCTTTTAAATGGTGCAAATGTGAAAATTGAACAGCATCGTCCCAGTGATTGTCTGTGAATATGAGTTCCAAGATATTACGCATCATAATCATGTGAGTTGAGATGAACGATGAGGAAAGTGCACGAAAAAGGGCAAGGCAAGCAATGATTTACGGATCAAAGCAAAACCTTTGTACCCAAATGTGGTTGCGTGTGGTTTGAGCATGGCCCACTGAGAATTTATTTAAAAATTATCTTATGCCAATAACATTTACTGCTGCCTTATTCGCCACATGAATTAAGCTAAGTGAAAAGAGCTTTAGACTAGATTGATTAACTTTATATATGAAAATAATTTTTCCACTAAACATGCTTTGATAATTAAACATTCGCGTACAAATCACCAGTTTTCATTGTAACACAACTGGGTATATAAATCATTTAAACAACATCCTTGCGTGTCTTGCTTTGCGTGGCGGCAGGATCCATTGCATGTTTCATCATCTCAGCCATAGCCGTTTGTTTCTTTCCACGAATGCTCTGCAGCGCGTTGCAACAAGTGCATGAAACGTGCCACTTTTGATGTTAACCGCATAGGTAGCACGATTTGTTGTTGTTTTTTTTTTTTTGTTGCTTTTTTTTACAAAAATTATGAGTTTCTTATTGCTAAGTAGCGCCCGCTGCTGCTGCTGCTGTCTTGTTGACCGGTTAACAACCACAGACGGCGCGCATATTGTTTTTGGCTTAGCCTGGTTAAACACATTTTTTCTTGCTTTATTATTGTTTTTCTTCAGTTTTTTTTTTGTTTCTGTTTTTGTGAAAACGTAAGAAATTTCACTTTCATTTAAATGGGTTAACCTAATTTGCTGGCCAGTGCATGCAGCTCAAGCGAGACAATTGATTGCTTAAGTGATGTTAGACTTCGCACCTCATTAAATGCCAATTCATTGCTGGCAAACATTTTTTTCTTTTTGGAATTATACATTTTCTTGCTTTTTTTTATCGAATATTAATTTATTTATTTTTAGCTACCGCATGAGTTCAACGATTCAGTCAGTTTGGCTCTTGCGATTGTTTGCATTTTTCGGCACTTCAAAAGCAACGAAAGACTTAAGAAACATACTCGTGCGAGTGAGCAAGAGCAAGTTAGCGAATGAACAAGTGATAGGCGCCAATTTGTTCGAAATTTATTTTTTTATAAACATTTATTAATTTACATTTAATAATTTTATTGTATAAACGTCATTCTACGCGTTCGCATTCGCGCTCGCATTGCGCACAAACAAACAACTTCAGCTTGTCACGGCGCAAAGCGTCATTGTCGCTCACTGTCGGCTTATATCAAAAAGTGTCATGCCAAAGCGCATAATCCGCTTATTATTAGTAAATGTCTCAACGAAGCGATAAGTTGTTGGGTGCCAGCGTGTGGTGCGTATTCAAGAGTGTCCACGAACTGTCAGTCAGCCGTTGACCAAGTCAAGCCTGGAACCAACTGCGTCAGCTAAATTTGAGCTGACCGAAGAAAAATCAAATAAAAACCAAAAATTTAATTTTCGCAGCACTACCACCATGCACTGACACCGGCTGGCTGGCTCATCATCGCCTCAACGTCAGCGCATGAGCTTGTCAACAAAATTACTCAGTATGTCAGCGGTGTTTGTGACATGACACGGCTACTTAATCGTATGTATGTTGCAGGCAGACCCAGGTGAACGCAAATTATTAACAAAAAAAAAATATTTTTCCATTTGCTTGCCAAATTTTGTTGTTTTACCCTTTTTTCTTCCTTTTTGTGTTTTTTTTATTGCCTTTTCAATACGTACTTTTAGTTCGCACACTTAGGAGTGTGGGAAGAATATCTGTGTGATTTTTGCAGCTGCTCACTGCCTTTTATTAGAAGAATTGTTGGAAAATGCAGTGAAAATTTAATACTATTGGCTTCTATTCAATATGTCAACACTCAATGAATTCAGAAAATTCTGTTGAATTCGCTATTTTTGTTACAATTTCTGTTATTGTTATTATTATTGTTATTATAATCCATTTTTGGGTTATACGAAAGGATTGTATTGAAAAGTGGAAATCCGGTGTAATTGTTGTATGGCATTGTAGCTCTCTTGGAATTCACTCGCATCACAATATTTGCGTCGAAAGCGAGTGCAGATATATTTTAAGAGCTTGAAAGCTGAATCAACTTGCATTTTGGCAGATTTCTTGATGAAAAGCACGTCTCCACATAACTTGATTCGCCAAAGAAACATCTAGCGAAACATTTCGCGAAATAACCCGTCTCCACGTGGCTGATCGTTATTCAGTTTGGCATTTCTCATTCTTGTTCGTCTTAAATGTTTCTATGTTTGCTTTTTTTTGCGTTTTTGTTTTGGGATGTGTGAGATTTCGATAAATTTTCGATACAAAATTAGAGAAGGCACCGATATCATCGGGGTTGACAAGAGGATTGAGAACGAAAAAAGTGTTTCATTCTTTATTCGCTCTCAGAAATTTGTGTGTAAATTAGCGAGTTTCGGCACTGGTTTCGAGGTCTAACGAAGATTGAGAGATCGAATGCAGATAAAAAGAGCGAAACACGTTATGTGGAGACATGGTATAACTTTGCAATTCCCTTTTGAGTGATTGGTATTGATATGAAAAGTAAAGCATGCACTCTACTAAAATTTATGTATACCAAAAAAGTGCTTACCATGTCTAAAATATTCCCTAATGAAAACTGCATTTGAGAAGAGATAAATCTAAAACTCGTATTAATTTAAACTTTGCGCTTTCTTGTTAAGTTAAAAATTCACTTATCATTTATGAGAAAACCCCCCAAAAAACCTGAGCTTCATTACATATGTATGTACATCGCTAATATGCCACACCCTATTATTACTACCCCAAGAAAATACCAAAGCTAAAAAATAAAAAAAAATAAAAAAAAAAATAAAAATATAGTATAAACCAAAAGCAAAAACCCAAAAAAAAAAAACTAACAAAATTTAGTGATAAAACAAGTACCATCAGCGCCACAATGAGGGTTATGAGCGCTGTTTGGCGTTTAGCTGCGTGCGCCAAAAACATCTGCTCGTCACGCATGCGCCCCTATATGAGTATATATATCTAAATACGTATGTACATTTATATGCCAGCGAACGTCGTAACACATATTAACATTTATGCTCGTAATTTTGTTTTATTTATTCCTTAATGTCGCCGACGTCGACGCTTATAGGAACCACACATTAAGTTCCTCATTTCCTGCATTTGTATGCGCGACGCCACTTTGCTATATACATACATGCAAGCAAGCAAACAAACACATTTACCTATATAGAATATGCGCATACATACAGTGAGTGTCACATAAATGCGTACTGCAAAGTTCGCTGTAGCAAAGCAGCTAACAGTCAAACTGGTAGACTTGAGTTGCGGCTGCGGCAAAATCAAATTTGAAGTTAAGCCACACAATGCAACGATGGTGCGTAGGTCCTTTGCATGCATTTTTTCCTGCAAATGTATTAAAGTAAATAAGTGGTTGTATATTTTATTTTGACGCTCACTGTATATACACAGATACTATGTATAAAAAAATAAATTTCTTCCTTTTTGACTGTTATCCTGCGAGTCTTCAATCCAACACATACGTCAAGTTAAATGTCTGTTGCTTTAATATACATATGTATACACCTACATACATATATGTATGTATGGATGTACCTATATATGCTTGCTTATAATATCTAGGTGTGATTATACATATGTACATGTATATGTACATTTGTATGCGAATGTAAATATATGTACATATGTAAAGTACTTGATGACTTTAAAATGCATCTGCAACTTGCCACGCATTGAATTGCGTTCAATAATAAAGGTGCGTTTGCGTGTTTATTTATTTATTTGTTTTTTTTTTTTTTCATTTTGTTATTTTTTGTTTTTTTTTTTTGTTTTTGGTTTACTGCGCCTCTCTTTCTTATTTTAATTTTCGTTTTATTTCTACCTTTCTCGCACACGCGTTTCTTTCTCTTCATTGCCATTGGCTTGTGTTGGTCTATAGGTGCATTTTTATTTTAAGGATCTAGTTTACATCCAAATATATCCTTCATTAATTATATATTTCAACTGAATTGCGGCATCACGAAGAGCGACTGGTTTAAAAACAATACAATTGGCCTCAGTTTAATCTTTTGTAGGTTTTGTTTTTCATTAGATGTTGTATGTGTATATAACATTCACCCTATGTAGGTAGTTTAATAATTCAGAGAATATCTACATACACCGGTGTTGGGTTTGGATCTATATAGGCTTCCGTAGAGCTATGTCCACTAGGCCGTCTCGCCGTATAGGGACGCAAAAATAAAGTTCTCCGTACGCCGCCGTACATGATATCTTTTTGGGAAACATTTCCGGAAAAGTTTTTTATTTTTTTTTGTACGCCGCTAGATGTCGCTAAAATTTATTTTTCTCATATCTTCGGTATATATATTCCGATCTCTATGTTTAATACACCAATGTTTTTGGCTGGAAAGGGCGGCTTATAATATGTAATATTATTAACCCTATGTGCGCCAATGGGGTCACTACCACCCATTACTTAGTTCATACCACCCTAAGGTACCGTTTTTTATATCTGCATGTTAAACGTAGTCAAAAACCATTAAACTCTTGCAAAAGAAGTATTTCGATCGCTTCAGTAGAACCCGAAATAGAACACGTTCAACATTCCGTGGAATATATGTTTTTCGCTTCCTATGGTCATTTAGGTTCTTTCTACAAAGATTTCTTCTGAGGAGACGCCTCTGAAATTTTATGGCGAATAATTTTCTAGAACATTTGAACCCTCTAGCACCGCCAATAAAGGGTTATTTCGACCCTCTTTTTTTAGAAAATCAGGAAAAATTGTATTTTTAAGGTCGCTAGAGTGTTAAAATGTTCTAGAAAATTATTTGGTATAAAATTTTACTAGGGGTCTCCTCAGAAAATTTTTCTGTAAAATTAACCTAAAAGACCAAAGGAAGCGAAAAACCTATATTCCACGGAATGTTGAACGTGTTTTATTTCGGGTTCTACTGAAGCGATTGAAATACTTCTTTTGCAAAAGTTTAATGGTTTTTGACTACGTTTAACATGCAGATATAAAAAAGGTACCTTAGGGTGGTATAAACTAAGTAATGGGTGGTAGTGACCCCAATGGCGCACATATGGTTAATAATATTACATAGTATAAGCCGCCCTTTCCAGCCAAAACCATTGGTATATTAAACATAGAGATCGGAATATATATACCGAAGATATGAGAAAAATAAATTTTGGCGACATCTCGCGGCGTACAAAAAAAAATAAAAAACTTTTCCGGAAATGTTTTCCAAAAAGACATCAAATACGAGGGCGTACGGCGAGATTTATTTTTTGCGATACGGTCTAATGTCCATGTGTGTCCAGTTTAAAAGAAAATTACTTTGTAGTTAAAATTTTTGTTTAAATTTACTCGTTTCTTTCTTCTCGTATTATTGGGTGATATTAATAAAAGCCAAGCATTTGCTTTTTCTTATAATTTCAGACCTTTTACTCAAATTTTGAAATTTGGTTCATACAAATTAATGTCAAATTTATAAAATCTTGAGTAAAAGCATTTGCTTGGTTTTTATGAATATGGCCCAATGTCTTCAAATATTTACTGAGCATTTACTTACACAAGCGAATTTATTTAAAAATTAGAATTAAAAAAAATTAAGCAAATTGAATTTCCATCATACGTAACATAAATATTTACATATCCATATAAACCCACCAGCCAGCTCATCTCGTACAATTGATGCGATTTTTTCGATAAGCGATCGACTACAACATGCTGTTTCAAGATAAATGAACTTAAGATAAATGCAAATTACACTGTTTAACAGCCAAGCAGCAGTGCAAGCGGCAACGGTGTTGGATAAGCATGGATCTGCAATATATGGAATAAATAATTAGCTAAAATGTAGTTTGGAGTGCAGCGGGTGAGCTGTGATGATGATCTGTTGACCGTCAAATGGATAAAATGCAAAATATCCTCAAGCTAAATACTTGCATATATGCATACAAACACATACATACAAACATACTTGCACAAATAGATATATACCCTCCACAAAATAAACGCCTTATTTAAGATTTATTCCAGAAGATTTAAAAGCTAGCGAGATAATGTCCAAAAAATCCTAAGTTACCATAAGTTGTATGGTCAAAGGCTTATAATATGGCTAATTTTCCTGTGTTGAGGACATCAGGCTGTAAAGACTACTCTCGCTCTCTCTCTCTCTCTCTCTCTCTCTCTGGGTGGAAAACTTATTCCCAATGCTTATCCGCATAGAAATAAGGCTTTGATGATTAACTAAATATAAGTACATATATTTGTTCTAATCTTTCCTACGACAAAACGCAATTTTTTGCGCTCGCCACACATGTGTTCTCTTTGTCAATGTTTGCTCATAAAACTCAACTCCCTATCTCTCTTTATTTGAGATATGAGTGCATAACAGAAAACTAAATATTAAAACGTTTGGTGAAGAGTGAATAAGCGCATAACAGCAAGCAGTGCTACCAGCATATTCCAGTTTTAACAGCTTAGGCTTCAGCTTAAACATATGAAGGTATAATCCCAATTGGTTTTATTCATTGAACTACATTGCACGCTGTTGCATATATGCACATAATAATATGTTCGTCTCTGTTTAAAACAGATTAGCAAATTACTTACTTGCAAAGACGTTACTTGTTTTACTTTGGCTATACGAGACGGATATTGTCTTGTAGAGATGCAGATATGCTAATTGGTACAAACTAACCAACGAGATAGAAATCGTGGAGAAATTCAAATTAGTATAACACGAAAGAAGTTGCTAAAAGGAAAAAAAAAAACATTTAATACAAATTAATGAAAAGCGAAATAAATTTAAATTAATGTATGAGGTATTTTTAATCTTTTTTTACAAATGTGTTTTTGTTGTTTTTTGCTTACAAATTGTTCACAAAAGGTTTGTTTCTTATTAAACCAGCAGCTGTCAAGTGAGCAAAACGAAAAGAATTGCGCTCATAAAGAGCGAAACGAACAGAAAATCAAGAAACGGAATAATAGTAAAAATTAGCGATTAGTAATTTGAATGCTATTTTTGACTGTTAATGGTTATTTGTTGTAAAAAAACATTTAATTTTCTTTATTTCTATTTCAAAAATTCAGAAAATTTCAAAAGTAATAAAATCAAAAGTATTCGTTTGTTTATTTTTTCAACAGCTGTTTCTTACTTTGGCAACAAATAATTTCAGCTAGGGAAAATTTTACTAGCTGAAATTTGGAGTTGCCAATGGCTCTCTTCTGCTATTTTTTTGACTCAATAAACGATTTTCCAGCCGAAACGTGGCTAACTATTCATAACTAGCTAATAACACTACTCGACAAATTTTGATCAACTTTAACCACCAAAAATGAAATATAACTTTTCTAAAGCGAAATTTTACGCTGATTCCGAATATCATCTCCGTTTTTTTGTGGCAGACCCAGTTTTTGAGATATTGGTAAAAATGTGGAAAAAGCCATATATGCAAGACATTGCATCACATAAATGCATCAAAAAGTTTTATTAGACATCGTGGCGATTTGACATCTAGTAAGTGCTGGTAGAGGGTGCTCCAGCAAACATTTCTTGCCTTCACACTCCAAAATTGGTCAAGTAGTTTGGTTACAATGGCCAAAATAATGAAAAAAAATTTGAAAAAATTGATTTTTTTTAAAGAAATTTCAGATTCGACTGTCCTAAAATCAGAAAAATTGTATAGGGGAAAAAAGTTAGCCCCCCTATCCTATAGAGCATTTAATTGTGAACATTTTAAGACTAATTATGTAACAATCGAATGTACCGTTATTTATATTTATCTATTTTTTTGAAAGTACTTAACCAAAAATTTTCCGGAAGAGTAAAATTTCAACAATAAAAATTGGGTTTATTCATAAAATTTTATTAAGGAGCAATACTCAAGATTATTTTATTCCATTTATTACGTGTTTTGAAGTGCACAATATCTCTCAAAATAGCGATTAATAGGAAAAAAATTAATTGAATAAAAAAATATTTGCATTTCGCCATTTTAAAGAGAGGATAAATAATGAGCGATGTGAGTAAGTACTTTTGACTACTCTTTTGTGATTTTCTGCATTTGTTACACGTATGATTGTCCAAAAAATAGTCTCCCATCATATCCTCTTACCAAGACCCTTGAAATCGCCATTCAAAAACTATTAAGTCCTGATGAAATCTCTCACCCTGTTCAGCACTTTCAGCACCTAAGTTTGTAGGGAATTATGAAAATGTGACTGAATTTTAGGCGGCATATTACATTCCACAAACAGTTTGTTAAAAACTGCTCCAAGCAGTAACAAAAAGGACCCAATCTATCGTGAAATAGTTAGAACTTTTGTTCTGTTTGTGGATTTCTAGTTACTTTATTGCAAAACTATACAGCAAAAAAGTAATATCCGGCCTAAAATTCATTTCTTGCATTCATATCGTGATAATTTCCCTACAAGCTTAGGTGCTGAAAGTGATGAACATGGTGAAAGATTTCTCAGGGCTTAATAGTTTTTGAATGGCGATATCAAGGATCCTGGTACGAGCATATGATGGGAGATTATTTTTTGGACAATCGTACGTGTAACAAATCCAGAAAATCACAAAAGAGTAGTCAAAAGTACTTACTCACGTCCTCATTATTTATCCTATTCTTAAAATCGCGAAAAACAGATTAATTCATTTTTTTTTCCTATTAATCGCTGTTTTGAGAGATATTTTAAAACACGTAAAAATAATCTTGAGTATTAACCCTTAATAAAGTTTTATGAATAAACCCAACTTTGTTGTTGAAATTTTACTCTTCCGGAAAATTTTTGGTTAAGGACTTTCAATAAAAATAGATAAATATAAATAACGGTACATCCGATTAATACACAATTAGTCTTAGAATGTTCACAATTAAGTTCTCTATAGGATAGGGGGGCTAACTTTTTGTCCCCTATACAATTTTTCTGATTTTAGGACAATCGAATCTGAAATTTCTTTAAAAAAATTCGATTTTCTTCAAATTTTTTTTATTATTTTGGCCATTGTATTCAAACTACTTGACCAATTTTGGAGTGTGAAGGCAAAAAATGTTTGTTGGGGCTCCCTCTACGAGCACTTCCTAGATGTCAAATCGCCACGATGTCTAATAAAACTTTTTGATGCACTTATGTGATGCAATGTCTTGCATATACGGCCTGTTCCACATTTTTACCAATATCTCAAAAACTGGGTCTGCCACAAAAAAATGGAGATGATATTCGGAATCAGCGTAAAATTTCGCTTTAGAAAAGTATTATTTTATTCTTGGTGATTTTTGGTGTCGAGTAGTGTAATAAACGGACCTAAATACTTGAGAATTGTAAATCGCAATGCTTGAAATTACAGGCATTTGTCAATTGATGAGAACAATGCTCTCACAACTTAACATTTAATCTTAATTAGCACACTGTCAGTTACAGTTGATTGTTTTTTTTTTTTTTTCTAATACGAAACTTGTTTCTTTCTTAAAATAAAATGCAATAACTCAAATGATATTAACAGCAATAAGAAATAGATGCCTGCAATACAATGCAAAGCATAAAAAAAAAAACAATGAGAATGTCTAATCGGCAACGCCTCCAAAAATGACACCCACACGTGCTCAAAACAGCAAAACTAAATATGCTCAGCACAAAAAAAAAAAAAAAAACACAAAGAAAAACTGTAAAACTGTCAAAAGAACAATGCAAAGTGGTGGTGGTCAGTATTTTTGCACGCACCGACACACAAATGCCAAACTCGAAACGCGTTGTTGGTCATTGCCAGAAGCAATACTCTTCTGCACTTCCACTTCTTGGTCACATATTCACGCCTCTGGCAGCGCCTCAAATCATTCTACTTCTATTATTTCGCTGCTTTTGTTTCAGTATTAGGCGCATTGTCTTTAAGTGATTTGCAACAATGAGTGACAATTGTATTTTTTTTTCTTAATGGCGGCAACTAAAAGTGTCACAAAAAATCGTGGTAGATAAGTGTATTGTTTTACGGCTCGGTGGGAGTTGATCGGCAGCATTGCAGGTCACAGAAAACACAAAAGAAATGTATAACATGCACTTGAAAGTATTGCCGCAAAAATATACTTAGAGACACTGTTATGGCTAAGCAACTGCGTAATAAACATATGTGTGTATGGTTGAAGAGAAATAATGGTCGTAGCTGCTTGTGGCGCCACAGCTTCTCGGAAAATGCAGGATAGCCACAGAGGAACTTATGTGAGTACAACAACTTCTGGGAAAATGCAGGATAGCCACAGAAGAGCTTATATAAGTTCAAGCGCTGTTCAAAGTTAGACCCAGTAGCAACACAGTACCAATGCTTGGTACCAAATTGGAATTAGATATCCATTTTCTGATTTTAAAACTTTCTATAACTCACTTAGTTTTACTGGAGCTTTCACCTAAACCTTTTTCCATTTTAAAATAATAAATCTTTGGGTTTTATATCTAAAACGAAAGTTATCCTTCACTTAGCGGCAAGAAACTTATCAAATGTGCCACTTTTATTAAGCACTCACTCGCAAAGGTTGATGATCAAGCAAAGGCGCCGAAAGAGGCTGAAATGCAATTAAACAAATTACAAACTGTCCACCCAGTAGACACTACTAATTCCTTTACATACACAAGTGATTGCCATACACAAAACAATCGAATGCAACTTTACATAATTTTAATGTGCGCTCATTCACATATTTAGTGCCGTGGCGGGCTGGAAACAGGAAAGGAAGGCGGAGGTTAACCTTATTTATACACCTTAATGTGTGCGCTTCAAGCAAAATTGCACATAAAATAAATATCCTTAAGCTGACCACACAAAAAAAAGAAAAGAAAAAGAAAATAAATAAATATAAATAATAAATACTTTTGAAGCCAAATTTCTTTTTTATGTTTATATGACAATTTTTCATCTTCACGCGCTCGCAATTCGTCCATGTATAGTGGCGGGTAACGCGTGTGACGGGGGTTGAAAGGGGTAGGGCGGCAGAGGCAGCCGCATATGAATTATTTAATTGTTACGCAAACGACTTAATTGCAAGTAAGGCATAACTCAAGCTCACAAGCTGATTACTTGGTGATTACTTTGTGGTGGGAAAGTGGTGGTGGGTAGTGAATTTTCGGCAATGCCAACACTTTCGGCTGCTGAAGGAAGTAGATGGACATGCCATGGCCAGCGGCGAAAGCAACTCATCAGGCAGAAGCAGTAGCAGCAGCAGCGAATAGCGGTAGCTGTGTTGAAACGACGCCAGTAGCGAGGTTCACTTGCACACAGGCATGGCCTGCCACCCAACCACGCCCCATCAAAACTCACGTTCGCTGGGCGTTGCAGGGAATGTCAGTTTGATTGCGGTCGTGATGTTTTTTCAAGTGCTTGTATGTTTGTGCTGCTTATATATTTTTGAAATACGCGAATAACTGTCAAAACAGCAGAAATTTCAGTTATTTGTTCAGAAAACTTGAAATGCTGCATGAGAAGTTATTGCATTTAAATATTTATTTTTATTTTTTCATTTTTTTTTTAATTTCTGCGTTTGTATGCGCACATTTCTCTGCTGAAATACGAGTAAATTCATTGGCAAATTTTGGGTTTGCTTCGCCAAAGGCTTTGTTTAAGTGCATACAAATTTTGAATCTTATAAACTTCAACACTTCCTCAAAGTTTATTTGCATAAGCGCAAACACTATTTAAAATGTGCGAAAATGTCCAAAGGCTGCTGAAGTTAATTCAGATTAACGTTGATTTGCTTTTAAGTAATTTATAATTAGTGTGTAAGAATTAATTAGCGGTAGAGAGGCGTTGAGCAAATTCCTCTGCTTAGCTTGCAAGCAGCGTTGCGTGATTCGAATCAATTTTGATTTCAAATCAACTTTCAAATAAAGAATCAACTTGATTCCTGATTCAAACTATTTTCAAATCAAAGATAATTTTTATTTTTGATTCACTTCTCAAAAGAATCAAAAATACCCGTTGATTCGTGATTCAAACCATTTTCAAATCAAAGATAAATTTGATTTGTGATTCATTTCTCAAAAGAATCAAAAATGCCCTTTGATTCGTGATTCAAACCATTTTCATATCAAAGATAAATTTGATTTGTGATTCATTTCTCAAAAGAATCAAAAATCTTTTTTGATTCTTGATTAAAAAAATATCAAAAATTTGATTCGAATCAAAAATTTATTACGAATCTTGATTCAAAATATATATTTGATTCGAATCAAAAATTTATCTAGAATCAAAAATACTGTAGCATATCAGAAATATTCAAGTACATTCTCGGTAACTTAAAACAAAAAAATGTATAAAATGCACCAAAAGTGCAACAACAGCCAAATTGTATGCTGACGCCAAATATGTACATATGTATGTATGTATGTACATACGTATATACCCTGCAAAAAATGCGGTTAATCCGGGACGTGTCCGAGATCAATCGCAAGGGAGCATGCGACTAATACAATTTTACATCCCTTTATATGGAGTGAATTGATCGCATTTGTTCGAGCATGTCCTATGAAGAGACTAATTGTTCAACTTGTACACCCGAACGGGTACCAATGTAGATTAATCACTAACATACCGAACGGGTACAAATGTAGATCAATCGCTTTCAGCACGAACGGGTACAAATTTAGATTTTTCCTTAAAAAATTGTAAATGTTCATGCATATTTAAATAAAGATTATATAATGCTTTACTTTTGTAAAAAAATCTCAATAAATAAATTTAAAAAGTTGTAAGTTTTGATATGCATTATATGAGCGTAATGTAAAGGATTTTTTCATAGGATATTTTAGGCAACATATTGTTAAAATTGTTATTAAAAAAGGGCGTTCAATTCGTTTTACCGGTTGTTCTACAATTTTTTAAATACATTTCATATTTTTGTAAAATGTCTACAGTTAAGGAATCTAGATTTGTACCCGTTCGGAATAAAAGCGATTAATCTACATTTATACCCGTTAGGGATGAAAGCGATTAATCTACATTTATACCCGTTAGGGAGCAATTGGTCTACAATTAGTCTACATGTATACCTGTTCGGGAATAATTGGTCTACAATTAGTCTACATTTGTACCCGTACGGGAACAATCGGGGACTAATTGTGGACCGATTGTTCTCGAAAGAGATCAATCGCGGACAAATCTCTTTCGGGATTGATCGCACATTTTTTTGCAGGGTATGTACATATTTCTGATTGTCGTATTTACGTTTGTGCTGCGCCGTACGTACCCTGCAGCGAAAGTCTAAACTAGTCAGCCAACCTACCAGTTAACTGACTAAATAAATTATGGGAGTTGCCCAACTAGATTCATAGGGGACAAATTGAGATCAGTTATGAAACAAGAAGTTCTGCGAAAAAAAGGGTTTATTAACATACTTTTTATCAGCAAATCTTTCCCCTAAAATCATTTATTTATTAAAAAACATATTTTGAACTTTTTTCACAATAATCTCAAGGCAATTTGTTCAATACACAAAGTATGTATCTTTTCCATACACACCAAGAAGGAAAACACGCGATAGCAATGCAATTTGTTTTTGTAAAATAGATTGTCTTCCGAATAACGCCTAGAAGTGCCTCAGACGTTACTTATTTTAGAAAGACGAGAAAACGATCTTCCAAATGCTGGCAGGGATTATTATTTATTTTTAAATTCTGTTATTTTATTCTTTTATTGGGTTCATTCGATGTATGTAAAATGTATAAAATATAAGTACATAAGTAAATACATATATGTGGATATGTATAAGAGAAATTTACATACGTATGTATATGCATTTACATATTAAGCGGTAAGTACATATGTACATACATCATACATAAGTATGTATGTATGTGTTAGATTACATCTGTATTTTATATGGAAATGAAGTCAGGAGATAAGTGTTGGTCCCCATGCGAAAAAAAAGTTATAAAAGTCCGCCCCTAAATTTTAAGCTAATGTTGAGAGGGTTGAGGAACAAAAAAACGAATGGGAGTTGTTTTTTAATATTTTCGTTTTTCAACAAAACCACAACAACGAAATCAAACTCTTATATACATACATTATTAAAAGTCGTTTAAGTGACAATGAAAAGGAATGTAAAGAGGTAAAGTTAAAACCACTGGTTGAATTTAAAAGAATATGGGTTACTATACTTAAAACAATTCTACATAGTAAACTTCAATCGAAAATGGGCAAGCTCGAAATTGATTTTAGAGCCATGCTCTAGAAGACATTTTTCATAGAATTTAATGCAGAATCCGATTTTTCTACGAACAGTATGGCTAAGAAAATTGACCCAGCCTAATGTATGTACATACATATTTACATAGCAAAACCATTCTTTTGTATGCATACACCCAACCATAATTCATTCATCCTTTCATTCATTTATTCGTTATATATATGTATGTAAGTATATACATACTTACATATGTATGCGCAAATGCTTGGCTACGGCAACTGCGAAAATCTGCTTGCATTTCTCCCATACAACGTACGCGTTTGTTGAAATTTTAGATTTTTTGCATTTCAACTCGCGAGGGTGGGATCACGTACTAAAGTATTTTTTATTTGAAATAAAGTTTTGATTCAAAATAATTTTTTGATTCGAATCAAACTTTTGATTCGCAAAAAATTTTTGATTCGAATCAAATTTTTGATTCTTTTGAGAAATGAATCACAAATCAATTTTATCTTTGATTTGAAAATAGCTTGAATCACGAACCAAAGGGTATTTCTGATTCTTTTGTGAAACGAATCACAAATAAAATTTATCTTTGATTTGAAAATAGTTTGAATCACGAATCAAAGGATATTTCTGATTCTTTTTTGAAATGAATCACAAATAAAAATTATCTTTGATTTGAAAATATTTTAAATCAAGAATCAGAAAATATTTTTGATTAGTGATTCAGTCAAATCAAAATCACGCAACCCTGCTTGCAAGTTTCAATTAACGCTCGAAAGATTTAAGAAGCGAACTAGACATTCGATTTTTCGAAAAGACTTAAAGAACGAACTTGAATTTTATTTTATTTTTTAATTAGTATCTACTGAGTTCACGGCTGTGAAATTTCGCCAGCAATATGCATTTACACCCTCATTCTGTATTGCGAACGGAAGCTCAGACGAACGAATCGTCTCGAGACGATTTCGTCTAGCATTGTCATTCTGTATGCTTTTCGTCAATTCTTACGTTGCTTACGTTATGACAAAATGTTAGACGAAAGCTTTTGTCAAATACCAATTGACCATATGAAAATAATTTAAGATCTATAAAATAATGCTACTTTTTTTCAAAGATTCTATATTTTTTAAGCATTTTTCCGATAATCTGGCATCACTAGCTTTCTTTGTTTTCTTGCCTCTGTCAATATATTTATGTACATATATGTATATCAGTGGCGGATCAACGGGGGGGTTTTGGGGGTTCAAACCCCCCCATGTGGTTTATCATAGATCCCAAATTAATGCCTTTATAGATTCTGCGCCCAAATTTCCCAAAATAATCAAGGAAAACTCTATCATTCCAAAAGCAGATTATATTTTATATGCACATATCCACAAGGTGAAACATGTACAATTGAATCAGTTCATTAAAATAGTTGTCCTTGTAGGCAACAATAACATACAATTACAACTTATAGTTAAATAGAAAATACCCGAAATTTAGCGGAATTAGAATTCAACAACTATTTACAGCGAAGGTTGAGTGTATAGCTATTTCACGAAAAACCATTTTCGATCATCAGCACTCTTTCCGGAAGTGGATGCTACCGGGGATTGAACCCGAGTACATTCCATCTCCAGCCGCAATGACCCAACGCATAAACACACTCGGCCATTGAGACTCTGTGCAAGCTGTTGGATTTTCCCCACTTTTGCCTTTTGGGTCAGAATTTTCCAAATCAGCACAAAAATTTTTTTTTCTTAGATTTTTATGATGCGCGTCTTAATCGATAGCTCTCCGTGTCAAGAATTAGTCCCCGAAATATTTTTGCAAGATGAATATTTTTGCAATAGTTATTCGCCAAAAGGGTTTTACATTAACTTCTTCAAAAAAATTTATTGTTAATCGACGGTACAACTAAATTTGGCACGAGCTACGGCACATGTTAGGTAATTATGTATATTTTAAAATAATTTTTGAAATAAATTAAAAAAAAAATTTCTGTATCCTTTTTAAGGATAAATGTTGTTATCAATGTTCTCCGCCTAGGAAAAATTCGGAAAAAATATTGTAGATATAATAATGCATCGTAAGCTGAATTCCGAAGAAGAAAAGATGGGGACTCTTACCGTTTAAATGCAAAATGTGATTGAACGATTCCCCTCTTCAGCTTACATTACACTACTCTAAAATTATTAATTTGAAATAAATCCAAGAGATTCAGGTTTAGGGGAGTTGGTCCGGTCTTCCTGATCTCAAAAATTGTTTTCTTTATATTTTGTATGGTTAGTTTTCGAGATAACGTTTTGGGTATCACTACATTCAAACCTATTTTTCGCTGAGGCTGCAAGTGCGATAACCGCAAGCAGTACCTTGTTAGAAAGATAATTAAAATATGCTTCTAACGACATGCAACTTGCAGTGATTAAACAAACAAACACTCGTCAAAGTCGGATTTTTTTTGGTTTTTCTTATTCATTTTTTTATTCAATTATTTATCGTTTTTATAAAAAGGATTATGCACAGTATACACAGTAGATTCTCTACATGACAAAGTTTTGGGAACGGTTGGTATGAACGAGTCGTACGATCGAGTTCCTACTATGGTCACAGTTGATAGTAAGTAGATCGTAAAAGGATAAATGAAACAAGTAAGGAAGCATAAGTTCGAGTGGAATTGAACATTAGATACTCAGCTGTATGTTTTCATTGCTTGTTTGCGTTTGATGGAAACACGGTGTACTTTATAGAAAGCGATTGCTGCATAAAGTGGGCGTAGCCACGCCCATTTTCAACATTTTTATCAGTCATCCAACTAAGCATATGAATATCATTCTTTGTGCAAAATTTCATTCCTTTATGACTTCTAGCTAAAAAGATGCCACGTTACAAATTCCCAAAAGGTGTTCCAGAAATATCTTTGTTAAAAAGTAGGCGTGGTCATAAACCGATTTCAATAAATCTTTTCGTGTCTATTAACACAAGCTATAAAAGTGTATAAACCAAGTTTCGTCAGAATATCTCAATTATTTGTCGAGTTATGGGCTCCCAAATCTCGTAGATTCCTTTGTTTAAAAAGAGGCCATGTCACGCCCATTTTCCACAATTTTTCTATTTTTTGTTTCCGGTCTATTGTGGAACTCATTCCACAAAATTTCAATGATATACCTTTATATTTGACAGAGATATCGCTTAAAATGTTTTTATTAGGTCACTTTATAATATACATATATAAAAGTGGGCGCGGCCGTCAACCGATTTTAATAATTTTCCGTCCAAACATTTGCCTAAGTAAGTAAATTACGCATACCAAATTTCATCGATATATCTGCTACGATTTCTGAGTTATGGCTTATAAAACTTTCAATGTTTGCCCCTTAATAAGTGGGCGTGGCACCGCCCATTTTCCAAAATTTCATCAAATTTCTTCATAGGGACCTGACAGTGGCGGATCCGTGGGGGGTTTTGGGGTTCAAACCCCCCCCTTGAGGTTTATCATAGATCCCAAATTAATGCCTTTATAGATTCTGCGCCCAAATTTCCCAAACTGATCAAGGAAAACTCTATCATTCCAAAAGCAATGGTTGGACCACATAACATCCAAAATATGTACCTACATGCGAAAAAAGTTCATGTAGGTACCTTTGGACGCACCTGCATAAAATCAAATTTGTCAAATGCTATTCGCAAATTGCCAAATTGCAAATTTATTTTCTTTTCTTTCTTATACCTATTTTTATCGGCAGTGTACAGAATTAATTTGGTCAGAAATGTCTGAATCGTTGGAGAAATTGCCTTTTTCAGAGGCATTTCGCAGTTCTTGTTTAAATTAATCTTTTAAAAATTTGAGTATATAAACACAAGAACTTCAATAAAGTAAAAATACTATTAAAAATATAAATATAACCAAAAAGTACTACATACACACATTCTTATTTATTTTGGCTTTAAATGCAAGGGTAAGTGAAATTGAGGATTAATTTGCCACCAATATCATACGATACTCATTCGCACGTACCAATGCAAAAATATAGATACATACGTTATACATGTTATTTAGAATTTCAATTGAAATCTCCTGCATTTTATGTGATGACATATTGTTAATTTGGAGGGTTTTGAGTTTGGTGTTTTTAAGGTGCGTGAAATGGTGCAACTAGTATATAGAATAATAATAGTAGGTGGTATTAGTCCATATTTTCACCAGCGCACACTAGTCTCATTTGTATGGAGAGTGGGACAAAACTCAATTTCTTGGAAACGGATGGACCTACCGAAACCAAATTTGGCACATTGGTGTCCCACTATACGACTCATCTTTCAGAAAAATTAAAAGCATATATGTTGTAATCCACGCCCACCACTAACGCTAGTTTACAGCCAAAAAAAAAACAAGAAAACCAGGAATGGGGGAGGATAAGAATTGACCTGCTGAGCTTGGAACTATTTTTTTTTTTTAATTTTTTGTATATTTAGGTTTTTGAGATAACGGTAATTTTGTGTTTTTTTGTTATCACTTCATTGAAAAATTATTTTCTCTGGAATTACAAATGCGATAAACGCAAGCAGTATCTCGTTCGAAAGGCAATTAAAATATGCTTCAAACGACATACAACTTGTAGTGGTCTAACAAAAACTCGCTGAGCGAAAGCTGGTCAAAATCAAAATTTTGTGGATTTTTTGCGATTTTTGAAAAAATTTTGATTTTCAAATTAAGTTTTTATAAAAATTTGTAAAAATGAGGAAAGTTTTATTACTTTAAAATTTGCTCGTTTAATTGCAAAGACTTTAAGCGTAATATCAGAGAGATCCGATAAATATTTTATTTTTGGCGATTTTTTTCATGTGAAACAAAAAGGATATTTTGGACGAAAAACTTGGTTAGGCGACTTAACTATGTGAAAACGACTTCATAGGTCAAAATGACATTAGAAGAAAATATAGAGCTTCCAAAGACTAAACTAATGACATCAATTTTAAAAATCCGATGTCAAATAACAAAGTTGCAATAAAAAAAATTATTCCGCGATATTTCGCGGGATCAAAAAAAAAAATTGTATGGAGAGTGGGACAAAACTCAATTAGGGTAAGCTGGGGTGCCTTTGACACCTTTTTTTTGAAGTCTCATATCTCAGACATTTTTGGAGAAAACTAAGGTTTTAACAATTGACAGTAACTATTCATTATTCATCTCAATATTTGAATAGCTAATGAGTTATAAAAAACACGTAAATACCTTTTTCAGATACTTTTTAAAAAAAAGCCATTTTGTCAAATGTGCCCCGTGGTAGGGGTACCTGTGACTTGAATAGGGGCACATTTGGCCATCACAATGTAAACTAAATTTTATTAATTTTGAACTTTAAAAAACGAGGCATTATGTCATAAAACAAAATTAAAGTTTTTATTTATACAGTATAACAATATTATAATAATAAGCGAAAATATATGGCAAATTCACTAGCTCTTTTAATGTTGTACGTTGTAAATTAAATGTGTATTAGAAGGCAACACCTGTGGTATGTAGGTTGTATTGTATTTTGTTACCAGATGCTTACTAAAATTTTAATATGAAAAATACCAAGCAAAAGTGAAAAAGGTAATATTATAAAAATATAAATGATAAAAAACTTGAAAAAAAGTCAAAAAATAAAAACAAAATCTAATAGGACACTCAATAAACATAGACTGCGTTGTTGTATTGATGTTATTCTAATTTTTATGGGGAAAAAACTAACCCTGCTGATACAATTGTTGTAAACCTAGACCACTTTATAACATTATACTACTTTAAAAGAGCTTGTGAATTACCCAATGGATATTTGAAAGTTTATATCGAAATTATATTTTATACGGCATCGAGATGTTCTAGATGGGTTTGTTTTGGCAGGTTTAGCTTTCTTAGAGGTACATAAACGTCTAATTGGTCTTATTATTTTATTTGACATTCGTCAAAGGCTCCCCAAACTGGAAAGTCAAATGTACCCCAAATGACTTTATCCAAAATAATCATCACAAACATTTTTTTTCTTTCAAAACATTTAATAATTAACATTTATTTTCAATCTTTAAGCTTGTAAGAGCCAGTTAAGAACACTCATTTAAAAAAAATTTTAGTTTTACTTGTGAAAACGCTTACGTGGCACTACACAAAAATTACATCAGCTAACGGAAAATCATCGAATCATGTGTTACTTCGCTAGGCATTAAAGCAGAGCTGCCAAATTAGGTATACACATGTGTTATTGTATAAGGCTGCATCCAATTCTATTTTTGTGAAGTTTTTATAACGTTTTTACACCGAAAATGGCAAAGTCAACGGTGCCCCAAAGTCAAAAGGACCCCAACTTACCCTACTCAGATTTTATCGAAAATAAAGTTTTATCGAAAACACTCGATGTAAATATGTATAAAAATCGTAAAAGGGCAACAATATTTTGTATAGACTAGTTACATTTAATATGATATTTTAAGAAAAAGGGAAAAAAAGGGAAAAATGTATAAACAGGCTTCTTAAGAGAAGACTTGAAAGAACTCAAATCTGCTTATAAGACCTGGTCCAGAGTGGTCCTTAATTGTTAAAAGTTTAAATGAAAATGCTAATGCTTGAAAATTACGCTCATAGAAAAGCCAAGATTTCTTCATCTTGTATTTTGCTAAAAATAAATTGTTTTCACTGTTTTCTTTCGCTAAATCATGAAACATACGTTTTTCTTGCGTTTCCATAGTTATCCGCATTTTTTTTAGCACTCAAACTTGAAATATCGCAAAAATCATAATACACTTATTTACACAAACTTTTTCCAGAAAAATTTTTTTTCAAATGTGTTGACTTTAAATGAGCCAAAGTAACACTTAATGGTGGCTATTGCGTATAGAAGGAGGTGTTCCATAAAATTCAATATATTTCCCACGGAAATGCATGACAGAAGTTTCTTTTTCAAGCACCAACGTTTTTGACTTTTGTGTATGGGGGCTGACCAGTGTGCAGCGTCTGCCCTTAAAAAACATCTTCCAAAAAAAGAAATTTTCAAACCCCCCGCCCCCCTTACCGAAATCCTGGATCCGCGCCTGATGTATATGTATAATTTCATTTGTTTATTTTCCAAATAGTTCAGAATTTTTAAAATAGCAACTGAAAATGCAACAAATTAGGAGCAAAACATAATGAACGACGTGAGGGTAGACAGGCTTCGCTTGGCGATGATTTTATCATACCACAATTTTCACACATCGCTTAGCTATTGCTGGTGCACGGCCGTCGTTCATATACGTCCATAACGTTCAGCGGCACTTTCACAATTTGTCATCCTTCGTGGTTCACTTATAACTACACTGCGGTATTTTCTGCCGTTTTCTATTTGAGTTCGGTTGCATTGCATTAATGTTTCCTCATGGTTGGTTATTCCACGCTATACACAATGTTTCCCGTAATCTCTTTGGAGCTGGATCAAGATATCACCTCGAACACGGCTGTTACATATCCCGAGTTGTATAAGGATTTGTCGAAGGGTCGTAATTTCAGCTATCAAACATTCTGCATATGGGTGGTAAATAATACATATATCAAGGTGGTGTGATTATGTATGATGCTCTCATATTATTCGAAGATGCATTCATACATATTGTAGCGATTAGCTTCTCGCTGCTTCGGCTGGCCTAGCAATTATATCATAGAAGCTGCGCTTTCGTCGCAGCGATGGTCTTGTCGGTGTAGTGTTGTTGGTTATGTGACTTTTGGTGGGGATGGTGTAATCAGTGATGTAGGTGGCTCTATTGTAGATGGAGTAGTCGTAGAAAGTGTTGTTGTTGGAGGGCCTCTTTTGTATGAAGTGGTACTGTTATAAGTGGTGTTGTCGGTGATGCACGTATGCCTAACCAAGCTTTCTTCCATTTCAAATTCATCAACGATAACAAAATAGTTTTCGTTTGAATTTGACATTTCTTTTCGTCGTTTTGCCGATTTTTCGAAATAGAGAATGTAAATTTCTTACGTTTTGGCAGCCGTTTTCGTCTTCTTGTTCGTTCGTAATACATTATACAAACATGCGAACGATTCGTCTCTGACACGAAACGAACGTTCGTTTCGCAATACAGAATGAGGGTGTTATTTTGCCGTGAAATATTTCAAGAAATTTTTTTTGTCAAATGGGAATAAATGCCAAAACGAAAACTGAGCAAATGTAAAAATAAAAAATTTGGAGCATCGCCTCAGAACCAACTTTCTAATTTTGGCCAATAAAAAAATTTTATACAAAATATAAATTTCAATTTCAACAAATGTCAATTTTCACTCGAAATAAAATGGCATTGTATAATATTTAATTTGGCGTGAAAAAATGTTGCTGGCATGATGTTGCTAGCATGTTGCGCAACTTTTTCACGGCAGGAACTCGTGTCGTGAAATATCTGTGAAATTTCACACATGTTTCACAACCATTTTTTTCACGTGAAACTCGAACTCAGTACTATGCTTAAAATCTAAATATCATACTCAGTAACTGAGTCATCGCTAAAAATGTGGTGTCAGCTAAATTTTAATGTTCCCACACAAAATGGGTATGACACCAAAGGGATAAAGGGAAGGGCTTTAATTTCAAACACTAAAAAAAACTAAACTTTTGAAACAAGTCATTTTCTGCATATCGACACCAGAGTGAAAGATCGCACTATTTTAGTTGCCGTTACATTAACATATATACATATGTTCTAATTATAGATTGTGCTGTTCCAAAAGCCGCCATTGTCTTAATCGCATTATGTCAAACTCATTAGACACCATTCAGGGATGAGCAAAAAACTTCGTTAAGAGAATTAAAACATGGTTCAATGCATGTAAGCTGATTATCAAATACAATTTGTTTATCTGCAATCAAAAAAAAAAAAAACGTCGAAGATTTTAAATTTACCTTTTAGAATAATAGGCGGTGCGTTCTAAACGCCTTAGGGAAAGCAACAAATAGACACCGCCAGGCATTCTTAACTCACTACTGACCCAGTAGAGCAGATTATTCCTTGGAAGGCAAGCAGTTTGAATAAGAAAGAGATATTATGTAAACAGTTTGTAATTGAAAGATTTTCTTTTGTTATTTTTTTCTCTGTTTTTTTTTTTCTATATTTCACTTTTCGGGTATGCAAATAAGATATCGCAAACAGACATAAAGATTATGGCTGACCGCAAAAAGAGATTATCTGCTGGATTTATGTTGTTAGTTGAATAACAAAGCAGGATTTTTTGTTTAAAAAGAAGAGTATTTTTTTTGCCAGGAGCCATATCGACCTTATGCTATTTTTGAGTTTGCATGCGCTACAAATTATTTTAGAATCAAAGGTAAATTATTATGAGGCGTAATTTGGCGATAGTTTTTATTTTGCTGCAGCAGCGGACCCAAGAGTTAATTTAGCTTCTAGTTGAGTATTTGAAGGCCAGTGGATAGTGGATATTTCTGCATTAGATGGGTATAACTAAATCGTAGATATTTTTGCAATACTACTGCATTTGAAAAAAAAAGCAATAACAATAACAATCTACATTTTCGATTGAAAATTATTTGTATGTAGCCAATTGTTTGCCTCCTACGCATACAAAAACTGAATCCGCCGAAAGCAAAAAAAAAAAAAACAATCAAAAAGCATCTATTTGTGCGCAATGGCTGAACAACATATTTCATTAACCTACGCAATGCACTGGCAAACGAATCAATTCCAGTCGAATTGCATGAGGGAAGGCAGCAAACAAATTTGTTTAATCCAATTTAATCAAACGGTGAAATATTGCTTCCATATACAAAATAAGATATATGGCAGTGCTAACAGCAAACAACATAATCACAATCGCGCAAAATAAATATTTGTTTATCATACACATATGTATGTAACTACATTTAGCCAAGGGGTATATACCAAATACAAATACACAAAACTGCGGTTGTGACGATGGAGCAAACAGCAAAAACAATTGCCAATTGAATGCAGCAGAAAAAAAACTTTGGAATCAAGCCCACGTACATAGCAGCCAGACAATGCCTCAAATGCAAATTCAATCAATTTTCAATATTTATGTACATACATGAAAGTATGTACATACATAGTCGTATGTATATATGTATGTATGCGCTCGTAAATATTTTTGTTGCATTTGAGGTGTTAATAACGCATATGTCGCCCCGAAGGTGTTAAAATAATATCAAGTGGGAGTTCATATTAACCAATGATGTACGAGTTCAACAGAGGTGCGTAAAAAAGCAACAAAAATAAATGATATTAACATATGCTTTAATCACTCAAAATTTTTATTGTATGCTTATGATTTTAAGCTCTTTAGAAAAATAACCTGTGCATCTGATGTTTCCTTATTACAACAAGATTTGGATAGACTTGCTGCTTGGAGCATTAAGAACAAACTATCACTAAATATAAAAAAATGTTTTCACCTCACATATTCAAAGACTCTGAATCCTTTCCCGTCCTCATATAATATCTCTAATGTTTATCTCTCCAAAGTAGAACAGTTTTCGGATCTCGGTGTAGTTTTTGACACTGGATTTACGTTCGTTAACCAGGTTAGCCCCATAGTTCCAAAAGCCTATTCGAATTTGGCCTTCTTGCGGCGTTATGCATGGAATTTGGAAGATCCCTATACCAGAAAGATTTTGTATAACTCCCTTGTTCGGTCAAAGCTCGAATATGGCTCCTTGATATGGAACCCTATATATGCCACCCATTCCAATAGAATTGAAAGAATTCAACGAAGTTTTAACCGCTTTGCTCTTCAACCTCTTCGTTTTTTCTGATCCGCTACCATCATACAGTTCTCGGTGCATGCTCATACATCTGAAATCATTCATCTGAAATCTGTGATGTTTGTTTATGATGTCGTATGTGGTTCTATTAACTGTCCCGCTATTCTTGAGCAGATAAGTTTCAATGATCCGAACAAAACATTGGGCTTCTACTATCCGGTCTATGTCAAAGTACTGAAGGCAAACTATCACAAATTTGACCCCTATTACCCGTGCACTCACGGAAATTAATAGCAGTTACTAATCTCTAGATCTAAATTTCGCCATTAATAGGAGAAGAGAAAATTGAATCTTACTATCAATAGTTTCTAAGATAAGTTATAATTAAGAAAAATTGTTCATCTTGTCTGTAAGATTTTGTTACCATAGACCGTAGTAAATGAAATGAAATAAAAAATGAAAAAAATTAAGTTATCTGTGGAACACGATAAGCTTCGAAATGATTCCAATTAGTCTCAACCAAAGGGTCTCAACCTGCTATAAAAATAATCCTTTCAGACACGATCAACTTACTGGAATCCCTAATCCCTAGGGCTATTCTGGCAACTGTTTCAAGAGAAAACAAGTTTTTTTTCCCTTCGAAAAATAGTTAACTTTGGAGAGACAGTTGCCAGAATAGCCTAGCAAAAGGATATAAAAAGTGCAACCATATAACAATATTCTAGCATTCCACTATAAAATTTAAAACTATGAAAGGCAAAAGCCAAATATAATTATTATCTGCCAAGTTTGCTTAGCCTACACCTTCCACTACCGTTCAGTCAGTCATTCTGTCAGTTCAGTCTGTTTTACGGCAATTAAATTCCTACTTAATCGCGCCCGCTTCCATACCAAATAGTATCATCCTTAGTTGCTCAATGCGCGCGCAAATAAAAGGCCAATTAAGTTTGTGTCGCTTTTTATGCGACTGCCCAGCCAAGCCACAATGCCATCAAACTTTCAACAACTTCATTCGCCATCCAAGTGAGCACAAACGAGCGAACATACGGCGACATTCCTACAAATAAAAAGTGTGTCGAGCAAGAAGCTTAGCTACGCGATAAGATACAAAAAAATAGTTGAAGTAGTGGTAGATGTAGTTGTAGTTGTTGGAGATATGTTAGTTTGCGGTATTGAATTGTTTTGTCTCGTCCTTTGCTGCCTGTCATCATGATTGATAGCCGCCTGCTTTTTTTTTTGTGCTCTTTTGCTTTGCGTTAACGCCCCAATGCCATCGATTGAACTTAACGCAACAGCGTTCGTCCAGCCACTCATTGGAGCTATGCTTTTTATTGCTTTTTGTGCTAGACTAGTTTGTCAAGAATTGGAGCAGGCGAAGCAACGGCGTGGCTGAACAACTCTACTCTTGTTGATGCATCTCTACGCTTGTTAGCTTCAAACACCGCCGCGCAAGTGGCATGGCATGTCAATTGATTATTAAGGACCCAATAAACACAAAAGCGAGGATGGTATCGTGACAAACTCGAGATGAATTCGCGGAGGTGAATGTTATTTTTCGGATTCGTATCGAGTTCGAGATGGACTCGAGAAAAATCAATTATCGCAATAGCATTTATTAATTTTGTTGGATCTTGCTTTACACGAAGAAATTCCCTGTTGGGCTTTAATTTACTCTTTAAAACTCCACTCGAGATATTTAAAAGTTCGGATGATATCGTGGGGAATTCGAGGCGGATTCGCAGAAGAAGATTTTCTAGAATGTATTCGCCAATGATCCCAAATCTCGAATTGCCAACGATCCGAGAACATAAAAATGCGCGAATCGCTAATGAGAGGTGACTCACCTGGGAATTCGGATTCGCCGATCTATCGTCGTGAACTATCGCCGCGATAATATAATCAGAGAAGCGAACTCGTCTCGAATTCGAAGCAAATCCGTTGTGTTTATTGGGGAGTTAAAATGAAAACGGTAAAAAATGCTAAAAAATAAAAAAAAATATTTCCAATGTTTAGATACTTTTTTCACTGCGATTTTTTTCTTTTTTTGTTTTTGAAATTTCTGCGCCGAGCATATTTTGACTCGTGTTTTGTGCAAAATTGACATTTTTGTTAGAAATATATTTATTACGTGTGGTCCATGAATAATTTGTGGCACAAACATAAATCAATCGGCGGATCGTGAATTACGTATATTTTTTTGAGTGTGATGAGAGTTTTTTTACAGCTTTTTTAAAGCTTAAAGTGCTGCGTAAAAATGCTTGTTTAAATTGAAGCAGGAAAGTGCTTTAAAAGAAGAGGAAAAAACGAAAGGTTGGAATTTTGATTTAGAATTTAACTGGTGATAGAATTTTTTAAAAGTAAACTCAGAATAAGGTAAGCGCATCGGTAATCGCTTTGTTAGTATTTCAGTGTTAATAATATAGCATTTAATCCTCCGATTAAAGATTAGGATACATGCTTGACTGATTCTAGTGCATATTGCGTTATAAATGCATATTATAACTAAAGTTAGAGCAAGGATATAGTTACAAATATAAAAGTAATTTTTGTTATTACAGAGCATGGTCTTTGCTTTACTTTAACAGAAACTGTACCTAGCTTTCATAGACATAATAAGGAGCATTAAGCGGTAGTTTTCATACCATTGAACTTGAACTTGAACTATGGAAAGCAAGTAAAATGTCGCCTTGGCCTCTAGCCTCTAGCCTATGCGCATAGCAAGGGGCAATTAATTTAATTGAATTTCATAAGAACAACAACAGAAGCAACAACAGAAAGGCTGATTACATACAAAAATAATTGCCAATCGAAAGGCAACAACAGCAGCAGAAATGCAACATGTGTGGTAAATTTTAAGAATTTCTTAATCGCTCATTGACGAACGATTAATGAATACCGTCAACGCTTGGAAACAATAAACAAAGTTGACAAAACAACAAAGTAGCAAATAAAAGCAACAGCAAAAACAAACAGAGGTAAGCCTGATTAATTAACTGCAGTTTAGTATGGAAAATCGCGCAAAAAATTACCACCATTCGACGTGAATTTGCCCAAAAAAAAAAACGCGTAAAATCATCAGCGGCAACATTAAACAACAGAAAAGGCAATACGCAACAAATAAAATGCTCAAAATATATTTAGTAACAATGCAATTGCGCCGCTCGGCAATTTGTAGCACGTCTAGTGTAGTAATGCATATATGTGGCATGCCACAAGCCGCATGCTCGCTCTACTAAAAAATTTTCCCATTCGTGAGCAATTTGTATAGCGCGTAATTAAATTGCCTATTGGCATGCATGCGGAGCTTTGCAAATCTACAAGCAGTGGCGATTGTTTTTGTTTTTTTTTTCCAAAATTTTATATACGCACCTCTTATATATATATACTATGTTATGTGTCATTCACCAAACTCACTATATGTTTAGATCTGCTTGAACTTGAAACTTTTATTTGCGATAGCCTTGCTGCTGCCGACAATTATTTGCTCTGACGCGAGCGTATTGATGCCAAGTTTTGTTGTTGTTGTCCTCTATAAATTCTTTAACCTTCTTGCCACATGTATTAAAACGGCAACAGCGTATAAGAAAAACAAATTTATATTAAGTATATCTTAGCGATGGACATGCATGTCACCGTCTCATTAATACATGCATACATACATACATACATACATATACATATAGTATATATATGCAAAATGAATTTCTTATGTAGCATGCCATACTTATCGTTGAATGAACATTTTTGAGCACAGCAATGGCACAACAGCAGCCAAATCGTTTGGTAGTTAGTACATAAAGTCAGTTTAGTTTAACCTTAAGCGCGCTAATCGTTTGTGCTCTCGCGTAAAGTGCATAGCCTGTCGTCAACTCACCAATGGTATAATGAGCATGAGTGGCTGGCTAGGTGACTAGCCGACTGGCTGATTGCTCGGCTTGATGTCAACTGAAGCGGCACCAACTGATCTTACTTTTTATATTTTCTTACAATTTCCAATTCCTCAATACTCTATATTCTTTCCTTTCATCACAGTTCATAATTATATTTATCACATCAATGAAGTGTCATTTATGGCATTTTTGAGCGTTCGCCATTTACTCGCCCTGCGTACGTACTTACAATAATTATAATCAATTAACCATTTGGCGAAGGCGATATAAACGTCTGCAAAAGAAAAACAACAACTAAATGATCAAGGGTCGCTTTTTAACAACTTTTAGCGCGCTGATTTTTTTGCTATTTTACTATTTTTAAAGGCATCGAAAGCATCGATGCCAGCAATGCTTCACAATGCGCGTACTCGCATTTATCAGCGTTGCCATTTAATGACAACAAATTAGCTGCCGACATTGGAATGAACGCCGTAATTTTGCTGCTAGTATGAACGGGCCTGCAATGAGTGAATGCGGTAGCGCGGTGCACTTCATAGACAAAGGCAAGGACGCGCGATTTTTATTGCTTATTTACGTGTTTTTGTGTCATTTAGTTTGCTCAGTTGTTGTTATCACTAGTCATTTTATTCTTTCGTTTTTGTTTTCGTTTTTTAGTGTTTCCACTTGCCAATTCATGGAGTACAATGATTAGCGCCGATCAATGCGCGACTTTGACAATTCATTATCTTTGCGCTAGTAGGAATTGTAATTGCTGATTGGAGGCGCGTTGTTGAGGTTGTTGAGATGCTGCTGCGTTGCTAAGAGAATGTGAACAAAAATTAACACAATTGCTTATTCTGGTTTTTTTTAAACATATAATACTATAAGTACTCTTTATATGTGTACGTATGAAGCGAAGAACCGATGTATGAATAACATTGACTAGGTACTATTCATTTACGAATATTTTATAAAGTTCGTTTCTTAAGTCTATTGATTATGGGTATGCTAAAATAGAATTAGGAGTACGAAAGTTAAGCAATATTAGAATAAGAAGAAGAAGAAGAAGAAGAAGAAGAAAAAGAAGAAGAAGAAGAAGTAGAAGAAGAAGAAAAAGAAGAAGAAGAAGACGACGCACAAGAAAAAGAAAAAGAACAAAAAGAATTGAAAAAGAAAAAGAAAATTAGAGAAGAAGAAAAGGAGGGAAGAAGAAGAAAAATAAAAAGGGAAAGATGAAGAATAAGAGGAAGATGAGAGTTCTGAAGAAGAAGGATAAGAAAAAAAAAATAATAATAAGAAGAAGAAGAGGAAGAAAAAGAATAAACAGAAGAGGAAGAAAAGAAACAAAAAGAATAAAGAAAAATAAGAGGAAAAAGAAAAGGAAAAATCAAGGAAAACAAAAAAGAGAGGAAGAAGAAGAAAAGAAAAGGGAAAATGAAAAGAAAAAGAAAATGAGAGAAGAGAAGAAAGAGAAAAGGAGAGAAGAAGATGAAGAAGAATAAGAATAAGAATAAGAATAGGAATAAGAATAAGAATTAGAATAAGAATAAGAATAAGAATAAGAATAAGAATAAGAATAAGAATAAGAATAAGAATAAGAATAAGAATAAGAATAAGAATAAGAATAAGAATAAGAATAAGAATAAGAATAAGAATAAGAATAAGAATAAGAATAAGAATAAGAATAAGAATAAGAATAAGAATAAGAATAAGAATAAGAATAAGAATAAGAATAAGAATAAGAATAAGAATAAGAATAAGAATAAGAATAAGAATAAGAATAAGAATAAGAATAAGAATAAGAATAAGAATAAGAATAAGAATAACAATAACAATAAGAATAAGAATAAGAATAAGAATAAGAATAAGAATAAGAATAAGAATAAGAATAAGAATAAGAATAAGAATAAGAATAAGAATTAGAATAAGATTAATAAGAAGAATAAGAATAAGAATAAGAATAAGAATAAGAATAAGAATAAGAATAAGAATAAGAATAAGAATAAGAATAAGAGTAAGAATAAGAATAAGAATAAGAATAAGAATAAGAATAAGAATAAGAATAAGAATAAGAATAAGAATAATAATAAGAATAAGAATAAGAATAAGAATAAGAATAAGAATAAGAATAAGAACAAGAATAAGATTAATAAGAAGAATAAGAATAAGAATAAGATTAATAAGAAGAATAAGAATAAGAATAAGAAATAAATAAAGTGGCCAAGATCCGGCAATTGGCGTGTGCGCCAAAAATTATAACTTAAATATACATATATACATACATCTATACTAATTATATAAAATTGATTGTATGGAAAATGTATGTAACGCGATAACTCAAAAAGTACTGGACCGATTTTAATAATTATTTTTTTAAAATGTCATAAATGGTAAATTCTCGACAACCATGTACTTTTTTTTTGCGCATTTCTAAGACTTTAAAACCTTCTTCAGTGGAGGCGTCGCAGTCGTGCCAAGCAGCGCAGCGTAACCGACTCATATGTTTGTTTTTGCACGGTTTGTTGTTTGTCTCGGCGGCAATCAAAAACCTGTTTGCACATACATAATATGCTATAACTCAAGAACGCCTGCACCTACACCTGCGATATTGTCATCAAATGAAAGGTGTTGAGCAGGACTTCTACGTAGAGTTATTTTCATTGTGATGCCCAAGGATGGGCATTTTTGCATTACCATTCAAAATGAATTACCAATCAATAGTGAATGGTAATGCAAATGTCATTTGCACTACCATTCAGTAGTGAATGCGAATGCAAATGTGGCTTGCACTACCATTCATAGCATTCCCACTACAAGTACGATTGGTGAAAACCTATGCTCGGAGTTTAGGTATTAAGAGGCCAATCTATTTAATAATGGGAAGGATGTTTATGGGATATCCTACACATGACTTAGAAAACTGATTGGAAACCAACGCAGCATTGCAATATGTCCTGTGTATATCAATAGGTTTTAAGGTTGTTAATAAATTTCTTTTAAACACGTAGGTAAAAAATACTTATACTTATACAGTGGCTCACAGAGGTATTTTGCATATGGCATTTGTTGAGAAAATATTGGAAATTCGCCTATTTTTTCGAATTCATTTGAAAATTTTTGACATGATCTGATCTCTGAAGCTTCATACTACACAAAAACATCAATTAAAAAACATAAATATATTTCATCTTTAATATAAAATTATCAATTTTCTAAGTTAATTCCATGTGTAGAATATCTCACAAACTTCCTTCCCGTTAATAAATAGATTGGCTACTTCATGCCTAAACTACGATCATTCAATAGTGAATGGTAATGCAAATCAAATTTTCACTACTACTCATCAGTGATTGGAGAATGCAAGGCTGAATGCAGTCAAAATTGAATGCACTGTGCCCAACCCTGGTGATGCCTAGACATCCAGTCTGGGTAAGAATGTGGACCAAGATGACTCCGGAATGTTTTTGAACGATACTGGTATAAAATTAAACGTATTGAGCAGGGCTTTAACCCAGACCTATTTTCATTGTGATTCCATGCCGGGTCTCCTGATATGGGTCAGAAGGTGGATCTGGATGACGTCGGTATGTGTCTGAGCGATATTGATATCGACTGAAAGGTTTTGATCTGGACTTCAATATAGAGCTATTTTAATAGTGATGTCTAGGCCGAGTCTCCAGATAAGGGTCAACAGGTGGAACGGATGACCCTCGAATATTTCTGAGCGATATTGCTACCAAATGAAAGGTCTTGATGAGGGCTTCGACGTAGAATTATGTTATGTGCGATTTCTGGGAAGGGTCCCCAAATATGGGTCTAAATGTGACCCCGGATTAACCCGGAATATTTCGGAGCAATATTGGAATGAAATGAAAGGTTTTGAACAAGGCTTTTACATGGAGTTCTATTCATAATGATTCCTAAATCGGGTCCCCAGATATGCGTCAAAATGTGGACCCGGATGTTTTTGAGCGATATTGGTATCAAACGAAAAGTGTTGGGAACGGCTTCAGCATAAAGCTGTAGTGATGGCTAGACAAGGTCATCAAGTGGACCCAGATAACCCCGGAATAACTTAACTTAACTTAAGGCGTTTTCTTTTCTACGAAAAAATGTTGCCCTCCATATCCCAATTATCGAATTACGTATTCTGACTTTCTATAAAATGGCTGAATTTGTAGATAAGGGTGCCCTCTTACTTAGTTAGAGGTCAATATTTGGTGAAAGGACCAGATAAACCTACAAAATGGCTAAGAAAATCAAACAGGGCAACATTATTTCGAGAAAAGAAAACGCCATTAAATTAACTTGACTTGACTTGATTTGACTTGAATTGAACTGGCGTGTGCGCCAAAAATTATAACTTAAATATACATATCTGTATATACGTACTTACATAAGTAATAAAGCAAATCCCTTACAAGTTGAGCTCAAACCTCTGGTCATCTAATTCCCACGACTTACTCTAACTAAAATAATTACAATTTGCAAATCTCTGGCAATTGTTACACAAGCGAAGCGAAGATATTGCAAAGCGCAACGAACGGATGATAACTTATTACAGATACGTATAGATTATGCTATATCTACGAACAATGAGAAATGTGCATGTGTAGATAACAAAAACAACAACAAAGACGATTGTATTAACATGACAATTAACAGCTATGACAAAGATTGCTGCCACTTGAAACAAAAGTGTGCAACAATTCTGCTATTGAAACAACAACAACAACAAAACTTATTACATGCGCAATTTGCGGGTAAAAATGGCGTGAAACAAAAAAAAAAAACAAACGAGAAATAACAGCAACAAAGACAAGGCGAATAGCGATTTGCTTGCGCTGATACGCTGCATTTGTGGAATGTGAGTTGGCGAATGAGAAGCACAAACGCTCAGCACTTGCACTTGCAATCGAGATCAGAGCGCACCGACGCGAAGGCTCCGCGTATTGCAGCAGCCAACAAAACAACAAGTGCAATGTGAACAAATTGTGGCAAGTTACGCAAATGTTGCAAGCAATGGAAGTGGTATAAAGATACAATGCCATATTTCGTGGTATACCTGCGCCTTTTGGTGTGTATATAAGTGGCAAAAATGTAGATTTAAATTTTGTGCACTAGAGTAGCAAGAAAAAATATACATATTTCCACAAACATCTTGGAATAATAAAACAAACTTTTTCATTTTGCAACAAAGTGGCAACACTAACCGGCAGCAGCATCCGCTGTTTGCGCAAAAAACTCATTTTAATTAAAATAAACAGCGAAGCTATGCGCAAAACGATGGATCAGGCAACGCATGGCTGTTGTAAGCCAACGATTGCAGTAGCTGAACAAGAAGAAGAAGACGCGATTGCATACATACCTCGAATGGCTGGTCACAAACAACGCGACGGCCAAAACGACGACAATAACCCAGAAGGCGGGCGTAACGCTTATGGCTTATGGCGGCGTTAAACCATTTAGATTATCCGCCACATTAATTCGCGCTAAAAAGCCGCAATGGATTACGTGTAAAGAGAAAAATAAAAAATAAATAAAAACTAAGAGGAGTGAATGTGGCTGTTGCTGCTGCTGCTGCTGCTGCTAGTACAGGGATTAACAACTAAAATGGCAAGTGCCAATATGGGTGTGCTATTGTTGTTGCTGTTGCTGATGCTGATGCTGATGCTATCGCTATGCATGTATGTTGTTGTTTAACTGTAATGGACACAGTTTAACTGATCACATTGGTGTTGCGCTTAACATTAAAGTTAATTGGATTTTAATATATTTTCGGTAGCAAAGTGCTAAAGGGCAGATTAAAAGAGAAATTAAAGAGAAAAAAAACAAAAAAATAAAAAAAAAAAAAATAAATAAATAAATATATATATACGTTTAACAAGTGCAATGAATAATAAAATCTTGTAAAAAGGAGTTTCATTGCATAATTATTACGTTTAGCGCCGCTGTTGGACATTTAATAGTTCAACTTGTGATTATCGCCATTATTTATCGCTTAAAATTTAATTATCACTGCCTAAATATATATTTTAAACACTAATTATATTTGTTCAAGCGCATTGTGTAATGCTATAAAAATTTGCATGCATACATTCATATTTTGTATTCCATTGCTTCCTCTATTACAATGCCCAAGGACATTTTAAGACCTATACTAGGTCACTCGTATTGTCAGCGCATCAAAGGAGTTATGCCGCAAATGACTTCAGCAAAAACTATTTGTTAACAGTTGCATCATGCAACTTGCATACCATTGTTCACATAGCAGCAAAAAATGAATCCTTAACTGTATATTTTTGACTCGTAATTTAATTCTGCTCTGAAAAAATACCCGTAGTTGGACCAACAACTTTCGGCTGTTGAATCTCCGTCCTTGATTCAACAGCAAAAGTATTTGTTTTTACAACAAAGTTTTTGATCCAATAATTTATTCAAAAACGGGCGTTGTTGTTTCAAAAACTTGCTTGCTTTTAAACAATTTTTTGTGAGAAAATATTTTTTTGTGAGAAAACCAACAAAAAAACAAGTAAGGAAGCCTAAGTTCGAGTGGAATCGAACATTAGATACTCAGCTGTATGCTTTCATTGTTTGTTTGCGTTTGATGGAAACACGGTGTACTTTATAGAAAGCGAGTGCCGCATAAAGTGGGCGTAGCCACGCCCATTTTCAACAATTTTATCAGTCATCCAACTAAGCATATGAATATTATTCTTTGTGCAAAATTTTATTCCTTTATGACTTCCAGTTACAAAGATGTCACATTACAAATTTCCAAAGCGTGTTCCAGAAATATCTTTGTTAAAAAGTAGGCGTGGTTATAAACCGATTTGAATAAATTTTTTCGTGTCTATTAACACAAGTTATAAAAGTGTATAAACCAAGTTTCGTCATAATATCTCAATTATTTGTCGAGTTATAGGCTAAGAAATCTCGTATATTCCTTTCTCTAAAAAGAGGCGGTGCCACGCCCATTTTCTAAAATTTGTCTATTTTTTGTTTCCGGTCTATTGTGGAACTCTTGCCACAAAATTTCAATGAATTATCTTTATATTTGACAAAGATATCGCTTAAAATGTTTTTATTAGGCCACTATATAATACACATATATAAAAGTGGGCGTGGTCGTCAACCGATTTCACTAAAATTTTCAACATGTATTACCACAAGAAATAAAAGTGTACACACCAAGTTTCGTCATTATATATCAATTATTTGTCGAGTTATGGGCTCAGAAATCTCGTATATTCCAGCTTCTAAAAAGAGGCGGTGCCACGCCCATTTTCCAAAATTTTTGTGTTTTTCGTTGTATGTCCGCAGGTGGACTCCTGGCATAAAATTTCAATGATATATCTTTATATTTGACAGAGATATCGCTTAAAATGTTATTATTAGGTCACTTTATAAGACCCATATATAAAAGTGGGCGTGGCCGTCAACCGATTTGGAAAATTTTTCGTCCAAACATTTGCCTAAATAAGTATATCACGCGTACCAAATTTTATCGATATATCTTCAACAGTTTCTGAGTTATTACGCATAAAGCTTTCAATGTTTGCTCCTTAATAAGTGGGCGTGGCACCGCCCATTTTCCAAAATTCCATCAAAGTTCTTCTTAGGGGCTTGAGCTCAACACGTGGGTAAAATTTCATCGCTCCAGCTTTATTAGTGACTGAGATAACAAATTTCCGATTTTTTCTATATAGGAAAAGTGGGCGTGGTCATGGTCCGATTTCGTCCATTTTCTATACCAACCGTCCCAATCTCGATACCAACTTGCATTTCAAATTTCATCAAAATATCTCAATTTTTGCGCGAGTTAGAGTATTTAAAGACGGACAGACGGACGGACAGACGGACGCACGGACATGGCTCAATCGATTTCTCTTTTCACCCTGATCATTTTGATATATATAAGTCTATATCTATCTCGATTATTTCACTCTGTTACAATCCACCGTTATGTGATTAAAACTATAATACTCTGTGTACTAGTACAGCTGAGTATAATAATGATGGAGAGAAGATGAAGAGAAAAATCCAAACAACAGTTTATTTTTAGCAAAAATTTTCTCCCCGGTGTTGATTTAAAGGCAAAAGTATTTGACCCAACAGTTTCCGTTGTAAACAAAACTAATGAGAACAAATTTTTTTTTGGTATACAACATTTTTTTTTTTCAGAGTAGCTACATCGGTGAACTCAACTATGCAACGTCAACATTATTCGCGCAGATAATACAACATTTCCGCAAATCGTTCGCATATGACCGTCGATAGGAGACGCTCACAGCAAAGTTTGACTCAACAGACGGGCTCAAAATGCCTTAAACACCTGAACATGCGTATAGCTATGGCGGCAGTTTCTGTTGATTGATTCATGGTCCACTTTTCAAACTATACAAAGCGATTGTGCTAAAAACATCACTTAATTAAATTAGAATTGTTAATTTTTATTTTAACCCACCAAAATAGTACCAAACAAAGGGCTCATATTTCCATCTGTCTACCAAAAGGGTTTGCTTTACATTAAGGAGCTACGGTCAGAGAAAAATTACTTTTTCAAGGGGAGTAGAGCGCCTCTCACAGATCTCAAAACTGATATCAAAACATGCCGGAGGCTTATAGTTCACGAGATATTTGTTGGTAATTTGTTGGTAGTTGTATGGGTCCATAGATATTAACCCAGAAAGAGAATTCTGCCGGCTGATGGTTATTTTTTTAAAGCGTGACCGAACGCAAAAAGTTGTTCTACATACATATATACACATATACGTGATTTATAAGTGCCTTTCCTCGGTAATAGTGCGCAGTTTTGTGGTTTTGTTTTGTAAATTCTACACTCAGAAAAAAAATCATAAACACGATTCATGTAAAATTAACACGACCGATCTTTACACATAGAACAGCAACAATTTTTTTCAAATTACACGATGTTTGAAACATGATTTTGGCTTTGTAACTGTCATCTGAAAATTTGGTAAATTCAACCAAATTTTATTGTTGATACAACATGAAGAAATTTTAAAATATACAAGATGATTCAAATATAAAATTTTATTCCTAAATGTCATTTGGAATTTGGTTTATTTAACATGATGATAGTGTCAATATAAACTAAAAAAAATGTTAGAAAAATGACGTCCCAATTTTAGTGTTAATACAACATGAAAACAAATGTGAAAACAACAAGAACCACAATTAAAAATAAAATTTGATTGATATAACACGAAACAATGTTCAAACATAAACGTCATTTGTAATTTTGGTTCATTCAACACGATCATAGTGTCAATGTAATCTAAAAAAAAGTGTTAAAAAAGAACGTCAAAACTATTTTGAAAGATACATAAAGCAAATTATTTTTAGTTTAGCATCATTGTCAGTTCGCGATAGTGGGTTTTCGACTTATATTTTCAGTTTGCAGGTGAGATAAAAGAGGATTACATTTTTGTTTCTAAAATTATTTAATGTTCAATATTTTATTTTTCCTCTTCATAGGTTGCAATATCACGAGGAGGTTTTTTAGCGAATGGGGGTTTGCGTGCAGCATGCGGTTGTTGCATAAGCGACCAAACATTACTCGGTGCAAGTGATAGTACTATCGCCAATGTATAAACTATCGCCGGTACATTTGTGTTCGTATGAGAAGGACGCCTTCAATTTGGTCAGTTGTGCGGGTGATGTACTCGAATATGCTTTATTGATCTGATGATTATATATTTTATGTTTGATATGTTTTTTATTAAAAAAAAAAATAAATTGTAAAATCAACAAGACTTTCTAGTTAATTTAACAATAAATTTAAGGTAAAATCAAAAAGATGTTATTGTTAATTCAACAGGACCATTTCGTGTTAATTTAACCAGCTTTTATTGTAACATTAACTAGTTAAAATTGTAAAATCAACAGGAAGACTCAATACTTTTTAGTGTTGATTCTACAGTTGTCATCCTGTTAAACTAACACTTGACAGTAGTGTTAAATTTACACGATTACATGATGGCATACATTAAGCATCGTGTTGAAAAAAATTAACCACAAAATTTGTTGATTTTTGGTTGATTTCACACTATTTTTTTCCTGGGTGTACAACTTACAAACATCTCCCGTCGACATTTGCATTTAGAATAAGGGGGACCTCATCTACAACCCCCAATAAAAATTTTCCCAAAGTCTGTTCTATTTCAAAGAAAAATCTAGCCGTACGAAGCATTTGAGTAGTCCACTCTCAAAACTGGCTATGTGTAATTTTTTCGATATTGTGTTTTTGATGGATTATGTAACAGTATTTAAAGGTGTACAATGTCCATTAAGAATTCACTGCAAAATCCTTCCCTATTCTGAAAAAATAGCATTAAAAACTATTACACTTCCAAAGGTCTCTATCGATTTTATATGTACACATTCAAAATTCTATTTTTGTTTTTTCTACTTTGTGGCTTCCCAGCCAGCAAAATCATCGTAAACCAGCTCGTGAACGGATGTTTTCTCGAAGAAAACTCTAATAAAATATCGTTTATGATATCCGTTTATGATTCGCCTACGAATACTATTTCGCTTTAAAATATTCAGTGCCTACGAGTGTCGTAAATGTATCGAAAAAGCACTCGTATATGAATCTTTTTACGTCCGTTTTTTTTATCGTAAATGTAGAAATTTTACAAACATACATACTTACTTTTAAAATATTGAGTTTGAAATTTTTCGTTTTCTTTTTTTTTTTTTGGTATGATATAAAAAAGCTTCTTTTGTTATTGTTTTCTTATTCGATAATAGCTCGTAAATCGCAATGTTCGTAAAATGTACGGTACCTTGCTGGCTGGGTTAATACGAAAAATTCACATAGGGAGTTTCGAGAGTGGAGTACTCATTGCTTTATGTCTCTTTTGATTCGTAAACTACCCAAATTTTTAAATAAAAATATAGGCGTTAAAAAAATATAAGTCCGGCAAGGCTATAACCCAAAATTGACATCCGATCAGACTTCAAAAGTCTGCATTTTAATCAAAATGACAGAGTCACAATGACAATGGATACGTTCAGAAGGCGCAACGGTGGAGCACAACTGTTGTGTAGATATCAGTAATCGGAAAGTGATACAATTTTCGCCTTCTGAACGAGCTGATACATTAAATAAACAAATTAGTATTTTAATTATCCCCAACGTAATTGCCAATAATTTCGCGGCTTTGAAACATTTTTATTACATTCCAAAATTCATAAACACTATTTATATTTTTGTACATATGTCAAAATCGTAAGCTCAACATGTTGTGTAAAGTGAGCGTTAAAAATGTATGATGGAAAAAAGTCTCCAAAATCACAACATGTTGTGTTGATCAGAAATACTCAACGTTGCGTTCAGAAGATAAAACACAACAGTTGCGCAACTGTTGCGCCACGGTTGCGCCTTCTGAACGTAGCCAATGAAACTAACTTCTCTCTTTATACCATGGGAAGAACATCAAATTTTCTTATATGAAATTTTCTTCAAATGTCTAATAAAAATTTAAAATTTCTTTTTATCGGCCGACAAAATTTCAGCATTAATAAATTTTAATTTGTTCGTTTTTTTGAAACAAAAAATTATAATCATTGATTACGTGGAAAATCCGTTCTGTTAGTGGCAACTCAAAAATCAAAATCAGCAGCGTTCAAAAGCGAACGAATGAAATCCACTCAAGTGTCGTCATGTCAGCCATTTGGGACAAAATATGTGAGATGTTCACAAGACTCGTTCCAACTTCACGCCGCAAAAAACTTATCTCATTCAGCCCGAGCACACTGCATCGCGAAATACTACGCAATAGCAAATTGTCAGCCTCGCCCAATCCCTTCTTCAATTTTCTCGCCGAAATGCGCATGAAGATGAGCAGCGAGAACGTACGCATCACAAAGGCGGCGGGACGTCTGTGGAACTCGATGTCAGAAGAGCAAAAGCTACCTTATCGTAATATAGCGTTGAAACAACGCAAGTTGAAGCGTTCACGTCGACGAAGACGTTCCGCGTTGAGTGCGCGTCGACGAAAGAAGCGCAAAACTCCAGTTCCAGGCGGCTTTATATATCCAACGCCACATCAAAAGTATTCGCAAAAGCATGTACGCAGTACATCAACAACTGCGGTGAATAGTGGGGGCGATGACGATGATGAAGATGAAGATGATGAAGATGAAAATGAAGACAATTCAAATATATGTAACGGATGAGAGAAAAATTTAGTGTTTATTATTAATGTAACCACAATTTGATGGCAGTAGCGTAGATTGTATAAATCTTATATTAGTACTTAGTCTCTAGTTATCATAAAATATCAATATCTAATGTTCATTTGTAGATGAAATTTTTGTTTTAAAACGTTTTAATAAAATCGTGGTAACTTAAGTGGCAAGTGATGTTTTTAATCAACTTGGCGTATTTTATGTACATAGGTATGTGTGTTGGTTTCCCATATATTTAAAAAAATTTAATGCGAAATAAGAGAAAGATCATTTAGCGATAACCTGTTTCTGCGGCCTACGGTGCTTACATTTTAACGGTCGGACTTCTGTTTGGCTAAGCGTCGCATACATTTGCGCCGGCCATCACTTGCGGGTGTTCACTGACACTGATCACACTTACTGCTTAATGTAATGAAAAAAACAAATAAGAGCGCAGCTGTGTTCGGTCGTACTGAAGACTTCATACCTTTCATGAATGGGGAAATGAAAACTTATATAGTCTGATATTGTTTAATTCATACTTTCAATTCTGTGGGTTATTTATGCGATGATCCATTAGAAAAAGAAGTGTCATGATTTAAATGAAGAAGTTATACCCTAAAACATATGTATATACCTTTCTGAACAATCGCTTGTATGGCAGCTATGTGTAAACGTGGTCCGATTCGCCCGATTCAGGCAAATTATCAGCATCTCCCAAAAAGACACCCACATATCGAATTTCAAGCAGGTATCTAAACTACTGAAGGACTACACCATTTCCAGATGGATTTTAGAAAGCGTTAACTGGATTTTAGAAATGTCCATTGAATTTTAGAAAAAGGAAATTGGATTTTAGAAATGTCAATTGGATTTTAGAAAGCGTGAATTGGATTTCAGAATGTGCGTGTAAAATAAATTTTACACAGAATTTTTCGAATAGAAATTCTTTATTGCGTATGTAATTACAATGTACATATCGATACCTTAATTCACAAAGGCCCTAATTGACACTGTTTTCGAAACTGCGTTTTTCGCAGATTGTAGTACGATATATTAAAATACACCTTCCCTCAAAATTTGATAGCAATAGTTACAAAAGTAACGAAGTTATACCACTTTTTAAAAAGCCCTATCTGCATATGCTGAAAATCTATAAATTAAAAGGCCCTAACTACATTTATTACAATATGCAGTAGTACAAGGTGAAAGTGTTTTGCAGGCTTTGAGTTATAAACTTTGGACTCCATGCATGCTTAGATGGTTGTATTTACCAAAATCGTAACACTGTATTATCAAATACTTTGCTAAACCTTTGTATGGAAAATAATGTAACTACACCCAGAAAAAAAATAGTGTGAAATCAACCAAAAATCAACAAATTTTGTGGTTAATTTTTTTCAACACGATGCTTAATGTATGCTATCATGTAATCGTGTAAATTTAACACTACTGTCAAGTGTTAGTTTAACAGGATGACAACTGTAGAATTAACACTAAAAAGTATTGGGTCTTCCTGTTGATTTTCCAATTTTAACTAGTTATTGTTACAATTTAAGCTGGTTAAATTAACACGAAATGGTCCTGTTGAATTAACAATAACATATTTTTGATTTTACCTTAAATTTATTGTTAAATTAACTAGAAAGTCTTGTTGATTTTACAATTTATTTTTTTTTTTTTTAATATATATAACATATAAAACATAAACTATATAATCATCAGATCAATAAAGCATATTCGAGTACATCATCCGCACAACCAACCAAATTGAAAGCGTCCTTCTCATACGAATAGTTTATACATGGGCGATAGTACTTACTATCACTGGCACCGAGTAATGTTTGGCCGCTAATGCAACGGTATATGCACCGCATGCTACGCGAAAGATTCCATTCTCCAACATCTCTTCGTGGTAAAAACTGCAAACTATGAAGAGGAAAAATAAAATATTGAACATTAAAAACTTTTAGAAACAAAATTGCAATCCACTTTTAACTTACCTGCGAACTAAAAATACAAATGGAAAAACCATTATCACGCACTGTCAATGATGCTAAACTCTCATCACTGCCACGGCATAAAATTTTCTTTTTGTTAAAAAAAAAATAATATTAGTTTGTGTTTTGCACGAACAGCAGAACTTCAACCGTTGAAAAAATTGTGTATGTTTCAAAATAGTTTTGATGTTCTTTTTAACACTTTTTTAGATTATATTGACACTATCATCGTGTTGAACAAACCAAAATTCCAAATGACGTTTATGTTTGAACATTGTTTCGTGTTATATCAACAAACTTTTATTGTTAATTGTGGTTCTTGTTGTTTTAACATTTCTTTTCATGTTGTATTAACACTAAAATTGGGACGTCATTTTTTTAACATTTGTTTTAGTTTATATTGACACTATCTTCATGTTAAATAAACCAAATTCCAAATGACATTTAGGAATAAAATTTTATATTTGAATAATCTTGTATATTTTAAAATTTCTTCATGTTGTATAAACACTAAAATTTGGTTGAATTTACCAAATTTTCTGATGACAGTTACAAAGCTAAAATCATGTTTCAAACATCTTGTAATTTGAAAAAATTGTTGCTGTTCTAAGTGTAAGGATCGATCGTGTTAATTTTACATGAATCGTGTTGATGATTTTTTTTCTGAGTGTATAGAACATAAATACTTAGTAAAAGGACATACACAAATGGAATGCGAGGCTACACATTCTCTTACTGAAAGAAAAGTTTCTAAAAAACAAATAAACTTACCATCTCAACCTGTACAACTTATCCGCGAGGCTCGAAAAAATCCTAGTCCACTTCAAGTTCCCCACCTAGAGCATAGATTTTTTCTTAGTTTTGAAAATATTCCGAAAATGTACTCAACAATTCGACCTGGTATGTAATATGTATATTCCTAGTGCGTTAAACATATCTAACATTATATTATGGTGTTTACTTTTCAGGAAGAATGTCAGGAGACTCCACAGTCAACATGCTTCGTGCCTTAGGATATGATCCTTCGGGACAAATATTTTAAAAAACTGATATAACATCTAAGTACCAGCCTCTACCTCAAAGAGCCAGAAAAAATTTTTGAAATACTAAAGCCCAGCTTATTACATAATCAACAACTTCCAATCTCTAAAAAGAAATGGGAAAATCTATAGAATCTAAAGATATCATTACCTAAAGATTGCCATTCTTTTTATGAAAACTTGCCTTTTAAAAATTAATGAAATTTTCCTATATTATGTATGTATGTATGTGTATTGAAATTAATACATATATTAATTTTACGATATATGATGTACATATATATTTACAGTCTGAAATGTTATTTATAATGCGTTTTGAAGTTATTGGAATCAATTGCAGCTAAAAATTTGAATAAATATTCAAACCACAAAAAGCCCTAACTACAGTTTTTTTTCTAAATTCGTAGTGTAAAAAAGCCCTATCTGACACAAAATTGCCAAAATCCAATGTATCTAAAATTTTTCTTCAAGATCTACTTCAGGGCCTTGTTTGTGCAGAAACTGCATTTTTACAAACTCACAAAAGTCTTTTATTTTCATTTTAACACGTTGGGGTAAGTGGAAAAAAAATTCAACAACTATTTACAGCGAAGGTTGAGTGTATAGCTATTTCACGAAAAACCATTTTCGATCATCAGCACTCTTTTCGGAAGTGGATGCACCGGGGATTGAACCCGAGTCCATTCCAACTTCAGCCGCAATGACCCAACGGATAAACACACTCGGCCATTGAGACTATGTGCAAGCTGTTGGATTTTCCCCACTTTTGCCTTTTTCATTTTCAACGTTAGTGTGTATATGCTTTTGCATATATTCTCCACAAACGTGCTGAATTTTTGTTGTAGGCAGTTCGCAATGAACATTGTTGTTGGTATTTATTTTATGTATATACCAAACAACGTTAACAATTTTACTTGAAAGAGTTTTTAGTGCTTAGCACGAAATTTTTATTTTTAATTCAACACGTTTTTTGGTTCTCCTGTAAAAAAATTATTTTGTCAGTTAGGGCCTTTGTGAATTAAGGTAACGATATACGTAATTATATAAATTTTCGAAAATCCAATTTGCAGTTTCTAAAGTCCAATTTGCCTAAAATCCAGTTGGCTATTCTAAAATCCAATTACCCCTTTCTAAAATACAATAAAATCCAGTTGACGCTTTCTAAAATCCATCTGGAAATGGTGTAGTTTGCGCTCACACAGACGGGCAGACAGAAGGACAGACGGACATGGCTTAATCGACTCAGCTAATGATCCTGATCATTTTTTATAGGCCTGTCACGCCTTCTTCTGATACTTTCGCCATTCGTGTTTCGGCAAAAAGTTACAATACCATTTCATGCTCGTGAAAGGTATAAAAATTATAAAACTCTAAAAAATATGAGAAACAAATAAAGGTTGTGTGAATTTCACGCCTCTGTCATTTTGGGCTTGCTCCACTTCGGGTCAAAACGTGATGTGAAGTGTTGTAATTTGAGAATACTCATGCAAATAGTATGTATACAAGTGATGCCATTGCATTTGAGCGAGGCCCTGCGGATTTGGGCCAAACACTTTCGGCAATTGCGAACAGCGCATTTTCATTCTTTAATTCGTATTCTACATTTTTCAACATTTCTTGAATTGATTTTTTGTATTTTTGCTGCTGAATATATTTTCTTTATAGTCCTTTCAGTCAGTGTGTCATTTATGGACGACGGCAGCCGCAAGCGCAATGCTCCGCTCATTGCCACGTAACCAAAGAGTTGCATCACCTGACACACGCTTGTCAATCATGAGACACGCGTATCAATACTCTCCTTTTTTTGCGTGTTAATGTTTGTACTCTTTAACTTCTGTGTTTACATACATACTTATTAGTTGATTACGATTGCATGATTGCCTTTGGCGGTGTGATTTTTTAATTTCTTTTGTGACTGTTTTAATGACTTTCTTGTGCATGTAAATGTTGTAAATTTTATGCAAATAACACTGTTGTATAATTAATTTACTTGTATGCTGATTAAAGTTTGAATTGACATTTCACATTTCACATTGAACAACATTTGCTGTCAATTAAGTTGTTATATGCTAATGTTGAATGCATTTGATTTTGAAAAGCAAAGAGATTCGAAATAGGCTATGGAAATGAGGAATTGGTTGGCAAAGAAGTGTAAAGAAATTAAATTTTTGCCACGAAACTTGCCTGATCTGAGATAATACTGAAATCATAAAGTCTCTTACACTTGATGAGCTAAAAACTTACCCTTCGTCCTTCGAAACAGAAATCGAATAAGTACAATTAATGGACCCATCATGCCTAAGTATAACGATATAATATTTCTAACTCTATGCACGTATGTATATGTTACGGAAAACTCACTATCTAATAAAGACGAAAATATTGCGGCGGATTAATGACACCGACAACGGTTTTGCTTGTCGCCATTCATATACATGTTTAACTCAATCCATTTGTACATACATACATATGTATATAAAAGTTAAAAAAAGCAATGCATTTTGTACATGCAAATATTCACATGTATGAATGTACAGACCCTGTAGGGAAAATCTCTAGGTGGCCTCTATGTAGTGCATTTTTCGCAACTACTAGTGCATGCCAAATCTCTTTTGCAAGTTATCAACGGCGATGTCCTAGGCGTTGTCAACTGTCACCCACTGCACTACTTTTTCGATAGTTCCGAACTAGTACTAAATTCAGCTGTGGCCGCTGTGGTGCAGTGGGTAGAGTGCTCGCGTGCTATGCCAGAGGTCTCGTGTTCAAACCCCAGTCCGAGCAAACACCAAAAAAAATTTTCTAATTAGTAAAAATCCAATTATTGGGTTTTTTAAGAGCAGCGGTGACCTCTCAGCAGTGGGTCCACCCAATTAGTAGGAAAAACAAAAGGAGCACAGCTCGAATTGGGAGAGAAGCTCGGCCATAAAATTCGTCAGAATTATAATAGCGCCATTGTATTATTATTAGTACTAAATTCCATAGTTTGCACTAGTTCATTTATTGGCAGAATTTCGATAGTTCTGAACTGGCTGCAAGTTCTCAAAAATTCTACAGTTTTGCATTCGTCACTTAAGTGCAGCATTTGACACATTTCCTGAGAGTGGCTCGATATCACAGCGACTAACGTGTCTGACTTGGAATCGGCCGATCGCGGTTCGATTCCGGTCGCTTTACTAACCATCTGAGAATTGCAGAAATATACACGACGGCAATTGAGCGAACGAAAAATTTTCATAGAATCTTTGTCACTTCAAAATTGCATACAAATCAAAGTGTGTTCTATAATGGTCACTCAATATACTCCATCTGTACTGGTGAAGGTCTAACTACTTTTTGACAGCTTTTCGCTAGTTCAGGACTAGGAATTTTGCTCACTAGTTATTGAGTTCCCTGCAGGGGAGTTATATATGTATAAGTAGATATATGTACGAATTTACATTAGACTATGCCAGCTACTTTTTCATGCATTCTGAAATATGCTAATATGCAGTTATTTTTAGATTAACACTCCTCTTAACGTGTATTAAAAATAGGTCGATCTAATGTAAAACGGTTAAATTGTATACATTTTTATGTGTGGTGGTACGTAAATAAGAATAACATAAACAAGTAAGGAAGCCTAAGTTCGAGTGGAATCGAACATTAGATACTCAGCTGTATGCGTTCATTATTTGTTTGCGTTTGATGGAAACATGGTGTATTTTATATAAAGCGAGTGCTGCATAAAGTGGGCGTAGCCACGCCCATTTTCAACAATTTTATCAGTCATCCAACTAAGCATATGAATATTATTCTTTGTGCAAAATTTTATTCCTTTATGACTTCTAGTTACAAAGATGTCACGTTACAAATTCCCAAAGGGTATTCCAGAAATATCTTTGTTAAAAAGTAGGCGTGGTCACAAAGCGATTTGATTAATTTTTGCATGTCGATTAACACAAGTTATAAAAGTGTATAAACCAAGTTTCGTTATAGGATAAGAAATCTCGTATATTCCTTTGTCTAAAAAGAGGCGGTGCGACGCCCATTTTCCAACATTTTTCTATTTTTTGGTTCCGGTCTATTGTGGAACTCATGCCACAAAATTTCAATGAATTATCTTTATATTTGACAAAAATATCGCTTAACCGATTTTTGCAATTTTTAGTCCAAACATTTGCCTAAGTAAGTAAATCACGCATACCAAATTTCATCGATATATCTTCAATGGTTTCTGAGTTATGACATATACAACTTTCCTTGTTTGACCCTTAATAAGTGGGCGTGGCACCGCCCATTTTCCAAAATTTCATCAAATTTCTTCATAGGGGCCTGAGCTCAACACGTGGGTAAAATTTCATCGCTCCAGCTATATTAGTGACTGAAATACCAAATTTCCGATTTTTTCTATATAGGAAAAGTGGGCATGATCATGGTCCGATTTCGCCCATTTTCAATGCTAACCGTCCCAGTCTCGCTACCAACTTGCATTTCAAATTTCATCAAAATATCTCAATTTTTGCGTGAGTTAGAGTGTTTACAGACGGACGGACGGACGGACAGACGGACGGACGGACATGGCTCAATCGATTTCTCTTTTCACCCCGATCATTTTGATAGATATAAGTCTATATCTATCTCGATTATTTCATTCTGTTACAATCCACCGTTACGTGATTAAAACTATAATACTCTGTGTACTAGTACAGCTGAGTATAAAAACAGCACATATTGGTAACCACCAAAATCGCCGTCATTCAGCTGCACAACAATAGGACCGTTTAAAAGGCGATTTGCGGGCGATAAACGAATTTATTACCCTGGCGACGACGACGACGACTACGCGACGATGGCGGTAGCGGCTCTGTTGGCTCTGCCGGCTGCGAACGAACATATCCAGTAATTGACGATTGGCCACTTTCAGATACAATGCAGCACCACAAACATTCAGCGATAACAATTGTTATTATTGCTGTTGCCGGTTGGTCGGTGTTGTTGTTGTCGGTTGGTCAGTGTTGTTGTTGTCGATTGGTCAGTGTTGTTGTTATTGTCGACTGGCTGTTCCCTACTACAGGAGTTTTTGAGTCTTTACCTTGGTGGCGCTTGGTGGTGGTCCCATTGTTGCTCATTTTATTTCACTTAAAATCGAAAGCTAGAACGCAAAATTAAGTTGCTCGTTTTTATTGTTGCGCTGCTGCATACGCCAGGCCATACCCGTATATGCACACACACAAGTTAGCTGATTTAACTTTGTATATAACCTCTGAGATGTGAGCCTATGCCGCATCATGCCACCAACAATGTTTCCCAAGCTACGCTTGCCACGTACGTGCATTTGGTTGCAATTTCACTGCGGCTTATAAACATATATGGACATATTGTTATTGATTAAAGCAAATGAAAAAATAAAATTACATTTTGGGTGTAATTCCATATAAACTGAAAATAAAAATGAAAGCAGAATTCTTAAAAAAGCGAGCGTAAAGAAATGATAAAAATCATTTAAGAAATGTTGACTGTATATGATGCTCAAAAAATTATTCGCAACGTTATTCAATATAATTTATAATTGTTTGGTTTTTTAGTAAATGAGACCGAAATTACACAACGAAAAAGCAGAGCAAAATCCTTCTTGATTTACTCGTGAAATTCACCCAAGAACTGCTGGCCTTCTTTTTCTTTTGGTGTAGGTAGCTGTGTGTGGGTATAATTTGCTAATATTGAAGTGTAATATATCACGTTGGCAAAAAGTAGAAAATTGGCGCACTAAAACAAAGCAGAAGCCGTTCTTATTTATATTTAGTAATGTAGTATACATATCTACCTATACTTGTGTGTAGATTCTTTGCCTTCCTTTCAAGCTCACAGCAATTTCCAACGCGTCGCATCGGTGGCGCTGTTTAATCTTCATTGAACCTCAATTGTTAATCGATTATCGGACATTTAAGGACAGCTTAATTTTTAAGCATTTAAAGTAGTTGATTGTATTTGTTGTTCTTCATTGTGTTATGCTTTTTCTGTAGCGGTTTTAAAATGTATTTGGTTTCATTTGTGTTGCAGTTTATGGGCAAGCTGCCTTTGCGCTGTGCCGGTCAAAGCACACCGTCCATTCTTCGCCGTACGGGCGGTGACAGCAGTGTTTCGTAAATTAGCTTATGTCATGTTTTAACCGTTCAACGATCTGTTCGATACTGTCAATTAATGCCGCACAACTTAATTTACTTGGAACCTTTTTGAATTTATTTAATTTTCATATAATTGGATGTAACCAAAAAAAAGTCTAAATATAGTATTTAACTTGTACGAATGTGTACCTTTTTCACTAAAAGTGTTTATTTATTGTGTTGTAAATTTAATCTGCTGTTCATTTGCTAAGTATGATTGCATGTGTTGATAAGTTGTAGATTTATGTGCGGCTGTAAGAATTATTATATGATTTATTTGAGTATGTGTTCAAGTTATGCTTTTTATATAAATTGAATGGGATGATTTTCGAAGAGTCTTGTAAAGCTTCTTCTTTGATATGAAGTCGTGGATGTTTTACTTGATGTATTGTGGAAGGATTTTTCTTCATACCTTGTCATCATCCCCTCTCGAAAAAGAAAGCAACCAAAAATGATGTTTTACTTATTCCCGTTAGAGACTAACATCCCTATTGCGAGTGTCGACTCGACTGAGATAGATTATCGACAGTTGGTCGACCAAGGAGCATATAGTGGTGTCAGGCTGCGGAACTTCATCTTCATAGGAGATCGATGCTAGAACCCTGCCTAACCTATACATTATAGGTACATATATTAGGAATTACCTGCAGAATCTGAACTCTTTCGTTAAACTCCGTTATAGAGGCGGTTCTATAAAGAAGAGCTTTTTAATATACAAGCAGCTCAAAGTCTTTGGACACAAAAGATTAGAAAGTAGTTGTCTTTTTGTTATAGTAAAAATTTTTTAGAAGAAATTGATGACTAAACTAAACGATACTTGACACATCAGACTTCCTTTCAACAGCGGTGTCATTGTCATTGGCGAAAACTTAAGTCTTACATTGACTTGGACTTTGGTGCGCTTATAAATACATACATACATATGTCTGTAGATAGACTCACATCACATCAGCTCATATGAAATCAGCAATTGTCAAACTGTTGCAACAACCAAAAATGACGTTGGCGATTGCGCTTTTGCCTACTGAAGCGCATATATGTATGACTATGTAAGGTAACCGCGCAACCGATGCTGACAAGTGCAAAACATGAGGAGCCAGCAAGACACTTGAAATGATACAACTGAAAATAACACCAACAACAGCAAAATCTATAACAAGAACAACAACTTTAGCATATTTGCGAGTGTAAACTAACCGTAGTCTGAGTATTGTGATTTATGATGTGACTGGGAAACCGCAGAAGCCACAGCAGGAAAGCTGTGCGAGTGCAAGTTGCCGTTGTTGTTGTTGTTGTTGTTGTTATTATTATTGTTATTATTGTTATTTTTGTTCTGTTAAAGCAACTTCACGTTTTCGTGTAGGACGTCAATGCGTGTTTTTGCGGTGAAAATGCTTATGCTGAGTTATTTTTTGTTGTTGTTTGATGGGCAGCAGCAAAAATCTTCAACGTCAGCAAGTAACGCGCCCATAAAGTTGACTGCTGACTGTTGGCTGTCGCCTGTCGCCTTGTCGCCTGCCATCGAAATCGCCATCACCATTGATGGATGCCGAAATGAAGTTGTTTTACGTCAGTGCAAAATACGTTGTCAATGGATGAAGTGACAGCAACGGACGTTCCGTTGGGAATTCATTCAAATTTTACAACGAAAAATCACTGTTCCAGTGCAATAAAGAAGAGGAAGAAGAAGAAGAAGAATAAGAAGAGGAAGAAGAGGAAGGCCACGACGGCACGTCATTTTATTCTTCTGCGTGGAAAGTGTGGTGAATGGGGAGTTCAAATACATACACACCTTGGCAAGCATATGAAATGCTTGTGCAGAATTTCTTTACTTTACTTCCAAGGTAATGAAGCGCTTATACAGTAGATATTCATAGAGTACCTCTTCTTCGTAGCACTCTCTGAACAATTCTTGGAGCCTCTCGCTAAAATTATACTACTCTCTGTATTAATAGGCTTTGTTTTGATTTCGTTTATATTTCACATTACTTTATTTTTATAATTTATTTTACATATCGTCGTACCATACGAAAACTAACATCAGATTTTTTGTGGCTGACGAAAAGTAAAAAGTTCAAGTTTTGGCCGACGAAAAGTAATAAAATCGAGTTTTGGCTGACGAAAAGTAATAAAATCCACTTTTGGCTGACGAAAACTATCAATTTCGTTTAAACAACAACAATTTTAATGTAAAAACAGTATATAATTACTGATACTTTTCGTCAGCCAAAAGTCGATTTTATTACTTTTCGTCAGCCAAAACTCGATTTTATTACTTTTCGTCGGCCAAAAGTCAAATGTTCTACTTTTCGTACAGAATTTTTTTATTGATAGCTTTCGCCAGAAATTTTAATTATGTTAGTTTTCGTATGGTACGACGATATGTACATCTCGCCTCGTTCTTGACCAGGTAACTCACGATGGCATATCGTCATTTGAGCCATATCCTATGTATGTCGACCTACAGTCTAACAAGCACCCATCATTGCCTTTCTACTTCGTGGGTGTCCTTAAACTATCTCTAAAAAATAGAAAAAAATTTCTTCGCAATAGACAAGCGTTCAGCCAAAACTAAGCTGAATATAGAAAGTCCTTCAAGCGTTAAAGTAGCAGAACAAAAGGTAAGTGAGAACAGCAGCAAATCGCAAATAAATACTTGCTACTTTTCAACTGAGACCTTTTACCTACGACAAAGGCAAATGGAAATTTAAATACTTTCTAATAGCGCGACGAAATGGGAATGAATTATGAACGAATGAACTGTAGCAAAATTTGATGCTCACGTGCGAGCACGCAGCATGTGGCATGTGGCAATTGAATGGAAGGCGACATAAAAATTTGCAACACCTGCGACATTAAACACATTTTGTAAGTAGAGAGCAAATAATATAAAACGAAATTACTATGTAGTAGACATTCTTTTCCAATGTCAACGATGTCGGTTAACTTTTTTAGTCATTAGAGTATTCCTTTTTTTAAGCGACGGCTTTACCATTAAAAAGTAACATTTTTGGCTTGTGATCGATCAAGTGCTTTGTTCAGTTATCCATTTCTAAGGTTGTTGGTAGACACCAGTACTTTTTCTATGTACTGCAGCACTATAAACATATTTGCTTTAAACTTAATTTGTTTTAGGCCTTCTTGTCGCAAATTCCCTTGGAAAAACTCGCAAAACCTGTGTGCGTTAAGCTATCAGGAGACACCATTTAGTTTCCATTTACTTTCATTATAAACTTTAAGCTTAATCGCTAAATTAATCTTGATACTTATTTACCAATTTTAAAAGCGCTGTACACGTGCGTGGATAAACTTGGACAGTAGCTGTTGGTAGCATCGGTATCATTGAGTAGAAATCGCCAGCGCAGCTTCCAGGCAAGAAGTAAATTATACGCTGCGCGTTACGTGGCAAAATGCGGTGTGGCTGGTGTGGTTGGTGGCGCTGACGACAGAAAATGGCCATATAAAATTTGAATGGTATAATATTCTCTTTTGATTTCATATGATTTTTATACACAAATTATTATTTTGTTACAAAATGAGTTTGAGTTTGAGCGAGAGAGTAAATGGCAATGATCTAAATATATATAAATATGTAGTACATGCCAATGCACAGGCTGATCTATTAAGGCGATAATCCAAAGGTTGACATGTGACGCCTTTGCTGAGCGCTGTGGGCTGTTAGTGAAAGATATTATTTTCGCTGCAAAAATTTTCTTATGCTAATTTATGATGTAAACTTGTTTGAACATGCATACATACATACATGCAAATTTACTTACATACATATGTAAACTAGGGTGGTCCACAAATGTATGGCGACAAATTTTATATCCTATTTCTTCAAACTCAACCCTTAGGTAAATGCCAGAGCTGGAAAAAAACAAGTACCAGTACAATTACCATTACCAGTACTCAGTAATTGAAAAGCCCAATTACCAAGTATAAGTATATTATACTGGTACTTGATACTCAGTACGTACATTTTTCAATTCTTTTGCAATTCTTTTCCAATTACTTTCAATTCTTTTTTAGTTGATTTTCATTACTTTCAATTCTTTTTCAGTTGTTTTTTTCAATTCTTTAATTTTTTTTATTTCATTGTAAATATAAGATAACAGTTTAATAACAAGAAAATATTAAAACGAGTGCATACAGTTTTTCGCTCAACTGAAGCTGATGAAGCTAGTGGTGTGTTTGTTCGTATTTCCACGTCCAAGATTATGGGATATTTTTTTAAACTTGGTAATTACATCTCAGGATCTCGTATATATTCTCTCCCAATTCGATGTGTGCTCCTTAACATTTTTCCTACAAATTGCGTGGACCTGCAGTTTTTATACCGGCTCCGAACGGCGAATGCATTTTTTCATAGCAGAAATACACTAGGAGGGTATGCCGCCCACTGCCAAGAGGTGACCGCTATTTACAAAAACCCAATAATTGGGAATTTAATTAATTAGAAACATTTTTTTGTGTTTCTCCGGACTGCGGTTACAACCCCAACGTAGTAACGTAGGCGAGCACTCTACCCACTGCACCACAGCGGCCCATAACATGTACATACAGCATAACATGTACAAACATACATATGTACGATGGGAGAAAATTTGAAAATTTAAAAAAAAGTACCATATTAAAAAAACCCACCTTAATGTACGTATGTATGTATATATATTTAATAAAGAGTTCTTATAAGGGAATTTTCCTGCTTTTAGTGGCTGTAATATTTAGTATCCGATGTATCTTATGTAGAGGATAGAAGAAAATACAATAGTTAAAATAAATTCATTGATTAAACCCTATGTAATTGAAAAGAATTGGTGGTAATTGGTGGTAATTGAAAGTAATTGGTGAAAGAATTGAAAAAGTTGTACTTAATAACCAATTACCAGTATAAAGTAATTGTACTTGATACTTGAATTTTTTAATTATCAAGTAATGGTACTTGGACCAAGTACAAGTACCAAGTATATTCAGTACTTCACAGCTCTGGTAAATGCTAATGTAGTCGAAGATACCATATGTATATACATTTTTGTCTCGATCGCAGAGAGTTAAGAGGTGTCACGCAGGAATAAAATTTCGTATTGTCCCATGTGACCCCTTTGCGACACTCCCTAATCGTCACCGATCGCGTCCAAATTTTTGTAGTTAATATCTTTGAGTGCAGGATATCGCTTTCGGGCATTGGATATAAAAAAAAATTAATTTTATTTTTTTGCTTTCCATAGAGTTTTCGGAACATTGACCGCTGTGCGATACCCCTTAACCCTCTCCGATCGGGACCAAAATTTATATGTGATATCTTTGACTATGCTGCTACCGATCTAGTGAGTGAGACGGAAGAAAATCTCTAATTTTATTTTTTAAGGACCACCCTAATGTACATATCTACACCTTGCAAAGCGACTATGCAAAAACGAAGACAGCTCAGCAACGCTTGATGTGCTCAGTCAGCCGCTTTTGATCAATGGCTTACAGATTTGTTATTTTGGTGATGAATGCGCTTGTGCGCGTGCGCATGCGCATCAGCCACTAATTGCAACGCCACAGGGTGACACTATTCCACATTCTCGTACAGTTTTTTGTTGTTGCTCCTTTTAAGCTTTTCAATTACAGCAAATTGCATGTCATTATTATTATGTGCATCGATGATCATCACAACACCAGTATCACATTGCGATCACTATCCGCCAATGTCGCACATTTGAAGGTTGCACACACAAGTTTCCCTGTCAGGTTTGGTCAGTGTCTGTGGTGTAAAATCATCGCTACTGCTTTGAGGCTTCTTATCCTTCTTCATAATCTTCTTCTTCTTCTTCTTCTTACTTTCTTACGTGCTATACATGCATTACGCGAAGAGACTCGAATTGCAATCGCTGCGATCAAAAATCAATACATCATCATCATCATCATCATCATCGTCATCAAATCAAAAGTTCGGCGCGCAGATTAAATAATTGAGAACAACGGCTGAAAGGAAAGATTACAAAAATGAAGAAAAAACAATAAAAGCAAAATCAAAAATCAATGTACTGGTATAAAAATTAGCACAGGAAAAATATACTACAAAGCTGGTGATATCACAGGATCAATAAATAAATGAATGCCACTGTCACAGCTTGAATAGCAACCGCGGCGGCATCCGGTCAAGCGTCAAGCGTCACGCGGCTCAAAGTAGTAAACCTTATAATAAACTATTGAGTTTGTTGCTGCCACTGCTGCTGCCACTGCTGATGCTGATGTTGTTGTAGTGCTACTTTCTTGTTGCGCCACAACAAGACAAGTGATCGATGTTGCAATTATTTTAGTGGTAAATAAATGATTGCCGCGTGAAGCGCAAGGCAGCCAGTCAAATCAAGCAGAGCCAAGCAAATACGATGACGCCGAACGAAAATACAATCGACAACAACAACAATAACAACAACAAAAAATAAGCAAAAAAAAAGCTAAGCAAATAGCAAGCATTCCGTCTACATTAACTCTCTTAGGCTTAGGATTTCATCCAGTAGTTGAAAGTGTAACGCATTTTCGGTGTTGTTGTTGTTGTTACTGTTGTTCATGCTCTACGCTAATTCACTTAGAAATTGCACAGTTTTGTAGGCGGCATACACACAAGTAAACCATCAATGTGATTTTGATTTCATTTGCCATTGAGCTGCTCGTGCTGGGGCGAGTGAGTGCACGCGACGACACGAGTCCAATAAGGGCTCCCGTGGAGTTGCTTCCACCGCGACCAACACACCTACATCGACGAACTTGAACTTCTAATGACAGTGCAATTACCAGACAGCAGAAAATTTTTCTTAGAAGATATGCAAAAAAAAAAAACTGAAAAAATTGAGTGCTACCAAAATGTAGGTAGATGCAGCCAAAGGGGGCGTGCCCGGTCGCTATGCGCATTAATGAAATGACTTGAAATGCCCATTCGGCAATTCTGGTCGATGGGTTTTTAATGTTGTTGTTGTTTTTGTTGTTTTTGCTGTTTTTGTTGTTTCATTGATGATGATTTTTGAGGGATAATTTAAACTGTAACATTCGAATTGCATCGACAACCTACAATTAGTTGGCGAGTTAGTGTTAGAGTGTATTCTACATATAATATTAAAGTTATTCGGCATGAGTACGTGGTGGCGCGCATAAAAACACAGCGACATAGCCAGGCAAATAAAATAAGAATATCTCGCAAATATCAATGATTTTAAAATTGTGAATTGGTAGCTTAAAAACTTATTTTATTTTCAACTGCCGATTTGTCCGAACAAGGTGACTCAATATTATTTTCTTTGTGATAATTTTGGTTTTCGAAGTACCTCAATAAAATTAGATGCACATCTCAGTTTTGTGCATTTAATTTCCTAATTTTTATTCTTTGCTCAAAGGCTTTCCAACTCTTTTCTTGACTGTGATTTATTGCAGCATCTGCCACACTACACTCAAATAACCACCCTCTCATTTCCTCCTTCCATCTGCAAAAACACAACCATGCACACAAGACGTACGTGCCAGGATATCTAAGTACATGGCACAGGTGAAAAATATCAAATGAAATGTCACAATTCAATGTCATCAACCAACAAAAAAAATATATATATGTATTTCTGCAGACGCATTAATTTTCAGCAAAAGGTGTTTTGCATTTATTCGCCTATTTTTTGCTGTAATAATCCACGGGTTGCTGCTGCTTCTGCATGTAAACCCTTTTATTACACGTAAACACACTAACCCGTGTCAGAGTAAGTTATGAATCAAAAGGATAAAAGTGGTTTGTAACATACGACTTGCCTTACATTCTTCATCTTCTGCTTCTTCCTCTACATGTGCATATTCCTTTTACTTCCTTTGAATGGCACAAACCAAAATCATCTCGATCGAAACACCACAAGAATTGTAATAAAATAGAGCAAAGGAATTTTCTATCAATGACACAACAAACCAACTGATTGCTGTCGTTGTTGTTGTTGTCGAGATGAAAAGCAATCGAAAGGCATCGAATTTCATAGAAAGGTGCAACATGCCACATGCAGTATGCTGCAGGCACACACACACACCGTCTTATAAAAAAGGAAATACAAAAATCGGAAATTCCATATGCGCATGCGTCGAAGACATGGAACAAAGTTCTACAGTGCTGTGCAAAAAAAAAACCTGTTGCGTTGCAACCGACCCCCTCAGAATTTGATGAAATTTTGCATAGAGGTACATCTTACCTACCCAAACACAACCTCATTTTTGGAAATTGTATTTTCGAAAAATTGTGGGCGTGGCAAGGTATCGAAATATTCGAAAATATTCAAAAATATTCGAAAAATGGCGATAATAGGTACTTTTAAAGTGTGATTACTAGTGAATGGCTTTACCGATTTCAAAGATCTTCATACCATTAGAAAGGTATTGAAATACACTGTAAAATTTTTTTTTGTTCTAGTACTCTGAAAAAAAATATGTTTTCCAAAATAAAATTTTAAACTGAAAAAACACTTCAAAGATCAAGTGATTTTGAAAAATAAGAATTTTTTTCGAAAGGTCTATTTAATATATAAACATATCTGAAAACTAAAATGACGTTTTTTCTTATTTTTTTGTTTGCTTTCTTATATTTTGATATCACGCGTAAACTAATCAACCGATTTCAAAAATTTTTATACCGTTAGAAAGGTATGAAAATCACCTTTTGAAAACATACACCGTAAAAATTATATATTACATATTACACTGAAAAAAAATTTTCAACATTTTTTTTTTTTCAAACTGGGAAAACAGTCAGCCTTTGATATGAAATTCATCACATATTGCAAAGTGAATACCTATTTCTATTAACATACTTCCTGAAATAAAACCGACTTATCAAACGGAGAAACAGATTATCTTGGCTACTGTATACGAATGATAGCAAGTCTTTCAGTCTTAACTTTTATTTTGCACGACACTGTAAGTGCTAATGGCTTTCATGATCCATAGGTGTACATTAGACTGACCACAAAATATATGGGATTTGCAAAAGCATTGAATTTTTTCGCTCCCCGCGCATTTTCTGATAGCTTGACAATAGAAAATAAGATCTGCATAAAAATCTGGCCATCGGTAGTGAGAAATAGCCACACGCATTTGAACTAAAGTTCAAAAATTGACCTAAAAATTATGCATTGCTTTAGAGACTAATATCTCTTTAAACAATGATTTTTGGAGAAATAATGTAATAATCATTTTTATACTAAATGAAACTGGGAACATATTCTCCATATGATAGTTATACCTACCGTTATCCTTTCAGGACATATTGAGTCCTTAAAGTGAAATTTAAATTTTTTTGTTTGTTAAAAAGGCAAAATTAAATATTTAAAAAATAGAGAATTGTATAAACTATACATCATTTAATAGGTTATTTAAAGTAGTTTTACACATCATAAATTTTTTTTTGATTTACATGCACTATTATAGTCAAGAAAATGATTTAAAATAAGCAAGTCGCATTTTTTCAAACTTTTTTTTTACCAAACTGAAAATATCGTAGTAGGCTTTGCAATTAAAAAAAAAATGTGGTATATTTTCATATTTCAGCTCATTCAATAGTTTGTTGAACTTTCTTTAAAGTGAACTTGTAGCGGTAGTGCTCATTAGTGTGTTATATTCAGTTCAAAAAAGTTTTTTTCAAATTGTTTTAAAACTATTAATGTAATGGCATTAGGATCCAGATGCATTCCCTTAATTCGTAATTATTTAATAACATCTTACGAGCTAAGTGCTATTTAAGGCTTTTCTATTGTATAATGTAAGAGTATCTTTTTTAAACACAGGCTTGAAAAAAAGACTTTGAATGGAAATCAAAAAAAAATTTATGATATGTAAAACTACTTTAAATAACCTATTAAATGATGTATAGTTTATACAATTCTCTATTTTTTAAATATTTATTTTTGCGTTTTTAACAAACAAAAAAATTTAAATTTCATTTTAAGGACTCAATATGTCCTGAAAGGATAACGGTAGGTATAACTATCATATGGAGAATATGTTCCCAGTTTCATTTAGTATAAAAATGATTATTACATTATTTCTCCAAAAATCATTGTTTAAGGAGATATTGGTCTCTAAAGCCATGCATAATTTTTAGGTCAATTTTTGAACTTTAGGTCAAATGCGCGTGGCTATTTCCCACTACCGATAGTCAGATTTTTATGCAGATCTTATTTTCTATTGTCAAGCTATCAGAAAATGCACGGGGAGCAAAAAAATTCAGCACTTTTGCATTTGTGGTCAGTCTAGTGTACATGTATTAAATAAGTAGCGGCGCTATTGCCACTAACACAGCTTTGTTTTAGGTAATGTATGCTTGTTTCCTACTTCGTATTATAAAATTTTTATATATGAAATGTGCATTTCGCTGTCAAATGAGACGTGCTAATATTTGCTCAATGCAGCAACACGTACAAACGGGCACACACGCATACAAACACAGCCAATCTTGCGCATTTTATATGCAGCAGATGTATTTAATTTTCATTTATAGTTCAATAATTATTGATATTTTTATGTTTCACCTTGGAGTTATGACAAGCGCTAGAATTGTTGTGCTTGTTTTTTTTCTGTTTGCTGTGCAGAGGAGTATTTGGTTCGTCTAGGACTTGCCTTCTCGGCGAGGCTTTTGTGTGAAGCGTGTTTAATATTGGAAATATACATTTTTGAACAGGAATAAGAAGAAGAACAAACAAGGAAGCCTAAGTTCGAGTGGAATCGAACATTAGATACTCAGCTGTATACTTTCATTGTTTATTTGCGTTTGATGGAAACACGGCGTATTTTATATCAAGCAAGTGCCGCAAAAAGTGGGCGTAGCCACGCCCATTTTCAAAATGTGTACCAATCATCCAACTAAGCATATAAATATTACTGTTAGTGCAACATTTCATTCCTTTATGACTTCTAGTTACAAAGATGTCACGTTACAAATTCCCAAAGGGTGTTCCAGAAATATCTTTGTTAAAAAGTAGGCGTGGTCATAAACCGATTTGAATAAATTTTTGCGTGTCTATTAACACAAGCTATAAAAGTGTACAAACCAAGTTTCGTCATAATATCTCAATTATTTGTCGCGTCATAGGCTAAGAAATCTCGTATATTCCTTTGTGTAAAAAGAGGCGGTGCCACGCCCATTTTCCAAAATTTTTCTATTTTTTGTTTACGGTCTATTGTGGAACTCATGCCACAAAATTTCAATGAATTATCTTTATATTTGACAAAGATATCGCTTAAAATGTTTTTATTAGGTCACCTTATAATACCCATATATAAAGTGGGCGTGGCCGTGAACCGATTTTAACAATTTTCCATCCAAATGTTTGCCTAAGTAAGTATATCACGCATACCAAATTTCATCGATATATCTTCAATGGTTTCTGCGATACGACATATAAAACATTCAAGGTTTGACCCTTAATAAGTGGGCGTGGCACCGCCCATTTTCCAAAATGTCATCAAATTTCTACATAGGGGCCTGAGCTCAACACGTGGGTAAAATTTCATCGCTCCAGCTCTATTAGTGACTGAGATACAAAATTTCCGATTTTTACTATATAGGGGAGGTGGGCGTGGTCATGGTCCGATTTCGCCCATTTTCAACACCATCCGTTCCTGTCTTGATACCAACTTACATTTCAAATTTCATCAAAATATCTCAATTTTTGCGCGAGTTACCGTGCGCACAGACGTACAGACGGACATGGCTCAATCGATTTCTCTTTTCACCCTGATCATTTTGATATATATAAGTCTATATCTATCTCGATTATTTCATTCTGTTACGATCCACCGTTATGTGATTAAAACTATAATACTCTGTGTACTAGTACAGCTGAGTATAAAAACATAAATTTGTTAAAGCAGATGCACTTGCTTGGATTTTATGCGTGGCGCGTGATCAAAAGACGCGTGTCCCTGAATGTCGCAGTGCGATTTAAAGGATGACTTTGATTAAAGCGATCGTGGCATTATCTACGTCGTCTATCACTCTCTGGCTTTTGCTTTGAAATATATTAAACTGACTTTAATAAATTTTTGTCATTTGATTACTTGCATTTTTCTCTGAGTAAATAACTTATTTTTACATACCTTTCCTTGAAATATTTACACAGCTTTATTTTGACTAAACAACATGTACTTATGTACATGTGTGTAGTCTTCAAGTGGTGGCACTTATGTACATACATACATATGTAAAGGAAGGCATGTAAATACATTTAGAATAACTATCCACAAACAAGTAAAGTAGGCTAGCACGTGCCATAGTAGCACTTACTTTGCTCTGTCTGAATATATATAATCATTTAACAGCACTGGCATGAGATAATCTTGGCAAAGCGATTATTTTAATAATTATTGAATAAAAATTTATTTCAAGCCAAGCGAAATGCCGAAGGATCTATACAACAATTTATGCATTTTGTTTGGCTGATACTTTGTTCATCGCAAATGGGTTTATTGCATTTTATGCATATTTGACTAGTGTTTGGTATAAATTTCATATTAAAACACTTATAACATTTTTCTTTCATCAACCTGCTGGAAGGTTGTCCTTTTTATTAGAAATAAGGAAGGGCATTGATAAATTCATTCTTTTTAGTAAATAGTTCCTAAGATACAATTGCCGAATTTATGTAGAATCTTCAAGTAATATTATGCCTAATGAACTTCAGCATAATTTAGATATGACAGAGCTTTCTGCGAAAGCCTGTGACTGAAGAACCTTGATATTACCTGGTTGATTTCCTCCGTATATTATAAATGCAGCAAGTGTTGCTACTTCTAGAAGCAAGGTCGCCAAAATTGTGAAAGATATTGTGTTGGGCAGCACAGAGCGGTTTCCGCTACATTGGTTAAAATTTTTGTGATGTTTCTTATTTACTCATATGGATCAAAGTGCCGATGTCTGATCTACAGCATTAAAAGATAATGCCAAAGCTAGAGAAATTCTCCTCTCATGCTCCTGACGGGTTGAATTTATTTAGAATATAATATGTACATACACACATACACATATTTTATTTTTGTTTATTCTTCTCACCGTAAACATCATCACACTAACCTTTGGCTAATGATAATTTAGTAAAAAATGTATATATGGCGATATTTCTGCGGGAATCCTTTTACGGGTCAACAAAGTCCTTAACAACTCGCTCGCCTTGTTTTGATCGTTTTTTTTTTTTGAATAATGGTATTTTGGATTTGAATGCTTCAACGCCAAATTCAAGTAGATAATTAATGTGTCGTAATCGCATTATTCACTTAACTTATGCCTTAGGATTCAACATTTTTAATTTTTTACTTTATATGTACTCATTACGGGGTGTTTGTTGTTTTTGTTGGCTTAATTTCACCAAATATGGTTAAATTAAATATTTTTAATCATTGACAGGCTTACATTTTACAATAGTAATAAATATGTTTGGGCAATAAAAAGTTAAAGCACGCTAAAGCGCCCGGAATGCAAGAAAATGTATATGGGTCACCCGGGTGGGTATTGGTAAACCTCGTACATAAAAGTCTCTGGTAATCGTAAGGTTAAAATGAAGTGCTCAACAAGTTTTCTGACTGCTCTTGTGGCTTTAATCTTATTAGTCCAAGAATCCGCTGCTGATGACAAAACTAGAAATGTACAAAACACCGATATTGAAGGCGAAAGTGATATTTTTCCAAATAAAGGTTATGATGGCATTAAATTTCGATCAAGTTCACCTCCGAAATTAACTTTTCTTGGAAGACATCCTGATAGTGATGATAGTGAGGGGGAAGGAATATCAGCTAAGGGGAAGAAACCACTTAGCGCGGAGGAACAGCGTAAGGCGGAAGAAAAGCGTAAGGCGGATGAATGTAAAAAGAAGCAAACCAAATGAAGGAATATTTCTCCTCGAAATCTTGTGCATTTTGGAAAAACTATCCATAAATATTTATTATTATTATTATCTAAATACAAAATAAAAAATTAAAGCGTGAATAACGAGTATGTATTCATGAACATTGATGTGTAAATAGTTCCGAAATCGCATTTTTATTCCCTTTCTGGGTTTCTTTGGATTAAACTGCGGCTATCGTTTTTATAATTTTTTGCTGTCATTGTCACTGTTACTACATATTTAGTTGCTTTGTTCCGTCTTGCTTCGCTGTGATGCTTCTACCTCTTTATGTTCTTTTTCCTTTCTTCGTCTTAGTCTTCCGCCCCCTTTCCCTTTACCTTTCCCTTTATTTTCCCGTTTGTCTTTCAGTTCCGTTTCCTTTTTAATTTGGATTTTCCCTTTCCCGTCCCGTCTTTCGTTTCTGTTTCCGTTTACCTATCGCTCTCATTACGGCACCTTTTCTCTAAATCTCCTATTCATTCTCCGTTTCCCTCTCCTACTCTCTCTCTCTCTCTATCTCTCTCTCTCTCTCTTTTATTGCATCTCCCATTCCATTTTCGTTTCCTTCATTTGCTTTTTTCCTTTTCGTTTCCCATCCAATTCCATTCAATTCGTCTTTCCCTTTCCCCTTCCCCTTCCCTTCCTTTTTCCTTTCCTTTCCCTTCCCTTTCCCTTTCCCTTACCCCTTCCCTTCACCTAGAAAACCGGCTTGAGCATTACATCGAAGAGAGCTCTTTACTGTAGCCCTGTTTTCCACCTTTCATATGAAACTAAATTCGCTGAGAAACATTCGAGGATCATCCAGGCCCACGTTCTGACCCATATCTCGGAACCCGGGTTAAAAATGGCTGCAAAAAATAATTTTTTCAAAATTTTCCGCCCAAATCCCCTGTATTCCAAATTCCATGAAAATCATTAGAGCCATTTTTGAGATATTAGATGTAGGTATGCATGTCGATACATTTGCATGCATACATGTTCAAACATGTTGCTTTCATTTTGTCTATTTGTCAAGCGATTTACACGAACAAGGCAGCGTACTTACCCAAAGGTCCTTTGCGTCTTCCTGGAAAACACTCGTAGCTAAAATAAAGATGCTTACACATCAAGAAATTTATAAAATATGGCTCTCCTCGAAACGCTCCATACCATTAGCAGTATTAAGTAGAAAATCAAATTCATAGAAGATATAAAATTCAAAAGCAACTGCGTAAACAGCGGTAAGGTTTATCGAGAAAGGAAGGGAAACCGTTTCAAATGGGCTATCATTTCGTTTGCGATAGTAAGATATGAAATAAAATTTAATTGATTTCATTTTCAGCTAAAATTTAACCGCCAACATCGCTCACCATCTTCTGCAAGGCTATTTGCCTAAAGTGCTTTGGATGTTGCATGTTGCTGTTGTTATGATCATTTTATCTTATCGTGATTTGTATAGACCAGCTACTGCTTCCAATAAATCATGGAGCTGTGATAGATGAGGCGGCAGGACCAGCAAAAGTTCAGCAAATATTAAATTTTAACATACCTACATTAAATAAATTGAACATTGAACGTTATACATACATACATACGTGTCCACTTATATACAAAAAGTATAAAAATGGTTTAAGCATACGCAATTTTGGCTTTACTCTGCCATTTAGATTTGATGTCGTCAGGATGCTTTGGCTACGGTTCTCATAAATTTATGGTTGCAAGTTTCATCTCCATCTCTTTTAGACAAAATGCTATACATCATTTTTTGCATAATTTCTATCGAACTTTTTTCAATACCTCCATTTCGCCAAGAAGTCTCTGATAATAATCGTAATATAGTACTTTCTTGTTGCTTATATAAATTTCAGTTGCATAAAATCTAAGAATCTAAGCAGTAAAGAATAGTAAACCAATTGCAGCTATCAACTACTTAATTCCAACTCAACCAACTACCAACTACCTACAATGTTGACGCTGGACAATGGATGGCAATTATGCGAAATTTCCGCAGCGAGTGCAATTTTCTTGTATTCACAACATTTTTTTTTATACTCAGCTGTACTAGTACACAGAGTATTATAGTTTTGATTTCCTAACGGTGGATTGTAACAGAATGAAATAATCGAGATAGATATAGACTTATATATATGGAAATGATCAGGGTGAAAAGAGAAATCGATTGAGCCATGTCCGTCCGTCTGTCCGTCTGTCCGTCTGTGCGCACGATAACTCGCGCAAAAATTGAGATATTTTGATGAAATTTGAAATGTAAGTTGGTATCAAGACAGGAACGGATGGTATTGAAAATGGGCGAAATCGGACCATGACCACGCCCACCTCCCCTATATAGTAAAAATCCGAAATTTTGTATCTCAGTCACTAATAGAGCTAGAGTGATAAAATTTCACACACGTATTGAGCTCAGGCTCTTATGAAGAAATATGGTGAAATTTTGGAAAATGGGCGGTGCCACGCCCACTTATTAAGGGGCAAACATTGGAAGTTTTATGAGTCATAACTCAGAAACCGTTGAAGATATATCGATGAAATTTGGTAGGCGTGATATACTTACATAGGCAAATGTTTGATATCTTTGTCAAATATAAAGATAATTCATTGAAATTTTGTGGCATGAGTTCTACAGTAGATCGGAAACAAAAAATAGAAAAATTTCGGAAAATGGGCGTGGCACCGCCTCTTTTCAGACAAAGGAATCAACGAGATTTCGGAGCCCAGAACTCGACAAATAATTGAGATATTATGACGAAACTTGGTTTATACACTTTTATAACTTGTGTTAATAGACATGCAAAAATTTATTCAAATCGCTTTGTGACCACGCCTACTTTTTAACAAAGATATTTCTGGAATACCCTTTGGGAATTTGTAACGTGACATCTTTGTAACTAGAAGTCATAAAGGAATGAAATTTTGAGCAAAGAATAATATTCATATGCTTAGTTGGATGACTGATAAAAATGTTGAAAATAGGCGTGGTTACGCCCACTTTATGCAGCACTCGCTTTATATAAAATACACCGTGATTCTATCAGACGCAAACAAACAATGAAAGCATACAGCTGAGTATCTAATGTTCGATTCCACTCGAACTTAGGCTTCCTTACTTGTTTCTATTTGTCGAACTTGAAGAATTGCTGTTGCCGCAACAACATCAAAGTAGATTTTTATTGCGTCTGCGTAACTATATAAACACACATGTACATACGTACGTATGTATGTATATATGCCCTAGGGACCAAATTAAACCAATCACTTTCGTATATACTACCTTCGTACTTATTTGTATATCTACAGCGCCTCTAATCGCAAAGATTTATCAAATTTCTGCGGTAAAAATGAAGTGCGATTTCATAGAAGTTGGTAAAAGACAGAGAGAAAAAACGAAACAGATTTGTTTGTTTATTATTCCTTGCAACACTAATATACCTCACCTGCTTTTGTTGTAACCGTGGCAAGGCGTGAGCCATTCCTTATAGGCCACCGGTGGAAGCAAGCGCTTGTTGTTGTAGGTATGTGGTTTATCTTCAACTTTCTAAGCAAAACTATCTTAAAACAGTAGCCAACAATTTTACTTCCTGTTTCTTTTGTTTATTATTGTTGTCGGTAATTTACATTCAAATCTTTGTTTTTATTATTTTTGTTTTTGGTTTGTTTATGCAAGCGTTTAGGATATTTACATTTCGGCTCAAGTGATTAAAGAGGATGAAGGCGGCCAGAGGATATGTGTAATGAGATAAAGTATGTTTTTCTTTTTCATTTAAAAAGTTAATTTACACAGGTATACATATGTATGTATATGTACAGATACATATGTACATACAACTTTACATATGTATGTATGTATGTATGTATGTATTTATATACATAGGTTTGTAATCATATTCGTTGCGATTCTTCTTCTTGATTGGCGCTTAACCGTCTAGACGATTCTGGCCGAGTCCAACAGAGCGCGCCAATTGCTTCTGTTTCGTGCAGCATGGCGCCACTTGGGAACACCTAGGGAGGCAGCATCGCTGTCCACCTGATTTTCCCAACGCAGTGGAGGTCTCCCTTTTCTTTTGCGTTCAGCGGGTTTCGATAGAAATGCTTTCTTAGCCGGAGCGCCTTCGTCCATTCTCACGACATGACCTGCCCAACGCAGCCGCTGGATCTTTATTCGCTGAACAATGTCGATGTCTGTGTAAAGCTCGTACAGCTCATCGTTAAATCTCCGTCGATACTCGCCCACGCCAACGCGCAAAGGTCCATAAATCTTACGAAGAACTTTTCTCTCGAATACTCCAAGTGCCATCTCATCTGATTTTGAAATTGTCCATGCTTCTGCGCCGTACATGAGGACTGGAACGATGAGCGTCCTGTAGAGTGTGATTTTTGTTTGTCGAGAGAGGACTTTACTTTTCAGTTGCCTACTTAGTCCGAAGTAGCATTTATTGGCAAGCGTGATTCTTCGTTGGATCTCCGTGCTGACATCATTCTTGGTGTTAATGCTGGTTCCCAGATAGACGAAGTCCTTAACAGTTTCGAATTTGTAGCTATCAACATTGACGTGGCTGCCAAGGCGTGCTGTTTCTTTGTGTGATGACAGGAGGTACTTCGTCTTGTCCTCGTTGACCGCCAAACCCATTTTCTTAGCCTCTTTATCCAGCTTGGAGAAGGCAGAACATACGGCTCGCGTGTTAGTGCCAATGATGTCGATGTCATCGGCGTACGCCAGCAGTTGCACACTCTTGTGATATAAGATGCTTCCTGTATGGTTAAGTTCTGCAGCTCGTATTATCTTTTCCAGCATCAAATTGAAGAAGTCGCACGAAAGAGAGTCACCTTGTCTGAAACCTCGTTTGGTCTCGAACGGCTCGGAGAGGTCCTTCCCAATTCTGACGGAGCTGGTGGTGTTAGTCAATGTCATTTGGCATAGCCGTATAAGTTTAGCAGGGAAACCAAATTCAGACATTGCGGCATACAGGCAATTCCTATTCGTGCTATCAAAAGCGGCTTTAAAATCGACAAAGAGATGGTGTGTGTCGGATCCTTTTTCATGGGTTTTTTCCAATATTTGTCGTATTGTGAAGATCTGGTCGATGGTAGATTTACCAGGTCTGAAGCCACACTGATAAGGTCCAATCAGATTGTTGACGATAGGCTTCAGTCTTTCGCACAATACACTTGCTAAGACCTTATATGCGATATTCAGGAGGCTTATCCCACGATAATTGGCGCGTACTGTGGAGTCTCCTTTTTTGTGGATTGGGCAGAGCACACTTAAGTTCCAATCGTCGGGCATGCGCTCGTCCGACCATATTCTGCATAGGAGTTGATGCATGCTCCTTATCAACTCTTCGCCACCATGTTTGAATAGCTCGGCTGGCAAGCCGTCAGCGCCCGGGGCCTTGTTATTCTTAAGCCTAGATACTGCTATTCGCACTTCGTCATGATCAGGTGGTGGAACATGCCTACCATCATCTGCTATTGGGGATTCGGGTCGTACATCTTCTCCTTCCGCACTTTCACTGTTGCCATTATCTAGCAAGGAGGAGAAGTGATCCCTCCACAACTTAAGTATGCTCTGGACATCAGTTACCAGATCACCGTTATCATTCCGGCAGGAATTTGCCCCGGTCTTGAAACCTTCAGTCATCCGCCTGATTTTTTGGTAGAATTTTCGAGCATCGTTCCTACCCGCCAGCATCTCAAGCTCTTCACACTCGCGCCTTTCAGCCTCCCTTTTCTTCTTTCGAAAAAGGCGCCTCTCTTCCTTCTTCGCCGTTCGATAACGCTCCCATACGCTTCGCGTTGCGCCCGCACACAATGTAGCCCTGTAGGCGGCGTTCTTTCTTTCCGAGGCATCGCGACATTCCTTGTCGTACCAGGTGTTCTTGTGGGCTCGCTTGTATCCTATAGATTCCTCAGCGGCGATACGAAGTGAACGAGCGATGTGTTCCCATTCCTCAGATACATCGTTTGGTGAAGGGTTGCTCTCAGAGAGCAGGAGTGAGAGCCGAGTGGTGTATTGATTGGCTGTCTGCGTCATGTGCAGCCTTTCGACTTCAAACTTTCCTTGCTGTCCTGCTGGCACATTCTTTGCTGCACAGAGGCGGGTGCGTACCTTGGCTGCTACAAGATAGTGGTCGGAGTCGACATTGGGACCACGGATTGTGCGCACATCTAGGATGCTGGAGCTGTGTCTGCCGTCGATCATGACGTGATCAATTTGATTTCGCGTTTTTCGATCAGGAGACAGCCATGTGGCTTGGTGTATTTTTTTGTGCTGGAATCTGGTACTGCTAATGACCATGTTTCGTGACCCGGCGAAGTCGATCAGCCTCGTCCCATTGGGACTGGTTACGTCGTGGAGACTGAATTTTCCGACTGTGCTGCCAAAGATACCTTCCTTACCCACCCTGGCATTAAAATCGCCAAGCACAATCTTAATGTCGTGACGGGGGCAGCGGTCGTAGGCATGCTCTAACTGCTCATAGAAAGTGTCTTTGATCGCATCGTCCTTCTCTTCCGTCGGGGCGTGGGCGCAGATAAGAGATATGTTGAAAAATCTCGCTTTGATGCGGATGGTGGCTAGACGCTCGTTCACTGGCGTGAACGACAGTACTCGGCGGCTGAGTCTCTTTCCCACCACAAAACCAACACCAAATATACGCTCCTCTGCATGGCCACTGTAATATATATCGCAAGGCCCACATTTCTTCTTGCCTTGCCCCTTCCACCGCATCTCTTGTATGGCGGTGATGTCAGCTTTCACTCTTTCGAGAACATCAACCAGCTGGGCAGAGGCACCTTCCCAATTAAGGGTCCGGACGTTCCAGGTGCTTACCCTCAAATCATAGTCCTTTAAACGTTTGCCGTGGTTGTCATCAGAAAGGGGTGGTCTCATCCGAGGCTTTGTTGTTGTTTTCATTGGATAGGATTTTTACGTGGTGGGTCCCAAGCCCGACGCACAACCCGCCCTGCGGGAGTTGTATATTGTTACACGTTTATATAGCGAGCCGCTTGCTCCAAGACAGACGCCCGCTCGCAGCCGCACCTTCTGGTGAACAGACGCTGCAGTTATTCCCCTCAACAAACCCTTAAACCGAATATGTCGGAGTGGCCTTGTCGAGTTGTCGCCTTCTCACTTTAGTTCACCACCAAACGGGTGTTCGGTGGCTATCCAGAGGACACTGCGCGGAAGTCGTGAGCTGCTTGCTCCGCATGCAAAAGAATCGCTCTGGCCACCCCCAGGTGGATGGCAGTCAGAAGCTTTCCCCACTTACGTGGACTTTTACACACGAAGCCATCCTCCAAGCATTCGTTGCGATTGCTATCAGAAAATGATAATAATAATAATACAATGGTGCTATTATAACTCTGACGAGTTTTATGGCCGAGCTTCTCTCCCAATTCGAGGTGTGCTCCTTTTTGTTTTTCCTACTAATTGGGTGGACCTACAGTTTTATGGCGGCTTCGAACGGCGAATGCATTTTTTGTGAGAAGCTTTTTCATGGCAGAAATACTCTCGGAGGGTATGCCGCCCACTGCCGAGAGGTGACCGCTGCTCTTAAAAAACCCAATAATTGGATTTTTACTAATTAGAAAAATTGTTTTGGTGTTTTGCTCGGACCGTGGTTTGAACCCGAGACCTCTGGCATAGCAGGCGAGCACTCTACCCACTGCACCACAGCGGCCATTATCAGAAAATGACTTATGTATTAATTTTGGCAATTTAATCCTCACTATACGAAGTACTGCAAAAAAAAATACTTATGTATGTAAGTACATATGTATATAAAGAAATAAATGCACAGACATGTGTTCACCTTTCGGTAATTTGATCGCATTAACTTCCTCTACTTGGCCTTTGATCTTTAGCGCTTTTCTAAATTTCTTTTTATTTTGCTTACTGACTTTTGTTGGTCAAATATTTGGCTCCATATGTATGTATGTAAATTAGGCAGTCTCGCCTTATATGGACCAAAAACAAAAGTCCACCGTATGTTCTATAAAATTTTTCGTCATCAAATTTCAGTAGGTATCTCCTCAGAAATTTTTTTTTTGTAAAATGAACCAAAAGCCGCAGGAAGCGAAAAACGTACATTCCTCGAAATGTTTAATGTGTTTTTCCAGTTCTACTGAAGCGATCGATTTTTGACGACGTTTAACATGCAGGAAAAAAAGATTTACATCAAGGTGGTATAAACTAAGTTCTCGGCGGAAGTGACCCCAATGGCGCACGTAGGGTTAATACAATGATAAAGTAGAAAGTTTCTACTAGAAACCCCCCTTCAAGCCAAAAACATTTCTGTATCAAACTTACAAATCGTCAAATAAATCCAGAAGATATGAAAAAAAAAAATAATTTAGCGACATCTAGCGGCGCCGAAAATAAAATTAAAAATAAAATAAATAATAATAATAAAAAAGAAATAATAAAATGGGGGGCGTACGGCGAACTTTTTTTTTGTTATACATATGTATGTATGTACATTAGGGTTGTCCCCAAATTTATGGATACAAATTTTTTAGCATATTTCGTCAACCTCACCCACTAGATCGATGTTAATATAGTCGAGGATACTACATATAAATTTTTGTTCCAATCGGAAACGGTTAAGTGGTGTCGCACAGGGGCTAAATTTCAGAAAACTCTATGGAGATTCCAAAAATCAAATCATCAATCAATTTTGGTCCCGATCGGACGCAATTAAGGGGTGTCGTAAAGGGGTCAAACTTCAGTTTTTTTTTTATTTTATTTAATTTAACGAGCACAGGCCCAAGTTATATTTTTATTTTTTATTTTTTAGAAACTAGAAAAAAACTTTTTAAGCATGGATGTAACTACAGCTGTTTCACCTTAGATCCCTCTAAGACTCATCAGGTTACTTTTGCTTCTGCCAAGACTCGAACTTGCGCACCTTGCAGTACAATAACTACAGTTCTAACCGCTGAGCTACTGCCTGCCTTCGACATCTGATAGAAAATTTGTTGCTAGTTTCTTTCCCACTATAATTCGTTTCTAACTTTTTTTTTATATCTAATGGACAAACTCTGTAGTCTTGTACTCGATTTTGGGTATAGTATTTAAAAAAATTCAAATAAATTTTTTGAGTCTTCATATCGACGGCTGAGTAAATGATCAGCCTATTTCAAAAATAGTTTCAGAAACGTCCTATTTCAGAATTTGCTTAAAAAACGCCCTATTTCAAAAATTGTCTGAAGAACGTCCTATTTGGGATTTTGCTTCAAAAAGCCCTATTTCAGAGAAAATTCCATATATATTTCTCTGAAATAGAGAGTTTTGAATAATTTTCTGAAATAGGACGTTATTGAAACAAATTCTGAAATAGGGCGTTATTGAAGAAAACTCCGAAATAGGACATTTTTGAAACAACTTTTGAAATAAGTAGGGTGGTCTCAGGCATCGATATGGTAATCTAAATATTGACCCCTTTATCAATCTCAGATCGGGATCAAAATTTTTATATGGTATCTTTGATCGTGCTGTTACCGATGTAGGGCGTGAGATCGAAGAAAATCCCCAATTGGATTTTAAGCTATCTTCGACTTATATTTGAGGACCACCCTAATGTAGGTACATATGTAGATTGTACCAGAAAACGATTTAGAATGTTATGTCAAATGTATGCAATGCAATAAATATTGGAGGCTCAGAATACTATTAATATCAGATTTGGCGTCTGCAGTTATAAGAAAACTAAATCCGAAACTAAAAACTTTTGTAAACCAAAGTGCACATTGGCGCTCTTCACTCTTGCAGATACAAAGTTAGAACTACAGACTTTCATTCAAACCAACCAGAAATTGTGGTTCTCCTTTGGAAAACTCAGTTCCTTTGGCAATATTTTTTGCACGATTACAAATACATATCGAGCCATAACCGCCGAAAAAATGTATCCCACAAACTAGAAATTTTACAGGGGAAGGTTTTTTTTTAAATTAAATCAGTTTGAATAAAGCCATTATTTTAAAATTTATAATGTAAATATTTTTTTTGTGTAATACATTAAATTTTAATAATTTTAAATAGATATTTGCATCATAACGGTAACAAAACAAAAATCGATTATGGTGTGGGATACATTATTTTGACGGTAATGGCTTGATATGTACATATGTATGTATGGATGGGTGTACGTTTGTGCATAAATTTACAAATGAACCGATATTTCGGCTGTGAGGGCGGCTGAAATGAATGAAATGTTTATTGCGCTGCTAAATAATTAAACACTTGCAATACATAATTAGCACACATTATGACTAATTGCGCAGAAATTTAATTGCGGAATATCTTTAAAAAAAAAAAAACAAACAAATCTTAATTCTGCTGCCGTCGGCAACGCCTTAGAAATCCATTTGCCGACAAGCGAAAAGCCGACAAAGCATGGAATATTCTTTGCAGCCCCACGAAACCGTTAAACGCCTGCAAGGATTAGAGGTGTGAAGTGTGTGTCCCTTTGGCCGGCAGAGTCTTTGTGCAGAAACACCAAACAATAAAACATAACACTTTTTTTGGCGCCACATTGCATGCCACATATGGCGCTGCAAGCAGCTTGGCGTGAGCTGAATGAGTGAAGTGAAGTGGAGTGGAGTGGCAGGCGTGTTGCGTGTTGCAAATTTAGTGCAAACACACGCCGCGCCCATTCACACCGCCGCCGTCCGTCGCCGAGTACCCAGCACCAACGGAAACAAATGCCAAATTAACTAAACGGCTGACACTTTAAATACGTTCTTGCATACAAAACGCATGCATAAATATCTATGTGTGTATGTATGTAGATACATATATTTGTATGTATATATGTAAGTATGTGTTAAGGATAATAAAATAAATTGTATTTTGGCATTGCAGTGGCCTTTGAGCAATTTCGTGCTCATTCATTTAAATGTTTTTCCAATTCTGAACTTTACCTGAGTGATTTTTTGAAGTTAAAATTCTTGGCAACTATTGTGGTTGATTCCAAAGAAATATGACTGATTTTCGAATACAGCAAACCTCTTATAACCGGATTTTTATTTAGTTTTTGGGAATTCTCCAAGAAAAGTTTTTACAAAATTTACGTTTGGATGAGCCCTGCAGTAAAAAGCCGCAATGAATCCTTAATGTATCAGTGATGCAATTCACCTATGAAGAGGAGCCATCAGTGAATACTTTCATATAAAGACTGCTGAATTTTTCATATAAATTTACTGCAGGGAGCTTGTTTAAAAAATATACCTAGGTACATATATAGTTTTCATATACATATTTTTTACCAATACATATATTCTTCGGAAAGTTCGACTTGAAAATGTTTTCTGTAAGAAAAGGGCGTTAGTAGCTTTAGGTACCCCCAGCGGGTTAGAGCGCTTAGAATATACCCGTGGTAAGGCACGTCTGTCGTAGGTGGCGACTAAAATCCACTGGCCTAGAAGGTTGATAATGGCCAAAAAAGTCATTCACAAGATAGTCGGCTTGTGTTAGAAGGGACTAGTACCCGAGCGCACCGGATATATTCGGCAAAGGACTGTTACTTCCCCTACACTACCCAAAAAAACCACAACAACAGTAGCTTTAGATTTTACAAAATGGTTAGCAACCAGTTATTTTCATCATTTTCTAATCTGAAAGCTGTTCGACATCGAGAACAGATCCTAGATTTTGCCATGACAAGATTCATGTTTCATTCAAGAGTTGTGACTCACTATAAATAATTCTAGGCTGTAAGATATAGTACTTAGTAAACTGTATAACAGCCTGCAAGGTTCTTGTAATCATACACGTTAATAAAGAAATGAAAAAATAAATGAAAATAAAAATCCTTCTACTGTTCGTTATATCAATTGCCTTTTACTGTGGAATTCACCCACAACTTTATTATACATACATTCGTGTACGCTCGTGTGGCACCGATTTAGCAGCAAGGTGTGAATTTCATAGAAGCAAAAACCATCATCAGCAACAACAACAACAACAACAATAATAACAACAACATCAAGAACAACAAAAGTCCTTTGCTGGCAAATGAAAAAAGGAAGGAACGTGCGAAATACTTCGCACCTTTTTGCAACAATTTAGTTTGCAACCTGTCGATTTGTTGTTTTTATCCATCACGGGAGTATTAGTTCGACTTAAGTTGACTTCGAGCGGCATAAGTGAGTTTTTTCTTTTGGTTTTTAGGATATTCTTGTGACTTGCTTGGCCAGAAAAAATACATAATAAGAAGATATCGTGCGAAATTGACAAGAGATCGAGAGAATTGAGCTGGTTTAGGGAATTATTTTTGATTTTTTTTCTGTTTGCTTTTGGTTTCAATGTTGTTTAGCACTTTTAGAACATAGTTAAACGGGTGATTAATGGCTTTTTAAGAGGCTCAAGCTGGGTATTTGAGACGCTTAATTGGAATATATGTAGAACACAACATAAAGCAAACAAAATCTTTGCATACAGGGTGTGGGCAAAGGTGTTGGAAATTCACGAGGATTCAAAGCAATATTTTTCAATGAAAATTAAATGTTTGTTTAAGGAGTAAGAGAGTTATAAGGGAGCAGAATAATATATAAATAAGTTTTAAAATAAGCGATACTGCTAAGAAATGGAAAGTTATAGTGTCTTCCCTGAGATCAAATTTTGCATTATTTTATCTACCACCCTTTATGAACCAATGTATTTATGCTTACTTTTTGCATTTGCTTTATTTTGTTCAAGGTGGCGGGCCGCGGCTGGCCGTAGCGTAAATCTGCTTAAATTTGGCACTAATAGGATTTGATTGGTACGTTGCTCATATGAACAAATGTATAGAAAAAACAAAAACATACACCCAGAAAAAAAATAGTGTGAAATCAACCAAAAATCAACAAATTTTGTGGTAAATTTTTTTCAACACGATGCTTAATGTATGCTATCATGTAATCGTGTAAATTTAACACTACTGTCAAGTGTTAGTTTAACAGGATGACAACTGTAGAATTAACACTAAAAAGCATTGAGTCTTCCTGTTGATTTTTTCTGAGTGTACATATGGAGCAGATATTTGTACGGGTATGTATGTATGTACATGATTTGCTGTCCGATCATTTGGTGTTAACGTCAACACCTTTTCTGCTCTTCTGTCGACTCATACCGCCGCACTACACCTACGGCTTGTTAAACTACGTCCGTCTGCCTATCCGTAACGCGATACGGCCTTTCTCTACTCTCCGACTTTGCGTTGCTGTCAATTAGCATCAAAAGTGGCTAGTGTCCCGATTTTGTTAAAAGATAGTATGTTTGTTGGTTTGATGGTTTTTTAAAGATTTTTTTTTGGTTCCTTTTGCTTGGCGCTCAGAACGAGGTGTTGCCCCAGACAATAAAGTTAGCGCCAATTTGCGCAAATTAACACCTACGTCAGTCGCAAGTCTGCGAGTTGTTGATGGACTGTTGATTGATGATATTTCGGCGCATATTTCAAATGCATTGAGTATCCAATATACCGTTTCTGGGAACTGAGGTTTTTTTTTTTTTGTTTATTTACGCGGCCAAAACGGCTAAGTGATTTTATGTTATTTTATTCAAACACTAAAAGTAACGAAATTTTCTATGCAAGGCACGCTCTATTTTTATGTTTTGAGATCAAATTGCATTAGCTCGTGTGAAATGCAAATAGCTACTTTTAACACTTATCCTGATTAAGTGGGTCAAAATTGCCAAACGACTTTGAAAGTTGCATATCCATACATTCTGTTGAAACTTTTTTGACTTTTATTATTTAGTAAAACTACACTTAAAAAATCTTTTTGTTTATATTTATCATTCACTGGATGGGCTGGACAAAAATAGTTACGTATGTTGCATAATTGACCCACTTATTGCCCAATAGAAAAAGAATTAAATAATTTATGAAATTAGGAGAATATCAATGGAATACGCGGTTGCTTTATGTATTCTTTTATTAGTACGAGAAGCATCGGACCCTACTCCCGCCCGAAGCCGATCCTATGAAATCACCGCCCAAGTAATACATCGTATGACATGGAGTTTTCTCAGTATCTCACTTGGGCTAATATCGGCGCCGGGGACTTATTGTTGTTGTTATATCCACTAAGACATTCCACGAAGGAGTGCAGAAAATGTAGGGCAAGTAACAGTCCTTTTCCGGATGTATTGGGATCGCTCAGCGACTGGTTATTTCTGAGAATAGCCCAACTGTCACGCTAACGATTTTTTGGCCATTATCAACCTTGTAAGTGAGTATACATTAGTCGCCCATTAGGACGTGTTCAACGTCTTCTATAGCGTATCAATACAAAGAAAAAGAAGAACTAACGTTGTGCTTCAATCCATAAAGCTAGGCCCTAAAACACCATGCCGGCTAAGGAACTGAATAAGGTGGATATTGAGCTCACACTGCCCTCTATCCGCCCAACTGTTCATATTGGTAATCAATCTATAAGTCCACTAGCATCACAAAAGAATGTTCGAAATGCACTTGTCGGTCTTAGAATGGCCATATATGGTGAAGTTGCCCTGACTAGCGGAGGTCGATGAGCTGACCGCACACAACCTTTATTGGTAATCATCCTTTCATGATCGCCACATGTTTTCTACGCCTTTTCGATAGCTTGTATCAAGTTGCACAGCCTCTGATCAGTCCCACACTAAGATATTTTACTCGCACCACCCAACGGAGATTCATATATTTTCACACACTTTTCTTGCGCTCACTAGCATTACCTCTGTTCGTTCCGCGAGCTACAGGGCCATGGTTACCTGAGCTTTTCTATGTGATTTGCGACTCCTCTTATTATGAGGTCATTTACGTAGGCGAGAAGCTCTACAGATTTAGGATATTCCAGCTCTCGAATCCCATTTTACATATCATTCCACAAGATAGGGACTAGGACGGATCCTTACGAAACTCGACTGGCTATCGCATAGTTCTCGACGCCCTCATCGGAGTTGTAGATTATTAATCTCTCTCAAAGTAACTTATAATTATATTTGTAAGAAATTGGGGGTCTCGAACAAATGCGTTAGCTGCGAAAAATTCACTTGAAAAGCTTATTCTGAGACAGTGCTCGGAAGTACTTTTGGCTTAAAATAAATCTAAGAACACTTTTTTCTGTACCTCCATAAAGGAATTTAATATTTATTAAATAAAAGAATACTTAGAAACTGGAATTATAAACAAAATTTCATATTTCGCCTATTGTGCAAAATTGACCCACTTTTGTCACGTACGTAACTTTTTTTGAATACAGGACAAAGTTTAATAAAGTCACTTCTGTAGCATTTTAAGCGAAAGGTATGCAATTCAGAACAGTTTCCTGTAAATATGTATCTTGTATTTCTTGATTTAAGAAACCTTCCAAGAAATCCTGATGAGTGTAGCCAAAATGGCAGATTGATCGGATATACATACATATGTAAATCCAGGTCATTCAGCACTTTTTGGACCAACTGCGGTAAGAATGATTTCTCAGTAATTATGACTACTGCAAAGGTTGTATAGGGAAAATTTAGCCTTTTTATGGAACAACCATTCAATGACCAGCACCCAAATGTTATTTTTTCTGCCTCCTTAGCAACCACCCAACATTTGTATGTTGTTTTGTTTGTTTATTGTCCATCAACCTTTCGCATGAAAAGCTAAACAAATGCAAATGAAAATTTGATTTGGACAAATGCATCAATGCACCTTTCAGCGGAAGTAAATGACATAAAACGCTCAATATCCTGTTTGTATAAAATGTGAATTAAAAGCAATAATATTGATACGCTTATGAGCTCGAACAACGGTGAAAAGGACTTAAAGGACATGAAAAAAAATAAATTGGTAAAATGCGCTAGTTTCGAGGGTATGCAGATGTGTATGTATGGATCCTGCGCGGGCAATAATCGCGCTGTTGGTCTTACTGCTGTTTAATGAGGTTATTGGTAACGTGCACAAAATATTTGTTAACAGCAGTGCATGTGGTAAATAAAAAAAAGAGATCAAAAATATAATTAGCAATAAACAATCAATTGTTATTAATCGATAATATCCTTTTCGTTTACTCACCCTCACGCAAAAACATCAAATTTCATAAAATTTCCGACATGCACAATATATTCTTTTTTTTTTTTGTCAAGTGTTACACGCTTGAGAGATGATTTCTTTAACTCAACTCATTAAAAAAAAAGAGTACACGTTTAAGTAAAAGGTAAAATTGAAAGCGAAATTATTTATTGATTGCTCAATTTAGTGTTTCAGCACGCACTTTGTTTCATCTCCAGCTTGAATGGTTGAAACTCATGAAAGAAGTGAACCAAAAGCGCTGCTATCTGCATGGTTTTATTGGCTTGTGCTTTCGCTTAATCGAAATATCGTTTAATTAAAAAGAAATAAAATTTGTAACAATGTCCGTTAGTGCATGTTGACTTTAAGAGTATGTATCCACTGCATGCCTTTTACGAGGGCTGATCGTTGTCGTAGTTGTTTGGTTTTGGAATTAAAAAAATTGAAGGCCGCCAAAAAAAAAAATGGTGTCGATAGTTGTGCATACCATTTTTTGCATAGGAATAGATGATAAGCATAGAATATGTCAGGCATTTCTTTAGAATTAACCTGCTAAAGAACTTTAAAATAGTTAAAAAAGCCACACAATCAAACCAACATATTAGGTGGCAAAACAGGGCGTCACTAATGCCACTGTCTTTGGTAGGCAGATTGTGATAAAGAAAATTTGAAAACTAAACGAAACAAAGCTCACGGCGGTGGTAGCCTAGCGGTGTTGCTATTAGATTACCAATCCAACGACACGAGTTCGATCCACGATGAGGCCGTCTACTGAAAAGAAGTCTGATGAGAAGTTTAGTGGTCTCCGAATTAGACCTATAAATTCTAATTAAAAAATAATAATTTTCAATTTTCCTTAATAAAACTAGCCAATAGCTCTAAAAAATGCAATTTAGCCATTTATATGCATACAGCATTTTCAGGTCAAATGAAACCTTTTCCAAGTCAAGTGAAACCCTTTTCAATTGAATAGAAATCTTTTCAATTGAATAGAAATCTTTTTCAAAATCATTGAAAAGGGTTTCATTTCAATTTTTCAAGTCAAGTGAAAACATTTTCAAGTCATGTGAAACCTCTTCCAATTGAAATGAAATCCTTTTCAATTGAAGGATTTCATTTCAATTGGAAGAGGTTTCACATGACTTGAAAATGTTTTCACTTGACTTGAAAAAGGTTTCATTTAAACTGAAAATTCTATATTTCATTTTCTTAGTTGCATTAGCAGTGCACTCATTGGGCAACCCTCGTAAAACTGCAGCGAAGTTCTGCTTGAAATTTGCGCTGCACATTATGATTGAGTTGATTGACTTTTTGGGAATTTAATGCTTTTATTTTCAGTATTTGTTTTATAAGTTATCTTTATATGTATGTATGTATAGGCACTTGCTCCGTTTAATTTCAACATTTTATCGAACCGTGGCAGCGCGTAAATATGAGCGTTTATCGATTTTTAATGAAGCTGAAATATGCGGAATTATGCTTTGATGTGCGCATCTTTGGCAAATCGGACATACTCGTAGTAGCAACGGATAGGTAATTTGATGGATAATTTTGACAAGTGCTAAGTTGAGGTGCTAAACTCACTATCGAAGAGTAATCGCTCAGCTGATGCTCGGGAAACCATCAAAGCTGATTTCTGTTATTAGCAAAGCACTATTCGTGCTGACAGTGTAGCCATACTCAGTTGGAGAGTGCAGTTCAGTTTAAAAGTTATCAGTAGGGCAACCAAAAATTGGCACAAGCAAGTTTTTTTCTATGGTAGCTATCACATAATGCTTAATTTAGGGTAGTTTTTAAGAAAAATTATACATTCTGACCTACATTTGATAGAGCTAAAAATTGCCAAATTCATAATAAATGCTAATTTATGCTAATTTCACTAATAAATGAAAAAATTACAAAAAAAAAAAATCGGAAAAAATATGTTACGAATTTTCTGCTCTCTGATTGGCTAATCGCTTCAATTTGTCAATTGAATTGCTCCAGATATGGCATGTATAGACGTCGGGTAATTTCAACAAAATTTTATTGCACATCTAACCCTCCATATATGTATATTTCGTTTAATCTTCACAACCATGGCATCGGAGCAAAAGTTTGGGTTTTCTTTAGCTACGTTCCTGCTCCATTCTAAAACATTTTTTTCCCCTGGCTCTGCTCCTAACTCCCAATTTTTTTTGCTGCGAGCTCCGCCCTCGCTCCGATTTTTATGTTGTGTTGATCGGGGATGCCGTATGTGGCAATATGAATTAGATTTTTTATACCGGAATCCAAATTTGGCGTTCGGTCGGCCGCGCTTTTGACAGGTGAGTAGAAATGTATGGAAATATATGAAGCAAATCGCATTGTGACCTCAAGCGTTTGATCGTAAATTTTTTGTAATATGAGTTGAACATTTTTCTACTAAGTCGGGCGTTTGACATTAAGTAAATTAAAATTGTTTTTCTTTTCGATGAAAAATTATGAAATTTATGAAAAAATTCAACAAAATATATTAGTGGCAGTGAACACGTTTACAATCCAACATCTAATATCGAATGTCAGTGTGAAGCGGCTTTGAGGTACGATCAACGCGCGACCGACCTAACGCCAAATTATGATTCCGGCATATTGTCTTTCTCTTTTGAAACATGTACCTAAGAGTTTACATTTTGTTATTTTATTTTATTTTATTTTATTTTATTTTATTTTATTTTATTTTATTTTATTTTAGTTTACTTTACTTTGTTTTATGCTTTAAGAAAATGAACTGAAATAAAATAATTTTTAAGGCTAATTCTTTAAGTTTAACGACAATTTAAATTAATTTGTTTTAAAACATGTACCTAAGGTTTACATACATTTTAATATTATATTTTTTACGTTTAAAGAAAATGAATTGAAATAAACAATTTTTAAAGCTAAAAAGTGCCAATTCTTTAAGTTTAACGGCAATTTTTTGGCGCCAAAAAAGCATTTTTTAGAGCAATTTTTTGGTTGCCCTAGTTATCAGAGTACCAAAGCTCTAAACTTAATGAGCTTAGGTAAATAAGGGTGTTCTGACCGTTTTGAAATGTCAAAATCAAGGTCAGAAAACAGTTGGCCCTAAAATTTTACTGTTTCTGAACTTTCCATTTCGATATGCAAAGCTGTTTTGCAATCTATATACAGATGTATACATACATAAAAGCTATGCATGAATATTAGTATGTAGCATAGCTATAAAACTACAAAAAGATAAAAAATAAAACAATGGAATTTTTATCATCAAAAATCTACAAAGTTTTACTTTATTGGATCAGACAGGCGGCGGCGCTTAAATAATCCTCCGCCATTGATCCGATCCCTTGGATATTGCAATCACAGGTAATAAAATCGCAACGATTTTTTATAGCTTTATTAATTCCAGCCCAGCACTTAAGTCACAAAATCGTGATAATGATAACAAAAAGATCGTCAACAGTGATTAAGAAGTTTTTTAATGGATTAGGAATGGCATGTCGGCGGCACAGGGAGCTGCCAAACAAATCAGCCGATCGACAGATCAACGCAGATCAACAGCGAGATCAAGTAATAATACATACATACCTACATCCATACATGGACACACGGATCCGTACATAGCGATTGGCTAGGTCACTTAATGCTGCCGCTGTTTGCTTTGTTATTATAAATGATTTTTTACGATGCCCAAATTGTGTTTTAATTTAATAAAATGTTTTTTTCGCTACTCAGCACTTTCGGGGGTTACACTAGTACGTATGTATGTATGTATGTAAATATGCAACAAAGTATGTAGTTTGTTTGGTGAATATTTTCGGTTTGTTGTTTTTTTGTGTTTTGCAAGCCATTGATTGGCGGCACAGCACGTTGCTGCAGCGTGCCGCTGTTTAAATAGCAAAAGCAAAGTGAAACGGGCAGTGGCAATGACTGCGATCATGAATTGTGGTAGTAAAAATCATCAAGTGGCATTTTATGGGAGGTGCTGCCACCTTGGTGGTGATTTTACGATGCTGAGCTGGATATTAAGGTGGGCACATGTAATACAATACGCTGTGGCCTCATCTAAGTTACGAATGCGTATTTTTATACTGAGTTGCGCTGAAGGAATTGATTTTTTTTTTTCGCAAAGAAATAAAAAACAAGTAAGAGCGCGGCTGTCTTCGGCCGTACCGAAGACTTCATACCTTTCATGAGTGGGGAAATGAAAAGCTACCTATGTATGTATGTACATAGCCTGATTTAGTATAATTTATAATTTCAATTTTGTGGGTTATTTATGGAACGATTTATTAGAAAAAATGGTGTCTGCGCTATTTAAATGGAGGACAAAATGTGTATATCTGAACAATCGGTTGTATGGGAGCTATATGTTATAGTGGTCTGATCTTGACAATTTTCGGTAACCTTGTTTAGGCCAACATGTGTACAAATACTTCAAAATTTCATGTCCTTAGCTGTTTAAATGGGGAAGTTATACACCAAAATGTGTATATCTGAACAATCGGTTGTATGGCAGCTATATGTTATAGTGGTCCGATCTTGACAATTTTCGGTAACCTTGTTTAGGCCAACATGTGTACAAATACATACTTCAAAATTTCATGTCCTTATCTGCTTAAATGTTATACACCAAAATGTGTATATCTGAACAATCGGTTGTATGGCAGCTATATGTTATAGTGGTCCGATCTTGATAATTTTCGGTAACCTTGTTTAGGCCAACATATGTACAAATACATACTTCAAAATTTCATGTCCTTATCTGCTTAAATGTTATACACCAAAATGTGTATATCTGAACAATCGGTTGTATGGCAGCTATATGTTATAGTGGTCCGATCTTGATAATTTTCGGTAACCTTCTTTGGGTCAATATGGGTGCAAATACCCCAAAGTTTCGTGTCCTTAGCTGTAAAATGGGAGAAGTTATACCTCAAAATATGTATATCTGAACAATCGGTTGTATGGGAGCTATATGGTATAGTGGTCCGATTCGGCCAATTCCGACAAATGATCGATTGAGCATCAAAACTCACCCGTGTTCCAAATTTCAATCAAATATCTCAAAAACTGAGGGACTAGTTTGCGTTCACACAGACGGACGGACGGACGGACGGACAGACGGACATGGCATGGATTCTGATTATATCGGTATATATATTGATGGGTCTGTCACGCCTCCTTCTAGTACTTTCAAGATTTGATTTTCGGCACAAAGTTATAATACCATTTCATTCTCATGAAAGGTATAAAAATAAAATAAAAAAATTTGTACATTTTTCTTTACTAAATATTTATACTTACCTTTTATCATATATAAATATGTGATTATGAAATAAATAAATAAATAAATATAACTTTCGTGACTTTTATTATACACATGTTAAGTAGAACAATTAAAACAAAAATTATATTTGATTGGAATTGCCACCTAATTTTTGTTATATTAAACATTTATTATTAAAAAATATGACAACACTATTCGTTGAGTGGAAATATTTTCCAATTGAGACCATCTTTCAATATATTTCTTACATACGCGGCTTGTTTGATAAGTCCGTAGGTATCTATTTGAATAAGGAGTAAAGTTTTTTGGCAAAATGGATTTTATTTTTCAACATAATCTTCTTTTAGCTCGATACACTTAATCCAGCGTTTTTGCAATTTTTGTATTTCGTGCAAAATCTTAATGGCCGACAAACCCATTTTGTGCTTCTTTGGAGCACGTACACACAGAGAAACCCACCGTTTTGATTGCTCCTTAGCTTCAGGTGTGCTGTGATCGATCCAATTCTCGTCTGCGGTAATAAAGTAATTAAGAAAGTCAGCGAAATCCTTTACGCTTTTATTCGCATATTCACATCGCCCAACTTGGTATACAAACATTCGGCTTCAATTGAACTTTTATTTGCTTTCGGGTTGCTATGGTAGTAAAAAAAAAAGTTTTACGTACTGTCTTCATTTGACTATTTTGCTTACATTCTCCTTTTTTTAAAACACGCAAAATAAAACACAACTATGTTGCCACACTAAACAAAAAAAGACAAAACGAAAAATTAATAAAATTAATATCGCAGTAAAATATATTTACGTACAAATACAAGCAATTAAAAAAATATTAAAATTTTTATTGCCACATTTAGGCATGAATTGAATCGATCGATAAAAATCAATTTGTTGGGGTAAGTGGAAAAAAATTCAACAACTATTTACAGCGAAGGTTGAGTGTATAGCTATTTCACGAAAAACCATTTTCGATCATCAGCACTCTTTTCGGAAGTGGATGCACCGGGGATTGAACCCGAGTCCATTCCAACTTCAGCCGCAATGACCCAACGGATAAACACACTCAATTTGGATTACCTAAATGTTTCAACTGCACATTTGTTTGTATGTATGAGAAAATATTGATGCATAAAGGCGTACAAACGTATCCCTTGTCTAAATAAACATTTTTTTGGCGTTTTTACGAGCTGCGTACAAAGTCGCTTGTCAGCATTTCAACAATTCGCATTTGTGTTAATTAATTTAAGCTGGAGCAATTTCTCCTGCAAACCAAATCATTGCAACTACCAAAGTGAAATTGTAACTATTCAGCTCACGATCACCTCGGCTCATTAGCGCCACCGAGTAATGAGCAACTTGACGAAATTCCGTGGCAACCACACGCACGCACAACCCTCTATTGAAGAAAAAAGCTAACCAAAAGTTTAGTAAATCCCTGGCTGTGGTTATATACATCCATAGATATAATATATTATGTACGTAGTGCGTTTATGCGCGTAACGCGTTGCATGCCGCATGTGTATTTTTTTTAGCTTTTATTTCGGGGAGACACACTGCACTTGCGCGGCTGCGGCTGCACGTTGGCATGCGACACGCACTGCAGTTGCGGCTGCCACAAGTTATG